>BSBM01000792.1:2637500-3957500 GCA_027924585.1 Larix kaempferi
GTTGACATGCCAAATGCGTGGCAAATTGATATTTTTTGCTAAATTTGGAAGATACTGACTAATGTACACCATGGATTGATATATCATGTAGCCCTGCACCATATAGAACCCTTAGGACGTGTTCTTTGTCTAAAAAAATCCTTCAATTACTTCAAATGCCTTTCCACCATCCACATTAACCTTGAGTTTACAGGTCCACACAATTCAATCTCCTCAACTTGGTGTATTAGATAGTGTTCTTGTGCATTGAAAATTGTTGGAGGTAAATACTTCTTCATTTCACACATTAGACAAGGAATTTCTCTCTTCCAATACCTAATATCTTCTTTATGGAATTCTTTAGATTAAAGCCACCTACAAGAGATGCAAGAAAATAACAGTGATCAACAAGATTGAGGAATATATAATAAAGTTCCGACCTGTAAAACACAATATGTCAATAAGTTATGCAACAAAGAGAACAAACATTTTCAAGCATATAAATTGTTACTTACCTCATGTATTTACCAAGATCATATATAACTTGTTTTATGTTGTCGTCAAAGCTATTTGGGAGAGATAGAGGTAGAACGTACTGTAGCAAAAAGAAAATCATTATTTAATGTTTTCAAATAGGATCTAGAACAATTACTAAAAATATGTACTAAATGGAAATTATATACGTAAATAATTACCTTAATGAATGTATTCCGGTCATGAGTTTTAACACCGCCAAAATCACCTTTTTTGGTTAAGATATTTTGTATTTTCGATGAAAACCCCGTCGGAAACCTTATTTTCTGAATTACCAATTTTATAGCATTGCTTTGTTGCTCTGTCAATAACCATGGAAGACTAATATTTCGGTCCCCATCTTCGACATTGGAAATAATTACACTTTGCAATACGTGATTGACTTCTGCAATGTCACTACAAATTTTTCCAATTTTATCTTTGTCATACCTTCCATCTAATATCTGCCATATCATTTTTATTACATTTTTCCCAATATGCATTGTATCGAACACATGAGCTATTTGTAGGTGCTCATAGTAAGGCAAACTACTGAATTTTATGGGATAAATCTTCATTCCTCGTGGAATCCCATTCATGCCTTAAAGACATTCATTAAACATAAACGAAAACACATTAAAAATAATTCATGACACCCATGGTAGAGAAAATTCAGTAAAAATATAAAAATCATAATATTACATGTTTATATATGCAACATATACAATTTGCATACCTCGACGATTTCTGTTATATTCCCACTTCCATAGGTGAGGTGTCATTCTTCATGGTTTCTTTCCATTCTCTTCTTTACCATTGAATTTTTTTTACTTGGTAGTTCGATACCTATGGTTCTTAGGGAGGAAGTGCTTGTACTCATCGAACACCTCCTTTGCTAAACATCTTGAACGATAATATTTTATCCTATGACCACATACGGGGCATGCAAATTTCCCCTTTGTTTGAAGACCTCCAAGATATATGTATTAATGTTATAGCATCAAAAGATTATTAATTTAAAAAATAAAATGCATGTTATTTACCTTAAAAACATATAATTTTAATGACGTGCAACAAAAATTTACATACCACAAAAATGTGTTAACTCGGGAGAGTCATGAATTGTCCATGCAAGTATTCCATGGAATTGAAATTGTTTCTTCCCTATTGGTCTGGAGATGTCATACATAGTGATTCTAGCCCATAAATTCAATAGCTCATCGATAAGAGGCTCAATATATACATTCATATATTTAACTTGGTACTTACCTAATTCATCATTCAACATACAATATTTCTATTTAGTTATGTGTCCCAATATATAAAAGGTGTTCTCATGCAACAATTAAACAAAGAAATTAATGAAATAATAAAATTACTTTCAAAAACATACCTGGAATAATCATTACCAACATTGTGTGCTCTCTCTTTATCGCCATCCAAGTAGGTAGGTTATTGTTTATGATGAAAACATGCCACATTGAGTAAGTAGAACGAATCTCACCAAATGGATTGAAACCATCAGCTGCCAATGAAAGTCTAACATTATGAGGTTCATATTTAAATTGGCCATTTTCTTCGATGTTCTTCAATGCAGAACCATCTACATGCATTCGAAGAACACCATCTTCACTTCTATTCTTTGCATGGTAATCCATAAACTGTGTTATACTTTGGCACCTGAATAGTCGTTGGAAACGTGGAATTATGGGAATATAACGAAGAACTTTGCGAGGCACCTCTTTTGTTACCTGATCAGTTCAATATCTACTAATTTCACATTGTGGGAATTTACTTTCTGATTCATACTGTCCATAATATATAATATGATCATTAGTACATGCATCAATAGCTTGATACTCCATTCCAATTTCTTTCATAATCAAGAATACCTATCGACATGTGCGTGGTAAATTATTTGATGGTGGTAATAGAAATTCACCCAACGATCTGCAACATTGAAAAAAAAATGAAATGTAAACAATATACGTCATAAATATTGCATATCCCTAATTTACGAATTAATTAACACTAAAAATAGAGGAAAATAGTCAACTTTACATACCTTAGGAGCTGTGTGAAACAAGTGTTTGATAAACCATTCAAAACCTTCAAGTTCACCAACAACAATATAACAGATAGAATATTAGTTGTTGAACCTCCATAAAGAGGTTTTTTGGACTTCTCGAGTAGAGGAACGTCATGAATACCATGTAGGTTTTCCTCATCCAATGGAGCAAATTTGTCTTGGAGTAATCTGTTTATCTCAGCTTCTCCATTTGTATCAATAACGTCATCTTCGTCCATAGGATCATTCGGAACTCGATCTTCAATATCTTGATCTCCATGTTCCTCACCTTGTAAAGTAGTATTTCTACTATTATGTGGAAAATAGCTCTCCAGCGGTCGACTTTAGGGGGCATTGTCTTTATATTTACAAACAATGCAATAACATTAGTGTATAATATACAACACATATATTTAAAATGATAAAACATTTTGTGAATACATGATCATTACTATTACAAGAAGTACATTATGTAATGAATAACGTCTTACCAAGGGATGATATTCATACCCCCCTTCAGCATGCCCCTTCTCCTTACAATGTTTTTCAGTTGTTGTTCTTAAAATTCTTCTCGTTTGCAAACCTATGCAATCATTGCAAGGGAAATATCACTTTCCATCACCCTTCGCCTCCAATGTTTCCTTAAACTCAGCATACCTCTTATTATTTTCTTCCCAAGTATATTTATTTGACATTTTGATAGCCTATAAGAACAAAAAGAACTCAATCATTATATAAGTAAATTGAATAGAGTATATATATATATTAAAGGAGACAAAATTAAAGGACATGATTAGAGGATTACCTAAGCATGTGTAGAGGATTACATAAGTAATTTCCTTGGATCACTACATGTTGTTCCAATAAGAATTAACATATGGTGGGTAATGGTTATCGATTCTACATAACATGAATTTAGATATTGCCTTAAAAAAAGGGCTAAGGAATTGTGTTAATGATGTTACAAATTAGGAGTTTACATATTACTTCAATTCATGTGTTGGTATGTTAATAGATATGGGGTTTCCTTATAAAGTAATGAATTGCTATCTAAATGTCCAAGCGGGTTAGTATGTTGGGCTGTAAATGTATGTTAGGATTATGGGTGCTATATTTCTTGTGATTTGTTATCTATGTGACTTATCAACAATTGTAATTTTTTGTACAATGTTCTAAAGTAGGGCATGGGAAACATTCAAATTTATAGGCCCAAGGTCAATGCAAATAATTTTAAAATGGGAAGAGTGATATTCTAGGATTTTCCTAAAGTCATAACAATTTATGAATCCAAAAGAGGCATAATCCATAATTTCCCTAAAATAGCTAATTTTAGATCTATCTAGATTGGATATCTCCTTGATATTATTTTTCATTCACCTTGATAGAACCAAAGGCTACCAATACAAAACATAGAAGGAGCAAAAAAAAAACATTTTAACACAAACGACCATTTAAAAAATTACATTTTAACAGAAATGAAACTTTAAAAAATTACATTTTAGCAGAAATGAAAATTTAAAAAATTACATTTTAACACAAAATGACAATTTAAAAAATTACATTTTAACACAAAATGATAATTTAAAAAATTACATTTTGACACAAAAATCCCAAACTATATAAACATTTTCTCCATTAATGCATTGAATCCATAGTTCGAACACAAAGGGCGCAAACACAAAACCGACTAGTGCATTGCAGTCCAACCAACCTGGAAAACGAAGGAGATCAAAAATTCGATGTGTTAACCCAGTACCGGACTCTTGAAATCACAGAACGAACAATCAACCGAAAAATTGTTGCAACTATAGCAAATAATTTGAGGAAATATGTCTTAAGAACGTGTATTTATAGATCAATGAGCGTTGCGGTTCGTTAGTGTTGAAGGTCGATACAATCACACCAAATTAACTATGGAAAAAAATATTGTTATGAATATAAACAAATTAGTCAACATGTCTACCAAAGAAAAATCCTAATCCTAGATAATCATGTGTGGTTTATGCACATATGCCGTACAACGTAAAACTCATTTTTTTGGGATGGGTCTTGATACATCATATACCTGTATCCCTTCCTATAATTCATTCAATTCATCGATCAATGGTTATAGGTAAACATTCATATTCTTCACTTGTCTTATACTAGGGACTATAAGAGCCAGCATAAGATGTTCATTCTTCACAGACAACCATGGGGGGATATTGTTATTGATCACTACTACAGGCCAAATAGAATAGTTAGATTTTTGGAGGGAAGATGGGTTGATGCCATCCATGGCTATGCTCAATCGAAGGCTCTATACTTCATCCTTGAATTTACCGGTCCATGTATCCTTTATATGCTTCATGGCTATTGAATATGTTGGGATTCACATAACTCCCGACTCACTTCAGTGTGAGGCATGCAATCCCTACAACATAGCTAATTGTTTGCAATGAAATAGCCTTTGAATCTGTGGGATTATAGGCTTGTGTATCAATATCTTATGAGGAGGACCATGTTCTTTAACCTTGTTATTGTATTTATGATACCTATCATTCCCACACATTGGAAATATATCTATGTCTGCATATTCACCTCTATATAGTACAATTATTCGGACACGCGTGATATTATATGTACTCAACACCCAACATTTTCAACATTCATTTTGCCTCTTCACAATTGTTGGGAAATACATTATCACTCATAAGTACCTTATCTTTGAATAACATGCAGTTAGTGGGAAATAGAAATGTACAATGTCATTTAATGTTCATAAAATTTACCATTTTCAATGTTGATTGTGTTCAAGATTCCTCAAAATATAAGGGATTTAATGGCCATTTACCTCAATAGTGCCAAGAAACATGTGTTTGACATGCCATACATTGCTTTCAAGTTGTATAGTAACATTTTTGTCCCTAGTTGGGTAGAATTTGACCGAACAGGTCCAAAGAGAGGGGTGGTGGAAGCAAATTTAAGGATTTCAAAGAAGGTACTAGTGATATGAGCATCATCCCTTAAGTCATTTTCCCATAATGCATCTAATAAAATTGTCTCCATGGCACCCATATCTCGTAAGAAGTCATCCATAACAACCTATATTTCATTGCCTGCATCGCCAACATGTGAAGAACTCATGTTACTGTAGGCATTACTAATTGGTGAGTCTAGATGTAGTGGGAATTGAATAGGTGGTTGATTCAACCATGCTTGATATGCTTCCTCTCTGAGTTGCACTCTTTTGCAACCTTCTCTTGATTTGACCGTTGTAGTGGGGTGCAATGGAAGATGGTAGACAGTTCGTTCATCATCAGAATCCCGATTTCAAAAATATTGAATATTACATTGATAATATTAGTAATCACAATGCAATTGGTTTGTCCAAACATTATACCAAACAATTATTATAGAAGCATGGTAGTTTTTGGCAATAGAATGTCCAACAACAAGCAATTTATAAAACAAAAATTCAAACTAAGCAATACATTTACATTAATCCCTTTGAAAATAATAAAATGCAATTAATCAATGATTTTTGTCTTATACCCCGAGGGGACGTCTAAAGGTAGTCCCAATGCAAGGCGTCTTTGATGAGCAATTGGTGGTCTACAAAAGTTATATTCTATTAACAACTCGTCACCGAGAGATAAACTACGTATTGCATGCATAACAATAAATTTGGATGCTTTCCTTTTCATAAAGAACTCTTGGTCATTGGAGTATTCCTCAAATGAACAATTTGTAGAAAATAAAGAGAACATTGAACTATTTATGAACACTGCAATGCTCGCATGAGTGCATGGATGACCATCAATATACAACACATTCTTCCAGTTAAATTTTCCAAAAGCAAATCCATTCATGAAAATACTATAGATGGAAATGTTATGTTTGTATTTAACAATATTTAAGTAATCAGACTGACAATAAATAGGACTACAAAATGGCATAAATGCTACTAACTATTTTGGAGGAACGAGTACATGTGAAAGGATAAACAACCCAATATTTGCAGTGTTTTATATATTAGACTTGGAAATCATAAAATTATTACCATAAAAGAAGAATCCAGTTCCAACATCAGGAACGGGAAGAGAAGACGGCCAATCGCCATACAAAGTGCGGTTGTAACAAGTTTGGTATTTAATTTGAAAATGCATGGGAAAAGAGAAGTCATCGCTTCCCTCCAACAATTGGACCGACCTTGTTTTGTACTTGGACATTTTTTCTTTCAACTCATACAACTTTTTGGATCTCCTAGTAGAGATGTTTTGGGTGGTATTGATATCATACTTTGGATCACTAGAAATTTTAGTTGATTAAACATAAGCAGATGGGTTAGCCAATTTAGGACAAAAAATAGTTGTTTTGGCTTCCAACTTTTCAAAAAATTAGCATAGGGAAGTGTTCTTATGTGTCTTTTCTATATTACCTATTGTATATTTTACTGTAGTAGGAGGTATTAGACCATCAACATTGGGTAGTCGATCATTAGTATACTGGGTGAGTGTGACACATCAAGGGTTCTCCTTCAACCCTTAACATTTTGAACAACCACATACTACTGGGGGTGTCATAAAATTTATCTAGCACACAATGAATTATCGTCAATGACCCATGATTTTGGTTGGAAGATGGCATGTTACAATTGGTGGGGTAAAGCGGTTGTCTATTTTCATCTACCAATTGTTTACAGTTTCTTTCTCCTTACAAGAGCTTGTGATGTTTTGCAACTGGTGGAATATTTTGTACATCTGAAATTGATCTTGGATCAAGATCTTGCTGTTGATGTATATGTAACTTCGGAATGTATTTCATCTATGTATTTCATATATATTTATTGTACCCTTATAAGAGATGTGTTATTCCTCTGTAAGGAAGTGTCGTCATGTGGATTGACAAGTGTCGCAAGTGTGTGTACTTGCCGATGGGTTATTAGACCACCATGTGTGGGGTCGGCCCTAAAATATATATTATATTATGGATGTATCTAGATAGACAAGTCGGCCCCATAATGTAACTGGGAAAACATGTTAAGTATAAATAGAGATCGGGAGATCTCTATTTGGATCATTCGGAAAGACACACTTCTCTCACTCATAAAGTGGCGCACTTGTGGAGGAGGAGGCTCTGCTGCTAGGAGAAGACTATCTCTTGTATTCTGGTTGTATCATTGCTCTATCTATCTCTGAGGAAATTATTGGGGTTTTTCACCTTTATGGTTTTCCCCAAGTAAACTCTGTGTCTCTTGTGTGCTTGCATTATTGTGTCCATGATTAGTATGCTGTAGATATGTTGTACATGTTGTTCTCTCAGTTAAGATCCTAGATCAGATTGAAGTAAATTCTGAAAATTTAACATGGTATCAGAGCTAGCCTGAAAGAAG
This sequence comes from Larix kaempferi, assembly GCA_027924585.1. NCBI lineage: Eukaryota > Viridiplantae > Streptophyta > Pinopsida > Pinales > Pinaceae > Larix > Larix kaempferi. Next base: position 2,645,435 of record BSBM01000792.1, read on the forward strand.
GCATGATATGGCATGTATGACACTTGTTGCAATTATGATGCTAGGGCTTGATATAGCAAAAACCAGTCATCGTAGAACTTTAGCTATAAATTTGTTTTGGAAAGGTTTTCGGGTCTGAAACTTTGATAGGTCAAAGATCAGATCCCCATGTACCTTGTGTCCAAAGGAAAACCTATAATTCGTTGTACTTTGTGATTTATGATCTGTACAATATAGGGTTTCTGCCTCTTCCAGATCTGAGTAAAAAACAGGTGACCTTGGAAAAAAGGTCATAACTTGGGCTAGGAAGCTCCAAATGAAATTTCCTAAAAAGTGACAGGTAGTACACAGACTGTACTATCTCAATTTTTTTTCAGAGGGCGAAGTTGAACCAGTGACATGTGGCACGCCGTACAAGTGCGCTCTTCTGTTTTATCCAATAAATAGGTCACGTTACGACACTTGGAATAACTCTCTCTCAGAGAATCCAATTGAGGTCAGACCTGTCGGGATGGAAAGATGACAGGTCGGGCTATCTCAAGGAAATTTTGTCAGACCCTGTGGATCGAAAAGTTCAGAGTTACACCAGAAACAATCAGGTACATATTTATGTCAAAACAAAATTATTTTTGAGCACCTTCATTCATGGCTTCCAGAATTTAGGGTTTCGGATAAAGTTGGAATTTTTGTAATCGGATACCACGGCTGAATGCTACTCATCAAAATAGAAATTTAGAGACCAAGATCAGAATTTTTGGTTGGGCAGAAGGCCGGTCTTGATCAGACCCTAGTTCGGGACTTTGATTAGAAAAGTGGAAAATTAGGGCTTCTGCAAAAATGGGAATTTTTGAAATATGTGACCACGACTGGAAGCTCCTCTTAAAAATAGAATCTTAGAGATTTGGATCAAACCTTTTGATTGGGAAAAAGAGTGGTCTTCATCAAACCCCAGTTCGGGGTCACATCCATTGAATCCAGAAGTTTCAAAGGCAAAATTGAGGAGTGAAACTTTGCAGTTTTCAAATTCTGAATATACCAGCTTGATCAGCTCATCAAGGTGCATATTTCTATCCTTTCGGAAGTTTGAAATTCAAAGTTTGAATTTTTGGGGTTTCTCTGACAAACCCTAATACAGCTCCAGATCTAGTTCCTGCAAATCAAGTGGATTGGTTTAATCCTAGAAGAGGATGGATTGGTCACCTACATAAGTGAAGAAGTTCCTATTTCAGAGGGAGATGAGGCTAAGGCCTTACATAAGAAGATTACAAGCAATCTCGACAGGTATGACTCATCCAGGTATGTCTCGATATTTGTTCATGATTAAGTTTATGATATGTTTGTCTTCATGTTATTACGGTTAGAACAATCTTGATTTTAGACTTGTCGTATCACCTTAACAAAATTATGAATGCATGCAGTAGGGTGTTGACACTTATGATTGTACTAATGCATTATGGTGTTGTATGAGGTTTATGTTGTCCGCTAACATAAAAGGTACACCAAGAAAGACAAATCATGTTCTACTTCAAGAACATATGATCATGGTGACATGAAGACAAAGATTCATCCATTGTCATGGATCACATAGAAGATCTACTTACGAGGTATGTATAACTTGGTTCTACAATGGTTAACTTATGAGACATGCAGGTTACTAGCACAAGTCATTGAAGAGAACCAGAAGACATTATGCGGGTATGTTAGACATAACTAGCTAGCATGCTAATCCATGTATGTTTTTCCTATATCAAGCTAGAATCCTACCTTGTGTTAGGATCTTATACTGTTGTGTTGTTGATAATGATTATTCATGAAGTCATAGGTTTGAATAGTCATGGTTGTATGCATATTATGTTTCTTACCATAATTGATGATATGACTAACCAGAAGAATCATGAAGGTATAGGTATGATTAATCAAGGGTTTATGCATTGATGATTTAACTAATTAGAAGAGACCTATGATCAAATAAGAATATGCATGAGTAAAAGAAGACTTCTCTGAAAACTTGAATACTAATGTTTGTTATCTGTGAATGATCATGACTATACATGTTTAAGATTATTGTGTTTTGATAGTATTAAGATTATACTAATAAATGTGTGATTATGTATGAGACCTCAAGGATAACACAATGATAATAATAATAAGCATGCATAGTGATTAAGGATGGATATAAGTTCAAGGACAGGTAATCCAGGAAGCAAAGATCAAGAGGGAGCACACTCCAGTTGTTCCTGCAAGAAAGCAAAGGAGCACACTTCAGTAGTTTCTGCAAGGATGCAGATATTCAGAGGGAGTTGACCACTTCTCACAATCCACATCAGAATGGAGTTGCAAAGATTCAGAGGGAGTCCACCCAGCAGCCAAACAAAGATAAGTATTTGAATTGTCATTTCTTACATAATGTTATTCAATGATGTATATGCTTATGTTCCTAGAATTAGGTTGTGTATTATGCATATTAGAATAGTTGCATTGATGAACAGTATACTACTAATATACATGGGTAAGTGGCCTATGGCACTGTACAACATTCCATTGCTACTTATCTAGAATGAAACCTCTTTGCTGACATGTTAGGAGTTGTGCACACTCTTAACAATGTTCTGGAAGAGATTGGAAGGCATCTAGAAAGTTACGGAATATGGATAAATGTTGTATTGAAGCATTGGCTAAGATAATTGCATGACTGTATGACATATTTCTTTATGTGTGAGAATTTGTCCTGAAAACTATGAGATGTTTTCTAATCATGCAGTTTAACTTGTTGTGTAGGAAAGATTGTATACCATCACCTACAAAAAGAAGGACTACAACATTTGTTCAGCAACAAAGTTATCTATTGAAAATATTGAAGATATTGAAGTTCCCAGGATCTGGGAAGAATGCCATGATCAAGGAGTACCAGTCGATCATGAAGATGTTTGGAATGCAGTCCCAAAGGGTAGTCTGTAGTGACTTCCAAGAGGATCTACAAGATCAAGCATGTTGCAGGTGGTAGCATAGAGACTTTTGCTCCTGTAGCCAAATACACTTCCATTAGATCCGTACTTGCTCTGGCTGCAGTGATGAAGTGGAAGATACACCAGATGGATTTCAAGACAATCTTCTTGAATGGTGTAGTTGAAGAAGAAGTATATGTGGAGAAGCCACTTGGTTCTGAGACACATGACAGGGAGTCATATATGTGCAGAACTTGGTATGGTAGGATAGACAACTTTCTATCCAGTTTGGGCTTTACCAAGAATAAAGAGGATTCCAACCTTTACTACAAGGTTGAGGAAGGAAATCTAGTGATACTACTATGTGGATGACCTTTTTGTAACAGGTGAGGATAGATTGATTGTCGACATGCAGCGGAAGCTTGCTGCCGAGTTCGAGTTGAAGAACTTGGGGATGATGCACTATTTGTTTTTGGCATGGAGGTGTGGCAGAGTGATGGAATCTTCCTTGGACAAGGGAAGTATGCAGTAGAGATCCTAAAGAAGTTCGGGATGATGGAATGCAAGGCTATGGCCACACCTATGGCATCGAACCTGAATCTTCTATGTGATGCTTCATCTGAGCCAGTTGATATCACTATGTATCGTCAGATGATTGGGTCCTTGATGTACCTGACGAACACGAGACCAAATATTTTCTTTGCAGTGAACACATTGAGCCAGTTCCTAACGGATCCGAGGAGTGTTCACCTGGTTGTTGTAAAGCATATTCTGAGGTACCTGAAGAGTACAGTTGATTATGGGCTCAAGTATGATGTGAATCAAAAGTTTAACCTGCAGGGTTATGTTGATTCAGATTGGGTAGGCAGTGTTGCAGATAGGAAGAGCACATCTGGGTGTTTCTTCAGTATGTGATCAGGTGTGATCTCTTGGTTTAGCAGGAAGCAGTCCTATGTAGCACTGAGTACAGCTGAGGCAGAGTATGTTCCATCCTGCTCAGCTAGTTGTGAGGCAGTATGGCTTCGGAAGCTACTGTTTGAGTTATTTGATCTCCCATTGGATGCTACTAGTATCTTCTGTGATAACCAGAGTTGTGTGAAGTTGTCCGAGAACCCAGTGTTTCATGACAGGTCAAAACACATAGAGATCAAATATCACTATATCAGGGATATGGTACAGAGAGGAGCTGTGAAGCTCATGTACATTACGACGGACGAGCGGATTTTGGATGTGCTGATGAAGCCACTAGCCAGGGTGAAGTTCGAGTACTTCAAGGTGTACTTCAGATTGATGACACTTCGAGGAAGAAGTGATGGACACATTGCTGAAGCCATTCCAAGCATGTTGGAAGGAGGATCCTTCACATGGCTGTGGATGTAAGCGCTGGATGATGAGCATCAGGATGATGTTTTGGTTTCTGCTTTGTATGATCAGTTGGATCATTTATATATGTATGTATGCATCATGTTGGATGCTGGATATGATCAGTTGGATAATTTATATGTATATGTATGTACGCATCATGTTGGATGTTGGATATGATCAGTTGGATCATTTATATGTATGTATGCATCATGTTGGATGCTTGGACCATGTATATGTATCAGGTGGATACATTGTATGATCAGGTAGATCATGTATGTTGATATGTATCATGTATTTATATTTGTATTAGGTGGATACACTGTATGATCAGGTGGATTATGTATGATGATATGTATCAGGTAGATACTTGGTATGCATCAGGTAGATGCATTGTATGATCAGGATGATCATGGATGACGAGCTTCAGGATGTTTCTCCATATGACATGCAGCAGGATGTTGCAGTGATGATGATCATGATGATCATGTGTACATCAGGATGATGTATGGTGAGAATCAGATTGATACTCTGTGGCCTTGGAACAGGTTGTGCAGACAAGCATGTAATTTGTGCCCTGGGAAATTTGCAGATAGTCTTTCAAGGTTTTGCCTATGGCATGTGATTTGTACCCTGGGATATCTGGCAAATGCTCTTTCGAGGTTTTGATTGGGAGGACATATAATTTGTGCCCTGGGAGATCCAATAGGTTGAGCCTTGTGCTCGTAATTAGTCCTGGGATGCTCTTTCGAGGTTTTGTGGTGACCACATGTAATTTGTGCTCTGGGAGATCCGATAGGTTGAGCCTTGTGCTCGTAATCAGTCCTAGGATTCTCTTTCGAGGTTTTGTGGTGGGGTCACATGTAATAAGTCCTGGAGATCTGGACATGATGAAAAAGGTCTCAGATACTCTTTAGGGTTCTTGCTAGTCAAGAGACTCTTTTAAGGTTTTGTGACGCTCGTAATAAGTCCTGATATTTCCATAGTATGGCCAGTGATGACGAAGACCTGCAGGTGGTGGGCCTACATCCAGTATGAAAAATGATTGGCTCTATAGAAATTCCTATGACGAGTAGATTTAGATATTGATTGAGATAGCAGCAGCAGTGACAATGATGATGACGTTGCATCGATGATGATGATCCTGAGAAGAAGACTTGTCTAGCAGAATTGTGTCGAGAAATACCTTCCTAGTTAAGAGGGAGTGTTGATGTATATGTAACTTCGGAATGTATTTCATATATATTTATTGTACCCTTATAAGAGATGTGTTATTCCTCTATAAGGAAGTGTCGTCATGTGGATTGACAAGTGTCGCAAGTGTGTGTACTTGCCGATGGGTTATTAGACCACCATGTGTGGGGTCGACCTTGAAATATATATTATATTATGGATGTATCTAGATAGACAAGTCGACCCCATAGTGTAACTGGGCAAATAGGTTAAGTATAAATAGAGATCGGGAGATCTCTATTTGGATCATTCGGAAAGACACACTTCTCTCACTCATAAAGTGGCGCACTTGTGGAGGAGGAGGCCCTACTGCTAGGAGAAGACTATCTCTTATATTCTGGTTGTATCATTGTTCTATCTATCTTTGAGGAATTTATTGGGGTTTTTCACCTTTATGGTTTTCCGCAAGTAAACTCTGTGTCTCTTGTGTGCTTGCATTATTATGTCCATGATTAATATGTTGTAGATATGTTGTACATGTTGTTCTCTCAGTTAAGATTCTAGATCAGATTGAAGTAAATTCTGAAAATTTAATGCTTGCAAAATTGAATACATTTTTATTCAGATTCACATGGATAAAGAACATAAATTTCAATTACATAATCAAAATAGAAATAAAATCTAAACTTAATGGGGATGGAAAGGGGGGACTTGATGAACTTTGAATAATATGGAATGAGCTGGAATTTGAAGAATTGGTCATTTGATCTTATAACATTTTCTCCCTGCATTTGAGCCAAATAATCAATCAATACATGTCTACAGTCCTAAAATTAATTTTGAGAACCATATCACAATCTAACTTCCAATAACGTTTTGAAACCATTTTTTAAGAATAAGGTGAGTTTAAGAAGCATATGTATACTATGAAGTATTGTAATTGATGTGGTTGAATCCTGAAATAAAATTTCAGATGAATATCATTTTAAGTTCAAACATAAAGTCATAGGGATTTTTAATTATTTCGGTGTGCCTTAATATTCTAAATGCACCGGTGCATTCTGAAAAACCCAATGCACCATTGTGGCTAAAACACTTGCGCGCTGACTTTAAACATCCACAAATATGTCTGCAAAATAAAATATCCACTATATTTGATAGCATAAATTTAACTATGCATTTTTTGATATTATTGTTATCGGTGCGCTTAGTATATATAAACACATCGGTGCAATCACTTTTTCATATGAACCGGTGAATGAAAATTCTTTTATTTATTTATGTAATGTAATGTATGCCAATACGATGCGTTATATAAAATATAGCACACTAGTGCACTCATATCTTAATGGCGCACCGATTTTCTGAAGAAAAAAAACACCAATGGCTGCACCAATGCGCATGTATATATAAGAACACCAAGTTGTGGAAAATCAAAAATAAAAATAAAAACACACTATTTTTTCCCATGGCTAAAAAAGGAGCAATAATTTCTTTTTCAAAAAACTAATTACATAAAGTATTTAAAAAAAACTAATCATTATTTCACTGTCTTGTCGAAATTTTGTGGGGAGAGTTTTGTAAGAGAGACATACCGATGAGTTTGGAACAACTAGATTGTTTTGAAGATCGGAATTTGTAAGGTATGGTGAATCACAAAAAACCTTGCAGACTATAAATTTTAAGTATGTAAATTCTTATGATTGATCTCAATGCATGACTTATTTATGTTCCTATCAAGATTTAAAATAAATTAAAAAAAAAAAAAAACATTTCATAGTTACATTCAATGTTGGAACCCTTGCTTTCCTGTTGCTTCCCTTTGTTTTATGTGGCTGCAAAATTTCACATTGGGGTTTAACTCCCTCTATTATTTCACAATTTGGGTTTTTCTTTTTAAGCAATTTAGATTTAATGGGTTTGTGGTTTTTATATATAAGTAATTGGGTCTAGTGGGACCACTTATTGCATCAGATCCAAAACCTTGTCCCCATTAGTTTTTTTTTCAAAAAAATGCTTTCACATTTTTCGGTGTAGTCGTTTTCGTATAACGCAAATGTACGCTTGGAATAAAAGCGCACCAGAAAAGGCGTTTCGTAAATTGTTAATTTAGTTTTTGTTAATGGTGCATTCAACAATGATTCACTGGTGTGTACACTATGTAAACGCATCGATGTGTTTGTATTCTTAAAGTGAAATGGGAAGTTATGTAATTTATTTATATAATATATTTAATAGCTTCTCTATTTAGTGGTCCTAGAAAATGTGTGATAAGAGTTCAAGGATCAATAATTATAATCTGCATGATAGGAGCACATACAAAAAATGTGAAGTCTTGAGTTGTTTGTAACTTTTGTATTAAATTAATGTGTTTGAATTATATGTAAGTTTAACTAATATGTATTCATGGTTAACGTGTGCCATGTAGAGCCAAAAAAGGAGGAAGCTCAATGAGATTATTTGCAATCTAAGTGCAGAAGAGTGTTAAACCTTGGTGGAAAAGTTGCAAATAGATGAATCAGGTGAATAAAAAAGTAATCAATGTGAATTTTTTCTTGAATTTTCATTAGTACTGTATTTAAGAACATTTGCTAACATGTTTCAAACAATCTATTTCACATGTGTTGAATGTTCTGCAGGGACTGAAAGAAACATAAGAGAATGTCATCATAAGGAAAAATAAATTATGGAAGATGTAAATGATGATGAATTGGTCCTTATCTCATCTAGAGTGGTATTGGATGTTTATGAAAGGGGGAAATAGTGGACAAAACATATAGACGTACTTTCCACTTACAGTACAAAAATAAATCCAATGATTCCAAGAGTCATGTTATATCTAAACTACAAAAGGTGTATCCAAAGCAATCGTCAGTGAGACCTGTTAGACTTGCAATATCAAAAGCATACAACAACAAAAATTAATCATTCAAAAAGTAATATTCCTAAACATAAGTGCTTTCTACATCCCAGTGCTTTCTACATAAGTGCAATGGTGCGCCAATATATTGTAACCGCACCACTGAATGTAAAAAAATGCAACAAACATCAATGTCCCAATCAAATTCACTCGTGCATTTTTATTCCTTTATAGCACTAGTGTGTTATAAGATTCCATAAGCACCAGTGCTATATTTATTATAAAGCATCGGTGCATATATTGTTATGAAGCATTGGTGTCGTTAAAATTTAAATACACACCGGTGCATGTTTGTACTTAAATGCACCATTGCATTGTGTATTTGTTAGCACTGATACATTTATATCAATAAAATGCACCGATGAAAAAACCTCTGCTAAAGCCTCGATCGCCAAGTTTTTTTAGTTATAATAAATTTCCGCAAAAACCTTAGTCAAAACATCTAGTACCATTGGCGGAGATTGTAGCGGAGGTTTTTTGGACAATTTTGGCCAATCTTGTAACACTAAAAACCTCTGTTATAACCTCTGCTAGAGGGTCTTTTCCGTGGAGTGAAATCCCCTCAAATGAGCACCAAATCAACAATATGTAGGCACCAACATATTGTACATGAATCTCCTTGACTAAGAACCAACAATATGTAGGCACCAACCTAATAGAGACACCAATCTCCTCCACTGTGCACTAACTCAATAATATGTAGGCACTGACCTACTAAAGAATCATGTACAATGAATGCTAACATAATCACCTCAAATATTGCCTCATAATTAAATTCAAATCTTCTTCATAAACTTCCTCAGAAATGGTCCATAATATGCTCCAAATCTGCTTCATAATCTGCCTTACATCTGCTCTGTAATCTACTACAAATATTCCTCATAGCCTACCTTGGATCTGCTCCACAATCTGCTTCAAATCTGTTTCATACTCTGCCTCATATCTTATCCATAATCTGCGACAAATCTACCTCATAGCATGCCTCAGATCTACTTCACAATATGCTTCCTAACCTGCTTCGGATCCACTCTGTAATCTATCGTAATACCATCTTCAAACTAGTTCCAAAATCTAGCATGGTCACCTTATATATGAACCTCATCCAGAGAAGAACCCTTAGAAAATCATCCAATATCACATCTCAAAGCAAGTTATAAAAGATTCTTCCCATCAATGAAAGTTCCAAGAAGTGAAGGTTCCATCCAAGAAGAAAAGATCACGTCTTCAAGCCTTCCTCTTCCATAAGTGTGCCTCCTCCTCCTTAGATAACCCTAGAAAACCTTTAGAAACACTTCAAGAAATACATCTTTAAATATCCAAGAATATCCTCAAGAGACATCTTCAAAAGGCTCCTTACAAGTGCTCATTCTCTCTCTTCTCTCTATAATTGTGCACTACTTAAGAGAGAAATTGAAGTGATGATGAGATGATGAAATGAGAGTGGTGCTCCTCTTATTTATATCGTTCCAGGGTGCTTTTAGGGGATCCTTCTTCTTTTCAGGCCGACCTCTTTCCAAGGAGCCACAAGGGGGTGTTTACCCATTCATTCCCCTTTCTTTCTTTACAAGGTGGGCACATACCTTATCTTCAATGTCTTCAAGTCCAATCAACCTCTTCCTTTTTCAAGGGGCATGGTTATGCTACCTCCTCATTATTGCAAGGTGTCCTCCTTTGCCCACAAAGTGGTCCCATTGTGTGGTTTCTTCATATTTCTTTGGTTTTCTTACCTCCGGCAAGTGGGAAAGTGGGGTGCACATCAATATATTCATTTGGACATCATCATTATCTGCAATCTTCCTTTGTATTTGTAGGGACCTTCCAGTTGAGCAAGTGATTTTTTTTTTTAGCATCTCCAGATTTTCTTTAAAATAATTTGTGAATTCGTTGTGATATTCTTCCTTTTAATTTCAAAAGCCTGCGATATGATCTCAAACTGCAGTTGCCTTTTAATCTCTGCAAACCAATTATTAAGGCAATGTTTCCAGGATTCTTGATTTCGATATGCATTTTTCTTCTTAATCTCTGCAAAACGGTTCTTGAACTATGATTTCGAAATGCAATTTGTCTTTTAAATCTCTGCAAAACATTTCCAGAATTATGATTTGAAATGCAATTTATCTCTGCATCTAATTCCATTACTGATGGCCGTCTTAGTTCATTCTCAGAAACATTCCATCTTTGAAAACTCTCTACATCTAATTCCAGTATTGATTGGCATTCTGGAATCGTATCCTGATCCAAATTCAAACCTATGCCTGTTACTCCAGCTATTAAATGGCATCCTGAATTGTATCCGATCCAATTTTTTTTAAATCACTGTGTATTAACCCAATTTTGATTGGTGTTCTGGAATTAAAAGTATTTGAATCTTAATGTTTGTCACTTGATGTTGAATTGTGCAAGGATACGTTCCATGAATACTCTGCGCAAGCGTTTCATTGAAACTCAGCTCCAGGATTCATTTATTGTTTTAACTCTTTAATTTCGTCATTATGGATGTCGATCCATTAGTTACTCCGATCACCCTCTACATCATGTCGAAACACACCCTCTACATCATGATGAAACGTTAATTGTCTTATGAAATTTTATAACATGAAATGGGAATAGATCCCTGATCTCTAAACCCTGAACCATCTACCTACAACCATATCTAGGATACAGAGTCGACACCTATATTCAACAACAGGAATTCTGGAGGATTCTAAGAATCCAAAAACTGGAATTGAACTTGAAAAGCGAACAACCTGGTAGGCTAACTCCCCATTCGGCTAAATCTTCTTCTTGGCTAACTCTCCGACTGACAAACGTAAGTGCTGGTAACATTTGAATTGATTACTTAGTCTGGTGAGATTAATACTCACTGCTAGTGGTGGCAGAAAATAGGGCAGACAGGTGTCAAATGATTTTATAACTGATCGTTACCCTTTTTCTTTATGAATCGAACATACTTGTGTGCACACCGTGTGTGTGATTCATGGATCCATCACTCGATGGAAGGCATCGGATTAATTCTTACCCTTCTTTTAATTCATGAACAACTCAGCTAGGGTCTGCGTTGATCCATTTATTTTAAGTTGGTATCATGCATTATGCGGGTTCTATTTAATTATGTTTTATGACATAATTAATTGCTAAATTGAAATGCCTTATGAATAACTTGAGTGTTATGTTTTACATTAATATTAAATATTCATATTTATAATTAAATATATCTAGGAGAATAGAAATGAATGGTTACGCTTATTGAGGTATCATTTATATAAAAGGATGACATATAATGTGACCGTATAGCATCCTGTAAAAGGATTATTGAAATATTATAATTCTTTCATAATATAGCTGGAGAAGTTATAATGTATAAATTTATTGAGTAATGTAGTTGAGTTGCAATAACTATGGGAAGATATCGTAAAAAGGTTTATAGTTTTTGCATTGAAATATATATCAGTGATATTTATATGTCTAATGGTTATATAAACGTGTGAAAGGCTTATTTGTAAATAATTAGTTTTACTTCTTATTATGGGAAAGATTCAAATTTAGATAGTTATTTTATTATGACAGATTTTAGGTGAATGTCTTGGACGAGCCAATCACTCTTTGAGAGGATTCATATGTACATTGTTATTTTAATAGGAATGAATAGATCTTGTCAATTATACTTGGGGTTATTATATTTAATTATTGGAGAGAGTAAATAATAATGGAGAGTGACATTATTGAATAATGTTTATCTAAATATAGATTTGTTTAAATAGATTTACATGGTGAAAGTATATGGTGGTTAACATTTAGTTAAATGGGTGCATTATTAAGATATAGATTTGGTTTCAATAAATTGTTTAAGTGATAAGTAAGGATAGGTACCTTTGTCTTGTTATGGATTATCGAGACATGAAGCAGGTATTCCCTTATTTATCTTAATACGACATTTATTATTATTATTATTATTATTATTATATAATTATATTAGATTATATATATGTTGTGTACATTAAGGATCTAGCATGAAAGTTTACTACAAAAAAAAAAATCACTTGCTCAACTGGAAGGTCCCTACAGTATTTTGACATCAATGACAACAATATATTCAATAATTTTCTTCTTCAACATGGATTTTAGCAGTCTCCCCTTGTCTTTAACATCAATGACAACAATATTTCCAACAATTCGTTGAACAATATTTGTATTAATCATATAGGTTTATATTTAAAATTTTCAACCATTTTGATATATTTTGGTACTAATTATACTCATACCTATAAGCATGGCTTACAATCTCGACAGCTTATCAAGTGTGTCGCTTGTGTTGTATGGGTTGAATCAACTCGTTTGTTTGTTCCACTAATCAACCAATATGCATGTTTTCCCACGTACTATGCTTGGGTATTTGCTTTCTTGAAAGGTTCAACGAAAGGTTCCCAATCACATGGTTGTTACATCGCCACCTAGCATAGACTAAAGCTATGCTCCCCCCCCCCCCATTTCTCTTGATTTTTCTCCTTTTTGTGCCCTCCCAATGGTCTCTTATGGGCTCCCAAGGAATTGAAAGTTGAGCTTATAATAAGCTCATACTTTGCCATCTGGAGTTGGGATTTGCACTTAATCAAAAGAAATTGTAGATAAAATTGGTACAAGAAGAACCTGAACATGCTCCCACACACTTCTAGAGCATCAATCACAAATCAAATGACATAATTGAGCAAACAAATGGTGAGCGCAGGAACATTATTTAGATATTAAGTGGTTCTTGCACATAAATGCATACGAACAATTATGATAAAATGCATACCCAAATGCACCTTAGCTTCATGATCCTATATTGGACATAATTGGGTCCATGCCTAATCACTACCTTTTGATCATTGGATCGCCCCAAGAAATCTAATGCCCTACAAGAGTACGGATGGGCATCTTTCATCGCATGAAGTTGAATTACCTATGTGAATGGAATACACAATCTGAGAAAGCCTCACAACCTGGTGGTCACTAGTTGAAGATAAAAAGTAAGATTGATAGCTTGTTCCAATATCTAAGTCTAAAGCTCTTCTTTCTACCCCGCATTTATATACAATGTGTTCTATACTCCATTTAATGCTACTAGACCTAATGACCTTGAACTGCAAAAAAATCATTGTGAATAATAGTGAATTGTAATTATGAACTGCAAATTGCAAACATTAATTGTGAACAGTAAACAACAAACAATGAACCACAAACTATGAAAAGATCAAAAATTTTCTACTAAAACACTATCATAAGCCCCTACCTTCGCTCTTGCCTATGGTGTTGCTTTTTCTTCCTTTGGTACCGAAGGTGGTGCCTTTTCCTGCATATATGTTCTTAGTGATGGTGGTGGAGGAAAGGATGAAATAAATACATTACTTGTACTTTAGCCTGTATCCACTCTAAATAGCTCATCACTGGCCTAGATCCATAGATAGAAAAGGTTTGGAAGAACTATTTTTCTCATGTTACCAATCTACTCATATCTTACGAGATAATAAGAAGCAAACCCAGGAATCTCGCTCCAGCTATGGATATGGAGACTTTTTATGGTATTTCTTTTTAGGACTTACTCGAGGGCCATACAAACGAATTCATTTCACTTCATAGTTATGCGTTGAGTACTCTTACCGAATCCTAGGTCCGTATTTAGGTAAATAATAAGTGGAAGCAACCACTGGCTATCCCAGCTTAGTACTATTAATAAGAACTTGGGATAAGTTTTATTCAAGGATACGGTGGCCCGTTGGTGGGGTTTGATGGATTTCATTCCATCCACCCGGGTTCAATTCCGTTGAGACATATTCTGGCTTGGATTATCGGTGGACGGTTTGCTCGACCAACCATCCACGATATGTGAGGAAGTTTGTTGAGATTTCCCATGCATTGTTAGCTTTCCTTGATTCCTTCGAAATAATAAAAAGGTGATTTTTCCGCTGAAAAAAAAGAGAGAAGAACTTGAGATAAGTTTTGTCTTAAAGCTATAATGGGATAAGTTTTGTCTTAAAGCTATAATAACTGCTTTGGAAGACCTATGAAAACCATTTTTCTTGACTTAACATCCCTAACGTTCTTTTTTTAACATCCATGATGAGATTCTTTCTAACTCATTTTCGTATGATGATATTCATAATGGAATAGTATGAAGAGATGAAGGAGATGTAATGTATTGCATTTGCAATGTGGCACTTTATATCAGTACATTTATAGCACAATTTGTAGGGAACCGTAATAATTATATTTTGTAGAGGATCATTAAATGAGTGATTGATATGGACATTAAGGCTAACACGTTTGCAAAGGGTGGGAATGAATAAGTTGTATAGGGCCAAGTGGTTAAATATTTTAACATGATTGATATTTGTTGTCTTCATGTAGCTATGTTTTTGTGCACTGTAAAACTATTTAGTTGGTTGTGACAATTTGCTATTTGCAATATTTAGTCTTTATGAAATTTCATATCGCACTTATTTGCAATATTATCTTAGATGAAATTTCTTACCAAGTTAGATGGAAGCACCCTTAATTAATGTTTCCAAGCTTATTCTCATTGTTGGAAAAGATTACAACATGCGTACTCATTGCATGGAGATTGGCCTAGACAATAAAAGCACTTAATGAGAATGTGGGCATCTTTTCTAAAATATAGGTGGAGAAAGAGTTTTGTGCATGAAATCCATGTGCCACTGCAACTATTTACCAATAGATCTCTATTAAAGGCGGTGTTACCTTTAGCTAATGCATGTATTCCTCCTCGTTGTCGATAATGCTTGTCAGGGACCGACAATCGAGGTACTAGCTCTTTCTTAAATAATACATAATGAAAAGTAACAGACTACTTAATTATCACATCTGTTAAGAAAGGTCTAAATACATTATGTTAGTCTCTCTACTCTCTATGATACAAATATCTAAATTGGGTTGAATCTATAATTGCTGATATACATGATTATTGATAGACATCTCTATTTCCTACTGACTCTTGAAGCTTCCTTCCTACTTTTCAAACTAATACCAACTCTAACAACCATAAGTGACTCCTCATACTAAAAGGACTCATAAGACTAATAAGGCTAACTACTCATACTTCCTACCAAAACTAATATAACCATGATCATGTTTTAGGATTTGCGTCATTGTATTGATACTTTAGGCCCTGAAACAATGCAATTACTGTTAAAATAATTCAATGTTATTCTTGGACGGTGACCTTTCCTTTGCACTTGCTCCTTGCTAAAGACTTATTTATTTAGCCAATAGAACAAACACAAACAACAAGGACTTTTTACTATGTAGCTTCCCTTATTTGACTTTAGTCTAAATCAATCCATGACGTAATGACCCATAAAACTCTACTATGAATCAATCCATGACTTGATTACCCATAAATACATTGCACCTAACTTTACTCACTTACTATTAGAGGAAATTTGGGGTCTAAAATAGGCCTTATAAAAATATGTGCCATGGATGAGTTGGATTGAGTTGGATTTCTTAAACCAATAGAATTTCAATAACTTTGGTCAACCATTATGGTTGAGTTGGACATATAGAAGTGAATAATGCTTATGTGTCATTTTTTATTTGACAATAGCTAACTTCATATAAACCCCACCTTGGTTAAGATATTGAAAATTTTATCTCGAAATATGATAAATGTACTTGAAATAATAAATATAGAGTATTTTACATTATCACTACTTCCAAGTTCTTTATAATATAAGGCTTACATTAATTAATATGATAGTCGAGTAGTTTTGAAATAATAAAAACATTTATATAATTAATCTTTTAAAAATAAAAATAAATAAATTTTAAAAAATATCCTAAATAAAAAAATTGGAGAGAGAGAAAATAAGGTTTCGCTATTTTTGTGATAACTTTCTCTTCCGAACTCGGAATTGGGTGCTTTTGGTACCATTGTAAATGTATCGATGAGTTATAGCTTTTTTATTTTTAGTTTTACGAGATTCCACACCGATTTTCTAGGGTAGAAATTTTAGTACCATGGTACTAAAATGCCCACCCTAGAAAATCGATGTGGAATCTCGAAAAACTCAAAACTCCAAAGTTGTAGCTCTCATTGAGACTTTTCCAATGGTACCAAGAGATCCCAATTATAAATTTGGGAGATAAATTTATCACAAAAATAGTGATATTATTTTATCTCTCTTATTTTCTTATTTATGATATATTTTTAAATATTATTTATTTTTATTTTTAAAAGATTAATTATATAAATATTTTTATTATTTCAAAATTACTCCACTATCATCTTAATTAATGTGAGATTTATATTTTAAAGGACTTGGAACTAGTGATAATATAAAATAAAAATAGTGATTATTTATTTTTAGTATTATTGTAATTATATTTTTTCATTATAATTTTAGTTTTCTTTAAGTTTTAGATTTTATTAAATATATAAAAATAAGTAGTGGTACATTTATAAAAATGAATAAATTATATGATAAATTAAAAAAAATTACCATTATATCATTTATTTTGTGCACAAAAATCTAAACCTTTCATTACTATTTTCAACCCTCATCTCTTAACTCTACACTAACCCAACATATTTGTCAACTACCATTAATGAGATACTATAGGTCGACCTTCTCTAGATAAAAATTTTAACTTAGTGTGACATGACATATTTGTAGTGTGACGTGGTTTTTTTTTTCCTTAGGAGGCTGATTTTAGACCCCGAATTTCCTCTAATTTATTTTACTATTTAATATTCCAACTCAGCATTGGCTCACTAATTATTTCACCATCTTTCAATCTACAATTTGCAACTCAACATAACTCAAATCATTGATTGAGAATCCATTTATTATAAACTTAATACAAATTAATCGTTTAAGAAGATTTCAATTGATTTATATATTTAAAATAATTCAAATATAATAACATTTTTTAGATACTAAAATTCTAAATTTCAATGACTTTGAGGTGGAAGATGTGGGGTCATCTTTGATCTCGAAATAATACATTTTGCATGGGAATTGGAAACAATGTCAAACAACTAGGCGAAGGCCTATTCCCCTTTTCAAGGAATTGAGGTGGCAATCTCGCTAGGTATAAAAACCCTAATCTTCGAGGATTCTTCAATAGTAGTTCAATATCTAAATAACAAATCCCTCCTAAAAGATGACAATATCACACGCATCATCTCAAGCATAAGAAGTAAAATATGTGGGGTTGAGGAAGTTCAATGTTTTCATATCCTTCTAGCGCTAAAATCAAAAGTCGACCACCTGACCAATCATGCCTTGAGGCTAGAAGAAGGAATTCTAATTAAAATTGAGGAATTAATATTCATTCTCATTCCTTAAGTTTATAACCCACTTCATCAACACACATTGTAATGGCTTTAAATCATTCGAAGGGGAGAGGGACAATGCATTAAGCATCACCCTGCCTTCACACGTGCTCTTGTTTCATGACCCCCATAAATTTGAAGATATGGAACTCAATTGAGAGAATGACTATGGGATATTGGAAATAGTGTGTAACATCCAACTTGGCTCTAGTTCAACAAATTATTTTATCTTGGTAAGTTTGATCTAGACTCTTCGGTGTGCAACAACATCAGTCATATTTTGCCTCTGGTTTAGATCGATTGGCAATGGACATGAGTTTTGTTCTAAGATAATTGCTTCATATTCTTTCAATTTCTTCCACCGTGGGCTTCTTGGGTTATGTTATCCCGAAAGTTGAACCTAGACTACGAGGTTTCAAGCTTAAGGTAATCTTGGGTAGTAGGAATGGGACATCTACAGAATAATTTTTATGTTTTTCTGGTGGTAGTTGAAAACATGAATTAGGTAGAAGGATTAAAAACAAAACACAAGTAAAATATCAAACTTCAATATATGAATAGAAGCAGAAAATTTACTGTGATCATAAACTATGAAAATAAGAGCTCAGACATTGTTTTATGATAGGGGCATAGTTGTATGCTACTTAGAAGAATCATCACACGAAATTTAGACCACGTGCAGACATAATACTAAAAGCATATACTTCATAAATTAAACAGGATTGGCTCAAAGATCATATCTTAATTCATAAACAGTCATTTCTGCATTATATAAACATAAGGAAATTTATACATGCCTGTAAAAAGTCTCTAAAATTGAACTTCAATCATGCTGTCAAGTTCCAACCCTTTTCTATTTTATGTTTGTCCTATATATACAAAAATTGTTCCTAATAGAACATTTAATAGATCCTATTTAATTGGATCTGATTCCTTAAAAAGTGGAACAAAGTTTTTTGAATTCAAGTCTCTCGAGCTCTTAACATAAGCAACTAAACTAGAACAATTTGCCAGCTATGAAATCCTATTACTAATTATAGAAAAGACACTATATGCTTCTAGATGACTCATCTAGAACCACCAGGTCATCTAGAGCTTGAGACCTCTTTTGTAACCTGGTGTATTCGGCGTCAGCATTGTGCTCTCATCCTTCCAGCTCATCCAATTTGGTCTTCATCTGTTTCCACTCCTTATGCATAACTCTTTTCTTTTGCAGTGTCTCTTTTGCTATGGATGCTAGCTTCTGATAGTCTTCGTCCTTCTGTCCCAAGTCCTCTCGAAGTCTCTTGTTTGCCACCAACAGGCTCTCATTTATGTTCTGTAGATATTGACACTGCTCCTTGTATGATTGCAGGGATTTCTTTATTTGGTCTAGTTCAGGAACTGTCTCTATTTCTTCTGCACTCATTGCAATATCTTCTTCCTGTATGCTCTTAGAAGTTGATGCTTGATTTTTATCATGAACCTGTTTATTTTCAGAAAATATTTTGGGAACATGCCCTACCTCTGCTTGCATATCTATAAAACCGTCACTTTCAGAAACAAAGACATCAATTTCTTGCACATCCATGTCATTTTCAGAATCATTCACTGGGACAATTTCATTTCCCTTGGCAGGTTTATTGAGCAATATATTTTCTATGGTCGTTTTAGCTCTTAATCTCATCCTTGGCCCTAAATTAACATTCCCTGTGCTTAAAGTTTTTATTGGCTCATTATCGGGAAATTTAGCAATGGGGTTTTTAGCAACTAAACTCAACATATCGGGCTTCTGCATATTGGACAAATTCGAAATAATTTTACCTTCAACATCAACCTGTGTCTGTTTCTCTGGCAACTCTGCTTCATCATCCTTTTCTTTAGACAACTTCTTCTTCTTTTTAACATTGTAACCCTGCTCAAGGAGAAATTCATCCCAGCTTTGTCCAATTTGTTTTAAGTAATGCAAGACCAAAATTTTAATGAGCCCGTGATGAAAAATAGAACGCTCTGTGTGTTTTGGGTGACCCTGTACCCATAATACCATTTTCTGCAAGCTCCTCCATAAATAGTATGGTAAATTTAACTTTTTGCTTCCCTGCAAGTGCATCAACATTCTAATATGACATCTCAAAACCTTGTCGAACCGACCATCACAGGTAATGTAGTTCTGGACCATTTCCAAGGGAATTTTCCAATTTGGCTTCATTTTACTAACATGAATCCCATTCTGCCAATTCAAATTTTCATAACCAGGTACCAGAAATTCACCATAATCTCCTTCGAACTCTTTCTGCTTGAACCAAGTTTCACCCTCAGCTGGGACGCCAATTACTTCTGAGATTAACTGTTCATTTAATATTATCCTGAAACTCTTGAAATCAACCACCCCCTCCTTGTAATTTCTTATGAAGGCCTTTGTCACCTGGGAATTATAGCCCTACAATATTTCACAGTAAATAAACCACCCTGAATCTCTCATTAACTTCGTCGATTTGGGAAATTGCAAGAGCCACTGTATATTATTGGGTTAGGCTCTGCATGGGAAGCCACCTGCTTTCTTTTTATCTTTCAACTGTGAAGTTTCCTCCATATTTCTATCCTTGTCCAGAATGAACCTGTAAAATGCAATGAAAACCCTAGCTTGCAGGGGTTTGTTCCCGAAATTACACTCCTCTGTTGGTCAGATTTGCTGATTTCGATGCCTGGAGGATGTTCACATCACTATTACTATTGTACTAGTTTTATTGCCAAGTGTTGAGTGAAACCGGCTACCACGCTTCATGGAGTACTTGATTCATGCATATGTATAATCCATTTCGAATTATAATTTCTAAATCATAATTATGAACAGTCAAACCCTTATTAAATCATAATTTCAATTTTTTTGCAAAACTGACAGCATTTGCTTTAGAACTGACAGCATTTTTAAATTTGAAATTCTGGCATATGCTGTCAGTTTGACCCTTAAATCAAATTTATCAAATTTGAAATTTTCAAAACATTTGAAATGTTTTTTAAAAAACAAGAAATTAAACCATATTTTGAATAAAAATAGGAACAAGAGCCAAATCCTTATTTAATCATGAAAACATGACAAATAGTAAAATAAAACTTTTAAGCAAAAAAGGATAAATACCTAGGGTAAGCAAATGGAAAAAACTGAATGAAAATGAAGTAAGAGCTGTGTAAATCTATGGAACAACCCTAGGAATAATAGTTTATATCTGGAGCAACTTACATGTATAGTTCTTATCCCTGGTTGCAACTAAATTTCTTAGAGACGATGTTTAAATAGGCCTGTGAATTGAGCAAAATCCTTGGCGCTATTAAAAGATTCTTAGTGTTTTGGATTATTTATATTGAATTTCAATGTTTGACTTGCCCATTTTCAATTTCTAGTTCAACCTTGGGATCATGGGTTTGTGGGTGCAAATATTTTGGTTTCATCTAACTATGCGGGGGAATTGGTCACCCACACTATCGACAATCATGGACAACCATCCCTCTAACCATTAAAGAGATATTCAAGAGATTCGTCGATTTTTGAGACATCAAGAGGACCAAATCAATGGGGACATGACCTTGATTTTCTCTATCACAACTAAAGCACGTGACTTAGAACACCAACCATTTTTTCAAAATGCTATTATCATGGATATATTGGTAAAATGTGAAAAGGAAAATCCAAGATTTAGAGGAGGAATGTGCTAAGATAAAGGAAATGCTAATAACTCTCAGTAAGGGCTTGTCATGTTTAGCCTCAAATCTAAACATCTATTTTGGCTCTTTTCTTATTAAATTCAAAAAAGAAGAAATAGTCCACCAGTTGCAGCAAGGCATGGAGGTAGACAAGCAAGAATCACATCCTTCTAATCACACCCAGAATGGCACAATGAGCAAGTGTAGGCTACCCTTAATCATGTAACTGTCGATTTATTGCAAATATATTTTGATTCTATATGTCTTTTTTAGAGTCCTACTAGCAACTATACATCAAGTTTTGTAAGTAGTACTACATAAGTTTATATGTTGTACTTTGTAGTCATTATAGAGAAAATATTTTTTGAAACTCTTTATGCTCTCATTTTGTATTTCCACATTGTTATATATATATATATATATATGACTTAAAAAATAGTATTTTGATTCAAAAAATTTAAATTCATTATAATATATCATTTTATATATTTATATAATAAGAAGGCTAAACATTTTATAATTTTGATTTTTTTAGATTTACCATTATTAAAATCTAATCAAATCATCTTTAATAAAATTGCAATTTTTCATTAATTAGATTAATTTTTCAATATAAACATAGATCTAAAACCCTTAAATATCCCATATAAGCAACGTGTGAAACATTAACATCTAATATCTAGATTTCATCAATCCAAAATATAATTCTTACACCAAAATACTAACTTTATAAAACATTTAGACATCATATAGAAGACATTATCTTATCTTATCATCCTAGGTTCACTCCACACACATAACAACTCCATTTGTTTTCAACTTGTGATCATAATGTGGAAAACAACAAAATAAAATTATCCCAACCAATGGTGAGGGATCCATTATCTCCACAATTAAAGGTTATATGCAATATTGTCACCATCATAAATTCAAAATTTACATATTAATTCATATGTTTAAGGGGCATTGTCTTAAAAGGTGTGAGCCTGGTACAAATATCTAACATTAAGTGGGGAATCTTCAAGGTGTACAACTCGAGTAATGTTCTTGATTGTTAATACGCCCCATAGTGTGTTGAAGTTTTACACGTATATATAGCTTCAAAACAACACTGAAACAACACTTAACACTTATTTATAATGGAAGAAATCTCAATAAGTGATCATTTCACTTTCGAGTGAGTTTTTAATGGTCGAAATTAAGTGATTGTTTTTAAAAAATTTGAATTTTGTGTTGTTTAAATTGTGATTTTAAATTTAGAAATAGATTATGTGTCTTCAAAATCTCTACCCATATTCTATGAATTTAAATACTATTATTTAAATTTTTAAGAATTTCTGCAAAATTTCTACCAAACACTCTCGAAATTATGTAAAAATAAAAATAAAAAATCATCACACATTTAAGCTACACGCTCAGATAGAAGTATACCATCAAAGGAATTGTCTCCAATATTTATTATTAACTTATCTTTGTACAATTCCAACCTCTTGAACTACGAATCCCATGAACTACTACTACAATGGTTTTTTGATTCGAGTGCCAATAATGGTAACATATATTAGTGGGTGCATAATGTAGTCATCCTTTTCCAAGGTGGGGAAGGAGACAAAGAAACCCCAACTTCCAACTCTCCATCACGGTGCTCGATACAATCAATATCTTCATCGAATAGAAGAAGAGGGAGGGGTCGTTACGTTCTTAAACTAATCACTTGTAATTATTATTATAATTTATAACTTACTTTTGGAGTGCGATTTATAATTATCTAAATGAGATATTTCTTTGCATTATAATAAAACTTTTTTATTAAAAGATTTTTTTATGATTATCCAAAAGATATTTTAAAGTAGCTATGTTATTTAGTGTTAAATAATTCTATAGTTGTTGGAATGTGATGATACGAAAAGTTAATATCAAGTTCAAAATTTTGATTGAGTTTTTAATGATATTGGTAAATTTTGAATTGCAAAAAACATTATGGATATTGACTCATTATGTACGAGCTTTGGATTATGGTAGAATTTTATTTATTGTTATAAGATTATATTAGTTATATTTTAAAATTATGGAAGAATTTGTATTGAGTTCTTTACTTTTAATTTTGAAGATAATGATAGTGTAGCGGTTGAAAAAACAAGTTGATGCAAACTAAAAGAGAATAGAGAGGAGTCGTGCTACACAAAGCAAAGGCTCTCAATAATAGTTAAGAGTCTTGATGCTACAAAGAGACTAGAACCAGAACAAGCAGGTGGGAATCTAAGGAAGTAAGGATGAAATGACGAAAGGATGGAGACATTTGGCCTATGCATAAGCAAATAACATCAAGTCCATCAAGCCATGATGAAGAAGACTAATGGCACTGTCTGTTTTCAATGAATTGATCCAACCCCAAACATAATGCTGTAAAATGTAAAGGCCTAGGCCTAGGAATGGGTTGGTTGGTGATTTGTTGATTGATCTAGGGGTCGTTGTTGCTAATTGTCAAGTTTTTTATTGATTTTCTCCTTATTATGTATTTTTGGTGGTTGCAGCTCCAAGCCACTTTGGGAAATGTATTGGTTCATCTTGGATATTAATGGAATGAGGCCCCCATGCAAATTGTTTGTTATATTTGTTATATATGGTGAGATGAATTGTATTGTTGTTTTATGTCTATGTTGTTGAATGAGCACAACTTTCTTGAATCCATGCTAGTAGCTTAGCTAAGAATGTGGTCATGGAGTTGAGTATTATTAACACACTGCATGAGTTGATAATGGTCATGCCTTGATGGAATAGTTAGGTTGGAAATATGAGTGATAGATTGTGTTTCAATTGTGATAGTCATATTGTGCAAGCCTTGTATAGTCTTTAATCATGGCACAATGCTTTGGGTGAGACCTTCATCTTCGTGGAGATTGAAATGTCATTGCTTAAACTATAGTGAGTCCTTATTTGGACACTAACACAAAACCTGATCTAAGATTGAGCCAACAACTTGACTAGAACTTAAATACCTAATAATGCCTCATTGAATACATAGAAATTTAGTTGTAATTTAAAATCATATACTACATCTCAAAATATATTTTTAGTATCCATGATCATCATAACTAATATGATATCTCTACCACAATATGTGCACTCCAAATAGGTTGCTAGCAATGTACCTCCACTTGTTCCTACAATTGATCTAGCTACAAAAAGGTCTCGATCCCCTAGACCTTCATCGGCTTAATTTTCTAGTGTAAGGGTGGACAAATTTTAGAGGAAGTCCAATGGACCCAACAAGTAGTTTATCTTTTATTTAACCAAAGGGAGATGACTTAAAAGACAAACCCATATAATGATTAAATTGAATATCAATAATTGATGAAACAATTTCAATGATAATCTAGAGCAAAATCATATACGTTGGGAACCAAGAAGATATAGTGTAATATCCACCACAATTAGTCTTAATCGGAAAAAAAAAAAAAAACACTTTAAGATGAAGATCTTAGCGCAAATCTCACAAATTTGGATAGTCTTAATATAGTAAAAGAGAATTACAAAGTCTCTAAGGAGTTTGTTAATGGTGAAAATGGGAATGATAATATTTAGGAGATTGAAAACAGCTCTAAAATCCGGAAAGATGTTGAAATGTAGGACAATGAGGAATAAGACAAGTTAGAAAAGACTAGTTAAGCCTAAGACTAAAACATGGTTAATATTCACCAAGAGGATGTTGTTAATAAACTAGCCAATAAAGTGTCATTTTGAGTGATGGCATTTTATTATATTTTATGTTACTACAATGCCCAAGTGTGTAATATGGAATACAAAGAGTGGTGTGAATGTTTTCAATGTTAGTTATGTTCTACATGCAAAATTCTACTTCCTTGCTTTGAATTTTGTAAATAATCACATGTAATAATGAAACTAAAGTAAAAGGTCAAACACGTAGATCTCTTCAAGAATAAAAGTATATTGAATAAAGAACACATAAAAATAGAAAATGGATGTGCAACTGCAAAAAAATAATTAATTGTTCTTTGATTGATACGTTTTTATTTATTTTTTAAATTGATTGTCGTTAATGGAGGCTAAGTTGGTTGAATGGTAGGCGAGGATGTGTTTTTCTTTCATTGATATGCTTTTATTTATTTTTTAAATTGATTGTTGTTAATGCAGGCTAAGTTGGTTAAGTTGGTTAGATAGTAAGAGAGGATGTGTCATATCCCCCACCAAGATTCAAATCCCACCAAAGATGTGTCTCTCCTCAAGGACATCTCACTCGTGTAAATGAGTCCTCTCAAGTGGTTGGAGATCCATGTAAGTCATGGGTAACTTTTCCCAAATAGATACCCTTCATCTATGGCTTCTTAGATGAAATGATCTTTCTAAAGTGTTGTAAGTTATAGACATTGCATTGTAATATTTCTTGATTACAAATAGCCACACTTGTCGCGCAATGACAATATGAAGCATCTTGTCTCTCTCTTGCTCTTTCTCTCTCTCACACACACAAATATCATCCCTTTTTTTCTTGAGAATAAGAAATTGTCATCATATATGTTGTGTTATGGGAGTAAAACATATTGTAGACAAAAAAATAGATAAATAAACTATTAGAATATAGAAATAATAAAGTGGATAAGTATTGTGTCATAAGTACGAAATAGGGGAGGCAGGTGCTGGGGGGTCATCTATGAACCTGGAGGAAAAATAGTCAAATCTTACGCCTGGGGACTAGGAGAGAGATCCAACAATGTTGTTGAATGGCTCGCTTTACTCCACGGTATGGAAATCGTCACCAAGTTAAAGATCGGTAAGCTCTTAGTCTTTGGAGACTCAAGACAGGTCATTCAAAAAATGAGGAATGGTTACACCAAAGGATCTCCGTGGTGCAAAAGGATTCATCAAAGAATTGGCTTACTCAACTCCTCACAAGAGGTAAATTACCTCCACATCCTCTAAGAAAACAATAGATTAGCGGACCACCTAGCAAATAAAGGAGTCAATCTTGGTTTAGGAGAAGTGGTGTATGAGGATGGTTTTCATAAACATATTCCAATCCCCTAGGACTCTAAGTCCTATCTCATCTTGTTCTACCCCCTCGAATTTAAGACTCATTGGGAAGATCCCTCCTAGGATGGCGTGGACGCGTGGAGATCGTTCTTACAACACATGGCCTCCCGCGGATACTTGGCATTTGCATTTATGGGAAGTCTTGTCCAAAGACTTACCCCCTCCTAGCTCACGCGTGAACAACATGTCTCGCTTCAGGTTTGCAGTTAAGGAGGATGAGACGGGGTATGTCGGTCCTCAGCTACAACAGATTGGGAATCATTTGAGTGGTTTGTCCCTCCTTCCCCTGGATCGCGAGGAAGATTACCAGTGCGAGCATATTGTAGGAAGTCACCAGCATTTTGATAATATGTCTGGGATAAGGGAGGCCATGTCATATCTGAAATCTATTGTAGAGGATTTCAAACTGAACCTCGGAAAGGTCTTTGATGTTGCTTACGCTGGTCTCAAGGCGAACAAGGAGACTGCGGAGGACATGAAGTGTATTTCCCAACAGATTGCCTGCCATGACTCACACATTGACGACCTTGAGAGAAATATGTTCGAGATCATGGGTACTATGGATGTAATCAAGGATGAAGTGTTGAAAATGGCCAAAATGACCCAGTGTAGCCACTGCCAGGAGTCTCCAGACAATGATGCTCTTCTAATGGATGAAGCTCCAATGCAACAACAAGTTTAGGTTATGCATGGGCTAAAGGATTGATGCTCTGTTTCTTTCTGTTCAATGTTTTTTTGTGTACTGCTAAATAGACAGTTTGTTAGGGTTTATCCCTCTCATGTTTTGAAATTTCTAGGAAAACCAATAGGAAAACTGAGAGATATGAAGTGGAAAAAGCTGTCTTCACATTTTCAGCAAATTTCTGAGCTCGGGATGAAGCTCCCATTTTTGTAATGAATGGTTGTGCACAACTATTTTATAAATATCTCTCTTCTTCGGTTTCTATTAAAAAAAAAAGGTATGATATGTACATGTTGACATAGGACAGGGATGCTTTCTAATTGCATTATAATGGGGTGAAGCTCCATGGAAGGAAAAGAAGGATATATGTGATCCATAGAATGCATAGGGTTCCTCTTGAAGTGATAGGTTTGCAAACAAATGTGGTGTGCATGTCCATAGGAGGATCCCTAAAGTTTAGAGGTAAGGGCTACAAACCTATCATGCCAACTATTTTAAGGTTTGGTTCTCTCTATGGGATTGAGTTGGATGATGATGTTGGGTTTGGAAGTCTTAGAGATTTCTCATTAGGATTGTTTATATCTAACTTCTATTTTGGTTGCATGACAAGGGAGTCGTTGCTTTGGGCATCCTTCTTGTCTTCAAATATTTTATTGAGTGACATGAGAATTGTCATCAATGACTAAAGTTTGATGTAGGCTCTAGCACTTATCAAGGTTAAAGGGATGAATGTTTTTCTTTTCGTTTTGTCCATTAACTTTGTATTTTCATCTTATTTGTCTATTCTAGTGTCCTTGGTTATAATAGTTGTTTCAACAATCTCATCTCTAACTAGACAACTAATCCATTGAGCAGTGGAGGAATGTTTTTTGTGCTCTAAGAGAATGAAAATGTAGAGTATATGATTCCCTATTAAGGAATTTTCATAACATATTCATACAATATAGTGTTGTGGCTAAGAAGATTAAAGTGTACTTCTCATCTTAAGGAGTTATAAAGGTTTCAAAAACCTATAAGATGGAATCTATAATATAGTAAACATATACATGGTAGGGGATGGTACGCAACATCCCAAGGCAACTCCCAAAATAAAGCAAAGTGCAAGACTAAAAACTAATAATACATCAAACCATATAACATGTATAAATATTATTTAATATCAAAGTTTTAAGTTTCATTGTTCAAAAGATTTACCACTTCTTCACATATAACCTAAACTCCCCACTATTTACCATGAAGGTTTACCATGTCTTCACATACAACCTAAACTCCCCACTATTTTGTATTCTTCTCTATGGCTTAACTCATCAATGGAAATAGACTACATGGATAGGCATATTGTTAAAGCAACACAATATCTAAACATATCGTGAAAAAAAAAACTATCATCTCTAACATTATCTTCAATAAATAAACACACATTTAATATGATAAATTTCACTAAAGCCTAATTATAAAATTCTATTTACACTAAAGTTTATGACATATACTATCTTATTTTATACATGTTCTCATCTATAACATTATCTTCCATTAATAAACACATACCTTTAATATAATAAATTTCATTAAAGCTTAATTATACACTTCTTTACGTTAGGATTCATGGCATATACCAACTTATTTTATACATACTTTAATACAAAATATTATCTTTAATTAATAAATACATATCTTTAAAATAATAAATTTCACCAAAACTTAATTATACACTTTCCTCTATAGAAATAAACATAATCTTTAATATAATAAATTCACTAAAACCTAATTATACACTTTTTCCCCTTTACAATAGGGTTCATGGCACATAAGTTATACACTTTACTCTATAGAAATAAACATAATCTTTAATATAATAAATTCACTAAAGCCTAATTATACACTTTTTTCCCCTTTACAATAGGGTTCATGGCATATAGTTTTATGCATGCTCCCAATGCATGATAATTGTTTTTTTAATATTTGTAGACACGGATGGGAACCTAAACCTTATGTAAAAATGTACTCATGTATTTCTCTTCAAGAAAATAATGCTTTTAATTATGAATAAAGGTATCTGTGTTTAAGAAAATGATGCTTTAAATAAAATGAGTCGAATGATGTTTTGAATAAAATGAGTTTACTAAGTTTACTTCGGAAATCTATAACTTAACCCAATAGTATATTCAACAACTCGCAATTCAAATATACTAATAACTTAGGACTTAGCAAGGGCTGATACGTCCAAAAAACACAAGCATAGTCCGGATCCCAAACTCCAACGAGTCACCTGCCCCTCTAGCCTTATCACAACGAGCCAATGTCTCATTGGGAGGTTTGAACCCTGGTGGGGAGAGTGAAAACCGCTTTGGACCCCCAAATCCTTGAATTGCACATATTAATTGTTGAGATTACACAATCCATGTACAATAGGGGTATTTGAGGGGGTTGAATCTATTTATGCAATTAAAGCAATGAAAAATTAAAATTTAACTAAATATTGTACAACCAAATTTTGGTGATGATAATCATATAATATTTAGACTACATTAAAAATTAGTAAGTTTGACCAAAAATCATTGAACTTTACCAAAACTATATTTAATCACTGAATTACTCAATAAGTTTTACCAAGTTTAATAAGTTTGGCCAAGCATCATGGAACCTACTACATTTAATCACTGAATTACTCAATAAGTTTTACCAAGTTCGATCATGTGTATAATTTAGAGTTATTTTTATTTTCTAAAATTTATGAGAATTTTATTATGTGTAATTTTAAGTTATTTTTGTTTTCTAAAATTTATGCCATTTTTTCCAAGTGACTCTTACTATTTGTCTTTATATAATATTTATACTACAATAAAAGTAAGCTTGGCCAAAAAAAATCATTGAAATTGACCAAAACTATGTTTAATCACTGAATTACTCAATAAGTTTTATCAAGTTTAATAAGTTTGGCCAAAAATCATTGAACTTGAAGGAGTTACTGAATTACTCAATAAGTTTTATCAAGTTTAATAAGTTTGGCCAAAAATCATTGAACTTGAAGGAGTTACTGAATTACTCAATAAGTTTTACCAAATTCGATCATTTATATAATTTAGAATTTTATTTTTTTCTCAAATTTATTGAGTTATTTTTATTTTCTAAAATTTATGCAATTTTTTCCAAGTTACGTTCTTACTATTTGTCTATTGGTCTTTGCCAAGTCATTTTCAAATCCAAGTCATATGACTGAATCTTTTGCATAACTCAATAACTGAATCTTTTGCATAACTCAATAACATTTAAAGGGAGTCATCATGTTT
The DNA here is from genome assembly GCA_027924585.1 of Larix kaempferi. NCBI lineage: Eukaryota > Viridiplantae > Streptophyta > Pinopsida > Pinales > Pinaceae > Larix > Larix kaempferi. The sequence goes on from BSBM01000792.1 coordinate 2,675,853, forward strand.
GCTTGCAAAAAACGTTGAACCCAAAAACACAATCTATGACCATGAATCTTTTGCATAACTCAATAACATTTAAAGGGGAGTCATCATGTTTGCTTGCCCAAAAAAAAATGTTGAACCCAAAAACATAATCGCTTCCATTGATTCCATATTTTCATCCATAAAAATACAAGACAGAAATGAAGTTGAAAATGACCAAACTGATTAGAAAGTGATGTTTATACAAGCTTCCAAGCGAAGTTCAGATAAAACAAAACAATGGAATGGTAAAGATTATAAGGATATAAACAGTGGGTCCATGAAGAAGATTCGGAAAGTGTGGCCTGAAATATAACAAAGCCTGAACCACACATTTAACCCATTTCAGTCCAAAAGATTTTGTGGTTGCATTTGAAATGAGGGATTATTTGTCAAAAAACACAATAAAACACAATAATTCACGTGTATATCATAATAATAATAAAATATTTTTAAGGTCATGGCCAAGCTAGACATCAAATTGGTGTGTATGAGACACCCTTGTTTGTGGGACAAGGGACCCCCTCCGCACACCGATATGACTACTAAAGTCCAGGGAGGTGTACATGCCCTACCCCTCTGGATTTGAACCTACGACCTCTTAAGACAAAACACGTCTTAGTATAATCAATCATGCAAAGATTTGTTTACCTCATCCATAATTCAAAACGATTGGTCTATTATTTTTAATCATTAAAAACCCCTTAAGCTAAAATTAAAAATACCTCATCAGGCATTCTTTACCCTAAAAACCCTTGAACAGAAATAAGAACGATCTGCAAGAATCTGCCCCCGGTAAAACTGTCTGTTGAGCATTCCCTGAAAGGCCATTCAACTCTAGAAAATATTATTACAATAATCAGAGATTATAAAATTTAATTACTAATGTGGAGAATTTACATATGCATTTTCAACAGAGTGAATTAGGGCCATTTTACAGTTCCTTACATTGAGAGTAAATGAGACTTCACTCTGAAGAAAATTTCCGTACAGGAGAAGATAAATTCTTTGAAAGTAGATCACAGTTACTTTATCATTCTGCAAATAGAATAATATTTTGGACTTTTTGCAGAGAGTTTCTAGGATAAATAATACTTTTAGAAATCAAATATATCTTCTTAAAGTATCTGAGAAGGTACTTTTAGCAGGTTAGTCACTTAACAGAACTCTGAACAGGCCCATGGGAGTGTGTAGCAGTAAGCAGTGAGGTGATCAGACTTGTATTAGTGCATAGACTCAGGTTCAAAACCCCCGAGTAGGTGTGGATGAGGTCAAGTGCAAGTCCTGGGTATCCATAGCTTTGACAGCATAGATACACTTTTCATAAGACAACAGCTTAGCCAAAGAAGTTCTATAAATATTATCAAACAAACCAACAAAAGAACTCTGAACCTGGCATAGATCAGCTAGAGAAAAAACTATAAATCAGGAGTGAAACTACCTACTTACAAACAGTAGGCGCAAAATAGAAATATGCATCAATGTAACTACAAAGTTCCCCAAAGTCAATGGGGCCTAACAGGGATAAGGAAGCTGCTGGTGTGTTTCCTATGAGCTATGTTGAAACATGTGCACCTAATGAATGCGTGGCGTGAAATTGAACCCTGAGTCTCACCAACCTAGAATTAAATTAAAAAAATAATAGCTAAAACTAATGGTCTTATGTATCCCTTTGGAGATTGGAGTATAACTGGTATAATTATCATTATTTTAGGTAAAACTGAAGCTCATCATATGCAGACAATATAAGTTGCTTGTCACATTCATGGTTAACGCTGAGGAAATAAATCATTGCCATCGGAAGTAATTATATTGTTTAACAAAAAATAAAATGAAAAACATATAAAATATATGAATTAAAGCCATGCATTGATGGTACAGAACCCTATCAACCAAAAACGGTAACCTAAAGGAACACATGTTTCCTAGAAGAACAAAAGTTTAATGGAATAAAAGCCCTGCTAATCAGGTTGTAGTAGAAATATAAGAATGCGGTCCTTAAAATTCTTGGTTAATTTTCAAATCTTACTGCAAGTGCAACAAAGTTGTGTATGTTAATACAATTCATGATTAGCTTCAGGAAGATCTGTTACAATGCAAAGACAAAGTAGAATTGGACAAGTGATCTTCGTAGTGTTGTAGAACAACAATATAACAAGACATATGTCTGAGTCAGTGGCACTGAGGCCTCTATTAGATTATAGATACACTTGTAGTGGCTCCTGTTGGACCGCAAATATATTAAGTGGGGTTATATAGCAATCTGACATTATCATGGGGTCACCTGCAGTACTGACCTTCATGTGATGCAAATTTTGGCCAGTGTCTGCCTTGTTCTTGAAATATACATGCTGCGTCTTTAACTAGGTACTTCAAAGTCAGGTTGAATTGACATCTCAAATATTAAATAAAAACAAAAACTATCTCAATCACGACCAAGGAACTCTGAATATATGAGGGCATAACTTACATTAATGTCCACCTAAATCTCTTGTTGGAACTCTGAATATATGAAGGCATAACTTACATCAATGTCCTCCTAAATCTCTTCAACAAGATGACGACACAACAGAGGAAAACGAACACAAAACCATATGATAAAGTTTTCATCTCTGTTGTAACTTGTTTCATATTATAGTTTCAGGATAGTGTTGAAAACCACTGTGCTGCTTAGTGCAATATCATGTCTGCTGTGTTTTGTCAAACCTGAAAATATTTTATTAATTAAGGAAGCCCAATCGTACCTTTCTCTTGGAAAGAATTCGACTTCTAGCTTTGATGTCCAAAATCTTAATAATGAAATAGTCTCTCAACAATTTCAATCATAATCTGACTTATCTCTCAAAAGCTTTGGATATATCATCAATAACCTGCCTGTTTATCAAACTTCAAAAGGAAAAAATTGCTTGTATGGAAAAAATGCTTTCTTCTAAAAGAATCAATTCTGACAACCCAAACAATAACAATACAGTTTGTAATAGTAAATATTTTTTGTAAAACCAAGAAAGATTGCACAACAAAATGAATAAACATCCTATTCAACCATATCATCAAACATCCTGGCGCAGAAAGATGTATACTTCATATCGACAGACGGAGACCACATAAAGCCATACAAAAGAACTGCCCTGAAAAGTGGTCTTGAATGGTGATAAAACAAGGCTTGTCCTGAGAAAACTTCCATATCTATTTCATTTACCATGTCTGAATGATCAGGGTCATTTGTGCATCCCAGAAGCATGTAGGTTGCCTACAAAAAAGAAAAGAAAAGTAGCAATCCACGCCCTTTTGGATTGATTTCGTCATATTTAATTACAATTTTTCTCGATAGAGTTTTTACCACAAATTGTTAGAGATCTTCATAATCACCTTCATCTCCTTTCAAAGCACACAATCAGAGACATTTACTAAACAAATGCTTACCAATCAATCCCATAAGCAAGTGAAGTTGCTACCCAAACTCCTCCCTATTATCCAAGCCAGACTCTTTCAACGGCTGCTAATCACTCTGAAAAGGAATTGATAAGACAACCCCTGTTGCAGCTACCTGAGATCCAGGCTTCGGAATTTCTCCATACAGAAATTGTTGTTGAATTGCAGAACTCCAAAGATAAATAGAATAGCAAAATAAAAGCAAAGTATCAAGCCACTAAAAGAAATTTAGAGCAGAACTATGATGTGCGACTTCATTAGGCCTGCTGCGCAGAGGTTCAACCCACTCAAAGGCTGTCAGCATCCCATATTATCTGAACCCAATCAACCGATGAATTTGCCAATCTAGGATTTTAAAGATTATCAATATGTTGCATCAGCAGAGCATATGGGGCATTGTATCAATCCATTCTCATTGCAATGGGGACACCTCACAACAACATTTTGATCCTTGACAAGCTTACAGCTTCCACTGCACTCTAAACAGGGCACAAACCTCATTCCGCCGCAGCCATCACAAACCTTGCCTGCCCTATCAGTTGAAAGTCCTGCAAGAAGCCCATCCAGCTTACCATCTTCATGAAGCTGCAAGACTTCGTCTGCACCGCCGATATACCTGCCCCTGATGAACAATCTCGGTACCGGAACAGGCTTTCCCATCAACTCCTTCAGCTCATTCCTGAAATCTAGATGCATAGACACATCCCTCTCATCAATACAGACCCCAAAGCTGTCAAGCACAGATCTCACATTGTTGCAATCCTCGTAGGTCTTTCTGATTCCTCGCAGTGTTGTAGTGTAGAGCACCACTGCCTTCTCACCTCCCGGTGGGCATTTTTCCTCGAAACTGTCAAGAGGATTTATCTTGCCTTGAAGAGCTCCATATGGGGACCCCTTATCTTTTGCATTTTCTGTCATTGAACTAACCCCACAGTGTCCAGGATTCTCTTCATCAGAATCCTTGTTTCTAACAGCATTCCAGTCGTCCTCAGAGAGGTTCTTCAATGTGGAAGAAAGAAGCTCTGGATCATAAAGATTGCCATTAGGCTTCATTGAGAATTCAGCCCTAGAATTGACCTTGTCATTCAAATATAGATTGGGTCCCTGGATTTTTTTCTGACTAGCCGAACCCCCAGCATTCCTGTCAATGGGCAGGCTGGATTGTATCAAATCCCCACTTGGGTTCTTCTCCAAGCTATCTTTCATGGGGCTGCCAACCTTCTTCTCATCAGCCCTGCCGATCTTAGCATCCAAACCTTCCACTGTATGGAATTTAGTATTTTTACTATCAAAAAACGGGGTTTTCCTATCAGCACTGACTTTACCAGGTGGAGTGAATTCCCCATCTCTTTCCACAACATCCCATGATGCATCGAAAGTCTCAGATTCCCCATCTCTATTCCTCTCTGGGTTCTCCTTATTATTCTTCTGTTCCTCCTGCAACGAAGACTTGAGATTGTCCAGCACTTTGCTGCTGGATTGTATGAATTTCCCACTTGGGTTCTTCTGAAAACAATCTTTCACAGGACTACTAGCAACCTTCTCATTTGCCCTGCCAATCTTAGCATCAAATTCCTCCAGTGTATGGAATTTAATGTTTCTACCATCAAAAAACTGGGTTTTCCTCTCAACACTAACTCTGCCAGGCTGAGTAACTTCCCCATCCCTCTCCACAACATCCCACGATGCATCAACAGTCTCAGATTCCCCATCTCTACTCCTCAGTAGATTCTCCTTATTATTATTCTTCTCCTCCTCCAGTGCAGGCTTAAGATTGTCTAGAGCTTTGCTGACTTCCAGCCATGATTGAGGACCAGACTCTGTATTCAAATCAAATTTCTTCAGTTTTTCATAAACTGGGTTTGTGGGTGAATCGATACTGTTACCTCTCTGCGATGCGCTTTCTTGCTGCGTGCTCGATTCGAGGGCCTCTGGACTGAAGAGCCCATAGGTGGACGATGTCAGAGCAACATGATGATTGTGAATGTTGTTCTTCTTCTTCTTCTTATGCGGAGACTGTGAAAGTGAAAGCCTCTCGAATCCTTCGGCCTTCAATACAGTTTCCAGATGTTTTGAAGATGCACACCCCATTTAATTCTTGTAAACAAAAAACAGCAATACAGCTTATACAGGAAAACAGCAATACAGGTTATACAGGAAAACAGCAATACAGGAATTCGGGTTTGCCCAACGAGAAAATTTAATGGCGATCATACAAATATAACATTGTTTTTTCAAGCTTCGCCCTTTTCTCGCGCGCCGCAGGGGATTTTCATGGAAGAGAATATGACTTTATGCTTTTCTTTTTCCATTTTAAATTGGAATTCTTGTAAATAATTATCCTTCCCGACGCGTCTTCACATTTGTTCATCGTAGAGGGTATCATGTGGTGCAAATGGGCTTATCTGTGTTTTAGTGATAATGCCTGTATGCTGGGTTGTCCATCCCTAAATCATTGAATGCGTCCCAATTATTTTGATTTTTAGCGGGTCGACTTTAGAATTCAAACCAACTTTCTGTTTAACGCGCATGCACGTTTTTCACTCTGTTCTTTGCTTCCGCATTAATGTTTATCGCGTATCCGTGTTTTTAACTCTGTGGTTTGGTTTCGCACCAACTTTAAATTTGTTCATACTCCATGAATTGAAATATATGGATTTTTTATTTAAATTGACAACAAATTTAATTTAATTTAATGGTTTTCATATTTATTTACATTTATTAGCACTACCTACAAACTCGAAATGACAACAATATTAAATTATGAGGCATTTATTTTTATTTTTGAATTTATTTTATATTTTATTTATTATATATTTTAGAGATGGTAGGATATATGTATATGAAGCCCTCTAAAAGTGAGAAGATTTTGCTAGTCCAGTTAAAACTTAGCTGGAATTCTATTTAAAATCTAAAAAATAAAAAAATTGTGTTGATTAAATTGTTTTTTGAACATCTAGATGGATTCAGCACCCTCGAAAACTCTCAGGACATCCAAATTATGCAACATTAATACTGTTATTTGGGGATTCTAAAAATTCTATCTAGGATTCAGTAAAACCTTGTCTAAAAAGTCATTTTCTCGGCAATCGTAGCAGTTTTAGTATTTGTATAAACTAAGTAGTGGAGACATTGTATAACATTATTTGTTAATGGTTATTTAATTACTTTATAATTTTTAATTATATTATATGTAAAATTATTTTATAATTATGGGAAGTGGTTGATTGGTTTACTTGGAAAATGTATTTTACTTTATAAATAAAAAAAGGATCATTTCGATCTAGTATGAGTGGGTAAAGAAGAATGTATTTTCTTCGTCAAAATTTAATGTTTATTAGTGACATGTTGAGTTCTTAAATGAGTAAATTGTTGACAAAGCCTTAATCTTCTATAGAATTTGGTTCACTCTAGGTATCATATTCGAAATGAGGGGAAGTGCTCGACAAGTTTATATAGTGAACACCTAGAGGTAATTCTCAAACATAGCAAGTCACATAGTACCCACTCACACATGCATAAGTGGATCAAAGCTCATCCCAAGCCCCTTGAGGTCAATGATTGTGTAACACTCCATAGCATTACCGACATACACATAACTAGGACAAAGCCTACCCCGATGCCCCTTGGACATGCGAATATAAAAAAAAAATGAGTTGTGGTCTAGCGGCAATGTTTAAATCTTGACAGGCTTGCTCCTCCCCTACATGGGGTATGTTAGTTGTGGCTTGCAACTTTGCCACCTTTGTGGCATACACTCTTAGATGTCAAAATAAGTGCTCTCTTGGCATTGTGGTAGTCTATATGCAGTAATTTCTAATCTAGGCTAGCTTGGTGCCAATAACCTCATCTTTGTTAATAAAAAATGTTAAAGGATGGGGTAATATTGTTCCTAGATTTTTAGTCTATTGCATTGTTTTCTATTGAAAACAAAGACATAATTTACAATAATAAAAAAATAAAGTTTATCATTTACCCATGGATTGAGGTAAACAATTGAGTTTAATACTTAATCCCAATGAATGTAATAAGAAGGGAGTGTCATCCCTTACTAATTGGTTGTGGGATTCATATTCCACTTCTTCTATTTGTGACACATTTTTTGTATATGTATGTATGATAAAGTCAAAGACACTGATGGTGGTGTCTTGAAATTGCTTTTCTTTTTCAAATGAAAAATATTATACTTTATAGAAAAGTATAAAAAATTACAATCCATAAAAACTTTTGAAATTGGTGGTGTCTTAAAATTGTTTTTATGATTATAAAAACTCTTCTTCTTTCTCTATATATACAAAATCTATATAATAAACATGCTATATTCATAAAATATATATTACATTTAAATTTTGATTAAATTAATTTTTAAAATAAAAAATGATATAATTAAAAAAATCTTAAATGTCATTCCCAAAACCATGTGTTTGGGATTGAATTGATTGTTGTTTTTAAAATGCGTCATCTTCATTTACTTTTATCACCCATGGAATGGAAATATTTCCATGAAAATGATGCGTTCTTCACTTAAGAATCATCTCCAACCTCTTCATTTACTTTTATCATCCATGGAATGGAAATATTTCCATGAAAATGATGCTTTCTCCACTTAAGAATCATCTCCAACCCTACCATAAGCATAAGCATGCAGTAGATTAAGGTCATTCAGGGTATTTTGTGTTTTCAATTTCTTTAAAAAATGTTTAATTTATTAAATATTTTTATAAGTAAATTTGCTTTATTTTATTTTATTTAGAAACATTTTTTAATATATATTTTTTTTAATTTTTAATTTATTAATAACAATAAATTTAATCATATTTTTAAATATAAATTTTAAACCTATACTATTAATAACACTAAAAAATTTATTTCACAATAAATAACTTAACTCTACTATTTTATAAAAATAAAAATTATTTACCGAAAACATTCACACTTTAGTCCGAAATAAAGAAGTGACCATGGAAAGAGGATATATTAAAATCTTTAAAAAAAAACAAACAAAACTAAGCAAACCTATAAGTCCGTGTATAAGCAAAACAGCCAAAGTTGACTCTTTGATCAACAAAACCTTCAAATAAAGGTTTTATTTTTCCTTCTTTGGTTGTCTAGGTCTATGCATATGGTGGAAATATTCGTCAGAGAATTGATTCTTTCTTTTTTTAACATTAGAATATAATATCCTTAATGGGGAGGCTTCCTTATTAGGAGAAAAATAAAAGCATCTTGTTTTATTCTATTTTTATGAACTTGTTTATTTGTATAGTACATAAAGGAATAATATTCTGACTATGTTCATTTTCTTGGTGTTTTTGATAAATAAATGTAAATGTTTGATTTTTTTGTTATTTCATATGTGGTTTACAAACTCGGGTTGCTACGTCCATGCTGTGTATAATATTGGAGAAGGTAGTTTTTTCACATGTGGTTTACAAATTTCAAGGGGGTTGCTACGTTCACGCCCTGTATGGGGACATCAAGTGAAGCCCTTATATCAATGTATAGCCACCCAAAGATTTGACCCAAAAACCTTCTACTCACAACTTACAATACTTAAACTAACCCACTGAACTAGGAGAAGGTAATTCTTATATTCATCTTAAAATATATAAAATATTTTTTACTATTATATTAAACTTCAGAAATATTATTTATTTCATAATAAATTTATATAATTAAATTTCAAAATCTATGACAATCAAAATTATTAATAAAATCAATTTTAATAAGTTATGATCATATATTTGTTCAATGTACAAGAAAACGGTAGTCGTTCATTGCACATGAAAATATACCATTAGTACCACAATCATTTCAACATGGTGATTGAATTTTATAAACTTGCTTAGCGGATTTTATATTGCAAAGTATTTATGGAAGATAAAAAAGGAGCCCTATGAAGGTAACATGCTTATTTATGCTTCCCCATAAAAGGACCCACACACCACTTATCAAAAACCCTTTTGATAATAATTACTCTCAAATTTCAAACATTTCTCCCCTCTTTGCCATCCTATTCAACAAACTCTGGAAACATCTAGTAAGTTGTTTTGATATATATATATATATATATAAAATAACCATAAACATAAACATTAGTTAAACAACCCTTTGTCTATCTTAGTTGGATCTATGTTTGGTGTTTTTGATAAATACTAAATTAATATAAAGGAATATATGCTATGTTGCTTCGGCGTTATGTCGATACCGAAATATGGGTTCAAATATAAAATTTAAAATTTAAAAGTAAATCATACAAGTTCGGTTTTTTTTCATTTTCTTTAACTTTGCATGAATATTAATAAACTTAAGAGATATAACCGCTTTTGATAAGGTTATATATACTTATTTTTCGGCTGTGGGTTTGGTATTACATATTTTTAGTTCATTGTAAGAGATTTATGGGTTTTTCTTTAACTTTACATGAATATTAATAAATTTAAAAGATATAACCACTTTTGATAAGGTTATATATTCTTATTTTTCGGCTGTGGGTTTGGTATTTTACATATTCTTAGTTCATTGTAAGTGATTTATGGGTTTTGTCTTATTTCCTGGTGACTAAGAAAAGAATATGAAAAATTTTGATTAAAAAAAATGAAAAATGAAAAATATTAAGAAAAGAATATAAAACATTAATAAAAGATTGCGTTGAGGACAAGAATGACTAAGAAAAGAATATGAAAAATTTTGATTAAAAAAAATGAAAAATGAAAAATATTAAGAAAAGAATATAAAACATTAATAAAAGATTGCGTTGAGGATAAGAATAGTGATCCTTTGTGTATTGTAGAATTTTTTCCTACTTTCTAAAAAGAAGAATACTCATTTCTAAAAAGAAGAATACTCATTTCTAGAAATTATTCACCAAATAAAGTAAAAGTATGGCATAAAGTAATTATGTTGAAAATGTGATGTTACTTTGAAAAAAATCCACTTTGTGTTTCGTGCATGTTACATCTTTATAGGAACAAACTTTTAAGGATTAATCTTTATAATAGTAATTATCCATATTTTGGATTGACATTAGTATATATGTTTTAATATTAGTGTATTTGAAGTGTAGCTTAAGGGTGGATTTATTTTCCACATGGTAGTATTTATTATTTGTAGGTGGCAGGTGCTTACATAGCTAGGATTGCCTTGGATTTATTTCCCACATGGTAGTATTTATTATTTGGAGGTGGCATGGTGCTTACGTAGCTAGGATTGTTTTTTATAGAATAATATTCATGTTTCCAAAGTTGTTGAGGGAAGTTAAGCTTCATCTTAAATCAGCATTTAAGGATGGTTAAATGTGTTAAAAAGGAGTCAAAGCTTATTAGGCATAATAGTCCGAGTTGACTATTTGGGTTAGTTTGGGCTTGACATAAAAAAAAAAGATTTCAAGCTTGTAATGGTTAGAGATATTTTTTTGTAGTTTCCAACCCACTACTTCACATGGGTGAGGGTTGTTGAGCCTTGTAACCACCTCCAAGATGGAATACTTCTCAATCATATCCTAGTCTTGAAGATTCCTAAAAGATACTAAAATTCAAAACCCTAAATTATTGGTTCTTATCCAAGATGTAGAATGTAACCTCTCCAAAGATGCCTCGATGGGTCGAGAAGATGAGGAGATAATGGAATTTTTCAATATTGAGATTTTGCAATGAAGGTAATTTCATGGAATGTATGGGGTCTTATAGAATCTGTCACAAATCCATGGCTAGAGAATTAGAAATGTAGTTTCAAATCTTGATATTATTTGATTGTAAGAAGTTAAAGTAAATGGATTTATGCTTAAGTTGTCTCTTCCAGTGATCTAGTCAAAATCTATTGTTTTTCCACTAACTATGTTGAAGGTTATAGGGAAATCAATAAGTGGGAAACCACAAGAGAAAACATGATAGATAAATAACTCATATAGATTAAAGATCAAGACACCAATTATATGGTAAACCCCTAAAAGAGGGAAACATTCATGGAGAAATTTAAAAGTTGTATGCTCGAAAAGGAAAGGCTGCATATGATACGAAAGTAATAGAAGGAGGAAGGATGGATGCATCATGTTGATCCCCTCTTAATGAAAAATTCCTTTAAACCTAACATAGATCGAATATGAATAAGGTTGTCTTACCAAGGGATGGCTTAATGTGCAACGCAATGATACTAAACTAGATATTATGGGTGAAAACATGAAGTTGGGAAACAATTTTGGCTTGTTTTTGACAAAAAAAATTGCTAAATTTTATGTTTTTCAACTTCTACCTCTTCAAACCCATATCTCCCTTAGGAATTTCAACTTGAAGTAAACACAAATGTTTTACAGAATTGAATTAGCTTTCTACTCGTATTTTTTTAATTTTTTTATGGACATATCGTGGGACAAATTTGTTGTCAACCAACGGCATATACTTGAAAATTTTAGGTATGGATAATGAGTGACCTGTGTTGACCACGGTTTTTTGATAGATGGTTATTTATTTTAGGGAAAAAAAATGTATGCTCATAATCTACACACACTAAACTTGATCCTGGACTATATTTCGAGTTTTTTAAGACTTGGGAACTATTTTTTATTATTTATCAAAACAACGTATGCTCAAAAAATGGTGCATTATCGACACATGTTTTTGTCTTCACATTTTCTTTCAAATGTTACTCTTATCAAACAAACTAAAACCAACCCATTGAAGAGGACACTTCAAGGAACATCCTTGTATTTAAAAAAAAAAATTGGCTTCATCATTGTGATGATATTGAATATTTTTCAGTCACTTAATTTTTTAATGATAAAGTTTAGTAAAAAAATAGTAATCCTAAATGAAATTGAAAAAAACTTATATTACTAGAAAGTAGATTGAATGGTGAATCTACTGGTATAAACTCGGACATGTAATTCTCATGTTTTGCAGTGGTCTGACCTTGTTAAAGTGACACATTTCTGAATTCTGCAAAAATGGTGCTGGAATTGTTGACCAAAAACTCTCGGGCGAGAAAATGTCTTCCAAACTCTCGGCCCAGAGTTTGAACTCTCAAAACTCTCGGCCTAGAGTTTGAGTTTGACTTTTTTTCGCGTGATCATCCGCCCGCACTTCGTTTTTTTCACTCTGTTTGTCACCAAAGTGTTTCCCAGGTTCGCGATTTCACCTTATGCAAGCCAGAGAATATCATTCTCTAGAAGATGGATGCAATGCTGACATTGAAACTAATGAAACAAGGTAGCTACAAATTGAAAGATCAAGATATTACCCCAACCAAATAGAAAACCAATCCTCCACAAAACATATGTGTTGAGATGGTGTCCCATCGTAAAAGGAAGACATCCAAAGGAAATAAAGGAGGTTGCCACCATATCTTAACAGCATTAAATTTAAAAAGATCAATAAGAATGCACTAAAATAAAAAAAAAATCCAATGATGATCAATCACAAGATACTTCAAGAAATCAAAGAATCCTATAGAAGTTGAAGGTGATCTAACAAGGTCGCGGTGATAAAGGTCAATCATTATGCTTCAAGGGATCAAATAGAGCTAACCCACCTCTCAAGCAAAAGAGTAAAAAAACTCATGAAGTGCTCCAAGTAGCACATGAGACAAAATGAATGTGTACAAGAAAGAAACAAAAGCATGCCATCATAAAATTTTGGAGCTAAAATGTTGAAAATCATATGTCATACAAGGACAAAAGAGGCAAAACATCAATGAATTCATTGCAACAATAATTCCAATCCTTCATGAATTAATCCATTCATTAAATTATACATGATAATAAAATGGTTGATACAAAGTAAAAATACTTATCTGAACACTTAGCGGCTGGAGCAACTAGCTACATGTGAGGCATGCTCCACCCAACCATAGGTTGCCTTGCTCATAAATCTCTTAGCAAGGCACCATCCTCTAGTTGAGACTATGGATCCACTAGGAGAACGCTCAAGGTTGATAGAAAATGGAAATGGACAGGTGAATAGAGTAATTCCCTACTAGGATATCTCTCATAGCTTGGCACTCACCCAATTTCACACCAATAGCATGGTTCTTTCTATCCAGTTCCAAGAGCTTGTTTTCAACCAATTCCTAACTAAACAATTTAGCCCCTTCCTTGGTATCTATTCCAGAGCAAAAAATTTAAATTCCTTAGGATGTACTGTTAAACTATGCTCATAATTAACTGCAGAAAAATAGTTAAATGCCTTAGGTTGTTACTGTCAAACTATGCCCAGAATTAACCGAAGCAAAACAATAAAATGCCTGGCTATTACTGTCAAACTATGCTCAGGATTTCCTGGAGCAAAAGAATAAAATTCTTGGTTGTTAATGTCAAACTATGCCCGGGATTATCTCCGAGGAAGATTCATACACATTTTGTAAATTCGTTGGCAGCTCAATTGTGGTTTCGACAGGACAATCCTTTCCCAACAATTATCAAAATTTAATTTTAACAATCAAGGTCGAAAGATTGATGTAGAATTCACACCCACAGGGCCCAATAGGAAACATGGTTCATTGAAAAAATCAGAGACAAATGCTTTTCCTCCATCTGTACCAGTGAGAGAGTTAGAGAATTTGTGTGCTCAGAGAGTTCCCAGGAAAAATAAAAAAACAAAGAAATTTTTTTTCCTACCACTGTGCGAGTGAGACGGTTAGAGAGCGTGAAAGAGTTTTGGGTGTCTGAAATTTCGAGTTCCTTCCCTCGTGGAAAAATGCATCCAACTCTTTCTACATGCATGCTTTAGCTGCATGTCCAATTACTTCCACGTGGTCTCTTCCAAGATAATCACATCCATTCCAATTAACATATTTCAACTAATTTCCCATTAGTACATAACTAATGGCTAAGGCTAATCAAAAGGTATTGAGGATTAAAATAAGATGAAGGTACTTTTGCACTCAAGGTTAGGCTACGGTCATATTATAATCCCCCTAGGATATATACAACCCCCTTTCCTTCTCACTGGTGAATTCATAATCCCCTATTCTCTTTAGCGTTTGCCTCAGCCACATCCAGCTATATTTTATATTATTTTTTCAAAATACAACTTGTTCATCCTTCAGGCATTTTAGCCTCAAAATTTACATAATTACATCAGGGGTCCAAAATTTGGGTTTACAACGGCTATTAATATTGTTGAAGTGGAAAAGATCATATGCAAATCACTACAAGGAGAACACCTTGTAGTAGAGATTTTTGTGGAACCTCCTCAAAAAAATTATCCTTTCTTTGTTTATAGCGGAGGCAATCAACCAGATCTTTTTGTAGAGGATTTTAAATCGATGCACCTTAATCAAAAAGACGCACCGGTTCTCTTTATAACATAATGCATTAGTGCGTAAATTATAATGCACACCAATGACCTTTAATATTACAAAATGCTAGAACATCATTTTTATTTTAAAAACCACGCATTGGTTCTTTGCAAGACAAAAAGAGCAACAATGCTCATGAGAAGGATGCACAACATGTGGATACAATGATTGGTTATTCAATAAATATTTAATTAAAAACCATTAAAAATTCCCTAAGTGGTACGCTTACAAATATAATAGCACTGATGTATATAATAAATAGGCGCACCTATAAACATAATAGTACTAACAACTAGATTTTTTCCATTTAGACCCAAATATATCCATTGCGTGACAGACCTAGACATGCATTGGTTAATCTTTATTTACAACACATTGCCACGTTTACGTCATATGTTTAAAAATACTGATTTTTTTCATTTAAAAAATAGCTTATTGGTGCTCTCCTAAATAATAATGCAGCAGCACTTCTTGGCATCAGGTGCACCGAGGTATGGTAATTTTTTTTTTTACCGACGGTAATTTCATTTTCAACTTTCATTCCATGATTATGACCACCCAAACAAGCATCAGTTCTCACCCTCTACTTATGACCACCCCACTTGTAGTGCTCTATAGTGTCACTTCCACGATTTGATAGCTTTCGTAGTGAATTCAATTCATTTTCGAATTTTCGAAAATAACGCACATTTCCAGTTTTTCTCAATGGGGAAACCATGTCTCCTAAGGACAAAAGAAACCATCTAAATTGTTTCGTACCTCCTTATTTATAATTCTAGTGGATTAAAATTTAAAATTTGTCTTTAGTTTACCCATATTTTCATTTAAAAAAAGTTTGCATGATATGACCTAAGCATTTAGTTCGCACTAGACCATGTCGGTGCATCCTATTGATTGACATGTAGCACTAGTCTGGTGTGTCTTGTTAATTTCAAGCTAGCACCTTGTCGGTGCATCCCTTTTTTTGTGCAACACATCACGGGAAACCCTCAGGCACTTCCCCTCATTTCAAGGATGGTTCCCAAGGTAAACCGTTCATGAGCAGTTAATTGCACCCTAACCTGGCGGGGAGATCAAATGAGGCCCTTGCATAGGCTAAAACCTTCTGCTTGCATGATACAACACTCAACCACTTGAGATAACCCATTGGGCTCGGTGCATCCTAAAAGCAATGCACCGATACCTGAACATAAAAAATAAAATCCTAACCAGTGCACTAAGTCCTATATAATTCCCTGTTGCAATAAAATAAAAATAAAAACTCCACAGTGCGTCCATTTCACTAAAACGCACTGATAATGGCATGTACTTTAAAACAACACACTGTCAATTTAAACATGCAACAAAAATATCACCGATGTGTTCCATCCCATATGTTGCATTATGACCGGTGCATTCCTAAACACAACGCACCACCCACAAAACAAAAAACAAAACCTTTTCGGTGCGTTAAAAAACACAACACACTGCCAAAAAAATAAAATAATAAAATAAAGACACACTAGTGAGTTCCATCCAACATAACGCACCGTTATCGATGTAATATAGAACACAACACACCGCTACCTTATAACGCACCATCACAATGATTCCTATTTGCATAGCAACATAGACCAAATTGCAATATTTAACTTTTGTAAAAATTTCTGAACCAATGCTTTTCATTATAAAAACAACACCAATGCGCAATAAAACATGAAGCATTGTAACAGTTACGGTGCTTTTGTTCTGTTGTAGCACATTGACCACGATGCATCTATAATTTATTTCACACTCACGGGTTGCTTTACCACACTTTTTTGCAAAAATAAATTAGTTTCAATAATTTATAAATACAAAATGATTATATATGTGTGTTTGTGTTATAGTTTCAATTTGATTTATTTATATAGATGTGCCTAAGAAGAATTTTATGTGAATCAAAGATGATGACAAGGTGAATAGCAGTATCAACAACTTGACCCATACAACTTTGTGTGTTAGTGGGAGGCTAGAGAGAGGGAGAAGGAGATGCTTCCTTGCCCTATTATGGGTCACACATGTGCCTTTGTGAGGATTGTTGGCCTCCTCGAGTTTTATGAGGAAGCTACATCCCTTAGGGGAAACTCCTTGTTTTTACAGGAGTCCATCCATCATTGGGATCATCATAGGTAGTATTTTAAGGTTTGTTCAGATCTGTGGCATCAACCCATAGAGGATGATGTTCATTTCATCATTGGGTTGTCTAGGAGGGGGGAGGATTGGCCCCAGATCCCAAATCTACCTCATGGTGTTGTAGGAGAGAGCCAACTAGTGTACGTGTAGAGATATGTTATCCCTAACATTGTAGATGCTACATAGTGAGTCCAGGTTGCTAGCAACCAATTACAGTTACATGTATTTGGTATCGATGATGTTAGGTTCCTATCTCTTATTCTCACAGCACTGGTACACTCTACCTATGATGGGTAGCACATTAGTTTCTCATCGATTTACTATGTAGACAGTTTAGTACATATCAGGCCCTAATTGATTAGGTGTTCGATGATATTTTTGAGGCAGTTTTGTTTTTCTTTAGATCGTTGTCACTTAGTTTTTGATGGTAGCGGATTATTCCCTTTTGCATCAGGGTTATTTACCTTATTTTTTAAAGGTTTCCTTCCACTCGACCTACATTAACCGATGAAATTCCTCTTCATCCTATGAATGATGCGCATATGCACATTTGGGGGTAGTTGTTTCCCAAGTGTGGCCATTCAGAGTGGTCGTGTAGTTCATAGATTTGTAATTTTTTGGTTCGAGAGAACAATCTTGTCCTCAATCTTGTACAATATCCATATGCAAAGATGGATTGGAGAGGATGTCATAACATCATTTTTGCTAAAAAATCCAAGTCTGGGAAAAAGTGCAAAAGTCAAAAGTAGTCAAACCTATAATTTTATAGAAGTTGATTGGTAAATCGGATCAGAGATTTGAAAGTTGTTGATTAATCCTTGTTATATGTACTAATAACACCCGATAGAATTTTTTTCTATTTATTGTTATATTTTCTTCTGTAGGTGGTTGAAGTTGTTCTTCGAAAATAATTGCACTTGTAGAAAAAGTGCATAATTGGGTAAAATCAACATTTTTGGGAGGATGTGACTTTCAGATCTGATATTAGAATGAAGCATGAAGATATTCGTTGAAAATATTATCCATAGGGGAACAATGATGTACTATCTTATTCTGAAGGAGAAATTCAAATTGCTCTCAGATTCGAACATAAAAGTGCCTATAACCTTAATTTGACAATATTTGTAAATAGGGGGTAGTTTCCAGAATGCATAATGGAACATAAAAGAGCCTAAGAATCCCATGAATTATTCCATGAGAATAAATCTATTAAAATAATTTTTTTATGTCTCATTGCATATATTGCTAATATGTATAATAAATATCTCTATGATGCATAATGCTTGGAGTTGACAAACTTTTAACACTTGCAGCAAAGGGAAACATGCAGACGGAAAAAGTATCAAAAAGAAAATGGTAACCATGAATGATGCCCATGAACCCTATAAAGATGATGAGGATTTCCTAGAAGAAAATATGCAATGGAAATGCTGAGACAAAATCCAATGGGAGGATAAAGTAAATCACTCCCCAAAATTTGGTTGAAACAATGAGAAGTTTCAATGAGAGGTTGATCAAGGCTCAAGAAGAAAAGAACCAGATTAATGTTGTCATCCTTCAGAGTCTCACTGATACTAAGGAGAGGGACCATCTTGGATATAATCCAAGTAATTCCGGTTAAGGAAGAATAGTTGCATAAATTCACTCTAGAAGTCACACTAGAAAGAGGAATCCAAGTCCATGTAATATCCCCAATTTGAAAATTTACTCAATTTGGCCAATTTTCAAACCTTGAACTAGTGAAACCCCAAACTGTCCCAAATGATCCCAAATGGTTTCGAATTATGTATGGAGTGGATTGAGGTGTATTAGGACACACTACTGCAAATATTATATTCTTGGACACTTTCTAAATACTTCATCAACTTGCATTTACAACTGGAGAATGAAAGGCAAAAGTACTAGGAAAATCGATGTTAAAACCCCCTAGGGTAGATGACTCTTTTGGCTTCCCAAATGTTGTACGACCATCCCAAATTTCAGAACAAACACTTGGATCATATCAAGGACCTCCAAAACAACATATGTGCAGCATTGATTCAGATTTATAGCTTTCTAAGGCACTCTTAAAACAAAAGGTTACAAAACACATTCATTGCTTGGAAATTGTGAGCAATATAACAGAGATTTTTACATGGAATTCTAAGCAAATTAAAAAATGGGCCTACATAAAATTTATGTGTCATGTACATTAAATAATAGGATTCTCAAACAACTACAAAAATCAGAATAAGTCTAGCGCAAAACTGATATATAAATGCTCAAAGTTTCATAAATGTATACAAGGGCGCAATGGCTCAAAATTGTGTTTTTAGCTTGAGTTTTCTTATATGGTCCAAGGGATTTCGAGTTGTGGCTCTCATTATATGTCTATTACAGAGTTATGCAGCAACTAACATGTCCATAAGGTATAAATATCAATCCTCAATTATATATATGAAACCAAAGATAATTTTAAGGGCGAAATTTAGCCCATGGGCTATTTTTCCATGTTTTTTTCCAAAAAATGATTCGCCAATTTGCATTTTTTGAAGCCCTATTTCGCCCAATTTTGATGGAGTAAACTTTTTTCACTCTAAAATTCGCCAAATTATTATATAAACTATATAAAATCCTTATAAATTGAAATAATTGTAGAAAAATATTGCCAAATATTTTATAGTTGACATTTTAAGAATTGGTAAGATTCGCCAAGGTTTATACAATTTTAAATAAGTATGGGTCCTTAAAATTATCCCTGTTAATGAAACGATAAGTGCGCCATCACACTTTTACATGACATTGAGAGAAAGAGGAAACTAGCTCGAATATCAATGTTACTTGGAGAAATAGTACATGAAGTGCTTAGTATTTCGAGCTATGTCTCTCATGATCTATCCATTACATATTTATGCATCCATTAACAAGTTCATAAGTTCTAGAAAACATCCTTCCATTAACTATTTTCAACAAAGAGTGCGCTATCTCACTTTACATGAGCATTGAGAGAAAGATAGGAGAATGATAGTAGAGAAGGAAGAGATAATATGAACTTGAACTCAGATGGGGGTTGAACCTGCATCAAAACATCTCCATGAAGCTCTGTTCATAGGTATGAATGGCCTCTCCAACAACCAACTTGGATGGGAATCTTGCACCCTCAAAATTGGTACTAAGGCACGGAGGATGAACATCCACCATGCAAGGACAAGCTTGAAGCTCTCCAAATTTCAAAGATGCAAATAAAAAATGATCAAAATATTCTCCATTTCGAATTGGCCTCCTTTTAATAACTTTATTTGACTCATTTACCTCCACAGAACTCAAATTATCTCCTAATTACTCATGAAATTCGACTTAGTGGGAGTTACGACCCTTCATTGGCCACACATGACACTTGGCTCATCTTTTGTCTCCAACTCCTCCATGAATTCGAATTGGGGAATATTTTAGATTCTTTGGAGATGTGTAACTCCTCTCATGCTCCCTCTTGGTCTATTTTTAGCTCTTACATTGTTATAGATGTCATAGAATCTGTCATAAGTGTCATAATGCTTGTCATAGTTGTCATAGAATATGTCATTGCCTATTTTTAGCCCTATGACTCTTCCTCTTCCTTCATGAATGTCATAGAATCTGTCATAAGTGTCATAATGCTTGTCATAGTTGTCATAGAATATGTCATTGCCTATTTTTAGCCCTATGACTCTTCCTCTTCCTTCATGAATGTTACCTCTTCCCTTCCAACTCGAATTTGGGGATGGCTCCATGTTTAAAGGATGAATATTCTCTCATGTGGACCCCACATGTCCACTTATGCGCCCCCAAGTCCAACAAGGACCTAATGCCAGTTCATTTTGGAGCATTTAACATTTATTCCATAATTTATTGGCCTATTCTTCCATCATCAATTTAGGATATTGAATTTTCATGAGAAACTATAGACCTTGGGGTTAAATGTCAATATTTTAATTCTTCCACATAACCCTTAGGAATTGGGTAGTCCAACTTAATTATTTATCTGAAAAACCATTTAATTGGGGACATGATAGTCATCCCCACCCAATATTGCTTGTCCTAAAGCAATTTCAAACATGGATGTTGAAGAACTTGCTTTCTTTCCAAAACTTTGTTTCCAAAAATTTCCTTCCAAAATTATGAGTAGTGGCACTCATGTACTCTTTCATATTTTGGAAACCATTTATGAACTTTCAACCCTTTTTCTCACTGTATAATTCTTTGAAGTTGCCACTAATTTTCCCAAATTTGTGTCTTCAAGATTCCATGAAAATTTTAGAGAGGAACCACCATGCTTGCTACTGCACTACTCTAATTACAATCACCTTCTCAAGTGGTGACTCAACCTCCCATACTACTTGTTTCCCCCAAAATTGAAACCAATGAGACCAAAAATTATCCCAGGGTCCCAAATGATCCTGATACATGCATGGTGTGAAATTTCTAGTATGAAATGCCATGAACACCAAGCATGTGAATATTGAATCCATCTCTCAAAAGGTCTCCCACATAGGAAACTGGAACACTTCTATGAAAAGATGATCAAATCAAACAATTGAAGGTTGGATTTATCTCTCAAACCAACAATCGAACTGCTGCACCAAGTGATCTAAAACCAAGCAACACCAAGATCCCATTGCTTGTATTTCATTCCAAAATATAGGCATGCTCTACCACAAAAAATTGCAGGCAAAAGATTACCCAGATCCCACTGCCTTAGTTGCAAATATTTGAGTGGCAGTGTCACATGTGGAAAACTAACATTCCAAAGAATGTCAGGATCCCATTGTGTCATCCGCATCTTTCCAAACATCAGTAACAACAATAAAAATTCATCACTATGAAAAATGCAAGGAAGGATGTAAATATCATACCACCACACTGGAAGTTCAACATTTCCAATGCACAATTGAAAGCTTGAGGGCCCCTACATCAAAATATGAAATTCTTCAAGGTTGGGACGAGACCAAGAGAGACTCTCCATCATAAAATACATATCCTCAAAGTGAGGCTGAATGCAAACAAGTGTCCCCCAATCAACTAGATAGTCCTCATGTGCCAAATGCACACAAGAATCAAGAGTGAGACCATTGAAGCTCAAAGGACAAGGTTGAAAGTTCCATGTCTCATCACCAAAAGAGTAGGGATCATCCAATAAGAAAATATGTCCATGCTGCTCCAAAAGAATGTAATATGGAACAAAATAATCAGCCATGTGTTCTTTCATCCAAGAAGTGAATGAAGAACCTCCACTAAAAACTGAACCAAGTAAGGAGCAGAGAAAAATGGAGACTTCAACTGGCTCAAAGAAGTCTCATCAAGACACCCACGAATATGCACATCATCAAGAAATAACAAAGGATTTTGCTTCCAATAATAATTTTCTTCAATCATATATTTCTTCACCCAAGTATTGGATCATAGTTCCTCCAACATCAAATGAACTAAACAAGGAGCCAGGAAAATCACGAGTCTTCAAGTGACTCAAGTGAATATCATAGGTGCATCCATGTAGATGCGTACCATCATAAAGTAACAAAGCATGATGCTGCAAATGTAAAGAATAAAGTTCTCTAGTCATGTCATCCTCTAAAGGGGAGATAGGATTTTTATACTCCTCATGTGGCACCTTCAAAAAGAAACCTTTCACCCATACTTCATTAGGATGAATTCTGCAAAATATGGAAGTGTAGGATGTAGGAGAATGAACCAACTCACCTAAATGATCAGAAAATGAAAAAGTGTCATCATGTAAAGGCTCCATAAGGGTAGTATTAGGCACCTCCCTCAAAAGTTCAAAAATTTCCTCATAGGTTGGTTCCAAGATAGTGGAATCATACACTTCTTCAAAAAGTGTGTAACCATTTCCAAGAGGAAAATCAAGTTCCTCTTACACCACAACAAGTGCTTGGATCTCATCAAGATCATATTCAAACACATCAAGCACATGCAAGTTTCCATGTTTCTCATGATCCATCATGTCATGAGAACCCTCCAATCAATCTACCATTTGACAATCTGAACATAGGAGGAAGAACAAGTATCTTGTAACCTATCAAGAAGTTGCTCATTTTGCATTTTGAGCTTATGAATATCCTCATTATTCTTAAAATATGCTCCATGTAACTATTCATTAAGCTCAACCAAATTGTTTCTATCAAAAAGCAAAGACATGACATTACCTTCGATGTTGCACATTGCTCTTTGAATATTCTCCATGTCTTCAAGGAAGGATGGATCCTTCAATGAAGAAACTCTCCAACAAGAATTTGACACCAATGCTTGAGTGTCATGGAGTATGTTTAGGGTAAATTGGATATTCTTTTCATTCATATTTTATGACCCTTCAAGAAAAAGAGGCTCTTGTAGAGGGACCTCCTCTTCTTTGTACTTTCTACTTGGACCAACTTCATTAAGCTCAAGTGGTGATGGGAAAGTTGATCTTTGTTCTTCTTCAACTTCTACAAGGCCTTCATTTTCATGCTTAATGGAACTTTGGATTGCAACAACACTTTCAAAAGTGATCTCATGTCACCAACATATAGGTGTGAGCACTCATCAATAGGTACTCCTTCATAGTTCAAGCATCCATCAATAGATGCTCTTTGATTCATGTCCAAAGTAGAGTGTGTCTCAGAATGATCTTCAGTATTTTCAATGGAATCTTCTTCATGCTCATGTGATGTTTCTTCATATTTTTCAGAATCACTTGGGAGTGAATTTAGATCCTCTTCATCTAATGCTTCTTCTACTTCACCACCTTCATAACTAGGTGGCTCATGGGTCTCCTCATTTCGCTCCTCCTTTTCACTCAAACATATATGAGTTGCTCTCCAAGGTATTTTGCAAGAAGGGCATAGACCTTTATTCACTAACTCCACATCTTCATTTTTGGGCCTATTTTCAAACACCCAATCATCAAAGTATTCAAAATGAATGGCCTTTTGTGTATCTCCCTTATACAGATCAAGATATGCCTGATATTGTTGGGGCAAGGTTTTACATGTTGCTCTCAATATTTGTAATTCATTCATAGAATTATCCTTTGGAGGTTCAGAACATACATATTCATAATACATAGGGTCATAAGAATAACCTTCATTCCTTATGAAATTGTAATAAGTGTTGCATGATGGCATCTCTTCCTCATACCATTCATATTCTTCTTCATATTGCTCAAAATCATCTTCATACTTCTCATAAGAATTGTACTCATAGGATTCATCATAATAGTAAGACATGGCTGCAAATTATTCTTCAATGTATTATATTAATGCACAGGTGCAAGGACCATCCTCTGATACCACTGCAATATCCCCAATTTGAAAATTTACTCAATTTGGCCAATTTTCGAACCTTGGACAGTGAAACCCCAAACTGTCCCTAATGATCCCAAATGGTTTCGAATTATGTTTGGAGTGGATTGAGGTGTATTAGGAAACACTAATTCAGATATTATATTCTTGGACACTTGATAAATACTTCATCAACTTGCATTTACAACTAAAGAATGAAAGGAAAAAAAATACTAGGAAAATCGATGTTAAAACCCCCAAGGGTAGATGACTCTTTTGGCTTCCAAAATGTTGTACAAACCTCCAAAATTTCATAACAGACACTTGGATCATATCAAGGATCTCCAAAAAAACTTAGGTTCAAGATTGATTCAGATTTATAGCTTGCTAAGGCATTCTTAAAACAAAAGGTTACAAAACACATTCATTGCTTGGAAATTGTGAGCAATATAGCAGATTTTTACATGGAATTCTAAGAAAATTCTAAAAGGGGTATGCATAACATATATGTCTCATGTACAGTAAATAATAGGCCTCTCAAACAACTACAAATATCAGAATAATTCTAGTGCAAAACTGATAAATAAATGCACAATGTTTCATAAATGTATACAAGAGCGCAATGGATAAAAATGATGGTTTTTGCTTGAGTTTTCTTATATGGTCCAAGGTATTTCGAGCTGTGGCTATCATGATATGTCTATTACAGAATTATGCAGCAACTAACATGTCCATAAGGTCGAAATAACAATCCTCCATTATCTATATGCAACAAGAAGTGCGCCATCACACTTTTACATGACATTGAGAGAAAGAGGAAACTAGCTCGAATATCAATGTTACTTGGATAAATAGTACATGGATTGATTAGTATTTCGAGCCGTGTCTCTCATGATCTATCCATTACAGAGTTATGCATCCATTAACAAGTTCATAAGGTCAAAACAACAACCTTCCATGATCTATATGCAACAAAGAGTGTGCTATCTCACTTTACATGAGCATTGAGAGAAAGATAGGAGAATGATAATAGAGAAGGAAGAGAGAATATGAACTTGAACTCGGATGGGGGTTGAAACTGCATCAAAAAATATCCATGAAGCTCTGTTGATAGGTATGAATGACCTCTCCATCAACCAACTTGGAGGGGAATCTTGCACCATCGAAATTGGTACGAAGGCAGGAAGGATGAACATCCACCGTGCAAGGACAAGCTTGAAGCTCTCCAAATTGCAAATATGCAAATAAAAAATGATCAAAATCTGCTCCATTTCGACTTGGAATCCTTTTAATAACTCTATTTGACTCATTTACCTCCTTAGAACTCAAATTATCTCCTAATTACTCATGAAATTAGATTTAGTGGGAGTTATGACCCTTCATTGGCCCCACATGACACTTGGCTCATCTTTTGTCTCCAACTCCTCCATGAATTCGAATTGGGGAATCTTTTGGATGCTTTGGAGACATGTAACTCCTCTCATTCACCTTCTTGGTCTATTTTTAGCTCTTACATTGTCATAGATGTCATAGAATCTATCATAAGTGTCATAGAATCTGTCACAGGGAGGCGACTTTCGCCTCCCTGTAGAGCTCATTCGTTCTCTCCATGATCGGAATTTGCATGTTCTCTAGTAGGTGGGACATCCAACGTTTTCGAATTCCCTCACGTGGCTTTCAGCGACTGAGTTGGATTTGTCCCATGAGCACTATGTTGCCTGGAATCACTTTATCGGAAACCTTGTTTATGCAGGTATCTCATTTGGACAGGGAGCGGACATCTTATGCTGGAACCATAACACCTTTGATGGTCAGGTCACGGCTAAGTTAGCATATTCTCTATTAATGGATGATAATGCCAGTGAGGCTAACTGAGGCCCGGTTTCCTTGAATTGGAAGGTTCATTGCCCCTTGAAAATCCTTTGCTTTACGTGGCTGGTCTTGCACAATAAAATACTTACCTGGGGCAACCTGTGCAAAAGAGGTTTCGTCGGACCAGGCTTTTGTTTTATGTGTCGAAGGGAGAGTGAAGATGTTCACCATCTATTTGGCCTTTGTGAGGTTTTCAAACGAGTGTGGAATTTGCTGGAATGCACCTTACATTTTCAGTTTGACTGGTGGGATGCTCCATTTACCCAGAATTTCCAACGGTGGTATGCTTTACGGCATCCTAATCCCGCATTGGTACACTTTACGTTGTGGGAGTTTTGGAGAGCCTAAAATCGGGCCATATTTCAGGATTCGACTATATCTCCTTCACTCATATGCACTCGGATTTTGGGCTATCTTGAGCAACACCTCTTTCGGTAAACAAGCAGCCCAGGATTATTACACCTTTCGATGAATCCTCTTTGTGCATGTCGATTGGCTACTTTGACGGGGCCGCACTGGATGGAACTTGCGGGGCTGGTATTATATTAAAATTGTCAAATAATCACTCTTTTCAATTGTAGATGGGTGTCGGTCATGGAACCAACACCAAAGCCGAGTTACTGGCGCTATGGGGTTTGTTGTTTTTTTCTACTCTCCTTGGCATGTCCACTCTGAGCATTTGTGGATATTCTATGGTTATCATAGATTGGGCCATTGGGCAGCAAAGTCTCTCCTCTTCTTTGCTTACCGACTGGATTCGTCGTGTTCAGGGGCTCATCGTCAGGTTTGTGACCATCAATTTCAAACATATCTATCGTGAATTTAACTCGGCAGCGGATGATGCTTCCAAGCTGGCTGTGGGAGTGATGGATGGCCACATTCGCATTCTAGAATTCCTAGTAACCAGTGCTGTGGATCCTTTACGATGCCCTATACGTAATGATGGTTTTTTTTCTCTATTTGCAGTTTGTGTAGACTGCTGGATATAGTTTTTGGGAGCACCTTATGTGAACTGTGTTGGTTGGTCAATTTACGATTTTTTAGTCATGGATCTAGTTTTTATCTATGAGTAGGAGTATGTATAGGCATCTCGCCTCTTGTCCTTTTTTCGATACAGCTTTTGCTTAATAAATGTTGGTCTTTTTTTTCTCTGAAAAAAAAAAAAAATCTGTCATAAGTGTCATAATGCTTGTCATAGTTATCATAGAATATGTCATTGCCTATTTTTAGCCCTATGAATCTTCCTCTTCCTTCATGAATGTTACCTCTTCCCTTCCAACTCGAATTTGGGGATGGATCCATGTTTAAAGGAGGAATATTCTCTCATGTGGGCCCCACATGTCCACTTATGTGCCCCCAAGTCCAACTAGGACCTAATGCCACTTCATTTTAGAGCATTTAACATTTATTCCATAATTTATTGGCCTATTCTTCCATCATCAATTTAGGATATTGAATTTTCATGAGAAACTATAGACCTTGGGGTTAAATGTCAATATTTTAATTCTTCCACATAACTCTTAGGAATTGGGTAGGCCAACTTAATTATTTATCTGAAAACCATTTAATTGGGGACATGAAAGTCCAAGAAATGGTTCTTTGAGAAGGGCACATGAGGTGTAGCAACTCGTTACTATTTAACTAAATTTGATTCAGTTTACAATTTACATACTAAACTTCTATAGTTTAATTTGCTCCAAAATTTAACTTACAGTAATAAAAACCAGTAATTTTTTACAACATAGTCAATAACATAATTTTAGTGAAGATAAACTCTTAAAACTAGTAAATTTAACCAGAAGAATACCTCTACTGGTGCATGAGGCGAATCCCTTGAAGTTATGCAACAAGCACAAAATTGATTGAGTCACTTGCCCAAAGTGGAAACATGGTTTTACCTTCCAGAGAACAAAACAGTAATGCACAGTAAGCTATGTATCTTTTATGAGTTCTTAAACTCATCCAACACTTCCCATCTTCTTCCATCAAAACCAAATCCCCCCCAAACAAAGCCTCCTCTTCTCCTATCTTCCTTCACTAGTTATGTCCCTCGACCTTCCTCCACCACCTCTTTCAATAAAATAATATCAAAAAATAATTAATTCCTTTTTTCATACATAACAAGTTCAATTTAAGTTGAATTATAATATCTTACCTACGAAAGATTACTTCACGTGATATCATTAAAATCTTTTATGGAAGTCATATCCATGAAATTCAGTTTGAGCTAAAATAAATAATAATGTATCTCCAAGTGTCATGTCACATGCTATAAATCGAATGCAATATGTTAATCTTATCCTTGAATTCACGTAGAATTATCTACCCATTTATTGGTACTCTTCTCCCCTACGCAACACAAGTAATATATTATTTGTGCACATATATAAATATACATATTAAATATTACTTGTGTACATACATAATACCTTAATAAGACATATATAATAATATTCTCATAAATATTTTAATACTGCATCATACATACATATGTATAGATATATCATTTTAATAACCCATGAAACAAATTTAACTCTTAAATATGTTCAATCAGTCAACTTGGTATTAATATATATATTTATCACATATACCTACTAGTTAACACTTTCTTAATCCATTAGAGACATATACAATACTACAAGGATCATATAAATTTCAACACATGGATTATAATTCAACAATCATCAACTAGGTTATTATACTAATGTATTCATCAACTAACTAATCATAATAATGTACTCACGAATCGGCGTGTAGGTGTCCAACCCACACGTCTTAAGTGTGGGTACTATTAATCAACATTTATTTCCCTTAATGCATCATTATTATATACTTGCAAACAACATACAACAAAACAACTTAATCAATGCATCATTCATCATTCATACTCATTTATACAAGAGTGATAAAACTGAATTAGATAAACCTAATTAAGCAATCAAGCATATAATCATAATGGTTTATAACAATGTAGAATACCATCCAATCCATCGGTCCCATCCATCTTGATAAGTACTCAAAACAACCTATTCACCACTACTTCCATCACCTGAACTCACCATCCCATCCTCTGTTGGAATATACTATGGCATTGGCTATACCGATCTAACCATATATCGAACATATAAGCAGAAGTGTCGACTGCATCGACCAAGCTTCCCCAACACGAACCCACTAGTCGTCATCACACATCTAGGGGAGAGTGCTCAGCACAACCCTCCCACGACTCCTAGTTTTGGTGGATAAATGGTGGGAAATGCCTTCACCGCCATGATAATATTAGGGTCAACACCCTACATCAACCATACTATGCCATCACTGTTCTAAAGGGTATCGTCATTGAAAAACCACTTTGGGCAAGTCACAATTCCTGTCAGAACTCACACTCACCCACAAGTCATAGAAATATTTGAATTCACTATTAAGTAACATGAAAATCGTTATCACAAGTCATATCAGTGTTTCAAATCATAAATTCAATCACAATTACAACATATAATACACTACTATCTCATAGTTGGCTGTTTGTATGTCAACTCAATAACCACATACGTGTCTCATGTATAATTATATCCAACTATTTCAAGTAATAAGATATTTCACAAACTGATATTGAAATAACCAAGTATGTTCTTTCGCATCACATTACATTTGTTCAATATTCAATGTATAGTTTTAACTAATATCAAGGTACCACCTTTGACATCCAATACGCATAATCAAATTACATACATAATCATACCCATTACTAAAATAAAACGATAATTTCCATTTATTGTTCATACATAAGAAGGTCCATATGCTCTCATAACAACATCATTAATCAGTTTAGCTAAGTCCAACAATTAATAACAATTAAAAGTGCTAAGCTAATTCTCATTAGGGTTTAATTACTAAATGTCAAATATGGGGCATTACATACACCCACCCTTCAAGAAACTTTGTCCTGAAGTTATGGTCATTCACAATCATAAGGAAAATCTGGATGCAATATCTCTATTCCTTCTCATGAGAAGACGCTTGACCTTACTCATCCCACTGGAACTTTACGTGATCAACATGTCGATACTATATAATTTTACTTCTTCCATCACATAGGATGCATTCTCAAGTTACATATTACATGTTATATACACAATTGGTTTGACTTCATCAAGGTTGTTTGGAAGACAGTTTATCCCTAAATAATTAGCATATTGTAATACTTTGTAGTCTTTTCCATATCACCATTCATAGGAAGATTGCATCTACCATATAACATCTCCTTCAGTTCCGAATGTAGTATTAAGAATTAGTTATCGATTCTTAGCTTTATTCAATCTCTTCCTAACAACCACCACTTACTTTCTCACTAGTAATTTTAAGTAAATCTAAATATCGACTGTATCTTGAATGTGCACTATATAGTAACTTGAATGGTGCCATGTTTATCAATAAAGCACACATCATTAGTCCACATTTTTCAAATGATAACTCTTATGAATGAGTTAGAAGTTATACATAAATACTTATGGTTTAAATTTTAACACATATATCACTTCCCTCCTTATAATACTACAATTTTTTCCAATGGAGCAATCAACTCATGAACACCACAAATCTCAACCTACCATCTTTACATACGTACATTGTACAACTATATGATATGACAAGACTTCTACATCGTTAATCATGTCTTAGCCTATTCTTTCAATGCGAAGGGCATGTCTTTACTTAATACACTTGATCACATATGCTCGCCATGATGCATATGACTAGACATACAACATGCATTCTCATCCTACTTCATTTATAATACCTTAACTTAGAAAAAATGCACCATGGTGCCCAAGGATCTTTTTTTTCAAATGCAATTCTCATAGAAATTGATTCTTCGTATATACTATATATATTTAGTCCAACTTCTTATTTTTGGTCAATAATTGAGCCATTACTATTTCATATATGACTATACCCCATTTTGTAGACACCTTATCGTCTCCATACTTCATTTTACAATCACTCACAACTTAGTTATGCCAGGCATGTTTCCCTTAACAATTTACTCATATAATTCTTATCTTAACGCATAATTCATTCGTTTGACCAATAGTAATGACCCCATCTCTGCATTCTGAGGACTCTTATTAATTATAGTCAGTTTATACTTTAATTTTTATTATCCCTATATCTCAATTGGTATTATATGTACGCCACCGCTTAAGATATCGGCATACTACATTCTCCTTTAGCTAGGAAAATTCACTAAGATATCTCAAGTGGTGTTTTTGAATATATTTGCTTCTCAACATCATGGTCGCTACTACCAATCACATTCACTTTAGGTTAACATTTTTCCTATGAACAAATTGGATGGCATTTTTCTTTTATTAATGCGCTAGGTTCAACTAACAAACTTCGATTTCAATTCCTCCTTCTTATGATTTGCCTTAAAATTTAATAGATGATTTTCCTTAAAATTTAATATATGAATATTTGAGTAAAATAAAATATCAATATACCATCCCCACAAAAAAAATCAAATCATCGTTCCCCCCCTTTTTTTTTCAACCTCAAGGATCGAGTAAACGTCTAAGTTGTTCCTCTGTGGGCTCTGTGGGTAGTCCAATTATTGCTATGCATTCATTTTTTTCACAACTATATATATGTGTGTGTGTGTTTAAAAATAATTAAGCTTATATAAAATCCAAAAATTGATCGTGCATACGTACGTGTCTCTAATGACGCGGTTTCAACTCTTCTTGCCAAATTTAATATCAAACTCACTATCAACCCCATAAAAATTTCCATCTTTAATTTTGGTAAAGAAACTAATATTTAATTCACTTATAATATGAATAATTTCTTTTAATGAAACATTAATAAAATCAATAAGGAAACTGTGTATGTCTTATATATTTTTATATATTCATTATATTTTATAAATTCTTCTCATTTTCATAGTAAATTTAACATAATATTTATATTTAATAATTTTTTTTTACTAATAATTATATATATACCACGTCTATAATTCTTTTTTATGAATTTTAAATATAATTTCTCTCATCCCCATATATATATATATATATATCCCCACACAAAATCATAAACAATGTAAATAATGTTCCAACCAAACTCTGATTGATTGTGAGTTATCACTACATGGAAAATCTTTATTTTTTATAATTTTAATTTAATTAAATTTTTATTTTATTTTTTAGATTAATTAATATAACCACAAAAATAATTTAAAGCCTTGGCTTTAAATCACATGGATGCCTTTAATCCAGAACTCGATTCCATAACTAAATTTACTTTACAAATTTAAAAATAATATTGAAATCCATGCATTTTGAAGGAAACTTCTACACTTTACTTTCGTGAGTTGCACCAATAATATGCAAATTGCAACGTAAGTGGGGAAGATATCATGGAGCTAGATTTGCAATCATTTTCAAAACTAGGTGAGGCGTCAGCTTTACATCCTTGATTACTCATCGGCAGTGATGGAATTTGATGGGTAAATTTTTCATCACTAGATAATTTAATCGTCAAATATGGCCGACAGTGTATTTAAACCGTCACAAAATGGCTTAAAAATTAAAAACGCTAAACCATTTAGTTATTACCATCAATTTTAATGAGTGTGTCTTGTTTGAAATTCCTACCGGGTCGGTTATTGATTTTTTGTCAAACCTGTCAACTACATGTATTGCCTCGATCTAAATGAGTGCCCATCCATTGGAAGAAAAGGCGGGCTCTTCGTGGGTTTTAAAAAATTCACTTAAGTGAAGATACAGTGTTGGGATGTGACAATCAATTGACGGTTTAAGTCAAGTTGGTTCATGGTGGTTTCACCAACGGTATAATCAGTTATGTGTAACTGAAGTGGGATTGCTTAAATATGTGGTTCATTGAGGCAGATATTGAACTGGGACTTTAAGCCCTCTCCTGGATAGTATGTAATACTCATGCCTTACCGGGTGGATATAGCCCACATTCAGTGGGTGAACCACGTATATCTTGTGTGATTGTGTGATTGCTGTTATGTGTGAATCTTCTTCTGATTTTCTGTTATTATATTTTCTGATTTTCTATTATTATATTTTTATGATCTCTATGGGTTTGAGGCCCAACAGACAGGCTTCACCTACCCCAGTGAAGAGACACTGTAAAGCAGCATAGATACGGAGAATGGGAGGGAGTTGTAGAGATGCCAGGTATGGAAACATTGATATCTTTGGAGACGAACACGCACAGAGTATGGTCCAAGCCCAGGATTTATTTCTGCAAGAGGCTTGCATGACCGCCTTTCTCTAAGGTTGTCCCAATAATGTTGCAAGCATGTTGATCGGCTCCTCTTGCAGGCTTGGCTGTGCGATTTATTTCTAATAGCAAATGAAGTATTTCCATTCCTCACACAGTTCTCCCTTGGATGGGTGTTTTATCCATCATTTATTGCCTCTCATGCTTCTGGTTTGCTGGTGTTTTCCCATTGTGTGTGTGTGTTTTTTATGTTTTCCATGGTTTCCCATCTTGAGATTTCGTTTTTAGCTTGTAGATTCCACGGGCAAAGGAGGAAAACCGTAATTGTGTTTGTGGGTTTCGATTTGGTTGATTTATTGTTGTTCTATCTTGTTGGGGATTTCGATTTTGTGCTCAACTGTAATCTACCATCCAAAATTGTATTTTGATAACCCAATGCTTGAATGGTGGTCTAAAAATCATATTTGGAATCACTAGTCATGGAATGATTGTTTCAAAATCGTTTTCATACTCCCCACAGTCATATATTAGTCCTCATTTCAATTTATTGCTTGATGTGGTTAAAATTCTTCCTTGAAAACGTTTTTACATGGCTCAACTGTGTTAATGTAGCCGCATCTTTCATTCTGCAACTTCTGGCTTGAGTGAATTAATATCCAAGATGTCATTATCCTATTGCTTCTATTTTTTTTTTAAACGTATGGTGTAGAAGTGATAGGAAATGCTAAGTTGTGCATTGTCGTTATAACTGCACAACGAGTGTGAATACTATACACTCATCGATAGCTTGCTGAGACTATTTCCAGTCGCTAGTGCCAAGTGCCCTAGTGCCAAGTTTAGGTAATTCTATCTTCAGGACATTCTTAGCAGGGTGCATCCAGTTTGTAAAATATTACATGACAATCATCTACCGTGACAAAATTCTAGAAATTCAAGGAAGGTACAATATGTGAATTTTCCTAAAATTGATATTTACGGAAGGAGCACAAAGACAAATTGTTGTTTTTTTATTTTTTAATCCTTCACTTCTGAGAGGAATGGTAAGCACAAATGCCAAAAGTGCAAGTGCTTTTGCACACTATGCAAATATGAGAAGGTCTATTCAGACATTTCTTGTAGTAGCACAATAACTTCATCCACCACTGTCATCAATGACCGGCTACACCTTGGTGAATAGGTTGGGAATTAAGCTCAACAGTATGAAATATTCCATATTGTAACAGGGTGTGGGATGTAGAAGGTCGTCACCAGAACTTGATCGATATTGTGTTTTATCTTTTGATTACTATTAAGAGTTCTTTATACAGTTATGTACATTTGTATGCCTTTGTCTATGAAGCTCAATTATCTATGATTATTATCTAAGTATTTTATTGTAAATATTGATGATTTATTCAACTTAATATTTTGTATTCCTTGTTCTGTCTTTTTTTTTCTTTAACAATTTGCAAAAAAAATAAAATTGTTTTGTAGGCACCCTTTTGCAGCTATTTGTCTACAGGTACAATGGAGATCGTAGGATCTTCTATAGGCTTCAAGTTTATCAGTTTAAGTTTTGGTAAATAATTCCTTACATACAAGGTTCCATTTTGTAACTCACTTTTACAGGCTGTAGCAACCCGTTGCTAATTAACTAAATTTGCTTCAGTTTACAATTTACATACTAAAATTCTACAGTTTAATTTGCTCCAAAATTTAACTTATAGTAATAAAAACCAGTAATTTGCTCCAAAATTTAACTTACACTAATAAAAACCAGTAGCATAGTCAATAACATAATTTTAGTGAAGAGCAGCTCTTAAAACTAGTAAATTTAACCTCTACTGGTGCATGAGAAGAATCCCTTGAAGTTATGCAACAAGCACAAAATTGATTGAGTCACTTGCCCAAAGTGGAAACATGGTTTTACCTCCCAACCACAAAATTGATTGAGTCACTTGCCCAAAGTGGAAACATGGTTTTACCTCCCAGCCAACAAGGAGCCTAGCCGGCTCCTAGCCCCAGGAAGCCATACAAATGGCCTCTTGGCCCTCCGTGCCTGAGACCTTAGAGAAAAGAACATTTTTTTTTTACGGAAACGGTTGTAGAAGTTTGTATTAAAAAAAGAGAAACTATTACATCAGGATGGGGAGACTGTACCCATCAAAATGAGGGAAGTAGGCACCTTAGTACCAGTCTCTATATTATGAAAAAGCCAGAAATATAACAGTAGCTGAAAAGAAAAGAAACAGACTAATGAACTAAACATTACATATCGATTACAAAAATCTACTAAGAAAATAACCAGTGTTCAGATAGCATTGGAGTGACTGGTCTTCTTCTTGCGGCCTTCTTCCATGTCTTCTTTGTCCTGCAAACCCAAAATCGCCGAAGGACTGTTGTCCTTACTGGTTCGAATGCAATCTACCTTGGCCTTGACAATTCTGATACAACTGTGCATGGAGTCCATTTTTCCAGCAATTCCTTCATAGTACTCCTTCATTTTATTACTGTTGTTCCTTACGTCAGAGTTCGAAATTTGTACGAAGGTGGCCAAGTGGGAAAGAGCCTGCTTTAACTCTTTGTTTTCTCCCCTCATCCAATTCACTTGTGATTCAATGTCTTGGAGGTGGGATAGAACCCCAGGAGAGGGACTATCCAGTCCATCTGGTGAGTCCAAATTCACGATTCCCATGCTTTCCCCTACCATGTTCCAGATTTTACCAGTCTCACCAGGGCTACCTCGCCGAGTACTGTGATGCATAGAGCCGTCCTGCAGAGAGCCCTGCTGCAAAGGGATGCCTATAGGTTGGATGTTGCCCGAATCGAGGGGACGTCAATTTCTTCCCCCATCGAACATGAAGCCGTTCTGAACCAAGTTTGTAGGGTTTCGTCCTACTGAGAACCAACCCTGCCATTCTCGTCCATGTTGGAGCCACGACGGACATGTTTCATACGGTTGCCGAGAGATCTGTTGGCTACTTTCTCACCATTCTCATTACCCTGCACCACTTCGAGGGCTGAGAGGTAGCGCTTCAAACCGTTTCCTCCATTATTGACCTGGATATGGGTCTTATAGCGATTGCATTTCAACCCTAGAAGGTGGAACCCATAATTGTTGCCAGTGTTGCCACTATCCATGCTGAGACTGGAGCTGCAAAGCCTAGACCAGAGAGAGCAGTTATTCCATAGAATGCCGGAGGAGAATGTTTTTGCAGGACCATCACCCTGATGCCTCATATAAAGGCGGGCTTCTATGTCACCTGTATGCATTAAAGCCACGCATGCAAGCTAGGTGTAGTCGATCTGCCTACGTCATCCTTTGATCCTAGGGAACGGGGAAAGAAATCTTGAGTGGATTTCGACAAAGACCAGGGGGAGATTCGGCCAATGGGTTGGATTGGCCATTAATAGGCAGAGAGATCTAGGGATTCTAAGGAACCCACACATTATCAATATGTTTCCCATTGCTAAAAAAGGTCGCGCAATTCAACTTAGCGCCAACATTGGCCAAAGTGTCCTCTGCATGGTTATTGTCTCTTAAAATGTGGAAAAAGGACATGAAAGTGAAGTTTTTAGCCAAAGTTTTGAAGTAAAAATGAAATTTGGATGAGGGAGAGTGATACTTCTTTGCTAAGGCCTGAGCCTCTTTGATAACCATCAATGAATCTCCAATCACCAGCACCTTTTGAATGTTGTTCTCCTTGAGGATGTTCAAGCCTCTGATCAATGCAAGCCATTCCGCGTCATTATTCGTTTCCTGCGTAGACCCCAAGCAAAATCTGTCATTTTGGTTCCATCGGAGTCCAAAAGAAATCCCCCCGCACCTGCCAACCCTATCCCCAGAGAAAAGAACATTAATGCACAGTAAATTATGTATATTCTATGAGTTCTTAAACTCATCCAACACTTCCAAGCTTCTTCCATCAAAACCAAATCCCCCCAAACAAAACCTCCTCTTCTCTATCTTCCTTCACTATTTATTTCCGTCGACCTTCCTCCACCGCCTCTTTCAATAAAATAATATCAAACAATAATTAATTACTTTTTTCAAACATAGCAAGTTCAATTTAAGTTGAATTATAATATCTTACCTACTAAATATTACTTCACGTGATATCATTAAATTAATTTATGGCAGTCATATCCATGACATTCAGTTTGAGCTAAAATAAATAATAAAATATCTTCAAATGTCATGTCACATGCTATAAATTAAACAAAATATGTTAATCTTATCCTTGAATTCACGTAGACTTATCTACCCATTTAGAGGGGACGTCAAGATGAAGCTTCTTGAATGTGCCATTAATGACGAGACAAGGAAGGCATCCAGGCGAGTTAAAGCATGTAATGCATGGTGCCACGTCGTGGGCTCCCATGTCAAGGAACCTCCAGCATGTGCCGCCCAATTGTCGTGGTGGCACCCGCATCCGAGGATATTTAATTAATTATTGAATTACAATTAATTAAGTAATTATTATATTTTTTAATTATTGAATTACAATTAATTAAGTAATTATTATATTAATTTTATTTACTAAAATATAATTAAAT
Source organism: Larix kaempferi (assembly GCA_027924585.1). Taxonomy (NCBI): domain Eukaryota; kingdom Viridiplantae; phylum Streptophyta; class Pinopsida; order Pinales; family Pinaceae; genus Larix; species Larix kaempferi. The sequence goes on from BSBM01000792.1 coordinate 2,713,694, forward strand.
AATAGTTTTTATAATATATTATTATATTATAAATAATTAAATTATTTTATTTTATTAAAAATTATTATAAAAAAACATTATTAACATGTCAAATATATCATAATGTTAATAAATATCTCCAAAATATATTAGAAAATTACACATATCTCCAATATTAATAAATTGATAATGTTAATTAATTATAATATAATAATTAATTATTTAAATAACAAATAATTATTTAATATTTTTTTTTTAACGGAAACAGTTAATAGCATTGCTTATATATTAAAAAAGAGGATTACATAAAAAAAGACTGATCTGATTGCTCCCATGAAAGGAAGTCAACCATCAATCCAAGTTTATCAAGATCTAGCTGATATTTAACATGATACCTATCTGTCCTGCTGAAGCTATATCATCTAACAAGCTGTCCTAGGAGGAGTATGCAAAAGTAAAACATTTCTGATAGTCTGCCTTATACAAAATTGGACATTAAGCCCATCCATAATGCCATCATATATCTAGACTCTAAACTGAGAGTAGCAGAGAGTTTGTGCATATTACCAGAAAACATAGAAAGCATAAATTAACTAGAAAGCCGACCCGAGTCCTGAGTAGAAAAACTGTTAGTGAGGTCCAACGTCCATGGCCGCATCCGCAGCCTTGTTCTTTTCAGTGCTCAGATCCACAAAATTACCAACGGATGCCATGAACTTCTTCAGCTTCTCCATCTTTCGGTTGATGTCCACGAGCTCATTGTTTGTTACTTTGGGTTTCCGAACCTTGCAGGGATAGGCTAGACCCAAGGTTTCTTGCAAATGCTCTATCTTTGCAGCCATTCGCGAATACTGATCTCTGATCTCAGTTTGTGAAGCAGTTGCAAAGTTATACATTCGAGAGATTAGCTTCTTGAATTCTATGTTGTCTCCACGAACCATCCTCATCTGCAGCTCCAGATCCCACAGACGATCCAAGCACTCCACCTCAAACTTGGAGATACTGCAATTCTCGTTCTGCCCAATAACGTTTCCAGTCTCTGCATGCCTTCAACAGGGTCCAATTCCTGGATGACTTTCCAATTCAGCAGAATCCCCCCACATTTCCTCATGCTATGCGACCTTGCCACAGCCCGCATTGAGGCCGCGTCTTGACTTGCAACAATTCCCACATGAAGGTTTCTCATTTCCCTGGTAATGCCCACCGCCATGACAATAGTGCTCCCGTCCATTTCCAGCTCCATAGTGAGCCATTTCCTTGCCTACACAGAGTCTGTTCCACAATACCAACAATCTCAGACCATAAAGGGCGACGGAATGACAAAGAGCAGAAGAATGAGGTCTAAGGAAAGCCCGGAAGCAGGATTTAATCAAACCAATTATTTAATATATTATTAATTATTTAATTAATTAATATTAATATTAACTAAATAACGATATTAATTAATTAATATTATCATTCACTAAATTATTTTATAATTATTTTGTTTAATTACTTATTATAAGATAATAGTAGTGTTTAATTAATAATATTGTTTAATTAAACAATATTATTAATCAAACAATTAAAATATGGATTTCATTAAAATCATTAAATAATATTAATCTATTAATATTTTTAATTACATAATCATTAATTAACTAATATTTTTTTTGACAAGAACATTATGGTATTATATTAGAACCGGTATTTAAGCAACCGAAAGCAATTACATATTAGATCTAGCATCAATACACCTCATTTTAGCAGAACAGCGATCTCATAGATTCGCCCAAAATATGGCAGGGTTCCCTACTCCCATATGCCAGAGTTATTTAGCTATTACAGGGAAGAGAGGCGTATTATGCAGCAGGGGTAGCCTCATTTTTCCAGCTTATCTTTCATGGCTGAAACTTGAGCTTCCAATGCTGCTATGCGATGTCCAAAATTTCCTTGGGTATTCGCCACATCCTTGAATCCTGTGCGCGTCTCATCTTTGAACTCTTCCATTTGTTCAGTAAAATCGGTCTTCAGTTGCATTATGTCTCGATTCAGGATGTCCCATGTCTGCTCCCCAGCCTTGGAGAGCGCCTCAATCTTGGCCTTCTGGCTGTCATATTTCCCCCGCAGACGCCCGAGAGCTTCTTCCAATGCACTAATACGTTCATCAGCAGTGAGGCCGGAGCTGGAGGAGCTAGCCATCTCAGTCAGGGGCGCGCGAGAAACCACGAAATGAGCCGGATCTGAAGAAAGCGTCCTCTGCAATTCTATAGCCGAAAGCTTTACCAGCGTTCTCTGATGGCCGAGTGGAGTGAGATCTAGAACAGGGAGGGGTTCATTTAAGGGCGAGCAGGGAGACTCCCGAGGGCGCGAGGACCGGTTCCTGAGCTGGAGTTCAGGGAATCTCTGCAACTTCATGAAAAACGTGGTTTTGGGAAGCCCATGAGCACTCTGCGAGAAGATACAGGATCTTCTTCTGCTAGGGAATGTCACATCACTGACACATCCCATTGATATTGAGATTTCCATGATCCATTTCGACCCCATTGTTAGCTTCCGTGTCTGCATGACTGTTAAACGCACGGAGGACATGAAAATATCTTATTTTATGGAAACGTTTGCTTGCCTGGATAATTTTTTGAAAAATATGGCGGAGGTGGACATTCGGAGGAGCCTTCTTGGTTTGGAGGGCCTTGATAAGGATCCTGGAGTCGCCCAAGACTGTTAGCTGACGAATTCCGTGATTACGAGCAATTTGTAAACCTTGCCAGAGACTGCAGAATTCAGCAATGTTATTAGTTCCGATTCCAAGTCCCCAGGAGTAATTTATGCTGATGATCCCTCTTTCTGACTTGATAATACCTCCGGCACCGGAAGGGCCTGGGTTTCCTTTTGAAGCCCCATCGAAAAACAGACATGGGTCATTCAGGGATGCTACCCAGCGATTGAAGTCTGCTTCCTCCATCCTGATTTCCCAAGTCTCTGAATGAGGGACTCCGTTGGAGGGTTGGGAAGGCAGCTTGGTAGTTAGCTTGTTTAACCAGATGAGCTCCTCATGTAGAAGAGGGGAGTCATTGTTTAAGGAATGGCAGTCCATGACTTCTCCAAGGATTGCCCTAGCCTTTACTGCTGTTCTCCAGGGAGGGGCTTCTTTGCTTCGGAAGATTCTGTTGTTCCTTTCAATCCACAGATTCCAACATATGGCTTTTGGAATCCAACCCCAAGTAGATTGAAGCAGGGCCTTGTTGCTAAGATTGAAGGGAGACAGAGAGTTCCAGGTGAGGAAGAGGAGCTGAACAGAGAGGGGCAGGTTAAGGGCGATGTTAAGGCTCATGGCATGGGTCCAAGTCTCTTTAGCATAGGGACATTCCAACATTATGTGGTCCATAGTTTCATCACTGTTTTTGCAGAGGGGACATCGAGTTGGGCCAGCCATTCCTTTTCTTCTGAGATTATCACCGGTGAGAATACTCTTATGGGCTAAGGACCAGCAGAAGATGTCAATCTTCGGGATAAAGGGTTTGGCCCAAATAAAGGTCCAACCAGCAGGGTTAGGGGCGGCATAGGGGATGGTCTGGAGTTCCTTGTAGCCTTCCGCAGCAGAGTACACCCCTGAGGTTCCCCATCCCCTCCTATCTTTGGATCCCAGCTTGGAGGGGGATTTACCTTGGAGGAGGTCCAGAAGAGCAGCTGCTTCATCTTTGAGGTCAGGAGGAACATGGCCTAAGTCCCAGCCATTCCAGATTTCATTCTCCCAAACTGAAATGTCCTTTAAAGTATTGGAACCTTTTCCAATAAGCCAATTTTTTATATTGCTAATATGCGAGTTAGAGCCTAGAGGGGGGCTCTCCAGAATGGAATCGTCCCAGAGATTGATAGAGCTGCCATTTCCAGGGATCCAATACAGTTTATTCTGGAAAGATGGTAAGGCTTTGATGCATAACTTATGGATAGGCGAGCCCTTTCTAGGAGGGGGTTGCTGGTCCAGACATCTCTTCCTTGGTCCAGGGAAGTATTTCCTACGGAGGGCCTCTTTGCTCCAGCTGGATTTTCCAGAGATCATGTGCCAGAGTAGCTTGGCTCCAAGAGCTAGGTTTTGAGTTGTTAAACTTCTGATCTGAAGGCCACCTTCTTTCCGAGGTTTTTTGATCTTTTCCCAGTTGACAAGATGAAGTTTATTCTCATTCCCTTTCCCTCCTTCCCATATGAATTTCCTTAACAACCCTTCAATCTTGTTGACTGCCGAACAGGGAGCAAGCAGAATAGAAGATTGATATATGGGCATGCTATTGAGGACTGATTTGATGAGAATAGTTTTACCTGCAAGGTTGAGCCAGCTGGCCCCCCATTTCTGGATTTTGCTTTTGATTTTGTCCACAATAGGATCCCAATCTGCTGAAGTGATTTTACTTTTGCAAATGGGGATTCCGAGATAAATGAAGTTATTCCAGTCTTTGGTTGAATTCATTCCCAGAGTTCTGCTGATGTCCCTTAGTTCCCTGGTAGTACAGTTCCAGCTGAAGATTTTGCTTTTGTGGAGATTTATTTTGCTCCCCGAGACTGTTTTGTACACTTCCAGTTCTCTTTTGAATTGCTCCGAGGAATGGACAGAGGCCCCTCCCAGAAGAAGGGTGTCATCAGCGAATTGGGCATGATTTATGTCCCTGACATTGTTTACAATTCTGAGCCCAGGGAGCACATGAATGTCTTGACTGAAGTTAAGCTGAAAGCTTAGGACCGAAGCCTGGATGGCATATAGAAGGGGAGAGAGTGGGCATCCTTGTCTTAATCCTATGGAGGCTTTAAAGAAGCGAGTTGGTCTTCCATTTACCAGCGGGGCTATCCAAGGGTCCCCCACACATCCTTTGATCCAGCTAATGAAGTTGGTAGAGAAACCAAATTTAGCCATGACAGCAAATAGGAAATCATGCCTGACTCGGTCAAAGGCGTTAGCTAAGTCGAGCTTGATGACCATGCCTTTCTCTTTTCGCTGGTTGCTTGAGTGGATAGCTTCTTGAACGAGGATGATGTTATCCAATATTTTCCTGCCTTTGATGAAACCACCTTGGTTCTCCGGGATGATCCGAGGGAGCAATTTTTTCAGTCTGGTGGCGATAATCTTTGTAATGAGTTTGTAGCCCGTATTACAGAGGGAGATGGGCCTGAATCTGTCGAAGGAGTTGGCTCCTTTTTCTTTAGGGATCAGGGCCAGAAAGGAGGAATTCGTGCTGCCTCCAAGTTTGTTGGTGTTCTGGGAGTGCCTAACCATTTTGAGAAGATCATACTTGATGATTGTCCAACAGCAGGTGAAAAATCTTGTTGTAAATCCATCCGGTCCTGGTGCGCTGTCAGGTTTCATAGCAGCAAGGGCAGATTTAATTTCATCCATGGTGATAGGCGCTGATAGGGAGGTGTTTTCTCCCTCACTGAGGAGCTGGGGGATAAGATCAAAGGGATGGGAGGAGGGGTCGAGGGGCTCTTCAATGGGAGCAGTGAAGAGGTCAGCGAAGGTTTCAACAGCTGCCTTCTTGATTCTCTCTGCATCTTGGATCACTTCTCCATCATACCGAATTTCAGAGACAGCTTTGAAGTTTTTCCTGGCTTCAGCTTGTTTATGGAAGAACTTGGTATTTTTGTCTCCGCTAAGGAGCCAGAGATTTCGGGACTTTTGTCGGTAGTATTCTTCTTCAGCCCTACAAGCAGAGAAGAAGTTCTTTTGCAAGGCTTCTTCTTTGGAATGGTTCCAGACAGACGCAGGGGAGGAACCAGATAATGCTTGGTGCGTTTCAAGTTCCGCTTGGGCAAATTCCCTGTTAGAGGCAGGAGAGGGAAGATTTTTGGCCCAGGCTTTTAGGGTCAGTTTGAGACGTTTTAGCTTGGATTCCCAGACGAAGGAGGGTGAGCCCGTGAGGTGGGTATTCCACGATTCTGCAACAGTTTGGAGAAAATCATCATGGTGAATCCAAAGTGGGCTGAACCGAAAGGGGAGAGGGCCAAGATTTGGATCAGATGTTAGCTCAAGCAAAATCGGTCTATGGTCAGAGGTGTAGTGAGGGAGAATTTTGGAGGCGGCTAGAAGATTCAGTTCGAGGAAGGAGGAATGGACAAGGAAACGGTCAAGCCTTGCTGCTACATGGCCTGGCCCAATTCTTTTATTTGTCCAAGTAAAGGTGCCATTTATGGGTTTGATGTCAAGCAGATCCCAACCAGCGATGATGTCTTCTACCCATTCTCTAGAAGGATCTCTAACCGGGTTTCCTCCTTTCTTTTCATTAGCTGCCAAGGTCACATTCAGGTCTCCAGCTATGATAATGTTGTCTCTATTCTGTAGTTGAAGAAAAGCTTCAAGGGTGTTCCAGCACTCTTTTTTTTCCGCATACAGAACAGGGACATAGAGATTAAAGAGACATACCTTGTGTCCAGATTGCTTGTGGACCAGTTTTGTGAAGACCCAGTGATCAGCACGCTCTTCAGCTTCAATATCATATAGGAGAGGATCCCAGAAGGTGGTGATTCCGCTTGATGCACCTCTAGAATTATTACCAATCCCAACACTTTTTTTCCAAAATCTTTTTCCGATTTGGAGGGTCTTTATCTCCTCCATTTTAGTTTCCTGGAGTAGCAGAATCTCAGGCCTATGGATTCTGATTAGATCTCTCATTGCTTCTTCTTTCAGGGTAGATCCAAGCCCTCTGCAATTCCAGGAGATGTATTTCATTGACGAATTTGGGGTGAGGTTTTGGCCTCTTTAGAGGCCTGATTTGTACCTTTTTTGGAGCGGGTGTTCATGATGCCTTTAAGGGTTTTTTGAGAGCCTTCGAGGACCTCCAGATAGGTTGCTTCTTCCCGTTGTTTCGTCTTGGATTTCCTTCCTCTTGGGGTTTTGATCTGGAGGGAGTGGAGGCCGCTGGTAGTCTCTTCTTCGGTATCTTCTTCAGGTTCTGATTCTTGCAGCTGTGGATCTTCATAAACTTCCTTGGGCGAGCTTGGCTTATCATTTTCTTCTCGAGTAGAGGGTATTTCACCCGGTTCTAGCAGATCTGCATTCAGGGCATCAGAGATCACCCTGTTGGCATGCACAGCCGCCCAAGGGACCCTGTTATCTGTTGGTTGCATCTCCTCAGAGCTGATGACCTCAGGACGGTCTTTGGGGCTTGAGATTATGACTGGATCTTCTTTTGTGGACTCGCTGGAGGGTTTGTTGGAACTTGAAGGCTGATTTTGCATGTTCGTGATTTTCTTTTCAGGGTTCTTTGGGATTGCCTTGCCTTTCTTGACTTTTTGCCATCCTGCTTCGTCATCTGAGACCTGATTTTTTGGGCAGTTTCTTTGAAAATGACCATGTTCATGACATTGGCGGCATTTGAACGGGATCTGTTCGTAGTCGAGCTTTTGGTAGTATATCCATTCTCCTATTTTGAGTTTAATAGCTTCAGGGAGACCTGCTTCAAGATCAACTTCGACACATATTCTGGCGCATGAGTATTGGCCCTTGTTATCAGCTTTGTCAATGTATTTTCCTAAGGTGTTTCCAATTTTTTCCAGAGTGGGAGAGTTCCAGCAGTGAATAGGAAGGTTGGGAAGCCTTACCCAGACTGGAACTTCTGTCGGTACATCTGTTTCTGCATTGAATTCGGGCGTCCATCTGTTGAGGTATAATCCTTGAGCGCCCATGAAGTATGGGCCATTTCTGAATATCAGATCTCTGTCTTCTTGGGCTATAAACTCAAAGATAAAGAAGCCACGTCCAACAGGGTAACAGGTGACACTGTTCTTTAGTTGGGGGCGCCAGTTCCTTTGAATCCAGTCGTCGGTGGTCTTGGTTGAGGGCCAAAGCCCCATAAACTGTCCGACTAAACCCCGATCAGCAAGGGCTAAGGCGACTTTGATGGGGATTTCACCAGGCAAATCGATTTCGGGGATGGAGTCAAGCTTTTTGATGAATTTTGGAACAGTGGGGGCTTTGGGTTTAGCGCCAGAGGGGCGAAGGAGCATGTTGAAGGCGTCAGAGGCTGTGGGAGGGGGAAGCCCTCCCCCGAACGCCGCCATCGAGCGCGAGAGCCGAGCAGCAGCAGCGATGGTTAGGGCATAGCAGAGCGCCGTCGTCTCTATCTCTCAAGTTCCTATCACCAATGCAATGATTCAATCTCCATATTGTTATGAGTGCCTTAAAGAGGTCATTATTTCATGGATTTTGTTCTTCTTATTTTCTTTATCTTTTAACCTAGAAGGCAGGGACTAGGCTACACGCAGCTCTTGTTTTATGCTTATTCTTATTCATATCAATCAAATTCTCGCACATTAATTAACTAATATTATTATTAACTAAATAACTATAATATGAATCAAATAATTTTATAATTATCATGTTGAATTAATTATTATAAAATAATAATATTGTTTAATTAAACAATGTTATTAATCAAACAATTAGATTATGTATTTTATTAAAATGATTAAACAATATTATTTTATTAATATTTAGGAGATATGTGTATGTGCCCACTCGTTACTAGCAACAACAACATTAATAATATTAATGTGTCCGAATACATCGATATGCGTAAATGGGGCACATACTTTTCATATTAATGTTTTTTTCCTATAGTATGTGTCCCATTTACGCCTATCGGCGTATTCAGACACATTAATATTATTAATGTTGTTGTTACTAGTATATTATTTGTGCACATATATAAATATACATATTAAAAATATATATTAAATGTTACTTGTGCACACACATAATACCTTAATAAGACATATATAATAATATTCTCATAAAAATTTTAGTACTGCATCATACATACATATGTATAGATATAGCATTTCAATAACCCCATGAAATATATTTAACTCTAAAATATGTTCAATCAATCAACATGGTATTAATATATATATATTTACCACATATACCTACTAGTTAACACTTCCTTAATCCATTAGAATATATATATATATATATACTAGTTAACACTACCATAATCCATTAGAGACATATATAATACTACAACAATCATATAAATTTCAACACATGGATTATGATTCAACAATCATCAACTAGGTTATTATACTAATGTATTCATCAACTAACTAATCATAATAATGTACTCACGAATCGACGTGTAGGTGGCCATCCCATACGTCTTAAGTGTGGGTACTATTAATCAACATTTTATTGTCCTTAATGCATCATTGTTATATACTTGCAAACAACATACAACAAAACAACTTAATCAATGCATCATTCATCACTCATACATATTTATACAAGAGTGATAAAACTGAATAAGACAACCTAATGAAGCAATCAAGCATATAATCATAATGTTTTACAATAATGTAGAACACCATCCAATCCATCATTGGTCCCATCCATCTTGATAAGTACTCAAAACAACCTATTGACCACTACTTCCATCACTTGAACTCACCATCCCATCCTCTGTTGGAATATACTATGGCATCGGCTATACCACACTAACCATATATAGAACCCATAAGCGGAAGTGTTGACTACATCAACCAAGCTTCCCCAACAGGAACTCACTATTCGTCATCACACATCTAGGGGAGCGTGCTTAGCAAAAACCTCATAGGACTTCGGGTTTCAAGGGATAAACGGCGGGAAATTCCTCCACCCCCTGTGATAGTACTACGGTCAACACCCTACATCAACCATACTATGCCATCACTATTCTAAGGGGTCTTGTCATTGAAAAACCACTTTGGGCAAGTCGCGGTTCTTGTCAGAACTCACACTCACCCACAAGTCATAGAGATATTTGAATTCACTATTAAATAACATGATAATCGATATCACAAGTCATATCGGTGTTTCAAATCATAAATTCAATAGTAATTACAACATATAATACAGTACTATCTCATAGTTGATCCATTTGTATGCCAACTCGATAACCACATATGTGTCTCATGTATAATTATATCCAACTATTTCAAGTAATAAGATATTTCACACACTGATATTGAAATAACCAAGTATGTTCTTTCGCATCACATTACATTTGTTGTATATTCAATGTATAGTTTTAACTAATATCAAAGTACCACCTTTCACATCCAATATGCATAATCAAATGACATACATTATCATTCCCATTACTAAAATAAAATGATAATTTCCTTTTACAGTTCATACACAAGAAGGTCCACATGCTCTCATAACAACATCATTAATCAATTTAGCTAAGTCCAAGAGTTAATAACAATTAAAAGTGCTAAGCTAATTCTCATTAGGGTTTAAATACTAAATGTCAAATATGGGGCATTACATAAGGTATCTTTGTCAAGATCTTCTTCTAGCAGGTCATGTGATTCTCAAGGTTCTATAAGTAGCCCAAAACATATTTCCAACATATTTGAAAGAAAAATGCATTTTAAAAGGATTACACAAGGAGAATTCAGAAAGGCAAGGCCACCCACATTTGATGGAGAAAGTAAGACATGTCAGGAAGCAGAGGCGTGGCTTCTTGGAATGAAGAAATATCTTAGGATTCATGACTAATCAGGAAATGAAAAGGCCATAATTTCTATTTACAACCTCAATGGCCGAGCTTCAATTTGGTGGGAGCATCTCATGCAAGTAAAAGGAATCAAATAAAGAAGGATTAGCTTGGAGCGATTTAAAAAGTATTTTAAGGAAAAATACCTATATGCCAGTTATTATGATAACAAGAGGAAAGATTTAAATGAACTAAAATTGGGACATAAGTCCGTGGAAGAACATGCCCATAATTTTTTGGAATTGTTGAGGTATGTAGATTACATCGAATATGAAAGGGTAAAAATTCAAAGCTTCCTTGGAAGTCTGCCCCCAAATTACAGAAACATGATTGAATTTGTTAATCCACCAACTCTTAATGAATCCATCAGAATGATAATGCATTGCTATGAGCAAAGCAAGGGAAACTCATAAGTTCATCTAGCATGGAAAGGAAAGCCAAAAGGAATATTTGACCAAAGGAGAAGTGGATTCAAGTCCCCACCATTTAGAAATCAACGAAGAAATTTCCAACAAGGTTAGCAAGCACGAAGTGGAATTAAGCCAATAGTAGTAGCAGAAAAAGGACCATAAGGACCACTTGAGTGTTGGGGATGTGGAGAAAACCACATGCTTAAAAATTGTCCACATCGAAGAGAGAACCCTCAAGACTTGCATAACGTAGAAGAAGTAGTTGCAATGGAGGATACAACAATGGAAACTCCCCGAATTTATGCATCATTAGATAACCATCAAGCAAGCCATTAATCAACAACAGTAGAAGTTGAAGGTAAGATTGATAAGCAATGTATTTATGTTTTGATTGATCCATGATCTACTCATAGTTATGTTACTCCAAAAGTGGATGAAAGTTGTTCTCTTATAAAAATGAAGCATAATAAGTTTTGGCTAGTTCAATTAGCCACAAGAACAAAAATAAAAGTGAGTGAAGTAGTGATGGAGTGCCCTATAAAGTTGAACAAACTCACGAAAGTATATTTGAATGTCCTACGATTAGGATCGTATGCCGCTTTTATTGGTATGGATTGGTTGGAAAAGCATAGAGCCAAGGTATATTTATATGAAAAGGTCTTTGAATGCATTTATGAAGAGGGAATGCTAAGAGTGGTGAAAGGGATTCACAAGCAAGTTTCAGTAAGGCATATTTCAGCTTTGCAGTTAGGAAGTTTTACAAAAAAGGATTCCAGCTATATGCAGTCCATATATCAGTTTCATTAAAGGAAAATGGTCTAAATATAGAGGAATATTGGTTGTTGTAAGAGTTCAAATATGTGTTTCTAGATGAAGTTCTATGATTGCCACTAAAAAGGGACATTGATTTTACCATCAATCTTGTTCCAGGGGCAGCCCCAATTTCCAAAGCTCCTTATAGAATGAGCATGCTAGAATTGGTAGAGTTAAAAATGTAGCTACAAGAATTAATGGGAAAGAAGTATATTAGACCAGTGTGTCTCCTTTGGGAGCACCGATGCTCTTTTTCGAGAATAAAGATGGGACTTTAAGGCTATGTATTGATTACATGAAGCTAAATAAAGTGACAATCAAGAATAAGTACCCATTGCCCATAATTGATGAATTGTTTGATCAAATGAAGGGATACAAAGTGTTTTCGAAAATTGACTTGAGATCGAGTTATCTTCAAGTGAGAATAAAAGAAGAATACATTCACAAGACAACTTTATGGACAAGATATGGTCATTATGAGTTCAAGGTGGTGTCATTTGGTCTTACCAATTCCGCCACATTCATGTGTCTCATGAATAGTGTCTTCAACAAGTATTTGGATAAGTTTGTGTTAGTGTTCTTGGATGACATTCTCGTTTATTCAAAGAATGAAGAAGAGCATGAGGAACACTTAACAATGGTATTGCAATTTCACAAAGGAGCACAAATTGTATGCAAAGCTAAACAAGTGTGACTTCTATCGAAGAAGGGTACAATATTCGGGTCATGTTATTTCAGAAGAAAGAATTGTAGTGGATTCAGAAAAGATTGAAGCCATAATGAATTGGTCTAGTCCAAATAATGCCACATATGTTAGATATTTTATGGGTATTGTAAGATATTATATAAGGTTCATTGAAGGATTCTCCAATATCACTCATCCAATTACATTATTGCAAGAAATCATGTAAAATTTGCATGGTCTGGAAAATATGAGTAAAGATTCTAGTGATTGAAGAAGTTACTTACTAGTGCCCCTGTTTTGAAGATTGTAGATCTAAAGAAGGATTTTGTAGTATGCACGGATGCTTGTATTGAATGACTAGGTGGAGTTCTTATGCAAGAAGGCTTTGTGATTTGTTATGAGTCTAGAAAGCTAAAAGAGCATGAAAAGAATTATGCAACTCATGATTTAGAACTAGCAGCCATAGTACATGCCCTCAAGATGTGGAGGCATTACTGAAGAATATTTGAGCTTAAAACATATCACATGAGCTTAAAGTATTTGTTTGATTAGCCAAGATTAAATGCTAGGCAAGCTAGATGGTTGTAATTTTTGTGTGAGTTTGATTTTGAAATCAAACATGTGAAAGGAAAATAGAACAACATTGTAGATTTCTTTAGCAGAAAATTTCATGTAGCAGCCTTAAGTATATGCAAATTAGATTTAATAACAAGAGTTCTTGAAGCCCAAAATAAAGAGGAGATTTACCTTCAAGTAAAAGAAAAATTGCAGCAGGAAAAATTAGATGAAAAGTGTGAAGGGTATTAGCTCATAGAAGATGATCTTCTTGTTTATAAGGGGAGATTGTATATTCCAAATTATGCATATTTAAAGAAGGTGGTAATGGATGAAATTCATCAAATTCCCTACTGATATGGACATCCAGGATATCAAAATACAATAACAACAATAAATAAGCAATATTTTTGGCATGGGATGAAAAAGGATGTAGCAGAATACATTTCTCGGTGTCAAAAGTGCCAGCAAGTCAAGGAAAAGCATCAACATCCAGTAGGACTGTTGCAACCTTTTCTCATTTCGGAATGGAAGTGGGAAGTAATCTCTATGGATTTTATAACAGGTTTTCCTACGAAAATAAGGCAACACGATTCAATCATGGTTATAGTGGACAAGCTAACAAAGGAAACTCATTTTATTCTAGTAAAGTCCACTCATAAAACAAGTGACATAGCGAATATATTCATGAAGGATATATTCATATTGCATGGTTTACCCAAATAAATAGTCTCAGATCGAGATGCAATGTTCACATCTAGTTTTTGGAAAGGGTTATTTCAGGAATTGGGAACTCAGCATTTCAATACAGTGTATCTTCCTCAAATAGATGGTCAAACCGAGAGGGTGAATCAAGTTCTTGAGGATATGTTGAGGATGTATGTGATGGATAAGCCATTCAAGTGGGAGAATTACCTACACTTGGTAGAATTTTCATACAATAATCGACATCAAACATCATTGATAATGAGTCCATTTGAGGCATTGTGTGGAAAAGGATACATAACTCCAATGAGTTGGGATAGTCCAATAAACAATATAGTGCTTGGGGCATAAATGCTCAAGGAAATGGAATAGGAAATCGTTAATATAAAGCAGAATTTAAAGGTATTCCAGGATAGGTAGAAGAGTTACATAGATTTGGAAAGTTTGCACAAGGAATTTAAAGTTGGGGATCATGTCTAATTGAGAGTAAGGTCGAAAAAAAAGTCCCTAAAGTTGAGAAGTTGTGCCAGGTTGGCACCGAGAAAATGTGGGCCATTTGAAGTCCTTGATAGGATATGAACAATTGCATATAGGATTGCATTGCCTGTTAACATGAGAGATCCTAATTTTTTCATGTTTCTTTGCTTAAGAAGTATGTGCATGATTGCAATCACATAATTGATTGGAATGTGATTTAGGTGGAACCCAAGGGAGAGTTCCAAGTGGAATCTATGCACATCCTTGCTTCATAATCAAGCCATCGAACAGGTAATGGTGTGACAAAAACACCTTGGTCCCCATGAGGCTACATGGGAGCTGGAGGATGCCATGAGAGAGGTATACCCATTTTTGTTCAATTTTGATAACACTATAGACAATGTTGTTCTAAGAGGGAATTTTGATAACACTATAGACAATGTTGTTCTAAGAGGGAGGGGAATGTAATACCCCAATTTTGACCCTTAGAATTATTGTATTGATATGTAAATGCTATAAATATGTGGTGTATAATTCATAGCATGGAGCTCAAGGGCAAGGCCCTGGTAGTGAATGCTTGGATTATAAAGGCAAGTATTTTATATTTTGTGGACATGTACTAGTCAACCATGGAAAATTTTAAAAACCATGTAAATATTTATAATACAAATAAAAGTCCAAGAGTTGGCTATGGAGGCAACTAAAATGAGGGGGATATGTTTATCCACTAAGGAGAGGAGAGATGTGTGTGGGATTAAATCCTTTGTTTCCAAGTGTCATCTTGAGAACCCATGTGCCATAAATGGTAAGTAACTACCCAAGTGGACTTCCTTGGTGATCTTTAATTCCACTGTAAGAAAACTGCTAAGAAATTAGCTCATGAATTTAATGGAGCATGGGTTGAGCCTAGAAATTCATATGGTTGAGTATGGGCTTAGTTTTGGGTGCCCCAAAGCCAATTTATCTCATAGGGATTCATTTTCCTTCATTCCCATTCCATTTTTGGGAAACCAGACTACAATTTTTAGCAAGCTGTACATTCCTAACAAGAAAAATAACAGAAATCGTAACCGGAAAGGAAGCCACGTTTTAGAGTGTCAAAGTGCCCAAAAATTCATGTGGGTTGTGAAATTCAGTGAGAGATCCATATATGTCAACCCAGGGGCGAAATTTATAGTGTTAAAAGTCCAAAAATTTGTGGGAGAACCCATACTTGGAAGCCTAGAAATTGAATTTCATGGATACAAATTAGTGTGGCCAAACATTAGAGAATTAAAGAGAATATTGAAGTCTAACATGGATCAAAGGTTGGAATTGCTTGATAAACCCAGTGTTGGCAGAAATATCTAGTGGTACAACAACTTGGACCTTTCTATGCCCACCATGAATAACACTAGAGGGAAGGGGCGCCTGAGGGACTATGTAGCAGAGAAGGGGACCTTTCTTGTGTTGGGTGTGGTAGGTAATGTGGGTTCCAAGGATGGATGAAGCCAATTGAGATGCCCATAGCTCTATTGTTGAGCTCAATGGCTTAGCATTCTCCTTTATTCTCTCTTTACATGCTTGATAAAACCAGTTGTGTGTTGGATTAGCATGAGCGTGTGTTCCTATGGTTGTGAGTGAGCTTGTGTAGTTTCTCCTTTATGAATACATAGTCTGTCTCGGGGGTGGCATCTCAACAGATAGATAAAGTGCTTGACAAAGTGCCTATGGTTGGGTAGAACATTGCTCTTCCATATCCAGTTGCTTGGGCAACTTCATTAGAAAGATAAGTGTTTTCTTGTTAATTTACTGTTGTCTTTGAATGTGCATAATTATTATTATTATGCAAGTGATGAATATACTGGTATATGTATGTTGTGTTTGTGGAATGAATTTATTTTCCACTGTGTATTTTTATTATGCATATGCACATGCATTTAGATGTTTATGAATTTCGTAATTTGTCCATGGGAACGAAATTTAGAACTACATAAATTGTTCATGTTCTACTAGTTGTGTTAGATTGATGGGTGGGGATGTGACAAAAATAAATATCAACTTGAAACTAGATGATAAATTTCAAGCACTCATAAACATCAATTTCCAAAGATCCACTTAAGAAAAATCAGACTCAGAAGGAAAATCAAAACTAAATTTGTTTGCATATGGATCCAACCCAAGGAGATAATATTTGGAAAGGATGATGGTATATGAAGGAATATCAAAATTGATCATTCATATGAGGGAAGAACAACATTCTAGAGACAATGTATGTCAGGACATTCACTTGGACCAACAGGAAGGATAAAAAGATCCAATGCCCCCATTAGATAAAACACTTGGTCAGCTTTCAAAACCCAGTCCCAATAAGGTTAGCATTAATACATAGTTTCCTTATTAGTACCAATTGAATGCATGGAATGTGAGGCCGCATGATTCACCTACTACAAGGTGGTGTGTATCTAGTCACTAGAAACACACAAAGGGATAACACAGTCGAAAGATGGATGAGGATAAGGATCAGTAAATGAAATCTAATCAATATTCATAATGTTTCTATTATAATTAAAATTTATCACAGGGAAAAATGTAGACACCACAACATTCATAACATATATGTTGTTGGTCCTTGAGATGTTCCTAGCTAGGGAACTACTCCAAGGCATCAAAATAAAACTGGTGTTTAAATAATTATGTTTAAGGAACATAAACCTAGGATTATTCTCTCCCAATTATTGTAAACATTTAGGACTTTTAAGGACAAGAATACCTCTAACAATTTTGATCCATAAGGCATTTTCTCAAGTGTCTCATCATACAACTTAGACTTTAGATGAAAATAGTGGAGGAATATATAACATAACAGACTTGAGAATGACACAAAGTATTCCATATGAATAAATCTTGCAATCTCATTTAGAAGTAAATGTATTGACCAAACTAGACTTCAACAATTAACAAAATATATTTGAGTATGGTTAAAATAGAACCATAAAGCAATGAAATCACTCAATAATGAACAAAATATGAATACTTCATAAAAATATCCATATATACAAATGATTAGAAGAGAAAATAGGTCATTCAGACATAAATTCCATATTCTTCATATAATATCATAACACACGCACCATGATCATGGCATTAATGATTTCTTTTGGCTTTTGTTTATCAAAGAAACTCAAATACATAGTATAGAAAAGGGTTTAGAATCATAAAGAACAGACACAACAATTTGAGATTTTTAGAGACTGATACATCATGAAAGTAATCTTAATGGATTTATAGCGTAAAAATATACAGTTTGCTAAGTCCCAAGGTAATTTGCTTGATCTTTCCTCCTTGAGAGAAAGTTACACTTATTCTAAAAAATTGTTGATCATTGATCTTTGAGATTGATATTCTTTATTTACTTGCTTTCTCCTAGGATTCAACAAACTGAAAACTGCTCCTTCCACTTAAGATCCTCTTTCTTAAAATAGAACAAGATGTCTCTAATTTATGCATGTTTGTGCATGGATCCTTAAATATGTTCATGACCCTGAATAGAAATCGTGAACAACTATAACTATTGTAGTTACCTCTAGTGAACCTGTTGTGATGAAGATGGCCCATGTGTTGTAGAGGATGACATTGCATACTTGGTGATACTTTTCCATTATTTTCCCATAGGGTATGTGTGACTCTTCATCCTCCTAAATGGAATATCTAATTCAATATACTATGCATAAGAGGAAGAGTCATATTATTAAATATCACCTTAATGTGAGCCAATAATTCAAAATCAGTTGGCAATTTATCAATGATTACTTTCCCTTGTAGTGTTCCCTCCATTTTTTGTAAACTTTGTGTCATTATTCCTAAATTGAGCCATCATACTATCATATTCCTCTTTAGGGTATAAATATTAATTTCCATCCCACATTGAGGGTATCCCTTTATCAATTACATCTCTAAAGATAGCTTTGAAGGATGCAATGTCCCTCAAAAGGGCATGTGCCTCGAACTGGGCCAATTTGGAACAAATTCCTCTTGGTGACTACTTTATTTGCCTCCATTATGATGTTGGTCATGTATAATACCCCTCGCACTTCTAATTCATCTCTTGTTTTTGCATTCAAAATGTTTATCACATTATGTGATATTTTTGGTTTATTTTCCAATTCATTCAATGTCCTTTTGATGTCTTATAAAGAGGTGCTAGACATAAAATATTCATCCTGAACCACAAAAAAATAATTCTAGTATTTTTGTAATCTCAACTGACATTTGATCCCATAACAGGTGCTTTGCTCCTTTCAATGTTGTTTTACCAATAAGCTTGTTAGAGTGTTCATCCAATTCTTTTTGCATCTTTTATCTTGTTGCATGTTTTTACGCAATAACAACTTCTCTATTCTTGATTGTGACCTCTTAAATAGCAATTTCTTTATCATTTTTCTGAATTGTATTTTTTAAAGTACCCATTTCCATCTCTTTGAGATTGAGATCTACCAAAACTTTAGCCAGGTTGTCTGCAAGATATACCATATTGTACTGTGAAGTGGGGGGTCTAGATGCCAACAATTTAGTATCCTCCATCATTAACTTGCTATTTTCATTCTTGGATTGTTCCAATTTATCTTTATAGTCCTACATATACATTTAAATCCACTCTTTCTCTTCCTATATAGCTATTAGTTCAGGAGTTTGCACATCCTCTGTGTGAGGCACTTTGAGCTTCTTTTTCAAAACTTGAATATTTGTATCTTTATCCTTAATCAATGTTGAATAGGTTTTGGGTTATTTGGATCAACACCTAATTAAACCACCTTTTGTTCAAGCTCTTTTATTTTCAATTGTTTGGCCTTAGTGGCCACCTTCTCTCGCTTTAACTGCTTTTCAATCTTCTTGACTAGGGTTTGGAGCTTATTTGCACTTGTAGTACATTGAAGTGCTTCCATAAAGATAATTTATCTAGTCTATATATGCAAATCAATTTTATCAGTTGCATTTATTAGATCTAAATTTACCTTGACCTAAGTAGCCTTATAATGTGCAATTGTTTGGAGTCTATACTTTTTGTGCTTTTCGCTCTAAGATAGCCAAATTGAAAGTTCCTTCTTTAAAATACAATGTAGATAGTAATCTGGATTGCTCTTCAATTTTATTGCAAATATGAGGGTATAAATCTCTCTTTACATGTACATTATGATTCTTTATTTGCATGTAGGGAGAAAATAAGCTAGGGCCTTGGTTTGTGAAGTTTCTTGTTCAAAAGAGGCCACTTGTGTCTCAATTCTAGGCAAAGAGGCTAAAGGAAAGTGCTCAATTGTAATGATAGGTACACTTGATGTTGAATCTTGAAATTTATGCTCAACCAAGGCCCCTTGCAAATCAATTTTACTCTTCTTATTACTAGGTTTCTCTTCTAATATATGTTCTTCAACATCCATGTCTAAATGGACTATTTCTCTTGTTTTTTTAACTCCTACGTCTTACTTTTGAGAAGTTTGTATAACTTGTTTCTATGATACAAGTGTCTCACTTTCCTCTGTGTGAATTATTTCAATATTTGAATTCATCAAACCCTAAGTAGCGATTTGTACATGTGGATGTTGTGGAATATTTCCTTGCAAAACATGCTTGACTTGCTCCTAACTTTCTAGATTTTCATCTTTGGACAATTATTCATTTGGATGATGGACATATTCAACTAATTTGGATTCCTTTATTCTATTTGAAATGAACTTATGAAGGTCGTATATCCACTTTCTCCCTTTCCAAAGATTCATCTGATTTAACATGTTCTCTACCAATGACTATGATGTCCTAGTCTTTACCAAGAAAGGCCCTACCTCCTTGGATAACTTGAAGGTGATAGGACTCTTATGCTTGGAAAAATGAAGTTGAACAGAGTCAAATATTTTCGTAGTCTATTCCAAAGCAAAAACACTTGGATTCAAAAAGGCAGGAAATAGATAAGATGCTAGCTCTGAGCCATATATTATTATCACCATGTGCTAAAAAATATACACATATCCCAATTCTGGTGTTTGAACTTAATTGCATCAATTCTTTGTATTTAGGGAAAATTATGGGAGGCGGAGCACCATGCAAAAGAGTGTAAATAATGTACATGAACTTGTTCACAAAATAGATAAACCCTTCATTATTTGGCTGGCTCCTTACCTTAGGGGTCCATTCCACCAATAATCTAATTGTACATAAATCTTATGCCATATGAATCTCAAGTTATTGGAAAGACAAACCTTGGTGAAATAGTTTTAAATACACATGATATGATTGATACCTGAAATACTTAGTTGTAGTAAAATTTATTAGTTGGTCATGAATCATTTTTGCTAAGAATTGGGCATAGTCAAATTTAGCCATGAGTATTTTTGATGGAGGGAAAATGACAACCATGAATCCTAAAAGGGCCCCATCTACTGCCCTGTCATGATCATGTCCTAAAAGCTGGCACATCATGGCAATGACCTGTTTTGAAATATCATGGAACATGTTGACTTTGTAGGGTGGTGGTCTCTTAGGCCTATATTGCATCTTTGGCCATATAACTGGTTAGGATTTTACCTTTATTATCTTGGCCAAGGGATTGGAAATTAGACTCAAAAGCATCCTCACTTAAGACCTATAAATATGGCTTTTTGGGTAAATCCATCATTTGGGGCAATGGATTTTCTGCTTATTGGGCATATGATTATAGATCTATCCATGGAAATAATGGCATGATTCTTAGAGGCATAGTTATGGATGCACCATGTTACTAACTCAAGAAAATGATAGGTTTAGGGCACAACAACCCATGCTAGGTTTGATTCCTATACGTGAAGAAAATTGTGGGCATCTTTAAATCTCTCTAAGTAGCTGAAATGGGTTTATAGAGGTCTAGAATCAACAAAACAGGTTTGAAAACCTCTCCTTCCCTATTCATAATGTGTTCTTCATTCAAATTTAGAATTTTACTAGTCTAAGGCAAATTATGGTTTTACATAGTGGTCATCTATATTTCTTTCAAATGGAAAACAAGACAAAGATATAAAAAATAGTAGAAGGGATAGTGTTTCAGAATTACCTAGTCAGAAGGTGGTAGTATTCAGTGTCTTAGTTACTTTAACAAAACTTTATTTCCTTTGATGTGTCAACCTTCACTTTTTTGAAATGATCCCTTTTTTTACACTTAGCAATGATTTCATTTTTTTTTAATTCATGTATTAATTGCGTTGAACACATGTCAGATTCTCATTGTATTGATCTCTGGTATGGTCACTATATTGCCACTAGGATAGGGAATAGGTCACATTGCCACACATCATTCTTTGCTTTGTCCACTTGTTGCTTGGTTTTCATATTATTCCACCTCATATGCGGTGGCATAGTTTAGTGGTTTCGACAATTGATTTAAATCATTTTTTGAAACCACTCTCACGAGCCAAAATGCATGGTGAAGTGCCACACCAAAAGCATGGTATCAAATTTTTGGTTCATGCCTATTTTATTAATTTAGATGCTTCTTTTTGTATCATAACAAACCTCCATCATTGATCTGATCCAATTGTGATTTATCATTCTTCTGCAAATTTAGTCCCTGGTCTTCGTCCTGCAGTCACAAGGGCTTATAACCATGAGACTTTGGTCATATGTTTAGTGCCTCTTCCAAATTTTGAATGTGTCTTTTAGCACTTAAGCGTCGTTGTTTGACACTCTTAGCAATCCTTAATTTTTTGTGCATTTATCTTAACACTATGAAGCAAGTACCCTTTGAAATTTTAAATGTTCTAACATATTTAATCACGCGCAAGGATCATATTGAAGTCAAATGGGCATTCTATAACTATGGCATCGATTAAGATATTATTCCCACCTATTAAAATAGATAATTGAGGAAGAATCCATAAGGGTTCATTATTTCTCCAATCAAAAGCTACCAACTGACACAAGGCTAGGAGTACCTAGACCTTTCAAAGCATAGGAGGATAAGATAATAATAGAGGATCCTTCATCTACTACACATTAGTGACTAGTGCATGGATTAAATTCAAACCTTATATGGAAGGGTGTAAAAGAAGGAAGGCAAGGCTCAATCATACTATTCCAATCAAAGTAAATGATCCTAGATATTGGAGGGAGCACATTGGAAGTGAACAGAATGCTCCTATTGTGAAAAAGATTGCACAAGGGTGAATCCTTCCCACTTGGTGAGGGGAAAAGCCTTGTAGGATACATCAAGGCCTCAGTACTAGGTGCCCCTTTGTTTGTGGGTGAGTGCTCCAAGTGATCCTGCAAGTGGTTGTTAGTGGAGATAGATAAACAAAAGAAACAAAAACTAAATAAGAACAAAGAACAAAGGGGGTAGGAATGCAAACTCCAACAACCAATAGATGCCAAACCACTATGTATTTCCCAATGGTCAAGCATGTACAAAACCTAGAATATGTGAGCTCCAATGGAGGAAAACAATAACTCTTAGGGAGGCCTATTTAATCCACACTACATGCTACTTAGCTTGAAGAACAAATTAGAAGAACTTTTTCCCCTTGAAGGAAGGTGGAAAAGGAGCTTGGTAAATGCTAAACAAGAGGGAAGAGGTGAGCTATAAGGGAGATCAAGAACAATTCCAGCAACATGACCTTGCTCTTGGTTTTCTCTTTTTCATAAGCATGCCCATGCATTCCTTTTATAGGCCAAGAGGTATCCAAGAAATAATTAGATCCCAATGTGAACTTCTTGATCTTATGATCTAGCTCCAAGGTACACAAAAGAGGCCATTTAAGGAACCCAAGTGTGTGAGGGGCCAAATTCAAACTTATGGAGGTAATGGAGCTTTCATGAGTCATTAATATGCTGCTTGTGGTTGATATTCGGCCTTCTTTGTTATTCATGTGGATATCGAGGAATTATCCATGCTGGTCACGCGATCATAGTTCTGGTAACATGCGTAGTAGCACATACTAATAGACATGTGGCCGCATGGTTGTGGTTTTGAATGTTTTTGGGCATTTCTGGACTCATGGTGCTTCTTGGATATGATGAGGATGCCTTTGATGGGATACATGCTATATGTTGATGACACTTTACCGTGAAAATTGTAGAAATGTCGCATGTGTGTGAGATTTGAGCGTTAACATATGCCCCCTAATGTATGAGGTTCAAAGGGTATTGAAGAGCCAATAATGCGTCTTTGTTTCTTTTGTGTTCTCTCTGCAGTTCTTGAAAGTGTTGGAAACATAAGTGGATAAATAGGACCTTCTTAAGAGAGAAGGTTGCTAGGGGAGTGGTAATCAATAGTGTTGTTTTATACAAATGAGGCGAGAATACCCATGGTCTTGAAAATATATCGAAGTGGCTACAAAAAGAGAAGACCGAGGGATCCACTTGATATACTGTTGGTGCATGGATGAAGGCGGCTTAAATCCATGCAAGAGTAACTCAAACTGGAAATGTTGTTACAGGTGTTGAGGAAGCAGTATTGCAAATAACCATAATGAGTCCACGGGAGTGGGGGACTAGAATATGAGTGAGTATATTGCAGGTAAGACCTCAATGAACTCTTGCTACCATGATTTATAAATGTGAAAACTGCTACCTTTGGACCATACAACTCTCCATGATGTGATATATGTGTTGAATTCGAGCATAGGAGAGATCACTAAGTTAGGGAGCACTAAGGGCTCTCCCTACATAGTTTGAGGCAATCCCTTATAGTGATTGAAAGGGACCCCAAGATACAACTGCAGTTACTGCAACTCTCAGAATGTAGTGATGTGATATTGATGATAGCTAAAGTACATGATAAGATGAAGGTCTTATCTTGAGAATCAAGATCATCTTGTAACCAACTATTTGGACTAACAGACATGACATAAGATTGGATGGTAAGCGTGAGGTTCATGACTTCCTTTGATCGATGTCAACTTGGGGGGAGTACGAGTCAACAACATTCTTCAAAATAAAGGAACTGAGTGTAATAGGGGGAGACAAACTATAGAGGAAGGGTTTTGTATTGGATACAACACTGAGGGTGATGGTGACTGACAAAACACATAATGCTGGGGATAGGGTTACTCAATGACATCGATCAAAGGTGACCAGGGATTGGTGCCAAAATAATAGTGATGTTCCCACAGTTTTGAGTGGATTGGGGGAACAATTTGTACCTAAAGAATAATTGGTGGGGTCCCCATGGTTTTTGGGGTGCTGGGGGACCAATTCGTTGATGGATGGGATTCCCACAGTTTTGAATGAATTGGGGAATCAATTTGATGATGGGAGAAGTTCCCATGGGTTTGGGTGAGTAGGGGAACTTTTTCCATGATGGTGTGAAGGTTGTTTAGTTGCAAACGCAAAGACGGGTTCCCTATGAATCAATGCCATGTAGTTGGTTCATGCGGGAATAACTAGATAGAATTGGTTACTTCGGAGGGAGGGGGGCCCATTGGTGTCTTTGCGGAGGTAACAAGACGAAGAAGATTGCAGATGGTAAGGTGCTCATGGAGGTATGAGTGGGAAACTATGTTTCTTGATCGTAACATGTGTCAAGGAATTTCATGGCACTGAATGCTAAAGGTGGGGGAGCAAATGCGAAGCTATAAAATGATGAACTATGGGTTGATCGTTTCAAAGTTTATCAAATTCCTTGGGATGGTGGGGGTGTTGTCATCATGGGTGCCAAATGATGATTGGGATGCAATGGTGTGTACACCCATGGGGGAAGAATACTACCCACAATAGTGAGATTGATGGCATATCATTACCGGGGGTGAGGACCCTATGGTTATCAGTGGGAATGTCTGGTAAAAGCAATGCAAACAAAGGGGAGGTGTTGTCTATATGTCAATTTCGATATGATACCTGTGATAGAAGTCCAACGCCATTGCTGAGGGATGGAGTCTTGTTCTTACAATGGAAAACCAAGAGGTAGTCTACATGTTTTGGTCGTAATCTTGCACAAATGGTGCACACATCCAAGTGTAGTAAAGAACATGATAAAGGTATTGATGATGCAAAATATAATACCAAGACATAATGCACCTGGGGGTGCAACTGTAAAAATAGGTTCTAGATGGAACTGTCCTATTTAAAAGGAGATAAGTGTCACTGTGTAGGTCTCATCATGTTGATCATGGTGGTGTAGATGGTTCATCAAATGGAGCTACGGTTTGGACGTGGTGAAGGTTTGAAGTTTGGCCTAGTTTCTATTAAATGGGGGTGGGGCCCACTTTTCAAAATCATTTGTACCATTTGAATTACACACTCCATGGAGATGTTTTGCTAATTCCGAGAGATTGGTGCAGTTGTTTGCTAAGAAATGAGATCCAGCTAAGTATTAACCTTGTCTTTTGCAGTTCTATCCGGGTATATTTAGGGTTATGGGGACCCAATATGTGTAAGCAATGGGGAAGATGAATCCCACATGTAGGAGTTTTTTTTTATCTTAGATTTGATAGCAGGGGATTTAGAGGGGTGGACAGGTCATTGCTTGTGTCTAACCGGGGTGGCATCTGTCCAAGTGTCAATATTATGTTAGACTATTGAAGGGTCTAGGGCTGACATTTCTTCATATGACCATGCAAAGACGTTGTGAAACTCTTTGAAGAGGGTGGTGAAGTCAATAATTTCCTATGGTGAACATGACACATCAATGGAAATGTTCTCGATGTCTCCTAGCGTTGCATAGATATCAACTTGGAATGTGGGGGAAATATTGGCTAGATTGTCATCTTAGAAAGCGTAAGGGGTTGGAATGGGATTTTTGAACCAATTGATATGATGAGGAGGTAGAAAATCCTTTGATTCAATGGTACATTGCTGGGCCACTAATAGGATTTGTGGGTCCTGAGTATGGAAAAATGATGACCTATGATGGAGGTCATCCCATGGGGGTTCATCTAAGTGCATGGATTCTATTATCTCTTCATCCATGGAGAAGACATATTCCTCTAACATGTCTTCATTAGAGGAAAATCAATCCTCGAAGTTCGTATGAATGGACCGACTAATGATAGGGTTGGTTGGTGGGTTGGAGCTGGCATGGGAAGTAGATACGCTTGGTAGGAGGGAAACTGAATTAAGATGAAGGATGTCCATATAACCAAGGGTGCTTGGGGGAGGTGGTGGAATATCCTCTTGGAGGAAGATTAGGGGATCTAAGGCTTCTCTATAAACCGGTGATGGAGAATCAATATCACTAAGGTGATGAGAAACCCCAGGTATATAAACTAGGTTCTTCATTGTCATTTGTAGGATCATTGTCTTCTTTAATTACCATTGGGAGGGTGTTTCAAAAAGGGGTAAGGTTATCCAATAGTCGCTTTTGAGTCGCACGAAGGGTGCAAAACATAACTAATATAGGACATTGGAAGGAATGATGAGACATCAACTTGCATGATCGACATGGGCGAGTAGCTTAGGTGTGGTTAAGTATGATGGGAGGACTTTGTGGTCGCCAAGGAGGTAACTATTGGTCATGTATGGACTCTTTCCATTGAGGTGTCATGGGGGAGTTTCCTATAGGGACCATAGTTGTAATGGCATTGATAGAAGCTGCTTCTGGTGATGAAGGGGTAAAGGATTCTTCCAACGGTTGAGTGAGGCGAATGGTTTCCAAAGTGTCCCGAAATCAAGGGAGATTGAGGCAATGGTGTATGTAATGCCCAAAATGGGAAGAAATCGAACATGTTTGATTGGTACACAATGATTTGGACTTAGGTGTGGGTGAAGATGATGTGTCCCCTGTTATTGTCAGTGGAGCATGGGTCACATAGACTGGGGTGTTGAGTAAATTCCTGAGCTTTGGAAATGTGGGGCACATGTTGGTCGCATGGCCTTGTTTCCTGCAGAGATCACATGGTGGAGTGAATCTCTATGTGGGAATATTGGTCATTACTAGGGATTTTAACTGTTGTTGGTTGATGCCCCCTGCTTTAGGTTGAGCAACCCCCGATGAGTCGAGTATAGGGTTTTGTAGGAGGGGCCCTTTCAACTTAGTTTGTTTCATGCCCCCATTGGTGGTCTTAGCAAGAATTGGTTGTGGTTTAGTTGCGGATGTCATAGGTCCAACTGGAGGTATGAATGGCATAACTGGCCCAATAGGCGTAACATTTAAAATAGGGGAAAACTCATAATGGACTACTAGTTTAGAATCCATCTCTAGGTATGGTGGTGTAAGGTATAGTACATGTATACCCAAAGTGAGTCCAGGTAGAGTCAATTGAGCCATAACGGGCATCCCATGTACTCCTGCAGAAGGGTACAAGAATAGTATTTGAAAAATAGGAGGTATCGATGGATTTAACATTTGGTCAATGCCATGGCTCAGCGGCGATGCTGAGGGCGAGGTGGGCCCATTTTTAGTGGTGAAAATTGTGCACATCAGTACATTGGTGTATGCAAGTATCTCAAGTGGTGGGACAGAGTACACCCCTAGCAAGTTAGGGTCCTTGTACATGCCTAGGGAAATATCAATGTAGGGGGGTTGATTTGTCCCGACGATAGTAGGTAGGATATTGCGAGGGTTTCTAGTGGTGTTGGGATCATTGTAATTAGCTGGTTGAGGGTGAAAATATTCCAATTTAAGGGAAACATCATGATACAGGAGACCGAGGAGGCAACTGACTTCATGGCGTACATGTAACTACACCCCAAGAGGATGTTATAGTCGAGTTGCTCATCAACTACCTCGATATGGATCATGACCATCTTGTCACCCAACTCAATGGGGAATTTTGGTACAATCCTCTAGGTTGGGATGGCCTCCCATGATATGCGTGGAGGGCGATAGATGAGGGGACTAGATTAGGTGATCCCAATCATTTCCAAACATCATAGGACACGACGCAAGTGGATGCACCATCATCGATGATACATTGATGAATCATAATATTTTTTACCATGACGTGAACTTGGAATGCGACTGAGGAGGGTAGTCATGATTCAACTTTGTCGAGATCAAAGTTCATGAGGCTCGAGTTGGAAGGATTGACGGCACTGAGTGCATTGAGTAATGCCTTTCATTGGGTTGGGCATGACTATAGCACCTCTAATGTGGACATTCCGGCAGGTGATTGAGCCAAGTCATTCACAATACTGTAATTGTGGGTGGATTTCATATGGGGGTTATTAGGTGTACTCCGAAGTGGGACTTTAGGGATCCACATGATCTATTCATTACTTAGGCATAGTATTTGCAAAGGCCCCCATAAGGGGATAAGGACATCTTCCAATTGGGGGGCTTCAGGCCTATCATAACCTTTGGCTTTAGTATGGAGATTAACATCCAACATGTATATGTTCTGGAAGGATCCATTGCTAGAGGGGTGGGGATCTTGTTGTTGCATAACAACTCCTTGATTGGGAAATGGTTGTTGTAAGAAATTAGTTTGGGGCTGGGGAGGATTGGTGGCCTGAAGAGGATTTATCACTATCTTCTTCTTAGCTTCCACCAACCGTTGGCAGTCGGGGATAAGAGGGCAATGGTATGTGTAATGACCAAATTCCTTGCAAATGGAGCATGAGTAATTGGTCCTCAGGTTGACATTCTTCCCTTGTGTGGGAGGGTTTTTTGTCCCCACGTTTTAGCTACCTAGGTTTTGTTTTTGATGGGGAGGGGGGTTGCCCCCTTGCCCTTACCGCTGATTTTGTTTGTTCTTCCCCTTCTTCTTCCCTGATTTTGAGGATTCTAAGGAAAGGTGGTGTTCAACTACTCAAACTGTTGAGCTTATTGTGTGAAAGAGGGTTGAACAAGGTTGAATCCCATGTGAGGTGTGGGGGTTTCACCAGTTGGGCATGGAAATGGCTAGTATGGGTTATACCCCAGCAGCGGGATAAATGCATTTTGTGCTCCATAAGATGTGGATGTAGGAATGACTTGTGCCATTTGTGGTGGAGGGACTGTTGTTTCCTGACTAGCATTTGGATAAGTGAGACTATAGGTTCCATATTGTAACTGACCAATTGGAGGAGTTGGTACAAGAGCAAGGGGTGCTGCCGTTGGAGGCATGGGTGGGTAGTGTGGGGCCATATTGATTGACGCTAGAGTAGTAGGAGGAACCTTTCCTTGGTGGGAAATGGACTCAATAATCCCATCTACTGAGTGTGACGAACCCGCAGGGGTAGAATCCAATGATTGATGCCCAAGGGCATCAAGAAGGATGGTGTAAAGGTATCCAAATTGTGCATAGATAAGATCGAAATGTTGGGCCTTTTGGATGGCCTATTCCTCATTTTGTGGCATGGATGTGGCGACATTTTTTGCAATGGTTGGTTGGAGTGATTTAATGAACCAATTCAACAAGAATGTTGGTTGTATTTCGATCTTACAAAATGTTCGATGTCTACACCACTCATGGATATGGTCCACGATGTGTGTAGATGTGTTTTGCGGAAACTCTGTGAGAATCTTGAGACCAAGATTCTGGCGAATCAAAAGCTGGATGTATGTGATAAATGTAGTGGCCAATGTTGCAAAGGTGGCATGGGCCGATCTTGGTAAGTTCACATATCATTTAGATGTCGTCATAACATTCTACCCAACACTAAGATGTATCTTATTTAGGAAAAAACGTGAATATTCCAGGAATATTTTGTATTTTGGGCATAACTTTTCGCTCGTAACTTGGAATTGGGTGGACTTTGGACCATTGGAAAGCTCTTGAAATTATCTACAATTTTTTTTGAGTTTTCTTTGATTCCTTACCGTTTTTTCGGTATGGTCATTTTAGTAAAAAAGCATCTTTCAAAAGATGCTTTTAGAAAATCATCTTTTGAAAGATGTTTTGTTTTACTAGAATGCCTATACCGGACAAATGATAAGGAATTGGAGAAAACTAAAAGCAACACAGTTGTATATAATTTCAATATCTTTCCAACGTCCCAAATTTTGCCCAATTCCGAGTTATGAGAAAAAAGTTATGCCCAAAATACGAAAGATTCTTGGAATATTCACGTTTTTTCTTATTTAGGATACATTTTGGGCTTGGTAATGGTGCGCTGAAAGAGGCGAAGCCTCACCGAATCATCTACTATGCTATTGGAGGAACACCATAGGTGGAAGGACATGACATGGTTGGTGAGATCATTCCCTTGCTTCCCTTCGAATTTAGGAATGTCAGAGGGAAGTTTATATAGCATAGTTGGCCATGTTGGATCATGTGCAATAGGTCCATTAATGATTAGTTTGGACAAATCTGGGAGATTTAGGCCAACCATGAAAGGTAGGTTAGTATTTGGTACTGCCATTGTATGTTGTGTGTGGTTTCCTCAAGGGGGAGACCAAGGTGGTGTTGAAAATAATGAGTGCCCTCCTACAAGAGAGGAAGGATCAAAGTGGTCCAAAGGATTTCCCAGAGGAGAAGCCAAAGGAGAGCCTCTTCCAAGAGGAGGGGAGGCAAAGGTATCTAAATTCTCTCCGAAGGGAAAAAATGAAGGGGAACCTCTTCCAGTGGTGGATGAGGTAAAAGGATCAATAACTCTCTCCAAGA
Source organism: Larix kaempferi (assembly GCA_027924585.1). Lineage (NCBI taxonomy): Eukaryota > Viridiplantae > Streptophyta > Pinopsida > Pinales > Pinaceae > Larix > Larix kaempferi. Next base: position 2,744,286 of record BSBM01000792.1, read on the forward strand.
GTAGAAAATGAATTGAGCAAGGAGAAACCTCGCCCTGGTGATCCTATCAATGTGGCTTGGGAGCGACCTAAGCTAGAGTATCTTCCTCGTGAACCATAGGGAGAATGTGTAAAAACACCCCTCGAGAGAGGGGAGAGGCTTTGCAGTATTCAGGACTACCTTGGGGGTTGTTTTGCTCCTCAATGATGAAAGCTGAGTGTCAAGTGAGAGTGATGGTGGAATTTAAACACAATTGAACGAATGCAAAAATATGCCAACCACAATAGATGCAAATATGGTGCAACAAGTGAGTGATATATGCAAAGTCAGTTTTAGTGCAAGAGTTCCTGCATGTAGATTGTTTTTAATTATGAGTTAGTGAACTTGTATTTTAAAAAGAAAATAAGTGTAAATTCCCTAAAATACCTAATGTCCTTCCTATCAAATGTAACTGGGCCTCCCAAAAGCACAATTGATGGTGACAATGGGATCAACACACCAATTGACTAGTGAAGGTAACAAAGAGCCAGTTCTACTGGTGATGGGGTCAATGTCCCAAACAAGAAGACTTGGAAACACTTCCCAATGACAATAGCTGACTTCAGGAGTCAATTGCACTCACAATTGCTCCTTGGTGATGTCCTAATTTTGGCCAGTAAGATACCTTGCGTCAAGTGTGGATAAGTGGTTATGCCGGGGTGGTATAGTGTCGCCTCCACAAAAAGTTGAGTGGCTCTTTGGAGAGGGTAGGGAAACTATACATCGGCTTTGACCTCCTTGGGCACGCCACTCTTATTATCCGAGTTTTCTTTTAACACTTGTTGATAGCAGGATTTTGATAGTACCCTATAAGTCAACAATGCTATGTTTCAAAATATCACTAATGAAACTAGATTGGTGGGCATTAATGGATGCCTAACCCAGTCAATCGTACCTAACTAAAATATTGTTTTGTGACCTCCCGTGGAGGATTTTAGTTGGTTGGAAATTTACAAAGTTGATTTTAAGGGCCTTGATTCACTTAATGAATGCAAGGGAGGTATTTAACACTTCCCTTCCTTTCCAATTCACCAAGCTCAGAAGAAGTACGAGGTGAAGAGCATACTCAAAGTGAAAGAGATTTCAGGTCCCTTAGTGTGTGCTAGTGATGCAAACACATGTGAGATAAGCAAATTGATTGTTGCAATTTAACTAAAGAGATTGAAAGTAAACACAAATGGAGATTTTAATTTCAACCCTAAAGATGCTAATGGTGCCTGCTAACAAAATGCCAATGAAATAAAAGTGTGCACTGGAGGTATTTCACACTTCTATCCTTTTTCCAATTCACCAAGATCACATATAATGCAAGGTGAAGAGCAAATTTCCGGATACAAGAGTCTTTAGGTCCTTGCTTGTATGCAAAAAGTGGATTCTACACTAGCTTTAATCCTAAAAACATGCCAAGTAAACAAATAACATGAGATGTCTTGAATACTAGTAACAACAATGAGGCTCGTTGGAAGCCTCAAGGTTGGTTACCTAAGTAAGTTTCAAGAGAGAAGGAATCTTTTCTCCCTAATCTTAGTCTAAGTGAGTTAATTACTATTAGAACATGTAAACTATTGCAAGTTAATTAGTTCTAGTTCATTAGTGAGTAGTAATGGGGCTGCAAAATTGTGGAAAACATGTATAAAGCAAATAAATGGCAGATCTGCACGGAACAAACAAAAAAAGATGCACTATAGTGTGACATAAGGACTCATCGGCACTCGGACATGCGGTTACAATACAAAGAGGTCGCAAAAAATAGTGATACAAAAATCCATGCGGACGGGGGTCTGTTAATATGTGCGAGTCACACGACTGTCGAGGAATCGTCTGCATGGGTAGCGTGCCCAAGACGTTGGGATCCACGCGTCTGTTGAAAGAGAAATTGTGACCAAAAGGAGGCCTATTTTCTGGAATGAAGGGTATGGACCTCTTCCCCTACAAAGCACAAGATACCCAAAATTAGATACTCAACAAATAATAACCTAATTTAAGAGAAATGAACTAAAATAAGTGGAGTCGCCATCAATACTGTTGTGAAAAAGATTAAATCCTTCCCACTTGGTGAGGGGAAAGTCCTTGTATGCTGTAGCAAGGCCTCAATATTAGGTGCCCCTTTGTTTGTTGGTTAGTGCTCCAAGTGATCCTGCAAGTGGTTGTTAGTGGAAATAGATAAACAAAATAAATAAGAACAAAGAACAAAAGGGGTAGGAATACAAACTTCAACAACCAATAAATGCCAAACCACTTTGTATTTCCCAACGGTTAAGCATGTAAAACACCTAGGAGAGGTGAGCTCTGTAATACACCTAATAGTATATTACTATTATTAATTTATTAACAATTAGGTTAATTAGTACTAATGGTCAAAGGTCACCTCCTTTCAAGGTGTGACCATTCATAGGTTAGCATGCATATATAATGTAAGCTTGTCAATGTAATATTTATCAATTCAATTATAAAAATATATATATTATCTATTAAGATAATCATGTAAGGCCTGTGCCTTACAAGTGTTAGTATATTACTATTATTAATTTATTAACAATTAGGTTAATTAGTATTAATGGTCAAAGGTCACCTCCTTTCAAGGTAGGACCATTCATAAGTTAGCATGCATATATAATGTAAGCTTGTCAATGTAATATTTATCAATTCAATTATAAAAAAAAATATATATTATCTATTAAGATAATCATGTAAGCTTGCTAGCTTACAAGTGGTATCAGAGCTTTGGCTCTGGGCTCTCTCTCACGCTTTAAAGCTCCAGATCACGGCATTCACCTCATTCACCTCATCCTCCAATTTCACTCCATTTATTCTCTCCCACTCTCTTCTCCTCTCGTAAACACGCCACACTCACCTCTCCTCATCTCTTCACGCCCTCCCGCATCTCCTCTCTCGCCACTCACACTTCCCTGCACACTCTCCCACATTATTCACTCCCAACGCCTCCCCCAATCCTCCTCTAGTCCCTCCTCTCGGTCCTCTTCTTTTCCCTCTCATCCATTCCCGCGCACCTCCACACAGGCTGCAGCTCCAAATGCCTCCTTACACCACCGACTTACTGCACCCTCACTGCAATTCCTCCCTTCTCCCCAGCTCTCCCGCCTGTCTCTTATTCCATGCGCGCCCCTCTTGCAAGTTGAACTCCACATCCCTATCCACTCACGCGTCCACACTAATACATCTCCCTCCGCTCCCGCAGCCCTCCACGACCACTCCATCCTTCCCCCACGCCGCCTCCTCTTCCTTCACAACCACCACTCCATTCACCTCCCGCTCTGCTCCTTCCCAGCACCCCGCGCAGCCCCCAAGGCCCACGGCCTCCTCCACCACTCCAACGCTCCCTCTTCCTCCATCAATTCCCCCCCATATCTTTACATCTCCCCACGCCAATCCATCCTCTCCGCCATTATTCCCTCCTTGCACCACTCCGAGCCTCTTCACTCTACCTCGACTGCGCCCCCATCTCTACACCTTACTCTCACGCTCACGCAGCCTCCCTCTGTGGCACAATCCGATCATTTTTGCACCAATCCATTCGGACCTCCAATTCTAAGGTTTCGAAAACCCTATCCAAAAAATATAATATTAAAACTAATATCATTATCATTGGTTTAGTATTAATATTTTTAAATTTGGAAAAATAAACGATATAAAAATTTATATATAATTTTTATACATATTATTACTATTTTAATAATAAATTATTATTATTAACTTAAAAAAAATCGAAGTTTTTGAAATTTTTAAAGTGGGATCACCATGTTTTCCTCCTTTAATAAAATCATTATTAGCCCGTTCAATAAACCTAGAAGAGATGGAAAAATTGAAGTCGAAGACATAAAAATACACCAACATGAAGAAATAAAAAGCAGATATGAAGACATTATTAAATTAGTTAAGGAATTGAAGTTGACGATAACACAATGTCAAGAAGAAGTTGCAGTGACTCCCAAATTCCTAGGTCAAGAAAAGCTAGAAACTACATCTACACCCATGTCAGAAGAAGGCCCTCCTATCATAAAGGAACAAACTATGTTGACTCCCGAGTTCTCAGGTCAAACAGAGCTCCGGTCTGCATCAACACTCATGACAGAAGAAGGGACTATGGCGAGAAAGCAAGAAGTTATTATGACTTCTGAGTTCTCGGGTCAAGAAGTGCTGGGATCTACACCTACGACAGAAGAAGTAACTGTGACTCCCGATTTACCAAGTCAAGAGGAACAAGGGACTACTACAAATCCTACGTATCCAAGTAGGGATGAATATAAAATCGCTACTACCTCCAAGAAGAAAGGAAGCCTGACCGACCGACTCCTTATACCCCCCCTCACAAAAGATCCATACCACCAGACACCGAGTGGGATAAGAAAAGACATCCCAACTACAAACCTCAAAATGCGATACTTAGTAAAAAGTATGCACGCCTAGTGGAAGTTCGTTGTGTCTTCTTAGAAGGTAGGGAAGTAAGGCACATTAACACGCCAGCTGAAAAACCTATAAAATTGTCTAGTAAAACTCCAGAACAAGGACTTGTTAAGGAAGTTAGTGATAAGGACGATAAAACAGAAGAGGTAGAAGACAAGGATATGAAAGATCAAGATGATATTGACAATCACAGTGTCAATATCAATTGTAAAGAAAAAGACGATGTCGCAGAAGTCAATGAAGTCAATAAAGTCATTGTTAACAACAATTATGAGAGAATTGAAGTTGTAGAAGGATACAATGATGGAAATAAAAGCACTGGAAATTATCCTGATCATGAGAAAGTAGAAGAAGGAAACCGAGAAGATGTTGTGACACATGAAGAGACAAAAGGATTGTTAGTCCAAGACGAGGGAATAAATCATTTGAAGGATCTCAATCAAACACAAATTAAGGAAATGAAAACATTGAAAGGTGTTTCAACCTTAAAAGTGCATGACGAATTTGAAAATGAAGACACATTAACCAGTCAGAGTGAAGTAATTACGATAATAGTAGTTTCCACTATAGATAAGGAAACCATACCAAATGTAATTACAAGTACAACCATGTTTGAAGACCCACTGTTCAACTCTAAAGAAACTATATATCAAATAAAAATCAACGTCATTCCCAAGCATGCAAGAATATCAAAATTGTACATGACAACACAAGATATTCCCGAGAACGTCAAATTAGAAAATCAGAAGAACTCCAATAGATTATAAGCTCAGAAGAATACCCATTATAGTCGTTATGCTTTTATCTACAAAATCATATGCATGAAGAGATTTGAATGGAAATGCGACCAAATATTTCAAGAATTGTTAAATCATGGCACCGTTATTCGTGGCAAGAATTCTATTTGAAGCATGTTTATAGAAGATTCGTGGACGAATCTTTTCAGAGCAGGATGACTTGTAATATACCTAATAGTATATTACTATTATTAATTTATTAACAATTAGGTTAATTAGTACTAATGGTCAAAGGTCACCTCCTTTCAAGGTGCGATCATTCATAGGTTAGCATGCATATATAATGTAAGCTTGTCAATGTAATATTTATCAATTCAATTATAAAAATATATATATATTATCTATTAAGATAATCATGTAAGCCTGGTAGCTTACAAGCTCCAATGGAGGCAAACAATCCCTATTATGGAGGCCTATTTAGTCCACACTAGATGCCAAGTAGCTTGAAGAAAAAATGAGAAGAACTATTTCCCCTTGAAGGAAGGTGGAAAAGGAGCTTGGTAAATGCTAAAAAAGAGGGAAGAGGTGAGCTATAAGGGAGCTCAAGAACAATTCCAGCAGCATAACCTTGCTCTTGTTTTTCTCTCTTTCATAAGAATTCCCATGGATTCCTTTTATAGGCCAAGAGGTGTCTAAGAAATAACTAGATCCCAATGTGAACTCCTTGATCCTATGATCTAGTTGCAAGGTACAAAAAAGAGGCTATTTAAGGAACCCAAGTGTGTGAGGGGCCAAATTCGAACTTGTGGAGGTAATGGAGCTTTCATGAGTCATTAATTCTCCGTTGGTGGTTGAGATTCCGCCATTTCTGTCAGTATCGCAGATATTGAGGGATTATCCATGCTGGTCACGCGGTCGTAGTTCTGGTAACATGCGCAGTAGCGCATATTAATAGACATGTGGTCTTGTGGTTGTGGTTTTGACTATTTTTGGGAATTTTTGGACTCATGATGCTTCTTGGATCTGATGAGGATGCCTTTGGTGGGATGCATGCTATATGTTGATGAAGCTTTACCGTGCAAATTGCAGAAATGTCACATGTGTGCGAGATTTTAGCATTAACAATTCCAATGCCTAGAAATTTATGAAGTGACCATGAAAAAAATTGTGTTTAGTGGTCAATTTTCTATTTAGGGGAAAATAAGGATCAAAGAAATACTACATTGGATTAACCACTTTATCAAACAATGAGTAGTATGGTATTCCTTACAAATCTTACAAGGAAAATTCAGCTTATGTCCTATTTTTCTAGGTTTCTCAACAATATCAATAACCCCATCATTATTCAAATTGGTTGGTTATTTTTCCCTAGTGTGACTTGCATTGGATGGTAGCTTTCCTCCAATATGAATTGCGTTGACTAAGGGCTTCCCCCCTTGTCTTTTCTTCTTCTCCATGTTCTTTCTCTAATTATTCCTATTATACTTATATATACCAACCCATCTAGGGGGAATACTTTCACCATATGAGGTAGAAGAAGAAGTAAATAATGTGAGATGTGAAAAAAGAAAAGGGATCGAAATTGGTTTGATTATCTTAACATGAGGCTCTTACTTGGGAAGCATCAAGAGAATTTAAGACATTTAGAGTGGAAAAAAACCAAACCAGCAGTCCCATGGTGAATATTTGAAGATTCAAAGTAGCCACAAAAGAGATACTAACATTTCCAAACCAATGAAAATCACATGGATCCCTTTCATGTGCATGTGAAGAGATCCCTTGGTTGGAATCCTCAAGAACATGAGTCATAACTTCTAATTCCAAGAATAGAAAATATATATGGCCTTGTATGGGGTGAAAAAATTATAATCAACACATGCCTATAAAAGGCTTGCTAAGATACAACCAAGCAAACACAGTCTTCCAAAATGTATCCCAAGATGATTAATTCATAAGTCCTACTAGTAAATAGATTAAAAGGGCCTTTTGAAGGTCAGCTTGGGATGATGAGAACCCAAGTTCAATCAATGAAGTTGTGAGGAACAATTATAGTAAGATTCAATGGACCAAACAACCAATTTATAATCTCCCTCACAAATATGGAAAACCTTTAAGGGAGTTGATACTGAGATCCACTATCTACCACATGTACCACAATCAGTACCCACTTGCAATCACCTATGTGAAAACCTAGGAAAGACAACTATGGTTACCACTTGGAAATTAATGATCAAGTGAAAAAATTGTGGGTCAAGTGTTTATGTTGGGTAGGAAGTATAAGAATTTGTCTTGTATCTAAAACTATAGAGAATAGGTGTTAGCTTGAGGAATTCCCATTTTTTCCAAAGTTCCCTATTATTCATAGCCGACTAAAAATGAAAAAGGGAATGATCTAAACACTTAACACTTTTCTAGCTTTACCTCATGCTTGACATGCATGTGATGCATCCTTTCCTAACAAGTTTATTTTGATACTAATGGATTGTGTACTCTTTAATATTCCTAAGTTTGTTTTGGTGGCCTTCGAGAATTTACTCTCCAAGGTACACCAAGGCCCTACAACCTAGACTACTGCTGGATTTTTGAAAGGAGAATAAGTCTTTTTCTTTTGAAATTGTGTTGCATTTAATGGTTTTTCTTGACTCAAAGGGACGAGGAAGTAAGAAAAATATGATTTTATAAAATGAAAAATAAACAAAAATATTTATCATAAATTGAAACATTGCTTTAAATTTGAAAATATGTTTGAATTAAAAAAAGATTGAAAAATAACAAAAAAACCAAGAAAATGTTTCAAACCTAAACGCAATGAAACTTTACAAGAAATATAGCTCAAATTGAATCAATAAATTCTTTTTATTTTCATGAGAACATGCTAATGCAAAAAATCTAATATTTTCCTTAAAATGAAATCACTTCCAAATATATCACCCTACATAAAAGATTTCCAAATGAACCACAATAATTTTATTTTTTATAATAATCAAATATTTATTTTTTAATATACAAATGAACAAATATTGAGAAATAAACTGAAAAATAATCTCCAATAGGTTTCTAGTTAATGAGTAGAGCCTCTAAGTCTCAAGGGAAGAAAAACAAAAACTCATATCTAAAATTTTGCAAAATTCGAGTATTTTTTACACTCTATAGGTGTGCTCCTCGATTGCAAAAGGGAAAGTAGTGATGATAAAGGTGTTCTCATAGTTTTTACACATGAAATTGGTGATATCTCATGGATATTACACATGAAAGTAAGAAGCCCCTCTCAAAAGGCAAAAAAACAAGCAACAAAATTACAAATTTTTGAAATAGTTTTCTACTAAAAAAAATACTAAAAGACATTAAATATATTAGACATCAACCAAAATAAAAGCATCCAAAAGAAACTTCCAAACATTCTATGAAATTATTATAACTTCCAAACTTTCCACTAAAAGTATTAGAACTTCTCAATTTGAAGAAAAAACCCAAAATTTAAAACAAACTTGTAAAAAATGTTTAACCACTTCCAGGACAAGCTCATTGTTTTTAGTACAACATGGATGCTCACATATCTAAAAAATAAAACCCTTGGTCAACCATGACTTTCATTGAGAATAGTTGTAAACAAGAAACAAAGGAGGCTAAAAAATTCAATAAAAGAATTAATACATGCATCATTACCATTCATCACTTTCATCATGTTGATACAAAATTTCTACCCGTGGTACATTTTGGCCCATCAAATTTCTCCTTTTCCTTTTCCAATAAATATTTTCCGCCGAAATTTTCTTCAAATACCTAAAGTCCTTAAAGTATCATCTCGTGAAAAAGTTCTAGTTGTTTTCTTTCGAAAAGAAAATTTAGTGTTTTTGGTGAAGTATCATCGTGGCATCGTTGACCCCTCTATATGATTTTTGTGTTGCATAACATTCATATGGCATGGATTTCCATTTATTTTCCTCCATACAACATGGTGTCATGTCCATGCGTAGCAAAAAGTGTTGGTAGGAGAAATTTTACCATTGTATCTTTGTATGTCATAATATTACATGCCACATCCCTCCATTATGACTTCCCTCAACCGTACACTACATTTCCACACTTTGAATTTCCGCATGATACATCATCCCTCTACATTCATTACCCACCACCTTCCTTAACCTAGGCTTCCACTACCTTTATGTACAAGTAGAAGTCTATTACTTTATGTGCATGTATGTAGTCTTTTTTATTTACTATGCTCAAAAAGAGGATCTTGGATAGAACTGAAATGTTTTTTCACAAAAATTCTCTAATTGATTATTGGAAGACCAGGAGGTTCTATATGTTTTCTTACCTAATATTTTCCCGGGTTTTCAAAAAGAGGATCTTTGATAGAATTGAAATGGTTTCTCACAAAAATTCTCTAATTGATTATTGGAAGACCAGGAGGTTCTACATGTTTTCTTACAGAATATTTTCCTTGGTTTTCAACATAACCATTTGATAGTTTACTAATTGGGGTTGATGTAGATCTAAATTTTGAACTTGCATATGTATTCTACCTATCATTGTAGAAACATAAATCCCAGTATCACTTATGTAAAATACAATATTTCTTTGTTAGGAAGGTAAAATTGATCATTTTGGGAAGGGAACTAATTCTTTGACATCTAAGACAAGGAATATCCTAACATGAAATGGATTTTTTTTGAGAAATAGATATGAGGATGTATGGTTTTAAGGGAAATCCATTCTAGCTTCCCAATTTTGTTTGTGATCATTTCTTCTTGGCAACGATGGGTAGACTATATGCCAAATGGTAAACTTTCCATAATTTCAAGAAGAAGAAAGAATTGTTGTCTGTACCCTTTCAATTCATCGGAATTTTCATAAAGGATGTTATACATATTAATGATAAAGCTTGAGTATTGAATCCATTAAACTAAGAAAGATCACTGTTGTTTGTAGATATGATCCAAAGAAGTTGCTTAGAACCCAATTATTCTACTGTGGATATACTTAGTGCTTTACAAAATTTGCGGTCCTCAATAATGGAGGAGGAGGAGGAGTTAATGATAATAATGCACTTGAAGGAGCTATTTAAGGCAAATAAAATTTATAGGGACCAACCCCTATATGGAGAGTAAAGAGAATTAACCTTCCCGGGGTTTCTTATATAATAGTATGATAAAATGTGAGTACTAATATCCAAAGAATATGGGAGAAAATTATGGAGGATAATGAAATATATAAGGATGCCAATGAGCAATATCATCAAAAGGGAAAATTATGTTTCGATTCCAGTGAATGTACTATTGGAAACTCCCTTATAAATATACATTGTTAACTCAAAGGAATACTTCTACGATATCTAAAGGTGGAAGTGAAAACAAAATTGATGGTATTACTAGTGATTGTGGTGATGGGAATACCCATAAAAAAAATACAAAGGAGAAAGAACACACCACCCCTATTCCCTCTAAAAGGAAGAGGTATGCAAATAATGAGAAAAAATAGTATCTAAGGGAATACTAGATAAGAAGTTGATCTTAGTAATGATCTTGGAATTTCGGATGATGTGATTAAACCTACCTTTAGTATATTGCATGAATAAACACTAATGAGACAAGAGGAAATGCAATAGTGCAACAAAGTATGTCTATCTTTGAATATCTCTATGTTACTATACATTATTCTAGATATGACAAACACAACAAAATGTTGAGGTAAGGATTAAAGGTAAAAGATACTTAAAAAAGAATTTCATTTTGATGCTAAACATACCATAGCTTTCGGTGCTTTAAGAATGCATGAATCCATTGATAAATTGTTAGATCATGTAGTTGGTCAATCAGAAGAGGATATGGAGGAGTTGAGAAACAAAGAAACTAAATTGGAGGGTAATGAACTGCGAGCCTTATCTTTATGAGCCTCTGACCACTCAATCTCCTAAGGAAACTCAGGAGGATCACATTGGGAGACCAAATAAACTGAAATTACTTCATGGGATTTTATTTAGTGTAAGAAAGGTGTTTTTAAACAACATTAAAGAAAGGATGACCTTTTCCCTATAATTTGAGGGTAATTTGAATTAATATTTTGTCATTACCAAAGAAACCCTTAGCCTCAAGGAGATTTTAGTGAATGGACATTTAAAAGATGAAGTTTTTTCCAAGTTTTATCTTGACACATTCACCAAAATATGAATCGTATGAGCCTCCACCTAAGACAAAGAGACACTCTCCCTTTTGATAATAAAGTTACTGCAATTAAAATAGGTTCCAAATACTTGTGAGTCTTGAACTAAAAAATTCTTGAGTATTTTTCAAGGTATTTGTTGTCATGAAGAAACTAGAGGTCCCAATCTTTATTTGAAATGATAAGTTGATTGCAAAAAATCAGTTTCAAACTATGTTGGTAAAAATAAGGTTACTTTGGGAGACAAATTCAATAGTTTCATTGATAATCCTAAATATTGAGTTATTGCATTTCTATTTTTATATTGGTATTGTCCTTATTGGTTGGCTCTATGCAGTGAACGTATCCGTTCACTAATTTAATAGTCGAATCCGACTCTCATATTGAGTAATAGATAATAATAATATATTAGATGATGAAATACAATGGATATGGCCGCCTTAAATATAGCTGGGCCATCCCTATTGAAGAGACATTCCTCTTCATAACTATAATAATTACTTACTATTACTAATAGTTTATAACCTATTTATTTACTAATTTATTGTTGTAGCATTGCCTTTCCCTTGGAAAAGCTTTGTCCTCAAAGCTGAGTTTCTCATGACGTCTTTTATTCTGGCTCTATGTCGCACTGATGACTTGAGAGATGCGATTTTGATTACGACCATTGCCTCCTTTGGGTTATTTTGTCTTGGTATTTGCATTAAGTATGAACTTGGCGAAGTTTTGTTTACGCTTTTTCTACTTGTGTGATTGCTTCTTTTAACTATGTTTTTCGTCAATTGAACATGCTCAACATACATTATGACCTTAACTATTTCCGTGTTGTTATTCCCAAAACATTTTGTGTCAGTCCCTTTGAATGGGCTCTTTGTGCTTATAATGCGCATAAGAACACCGGTCTTATCTTGTGTCTGATAGATATTATAGTTGTTCCAAATGATGTTCTTCATTCTGATCCTTGTGAAGAAATCCGTAATTTGCTCACAAGGTGGGATTTGGTTTGAAAGCCTAACTATATTGATGCTTTGTTTGAAAATTTTACCATCTAGGTGGACACTGGACTCCGTCACTTCTATCCTGGATATTAGTCCAAGCATATTTAGGATGTCATCATGTGTTATTCCCCTTCTACTTGTCTTGTAAGATGAGGTCTCACAATCATCATATAACATTCTTGGATTTGAAATCACCATATAACTTCCATTGAGATTCCCTTGAGGTGAGAGGATAGTTAGGGTATAGGTTGAATTTGGAATATTTACTTTCTTAGACTTGACTTCTTCTGCACATTGTAGGATCCATTCCTTGTCATTGCATTTATTATTTTTATTATTATCAACACCGGCTTGTCTCTTATCACAATCTTGGTCAAGATCATCTTTCTCCTTGTCTAATATTTCGTTGTTGGTTTCTTCATTAATAGGATGTGCTGTATATTTGTCTTGCATATTATCTTGATCAATGCCATTACTTTCATCATGGTTGACATAATGGTCTACTACATCTTCTTCTTTTACCTCAGCTTTAGTGGCTTCTTCTACGGAATTTTCACATACATCTTCATTTTCTATAAGTGTTAAATTGTTAATAGATTTTTTTATTTTATTTATATCCTTACTGATTTGCTCAAAAAGCTTGATCAATTCTTCATTGAATGACGCCATAGGTCTTGTAGAGGGGGATTTTTTTTTCCCAAAAATAATTATTATTTTAAAATAATAATAATAATTATTTCAATAATAATATTTTTTTTTAAATAATAATAATTATTAATTAATAATAATATTATTATGAATGTCTTATGTAAACTATATATAGAGTTTAATATATAGTTTCTTTTTTTTTTAAAATATTAAACTAATGTAATAATATTATTACAAGGTTTAAATATTTAATTTTTTTTTTTAAATTTAGGGTTTCACTTGCTGGAGAGAAGGATTAGCGGGAGAGCAAGTGGAGGAAGCGAGAGGGTGGCAACGGAGGTGCTGGAGAAAAGGGCATTGGACGAGGTGACAACGAGCAGGTGGAAGGCAGATCTTGGGGGAGAGGGAAGCGTAGAGAAATGAGGGCACGGTGGTTGCAGGCAGCGGAGGGCGACGTGGAAGGGAGCGTGGAGGGGGGCTGCGGGGGAGAGAAGGTGGAGAGGAGGAGGTGGCAGGCGGTGCGGAGGGGTGGACAGAGGGGAGAGAGGAGTAGCGCAGAGGGAGTGCAGCATAGGGGCGAACGTTGATGGGGGAAGGAGGGAGATCGTGTGTAGCGCAGGGGGGAACGGTGATGGGGGAAGGAGGGAGATCGGTGCAGAGAGCGCGGGAGCGTTGTGGCAGGAGGAAGGGTGGTGCGAGGTGGTTGAGAGACGAGAGATGAGGGATATGGGAGAAGGGCGAAGCAAGCGGAAGGATGTGGAGCAAGGGAAAGGATTGAAGAACGCGACGGGAAGAGGGACGAGTGGAAGAGTGGAGCAGGTGAGGTGGAGAGAGATTGTGCAGGGACGGAGATGGGAGTGTGGAAGCAAGTGAAGGAGGGCGCGGGAGTCGCAGCACGGGATTTGGTGGACGTGGGCGTGAAGTTGGTGGGGAAAGTATGCAGGGAGACAGGGACGAAGAAGGTGATGATGAAGCAGCGGAATGGTGGAGAGATGAACGTTGAACGAAGAGCTGAACGCTGAATGTAGACTATGCAGAGAGCTGAATGAAGAGTTAAACGCTAACTTGCTGAAAGAGGGGATGAGCCGAATCCGAGCTCAGGTCAAAGGAGCGAATCCGCTCTGAGTTGGAGGTGAGCCAAAACCGAGCTTAGAGGAGCGAGACTGCCGCAACCGTATCCGGTTGGATTTGAAGGGAGAGCTGAAACCGAGCTCTGATACCAAATGCGGTGAACGTATCTGTTCACTAATTTAATAGTCGAATCCGACTCTCATATTGAGTAATAGATAATAATAATATATTAGATGATGAAATACAATGGATATGGCCGCCTTAAATATGGCTGGGCCATCCCTATTGAAGAGACATTCCTCTTCATAACTATAATAATTACTTACTATTACTAATAGTTTATAACCTATTTATTTACTAATTTATTGTTGTAGCACTCTACCCTATAAATGTAATTGTACCTTTTATCTCATATATATACCAAGGAGACCTAGTTTTGGAGATAATCTCAATGCATTTAATATATTGTTAAAGAAGGTTGTCTCCTCGAAGAGGCTTATTCTTCGTTCTCTTTATTTTATTTTAAAGGCATGGAATTACTTCTTCTTTCGATTTTAATTGTGCTATTTTGGGGAATTTTGACCATAACATTTGGTATTATAGCATATGGTCATTGGCTTGGCTCCTTCAAAATGAATCATCATTCCATTTTCTCTATAATTTATTTTTTGGAAATTTTCAAACAACAAAAGTTTTGGTAGATTTAGGAGACATAGTGAAGTATCTATGCTAAAAATTTCAGGTTCTAGTTTGCTATGTGTTCGAAGTTATAATCTATGGAATTTAGGATTTTTTACTAGTCCAAAAACTAGTATGAAACAAGTGTTCTAGTTTAAAAAAATTATATCTAAATCTTGTGAGCTCTAAACTAAGTTCCACCAATTGCATAAAAAAATATGATTGACCATAGTGTTTATGTTAAAACTTTCAAAATAATATATGAAAAATTGGACACATGGAAGGTCAGAGAATTTTGATACCTTGAAAGGGCTAAAAAAACAAGTTGTGGAAAAGTTACCATAATTTTTCTCTTGACACTTCAAAATTCAGTAAACACTATGTATTTGAAAAAAGACACATCAAACTACTTTGTTCAAAATTTTCAAATTTTCAAATTCAGAGGTGGAAAATTTTTAGAGTTGCATTAGGTGTAAAGTTGGCCAATAGGAAAATCTTCAAATTAGTTTTTTTTTTTTTTTTTTTTTTTTTTTTTTTTTTTTTATGTATATTCACTTGAAACTTCCATATTTTCTGGTCAGAAGCATGGAAAATTTTAAGGATCCATACTTATTTAAAAGTGTGTAAACCTTGGCGAATCTTACCAATTCTTAAAATGTCAACTATAAAATATATGGCGATATTATTCTAAAAATATTTCAAATTCTAATGATTTTATATAGTTTATATAATAATCTAGTGTTTTTAAAGTGAAAAAATTTTACCCCATTAAATTTGGGCAAAACTGGGCCTTAAAAAATGCAAATTGGTGAATATTTAAAAAAAACATGGAAAAATAGCCCATGGGATAAATTTCGCCCCTAAAATTTTCCTTGATTAGAATATTTGTTTATGGTGATTCACAATGTGTCATAGATAATGAAAAATAGAGGATAAATCTAGCAAATATTAGTGGGCTCTCATAACAAGAGGTGGTGGAAAAAATTCTATGCTGGATAAACCCCCTAAAGGCTCATCCATGGCACAAGAATAGTTGAAGAGGTGGAATTTGGGATGTCGATGTTTAGAGAGAGAATAAATAACCTTGAATATATAGTGCTAAAAAAGGTGGACATATTAAATAACTACAGAATAATTCCAAAATTTCAAAGGGTATATCAAAGATGATCTCAAAAAGAACCTTGAAAACATGAGGGAGGATATTTTAAAGGATATAAGAAACCTACTTACCCAAAAGACACCTACTCAAGAAGAGGGTAAGGAGAATAATATGGGGGATTCCCAAATACCTCGAGATAAAATGCTATCACACTTAGAGAATAAGAGCCTTGAGTCCTAGACACACGATCATTCATTACTCTAAGTTCCACATAATTGTGAATTCAACTCAAGACCAAAGACATGTCATCCCCAAGATAGATATGAAGAAGATTGATGGTAATTATCCCATCACACGTATAAGGCTATATGGATCAATTCTTTAATCTAAACCAAGTTCTAACTTTACAAAAGGTAACTATCGATTCCTTGTATTTAGAACCTAATCAATTTATGTGATACCAATGGCCTTGCGATCATAAAAATGACTCTATTGTTTCATGGTTTGTACTTATGGATGAATTGATGGCACATTATGGGCATATTAAGAAAACACAATCCTTAACCAATTGATTAGGGAAAAGAGATCCAATTACACATCACATTAAGCACTCTCAAAAGTAGAGTCTTAGAATGAAGAGCATTAATGAATATATGGAAACAATCATATATATAATTCTTGTTTTTACACCTCCTTCACCAAATCCTTAATCATCTCATCCTTAGCTACAAATTCTCATCATCCCAAATTTAAGTCGTAGTCTTACTTTGGTAGAGAATCTAAGAGTTTTCTAAACAACTCTACACAAGGTCAGATCACAACCTAGAGAACTAAAGGATGGCTCTACTCAAGTAGGAAGAAAATGAGGGCTAATGATACTTTTCCAAAGGATGGTGATTTATCCAAATTAATAGTGATTTATCCTTTTATTTGGTGTCTTTTCATCAACCTTGAACCTATTATTTATATGAATGGAGGTGATATGCTCAAGGATAAGTGGAAATCATGACATGCAATTTTCAAGAATGCATGACCCCTTCTTGAAATAGAGAGGAAACTCACAAGTGGGCCAATGAGGATTATAGCATATGAAGGATCCAAAAGCACATGCAAGGAAAGACCAAAGTATCAAATGTAAAAGATATTCCTAAGATGGGAATAACCATGCTTAAGGATAAATAAGCATGCTCGCTCAATCATATACATTACATATCCATGGAGTATATCAACTATAAAAAAATGGACACAAAATCATAGTGGATCCATGTTAAAATAAGAATATAGATGGAAACATACAAATGATGGATATATGTGATGCAAGGGAATCAGGAACCAATATCTCCAATCTAAGATAAGTGTATGAAGTCGTATGGAAGGGAATTCAATGACCTTCCAAACAAGAGAAAGGGAAGTCAAGCCCAGGAATTCGAGGTAGAAGACTAGTTGGAGGATTGGTCAAGTCAAAGAAAAGTCAATGGTGGAAGGGTTGATGTTGGCAGAAACGGTTCATTGAGGACTAGGAATTTGGAGGGATCGACGATAGGTCAAGCTGATGAAAGTGGAAAATTATTCGGGGCTGACCAACTAGAAAATCAAGTTAGTCGAAAGGGAGCCGACTCGGGACATTGGTGAAGTAAAAAATTTGACCAATGGAGGTTAATTCAGTGGAGTTCATGAATGGATATGCAACAGGATTCGGTCAAGATTTTGATTGAATGAAAGGGTAGAGTACCGAGAAAAATGATAGCGTCGTAGCAGTTAATAAAGGAGTTATGGGAGTTGTTGGATGTGATATATGGCATGGTACACCAAGAAGGTTTTAGGTGAAGCATTGAATGCAAATGAGCGGGAAAAGAGAAGCGCCCATAGGCTTTTAGAACAAGATGGAGAAGGATATGAGGTGGTGGAAGAGGCTTTAAATACAGAGAAGGTTTCAGGAGAAGATGTTCTTCTTCTGAACATTTTTCTAGTGTAGTTGCAAAGTTAAATTCTAAGAGAGATAGTTGCTGAATTTAAGTACAGTACAGTGACCGATTGAATATTTGAAATTAGGATTTCACCTTGATTTTAAAAAACTTGTAATTTGAATTTCCAAAATTAATGAAAAGACATTA
The DNA here is from genome assembly GCA_027924585.1 of Larix kaempferi. Taxonomy (NCBI): domain Eukaryota; kingdom Viridiplantae; phylum Streptophyta; class Pinopsida; order Pinales; family Pinaceae; genus Larix; species Larix kaempferi. Next base: position 2,762,239 of record BSBM01000792.1, read on the forward strand.
TTGGTGTCATTTTGTTTGTTTGTGTGTTTCCTGGGTGTCTATCAGAGCTTTTGTTGTGCACTTTGACCTATGATGCACTGCAGTAGGGTGTGCACTTCACCAATTGGTATTAGAGTGGGAGCATCCTACTATAATAGTGGTAAACAATATAACTGCGGTTGGACGAGTGATTTGGTCATGTGAAGTGAATGATGGCTTAGAGAGGTGTGAATGTTTGTGGTAGAGGATGAAGGCCATGCGTAGGGGTGACCATTGATCGAGAGATGTTCAAGGAATGCATCCAAACGATGAGAACTCTGAAGAATGAGTTGGATGCTATGAAAGAAGAATATATAAGAGGGAGTTTGTGGCTGAAACCATTGACCATAACAATGAGGAGGGTGAGGAAGAAAATGCTGGTAAGGAAGCAGATGAAGAGCTAGAAGATAGATTGTTAAAAGTCTTGTTTAATATGAGGGGTAGATCCAATATGGAAGTGTTTACCTATTCAAGAATCCTGGATCTTGAAGAGTTGATTGACTTGATTAGAGATATGGAAAAATATTTTTATATCGAGTAGATTGAAGATCTCAAAAGGGTGAAAGTAGCTTGTTTAATGCTGAAGGGTCATGCCTCATTGTGGTGGGACAATGTACAGGCTGAAAAAGTGAAGAATGGAAAAGACAAAATCAAGTCTTGAGATAGAATGGTAACCAATTTGAAGGATAAATTTCTTCCCATGATTACATGATAACCCTATTTAGAAAATTGCAAAATTTAAGACAAAAGGACCCGACTGTTTAGGAATTCACTGAGGAATTCTATAGGCTATCCATAAGGTCAGGACAAAAATTATGATGAAGGCGAATAAGTCATGGCAAGATATGTCAATGGACTAAAATATACCATTTAGGATGCGTTGATCCTGACTAGGTTTAGAATAGTTAGAGAGGTTTACCAATTAGCCTTAAAAACTGAAGAAAGTGTCTCAAGGAAGACCTCTACAACAAAGGGGAAGACTATTGTGATATTTGGGGGGGAATTCACCTCCATAAGAGGATAGAGCAGTGGAGCTAAGAAATAAGGAAGTAGTGAAGTGAGGAGAGATTAAGGCACTGAAATAATCCATGCACCAGAATATAGAAGGGGTGGTACTAACCCTAGAGGTTGATGTACATTTGGAAGAAGAGGAAATTTTGGAGGAATAGGTGCAAAAAGAACATGTGCAGTCTATTACAAGTTTCAAGAAGTGGGTCGCAAGTCTTAGCCCAAAAAACTTGCATATATCAAGAAGACAAGAGGCCAAGTGTCAAGAGACCAAAAGGACTAAAGGTAGAACTGGTTTGACTATAGGAAGCATCCTAGACAAACTAGAATAGGAGGGAGGCCAAAAATATAATGACCATAAATACTTTATTAAAACTTGCTAGGAAACAGGAGAAAGAACTAGCTGATAGGAATTCTATCTTGAGGACCATTGTTAAAATTGGATATATGTGTTGTGCCATGATTGTTGATGGAGGAAGAACTACAAATTTGGTCTTGACTGAAGTTGTTAAGAAGTTGAATTTGAGGTGTCAACCACACCTGAATTCCTATAGAGTTTCATGGTTGCAAAAGGGACATCATGTCATGGTGTCTAGGCAATGTTTGATAAATTTTAAGATTGGAAATTTCTATGATAGTGTGATGTGTGATGTGATACCCATGGATTCTCGTCATATACTGTTGGGGAGACCGTGGCAGTATGACAAAAACATGATTTATGATGGCCATAAAAACATTGTTACAATGATAAAAGATGGAAAGAAAACTAGAATGAATCCCTCGAGGGAGGAAGGTAAGGGAAAGATAATCCTAAACAATTGCTAAAAAAGAGAGTGTTGTTGTGCTCAACCAAATAATTCCTGAAGGAAGAGGAGAAACACAATTGTTTTTTTTCTAGTCATCCTGAAAGGGATAAGTGCGGAGAGTCCAAAGGGAAGTATCTCGACTGAAGTTCAAAATATGTTGTTTGAATTTAAAGAAATAATGGTCAATACGATGTCGATGATATTGCCATCGGTAAGGAGTACTTTCCTTTAGATTGACTTGATTCCAAGTTCAAGTCTACCGAACAAGTCGCCACACAGGATGGTGTCGACTAAGAATGTCGAGTTGAATATTGTAGGACAAGGACCTCATCAAGGAAAGTCTGAAACCATGTGTAGTACCATCTATACTAGAACTAAATAAAGGATGAAAATGGAGAATGTGCACCGACTCAAGGGCCATCAAAAAAATTACAATCAAGTATAGGTTTCCATTACCAAGGATGGACGACTTGATAGACTATTTGAGTGGAGCTAAATACTTCACAAAGATCAATTTGAAGAGTGGATATCACCAAATCATAATCAGAGAAGGAGATGAATGGAATACATCTTTCAAGACTAAAGAAGGACTGTATGAATGGTTTTTTATTTCATTTGGGTTAACCAATGCACCCAATACTTTTATGAGGTTGATGAATGAGGTATTGAAGCCTTTCTCGGGGAATATTTTTGTTGTCTTTTTGGATGACATTCTGATCATTAGCAAGGAAAAAGCGGATCATTTGGATAACATGAGGCAAGTATTGCAGAGATTACATCAAGAAAATTTGCGGGTGAATTTGTAGAAGTGTTCCTTCATGAGGGAGGAATTAGTTTATTTGGGTTTCATAATTTCCCATCAAGGACTGAAAATGGATCCTAAGAAGGTTAAAACTATTTTATAGTGGCATGTTACAAAGAATTCCATTGAGGTAAGAAGTTTTCATGGACTTGTTATTTTTTTTAGGAATTTCATTAAATATTTTAGTCATATATGTGCACCATTGACACCATGCATGAATAAAGGAGAATTCTAATGGATGGGAGATGCTCAGAAAGCATTTGACAAGTTGAAGCAAAATGTAACAGAGATACCAATTCTGACTCTCCCAAACTTTGATAATGTATCTCAAGTAGATTGTGATGCTAGTGGAGTTGCAATTGAAGCAATGTTGAACCAGGAAGGGCGACCAATTGCATTCACCAGTGAAAAGTTATATGAGGCTAATAAGAAGTATTCAATCTACGATCAAGAATTTAACTCTATTGTTCAATCATTTAATAAATGGAGGCACTACCTATTGCCCAAGGAGTTTGTATTGTTCATATATCATCAGGCTCTGATGCATCTGAACACCTAAACCAAGTTAAACCAAAGACACATGAAGTGGGTAGAATTCTTGCATAGTTATACTTTTCTGCTATGATGTAAGTTGGTTAAGTCAAACAAAGTTGCCAATGTGTTAAGTCGAAGAGTTGCTCTGTTGAACATGACGAATTTTCAATAAAAAGGGTTGGAGTCAATGAAGAACAACTATGAAGTTGATGAAGATTTATCGAAATCATGGAAGGCATGTTGAGAGCCATGGAGTGTCGACAAGACTCCATATTCAGTCTAGTTTATTCAAGAAGGATACATGTTCAAGGGACATCGATTATGCATTCCCAAAGAACCAGTGAGGGGAAATTTGATCGGAGAGTTACATAGTGGAGGATTAGGAGGATATTTGGCATGAACAAGAGAAATGCATTCGTCAAATAAAAATATTATTGGCCAGGATTGGAAATGGATGTGAAGAAATGGATACAACATTGCAAGATATGTCAACATGCAAAGGGAAGCAGTCAAAAGAAAGGACTTTATACGCCATTACCTGTACCATAAGCCCCATGGGAAGATATTATTAAGGAAATTTGTTTTGGGATTTACCAAAATGTAGCAAGGAAACGAATCTATATTTGTGGTCTTCGATAGATTTTCAAAGATGGCACACTTTATTCCCTCCAAAAACACAAGTGATGCCATGGGGATTGATGTTTTATTTTTCAAAGAGATTGTGAGATTGCATGGATTTTCAAAGAGCATAAATTTGGATAGAGACACCAAGTTAATGGGAAATATTTGGAGGACTTTGTGGAAAAATTTGAAAGCAAGGTTGCAGTTCAATTTTGTATACCATCTGAATACTTATGGGTGGACTGAACTCGTGAACTTAAGTCTAGGAAATTTGTTGAGATGTTTAGTTGTTAATCGACCGAAGCAATGGGAGAATGTGTTATCCCTGGAATATTTTGCATATAATAAGTTGGTAAATAGGTTGACTGGATTAAGTCCATTCCGGATCATGCACAGAAGAAGTTTGCATGGAGTAACCGACTTGATGAAGCTACCGACTAGAATGTAGAAAAGTGTAGATGCAAAGTCATTTGCCGAGCATATGAAATAAGTGCACGGGAAGGTTGGAAAGTAGTTGGAGAAGAGTAATGCCATGTTTAAGCTTAGTTTTGACCAAAAGAAAAAACTTAAGGCCTTCAAAGAAGGATATTTAGTCTATGGTCATCTCTCGAAGGAAAGGTTTCCAAGGGGAACACACACTAACTTAAAGATGAAGAATATTGGGTTGTGCAATATACCGAAGTAGATTTCAGATAATTCCTATGTGTTGGAGTTTCTAGAGGAGTTAGATATTTCACCAACCTTTAATGTTGTTGACTTGTACTAGTATGAAGAAGGATCGACCAGTGGGGAATATTCAACCATCAACTAGAAAGACTAAATGTGAGAATGATTGAAAAAATAGATCGTTGAAGTACTAGACGAGTGAGAAGTGGGATGAACGAGAATCCAACGACATAAAGAATATTTGGTATAATGGAAGGAAAATACTTTGGAAGAAGCCACCTAGATATATGAAGAACAATACAATATATTGTAGGCTCAATTGAAGGAGCATAACTGAGGGTGTAGTTATTTTGTACCAAGGGAGACTGATGCAGGGGAATTAGGAACCAAGACCGCCAGTTGAATATAAGTGATTGAAGTCATATGGAAGGAAAGTTGACAACCTTCCAGATGAGAGCATGGGTAGTCACGCCCAGGAATTTGAGGAAAAAGACTAGTTGGAGGACTGGTTGAGTCAAATAAAATTAAACGATGGAAGGGTCAACCTTTGCATAAATTGTTTGTCAAGAACCAAGAAGTTAGAGGGAGCGATGATTGGTCGAGCCAACAAAATTGGAAAATCAAGTGAGTCGAAAGGGAGTCGACATGGGACATTGGTGAAGTTGAAAATTTACCCGATGAAGGTTAATTCAACGGAGTTAATGAATAGAGACGCAACGGGATTTGGTTGATATGTTGACCGACTGTAAGGGACGAGTGCCAAGAAAACCAACAACATCGTAGGAGTAGTTGGAGTAGTTAATAAAGCAATTATGGTGTTTTTTTGTATATTCCAGATGGCATGGTATGCCAAGATGGTTGTAGGTGAAGCATTGAATTAAAATGAGTGGAAAAATATAAGCACCTAGAGGATTCTAGAAGAAGATGAAGTGGGATATGAGGCTGTAAATATAGAGCAGGTTTCAGGAGAAGAGGTCTGGGGATGGGGTTCTTCTTTTGAATGGTGTTCCAGTGCAGTTGCAGATTTAATTTATGAGAGAGATAGTCATTGAATATAACAATACAATGACCGAATGAATATTTGAAACATGGATTTCACCTTGATTTAAAAAAAAAAACTTGTAATTTGAATTTCCAAAATTAATTAAAATACATTATTGGTGTCTTTTTTTGTGTGTTTTTGTGGGTGTCTATAGAAGCTTTTGTTGTGCACTTTGACCTGTGACACGCTGCAGTGGATCAAGCGCTTCACCAATATGTCTCAACTTGTAGTATAAAACTAGTGAAATATCACAAGTGCAATCTCGATCCTCCAAGGTGCCTAGGTGAAAGTGGTATTATATGGTAAACTATAGGTGGTAATGCCATCAAGGGATGTAACCATAATACTAGGTATTCAATCCAAATCCATTGAAAGTAGGAATTTAACTCATATGAATAAATCACCTAAAGTTGAATATGAGAGAAATCATCTAATATCCAATCAATGATTGATACCATTGACAGACATTAGGTCACCCAATAATGATGATGAGGACCAATATACAAATTACATTCCAACAAAATGTGAATAGGTGTGTTAACATTGAAGATATATGGAATCGATTGATTAAGGGCCAATGATGTATACCCACTGTGGAATGAAAAGGAGGCTAGAATTGATTACTTCAGTCCCTAAGTTATTACAAAGGTCTCTAAATATACTTCCAATAATAATGAGTTGGATTCAATAGAAATATATTCATCATAAAGAGGACATTGAGGCATACCTAATTAACCAACATGAGCCAAGAGTAGGAATATAAGTTGAGTGTTGGAATAGTAACTTGAGATATCGTACCACTAAGTATAACTAGACACTCAGATTCTCAATGTGGATGGTCAAGACATCTGAGGAATATCTAAAATCGATTAAATGTGTCCCTTGAACATTAGAATGACAAAATAATGACCTAGGTAGAAACTAACGATAAAAAGAGACCAACAATATAAACTATTCCAAGAGGCATTAAAAAATAGTCCATAATGATTTAAAAAATAATCAACTAGAGGAGTGAAACTCAAAATCATGGTATAATGTCTAAGGAAATATTGCAACCCAACTATAAGAAACTGACACAAAACAAGTGCTATGTTCAAGGGAGTCAAATACTAATAGTTGACTACCACTTAATTGAATTACCAATAAAGATCTAAATTCTTTCCCCCCATTTTATTTTTTATGTTTTATTATTTTTTCCTTTTTTGTTATAGAAATCCTAAAAGAATAAAATATTCCTAGACTATAGAGGAGGAGACCAGTGTCACGATGCATGGAACTATGTTTCAAGCGTATGAAACAAACTCATGCAAAATAAATAAAAACATGTGTTAGACAAGTTGTGTACAATAAAAGGAATGTGTTCTCTAGGGATAAAGGCCGAAATTCATAAGAAACTAATGTAAATGGTGAGAAAAAAAAAGATGCAATGGTGGTAAAAATAAGGAATACAAATTTAGTGGAGTGGTAATCACAAGTATGCAAGCAACAAATAAGCAATGTAAATTCCAAATAAATTGAATAGAAAGATGGGAGCCCTGTGGGAGTTGTTAGAAGTAATGAGAAATATGAATGAGGTCCATAATTCCATATCAAAGTACAAGGGTTCATGTTCCTTCCATAAAATAATGGGATGTGTGCTAAATGACAAAAGGGTGCTACACTGGGCCATCCTATCATAGGAAAACTTTGATGTTGGATTAGTGCAAACTGCAAATCGAAGGATCGTATGCACCAACATCCATTAGGGATGAACCTATGGAAAATTTGAATTAAAAAATGTTTAAATGCTTAAAAAACAGAGGGGACGCCTAAAATTATATGAAATCTTTAAAATATACCCAATTGGGTCAAACAATGCATAAAGCATGATCCCTAAGAAACAAGGAATCCAACTCAAAATATGGCACTTGAGAAGCAACAATGCCAAGATGATATCTTGAAAATCCATTATCCAAAACAAGATATATATTAAGAGTTATAGGGACGATAAATTTTTGAACCTTAACATTTTCAACAATATCTATCCCTATGGTAGAGTCTATCTGTGCAAACTCAACAATGCCAAAATTTGAGGAACTACAAAAAAATTAACCTCCAAAGGAAAACCATAGCTTAAATCACTTACATATTCTATGGAAAAAAACTCAATGCCACAAGGGTTTGAGGATCTACAAACAAAGAAACTAGACTCATAAACAATGAATTTTGAGGATTTATGACCAAATAGATCAAAATCATAAAATAAACCTAAGGATCTATTACCAGGGGAATAAAACTCAAATGAAATATCAACTTGCAAATTGATGATAGAGTTCAAGGACTCGTAAACATCAATGTAAAAAGGTCCCCTTACGAAAAATTAGACTTAGAAGGAAAATCAAAACTAGATTTAACTGCATATGGATCCAACCCAAGCAGATAATATTTGGAAATGATGATTGTATTTGAAGAAATATCATAATTGATCAATCATATGAGGGAAGAACACCATTCTAGGGAAAATTTATGTTAGAACATTCACTTGGACCAATAAGGGGAAGAACAAGATCCAATGTCCCCATTAGATTAAACATGTGGTCAATTTTCAAAACCAAGTCCCAAGAATGCATGAATAAAACATTTCATTATTAGTACCAATATCGTGCATGCGATAATAGATAGCATGCGATAAGAGGATTCATAATTCACATGTGGAAAGGTAGTGTGTATCACAACAATAGAAACACATAAATAGGCAACATGGTCGAAAGATGGATGAGGACAAGGATTGGTAAATGAAAGGATAATCAATAGACATAATGCTTCTATTGTGAGTAAAATATATCACATGAAAAACGTAAACACCACAACATCCATAGCATATATGTAATAATTTCCAAGGATTGTATTGAAGGGTAATGAGCCTTCTATAACTATGACATCAACTAAGATATTATTTTCTCCTAGTGGAACATATAATTGAGGAACAATCCCCAAGGGTTCATTAGGTTTTTTATCAAAGGCTAGTGACTGGAACAAGGCTGGGAGAACCTAGGCCTTTCCAAGCATAAGAGCATAAAATACTAACAGAGGATCCTTCATCTCTACACATAGTTGACTAGTGCCTGGTCCATGGAGTAACATCAACCCTAATATGGAAGGGTGTATAAGAAGGAAGGATAGGCTCAATCCGACTATTCCAATCAAAGAAAATGATCTAGGACTAGGAGGGAGCACATTGGAAGTGAATAAAATACTCATCTTCTGAGATATTTATGAGTTGGTTTTAAACAAAATTTATTCAAAGTTCACATTGCTTTTTATGAGAATATAAGGATCACGAAAAGATTGCATTGGATTGACCACTTCATTAACCAATGAGTAAGGTGGTCTTCCTTACAAAGCTTACAAGGAAAATTCATATTATTTCCTATTTTCCCCCAATGTGACTTGCATTGGCTGATAGCTTTCCTCCAACACGACTTGCAATGTCTGGTGGCCTTCCCCCTTGTCCTTTCCTCTTCTTCGTGTTATTTTTCTTCTTATTCCTATAAAAAATATAGGTACTAACTAGGCTAGGTGGAATACCATCACCATATGAGTTAGAATGAGTAAGTAACATGGATTGTGAAAAAAATAATTCATAAAAATGGTTTGATTCTCTTGACATAATGTGCTTACTTGGGAAGCATCAAGAGCATTTAGGACATTCAAAGTGGAAAACAATGAAACCAGTAGTCCCATGGTGAATATGTGAAGATTCAAAGTAGCCATCAAAGTGGTGCCAACATTTCCAAACCAAGTAAAATCACATGGATCCCTTAGTTGGAATCGTCAAGAACATTATCCATAACTTCTAATTCAAAAAATAGAAAATATATGTGGTGTTGTATGTGGCAAAAATAATATAATCAACACATGCTTATAAAAGGCTTGTTAAGATACAACCAAGAAAACAATCTCTTCCAAAATTCAGCCCAAGGTAATTAATTCCTAAGTCCACCTAGTATATAGATTAAAACATCCTTTTGAAGTCCATCCTAGGATGATGAGAACCTAATTCCAATCAATTAAAGTGTGAGGAATAATTATAGTAAGGTTCAATGAACCAAACACCCAAGTTTTAATATTGCTCATAAAGATGGAAAACCTCCAAGGGAGTTGACACCGAGATACACTACCTACCACATGAATCACAAGCACTTCCCACTTGCAATCACCTATGTGAAAACTTAGGAAAGACAACTATGGTTAACAGTCAAGTAAAAAAACCATGGGTCAAGTGTCTATGTTGGGTAAGAAGGATCTGATGTATTTATGCATCTAGAACTTTAAAGAATAGGTGCTAGTTTGAGGAGTTCCCAATTTTTCCAAAATTTCCTAGTAGGCATACCCCAATAAAAAATAAACTAGGGGATAATATCAACACTTTCTAACTTGATGTCGTGCTTGATATGCATGTGAGGCATCCTTTACCAACACATTTATTTTGTAATTAATGGAAGTACTACTATTTAATATTCCTAGTTTCTTTTGTCTCGCCTTGGAGAATTTACTCTCCAACATACACCAAGGCCTTACAACCTAGACTATTGTTATATTTTTAAAAGGAAAATGGGTATGGTTGTTTTAAAATTGTGTTTTGAATTTAATGGTTTTTCTTGACTCGAGGAATGAGGAAATAAGAAAAATATGATGTTATTAAATGAAAAATATACAAAAGATAATCTCAAAAATTGAAATATTGCTTTAAACTTTAAGAAAATAAAGGAAAAGCAGGAAAAACAGACTCTTCCTCCTCCCCCTCTTCAAGGGCTCTTCCCTACCCAACAAGGTGCCACACCAACCAAGATGATTGATCGTGATTGGACACCTTTACTATGAGGATTTAGTGGATGGTATTTTGGTTGACAACGGTATGAGACCTTGCTTTTAAGGAAAAAAAACGCTTGTAAGTTTTCTTCTCGGTGGTGCTTCTGTAATCTCTGTAGTGGAGACATTTTGCCACTAGTTTAGTTCGCACCGATGCGTTGGACAGGAGAAATCCGATCTCTTATGCAGTAATGAAGGTATCTATTCTTTGGCAAGGAGAGAGGTATGAGAAGAGAAAGAATACACAGCCTCCTGAAAAGAATATGCAAACTCTGATTCTCGTATGATGAATAACAAGTTTATAGTGTTTTTTCTCCCCTCTCTCTCTCTCTCTCTCCGATAAAAACATAAATAAAATAGATCCCAGAGGATCAACCTGGTGTATTGGTCCATCGTGATCCTCCGAGCCCCTCATTTTCCCTCATCTCGGAGGCATGCAAAAAAGGGGGTGGAGGGTGCAACACTAGGACTTCCCGGGAGGTCACCCATCCCAGTACTACTCTAGCCCAAGCGCGTTAACTGCAGAGTTCTGATGGGATCCGGTGCATTAACGTTGGTATGATCGCACTCGCAAGGATCACTTCTCCTCCCCCTCTTCAAGGGATGTTGTCGACCCCCCCGGGTAGTGCAGGGAGAGTAATAAAGGGCCCGATTGAAAACCATTGACCTCGAATGGACCGGCACCACATCCGCTCCCCGCGATTAAGAGCCATTGGTCACGAATGGACCGGTGCCACATCCGCTCTGCCCGATTAAGAACCGTCGATCCCAAATCGACCGGTGCAGCATCTTCTCTCTCCGATCGTGGATCATTGAGCCCGAACGGACCGGTGCAACATCCACGCTCTCTCGATGCGGGCAAATACGATGCCCTTCCACAGCCCTCCCGGTCCAGTGCATGGTTTCGCAACCCAGGCCCACGTAGCTTGCGCCTCGCTGAAACGTCGAGAGACAGAGGGAGAGGGGAAAAGATAAAACAAGATGGAGGGGATAAAAAAAGGCGTAAGGTCCACGGCCAACGAGGGCGCTGCATAGATCTCGTCGAGGGATTCCCAACGGTTTATCGCATCGGAGCAATGGGCCCATTGTTCAAAAAGCTCCTCCCTCGGCGAGTCAAATTACCGCTCCCTCCAGTGCTTGGGCACCACGTGGAAGCCTCCCACGCCTTGATCTAGCAGCGATTTCCCACCCAAGTAGGTGCCACAACAAGCGAGACGATCAACCAGCGTATCGCTCCTCCAATCCCCACGTTTCCCTCCTCCCAAATGCGCGTTTTCCTTATATCCAAATTGAATTCTGTGATTTTTTTTCAGGATTTTAAGACTCATATGAACCCATCCAAATCCATATATCAGAAATTCGTGACCCTCTTGACCCATTTGGAAATGCTTGGAATTTAACTAGTAGAGTTGTCCTGGAATTAGTAACTTATTTTCTAGCTTCCAAACTGAACCCGGATGAACCTAATTGTTTATCTTAGTGTTGTCTTATCTGTTTGGGGTGGCTTGAATTCTATAAAATTCCATATATGCACCAAAATACATTGGGTTCCACATAATTCTTGGGAGCCAAAAATAGTCAGTTTGTTTTTCTATCCCATCCTCTGTGTGTCTGAATTTTCAGAAGTTTGAGTTAGTGTGCCTAAATTTGGTTTGGGTACATTAAATTGGTATTATAGCATGATCCTTTAAACCTACTTGTGATTATCCTTGACATTTCCAAGGATAAATCCATCTCCTAAGGGGAAAGATATAGAAGATCCCTTTGTAGAAGAAGAAGTTGACTCCATTGAAGGCAAGATCCAATGTGAAAAAGAGATGTATAACATGGATGAAAGGGAAGAATTCAAATACTTTGTTCAGATCATGCTGAAGGTCATGCAATATATATCTCATAACATCATCTGGTCAGGTCAAGAGACTCAAGAATTCTTAGCCAAGCAGTTGGTGAACAAAGACATATAAAGGAGCAACAATGGCTCTCAACATGAAGGAAAGAAGGTCATTGGTGAGACTCTCTTTTCAACGACATGGCCTCACAATTGACCTCATGAGTTTAAGATTGAGATAAAGATTCATCCATGGCCTACCATGCCAAAATACCTTGAAGAACATAGAGAGGAACAAGAAGTGCAGAGCATGCCAATTGCTAAATGGGAGGATCAGTATGTAGAGTACTAGACTTTGAGTGAAGGATGTAGAAGGGCGCTTCCTTTCAGGGAATTCTGTGAATACCGATACAAAGTCAATCCAAGAGGGAGAAACATTATTCTTGCTAACAATCCTAAGTTGAAGAATTCCATTGGTAAGATATATCTTCCATATTTTGATGATTCATCAAAATGTACTACCAATTCATGGATTCAGAAATTAGACACATACTTTCAATTGAACCCCATGTCCAAAAGGGATGCCATAAAAATGGCTACCTTGCATATTGATGGAGAGGCCAATTACTCGTGGTTCCATGGCATGAATAATCTGGGTCATGACCAAGTGTCAACCTACGAGGAGTTCACCTGGAGATTGATAGATAGATTTGATCGAAAATATCCTGAGATATATTTCAGAGAGATGGCGCATTTGAGATAGATAGGAACTCCTGAAGCATATATTTTTGAGTTCCAGAAGCTAGATGTGATGGTCACAAACATATCTGAAGCTTGCTTTATCCTTTTATCCATAGAAGGATTAGCATATCCATTGAAAGGGTTGGTTAAATCCTACAGGCCATCTACCTTGTAGGATGCAATGAGTAGAACAAGAGATCTACAAGAGGCCATACCAAGAACAAATATTTCCACCAAGAACAAATATTTTGATCGAATCCATGGAAAAGAAACATTTCCAAAAAGGTTCAATAGAATATTTCAAGAAGGAGATCACTTTTCGATATCGATATGAATTAAGGAGGAGAAAGCTATGCTTCTCTTGCGAGGAACCATAGGATCCGGGCCACAAGTGTGCTAAGGGAAAGGAACATTACATTGAAGTCTTCTCGGAGAGTGAATCTAAGGAGGAAGATGAGGAAGCACCAGTTGGATTAGATGGTGGCTATGAGACAGTAGGTGAAGAAAAAATACCACCAAAAAGTGGCAAGATTGCAGTCATGACATGAGTACTTCGCTTCCACATTCTCATATTCAAGGGAATAGTTCAAGGACAAAGAGTTACAGTCTTGGTTGATGGAGGTGCTACTCATAATTTCATTGATTCATCCTTGGTAGAAAGAAGGAAGTTTCCTACTGAAACCTTTGAAGGTTTCACAGTCATCATACCAGGTAATAACTCCATGGATTGTACTAAATGGATTCCAAATCTGCAAGTAACCATAGGAGATTATATCTTAACTGATAGTTTTTATGTTGTTAATGTTGCTGACACTAACTTGGTGTTGGGAGTACAATGGTTGTACTCCATTCGAGAAAATTCCATGAATTATCAAGTGCCTCAAATAAGCTTCAAGGATTTTGATGGGAAGTAGATAATCTTACAAGTCATCAACACCTATCCTGATCAAGTGGTGTCTTCACATAGTATGAGATCAATATTGAGACACAAATACATTGAAGAGGATGTTGAGTGACTCATCACCACTCACATAACCACCATATATGTTTCATAACACCTTAAGTACATCAAAGGATTGGTTCGAAAGCATGAGAAGGATTTTAGAGACCTCCAATAGGGCAAGCCACCTGATAGAGGATTAACTTACATTCATGGAATATTGGATGCATTAGTACAAGAAAGAGATTTTAAGGAACAAGAGAAAATCTAGATCCTATTGGATCAAATGGTAAATGTTCTAAGAGGCATTGGTAGTAATGAACTATCAATATGTTTATGGGATCCTGGTACCCTTTGGAATGACAAGTTTTTCCAAGGGACCAAAATGTTGAGAGGAATGCAGTATGATCAATGGGATCGTTGAGGGCGAGTCAACCTAAACTTTCAGAATACTATCCATGGGGAGTAGTGGATTAGTTTCCTACATGGGAACTCTCATGATGGATGGACACACTATGTTCCTGCTTGGTGGTTTGGGAGCCTTCAAAAGACTCTTTGTGTTGACACTAAGTGAGGTGGAAGAAGGAGACATGAGAATGGTTTTGGGAACCTTCCTCCTAGGAAACCAACAGACAAAACAATTGAGCATCATTTTGAATGGGTAAGTGAGGAATATTCCCATAGTTCTAATTTTGCATATAAGGGGGGAGGGAGAATGTAGTAGAATATGCATTTCTCCCTTTGATAGAAGATTCAATTGTTTGGAAAGGTCAGTTAATTGTAGACTTTTCTACACAGAATTTTGTATGTGATCCATTGAATTATTTAATCCAAGAAGAACAATATGAGGTCATAAGTGGGGTCATCTATTATGGAGGAGAGATTCATATTATTCCTGAGACAGTCTTGCAGGATCATTTTGGAGGCAGAACACATGTTCTTCATCACCCCTGTTTTCATTTGCTTGAGGACAAGCAATTTTGGGAGGGGAGTACTATAATGTCCCCACTTAAAGGCTCCATGATCATCCCCCTAACCCATTCATCCCCCATGGGTTTAGGTAGAAATTAAATAAATTAGTTAGGATTAATATTGGTCCATGGTTATTTAGTTTATTAAATTAAACTATAGAGAAGTGATGAAGCTCATAGCTTGTAAATACTTAATTATTATTTAATATTGTGATGAGTTGGAGATGCTTAGGTGGCCTAGGAGGGAACATAGGATATTTAGTGGAACCTATGAGCTTTATTCCACAAAGGAAATTGGAAGAAAAGCAGATAAAAAACAAGAAATCAACTAAACAGCTGGAAGGAAGCATAAAAGCAGGAAAACATAGAAACGTAGAAATCAATAGAAAAGAAGGAAAGCACAGAAAAGAAAAAATCAACATAAAAGCAGGAAAGCACATAAAAGAATCAAGTAGCAGAAAATCAAGAAAGCACTGGAAAAGAAGGAAATTAGAGAAAATCAAGGAAAAGTGGGAGTTTTGAAAAGCATGAAAAGAAAACTAAAGAAGAAAGGCAAGAAAGCAAGAAAAAGGTGAGATAAAGATGTAAGTCCAAAATGAGCTAGTGAGGGCGCATTGGATGAGGTTGGTGGTCCACATTCATTGCATATTGAATCCAAATTTACTTATAAAAAAAGGAGGAGAACACCCATGGAAATATTTTTCCAGTTTGAATATTGCATTGAGAGCTCTGAGCTTCTCAAGACTTGGGAGATCTGCCCCTTGTCACTAGTTGGGGGATGTGCCCCTTAT
Source organism: Larix kaempferi (assembly GCA_027924585.1). Lineage (NCBI taxonomy): Eukaryota > Viridiplantae > Streptophyta > Pinopsida > Pinales > Pinaceae > Larix > Larix kaempferi. The sequence goes on from BSBM01000792.1 coordinate 2,777,858, forward strand.
GTTCATGATTCTAGTTGAGGATTCAAATATACCACGAGGAGGATGGAATTCATCCTTTCTCACTGAGGAAAATTGTAGGTACAAATCTCTTCCATACAAGCGAGCTCATGTTCTATCAGTGTTGAAGACATCCAATGAATTTAGTGAGCTTTCTGCAATGTTTAGTGATTGTCTATGGTATTGAGTGAAGATAGTGATTTAATGTATATTTTCTACTGTAATCACAACCATGTGATCTATATGGACTCTTATACAAGTTAATTATATCAAGTTGTTTCATGTCCTTCAAATTTTTCTTTCTTTTCAATGTATTTGTATCCCTATGCTCGTTGTGTTATCAAATCTAACTAGTTTTCTAAATTGATGCAATAGATTGTCTTCCTTGTATCCAAATTGCATTATGTGAGTTGTTGTATGTTTTTAAGACTCATATGAACCCACACCAATCAATTTATTATAAATTCATGACCCTTTTGAGCCATTTGGAAATGCTTGGAATTTAACTAGTAGAGTTGTCCTAGAACTAGTAACTTATTTTCTAGCTTCCAAACTGAACCCAGTTGAACCTAATTGATGATATCTGTGTTGTATTAGTTTGTTGGGGTATTTTTCAGGCCAGAAAATTCCATATATGCACCAGAATCCATTGGGTTCCATATAAGTCCCGGGGGTATTTCCTTGACGCCTTTGGTTTAGCCAAAGGAGTCTACCTAAGTGTGATGCACCCATATAATGTGAAGCTGCCAAAGTTGGGAGTCTATTTAGGATTGTTGTAGTATATCATTAACTTATATCAAACCATAGAATCCATTCCTGAATAATTAGAAAGGTCTAATATGTGTTTGGGATTTAATTTTTTTATTTCTAGCCAAAACTAGTCAGTTTGTGTTTCTAGCCTATCCTCCGTGTGTTTGATTTTTCATGAGTTTGAGTTAGTGTGCCTAAAGTTGGTTTGGATACATTACTACAGCTTCAAAGTTACAAAATGGAAATTAGTGACCATAAAGGTGTTATCATAGGTTTTACACGTGAAACTAGTAATATTTCATGGATTTTACACATGTAAGTAGCAAGCCTCTCCCAAAAGTATTAAAAAAAACAAAAAACAAAACTACTATTTTTTGAACAAATTTTCTGCTACAAATTGAGTACAAGAAGGAGACTAATATATTAGAAACCAACCAAAAATAAAAACACACCAAAGAAACTTCCAAACTCTCCAATAAAGTACTAGAACTTCTCAATTTTGAAGAAAAGCCCAAAATTGAATACACATATTTCATACCTATAATAATTTTTTAACCACTTGTAGGACAAGATCATTGCTATTAATGAAACATATGAGAATAAGTGCATGCTCACATGTCTAAAAAAATACAAATCTTGGTCAACCATGGATTTCATTGAGAATAGTTGTAAATAAGAAACAAAGGAGGCTTAAAAAAGCCAATAAAAGAACTAATATATGCATCATTTTCATTCATCACTTTCATTGCAGATCAAATTAAGAACTTTCAAATGTTGAGTCTTAGAATGAAGAAAGGTATCAAATATATGGAAATAGTCATATATATAAATCTTGTTTGTATACCTCATTCACCAAATCCTCGGTCCTTAGTTGCAAATACTGATCATCTCGAATTGCAAACAGAGACATACATCAATATAGAAGCCAACGGTTAGTTAAACAAGCTCTACGCAAGGCTATATCACAGCCCAAAGAACCAAAGGTTGTCTCCACTCAAGTAGGAAGGAAATGAGGGCAAAGGATTCTTTTCATAAGGATGATGATTTCTCCACATTAATAGTGCTTTATCCCCTTTTTGGTGTATTTTCATCAACCCTAGACCTCTTATTTATATGAATGGAGGTGATATTCTCAAGGTTTAGTGGAATGCATTGCATGCAAATTTAAAGAATTATTGACATTTGCACAAAGCTTGTACATTATGCATAATATTTCCTTTTTCATGGTATTATGAGGTGATCAAGGATTTAGTATTGAAGGATCATGACTTTTTCATGACATTTTCTAAGGAAAATCACATACTTGCATCTATAACTAGGAAAAACCATGAGTAAGCTATAAAAGGTTAAATTTGACCCTAGAGAATCATAATGAACTTATGAACACATTGTTAAATGACTTGGCTCAAACAATACCAATGGATTTGTGATGATAAAAAAGACTATATTGTCTCATGGTTTGTACATATTAATGAATTGATAGCACATTATGGGGATATTAAGAACACCACATTCTTTAGATAATTGTAAATATCAGGCAAGAGGTCCAATTACATATCACCTTAAGCACTTTCAAAATTTGAGTCTTAGAATGAAGATCATTATTGAATATATGGAAACAATATCTATATCTATATATATATATATACCTCCTTCTCCAAATCCTCATTCCTCTCATCCTTAGTTGCAAATACTGATCATCCTGAATTGCAATTGTAGTCTTACTTTTGTAGAGAAGCCAATGATTGGCTAAACAAATGCTACACAAGGCTAGATCACAACCTAAAGAACCAAATTCTGGCTCTACACAAGTAGGAAGAAAATGAGGGATAAGGATACTTTTCCAAAGAATGATGATTTCTCCAGATTAATAGTGATTTATCCTTTTTTGATGTGATACAAATGGCTTTGTGATCATAAAAAATACTCTATTTTATCTTGGTCTGTACTTATGAATGGATTGATAGCACATTATGGGGATATCATGAACAACACATTCTTTACCCAAGTGATAAATCTCGGGTAAAGAGGTACATTTATAGATCACATTAAGCACTTCCAAAAGTTGAGCCTTAGAATGAAGAGAATTATTGAATACATGGAAACAATCATATATATAAATCTCATTTTTATACCTTCGTCACCAAATCCTCAATCCTCTCATCCTTAGTTGCAAATATTGATCATCCTAAATTGCAATCACAATATTACTTTGGTAGATAAGCCAAGGGCTAGCTAAAAAAACTCTACACAAAGCTAGATCATAGCCTAAAGATCCAAAGGTTGGCTCTACTCAAGTAGGAAGAAAATGAGGGATAAGGATACTTTTCCAAAGGATGATGATTTTTCCAAATTAATAGTGCTTTATCCTTTTTTTTGGTGTCTTTACATCAACCATGGACCTATTATTTATATGAATGGAGGTGACATTCTCAAGGATAAGTAGAAATGATATCATGTAATTTTACAGAATGCAGGATGCCTACCCAAAGCTTATGCATTATGCACAATATTTCCTTTTCTAGGGTATTATGAGGTGATCAAGGATTTAGTACTAAAGTATCATGAGTTGGTCATGATTGTTTCTAGGGAAACTCACATACTTGCAACTGTCACTAGGAAAAACCATGGGCAAGCTGCAAAAGGTTAAATTTAACTCTAGAGGAGACAAACGAACTTAGGAAAAAATGGTTAAATGACATGGATCAAACAAATTTATTAAGGGTGGCCAAATATAAGTATAAAATACGCCCCATAATGTATGAGGTGAAAAAGGGGAGATAATGGTTGAAATTCATTATGAAGTAGAGAGAGAACTAATAAGTGGGCCAAGGAGGATTATATCATATGAAGGATCCAAACGTACCTGCAAGCAAAGACTAAAGTATCAAATGTAAAAGGCCTTCATAATATAGGCATTACCATGATCAAGGATAAACAAACATTCTTGCTCAAGCATATAGATTGAATATCCATCAAGTATATCAATTGGAAAATCATGGCCACAAAATCATAGTGGATCCATGTTAAAAATAAGAACATAGCTAGAAACATATACACAATGGATATATGTCTCAAAGAATAGTATAAAATCAATGAACTATCAAAAGTGCAATCTCGATCCTCCAAGATACCTATGAGGAAGTGGTATTTTATGGTAAACAAAAGGTGGTAACACCACCAAGGGATGGAAACATATCCCTAGGTCTTCAATCCAAATCTAGTGCAAGTAGGAATTTAACACATTTGAATAAATCTCCTAAAGTTGAATACAGGAGAAATTATTTGATCACCAAGCAATAATGGATACAATTGAAAGAAGCAAGGTCATCCATTAATGATTATGATGGACACCAAGATACGATCTACATTCTAACAAAATGTGCATAGATGTGCTAACATCGAACATTTATGGAATCAAATAATCAAGGATGACTGATGTATACCCATTGTCTAATTGATGTATACAAGCACTAAGTTATTGAAAGGTATCTAAATATACTTCCCAGAATAATGAGTTGAATTCAATAGAAAGAAATTCACCAGAAAGAGGGCATTGAGGCATCCCCCATCAACCAACATGAGGCATGAATAGTAATGAGTTTAGTGTTGGATACTTGAAAGGTTGTACTATTGAGTACAAATAGACATAGGGAAGGCCAACATGGATGGTCAATACATTTGAGGAATATATGACATAGATTAAATTTGTCCCTTAAACATTATCTTGACAAAATAATGACCTAGGCAACAACTAACGACAAAAAGAGATCAATGATATAAATTATTCCAAGAGGAATTAATGTATAGTCCATAATGATCATAAGAATAATCAATTGGAGAGTGAAACTCAAAATCACGGTATAATATCTAAGGCAGTACAACAACCCTATTATAAGGAATTGACACAAAACATGTGTTATGTTCATGGGAGAGAAATATTAATAGTGGACTACCACTTAATTGAATGGCCAAAAAATATCTAAATTATTTTCCCCCATTTTCCTTTGTGTGTTTTATTATTTTTTTGGTTTTAGAAATACTAAAAAATAATAAAATAATGATAGAGTATAGTAGAGGAGACCAGTGTGGTGGGGCATGCAACTATGTTCCAAGCGCATGGAACAAACTTATACAAAATAAAGAAAACATGTATTGGAAAAGTTCTCTACACTCAAAAGAATGAGTCCACTAGGGATAAAGTTCGAAATTCATAAGAAACTAACATAAACAATGAGAAAAAAAATAGATTGTAATGGCAGTAAGCATAAGGAAGCAAATTGTAGTGGAGTTTTAATCACAAGTGTGCAAGCATAAAATAAGCAACATAAATGAAAAAAAAATGAATAGAAAGGTGGGATCCCATGTGGGGATTGTTAGAAGTGATGAGAAATATGAATGAGTTTTATAATGCCATATCAAACTACAAGGGTCCATGTTCATTCCATGAAATAATGGGATGGGTGCTAGAAAACAAAAGGGTGTTGCAGTGAGCCATCCCATCACATGAAATCTCTTACATCAGAGTAATGCAAAGTACAAATAGAAGGGGATTATGCATGAACATCAAATAGGGATGACCCCACGGAAAATTTGAATGAAAAAATGTTTAAATGCATAAAAAATAGAGGGGAATCCTAAACTTATATGCAAGCTTCAAAATATACTTGATTGGGTCAAACAATGCGCAAAGCATGATCGCTAAAAAACCAGGAATCCAAGTCAAAATATGGCACACAAGAAGAAATGATACCAATATGATATCTTGAAATCCATTATCCAAAAATAAGATTTTCTTAGAGTTATAGGGACAAGAATATTTGCAACATTAACATTTTCAACAATATATATCCCTATGCTAGAGTCTATATGTTGAAACTCAACAATGCCAAAATTTGAGTATGCATAAAGAAATCAACATCCAAATGCAAACCAATGCTTAAATCACTTATAGTATATGGAAACATGCTCAATGTCACAAGGGTTTAAGAATATACAAACAAAGAAAACAAACTAAAAAACATTGAATTTTGAGGATTTGTGACCAAAGAAATCAAACTCATAAGATAAACCTTAGGCTCTATCACTAGGGAAATCAAAATAAGAAACTTGAAACTGGATTATAGAGTTCAAAGACTCATAAACATCAATTTCCAAAGGTCCACTTAAGAAAAAATAGACTCAAAAGGAAAAACAAAACTAGATTCGAATGCATATGGATCCAACAGAAGGAGATCATCTTTGGAATTGTGATCGTATCTGAAGGAATATCACAATTGATCATTCATATGAGGGAGGAACATCATTCTAGGGACAATGTATGCCCGGACATTGACTTGAGAAAATGGGACAAAACAAAATCTAATGCCCCCATTGGATAAAACACCTAGTCAACTGTCAAAACCAAGTCCTGAGAAAGTGAGCATGAATACAAAGTTGTTCAACTTTGGTTGTCATTGATGTCTGTTAAGTCATGAACTTGTTTCCTTCAATTTTATATTTCGATTGTGATCTTTATTCTAAGTTTTCTCATTTGCTTCCTTTAGGAAATTTTTGATTTTAAAATGAAATTTTTAATTTTTGTTTGCCTTTAGATTTCTTATTATTTTTCTTTTAGGATTTGAAGGGATCAATAGGATTTATATTAATTAAGGATGTCACAAATATACTCAAAGAGTGTGGTTTATCATTTAAATTGGAAAAATAGTTGAATTAGGGCCAAAATTTGAATGCAGATTATTCTTGTAGCGCAATCATGAAAAGTTAATACAGTGGCGCTACAAGAATATCGCGCCAGCCGAAATCATCATTTTTTAAAACTGATTTTTTGCATGGTTTCATTGCTAAGTGACTAATTGCATGATTGAAGGGTGTTGATATGTGTTGATTCAGAAATCATCATGAAAGCAGGTGCAGCTTTATCGTGGAAGAGATCGTGGCGATCATCAGCTGGAACAGTGCATATCATGACAGGAGGAGGTGTAAGACGAATTTGATGTGAAAGGAGTTATTTCACAGATGCATCACGAAACTGGAAAATAGGTGGAGAAAGGACATGTGCCTGAAAGCCGAAAAGTTGCAGTTAGAGAGAAATTAGGGCTTGCTCGTTCTGCCAGCTGGTAGTGAATTGAAGACCTGAAGACACTTGTACAGCGGAATTGAACAATCAGGTACCTAAAAAATTGATTTAAACATCTACAACAAAACGGGAATAGGGTATTCCGCATTAAACCGATAGTGGCTGCTAAATTGGGGTTTTTTCTCAGAAAAGCTTGTTTTCTTAAAATTCATTAGGGAAAACATGAATGTATGTTCTAAACAAAGCTCCTGTCAAAGATAGATTAGTTTAAGAGTTCTTTGAGACGCTGTGACAAGTGGAAATTTGAAAATTAGCGATACATTAAAACCACTACTTCTTCAAAATCTGAAAGCAGCTTGTTAGGTCATCAATAGAACTCCAAAAGTATACAGACTTCAGTTATTGAAAGCAGATGGGTAAAAGTGGCAAAAAAAATAGAACTGAACCCACTGAGCTAAAATGGATTGACAAATTTCCAGATTGTGCAAAGCTTTTTCAAAATGCTGGTTGGTTGGATTTCTTCAAGAAAATCGATGGCTATAACACTGAGGTTTCTTATAAATTTTCCCAAAGCTATAATGAGGACATGATAGTATTTGATACTTTAAAGTTTAAATTGACTGTGGAGTTAGTTGCTGAAGCTACAGGAGTCAAGAATGTAGGTGAAATGTGGTTCAAAAAATTTCCTTTCACTTTTGATGATCAAAGGTACCTTTTACCTGGTATTATTCCAGACTGGCGCAAAGGGGTATTAATCCAGGAGGTTAGGGATGAATGGGTGTAGCCCATTAAAATTCTACAAAGCTACATCACTTGTGAAGGCAGATATGCTTATGTTTTCAAATACCATTTTAGATTTCTAAAGCATTTGATTGGTGAATCCAAAATGAACCTTCCTTTCTTCTTATTCAAAAGTCTGCAAAAGATGTCAAGCAGAATTAAGGGGCATCATGATCATACTACACAATCCATCTTCCATCATGGTCTGATCAAGCTTATTATCAGTACAATTCTACAACGAGAAGGGAAGACATGGGAGCATTTCTTGTTTTGGTCTGGTTTTCAGACCAAGCAAAAAGAGCAGCAAACTAAAAAACGTGTAGACAAAGGTCAATCTCTAGTCAGAAAATTAGGCCAGGAGAGCAAGTCTGAAGACAAGAAAGAGATTAAACTTGAAGAAGCACCAGAACCTTTGAAGGGTAGCAATGAACCTCAAAAGGTTGTAGCTGACAGCAAAGGTAAATATTCATTGTTTTCACAAAAAGAAGATCAGCCTGAGAAACACATGGCGCCAACAGAAACTCTCAGTGAAGAGAAAATTGTTGTCACAGAAAAGGTTGCTATAGAGAAAGAAGACATTCAGGTTCAATGAAGGAGCCCCATCACTATCTTATCTGAGGATGAGGGATATTTATTAGAAGAGGATGAATTCACTCTCAAAACTAAAGCTGGGATGGAATACACAGAAAAGTACAGTCAAGAAGATAAAACAAAGAAGTCAAAGAAAAAGAAAACCAAAATCAAAGCTATAGAGTTATCCACAGTTAAACATCAAGGAAAAACTTTGAAGATGGTGAAAGAACTTGCTTCAGAATGGAGACCAAAAACTAGATCTAAAAACAAGTTAAGGTTGAATATGAAAAAGTTGTTGAACCCTAGAATGAAGACAGAAGAGATAAGTGTACTTGATGATGAATCTTCAGATGAAGAGCTCAAGATTAAGAAAGAAACGGTTATAAACAGTCCAATTTATCATCATACAAAAGGGAAAAAGTCATTGAGGTCAGCAGAAGACTCCAGTCTCACTCAAACCAAACTATCTGCTGTGTTTTTGGAATTAAGAGATGAAATAATAGAAGAACAACAGAAGAAGGAAACTGAAGTTTCTTATTCTGAGAATCAACACTTGATAGATGAAACTACACCTATTGAAGCAACGAGTCAGGAAAATCTTATTGTTCATGGTGTGTCTCCAGAGCTGTTACAGGAAGATGAAGATATTTTTAGAAGGTTGAATGTCCCTTGGTTGCCCAGTGAGATGCAAAACACCACAATAGGGAAGGCTTTCCACTCAGACATAGAAAACCTGCAAAGAACCATCAAACAATACAAGCATCAAATGGAATGCATGTAGGAAACGAATGATGCTCTAGTCCTAGCAAATAGAAGGCTAAGAGAAGATTTACAGGAAGTGAATGAGAATTATCAAGAGTTAATAACAGTGTCTAAAGAAGCCTCGAAGAGAAAGAGAAGCTCAGATGTGCATTATGCAGAGTTGAAGCAGACTGTCAAAGACTTGCAGCAGAAGAATGAAAATCTTACAAGGAAAATAGCAGATACAGAAGCTGAAGAAAAGAGAGCCAGGAAGAAGGCCCAAATCTCGGATGGAATAGCTTTACTAGTTGAAGCTGCCAAAGACCTTTGAGTTGGTAGTTAGTCAGTTATTTGTGGATCTTTTAATAAGATACTTTAGTTAGTTAGTTTTTAGTTATGCTTTTAGAGAAATACTTTATTTCACTTTATCTCATCGATGAGTGGGTTGAAAGCAGTTAGGGTTTAAACCCTAACTAATTTTGTAAAAAAATAGTATTTAGAGAATGGAGAAAGACAGAAACAGGGTTCGATTTTTTGGGAGAACTTTAGGAGGTCTGCAAGACTTGTTGATGAGCTAAGTACATGACTCTTATATGTATTTGTTGACAAAATTATGAAATATATGATCCTTTTCACCCTTCAGTTTGTATGTTGGCTTCATTGTTTAACTTGTTTAGTTGCTTAACTGATAAATTCATTGATGGTTTATGTCTGTATGCTGGTAATGCTTATCTTTTATGAATAAACTTCAATATTATGCTCTGTTGGATTTTGGTGAATATATTATGCATCTTTGTCTTCTTTTCCTTATGATTCAGTTCCTATTTTGCTCATGAATGTATGCCCTGTTTGCTCCCAAACTTTATAACCAGAAAACCTATCAAAAAACCTTAAAACCTACTTTTACTTTATTGTATTTTTGAGATTGTGTTGGCTTGTTTCTTTGTGGCCTGGAAACAATTTCTGGCACAAACAATGTCAATTGATGTCAAGGAGGAATCAATATCTTTGTGCCAGTTTGAATAAGTATATGAAATCTAGTTTGAATAATTACATAAGGTATGTGCGCAAGTCACAATCCATCTAGTCGTGACACTTCAAAGGTAATGAGAAATATATGCTTGGACAAGTCTCGAGAGTGCGCAAGAGGCTCACGAGCAAGAAGCAGTTGGACATGTATGCAATCCCCAGAAGTGCGAAAGACCCACCAATTGGAAGAAGTATACAATATGTTGAAGTGCACAAGAGTCCCGAAATAAAGTGGCAGTCGGATAAGTCAAGTGTGCAGGACCCACAAGCGATGGTACTTCAAGGGAACAAGACCCCACACAAAGTGGTTCCAAAGTGAACAAGACCTACTATGAAAAGGACCAAGTGTGTGCAAGAACCACATGGCATGATATCTCAGAGGGCACATAACATGACAAGTAGCATAAGCATACTTCAGCTTGACCGTGAAGCAAGGAAGAAGGGATGTATTCGTCCAACTTGTGGACACACGGTATGCGCAGGACAAGTATAAATAATAATCTAAGTTGGAGAGTTGAAGTAAGCTTGAAGATGAAAAAGTGGTAGTACTTTGATTTGGAAAGCTTCTAATTTGGGGGGATCAATGACTCGTGGAACCATAACAACATAATCTAGTAGAAGAGACGAATGTGAAAAATGCAGCACAATAGATGATGCACAAAAAGATAAAGTGGTTTATCTAAGATGGATGCACAACGATAGAAGAGTATCAAAACAGAAGATGCGCAGTATGATGAGTTTGATTTGAGACAAGTGCATAATAACAAAAAGGAAGTATCACATATGGTACACATAAGGTCACAAATAATTATCTAAGACAAATGTGCCAAGACAGAAGTGTAGCATAATAGAGGACGCACAAAATGATATGATTTATTTGATACATATGCGTGAGGTCGGAACAATATCACAACAAAGGATGCACAATATCAGTTGAGTTTGCATATGTGCATAAACATAATGATATGTTGAAACAATGCATAGATTGCATAATGTTATGAAGTATGATATCAAGTGTGTCATGTTGATGTAGTGAAGTAAAGTGTGTGATACAGCTCAGCGACTGCAATATATCATAAGGTGCACACAACTGAAAGTATTGCAGTGAATCTGAAGAGTGCACAGATCAGTAGAACAACAAAGAAGTATATTCTACAGTCATATCAGGGTGGAAGGACAGGGAAAGGAACAGGGGGTTGGTGATTCCTTCCAGTCAGAGCTGGTAAATGAGGGATTTGGTGCTTCCTTCAAGTCGGTTCATGTAAAACCAGGGGGTTGTTTCTTCCTTCCAGTTGGTTCTAGAGAACTTTGGAATTTGGTGCTTCAATAAATGCATTCTTTTAATATAAGAGAGCATTCCATGGTTTTATCCCATTTGTGTTTCCACGTGAAAAAATTGTGTTATGTGTTTTGTGCATATGTGGATGAAATTTTTTGTTTATGGTGAATGCATAATATAAGTACTAGTTCAATTTGATAAGAAGTAAAAAAAATTCATAACTACACTGTTAGGAACCCATGTCTTTACTTTGTTAGTATATTGTTGTTGGACGCATATGCTTTGTAAGTCGTCCCGTAGTATTTGTTGATCCATAGTTTATATTAGCCCATAGTATTGAACCATAGTATTGGACGCATATGCTTTGTAATTCATCCCATAGTATTATATGTCCCATGGTTTTGACTCATAGTATTGGCGCCTAGACTTAGCCCATGGTTTGTATTGACACATAGTATTGACCCATGGTATTGGCACCTAGACTTAGTATATAAGTGTGTGTTGAGGCCTATGAAGGCACCGTGAAGTTAATTGTATTGAGCTTGCTCAAAGGAGGTTGCCCCCTCGAAGTGGCCCGTGATCAATATAAAAGTGATTCTGAGTTCTATTATTTCTGATATCTCATGTATTTGCATGGGTTGACACGGGTTGACACTCATGTATTTTGTTTCCACGTGAAAAATTTGTGTTATGTGTTTTGTGCATATGTGGATGAATTTTTTTGTTTATGGTGAATGCATAATCTAAGTACTAGTTCAATTTGATAAGAAGTAAAAAAAATTCATAACTACACTAATTTTGATTCACACCCGCTCTCAGTATTAATAAGATTCCAAAAATTGGTATCAGAGCGAGTGTCTTCAATAATAGCTTAATATCTAGAAGATAGATCCTTATGTAGATATGGACAAGCATGAAGGACTCTCCAAAAACATAGCACCTAGATTTAATGGCTCCAACTACACCTTCTGGAGGATGAGAATGGAAGTATATCTGCAATCCCTCGATGTTGATGTCTGGAAGTCTATTGAGAATGTCTATAATGTTCATGCAACTACACTAGTTGATCCATTTGAGAGAAGGCAATATGAATGCAATGCAAGAGAAAGTAATGCGTTGTTATGTGGGTTAGCATACACTGAATTCACTAAAGTCATGCATTGTGCTTCAGCTAAGGATGTATTGGACAAGCTAAAAATTATATATGAAGGAGATGAGAAAGTAAAGAAGGAAAAACTGCAGACTTACTCTGGAATATATGAGTATTTGAAAATGAAAGATGAAGAAATGTTTCCTCATACTTCCTTCGAAACGATGAGTTAGTCAATGCCATCAAAAGTCTTGGAGTTAAACTAACTGAAGAATCGATTGTGCAGAAAATAATGAGAACTTTGTCTCCAAGATTTGACTCAAAGGTGTCTATGTTAGAAGATAGATCTGATCTTGAAAAGTTAACAAAGGATGAACTTCATGGGATCCTTACTGCATATGAGATGAGAACTGAAAGGGAAAATCCCACCAGAAAAGAAGTAGCCTTTAAAGCCACCAGGAAAGCAAAACATGAGCATGAAAAAATATCTTTTGATGAATTAGATGAAGAAGAAGCAAACTTTGTGAGAAATTTGAAAAGAGGGGGTGGCAAGTATAAGGGTAAGTTACCCTTCAAATTTTTTAAATGTGGAAGAGTAGGTCATTTTGCTTCAAAGTGTCCATATAAATAAATATAGAGATAACGACAGTGAAGAAGAGGACAATTATAATGAACGAAGGTTGGCACACACAAAAGACAGATATGAGAATAGGAAGAAAGTCCCAAAACAAAGGAAGAGTTTGAACTCCAAGGAAGACAACAGTTCATCCAAAGAAAGTGAATGTGATGACATACCAAAATAAGTGCTTTTCATGGCCTTTCTAGAAGATGAAAGCAGCGAATAAAATAAAAAGTGTTGTCCCTCTATCAAGAAAGACACATCAAATGCACATAGTCAATCAGGAACACTAGATAAGTACTTCATTAGTGGAGCCTTTAATTCACCTCCAAAACCTGTCGTAGAAGTTAAATCAGAGAGTCAATCTAAAGAAGAAGAAGATGCAGAGGTTGACTGGGAAGGTGAACTGGTTAGTTCCTTGGATGAATTAAAGAATTCAAGAAGGAAGAACAAACTCTTGCAGGACCAACTGTCAAAGTATGAAGAACAATTCAAGCACGCCAAGTTGATTTAAGAGTCTCTTGAAAAACAGGTTAGGGAAAAGGAAATGAATTTTGAGAAATAGCTAAATTGTGCAATAGATAAAATTAGGAAGCTTGAAGAAGAGGAATCAGTATTGAAGACATCACTAGAAGAGTCAAAGCATAAAAATGAACTGCTGACAAGTCAACTCGAACAAAAGAATAGAGAGATCTCCTATTTAGTAGAAAAAGTGGTTGAGATAAAAGGGAAAGTTCACATCATTAACACTCCAAACTACGCACATTCAGGAAATGAAAAGACTTGTATTGAAGAAGATATGAAGAACAAATTCAAAGACAAAACATCAATCCTGGATAAGATTTTGAACGACCAGATATCACCAACAGAAAAATCAGGACTTGTCTATGACATAACAACTGAAAAGGTCTGCAATGAAAAGTATAGTCCAAATAAAATGAAGCCATTAAGGTATGGTAACTCCTTCAAATATTATAATTCTTTCCATTACACCACTAGAAGAATGATCAATACATTGAAGTGCGAAAGGTGCAATTACAATGGTCATATTGTGAAATATTGTCAAACTATGAGATGTTATGCATGCGATGGTTTTGGACATAAGGCTCAATATTGTCCAAGAACAATAAATCATCCAGATATAAATACTCTACATAACACCAACCGCAACAAAAGGACCAAAAGGGAAGATAATCAGGCGTAGTATCAAAATGGATGTGTGCACATGAAGAAATGGGTAAATAAAGCTACTCAAACAAATTACCTAGGCTCGTTGAAAGAAGCAAGTGATTGCTTCCCATCTTGCTGATCTCAAAAAGGATAAGAAACATCCTTGAATTCAACATGGTATTCATTAGGAATTCAAGGAATGTATTAATAAGTATTTCACTTAGAGGAAATTTGAAGTTGTAGTCGCACTAATGTTATGTTGCAAATGAAATGCACATATATTCAATTATTTGCAAAGATGTGTTGAATTGTCGCACAAAGAGCTCATACATGTAACAGTAGAAAGAAGGGTACAAATAAGTATTGTTGGTGAAAAAACATAAGGTCTGCGCAAATACATAAACAAAGTTTGTATTATATTAAAAATTTTCCTTTACAAAATTACATGATACCTATGTTGCAGAAAACAGAGCCGAAGCACAAAGAGGTAGCATGCTAAGGCCTAACAACAATTGAAGTACACATACGATGATGGGAGCCGTATTGAACAAAAATTGAGAATTACAAAATTGATTCAGAGCTGAAGCTCGAGATCAAACTCCGTGTCATGACTAGTTGGTTGCTGAGATAGATGAAGTTCAAGATCCATCGAAGCTTGCTCAATGGATTTAGAGGATTGCAGCAGTGGAAAAAACTACAGAGTTGAAGACGATACGTTGGAAGTGGACTGTTTCGTCCTAATAAAGTTCAACAAGTCAATAATTTATTGTTGTTGCTTCTCCAAGAAGTTGACTCTCTTGTTCAGACTAGATAACCCCTCTGTATTGCTCTAATTGAATTGTGATTGCATGTACCAATGCATGAAATCAGATTCTTTCATTTGGGATTACCAAATTCCCATGTCCACTTTTAGTCTTGTGAACTCAACCTGTTGCGACTGAACTGCCGAGCGAAGACTGTTGAATGAGTTGTTGAATCTCTAAAAGAAAGAGGACATGATTGATGAAGATGAGAAAGTAAAAGGATGTGACACTCAGAACAAGCTTGATAAGGAATGAAGTAGGATGATGAACTAGGAAATACATAGCTCATTTATAGAATTGGAAGGTGTTTCCCTGTACGCACGAAAAAAATTGAAGAGACATTGAATTTAATTGCATTCATGTCCACGCGATTCAAAGTTGACTAGGAAGAAGTCAAAATTTATTGCATGAATTAATGAAATTGGAAAAAGAGGAAAAAAGCGAAATCCAATTCATTGTTCCATGTGATCGAAATGATGTTGCCTAAAAAGCTCAAGTACGAAAATGACACGTCGATTTTTTCGCACCAGTTATTAGTCACATCACCTTGTTGCCATGCTGGCTAACGGATGTAAATATGTGCAATATTAAGAAAGAAATTTGGATGTCATGGAAAGATATGCGAAGTCAGAAAATGTGATGAAGACTGGTCACCATGCACTGAATGCGACAAAAGGAAAAGTTGGATGCTGGAATAAGTCAACATGGAAGACAATGCAAAACATAAGCAAATGGAAATATGTAGTTCACGATAAGAACGATAGGAATATGGCATGGAAGAATGCGCAAGGAATGAAGAAGTTTGAATGATTAATATGAGGAGAATAGAAGATAAAGATAAAAAGAAGTTAGCAACTGTACAGGGGGAGCATATCCGATACAAATATAGACACGGTACTGAATTTATGGATTGCAAGGTGACTGAGCTCTGCGCAGCAACTCTAGCAAAAGGAAAAAGAATGAAGCATGAAGATAGGGGGAGTAATTGAAGTAAGAAACTACATGTATGTCAGTGCAAAAATGAAGAAAGGAGAACTTGATAGTCCGCATTGAAGGAACCTATTTTCCAGTGATGTCAAAGGGGGAGAAATATCATGAAGCATGCGATCATAGATGAAAAATAGCAGAGAAGTACTAATCGGAGGTCACACAAAGAAAAGAAGGAGGAAAGATCACGAAACATGCATCATAAACAAGGATCCGCGCATAAATGAAAAATAGAAGAGAAGTACTGGGAACTGTACAAATGAGAAAAGGCTCAAATTGGAAAGAAAACAGGGGGAGTACTGTGAACATAACAGAGGAAGAGCACAACTTCATGAGTTGTTGACATCAATTCCAAAGGGGGATATTGTTGAAATTTGGTTGTCATTGATGTCAACTAATGTCAAAGAGGACTCATTATCCTTGTTCCAGTTTGAAGAAGTACATCCAGATTACAGAAGTACATCCAATTTGAAGAAGTACATAATAAGTACATCCAGTTTGAAGAAGTACATACGAAGTACATCCAGTTTGAAGAAGCACATAAGGTATTTGTACAAGTCACAATCCATCTAGTCATGACACTTCAAAGGTAATGCCAAAGAGATGGTTGGAAAATTCTCGGGAGTGCACAAGAGGCTTGGGATAAATAAGCGGTTGGACATGTATTCAAGCCCCATAATTGTGCAAGACCCACCAATCAGAAGAAGTATACAATATGTTGAAGTGCGCAAGAGTCCTGGAAGAAAGTGGAAGTCAGACAAGTCAAGTGTGAAAGACCCACAAGTAATGGTATTTTAAGGGTGCATGACCTATTTTGCAAAGGACCAAGTGTGCGCAAGAACAACATGGCATGATATCTCAGATGGAGCAGAACATGACAAGTGGCAGAAGCATAAGTCAGCTTGATCGTGAAGCAAGGAAGAAGGGATGTATTCATCCAACTTGTGGACACACGGTATGCGTAGGACAAGTATAAATAAGAATCCAAGTTGGAGAGTTGAATTAAGCTTGAAGATGCAAAAGTGATATTACTTTGATTTGGAAAGCTTCTAATTTTGGGGGATCAATGGCTCGTGGAACCAAAACAACATAATCTAGTAGAAGAGCCAGATGCACAAAATGAAACATAGAAGATGATGCATAGAAAGATGAAGTGGTTTATCTGAGACAGATGCGCAACGGCAGAAGAGTAGCACAATATAATATGTGCAGTATGATGAGTTTTATCTGAGACAAGTGCATAAGAACATAAGGGTAGTATCGCATATCGTACACAGAAGGTCATAGATTATCTAAGACAAATGCACCAAGATAGAAGTGTAGCATAGTAGAGGACGCACAAAATGATATGAGTTATCTAATACAAATGTGCAAGCTCAGAACAACGGAACATCATAGGATGCATAATATCAGTTGAGTTTGCAAATGCATAGAAAAATAATGATATGCTGAACCGGCACACATATTGCAAAATGTTATGAAGTATGAGATCAAGTGTGGATTGTTGATGTAGTGAAGTAAAGTATGTGATATAGTTCAACGATTGCAATATTTGAAAAGGTGTGCACAACAAAAAGTATTGCAATCAATTTGAAGAGTGCGTGGATCAGTAGAAAAAATAAGAAGTATCTTCTACAGTCATATCAGGGCAGCAGGATGGGGCAAGGAACATGGGTTCGGTGCCTCCTTCTAGTCAGACTTGGTAAATCAGGGAGTCTGTGCTTCCTTCAGGTCGGTGCCTATAAAACCAGGGGGTTGGTTCCTCCTTCTAATTGGTGTTGGAGAACTTTGGAATTTGGTGCTTCCATGGATGTAATATTTTAATAGAATAGAGCATTCCGTTGTTTTCTCCCATTTGAGTTTCCATGTAAAAACTTTGAGTTTTTTGTTTTGTGCATATGTGGATGAATGCTTTTGTTTATGGTGAATGCATAATCTAAGTACCAATTCAATTTGATAAGAAATAAAAATGGTTCATAACTACACTAATAATGATTCACCCCCCTGTGAGTATTAATAATATTCAAAAAGAAGTTTCCTTATTAGTACTAATTGCATGTGTGGGATGTTAGGCCACATAATTCACCTGCAACAAGGTAGCTGTATCGAAACACTAGAAACATACAAAAGGGTAACATCGTTGAAATATGGATGAGGATAAGGATCAATAAATGTAAGCTATCACATGAAAAAAATAAGAAACCACAACATTCATATCATATATGTTATCATGCCCAAGGATCATATCGAAGTCCAATGGGACTTCTATAACCATGACATGAAATAAGATATTCTTCCCACTTAATGAAATATATAATTAAGGAAGAATCCCCAAGGGTTCACTTGGTCTTATATCAAAGGGTAGCAACTAACACAAGGATGGGAGAACCCATACCTTTCCAAGCATAGGAGGATAAAATACTAACAGAGGTTGATTCATCTATTACACATTGGTGAGTAATATATG
The DNA here is from genome assembly GCA_027924585.1 of Larix kaempferi. Taxonomy (NCBI): domain Eukaryota; kingdom Viridiplantae; phylum Streptophyta; class Pinopsida; order Pinales; family Pinaceae; genus Larix; species Larix kaempferi. The sequence goes on from BSBM01000792.1 coordinate 2,796,222, forward strand.
GTCCATGGATTAACTTCAACCCTTATATGGAAGGGTGTAAAACAAGGAAGTAAAGGCTCAAACAGGCAATTCCAATCAAAGGAAATGATCCTAGAGATTGGAGGGAGCACATTGGAAGTGAACGGAATGCTCCCATGCCTAGAAATTTATGAACTGGCTATAAAAAAAATATGTTAGTGATCACATTTATCTTTATGGAAGAGAAGGATCAAGAAAATATTGCATTGGATTGACCACTTCATAAACCAATGATTAATATGGTCTCCCTTACAAATATTACAAGGAAAATTCAGCTTATCCCTTATTTTTATAGGTTTCTAACATATATCAATACCCCCATCATTACTCAAATTGGTTGGTTATTTTTCTTAGTGTGACTTGCATTGGAAGGTGACTTTCCTCCAACATTACTTGCATTGACTAGTGGCTTTCTCCCTTGTATTTTATTCTTCTTCATGTTCTTTCTATTCTTATTCCTATTAGGCCTATATGTACTATATAGGCTAGGGGGAATAATTTCACCATATGTAGTTGAAGGAGTAACTGATGTGACATGTGAAAAAATAAAGGGATCAAAATTGATTTTATCCTCTCTACATAAGGTGCTGATTTGGGAATCATCAAGAGAAGTTATGACATTCATAGTGGAAAAAAACCAAACCAATAGTCCTGTGGTATATATGTGAAGATTCAAAGCAGGCATCAAAGTGGTACCAACATTTCCAAACCAAGGAAAATCACATGGATATTATTCATGTGAAGGGCCATCTTGGTTGGAATCCTCACAAACATGAGCCCTAAATTCTAATTCCAACAATAGAAACTTCTTAATTTATTTATATATCCAATACCAAAGTTTCATGTAATGATTACAAATGTGGGTACGATAATTTTTTAAGTTAAGTGCCATGGTATTAAGATGAGTATTGGAGAGTATTTATTTAATAGTGCAATGGTTGTAATCCAAATGGGCAGTGTTGATTTTTTTATTAGGGGTCAATTGGTTAATTTTTATGAACTTTGCATGATATTATCCTTAGTAGGAAAGGAAAGTGAACTCAAAGGTATCCAAGGGAAACCCTCTAAAGTGATAAGCTCTAGTAGGATGAAAAAATTGCTAAAAAAAGGAACACCATGGTGTAGTTTCATAATTTTTATCACTAGATGTTCAAACACATCTACACCCTTTGTCCCCGAGGATCTTCAAAGAGTTGTTGACAATCATTCCAAGATATTTGAAGAGATTCATTAAGTTCTTCCACCTAATTGAGATCATGAGATATGTTATTCACATGCAATTGGAAAGTGTGTCACCTAACATTCAACCTTTTAGGTACCCATATGCACAAACGAGTGAGATTGAGCGTATGGAATACTCAATGACTCTCATTAAATTACACAATTAATAATCCTAGCAAATAATTCTCATGTTATCAGTTGGCTACATGGAAGAACATAACATAACACATATAGAATTATTCCACATAGAAATAATCACAATTCTCTTTCCTCATTTTCACATCATCATTGATACCCACAAAGTTTATTCCAACGATGTGGCATGGTTGTATAGTAATCTATATAGAAATAGTTGAATTATGCATTCTACACCAAGAATTAGTCATTGTAACAACCTTATAATGTGCACATAATTATTTATGACAACCCATAACATATTCTTAAGATAATATATATAATTCTAGTTGGCATTCATCAATTTAAACACATTTTTGGCACGGGATAAGTCCGCAGGAAGTGCGGAGCCGACAGGTGCGAAAGGGACAACCCACGAAAGAAGGAGCATTCATGGAGTTCGAGAAAGCACAAGAATAGTTGAATTAGTTAGAATTGGTCATGTGGACCGTTTTGTAACTGCATAGTAGCATATATATAGAAATAGATTTGTAAGCCTAAGTGCATCGATCAATTGATAGAAGCAAGTGATAGGGAGTTGATCCATCTTTTGATTTGTTTTGTATCCGCGACATGGGGTATTGGTTGTTTTTGCAAAGTTCATTTCGCAGGATTTAATGAATGCATGAAGATGTTCTCTATCTCTGTGCGATGATGAATGTGAATGTTTGCAACATGTTTAATACTCTGTGGGTTGAATAATTACTGTTGATGCGAATAAGTAGGTTAAATATGTTGTTGCGAATGTTTATTATCTGTTGAATTTGCGAATGGTCTAATGTGCGAATGATGAGTTAATAGTTTATTGCGGAAGACATAATCTATGGTTTCTACAAAGGTAATGTGTGTTGGATGCATGTCCTCAACTCCACTGCGGAAACTTGGTTCCTGCAGCCCCTTTGTGCATCTCGGGTGACACTTCATTCACTCTGCGAGTGTTGCTGGAAGGGTTAACACCCTTTTGGGACAGTGCGTAAGGGAGTTTGGGTTGGTGTTTGTTGGCGACAGTGTGCAGTGAACCCCTGTTGATAGTCATTGTGTCAACAAATGGTTCCATTGCCGGGACCTTGAAGAGGAAAAGAAGAGGATATGTTGTGGCATCCGACGAAACCAAAGATCCAAGAGTGGTTCGACAGAAATATGGAAGAATTCGCAAAAGGAGAAAAGCAAAACCCTAAATGGACAGTAAGCAGTTGGTTGCAAAAATACATTTATTCAGATATCCACGAAATATTTTTCTCTGAATTCCCAGTATTGTTGCACGAGTGGTTAGCGCAGCTATTAACATTCCAGAAGCACCATTTCCAAAAGACTGAGCCTGAGCATTGGATGCCAAAACTGAATCGACAGCTGAAACGTGTCGACAACAAAGTATCAAGGGCTGTCGACTTCTGGGTGGATAGTATCCTAGAGGGATATATTACTGAGTTCGCAGTAGACACGATCAAGTCATACAACGACGTGGAGAGAAATTTCTTCAGGGGACCAAGGGGAAGGTTCTTTTTGTTTCTAAAACTGTGGATTAAGATGCTCATGTGCGAAAAGGGCATTTTGAGGATGACTTCCGACGAGTAGAAAGATTAGTGTGCGGAGGTTGTAGGTGTCGTGTGAATGTGGATCCGATAGAAAGATGCGGGGTAGATGGACATGAGCGACAACGAGTTTGTATGGGAAGCTGATGAAGAGTGTGGTACCTTGAGGAGTGGATTTATATTCCAACGTCCTGAGAAGAAGAGGAGGACAAAGAGAGAGTCTCCTGAGAGGATCATAATAGAAGACTGTGAAACAGTACCACAAGGGAGAAAGCGACCCTATTGTGACGAGAACGATGACCAGGCTACCCCAGAAGCAGAAGAGACACGGATCGTAAGTTACAACATACCTGCAACCCCATGCACTGCCCAAACTTTTACAGGAGGCCGAAACCCAAGCTATTCACAGAGTTTCCCTATGTGCAGCAGTAAGAGTAGCGCTTCAGTAAACAATAATAGTAGGAACATTAGGATGGAAGATGAGGAAAATATGCATACCTTTCAGGGGAATGGGACCAAGGATCCCGAACATTATTGGTTCATATGTGAAGCAGTCTGGACTGTGAAGCAGGTCCAGGACGAAGCCATAAAAATGGGACAGATAGCGACACCCTTAGGGTCCGGGCAATAGACTATTTCATGAAGTTTACAAGGGTTCCGATGGGAACACCAGCCAAGATGTTGGCACATATCATAACAATGATGATTGATGAATTTAAAAAACCAAAATTGGAGTCATAGTATGTTACTGAGCTCAAGGAGATTAAGCAATTCCCGAATGAGCCGGTATGGAAATTTGATCAACGGTACAAGACGTTGATAGCAAAAGTGAATTTTGGGATTAACGATATGCAACACAAGGAGTGGTTCATCACAGGACTGGTACCACACATCCACGGACCACTAATGCAACAGAAGGTTGCAACCCAAGCGGAAGCATTGTAGATTGCGATGAAGTTGGAGGCTTCACCAATCGGTGAAACAGGGTTGGGTATGGATCGGATACAAGCACAGCTGGTGAACTTGACGATCCAACTGCAAGACATGAAGAAAAGGAAGGAAGATTGCGAAGAGATCCGGTGTACTAGGTGTAGGACAGAGGGACACCACAAGGATCAATGCCCAGACTTCCGAGACTATTTGCAATCCGGTGCACCAAATCACCTCAGTCAGGGGGGGTTGCCTTGGTGTCGTGTCTGCCAAAAGAGAGGACATCGACCATAAGAGTGTGTCTAACTGCAGAAAATGGTGTGAAACCAGAGAACTTGTATTGCAAGTTTTGTAAATCGGTTGGCCACGACGACAACAACTGCAGAGCTTATGGCCTACTCCAGGAGAGATCTGCAATGGCATATTTCATGACAGAGAAGAACAGGAACCGGGTCAGCCACCGCAGTAGTATAACCAACCGTCGACCCAATATAATCACCAACCCCAACAATATGATCAGGGACAGTATAGGAAAACGCAGTACCTGACACCGCAGTATTCGACACCGCAGTATCTTCCACCGCAGTACCCACCATATGGACCACCACAACATCCGCAGTACCAACCATATGACCCACCGCTTGGAGGGTCTAGAGGAGGATTCCACGGAGGACAAGGTGCCAGCACAGGACGAGGAGGAGCTGCTGGACGAGGGAGAGGACCAATTATATGCTACAATTGTGGGCAGCAAGGGCATTATCAGAGGCATTTCCTGAATCCAGCACCACAACAATGCACGTATTGCAGCGCGGTGGATCATGGTGTTGAATATTGTCCGTAGCTCATCGCAAAATGGCAAACCAAGAATCAGCCACCACCTCCACATAACCAAAACAAAAATCCACCGGCTGTGCAGATGATATCGAGGGAGGCTCGAAAACAACATGCGACTGTTGGAGTGGTGACACAAGGAGGAGCGACAACATGATCCGATGGGACACGAAATACTATCCGACCAACAGTGCAGAAACATGTCACTTTTGATGCAGAGGCCGAAAGGGATATCTTCTTGGAAGGGCAGGAGGTGATGAGACAAAGGAGGAAATTACCTCTTCAGGAAGAATTAATCTATGACATGCCACCGACATTCGATAGGACAAAGTCGCAGGGATAGGATAATACCCTAAAATCCTTCTAAAGAGTTTCCTGGAGTTAGAAAAAGATCAGGATGCGGTGGAGGAGATATCCAATCTATTGACTCGACAAGAGGATGTACACCAGGAGCAAAGAGTTAATCGCATACACAAGAGGAAGACAAGGAGAAAGATGCGAATGTCACCACAAATTGAAGCTTTTGATGTCGACTCAATTATCTTGGACCTAGGGTTGGATGTTAACATTATGACCAAGCAGACATGGGAAACCATGGGGAAACCGGAGTTGGCCTGGTCACCAGTACAGTTGTGATTAGCCAACCAGAGTAATGTTACTCCAATTGGTCGAGTGTACCAACTTCCCATTGAGATTGAGGGCCTCAAGTCTTATGCTAATTTCGATGTAATTGAGATTGTGGACAACACCAGTCCCTACCTAGCACTGCTAGGGATCGATTGGGAAATAAAAAATCTAGCGATTATTAACTTTAAGAAGCGAACAATGTCATTTGAGAATCGTGAGATGAGGGTTATCACACCTTTGGATCCTACGGAAGGGCAGCGATACGTTGAACCGGCCAGAGATGAATTTACAGAGGGATGGGATAGTATATATAATATATATGAGGATTACATAAATCCTATCGTAGACGGTGAATTGGGTTGGCACAGTGTCAGTTCAGCGTCGTCGAACTTGGATGAGGCGCTCGAGAATTGGCAGAATCAGATGCATGAAGTGTCATTTAGGAGATGCGCAAGGATCAAACAATCATTGCGATGGGTAGCCACCGAAGAGTGTGCGCTACCAACATACGAAGGATTGCCTAATCTGAGCACCTTTCTTGTAGAATTTGAAGATAAAGTGCCGGAGCCACAACATTTATTGGCCTTGGAGGAAGCCTTGAAGGCTACTCCTACGTGCTGGTGGGAAGCGCACAAGTCTAATATCAAAACCTGGCCATTATGTTGACACCTAATGACAGTTAGGTTCGGCGATGTGGAAGGAAGTTCGACGACAGAGGCGACCCGAACATACATGTGGCGGAGTGCGAAAGCAAATGGGGATTACGAGCAAAAGAGGAGTGGATCCATGCATTCATTCACACTTTGGATGAAGTACCGCAGAGTTGGTATGTCGCAGCAGAACTGCGACGCGGAACGAATTCTTGGGAACAACTAACACTTGGCTTCAGCCAAACGTTTTGTTTCTCAGATGAGAACCCCTTCTTTCATAGTGCGCTACAAGTGATCTGCAAGAAGATATTTGAAGTAATACCAACAGAGCAATCATTATAACTTCGGTGCATTGAGACACAAGAAATGATGATGGGGTGCTATAATAACATCACAGGAGAGTCGGACTATGAAGACGGTCCAGGGGATACGCATGTGCCTGAATCAGAAGGTAGTCACAGTGTCGAGGCACTATAAATTCCTTTCGACAAATTCCAACAACCGCTGAAGATCAAGAAAGTAAACATTGGGACGGAGGAGAACCCAGAGTTTGCAAGCATTGGGGATTATTGGGATGAGTCCACCATTGCGAAGATGACGGATCTGTTGCATGAGTTTCAGGATCTGTTCCCAACGAAATTCTCAGAGATGAAAGGAATTTCCAGGGACCTAGGTGAAATGAAGATTCCCCTGAAACCCGATGCGAAGCTCGTCAAACAGCGGCCCTACCGATTGAATCCAAGGAAAAAGGACCGAGTGCAGGCTGAGATTGAAAGGATGCTGGAAGCAAGCATCATAGAACCCGTAGAAGAATCCGAGTGGATCAGCCCGATGGTGGTCCAGGACAAGAAAACTGGCGAAGTCCGCATCTGTGTCGACTTGCGGAAACTGAACGATGCATTCTTACACGACCTATTTTCGACACCTTTCATGGATGAGGTGCTCGAAGGAATCGACGGCCAGGATATCTACTCATTCACAGATGGGTTCTCCGGCTATCTCCAAATCAATATTGCGAAGGAAGACCGGCATAAGACTACATTCGTCACAAAATGGGGCTGTTTTCAGTACACAATAATTCCGTTTGGATTGAAGAACGCCCCAACAATTTTTTCACGATTAGTGGTGTCAGCGTTCAAAGACTACATTCACAAATTTATTGCCATCTATATGGACGATTGGACGATGTATGGGTTGGTTAAAGATCACGTTGAAAACCTGAGGCTAATGTTGGAATGATGCCAACAGTACTAGATCTCCTTGAACTTAAAAAAGTGTATCTTTTGTGCTCCGCTCAGGATTTTACTGGGGCACATTGTTTGCAGGGAAGGTATGCTGGTAGACCGAGAAAAGATTGCCATTATTGTTGACCTCCCACCACCGACGAAAGTTAAACAATTGTGCGCCATGCTGGGCCACACAGGCTACTACCGGAAGTTTATCAAAGGGTATGCCGCAGTCACATCACCCATGGAGAAGTTATTGAAGGAAGATGCCAAGTTCGAATGGAACGACGAATGCCAGAAGAGTCTGGACATATTTAAAGCAAATATGATTGCCGCACCTATCTTAAAATTTCCAGATTGGACGAAGGAGTTCCACGTCCACGTCGATACGTCATCAGTAGCATTAGGAGTTATCTTGGCCCAACCAGGAGAAGGCGACATCGACCACCTGATAGCCTTCACAAGTAGGAAGATGTCTACTGCGGAGAAGAATTATACCACCACGGAGCAAGAAGGGTTGGCGATGGTGTACGCCCTACAGAAGTTTTGACACTACCTACTCGGGGACCAATTTAAGATGTTCACTGATCACTAAACATTAAAATACCTAGTGAACAAGCCTGTGTTGGGGGGGAATATCTGTCGCTGGTTGTTGCTATTCCAGGAATTTGATTTCGAGATAATCGTAAAGCCGGGACGATTGAATGCAGGACCAGACCACTTGTCACGAATTGAGTTAGGGGAATAGCCAAGGAGCATCGACGAAGGATTGGTGAATGCTCAGTTATTCAAGGTTTGCATGGTCGACTACCATTATGAACAAGTCATTCAGTTTTTGGCAACTAGGGAGGCACCGACAAGCTTCACGCCCAACCAAAAGAGGCAACTAGTCGTAAGGGCTACAGATTTTCAGTTGATTGCAGGACAGTTGTATAAGATGGGGCTAGACGAGATACTGTGACGATATGTCCTTCTGCATGGACAAGAGTGAATTCTTGCGGAAGCTCATGACGGGATCGTTGGGGGTCACTACGGAGGACGCGCCACTGCAAGGAATATTTTGCGCGCAGGAGTATGGTGGCCGACAATGCATGGGGATGCTGCGGACTATGCTAAAAGCTACGATGTATGTCAACGAACAGGGAAGCCATCAAGGAGGGATGAAATGCCACTAGTACCTCAGTTGACGCTACACGCTTTCGACAAATGGGAAGCTAACTTGGTGGGACCCATCAACCCACCTGGAAAAAGAACAAGGTTGTGCTACATAATTACAGCAACAAACTACTTGACGCAATGGGAAGAAGAAACGCCATTGAAGGATTGCTCTACTGCGACGACAACCAGATTCCTCTTCGACAATGTAATCACCAGGTTTGGGTGCCGCAAAATACTAATGAGTGACCAAGGGACCCATTTCGTTAATCAGACAATAGTAGCAATGACAAAGGAATTTTAGATACAACACAGAAAGAGCACCCCTTACCATCAGCAAGCAAATGGAATAGTGGAAGCGTTTAACAAAATATTGGAGCATGCGCTCACAAAGGTATGCAACACGAATCAGGATGATTGGGATTTGAAGATCCCTGCGATACTATGGGCGTATCGCACTGGCTAGAAACCATTCAAACTCATCTACAGGCAGGAAGCCGTAATGCCGATGGAGTACATTGTCCCCAGTTTGCGGATTGCAGTTGTCACCGGCATGAGCGACGATGTCTCCCTAGAGGAACGATTGGACCAATTAGTCCAGCTCGATGAGGACAAATTCATTGCAGGCTTTCACCAGAAGGTGGAAAAGGACCGACATAAGGCTTGTCACAATCGCCATATTAAACAAAATCACTTTTAGGATACAGTTCTTCTCTATGAAAGTAAGTTCGCCAAGCATCCAGGTAAGTTACAGATGCATTGGTTAGGTCCCTATGTTATCGATTGCGTTATTGGCGGAGGTGTGGTGCAGCTGAAGAGCCTAGATGGAAATATGTTTCCTAAACTAGTAAACGAGAACCGGTTGAAACCCTATTGTCACGATCAGGCGCATAGCGATTGAGAGCAGAAGGAAAAAAAAAACAATAATGACAAAGAATGATAAGCGTGTGGAAAGCATGTGCGAAGCATGGCCATCCCGCTCGCTCGTCTATGCTTCGCACACAGGAGTCCAACTCGAGTGTGATTATTGGGGATCGACATCATCAGAAGACGATGGCAGTATGCGACGACAGATTCGGTTGGCTATGGATAATATTTTCAACATGAAGAGAAAGTGATGAGAATCAAGCATAAATACCGACGGAAGGATTGCAGTATGCTAGTTGAAGTAGCAAGAATCCAAAGAAGAGCATTAGTAGGTTGTATGATGCGAGTCTTTAAGTTAGATGCGGAATGGTAGGAATTTCAATAGGAAAGCCCAAGGAAGATGTGGAAAAGGGTAGTGAGATAGTTGCAATGGTGCACTTCATTTCGAGCGGAAGCACCCCAGGTGAGTTAAGAGCCAAAACGACGATGGTGCACGAACAACCAGGGAAGGAGGCAACCAGGACACTCAGAAGGAACAGATACGAGGTCTCACCCAAGATTTCTAAGAGTGCGGTAGTAGTTAGAAGGGTTTGGGTTTCCCTGACCACCAGAACACTAGGGGCGGAGACTCGCTGGCTCCAGCAGTGGACTGTCAAATGTGCAAAACAAATGTGCTAGAGCAGCTGGCCTACTTCACAATTTGGCAACGACAATGAACTTGTCCCAGGTCGCGGCAAGCCTGAAGTGCTAGAGAAAGCACAGATAAGGTAGATGATCAAGGTTTCAAGAGACTAGAGGATAAGTTTGAGGTAGATGACCAAGGTTGCAAGAGACTGGAGGATGAGCTTGAGGGAGATGACCAAGGTTGCAAGAGACTGGAGGATGATTTCGAGAAGTACATGATAGCGAGCTTCAGACGCCAAGAACAACTTCAGAAATTAACCATAGTGATAGACGAGATCAGCACCAGTGGTGTCCAGCTGAGGTGGCTCGAGGGCGAGCCACATGTTTGTGTTGGGGGCCTGTTGGCATGGGATAAGTCCACACGAAGTGCGGAAGCCGTCAGGTGCAAAAGGGACAATCCACGAAAGAAAGAGCATTCACAGAGTTCGAGAAAGCGCAAGAATAGTTGAATTAGTTAGAATTGGTCATGTGGACCTTTTTGTAACCGCATAGTAGCATATAAATAGAAGTACATTTGTAAGCCTAAGGGCATCGATCAATTGATAGAAGAAAGTGATAGGGAGTTGATCCATATTTTGATCTGTTTTGTATCCGTGACATGGGGTATTGACTGTTTCTGCGAAGTTCATTCTGCAAGTTTTAATAAATGCATGAAGATGTTCAATTATGGTCCCATTTATGTCTCTGTCTCTGTGCGATGATGAATGTGAATGTTTGCAACATGTTTAATACTCTGTGGGTTGAATAATTACTGTTGATGTGAATAAGTAGGTTAAATATGTTGTTGCAAATGTTTATTATCTGTTGAATCTGCGAATGGTCTAATGTGTGAATGATGAGTTAATAGTTTACTGCGGAAGACATAATCTCTGGTTTCTACAAAGATAATGTTTGTTGGATGCATGTCCTCAAATCCACTGCAAAAACTTGGTTCCTACATCCCCCGTATGCATCTTAGGTGAGACTTCATTCCTTCTGTGAGTGTTGTTGGAAGGGTTAACACCCTTCTGGGTCGGTGCGTAAGGGAGTTTGGGTTGGTGTTTTTTGGCGATAGTTTGCAGTGAACCCCTGTTGACAGTCGATGTGTCAACACACATTGTCTTCTCATGCATCAGCAATCGCATATAGTAAATCTTAGCATATAAAGAAGAATGGTAGAATAAATTATGTATTAATGGTTTCACTAAGGGAAATGGATCCATATAATCATTTTCCCCCTTATCCATAGGCAATAGCTTATGTACGTTCCATATCCAAGCCAAGCAACGAAGAAAGAAGGGTAATTTTTCCAAATAGAGGTCCCAAACACAATCCAAATGTAGTGTCCAACTAAAATGGGATTTATTTATTTATTTCGAGGATAGGTCTCTAGTCATCTCAACCATATTGTAGAAACATATCTCTTCCAACACAATCTTATAAAACACCCCCTTTCTCTACTAAACAATTCCTTAGGAAGTCCAGTCTTTCCAACTATTTCTCTCCAAGGAGATGTAACAACCCCATTTTAATGGTATATTTTAAACTTATGGTAGATTCCTTGAGAAAAAACCAAAAAAGAACTAATATATTAATCATCTATTCATCAAGTAAATACCTCTTGGATAACTAGCATAAATTAAAAACTATAATCCAAGGAGAAGAATCTCTACTTACATGATCGATGACCAGCTTAACCAATTTGTGTGCATACATTGTCCTCAATTAGTCACTAACTCATCTATCCAAAACAACAATTGAGAGGACAAGTATCCACCCAACCAACCCTCAACAAAAGTTGAGGCTCCCGATCCCTCAATAATTAACCCTATGCCAGACTAGGTATGGCCTTACTTTTTTCTCTGTCAACCTTTGTACAATCATCTCCTCCTCCTCCAATAGATACCCTCACCAACAACCTGAAAATCAACATAAACAAGCAAACAACTGGAAAATCCCACCAACAAGACTAATGCCCCCACCTCTTGGTCTTGCCCCATTTTATTACTATTTTTTTATGTTTTACTCAATTTCTTAATTTTGCATGGATGGCACACTTGTCACCCATATATCTAAATTAAATTCCAAATGCACATTTACCTTTTTTTTAAATATATTAGTTTACATTTTTACTACTACCATATGTTATTATACATATACTAATGACTAAGGTTGGGATGTTATAGGATAGTTCCAACTCCAATATGTTTTTTCTTTGAATGGTATGATGGGTTCTTAATTGCCAAGAATATTGCACTTTGACTATCACAATTCAACTTAACAACTTTTTGTTTAAATCCAACCTCTAAATACAATCTATGCAACTAGACCACCCCTTTGATTACATGAGTAGCTGCCATGTATTTATCCTTAGTAATCGATAGTGCTTCAACCAACTATCTTCTGCTCATCTAACTGACTTACACATCGAATAATTTGAAAACATATCCATTAGTTAACCTTTCACGGTCGCATTCCCCAACGCAGTCAGAATCAACAAAACCATGTATAGTTTTTATTTTATTAGTTTCAAGTTTTCCTTGGTAGCAGATTGCATAATCCGTTGTGCCATGCAAATACCTGAAAACTATCTTAATAGTGGTTCAGTGCTATTTTCCAAGTGTCGACATCTACCTGCTCAATACTTCCACTACATGGGAAGTATCAGGTTGATTACATACCATTTCATACATCATACTACTTGCATCACTAGCAGAGGACACATGTACTCTATTCACTTTGTGTGTCTTCGAACACTATTCAGTAGATAATTTAACTCCTACAAGAATAAGTACCAAAATCGGTTTGCATTACTATATGTTGAAGCATTTCAAAACTGTCTCAACATATTTACTCTGATTTAACTAGAGCCTTGTACCTTCTCAATCTCTTTTGATTTCTATTCCAAGAATGAAATAATCTACACCAAGATCCTCCATGTCAAACTTGGAAAACCACTGCAGTTTTACCTCCTTGATTAGATCCATGGTGTTTCTGACCAACATATATTGAAATACAAAATTGCATATTTAAAATGATCTCTTAGGATTTATTTATGTACATACAATGATCATCCTAAGTTCTCATAAAACTCAACTATTGGTTATACAAATAAAACTTTTGGTACCACATCCTATAAGGTGATTGCTTTAGACCATAGAGGGACTTCTTGAGCTTGTTGACCAGCTCCTTATCCCGTTTTTTTGATGCTCAACATCGACATGATTCCAAAGTGTCGGAACATGACATCAGATGCGAACCTATTACAATTTATTGCAATATCATTATGTATGTATCATCGTGCCCGAGGCAATGTGCTTGATGCGTATGTACTTTATTTTTCCATTTTTGTTTCCATATGACCCCTTTGGCAAGTCTCCCAAGTTACATTCTCATCGTTACCATGCCATGGTCGTCGGTCGAGTCAGGTTATGGGGATTTGTCGTCTTTTCATATGGGCATCATCATGTCAGGTAGTCAACACCATTGTGTTTATCTCATCATATTGGTCCTGCCTATATTTCGCTTTGCCAAAACTGTCACCGTTTGACCCTTTCGACACTCACTCAAAGTTTCGAAAAGTTAAAGTCTTTTGCGTCTCATTAGTTGAAATCCACCTATTTTTCATCTCCCAATTAATTCACCGATCTTGTTTATTAATGCCAACTCATCACACCTACGTCCGGAAATTTTCAATTATCCCCTAAACATTCCCCTTGCAAAAAAATCCAATGACCTTCTTTTTAATAATAAAAGAAACCTCACCTTTTTCATTAATTTTCTCCACCCATCCCCTTTTTCATGTTTATTTCTCAAATCCAACGGCCCTCGTGCTCTATTACTTTTAAATTCCCCATCTTTGTAAATCTCACTCACCTTTTCCCTATTTCCCCCTTACCCCTTTTATTTCCCTCATTTATTCCTTTATCTCTAACACCTTTTATATTTATATATATTTTAAAAATGAAAAATTCCATCATCCCCTACCCTCTTGCATTTCCTTTCCTTTTATTATTCCCCTTTATCCTCTTTTCATAAAATTGCCTTTGTTTTTCCCCTCCCCTTTATACTTTTCCCTATCCTACCATGAAAACTTAAAAGAATGCTAAGGAGTCTTTCATAATGCAATTAAGGATTTTGAATAATTTTTTTATTCAAATACCAAAAAAGAAGCCGTCTTTTCAAAAGAAAAAGTGAATTGATAAAAGATTAAATGAGGGACTGTTTCATGCTTGGATTCATAAACTGTTACCATTACAAAACAAGAGGGGTTGCAGAGCAGCAAGCCCTTTCCTTTAATGTTAGTTTGAAAGTGAAAGTTGTAAGTTTAAAAGGGAAGAAGTGTTAATGAAAAAGTAGGTAACTAAAAGATATTGTGTTTTGAAGTAAGTATCCTTCTTGGAAATAGAGAGAGGAAGAGGTGAACATGGCAGTTTGCAGGTCTTGGCCATTCGGTTACAGGTTTTGAAAAGTGAGACACCTCTCACAGAGAGAGGGCGAGTCATCTGAGGGTATCAACTGTGCGAGAAGGTGGTAGATATGGAGAGTATTACGTGAGGACACTAGCCATTCGGTTACATGTGTTGAAAAGTGAGACAACTCTCACAGAGATAGGACAGGTCGTCTAAGGGTATCGTCGACCATGCGAGAAGGTGGTAGATATGGAGAGTATTACGTGAGGACACTGGAATGAGTAGTTTAAAAAAAATTGGCACTGTGCATAAAATGACAACTTAGGAATGGTCATGAACCTGACAACCAGGATCTCCGTAGGGAAGGGGATGCTCTGGAAATCTCAGTTTTAAAACTATGTAGACACTGTGCATAAACTGACAACTTAGGAATGGTCATGAACTTGACAACCATGATTTCTGTAGGGAAGGGGATGCTACGGAAATCTCAGTTCTGAAACTATGCATACAGGTATCACTTGATAGAAGGGGGCTAAGGACTATTCAGGGCTATTGGATTATCCACGTGGAATAATGGTTTAGATATAGGGGACAAAGGCTTGGACTATGTGGGGGAGGATCTCAATGGTGAAAGACAAGATCTGTCGGATGAGGGCTGAGTGAGAGTGATATTAGCTACACCAGATGAAGAATATAGGGCACTATGGCAGAAGAAGGTGGAAAAAGCAACTAAAATCCCGGAAGATGGTGGGGGTCCATCTAGGTCAAAAGACCCAAGTGGGAATACCGTGCTCTCGGGGACCCAGCCTCCTAGGTATATGAAAGGATTATCCAAGGTAAACCCTAGGAATTTGGGCATCGTATCCAGCAATGATAATCCATCTTATCGTTCTTAGCAACAGATGCATCATAGAAGACAGAGTTTGGTTAAAAAAAGTAGAAAGTGGCACTTGAGAAAGGAGATGGAATGCATGACTATAGGTAAAAACATCGGTCTGGAAGAGAATGTGGCCCTCACTCTGAAAGGTCTGGTGGGGAAATTTAGTTACAAGGCTATGAATCCCTATGACATCAACCAATGGGTTGCTGCAACTTGGTCGCCATTAATAGGGCACAAACCCGAGGTCCTCATCTTAAAAAATGGTTGGTACAGTTTCTTCTTCAGGGCAGAAGAACATGCAGCTCTTATTATGGAAAAAACATGGATCAGAGGACATGGTAGCCTTATGATGAAAAGGTGGTATTCGGGTTTCGATCCAAATTCGAAGAACATTATATTTAGGCATCTATGGTTTCACCTTCCTGTATTTCCTCTAGCACTTTGGAATGTGGAGGCTTTTTTAGCTGTAGCGAACTACATTGGCAGGTTCTTGCATATAAAGGAGGATATAGTCAAAGGCTCAGACAAAATACTTGGGCATGTGCTGGTTGAGATAGACATGTCTAAAGGGATTTTGGAGAAACTTGATATCAATTGGAGGGGGAAAAAATATACATAATCACTGGATTATTGGGGTCTTCCTTTCCGCTGCTCACGATGTCATGCAGTTTCCCATTTATGGAAGTAGTGTAGTGTGTTTGGCTCGGAGTCAGAGGAGGTGGGATCAATGGATGAGGTATATGCCTGGACATCTGATGGGGGATTGGATACGAAAGATTCTTCGACCAGACAGAACTCTCGCTTGCATCCTGGGCAACCCATACTAAACGACTGGATTCTGGATCCATTGTCTTCGCTAGGACTGTATTTTATTTTGGGACTATGAGGAAGTGGCGGCTATCTTGGAGGACAAAAACTTGTTGCTCGGGGGGGATCTGAATCTTACACTATCACCTGAATCTTACGCTATCACCAACTGATATTGGGGATCCAATGCCCGACAGGATCCTTTAGGGAAATTCTTCAAGGATCTTTTCAATACGACTGGGTTAGTCGATATCGAACCCCTTCCTCTTGGTCCAACATGGAGTAATGGGAGACAAGGAGTGGATAAAATCTCAAAAATATTGGACATGTTTATGTTGGGGGAGACTCTGATGGATTCAGCGCACAAAGACAGATCTTGGATCGACAAGGCATTTATATTGGATCACAGTCCAATATTTTTGGAAGTCGACTTCGAAGGTAAAAGAAGGTATTTTCCATATAAGTTTAATCATATGTGGATCAAGGATGTGGCCTTTAAGGACATGGTCCATCAAATATGGAGGGATTATGAGAATAAAGACTTTGACTCCCCTTCGTATTATTTGGTCCAAAAACTCAAGAATCTGAAAACAAGGGTTATCAAATGGGAAAGGACCGGAACTAAAGAACAGAGGCAAGAACTCATCGAGGTCAAGATGGACATTAACATCATTCATAAGAGATATATTGATGGGTTTTTTTTCCAGGTCATCGGGTTAAATATTTACAGGTGCTGGAGCAAAGGAAATTATGTATTTTACGAAAAGAGGAAGAAGCATGGCGGTTAAAAAGTCGTTCCTTTTGGATCAAGTTGGTGGATGGCAACATAAATATTTTCATAAATTTGATGATGGGAGGAGGGTACTTAATTCTATTTGGTCTATAAAATCAGTGGAAGGTGTATGGATAAACAAGCAATCAGACCTTTAGAGGGAAGCAATAATCCATTTTCAGGATTACTATCAGGACCCTGAGGTTCAAGTGATAAGGGAACAAATACAGGTGATCAAGGAAATGCCGCATTTTTTCTTTGTTCAGGAGGGAGAGGAGTTATATATTCAAGTAACACTATTGGATATTCATAAAGTCTTGAAGGGTTTTGCAAAGGAAAAACTCCCCAGTCCAGATGGATGGACCATGGATCTTTACTTGGAATTTTGTGACATAATGGGGGATGATTTATTAGCCATGGTGGATGACACCGAACTTTCAGGTAGGATTCCAAAGGTCCTAAACTCAACATATATAGCTTTGATCCCTAAATCATCCAACCTGGAATCTTTCAATGAGTATAGACCAATCTCATTATGTAATCCGACATACAAAATCGTGGCTAAGATCATAGCAAACCGTATCAAGTCGGTGCTATCTAAATGTATTTCAAAAGAGCAATTTGGATTTTTGTCTAACATGCAGATACTAGATGTTGTTGGGGTTGCGCAAGAAACAATGCATAGTATCAAATCCTGTAAGCTTAAGGCACTTATCCTTCAACTAGACCTTTCTAGGGCATATGACAAAGTTAACTGCGTATTTTTACAGCTGGCTTTGATTCAAATCGGAATCCCTTGGAAGGCAATGAAGTGAATTATGGCATGTGTTACCTCCGTCAAGTATGCAGTTCTAATAAATGGAATCCCTATGAAGTTTTTCTCATGCTCACGTGGTCTTTGGCAAGGATGCCCTTTATCCCCACTTCTTTTCCTGATAGTCATGGATGGTTTCAGTAGACTGCTATTAAAAGCTAAAGAAATGGGTGAGATATGAGGCATACAGGTTACAAAGAACATAGTAGTTACACATCAAATTTTTGTTGATGATGTGCTGCTATTTGGGGATGCTAAGAAATCTAAATGGACATGTATAAAAATTATTCTCGATCTTTTATGCATATCTACTGGTATGGAAATCAATGGGAGTAAATTGAGATTTATGGAACACATGGTGGACCATGTTACAAAGAAGGCCGTCTTGGATCTTATGCCATATGAAACAAAGGACCTTGTTTTAGGCACACGCTAGCTAGGTTATTTTATTAAGCCTAACGCATACACCATCAAGGACTAGTTCTGGATCTTCGAAAGATTTGATAGGCACATTCATCAGTGGTGCTGGAGATGGCTATCCTTGGGTGGTAGGATCACACTTGTTAAATCAGTAATGCAAAATCTGGGTGTTTACTGGATGTCTTTATGTAAAATTCCTAAATCAATCCTCACAAGTATCAGAAAAAGAATTCATAAGTTCATTTGGGTGGGAAAAGATGTTCATAAATTTCATCTAGTGGAATGGAGGAAGGTGGCTAGACCATATACGAATGGTGGGTGGTCTGTAAAGAACATCTACTCTTTTGTTAAGGCTCTTCTTGCTAAATCCTCTGGTGGGATATTATAGTGGAAAATCTATGGGGGAACATCATTAAAGACAAATACTTACGTGGCCTCTTTGTCACTCAATGGTTACGACTCCCAACATCATTAGTAAGGAATGTATCCAACTCTTGGGCGGGCATGACTTCGATAATATATATCATGACGGATTGGATGGTGTGGATCCCAGGAAATGGAAGATCCATCAAGATTGGAGAAGACCCGATAGTGGGAGGTCCTTATCGTTTCAGACTATCATATGAACTAATATTCCTGTTGCATAACAGAGGTGTTTATACTCTTCAACATGCAATTTTGACGGTCTCCTCACTACTCCCCAGTCAAAACTGGATGAACGCGGATCAGTTGGGTCTTCAGGGTGGAATGGCTAACAAGTGGCATGATTATATACATGGTCTGTATCATGGGAATGTGCGATTAACTGAGAGCATGGACAGACCAGTTTGGTCGTGGCACTCGTACACAGGTTGTCTGACAGCCAAAATGGATTATGAGGTAATGTTCCATACTCTACCTTGTAGTCAAGAATGGTGGCACAATGGATGTTGGAGGTGGAAAATTCCGAATAAACTCGAGGTATTTATCTGGATGACCCTTGAAGATCAGATTCTTACCTGACAAAACTTGCAGAAGCGTGGTTATCATGGACCAAACATCTGTAATCTCTGTAAAAAGGATTAGGATTATGTATCCCATTTATTTATGGAGTGTATCTATATACTACAGGTCAGGGATTATGTTGGGATTACCTTTCCTAACATCAGGGCTGGGCAAGGATCCTCACCACAGGATTATCTAAAAATTATGTTTGCATCATTTGGAAGGCTCGGCGAGCTGGCTATCTACACTTTCTGGGAAATGTGGAATTCCATAAATCTCCTTATATTTGAAAACAAGTTTACCCTACCCTACAGATGTGCGGTGAAAGCTTGGGCAAGGTTCTATGAATCTTCAAATAATACAAGTGATAGGCCTTTGAATCCATTATCTCGGTCTGCACCTCTATCCTTTAGGGATGTAGTTGCAAAATTTGATGGTGCTTCTTAGTCATCAGGGTCTAAATGTGGCACCGAAGCTGTCATATTTTTGGATAATCGAAGGAAATATTTTTTGTGGATGAACTGTGGTAATGGGTCTAATACTAGGGTAGAGTTGGTGGCTCTTTAGAGGGTGATATACTTTGCCAAGCTGCTCAAGATTGATTTGGATCATGTTTGTGGGGACTCCAGGATCGTCATTAATTGGGTCAGTCATTTGGGGGACATTCAAGCAATGGTGCTCTCTTCATGGATGTCACAGATTCGATGTTTACTTAGGGAGATGCAGGGGATCTGCTTTCACCACATTGCTCATGCTGACAACTATGTGGATGATTCTATGTCCAGGCGGGGTCTCTCTGCGAGGGAGGGTAGGATTTTCTTCGATCTCATGGAATATCATAATCTGAGGGACTCTGGCTCCCTCCACGTTTCTCTGGGTTAGCCTCTTGGTGGAGGTTATTCCATTTTTCCATTTTGTTTCAGGTTTGTAACTCTGTTTCGGGGGGGGTATATGTTTTATTGTATCCTTATCTCCTTTTACTTATGCATATGGTCACCTTTGGTTCGGGGACATATGGATGGCTAGGTCGGCCTATGATCAAAGAATTACCGTTGTAGGGGTTTTCAGTCTTTTTGGGTCTAAGTGTAAAATGTTCTACCTTTGGGTTATCTTCAAGATGTTGAAGAGGATGTAATCTGCCATATTATATACTAATAGTATAGAGTTTTTCTCTATGAAAAAAAAGGGGGATTGTTTCATGTTGCGCAACAAACCCCAACCTGTTACATAGAGGATAACCTGAAGCGATGGTACGTGGGAAGAGATGAAGTGACAGAGGTATGGAACGTACAATACGTGGAAAGGCAAGTAGCTGTAAAAAATGTTACACTCACAAACACGACAGAGGAAAAAAGTGGGTGGACTAGAGACAAATCCATGCGAATATAACAATGGCGTGTGATAACTGGCACTCAAATCGCCCCCTTCCAGCGACGAAAAAAATTTCGACGAGGAATAGTTCCACCCGTTCTCGTTATTTTTTTGGAATTTCGACAATCTGGGTCGTCTTAAAATGGGCCAAAACCTCTAGGGACACTATTCCATGGCATAGTTCCGCAGTAAATGGGGTGGAACTACGATTCTGCCGATTTTTATAAACGGGACTAGGGAACAAATTACCGAAAAAGCGGGGCGATTTGAGTGCATGTTATCCCATGCCTATAACAATTGGTATCCTACATACTCATAGCACCGGTGGCACCAAAGGATGTTACACAATGGGTGGTAGCCCAGAACCCTAGCCACAACAAAAATGCCAGCAGAGAATGGGAAAATAAAACGCATGACAACCGGATTTGCATAACAAAAGACAAACAAAAAAAATGTACATGTCTGTTGAGATAGCCACAATAACCTCCATGCATCAAATATACGCTTTCTGGAAGTTCATCATTCAATGATCATACATACTGTCTGGGATTTCTTTCAACTTCTTAACGATATTGACCACATAATGCATTGCTTGAAAATCAAGCAATCCCTTTTGTGGGTAGAAACCTATGATTCATATTTTTCCACACTATATGTTATCACAAGAAGTATTATAGTAACAAAACCTGTTTCTCTTAATTCCTTCAGGATTGTTTTAACATATGTATATATGATACCTTCCTGAAAACCAGTTTGTAATCCCCTATGGCTTCAAGAACAAGACATTAAAGGCCTACTGCTCGTCTTCAATTAAAATGGTTGATCGAATTCCTGAAAGGCCTACCTCCCTCGTCTTTAATTAAAATGGTTGATCAAATTCTTGAACACTAAAAGCATTTAGGTGCAGGATTAAAATCACAGAATAAATGGATAGATAGATGGGTTACACATGTTAACATAGAATATTTAGAAGCTGAGACTGTGTAAATCCTGGGCCAAAATCTCCATGATCACGCTCACAAACAAAAAAAGATTCACCTGCCTCAATCTTGCCATTCAGACACTCAGGTAGGAGTTATAAACAAAAATCTTGATCAATAGCTAGTATTTAATATAGATCCAAGCTAAGCCCAAGGCCACTACCTGCAGCCACCTCCACCTCTGCATATAATTATTTTTATTTGAAAAAGAGAGAAGCTTAACCCTAATTTCCATCACACAAACCCTAAACACCCTATGGGGTATCTATTTCTTTGCATCAAATGTATCTAATCAATCATTCAGATCATTCAGATAGGAGGGATGGCACTTACATAATGTGGAAGACTAGACCTCTACTCATTTTTCATCAGATTTGACCCTCAAGCCTCATATTTTTATGATTTTATTGTGTTTTTTTTTAATATTTATATTTATTAAGTTGATTCCTTGCATGGTCACTAATTGTGCCATATCACTTCTAATTCTACATGTTCATATAGCACAATATAAGGCAATAAGGATATATGTGTGTGTGTTATATAAAATAAAAAATTAAAGTTTATTTTAATGTTTAAATTAAAAAATTAAAAGTTTAAAACATTAAATATGATTTTATTGTGTTTTTTTTAATTTTATTTATTAATTAATATATATATTAAAGTTAAAATTAAAAAGTTTATTTTAATGATTAAATTAAAAGCTTAAAATATTAAAAAGATTAAAAAAATAAAAGTTTACCACATTAAACATTAACATAATAATATTTAAAATATTAATAATTAAAATATTAATAGTTTAAACTATTACATGTTTTGCAACATTAAATTATTCCATTAAAAAATTAAAAGTTAAAATTGGTTTTAAAATATTAAATTCAACTTTTGGTAAGTTGACATGAATTATGGCTCACGCTTTCTGTCAAGGAAGGTATTTCCCTCTTTGGCTACCTTATTCCTGCCTCAAAATGATCCTATTGTCCACAAGCATCATCAAAATAACCCAAAGTTCATAGTCTATATGAAGGGTTCATAATACATACATGATTTGAAACTTAAACCACAGGATCATATCAATAGATTATTAGCTTTGCCATCTTGTATTCAATGATGTCTAATCCAATTTCAAATGCCTTATTCTCAATTAATTGAATACCAAATGTAATCCCATTAATGTTGATTGGTCGTGAAGAAACCTAAGAGGAGACTCAAGTCCTCACCGATCTAGGATCTGAAGTATCATGGACCTCTACCTGAATCTAATTGCCTCAATTAAATGGGGAAACCTAGATGTCAAAAGTGATCCTCCTGGAAACCTATGGCCGAAATGGGGGGACGCAAAGACTTAGATTTGTATCTTAGCACGTATAAAATGAAGAGAGCAAGGCATAAATAGTTAGGGTCTCAAATAAAAGTGGAGAGGGATCGAGCATAAAAGTATCGAACATAACTTTTACTGGAAATCATGGGAGAACTGAGGATTTGAGATAAATTTGAAAGGGCTACATAAAAAAAATTTCTATCCACCGTTAATATTGGGAAGGCTATTTGTTTTGTTATTATTATTTGTTTAATAAATATTGGATGAATGTCTTAAATTTAAAAAAAAAAACTCTCCATGTTAAAATTTGCTCATTAAATATTTCTAACTCCTTAAATTTCGCCATGGACAACCCTAAAATTTTCTTTCATTGAAACAAATTTGTCTATGGATGGATATTCTCGAACTAATTCTCGAGGGATCTCCAAAAACTGGACAGCTAGAAAGCGGGTCTCCTATGAATTCTTTATAAGGATCTCCAATGGGATCTTGAACTGATCCTGAACATGATTTGTTCCACTGCCCATTGGATTTCAAACAGATTCTTCAATTGATTCTCGAAATGGATTTCCTTGAATGAATTTATATCCCCCCTGACTAACAAGCTCACTCTCAAGCTGGATCTACAAATAGTTCAACGATTTCTTTTATTGTGTGACCACCCACCCGATTGGAATGTGGGGTGGAAAAGGGGCATATCATTGGTCTCTGAGAGGGATGGATTAGGCCAAGGATAAACGCATATTTTGTTACAATTAGTTATGCATACAGAGTTTTTCCCAATAACACAATTAAAATTAAGATCCCCTTCATAGCTAATACTTTGTTTGAAGTTCTAAGTGAAGTATAATGGCACACCCATGTGAAATATCAGACCAATAGGCATTTTTTACATCATGTTGTTGGAGATAGGGATGAGTTACTATCCTAAATGAATTCATGAATCGACATTGTCCAGGCTAAATTTGTGTAAGATACCAATGGCATATATTGGTACAATGTCTCATTTCTTTGCCAATATTCATGAAATCTTAAAGGATTAACAATATGACCATTTAGTGAATGGCAGGAACAAGAAGTGCAGTGAGAAACAGTGGCTCTCCTAATGGGCATTGCTATTATGTGCATGTTCAAATTATTACCTTCATCATGACCACAATCCCTGTAACCCTCCACAGGATACAAATTTCCATAGCCAATATTGTCCTCTCAATACTTTTATTTCCTTGAATGTTTAATACAAGAGATGAGATAAATTCATTGTATTGTCTCGGGAAGTAGATTTTTTCTTCATGAAACTGATATTGTTCATCGATGGCCCATATGAGAGAGTCCAACCCTGGGTTGCATTCATGAACTTTCAATTTTTCTTTAGCCAAAGCCATTTCCTTCTACAACTCCTGATTAGTTTTCCACAATATTTTGTTAAGCTTCCTCATCTTCTGATAGGGCCTCTAAAAATGGGCAATCATGTACAAAGGTTGATTCTTGGTAAATAATGGATTTCTTCGTTTCTTACAACCTTCCCTGGGTAATTTGGTTTCTAGAATATCATCCCCACCTCCAACATGCATTTCCAATTACTCATATGTATCAACTGAATTATTTCAAGAATCTTTTCAATGTTTTCCATTCTTCTAGAATGAGTTATGTTCCTCTTTGGAGCAAGGAAAATTTTAAGAAACCCTCCTAAATTTATATGTATAATAAATGGGCGAATGATATATAGGAAAATATGAAGGTTAATTTATCAATGTTATATTATGTATAAATATTTTTTTGGCAAATCTCTCATTAAATTATCTAATGTTGTAAAATCTTGGTGAATCTTTCACTAAATTATAAAACCTTGTAAAATCTTGGCGAATCTTTCACTAAATTATAAAACCTTGTGAAGCCTTCTTGAATCTTTCGGAAAGTTTCTCCTTGCAAGTCATGGCCCTCTACATGCCCAAATACGTGGCTATGAATGAAGTCCCAACCCCTAGGCATGATTCCCCAAACACCCACCAAAATGTTATTTCTGTATTGTTGATCACAAGCTTCACAATCCCCATGTTTCCTGGGAAAACTTTGGATATGAGGTGATGGGATTTAAAACTCTCCTAGATGCAAATGGGTCACTATAAGACTTGATAGTAAATATTAATTGCCCTTCTCATGTGGACATTAAGAAACTTGCAAAATGAGATTCAACCCATAAAATTTGGACGAATATAACTCCAAAATCAATTTCCATGATCGATAGAAGGCGAAAGAGCCCCTAGCAACTGTCATTTCTAGAAATTGGGGGCGAATAGGAGATTCCTAGTGATTTTTATGGTCGGACAGAGGTTTAAATCCATTTTTAGATGGGCAAAATTGCTTTACCTTGGATCCCCTTTTTAATTTTGATGGTCTAACCTCATATTCATTAAAAATAAATCAATAAAATGTGGGCTAATCATACTTGACGGGTGTGCCCATTAAAAATTTAAAACCCCTAAATTTTTCCCATGGGATAAGATTAGCCCCTAAAATTTCTTATGCTTTGGAGTGGTTGAAGGAAAACAAACCCCGCAAACCCTTATGCTCAAGTAATATGGACCTACAAACTCTTATAGATGTTTTGAAAACATCAACATGCAATTCTATTGCTTCCAAGCATTCGTCAACTTCCCTTTTTGTTGTTGGTGTGATGGCCTCTGCAGTTGTTGCTTCTTCCTACATGTCTTCGTTTCTATTTTGCCCAATGAAAGTAACTCAACTCCACCTGGTTGACAGTAAAGCATATTTAACTAATAAATTTACCAACCTATGATGGGTTAGGATTTTTTTTTCTGAATTTCGGCTACTTACACTAGTAGAAAAATGGGTAATAAATGACTGGGCGACCAAAAAAATAGGTCACCAAGTGAAATAAATGACTAAACCACCAAAAACATTGGTCACCACAGTGTTTTTAAGTGAAATATGACTGAATTTGAGCAATGACTAAAGAGTCTAAGTTAATAATAATATAAGATGTCCATTATTAAAATTTACGAAATTGTAATAATTTTATTACAATTTCGTAAATTTTAACGTTGTAGATGGATTTAGCGGCATTGATATTTACAAAATTGTAAAATTTTGTTGTCAAAATTGCAATTGTCCATTGTTCGAACAATGGACAATTGCAATTCAAAAGGGGTCTTTGAATCCATCTGCAACGTTAAAATTTACAAAATTGTAAAATTCAGTTTATTGTCAAAATTGCAATTTATATCCATGGTTGCTTCAAATCGTTGTTTTTTATAAAATAAAGACTTAAAACTTAAACCCGGATCTATCAATAAAGAGAGATCAAATTTCTTGAGTTTAAATTTAAAAAAAGAAATACACCTCAAGAAATTGGATCCCTCTCGGTGCTTGATAGATACGGGTTTAAGATGGATCTATGCTGGTGGACAAACCATTCATCAGGAATTGCAAAAAGGTTGGGAGATCTGGCCAAAGAAGGGGATATCCCATGGTTCGATTTTGTAAGTCAAACGCAACGTGTTTGAACTTTGAATCAAGTTTCTTAGAGCTCCAACAAGCCTTAGCCTTGGAGGGTTGATTCAGTATTTCTGTTTGTTTGTTCCCATTACAATTTCTATCATGCTTCTATAGGGGAACTGTTGCTTACAGTCTACCCTTTTTTTTTCCATGGGTCGTCCCCATGTATGGTTGCCTTAGCACATGTAGTAGAGATAGCCATTGAGCAAGTTTGGGGTGACACTCCCTGCTAGGTTTTTGTTTCTCTTATTTGACCAAAACAATATCTATAATTGAGGGAAAGGTTTGGCCTTTCCCTCAAGTTTTGGTTGACTCACAATCGTTGATCTTAAACAAAGCGATGTTTACCATTGGATTGTTTCTCGGCTGTAGACGTCGATTTGCTCATAGATTTGTTGTTGCAAAGGATGAATTCACTTGTTCTTTGATCGATTCACCTTACTTTTTACCAAAACTTCAAAGGCTCTGCAACCTTAATTTGTTAACCACCCCCAGTCTCAATCAAAACCCTAGAATAACTCACATAATACCAATAACGTCCTCATTCATCAGACTAGAGAACTTTAGTCAATCTCATGCCCTATGCTCATTCACCTATGAGAAGGTATGTTATTCAAATAATGAATTAATTAGAGCCCAAGAATGTAAATGCAAGGAGGTATAGAAGTCTGTTTGGTTGAATGCTCAAGCGCATAGTTACAAGAGTGAAGAGTAATATTTTTTGTTGTCCATAAATTTGGGATATTTATTGGCTTAATGTGAATGAACCAATGGGCAAGGAAGCATTTATATTTGACTATACGCCCTCATTTATTGGACAAAATTTGTTCCTTGCAAGTCAAAAAAATACCTATCAAGATTCTAACCTATGTATTCATGAAAACTATGAAAAAATAAATGTGAGAGACAACAATTTAGGCATTAGAAAACACAGAGAAAGTGTAAGTGCCTAAGTCAGATCGCTGGTTTGTCAACAATAGAAAATATGGACTCTATTTGGTTTCATTGCTGAGATCGGCGACTTACTTTTCCACTAGCTGAGCGATCGCTTTGTTAGAACATTAAAGGAAGCGACGGACACTAATCAGTAGCTGAACAAATGTTTCAGCACCGTTGATTGCATATCTATTGTGTATGTCTCCCATTTATCTTTCTATATTGTAGATTCAGCTTAAGACTGGAATTATTGAGGATCAAGAGATCAAATTCCTTTGAAAAAAAACTTACATCTCCTAATCATCTCCAAAAAAAATTATCTCGCATTCTCGATTTAAAATAGATCTATGTTGAAACTTTTATTTAAAATTTAACACATATTTGACCAACCAAATAGTTTTATTTAATTTGTTTTCACATGTAAAATTCGTTTAGCTCAATCTTGGATGGATTTCTAGAGGTGGGTACGTTGTTCGATATTTCAACTAGTCTTGTAGTGACTGAAAATTATAATGCAAATGGTGAACGATCTGGGTAAGGTCTTCCTACCATTGGGTTGGAAACGGTAAATGAAGACTGAATTAAACACTCTGCTCTCCATCGTTGAGTTGGGCACAAAGAAATGTGAAATTGTGAGGCTCCATGCTACTCCCATGCATGTGAAAAAAAATCCACAGTTGGTTGCTTGTCCTTTTTGACAACACAGGTTTCAAGTATGGTGTGATGAGGAGGACCTATGCATGAATTTGCTTGGCTTCCAACCAAACCAGGGAAGCATAGTAATGAAGAATGTGAATGCACTCTCTCTTCATGTGAATATTCTTATTTTTGTACACATAATCATTCCTTGTATTTTTCTAATAATCAATTCAAGGATATAGTAAGATCTGCATGGCTTGAATGGATAAAAAAAATGATGTGTTAGATTCTTGATCAAATGAGATCGACATTTCTCTCTATGCATGTGGCTGCTCCTCCTATAGACTATTTTGATACCAATGACTCACCCAATTGTAGTGCATGTACAATACTTAGTGCACATAGGACTAAGTTTTTCAACAATTTTCAAAATTTAATAGTATTTCCATGTCTAATATTTATGCCAGGACTAATACGTGATGAGCACATAAAATATATTCCTGGGACTTGAAGTCCTCATCAATATCACCTGCTTTTCCTTTGTGTCATTGAACAGCTTTAGAATCAACATGCTTTCAGCTGGGATCCGTAGATAATAAACAATAGGAAAGAGTCACACATAAAGCATGACATTTGGTAGTTTAGACAACTTTCAAATTCTGAGCTCAAATTCGTTCCCAGGAAAGAAGGTAGCTGTGTGGTGAATTGGATATGCAAATACGAAATCCTCCCAGGTGCTTAGCAACCCCGACTTATACTGCTAATAGATACATCTATGCATCTACCTATCTGTCCAATCTATGTTATATGTAATGGACTATCTGCAATAAAAGAGGGAATATTGATGATATCTGTACCTTGCATTCATCATTTTAATCTTGTCTAATTCTGTCTATGTAATATGTGAATATGAGGGATTCTTAGCATAAAGTTTTCATACATGATATTGTATCTATGCTAAGTGTAATACATACAATATATGCCAATAGTCATTATTGAAGCTATGCCAAATGATATTGTACAAGTGACTTCTGTGGAAATTGAAATTTAAGAAGAAAAAAATTGCTCATGTCACGAAAATTTGATCTCTTTGAAATAACATAACTATAAGTAAGCCTTTGGATGTATTACAATGTACTTTCAATGCCTTGTTATCTAAGTAAGAGTTGAACTTCATTAAGAAAAAACCAATACAGTGCCCACGCCAAAGAGTTTGGAGTAAATCCTCCCACTTATGGATGCTTGCTAGGCTGATATTTTTGGAGGTAGAAGGATTGAGAGAACCACCTTCAGACCAGGATATGAAACTGTAAGTGCACTTAGATGTGAAATCGTGCATTCTTGACCGACTGATAGAAATTCAGCATTTCCATCTGAAATATTGTTCTGTAAAATTTCATATAGCTTATCTACTTTACTATATTTGAAATTCTTCACTAAAAACATATAACTATTAGTAATATGATTCACAGGTAACAGAGGTTTTGATAGGTGTTAAAAATAATGTCGATTTCCAAAAGTCCTATATTAAAAAAATAGTGGTGTAAATAAAGAATGATCTCCAAAAATCCTATATTGACCAAAATTAGTGATATAATTTATTGAGGATTTTTATTACTAAGAAAATGTCCAGATTTGAGCCCTTGAACCCACTTTCAAGTGGAGACGTTACGAAATATGCACTGTGCTAATATACTAACACTAGAAATGGAAAAATAAACCAGTGTTTAGGATATGACTGTAAGTGATGCATGGTGGTGGTAGACTCACCTTGCATGGCCCTGTCAATTTTTTTTGGAACTTCATCTCAATCCCATGCCCATGGAGTTCACTCAAAACTCCATTAGATGCTTCTTCATTAAAACTCCATTAGATGTTTCTTCCTGCTGGACAAGATGTCAAATACTCTAACGCATTGAAACGCATTGAAAGAATATATTTTCCCTTCTTAAAAAAGTTTATATACAAAGTTAGAAACATAGTTGGCCTTCATGTTCACTTTGAGTAGTGGGCATATGAGTGTATGAAAAATTATTTATTAAATTTTAATTATGGCTGGATGAATTCCTCCTTTCTCTATATATGGTAGATAGATTAGGGAAATGCAAAAGAATAGATTGGATGCATTTGGTATTTTATGTGTTCTATTGGTATGATGAGAGGACAATCATATTTTTTCTTGGCATGCGTTGATTTGTAAAGTGAAACGGTGATGTAATGCACATATGTAAATCTATACATTAAAAAAAATTATGCATTTATATTGTGTTTATATTTATTAAAATGTTTGTGTTGAATGTGATGTAGGCTGTAAGTAGGATGGCATCTCATTTTCAGGTTGTGCCTTTGGTGGCATTACCTTTTTATTCAAATTCAAATGTCTGGTTAGAGAAGAATTTGTTGGCTATTGCTATAGGCCAGTTGGTCACCATTCTGGTATATTTGAAGTTCTCTAGTGTTTTCTTAATTGTTAATATAAATGTAGACAATTTGAAATTTGTGAGTATAACGTTATATATTGCAGTTTATGGGATGTTTGGCTACCATTGAATTTTGTTCCTTAATAAATTGTTAGAATGAATAATGATTGGTCATGGGTATTAAATAATATCCAAAACTAATCATGACAATTAAAGTAGTTGAGTTGTTCATGGCCATCATTGTGAGCTCAGTGACCCTTCTAGTTTGGTTTGTTTTTTGTGAGTGCATATGCATATTGCATTCTCCACGATATTGGTAGATATAATTTTAATTTAATTTGAATGTCCACATTGTAAATAAAAGTATTATGTGAGGGTGAGTTTCCCATTCTATTAGTTCCTACACGTGGCTTCGGTGGTTTAGGTCATTTCAGAAATGATTGTTTTGTGGTGTATAATTAATTTGATGTTGGATCACCGAAAGGTTTAGAGAGCAATTTAGTCTTCATACCTTATTTTATTATGTACAAACACTGGAATGATGCCTCGATTGCATTGTTTCTAGATTGATCTATTAAGGGATTGTACCTCTTTGGGAATAATACTCCTCGTCCCCTACTCTTGACACTCGTCAAAACTTTGTTTATTTGGATTGTAAGAGAGGCCAAGGTATGTGTTTTTCTTTCTAATTTGTGATTGTTCACGATTCTTGAGGTGGATCAGCCTATCATAAGTTTGTGACTTTTTATTTTGAAATCTATTACACTTGATGCTTGATGTGTCGAGGTCTAGTGGTGGCTACCTCCATTATTATTTCCAGCATCACAATATTTGAGAAGAGTTTTATATATTTTCATGATTCTTGATGCTCGGGAACTCAGGTTTGCTTGTGATTGGGGTACAATAAATTCAAGAATTTTTGAATAAGAAAAAAATCATTGATTAAAATCCTCTATGGATCACAACCACTTAGTGTGATTAGTAGTTTAAGAGTTTTAGTGGAAGAATTCACCATCAAACAAGGGGTTGCTCTAATTATAGCATGCAATGCTTTCAAAGTCAAATTGACCGAGTTTCTAAAGTATGACAAAATGAAATATCAAAACGACTCCTAGAGACCACACTTATATATCATATCATCATATAGATACCCTTTGTGATTGTGTGTTAAGGTTTGTAAAATTTTGTGATATGTTTTATGTTATAGTTGGAATCGTAGTGTGTTAATGTTTGTAAGAGTTTGTGATATATTTTTAGTGTGAAATTTGATCTTATTTAAGGGTGTCAGATTAATGGAAGAGCACCTACTTTACATGAAGGAGGTTTCCAGTTCAATTCCTCCATGCCATGTCTACATAATTCAATGACTAATTAAATGACCAGTTAACAACAATCAATGACTAAATAAATGACAAGTTAACAACAATCAAGGACTAAATAAATAACCAATTAATAACAATCGATGACTAAATAAATGACCAATTAACAACAATCAATGACTAAATGTACCACCAAACAACAATAATTAATGACCAAATAGTGACAATTAATGACCAAATAACGACAATTAACGACCAAACAAATGACTAAATATATGACCAACTCATGAAGCAATTCAAGAAATTTACGACTAAGTGATAAATGGTCAATTTGGTCACGTGATAAGTGATTGCTAATTTATGACCAGCAGTCACCGCCTCAATTTTAGTCATTTATATCTGATTTTTTAGTCACTTATCACTCATTTTGTACTAGTGTTATAACTTGGGTACTCACAAGCTCAATTGATTAGAGAAGAACATAGGAAAAATTCACATACCTCTTGTGTTGTAAATGTTTCAAAAGCTAAAATGAAAACCAAAAAATAGTGGATACCTCCCTTCGTAGGTGAGAGAATTATAAATGCATAGAGAAAATTTTAGCCAAGGTTCTGCTAATGAATTCCTAAGAATTCTTCTTTCATCACCTGCGAACTTCTCTCTTCCTTTTACAAATTCTTCCCAAATGGAAATGGCAGAATCTTTACTCTCAAACTATCATTCCCCTTTTGTTGCTAATCATGTAACTCAAGCCACACACTCCACTAGTACAAACTGAGAGATAAGTGACCAAAAAAACGACCAAAATCCACATATAAATGACCACTTTTGAGTTGGTGACCACTGGTAGCAAATTAGTGGCGATATATCACGCGACCAAAAATGTGGTCATATTTAGCTTGGTCATTTATAGCTTATCTTGTGGTCATATATTTGATCATTAATTTGGTAATATATTTGGTCATTAATTGTCACAATTAATGACCAAATTTATGATCACATTTTTTGTCAACCGCTAATTTGCTACCAGCCATCGTCAACTCAAAAATGGTCATTTATATGCATATTTTGGCCATTTTTTTTGTCACTTATCTCTCATGTTGTACTGGTGGTCATTTATATTGAAATTTTGGTCATTTTTTTAGTCATTTATTTCTTTTTAGTGGTTTCAGAATATAAATAGGGCACGGAGGAATCGAACCACCAAGCTCCTGCCTATAAAGCAAGTTCTCTACCATTGAGCTAGCACCCTTAAATAGAATTCCTTATGGATTTATATGAGAATAAAATTTCCAAACAATTAACACCATCTTACTAAATTCTGGAAAAGGGTCACATAAGTAGGTAAGAAGCGACCAAAAATCTACATATAAATGACCAAAGACACAACCTCGTGGGAATAACACATGGTAATGATTAGTACAAGCCATAAGAAACTTCCAATGGTCAAAGACAAAACTTTCAACTCTACCACAATCCTGGAAAGCAAAAAAAATCTCTCTTAAATGAGTTGGTTTTCGGTTCACTTTTGCAAATATTGGATTTTCAAACACACTACCTTAAACCTAAAAGCATTAAAATATATAACTAAATAGAAACTTAAAAGGCATCCTTGTACACATACTAACTTAACAACAAGTTAAGAAATATTCTTGATATTTTTTATTGCCTAAAACAAATATATTATAAAAAAATATCATAATAAATTCAATACAAGGGTAGATAGTCAAACAAACAATGTGGTCAATCCGTGGACATCGATCAACTCCACATCTGATTGTTGCTCTTGGTTGTCCACAATTGCTGCACTTCAGCATTTATTCTTTGGAAAGTGCTGCTCGAACATTTATAAGACAACCCACACTCGAGAAATAGATCTACATGGTTGTTTTTTACAATCCAAATTACATATAGCATGTATTTGATTTGGAACTGAAATCTATGCCCCTCGTTTTCAAAATTTTGGATGTCAAGCTAATAAATTTGCTAACAATGAGCTATGTAGAAGGAAAATAAAATGTATTTATTTAACCCATGAATCATTGCATCAATAGGAAAGGTGGTAAGTGAGGAAGGTAAGTGAAAAACATGAAGATATAAATAACTTTCCTAAAACCCAAGCATTGGAGGGGTGAAAAAACAAGATTGCAAACAAAAACAATTGAAATTTGATTAAAAAAAGTAATATACTTAGGCATAATGAAGTCTTTATTAAAGACAATGATTATGCCTTTTAAGAATGCAATACACAGTTTACTGGGTGCTTCTCTGCAATAGTGGGGTACATGGGTGCTTCTATGCAGTACACAATAAGTCCAATAGATTGGTCTATATACACCTAATCTAAAAGATAAATACCCCTAATCTAAAATATAAATAATATATAACCTTAATTTAAAAGATAAATAATAACTCAGTAATAAACTACCAAAAGACTATTGAATGTACAAGTGGAATGGAGAAGAACCACCCACAAACTGATCCAATAAACAGTATCAAATACTAACATATGAGATACAATAAATAATAATATCACAACACAACATACATTTAAATGTAGCAGCAAAGGATGTTGAAGTACCTCAGGACTCCACACAACAAATTCTCGATGAATCCATACTCCAGCAATACTAGACCAGTCAGTAAGGGGGGCCCAAAAGGAGACCAAGCCAACCTGTATCATGTCCAAACCCATCAGAATGTTGATACATCGACTCCTGGGTAGCAGCCTGCAAGTAGATGAACATTCCATTTTCACTGTCTTTTCCATCTTGCAAAAGTCTCTTTAGAGGTGAGCCATCATTTCCCACAACACACAGGCTGCACTTGTGCCCTTCAATTATAGTTTGTTTCTCGAATTTGAAACTTACATCATCATTTTCGTTTTATGATGTTGCATCACTATTAAGTTTTACACTTTCCCTTGAATCCAATCCTCCTTTTTTAATTGTCTCTTGGGCAGGTTCATATTGAACAACTTCAATATGCTTACTATTGGAATCTGTTGTACCATTTGCAGCTTCAGGCTTAGTATCTTCATGGTGTTTGGTACCAGTCTCTACTATCCTTGACAACTTCACTAAGAGAATTTTCATGATGCGCGGCATTGATTTTTGAAGGTTCTAATATTATTTTGTCTATATTCATCTCTTCTACGTGGTCATGTGAAATCCTCTCCCTTAAATTAATATCACATACATATGCTATGCCCTCCCTTGACCCAAATACTGCACCACAAGTGTCTTATCAGTCCTGGGATAGCGATGCAAAAGAACTCCCCTGGGAAGGGCAATATTAAGACTATCAAATCATCCTGGGTATAAGAGTGGTAAAATCACTACTTATTTCATGCATTGAACAACATTTTGTAGGCCAGCTACATATTCCCAACCCTCTGCAAAAGTCACACTAGTCACGCTGCTAGATGATGACTCTCCAATAAAGATAGGTGTAACTCTTAATAGATCTCGATGAAGCAACTCACACTCATGCCTAAAACATTATTAGTCCTCTCCACAATTCTGTAACCATTTCTCTTCTACCTCTAAATCCTTCCAAAGGGAAGTTGCATTTGCTTTCCTCTTTTCTATTACCATCCTCTGGAACCACATCTTTTATATTTCTTGATGAAATCATCTACCTAGTGGGAAAAAAAAATGGTAATGATCAGTACAAGCCATAAGAAACTTCCAATGGTCAAAGACACAACCTTCAACTCTACCACAAACTTGGCAAGCAAAACAAAGTTCTCTGAAATGAGTTGGTCGTCAGTTCACTTTTGCAGATATTATATTTTCAAACACACTACATTTAAGTTATAACCTAAAAGCATTAAAAGATATAACTAAATAAAAATTAAAAGACATCCTTGTACACAGAGTAAATTAACAACAAGTTAAGAAACATTCTTGAGATTTATGATTGTCTAAAACAAATATATTATTAAAAAAATGATAATAAATTGAATACAAGGATAGATAGTCAAACAAACAATGTGGTTAATCCGTGGACATCAATCAACTCAACACGTGATTGTTGCTCTTGGTCGCCCACAATTGTTGCAATTTAGCATTTACCCTTTGGAAAATGCTTCTCAAACATTTCTAAGACAGGCCACGCTTGAGAAATAGACCTGCATGACCATTATTTACAAGTCAAATTACATATAGCATGGACTTGATTTGGAACTGAATCTATGCCCCTTGTTTTCAAAATTTTGGATGTAAAGATGATAAATTTGTTAACAGTGAGCTATGTAGAAGGAAAATAAAATGCATTTAGTTAACCCAAGTATCATTGCATCAATAGGAAAGGTAGTAATTCAGGAATGCAAGTGAAAAACATGAAGAGATAAATAACTTTCCTAAAACCCAAGCATTGGAGGGGTGAAAAAACAGGACTGCAAACAAAAAAAAATTGAAATTTGAATAACAAAAGTAATATCCTTAGGAATAATGAAGTCTTTATTAAAGACAATGATTATGCCTTTTAAGAATGCACTACACATTTTATTGGGTGCTTCTCTGCAATAGTGGGGTACATGGGTGCTTCTCTGCAGTACACAGTAAGTCCAATAGACTGGTCTATATACAGCTAATCTAAAATATAAATATCCCTAATCTAAAATATAAATAATATATAACCTTAATTTAAAATATAAATAATGACTCGGTAATAAACTGCCAAAAGACTATAGAATGTACAAGTGAAAGGGAGAAGAAACCCCCACACAAACTGAGCCAATAAGTAGTATCAAATACTAACATATGAGATGCAATAAATAACAATCTCACAACACAACATACATTTAAATGTAGCAGAAAATGATGTTAAAGTACCTAGGGACTCCACACAGCACATTCTCGATGAATCCATACTCCAGCAATACCAAAATGGCCAGTAAGGGGGCCCAAAAGGTGACCAAGCCAACCTGTAAAATGTACAAACCCATCAGCCTCTTGATACATCGAATCCTCGGTAGCAGCCTACAAGTAGATGAACATTTCATTCTCACTGTCTATTCCATATTGAAAAAATATCTTTGGAGGTTAGCCATCATTTCCCACACCACATAGGCTGGACTTGCGCCCTTCAATTATAGTCGTTTTCTCGAATTTTAAACTTACATCATCATTTTCCTTTTGTGTTGATGCATCACTATTAGGTTTTAGTAGTTTTTACACTTTCCCTTGAATCCAATCTTCCTTTTTTAACTGTCTCCTGGGCAGGTTCAGATTGAGCAACTTCAATATGCTTACTATTGGAATCTGTTGTACCATTTGTAGTTTCAGGCTTAGTATCTTCATGGTTTTTGGCAACAGTCTCTACTATATCCCTCACAGCTTCACTAAGAGCATTTTCATGATGCACAACATTGATTTCTGAAGGTTCTAATATTATTTTGTCTATATTCATCTCTTCTACGTGCTCATCTAAAATCCTCTCCCTTAAATTAATATCACATACATCTGCTATGCCCTCCCTTGACCCAATATCATATGCAGCCACAATGGTTGACTCAATAACATGCTTGGAACTGCCAGTGAAATTCTGAGATTTTTAGTGGGTGGTAGAATTGTCAAAGTCTTGAGGTTTTACATGTTTGTTCATTTCACTAAAAGAATCCTTAGGGCCTTGATATTTTTCTTGGCTGCCAATATCCCTGCTAGAAACTCCAGATTTTGGAGGATTTTCTTGGAATCCTAAGCCCCTGAGATAAACTTCAAGGACATAAATATTATTCCTGTAACCCGGATCTTCCTTTTGAATAGATTTTCCATCAGTGATGCAGTTTTGAGTTGTCAGGTCTTTCGAATCCTGGCCCAAAGAATGAATTTCATCCTGCAACTTTTTATTTTCGTTTTCACACAACATTACTTCTATATGAAAGTTTGGGTCTTGTAACATCAATGTCATTTCTAATTTGCAAAACCTCAGGTACTATATTGTTTTTCATTTGTAGAATATTTGAGGTTGCCTTGCTATCAGGATTCTCTCCATCTATTGAATCTGATGCATATATTGATGAAAAAAACACTTTTGTAGATATCTATGCGATTTTTCTTTTCTGGCGAGATGGAAAAAGGGCGTGCTAGTGGGCACTGGACACTGGGGGAGGGTCCATAATTCATTTAAACTAAATGAAGGGGACAATGGTGTGTCAGGAAGCAATAGTGTGTCAGGGAGGTGCCCAAGGTTGTTGTTTTTAGCAGAGAAATTGGTCTGAGTCGTCTCACTGTCAACTAAGAGCGAAGCTACAAAGAAATTTTCATTTCATTTGGTTTCTTATTACACAACAATAAAAGGTAATTTGATTTTTTTTCAGTCATATTTGCAGTCACCATTTTGTGTCAACATTCTATTGACTTCTCCGTTTAACTGCGAAAAAGGCACTCTTGTAGATATCTATACGATTTTTCTTTTTCTGCATCAATGGTGCCTGATTTCCCTCATCATAACTTCTCTCAGACATTGTTGTGTGCACTAGAGAAGCACATTGTTTCTCATACCTGTGTAAATCCTTGGACACCAAATTTGGATGCAATTAATTTGAGTCTTTGCAACCCAAATCTAGCTGAAACATTTATAAATCCTTGCATGCCATATCATGTTGTGACCAATTTAGATAAGTTATTTGTATGGCTGCAATTGAATCCCCGTTATGAGCTTCTGCCTTAACCATCATTTAAGGTCACGGTTTCCTTCTTGGTTTTCTGGCCCAAGGCACCAGCATAAATATATTAGTTTCTAGATCATCGTCTCTTTGGGAAGAATCGAGTCCTTGCAACCATCTGGTGCCCGCTATATTTGTCTCTTGTGTCGTTTCATCACACTGTGAGTTTCCCTTGGATGTTCATCCTTCTCCTGCTACTCCTCATTTTCTTTTACCTCCTGCTTCTGCAATTTAGTGCAATCGTGTTCTAAATTTCTAATCCTGCATCTAAGTCTTGTGTCCTAACTTTCAACATTCTTTTTGTAGACTCCATTGCAAGAAGAAGGGCAATCAATGCAATTATTTGTGTTCGATTCTACTTTATTAGCTCTCGATCTCTTTGCTTTTCTGGTTCCCACCCCTCCACATATTTTGATCCCTCCCCCTTCTTCTTTTCTGGATGCAAGGGACAGTATTTCTTCACTTCCAAATGCTCGTGATGTTGTATAATCTCCTGAATCCACAAGCTCCAGTGTTGCTCGGTGTAGGATCTCTATTGTGATCTTATTTTCCCTTTTTGTTATAATTTTCTTCTCGGCTCCGGCTAACTAAACCCTTGTCCTCAACCTTCTTGTGTTTCTTGCAGGCAGCATCCCTATCACAGTCCCACTCACATTCACATGCTCGAGGGTGCGATCTCTGCCTCTTGTGAGTGCCTGCCAATGAATCAGATACCCGAGGAAAATACATGACAGAGGAAACAAAGCACTTAGCCCCCAAATTTTGTTTAGGGTTTTTCCTCCGGAATTTCGTTTAGGGTTTTAGATGATCGAGTCTCTCCAATGTAAAAAATAGGGCAGAAATGCCAATCCCAACATCGATATCAATCATAATCGGCACTGTCATGAAACCTTTCGCATGAATCTATAAATATTAATCACATTCCGTGAAAAGGGTGTTTCTGCATAAACGCATTGATCATATTAAAAATTGTATTCAAATATTCCAAATGATAATGAAAAAACGGTGCTTACCTCCTGCAATATGTGCTATGAATCTGGGCTACATTGATCTATATGCGAATAGCAGTGAAAACGGTTGAAACCCACAGAATTTAATAGCATCCGCAAAAGAAACAATGGATATATTGAAAATATCATGACCTAATCAGTTAAAAGTGAAGGTGTGGAGAAGTAGGGGTTGAAGTGAGTTAAAAGCCTAAATCCCCTGGTAGCTTTAGGATGCTTACTAAGTAGGCGGTCTAAAGTGTTTCAGGTTTAGGGCATCCCCGCTTATTCTACATTACTTTAAAGAGGACTTTTATATGAATGGCATGACAATGTACTTATTATGAAAAATGAATTCCACCCGATTTATGTATATTTGCCACCAATATTCCACTTTTCAATGTTGATATCAATCACATGTTTATTTGCCAACCACATATTTTCTTTTGTGTTCTCATGGGCTTGAGAGTGTGTGTGTGTATATATATATATATATATAACTAGCAATTGCCCCAAAAGGTGCAATAGATTGCCGAAGGAAAAATTGAATAGATACATAAAATGAATTGAACAACAATATCTTGTCCTAGAATAGATGCATAAGTTATAAACGTCTTGGTCATAGGTACAAAATATTTTTCTCACTGTGTTCCAGGACCGACTTGTTTCCTATTATGGAGCACATGTGAGAAGAAACAATTAAAGAACATGTTCCCCCCAGTGAGGATTCTCACACTTTTCTACCAACTCCAATGCTGCAACCAACTGATTCATCTATTCATCATTTGCTAGAAATACGGGTTCAATATTTGGTTGCTAAAAAGCAAGTCATGAGTGTCGTAAATATCTTGGGGAGTTACAACATATACATACAATACTCTGTAAATAAAAGAATGGTGTAGGGGACACCCTATGCATTTATGTTTAAGGGGAAAAAGCTAACAAGGAGATTTGAGATGTTGCATGGAGCAATTGATTCTCTCAAGGGTGAGAATGCCTCGGTTTCTTAGAATATCAATGAGACCATCAAAAATAGCTAAATAAATTTCAACTCTCAAAATCTCAATAAGGCACCAAAATATCTGAAGAAGGCTCACAAAAATATATGCAGAGTGATAACAAAGTCTTGCGCTTAGAGTGAATAGCTTGAAGAATGGCTCAGTTGTAGAAAGAGGCTGCAACTCCTTTGAATGTTGCAACTCCTTTGTGAATGTGGTGAAAGGCTTCCATTGAATTTTATATCGTTGCAACTAATTTTAAAATTGAACGCCAAAAGGTGCAAAAGAATGCATTTTTTTTGCATGCATGCCTGTAGGTTCAATTTTTATATTTTGTGTTTATATGCGATACATTTGAATCCTATGCAGTTGCATAACAATTATGATATTTTTATTGGTTTGAGATCAATTTGCATGTAGGTTATTGTGATGACACACATGCACATTTTGTTGAAAATCAAATCATATTTTTCACATAAACAATAGGAAAGGCTAAGAAAAAGAAGATGAGGCAAGGAAAATAAGCACAATTGCAAGTTGAAAAGATGAATTTTGAATCAGTGGCCTTACTATGTAGTGTGGACCAATAAATCTTAATTATTATCTACCAAGTGAAAATAAATCTATACATTACCAGCATTTGATGACGCTTAATTTTTGGTCTTTTAATTTATGCATAAATCCAAGTTTGAAACTCAAATGTAAATCCATGCTTATCAGGAACCCATGTTTTTACCATGGCTTGAGAGGTATAATATAGTTCTAAAGTCAAGCTGCATCACTGAAAACTAACGTAGGTTTGAATCTTCAAAGAAGTGCAAACAAAGCATAATTGGAAAGCTTTTGAACTCCAAGCATTCCTCAGAAGGACCAGTGTCAATTAGATTTCAAGATGCAGTCTCTTCCACCTACAAATCTCTAGTAGTTCACAAATAGAGAACGGACAGTCTAGAAGCGGAAAGAAATGTAGAGAGAAGTGCTTTTTTGGAGCAAATTTGCAATGGACAAGGACCTCCAATCTGATTTTAGGGTGCTCAGAAAATTTCCACAAGCATCAGCCACAATATAGTATAGGATCATCATAATCCATCAGGGCTAGGCACTGGTGCTCGGAAAATCAGTACAAATGTCAAACACAATATAGCAGAGGAGCATCATAATCGATCAGGTCCAGGTACCAATGCTTGTCCCTTGGCCTATGAATTTCGCAGAGGAGAAACACATAAGTCATATGGTGGGGAGTCTTCTTGGAGTCCTTTAGATCTTGGAGAGTATAAAGTTTACAAGGTAGAATATATAACTTCTACAGTTGATCGGTGAGCAAATGCAACAACACAGACATAAGAAAGAAGATTCTGGTGCACCAAAGGGGTCTCTACTAATGAAGAAGAAGAAGAGGAAGAATGTAACTCAAATTTATCTCAATCAAAGGAGAATGAGAATGAAGTATAAAATCCCACAAAGTTAATGGAGGTGAGGTATCCCCTCCACCCTCTTCAAGCACTTCTCCAAATAGTCCAAATTATAAAAAGAGACCCAATAGAAAATCAAACAATTTAAGATGTGAATCTATTAAAGAATATACCTATTTTATGCCCACAAAAACTAGAGGCTTCATTGTTTTCATATAGTTGACATCTTGTGGTTCAATCGTTGCAAAGGATAACAATTATGTTATGGATTCTCACTCAAGTCTCAGGCTTCTTGTGATGAAACTTGATCATCCCAATTAACGATTGTTCCCTCTAGGGTAGTTGTGGCCAAGGGGGTTACTATTGAGGATGAGCTAAGATGCATGCCTAATAATCCGCTCTTTGCACATGTTCTATTCAAAGATAAAGAATATTTTAGTGGTAACATTGTTGAGACTAAAACTGAAAAAGAAGCTGAAGGAAGAGATCCCACTTTAAATATGTGTGCTTCCTATAGTGCAAATAGGTATCATGTGTTACACCATTCCTTGATGCTCAATGCCATCGTATTTTAATATGATTCAAATGAAAACAAACCCACATGTATTTATCTAATATTTGTTTTAGATATTTATAACAAACATGGCATGCCGATGTACTAAGATATGTGTCTAAGATTTTAATATTTATAGGTCCATTCAATAATAGAGTCGACATAATGGGCAACTAACATGGAGTGGTTTGCTAAATCCCATGATTCAATAGTATACATCCATTAACGGTGAACCAATTTTCTAAATCCCATGATTCAACAACGTACAACCATTAACGATGAGGTTCAGGCAAAGAAAAACCTTTTTCTTACAGTGAGGGTATGCAAGGATGAGTGCAGTTGTCACATTCGAATATAGGTGAGAAACAACGTATTGCACTCCAAATTCTCCACTGTGTCTTGAATTCTAAGAACAATGTATATTGGTAGCAGTACTCAATAACTGATTGGAAAGCCAAGACCTGTAATGCAAGGGAGGGATGAACAAACTAAAATTACCAATGTATGCATCTTTCACCACCAACGAACAATCCATAAACAATTAGAGCATGGATTGATGCAAGTGGTACACTTCTTGGTTGCAAGTGAAAAGCATGGTCAAGAGTCTCGAATAGGTGGAACACCTTTAGGCATCTCCCCAAATACCTTGAAATGATTGTGAATAAATCTTTGGAGAATCATTATTGTTCACAATAAATACATGAAAAATTGATTCAATATAGAATAATCAAATAATTTGTTTACTTAAATGTAATATGATGTAAATATTAAAATTTTAAATCTATATTACTTTGTTATTTTAATATTAATATAGATACATCACATTTATTTATTTCATCACTGCCCTTTTAATTTTAAAAACATGAATGTTAAGGCTAAAACGAAGTGCACTACACAATGCTAAGAGAGCATTGCAATAAAAAAAAAATGTGAACAACATGCAATATAAATAGACAAATAGAATAACTAAAAATATGAGAACATGTACGTTCCCACTTGCTCCTCGGAAAGGTATCTCATCAATTATTATGGAAGTGTTTTGGGGCGATTTATTTGTTTGGAAGTAACAATATTTATGTTTTATATTCTTACATATTTCAGTATCATTATTATATATGAGTATATCCAAAAT
Organism: Larix kaempferi; assembly: GCA_027924585.1. Taxonomy (NCBI): domain Eukaryota; kingdom Viridiplantae; phylum Streptophyta; class Pinopsida; order Pinales; family Pinaceae; genus Larix; species Larix kaempferi. Next base: position 2,839,461 of record BSBM01000792.1, read on the forward strand.
ATTTAGGTTTATTATCTCATATTTATAAAAAATATAAATAAAAAATAATATATTGATAAAATAAATTTAAAATATATTATGATTCAAAATGATTGATTATGATGGTGGCAATTTTTAATTTTTATGAAACCAATTTTAAAGACAATTGTGGTGGTGGTGGTTATTAATTTTTATGAGACCAATTATAGTATTTCAAAAGTTTTAAGAGAATTATTGTAACAAATATTCAGAAATTGTGATCTAATATTTTGGAATGGTGAAGTGTCATGCTGTAAAATTTGTTCTTATTTTAATAAGGTTATTTTTAGATTAGAATTGATCACCTTCCTATAATATCTTATTTTTATTATTTTCTAATTCTTTTTTGCAACATAATTTTTGTTTTTCAATTTAAATGTAAAAATAATTTTAATATTAATATTATTTTAAAATTGATTTATTCGTTACTCTCCAATCATTTTTAACATTAATAACATTTAATATATACAATTTTAATAATTCAAAAAATGAATACGATTAAAACTTTTTTAAACTTGCATAAAAATTATGTAGTAGTTTTTTTCATAATCTAAAAGTTTTAATTTACATAAATGTAATTGTATACCTCACTAATGGTATCACCCAGAATTGTTTTCAAAGTTTTGGTTAATTTGCAGACTTTTGTGTATATGTGTTTTTTAACTATATTTGGACACATTTTTATTGATTGCTAATTCTGTCTCACGACAACCGTCTCAAATAGTTTAATAATAAATTTTGAATGAGTAAAAATCTCATATCATGTAACACTGCTGGCGAAAAAAAATATAGAAAACACTCGTATTTCCTTCAATAACCCTTGTAATCATAGCTTGAATCAGATGGAAATTTTAGGTCCTGTAATTGTAACCCGTGAAAATGAAAACACAGAAGCAACCTTAAAAATACGTTATCGGCTTAGACAGGCAGCTCTGTACTGGACGAGAGTGAACGCGGAAGCTTTTTAATTGGGCAGAAGCTGTCGGATTTCAATTGGATAGAGTGACGGCGAATTGGGGACCCTACCCCAAAACCCGACCTCAGAAAGAACACCTTCGGCGTAATTAATGTCGAGCTCACTACAAGTGTTATATGATCGAAGATTTCAATTTTGGTGTTCTCCCCATCATTCCATAAATATGTCTGTGCAAATAACTATTTTGAGGTTGTTTGAATGCGTTGTTTCCATTTATGGTTTTTTTCTTCATGGGTTGGTATTGGGATTTATTTTCTCCACGGGGTAGGAATTGGGATTTTCAATATTTGCATTCCTATTTTGGGCTCCCTTGACCTTGCAAATCAAAATTGCAACCACCTTGACTTTTGTTTAGTTGAAGGAAAGATCTTAAATTATATTTTTTGAGCTAGTTTTAAAGGGCTTCATTTAGGGGAGTCTATTAATAGTTAAAATAATTTAGAAAAGATTTAGATTTAAGTTTAGTTGATCATTATTGTAAATTTTAGGTTAATTTTCAACACATAATACAAATTTATGATTCCTCTTAAGGTTAAGATATTATGACACTTAGTATGAAATTTATGACAAAGCCTAGTGTTGAGATATTACGAGACTAATTTATAAGAATCATCTTTATTCTGGGCACATCTACCTTTCCAGCCAAGCCATTTAACATTTTTTTAAGCATGGGGATCAGTAACGCGTCAAGGTTACCTTGGCAAGGCCCAAGTTCAAAGTTGATGGCTTCCATTATAGCCCAAGAGTATATCCAATAGCGTCCAAGCAAGATATACCAATAACTTGTGATCCCTTAGCAAGGGTCGAGATGTCTAGAGACACACCCAATATGGGGATCCCACTACAAGGGATGTTGTCTACCCTTCTATCCATATCACAATAGGTCAATGTCTCATTGAGGATTTGAGGTATGAGTGAAAAAATTACGTCCTCACTATTTGAGGTATTGATCCCTTGACTTAAATTTGAAGGACAAGGAGTGTATTTTGATCCACTTATGTGTGCATAAGTCATGAGATCATTTGGATGTAGCCACACATTAAACAAGCTGAACGGAGTGACACTAACTTCAAGACATGACAATTCCAAAAGGGAATTAATTCATCATCACGTACTACTAGCTATCCATTGGTATCCTTCTCTGAGACTATTGTGCATGTATTCTACATTTTGTTTATCTTCATCATCTGATAGTCCTTGCTCGAATGATTGTCATCCTTTTCTTTTTGTTTATATCATTTTTTTCATTTTAGAATAAACATGTGCTTGAGGACATGAATCCTACAAATGTCCTACTTGTTGACAAGCCTGACACTGGAAAGTTGTATTTTCATAATCCAAGTTGTGTACTAATAATGTTACAATTTACTAAATTTTAACACTGCAGATGGATTCAGAGACCCCGGGGGTCTCCGAATCCATCTGCAGTGTTAAAATTTAGTAAATTGTACAAATTCATTATCAAAATTATAATTTTCCATTGCTGGAATGACACAACTAAAAATGGCCACATAAACGACCAATTGTTATGTGGTCATTTTTAGTTTAGTTCTTATCTCCTGACCAAATTGGTCATTTATCTTGGTCATTTTTAGTTTAGTTCTTATCCCATGACCAAATTGGTCATTTTTAGTCAGTTCACTTAAAATATCTCAATTTTGGTCATTTATCCCTTGAAAAAGCTGTGGTGACCAAATTTTTTGTTCGCCTGGTCACTTATCTCTCATTTTGTACTAGTGTTCTTTTGTTACCTGACTAGTAACACCCTTGAGTGTGGCAACATAATATTGTAATGATCTAGAAAATTCCAGTGTAATCTCTTTATCAAATCCCTGTAATCACTTGAAATATCTGAGCCATCTTACTTCTTAAAAAATTCATGCAACTTCTGGATTCTTGTAAACCAACGAGGTATCTTCTGGTTCACTTCTCACTGGAGGACATCCCATGGTTGAATTTGGGAAAAGATGGTGTATTTTGAGATTATAGACAACCTTCGCAAAATAGCAATATGGAATGTCAAGGAAGGGGTAAGTTCGAACAATTAATATAGGAGGTAATTATGGTTATGAGTGCAACTGATATTTCATGATTGTTATCGCGGTGAGGGAAATATTAGTTTGTGCATCAATATATTATATTTATGTCAACACAAGTGCAAGTTGTCAAGACGACAATACCAAATCATGTGAGTCGATATGCTTCAATTTTGTAATGATGACAACCCAGGGTGCCCAAAAGATAGGGATTCAAACAACTTAGGAATCAGGCATTTGTTAAATACAACTAATCAACTAAAATACCGTATCACTCCCACGTAAAATATTTTCTAGCCTCAAGCATAACACATAGTGTAATATAGGTATACTATAATCACATTTTGCACTTTAAAATGAGAAAATTAGAGAAATCAAATGCTCCCCCTAAAAAATCTGTGCAGGATCTAAAAAAATCAAAACACAAAAGTTGTAGCTTTCGTCGATACCTTTCCAATGGTATCAAGAGAATTAAATTCTGAGTTCGGGAGAGAAATTTATCAAAAAAATAGTGAAAGATTATTTGAACCCTCTATTCTATTTTCTTATTTAGGATACTTTTTTAAATATTATTTATTTTTATTTTTAAAAGTTTAATTATATAAATGTTTTTATTATTTCAAAATTGCTCCACTATATTCTTAATTAATGTGATATTTATGTTTTAAATGACTTCGAAGTAGTGATATAAAATAAAATAAAAATAGTGATTGCTTATGTTTAATATTATTGTAATTGTATTTTTTCATTATAATTTTAGTTTTTCTTTAAGTTTTAGATTTTATTAAAATATAAAAAGTAGTGGTACATTTATAAAAAAAAATTATAATTTAAATTTAAAATTTTTACCAGTATATCATTTATTGTGTGTGCATAAGAATCTAAACCTTTCATTATTATTTTCAACCCTCAACTCTTAATTCTACACTAACTCTCAACATATTTGTCAACTACCATTAATGAGATCCTATAGGTTGACCTTCACCAGATAACACCTCTAACTTAGTGTGACATGGCATACTTGTAGTGTGATGTGGATTTTTTTATTATTTTCCTTAGGAGGCCCATTTTAGACCTCAAATTTTCTCTAATGCATCTAACAACATTATTGAAGAAGGAAGCATTTTTGTGGACTCCATAGGCAAATCAAGCATTTGAACAACTTAAAGAGGCAATGTGAAAAGCTCATGTTTTGACCACACCAGACTTCACAAAAACATTCATTGTGGAATGTGATTCCTCAGGAAATGGAATTGCTGCTATTCTAATGCAAGAAGGATGGCCCCTTGCTTTCGAAAATCGATCAATCAAGGGAAAGAACTTACAAAAACCTATTTATGAGAAGGACATGATGGAAATACTACAAGCACTTAAGCAATGGCATCCTTACCTAATAGGTAGGCACTTCAAGGTCAAAACAGATCATGATAGTCTTAAATACTTCTTGGAACAGAGACTATATTCAAAAGAGAAATAAAAATGGGTAACCAAGATGTTGGGATATGAATTTGAAATCATCTATAAAAAATGGAACCAGAATGTGGTGGTTGATGCACTCTCTAGAAAAAATGAGGATGTTGAGGCATTACTTTATGCGATTTCGATTATACAACCTGATTGGGTAGTAGTAGCAAGGGAATAATGGAAGAACAACCTATTTGTGTGGACAATCATTCAAAAGCTATATATATATATATATATAAGAACCCCCAACTCAAACAAAAGATCATTTTGGAACTACACACCTCTCCTATAGGTGGGCACTCAGGATTCCTAAAAACGTACCACTGGGTCAAGAATGAATTCTTTTGGAAAGTCTTAAATCTGATGTTGAAAGGTTCATGGTAGAATGTTTGATTTTCCAATAAAATAAGGTTGAAATATTTAAGATTCCGAATCTTTTACAACCATTAGAAATACCTTGTCAGCGCTGGGAGGAAGTCTCAATGGATTTTATCACAGGTCTACCCAAGTCATAAGGGAATAATTTTATTATGGTGGTTGTTGATAGACTCATAAAGTATGCACACTTTTTTGCACTCTCTCACCCCTTTAATGCAAGTACGGTTGGTGTAGACTTCATGGAATTAGTTCAGAAGTTTCCTGGAAACCCGAAGATTATTGTAAGTGATAGAGATCCAATTTTTATTGGAAAATTTTGGACTTGATTATTTTCTAGTTTGGGCACTCAGCTGGCTCATAGTTATTCATATCATCCTCAATCTTACGGGAAAATTGAGATAGTGAACAAATTTTTGTAAGTCTATCTTCGATGCTTTGCATATGATAAACAAACACGGTGGGTGAAATGGTTATCTTTGGAAAAATGGTGGTACAATACTTCCTTCCATATGTCATCAAAAATGTCTCCATTTATGGCACTTTATGGGTACCATCCTCCATCTATCACATATCCCTTAGAAGGAAAATCTAAACTTCAAGTTGTGGAAGATCACCTAAAGCACCAGCAAGAATTTCTTCGGTTACTGGAGGATAACCTAGCTATGTCAAAAAATAGGGTGAAACAACAAGCAGATCAACATCGCAATGAAAGGATTTTTGAAGAATGGGATTGGGTGTTTTTGAGGCTACAACCTTACAAATGGATGTCCCTCAAGCAACTAAATAAAGACAATAAATTAGCACCCATGTACTATGGTCCTTATAAAGTGTTGCAGAAGATTGGTAGTGTGACTTACAAATTGGAGCTCCATTTATCTTCAAAGGGTACACCTAGTTTTCCATGTTTCTTTCTTAAAGAAGGTAATAGGAGACAAGATCCAAATTCAAATTACTATCTTTCCAGAGCTGGATGAATAAGGAAAATTCATATTGGAACCTAAACAAATTACTGAAACAAGGACCAAACAACTACGTAATCGGGCTATTACTAAGTACCTCATCGAGTGGAAGAACTTAACAATTGAATATTCTACATGGGAAGATGAGTCCTTCATACAGAAGAATCCACAACTAATAAAGTAATTAGGACAACACTTGTCTAAAGGGGAGGGGCATGTTTAAGCCTTAAATGTTGGTGCATTACCCCCTATATTGTGGCTCATTACATATTATTTATGTTGGATTGGGTCTATTAGTGGTAATTGTCATTAGTATTATTATATTAGTTATGTCGGCTTGGGTACACTAGTTGTAATTGTACCTCTTTGTCTCTTATATATAGGAAGGAGACATTTTCCTTTGAATCATCTCAACTTGTCTTTTCTTGTGTACTTAGCACATTGTGTAAGGAGGTTCCCCCCTTGAAGAGGTTTTCTATTAATCTCTTTTCTTCATTAATTAAGGCGTGGATAACTCTTTCTAGTCTATTTATGCTCTTTTAATGCTCTTTTGGAGAATTTGTTGCATAACCAATCGCCTGTAATTTACAAGCACCAACTTGTAGGAGACACCAATCCCCTGTAATTTACAAGTTTATGAATTATGTATGTATTTAATCACTACTTATCCTGTATCATTGTTTATGTTACAAATTAATCCAATGAACTATGCTTCATGAAATTGGTCTCCTATGTTGTCATATACACCAGATCCAATGCACCAATCTCTTATTATATCCTGTGCATATTACTTTTGTACCAGAACACTAGTCATGTGCATCATGCACATCATACTTTTGTACCGGAACACCAATATTATGTATCCTATGCATTATAATTATGTATTAGAACACTAGTCTTTTATATCATGCATACTATACTTATGTATCAATGCACCAAAATTTTGCATAGAAACTCAATCTATTAACGCAAGAAACCTATGTATATTGTGCACCAACCTTTTGCATGAAAACTTAGTCTGGGACATCAAACCTCTGTATACTATGCATCGGACTTCTATACTAGAACATCAGTCTTCTATATCTGTGCACTAGACTTATGTATCAACGCACCAAACTTACACAAACTCAGTATGATATGCTAACATATACATCGTCTTTATTAGTTTTAATGGCGTATACTTTCTTCACCATTCAAAGCTTCATAAATTTGTGATACAGGGTGACATTGAACTATCCCTGGATCTTCCCTTTCATCAGTTTCATATACCCAAATATTCTTTAGTAAATAGTGATTGATTCATTGTACTTTACATCTATTTCATTTTGTATTTTTCTCATTTCACACTTCCAGCGCCACAATCTCATCACACTTCAAAGCTCCATCAAAGTGATAGACACAAAGCATCAATGTCTCAAGTATCGTAAACAAATTTCATTTTTCATCCTTCTTACTGACAAATAATTCATTTCATTGTTTGTGTCACAGAGTACAACGTAGTATTTTCCAATACACAAATTTGTTACAAAGTACAACGCAATCTACTCTAATGCCCAAAATTTTGCTTCCTTAGAGCTTGATACAATTCAACTCTAGTACCTAGAAATTTGCTAACTGAGTTCAACACACTATACTTTGAGTATCAAAACTTGTGCATCAAACTCCTTGAGTCATATATCTATCTACATTAGAATTCATTCTTCATCCCCAGAAAAACCTTCCTTATGCCTCATAGCGTTGTACACCACACACACCCAAAATTTGTTGAACTAAATTATATTTATATGATTGATATCGGATTGTGTGGCCGTCATGTTTAGCATGGGGATTTTAAATTGGCTAGGACGACTTGTTCATGGATAAATTGGGGCTTTGCTTTCGTTGATCAAACTTGTTCATTGGTAACTCGGGGCATTGCTTTTGTTGGGCCGACCTGTTCATTGTTGTGACGAATCAGATCAGTAATAACTTGCATAGTAATCCACGTAGTATTTCAAGTCATTTCACGCAATGTTCTCGTAACAGAATGTTCAGTACACATTGATTCTTGTGCAAGAGATAATTCAATGCATGCAATCATGTGCTTTAAGGTTGATCATGGACCAAGGCTAAGCATCATGCAGAGGTTTCAATGAATGGCACAATGCTTTTTCGCATTTATGATTCAATGAATAGTGTAGTGCTTTGGAGAATACCCCATACTAAAAATCTCATTTCACTAGGTGATCAACATTTCTTCAGTTGTTTGACATCAATGACAACTTATCCAACAAACTCCCTCGTTGTCATTGATGGAAATCCTTCATACTTTTAATTGATTTGGCATTTATACTCCCCCTTTCTAAGTACTCATCCTATTTTCTCGTTCTATCCCTTTGACATTGATGATAAAGGAGTGCTCCCCCTGAGCTTGTGCATTTATTTAGGGATAGGACTTACCCCCAATTTTTGTTTAAGATACTCAAATGTATCTCTAGGTATGGGTTTGATAAATATATATGCAATATGTTCCTTAGTAGCAACATATTCCAATTTGACAGTTTATTTTATAACATGCTCCCTTAGGAAATGAGACTTGATATTTATGGCACTAGTGTTGTCAAACATTAAAGAGATTGGATGTTTGTATTATACCTTGATATCTTGCGGTGTTTGCTTCATCCCAATGACTTGTGTGCAACAACATGTTGATGTAATGTACTCAAATTTAGCTATGAACACAGAGATTGAAAATTGCTTCTTACTTAACCATGATACTAAACACTTGCACAAAAATAATTCTCATCCACTTGTACTTTTTCTATCATCAATACTTCCTTCCCAATATGCATCAGTGTATGATTTTAAAGTGAATTCTTCACTTCTTGGATACCATAATCCAAAATCTAATGTTCCTTTTAGATATCTGAATATTATTTTAACTTCTTGTACATGTGTTTCTTTTGGCGCAGATTGTAATATTGCAACTAGTCCTATTGCATGCATAACATCTAGGCTTGATATTGTAACATATAGCAAACTGTCAATCATTGATCTGTACAATGTGTGATCTACTTTCAGAGATTCATCATATTTGCTTAATTTGCAGCCTGTTATTATGGGGGTGCTGATAGGTTTGCAATATTCCATTTTGAATTTATTCAACATATACTTGATTTATTTGGTCTAAGATATGAATATTCCTTTGTTGGTTTGTGAAATTTGCAGTCCTAGAAAGAATGGTAATTCAATGAGCATGGACATTTCAAATTATTTCTGCTTTTCTTCTGCACATTTTCTACTTAAACTAACAGTGTTACTTCCAAAAATGATATCATATACATAAACCAAAATAATAAACATATTTTCATCTTCAAGTTTGATGTAGAGATTATTGTCTGCAACTCCTCTTTTCAAACCTTGTTTTTGTAGATATTTTTCAAGTCTTGAATACCAAGATCTAGGATCTTTCTTTAGACCATAAAGTGCTTTATTTAATTTGCATACATGGTATTTATCTTTTGATAGTTGAAATCCTTCAAGCTAATCAATATACCCTTATTCTTCCAAGTCTCAATTTAGAAATGTTGACTTGACATCCATTTGGTAGACTTTAAAATTCTTGTAGCATGCAAATGCCAAGAACATTCTAATGGATTCTATTCTATCCACGGGAGCAAAATTTTCTTCAAAATCAATGCCTTTAACTTGAGCACACCCCTTACACACTATCCTTGCCTCGTTTCTTGTTATCTGTCCATTTTCATTTAGCTTATTCCTAAACACCCACTTTGTACCTATCACATTTTTGTCTTTTGGTCTAGGAACAAGTTCCCAAGTTTGGTTCTTCTCAATTTGGTCCAATTCATCATTCATAGCAATGATCTAACCCTCATATTTACTTGCTTATGCAAAGTTCTTGGGTTCTATTTTGGACAGCAAGGAGATATTTTCATGTTCTGGCAAACTTGCTAATTTTCTTCTTGTCTGAACACCTGTGCTATTATTACCAAGAATTAAATTTTCAGGATGATTCTTTTGCACATACCTTGTCTTTGTATCTTGTCTTTGTGTTTTGTCTTCCTCTTCTTCTCCTTCTTCATTTTCTATTTGATTTTATTATTCCCCTTCTCCACAACTCATTTCTTTGATTGTTCATTTGTTTGTAATTTGACCATATTGGACTTTATATCATCTATTATTACACTGGCACTTTGAAACATTTTGCTTGATCTCAAATTATATCATATATAATATTTCTTTGTAGGTGAGTAACCAAGGAATATTTCTGAAGTCAAATTTCCCAAGCCGTCATCATCTCTTTTAATGTAACATTTACTCCCAAAGAATTTGAAATGTTTGATTGCAGATGGTCTACCTTTCCATAACTCATATGGAGTCTTGTCACTATTTAGTTGTCCTCTGTTCCGAATGTAAACAGTTGTATAAATTGCTTCTTTCCAAAATATGTCTGAGAGCTTGGATTCATTCACATTGTCCTAGCATTTTCTTATACAAATCTATTCTTCCTTTATGCTACTCCATTTTGTTGGCGATTTCTTGCAATTGAAAAGTGTTTTCTTATTCCATGAGTCTCACAGAAATCATCAAATTCATCTGATATAAATTCTCCTACATTGTCTAATCATAGACACTTGATTTTCATAACGGTCTCATTTTCAACTAGTGTTTTGAAAGCCTTAAAGTTATCAAATGCTTCTCATTTCTGTTTGAGGAAGGTGACCCAAGTCATTCTTGTATAATCATCAATGAGCAACATAAATTAATTGTCACCTAGCATACTTTTTGACCTTGTTGGTCCACAGATATCAATATGAACAAGTTCCAATGGATTTGAGGTTGAATGTTCCTTTGTCTTGAAATGTACTCTTGTTTGTTTCCCATGTTCACATTGTCTGCAAATATAATCTAAAGGTTTTATGATATTTGGTATGTCTTTCATTTCTTTTTTTTACTAATTTTCACTAGGTTGTAAAAACTCATATGTCTCATTCTTCTGTGCCACAACCAACTTTCATCTATTTGTCCCATGCAACATTTATATTCTATTGATCCATTTAGAATGTATACATTGTTAGGATTTATTTTTGTTGTTGCCGCCAATATGCCTAATCTTTATTTTCTTATCTCACATTCTTGATGGGATTTGAAGGTGAGACTGTGCCCTTGATCACACATTTGACTGGCATTGAGAAGATTATGCTTTCGGTCCTAAAAAAGCAAGACATTTTCTGCTTTAGTTCTTTCATCTCCAATACTAACTATATCTTTTTCAGTTATCTTGGCCAAGAAATTATCTCCAAAAGCAACAATTCCTCCCTTTTCTTTCTTAAAAATGAGAAATTTGTTCTGATCCCCAATCATATGCTTTGAAAATCCACTATCAATATACCATTGGATTCATTTGTTTTGAGCATACAAAGCTAACTGACATTCTTCTTTATCTTGCTCTTCTTGTTTTCATTTCCATAGCTTAGAGGGTTCTTTCTTTTGAATATTTCTTCCATATGAGACTTCAATAAAATTATGCACTCACTTGCTTTGTGGACACGGTTGTTGCATTTATAACACTCAATGTTGTAATCAAGCAATGGAGAAAAAGAATTGTAGTTTCTATTTTCATAAAAAAAAAGTAGTTTAGATGTTCACATAATTTTCCTCTGGAGTATTATAAACACCTCTATTTCTCATGTGATCATGTATTACATAAGCTATACAATGTATTGCTTTATTACCAAAATCGTTGCAAGAAAAATAGTAGCCAAGAAATAGATGTTGATACCTGATTGGAAATGGTCTTATTGATGCCATGAAAATTCTGAACTCGCCTCTTTTGTGGAAGGAGACATGATTTTGTTGATCATTATTTATTTTCATGTTATTTCCTTCATTGTTGGTGAAGTATTAAGATCAAATGCGTAACTCTTTGGCCCGTGTATGGATTCCAACCACCCCCCACCCAAATTATATCTTCAAGAGAAATGGAGAAACTATTTAGAAAAGGAGCATCAATTTACATCACACAATGCCATCAAATCAAGGTATTAGCATCAAAAGTAGACCACTCCCAACACCAAGAGATTGAAGATTTAATCCAAAAATATGACAAATTATTCCAAGACCTACCTATGAAGTTTCCACTGGAAAGAACGATAGAACACATAATTGAGGTTAAAATAGACTCAACACCAGCTAATATTAAACCATACCATTATCCTCAGCACCATAAAATAGATATAGAAAGACTAATTCAAGAGATATTAAAGTGTGGGTTTGTTACAACAAGTAGGATCCCATATGCAGCCCCAGTAGTGATGGTTCAAAAAAAGGATGGATCCTTCAGATTGTGCATAGATTATCGAGGCCTAAACAAAATAACTAAAAAAAACAAGTTTCCTATTCCATTCATAGATGAAATGTTGGACAAACTCCATGGAGAAAAATATTTTTCAAAATTAGACCTGAGGTTAGGGTACTATAAGATATGAGTAAGTTTCGAAGATGTGGCAAAGACTACCTTTCGAAATTATTAATTCAAGGTTATGCCATTCGAGTTAACCAATGCGCCCACTACTTTGCAAGCAACTATGAATGAACTTTTTCAACCCTACTTAAGGAATTTTCTACTAGTAGTTTTTTATGATATCCTTATCTACAACAAGACATGGAAGGAGCATATTAAGCATATGTAACATGTACTTTCTCTTAAAATAAAATCAATTTTATGCAAAAATATTAAAATAAATTTTTGGTAAGGAAGAAGTAGAATACCTTAGCCAAGTCATATCCAAGAAAGGGGTCAAGGTGGATCCTAGTAAAATCAAAGAAATTGTGGAATGACCAAAACCAAATAATATATAAAAATTAAATGGATTCCTAGGATTAACAACTTACTACCGAAGGTTCATCAAGATTAACTACTCTCATTTGACAACACCTCCTTCAAACCTATTAAAGAAAAATTATTTCCAATGGAATAACAAGGAAGAAGAATGTTTTGAGGCATTGAAGAAGGCTATGTCATCCATGCATGTGTTAGAAACCCCTGATTTTACAAATCCCTTTGTGGTAAAATGTGATGCTTCAGGTTTTGGAATAAGCATAGTCTTAATGCAGGACAACCATTCGATATCTTTTGAGAGTCAAAAGCTCAACAAAAGGGAAAGCTTAAAATCCACATATGATAAAGAGATGCTTGACTACATGCATTGGATAAGTGGCGACGGTATATTTGGGGAAGTAAATTCTCAATACGTATGGATCACGGCAACCTTCAATACATATTACAACAAAAAACAATATCCACTGAACAACAAAAATGGATGGAGAAACTTTCCTCCTTTAATATGGAAATATTACACAAAAAGGGGAAGGACAATGTAATTGTTGATTCACTATCCTGAAAAGATGAGGAGGTAACATTAGTATGCAACAACAGTCGTGATTCATGATTGGTTAGATGAAATACGAGTTTAATATTCCAAAGATCTTGAATCTTATTCCATAATCAACAATCTGGACCAAAACCCAAAAATTTGAATGGCGGAATGACATTTTATGGTATATAGACAAAATCTATCTAAGGCCATCCTCAGTTTAAAATTAAAATCTTAAGGGAATCGCATAGATCCCGAGTAGCAAGATATGGAGGATTTTTCAAAACCCACAATAATGCACGAAAATCATTTTATTAGAAGGGGATGAATAGGGATATTCAAAAATTTGTTGTTGAATGTGACATATGTTAAAGAAATAAAACTAAAAACATTATGTCTTCAAGGTTACTTCATCCTCTACAAATTCCTAACCAAAAATGGGAATAAATATCAAAGGACTTCATTGAATGGTTTCCCATGTGTAAGGAAATTTTGGGAGGGGTTTTTGCAAACAAACTGGGATTACCCTTAATATCAACTCACCCCACCATCCGCAAATAGATGATCAAAAAAAAAAATTGTAAATAAATGCTTAGATAAGCAGAATAAGTGGTTCCACTAGTTATATTTAGCCAAATGGTGATATAATTCTACCTATCACACATCAACTAAAATGAATCCTTTCCAATCCTTATATGGTTATGAAACGCCCAAATGGAAAGAGTTTCTGCTGATTGACACTAAAGTCCAAGTAGTAAGAAATCAACTAGATGAGGAGCAGAAAAATGATTAAAATACTAAACAGAAACTTGCAATGCAATGGCTTGTAACGAATGAAACAATAAGTACACCAACATATATCAAAAATAGAGTTCAAAGAAGGCGATTAGGTTTTTGTAAGACTTCAACCCTACAAACAATTGTCCCTAAAGCAACATGGAAAGAAAACATTTCCCCCTAAGTGTGTTCTATGGGCCTTTTCAAATTACCAAAAAAATAACAAATTAGCTTACGGATCAAAATTACCAAAAAATAGCCACATCCATAACGTATTGCATGTATCGTGTCTCAAGAAGATGTTGGGACAACCCCAACCAATGCAAAAAAAAATCCTTGAATTCGAAGACGAAGAAAGAATTATCTTAGAGCTAAAAGGTAGTCTTGCCACTATAGAAAAGATGTTATGTTCCAGAACCATTAAAGAATACCTCGACAAGTGGAAAAAAATCCTAGAAGAAGATTCATCATGGGAAACATAATATTTTCCTCGACAATATGCCTCATTACCCTTGCTTTGAGGACAACGCAATTTTTAAGGGGATGCTTTAGGGGAAATTTCGATGAAAAATGGTCCACCCAACGTTAATTCAAATTCCATGTCATCATGTATTAGCCAATAAAAATACTTTAAAATTCAAAAGAGGTGCATATAAAAAATTGGAGGAAAAAAACAAAACTACTTTTTGGGATCGTATTTTCAACTTATCTCCTTGTAGATTTACTCAAATTTCAAGCATGAGCACTAATTGGATGCGGAATTAAATTATCCATCAAATGAGTACCCAATATGCATACTTTTATCATCATCTACATCACGAAAAACTGAAAATACATAACTAAATAAAACACATTTTTTCCTCTCACTAGAAACATGTTTTTTATGTAATTTCAGTTTTTCATGATGTGGATGTTGTTAAAAGTATGTAGTTTGGGTATTCGTTGGATGCATAATTTAATTTCGCATCCAACAAGCTCTCTTGCTTGAAATTTGAGCAAACCTACAAGGAGATAAGTTGAAAATACGACCCAAAAAAGTTGTTTTTTACTCTCTCTCTCTCTACTATTATTTTATTATTTTCCTTAGGATTTCCTTAGGAGGAACATTTTTCATCTAAATTTCCCCTAATGAAAATGTTACAAACATATTAACACACATAATAAATAGTTATAACTAATATTTAATAATTAATGAATAGGCATAGGTCACACCTATTCACTTCCATGACCAGTCAATGCCCATGAAGGTATATTGTCATGAGAGCATTGTAATAATTCGTATATTCTATTCAGATAGAATTATGTCAATCATGTGTAAACAAGAATATTATTTTCTACACTGGATCGATGACTAACAATTCAATTTTCACTAGGGCCTCCTAGAGGCTTCATGCACAACACAACCCTCAACCCAAATCCCCCCAATTTAACACAACTAATACTATGAGACTTGTCTAGCACCCACCAAAGTTCCATTAGTAGCTTCTTCTAGAGTGCCTTGAGTATTAGGGGAGTTTTAGGATCCTCTCCAACTTTTTCTCATGGAAAATATAAGCTTTGTATCACTTCCATCTCAACGAGGGGTGATAGTGGTGCTCTCCTGCAACACCTACTTTTATTACCATTTATGATGGAGATATTGAGTAGAGCCTCATTTATAGTCTAGGATAGTGAGTTAGTTTACTTTATGTTTTGGAGTAGCCCTTGGCATTCTTGTGTGAACTTCTAGGTTACTTTAAAAATGTTTTGACCTATCTAAGGGAGTGCTAGGTCTCCAAGTCTCTTGGAAATGCTTGATGGAAATATGGATGGCTCAATTTGGGTGGATGCTTGACATTATATAGAGTGTTATCATGTCACACATACCTAGGAGGTTGTCATTCTAATCAACATGTTGACTAACCCATTTGGTTCGCACAATGAGGGAGCCGAATGCTTGATTAGGAAAAATACCCACCCAAGCGAACGTACACCAAAAAATTTGTTACGAATATAAATTAAAATACCATTAATAATAATTAATAAGTATAATATTAAAAAGACATGACCTTTCAAACCAATACCTAACTTGTATATAAGAGACGGCAATCATTTGAAATAACCATCTCTCATATATTACTCATTTTATATTTTCCAATATGGATTATTCTACTTATCCTTCGAGTAATTGTTGTGAAACGTTCATTCCATTTGGTATCAAAGCCCCTTCTTGGGCATCTTTGATACTGACTTTTGGCTAAAAATTCATACTTTGTCTGATCGTTTAAGAGGTTATCTGAGTTTTGAGATCCTTGACCTTAACCATCACTCATTCACTCACACACCCACGCTGACGCTGCACCCACATTCCTGTCCAGCATTCTCTCGCCTGATCCATGCTCTGCACACCTCCCTACGTACCCCGCCCCTTGCTCATGTCCTCCCCTGTGCTCCTCCACCGCCACTCCACCTCTGCCCCTTCGCAGGTCTCTCCACCTCCCATTTTTCCCAAGAATCCACCGCCACCTCCCGTGCCTATGCCCTCTCCCACTCTCGACCACGCCCTCCCGCGCCTGCATTCTCCCACGAGTTCCCTCCGCCACGGCTTCTCTGCCTGCGTCCAGCCACGCCGCCGCGTCCATACCATGTCACATGCGCCTCCACCAACACGCGCGCCCACCTCAGGCAACTGCCCCTGCTACACCGCTTCCTTTCCTTGGCTCCTTCCCCAGTCGAACCCCACCTCACCAATGGCCCGACCACCTGCACACATCCTCACGCCTCCACCTTCGTGTCAGTTGCCCCCGCACCCTCGCGCGCACGCCCTACTTCCTCTACACGCCCCAGACTGCAACTCATGCCCCTCTGCACGCCCGCACTGCTCCTCCTTGCTCCATGATGCACGTCCAACACCCGTCATCCTATCCACCATCTCTGCTTCTGCACCGCCTTGCCTCTGCATCCCCGGCCACACCTCCCTCCCTGCGCGTGTCCATCTACACGCCCACGCCAGCCTTCTCCTCTACCCGCCATTCTCGCTCCTCCCCGCCAACGAACCCCTAATTTTTAAAAAAATAAAAATTATTAAACATTATAATAATATTATTATATTTGTTTAAATATTTTAATTTTTGAAAAAAAAAACTATATATTAAATTATATATATAGTTTATATTAAACATTAATAATAATATTATTATTAATTAATTAATTAATTAATCATTATTATTATTAAAAAATATTATTTTATTGAAATAATATTTATTTTTGGGAAAGGAAAAAGGTTATTTAACCTAATAAGAAGACAACAAAACTGCTAATTAATATTGGGCTCCAAGAACTCGAATCGAAGGAGTACGTTGGGTGAAAGACTGAAGGCGTGAGGATGTGAATGGGCTCCTATACGAATCGACGGAGTACTCTTGGCTTGCTGTTGGAGGGATCCTGTGGGCGCTGGTATCAGGCAGAGAACTAGTGCCAAGATAATGTGTAGGCCAGCCAATCCCCTTCAGACAATGGACTGATGAAAGGCGAGCTCCAAGATTGGTAGCTGATCGATTTACAGGAAATGGGTGTGGCGAACGTGCTGATCTGAAGACCTGGGCATACTTTCGCTGGCATTGCTGAGCATTGACTGATTTGGAGCTGGATGGAATACTGACGGGGATAGCTGTGGGATTTGAACCTTGCTGAGGCCGATTCGGTGCTGATTGGGTGGGGGATAGGGCTCAGGAGACTCTTTACTGTCTGTCCTGTTGAGCTGGGGTGTAATGGCAAGTAGTTATGAGCAGGAGGTGGACTACACCTCGGATGGAGAATGTGCCAGAGGGATCTTCGACCTTGGAACATACGCTGCAGTGGCTTCTGGGTCGAGGGCATCAACGGAATCACCCTTGCCTGGCAGGGGGACAGGGTTCTTTCCTGGGCCTGTGGATGAACGGCCAGACTTGGCGGACCTGTTAGGACGGACACTACAACCACGATTGGGGAATTTCACAAACTTCCCAACCTGCTCGGATACCTTATGTGTGGAGGGGATTGACACTTTGACTAGAAGTGGCAGACGGAGGAAGGATCTGGGTGGTGGTGTGACATCAGATGGGAATTTGGCTCGGTCTGTGGAATCTGGTGATTCCGTTGACAGGGGACAGGGTAGGGGAGGATTGGGTTCCTCTTCTAGTGGACACCTAGCGGGAGTTACTGGGGGTGGAGATGCCTCCATACCAGCTCCTCGTGCAGGGATTTCTACGAAGGCAGAATTACACAAAAACAATGCCAAGAAGGTCAAGGAACGGAAGCGGAAGGATAAGCTAGTGCTGGGCGTGGATGTATCGATTGAGGAGGCTGAAGATTTCTCAAAAATTGCAGTGGTTGGCCATGTCCGTGGTAAAAGACTTGGACAAGGTTCTCTCCAGAGATGGGCAGCCGAGCAGTGGAAAGATATCGTGGCTACTGCACCTATTGTTCGGGTTTTAACGAAAGGATGGTTCTCCTTCATCCTTTCGAATATTGGGGAGGTTGATGCTGTCTTACGCCGACATTGGTCAATGTTGGGTGTACCTATAATCCTGAAACGTTGGTCTCCTTTCTTCGATTCCAAACAGGAGAAAATTGACAAAGAACCGTTATGGGTGAAGTTGCCGGGGTTTCCCATGCACCTTTGGAATGAAACACGGTTTGCAGCGATTGGGAACTACCTTGGAGACTATGTATGCTCTGATTATTCCCATATTGAAACAGGCATTTACACAGTGGCAAAGATTCTGGTTAACATCGATCTTCGATTGGGATTAACAGCTGAGATCAATGTACAAACGAAGGATGGGGCATTCGTTCAAATACTGGACTATGTGGGCGTACCGTTTAGGTGCCACCGCTGTCACACATTTGGACACTTGGTTGCCTGTTGCCCACTTTCATTTAGGGGCAGACCAAAGGTTATGGCAGCAGCTGCTGATTGCACTGAAAAGGTGGTGCACACATCGGCGATGGGAGATGAAACTATCGAGCCTCCATCTGGAAATTGGGCAGAATTTCCGGTGGTACCCGATGTACTGAGTGGGCAGCAGGGATCCAAGGAACTTTCAGCAAACAAGGGGTTGGATGTTCCTGGGAACATGGAAACCGCTGAAGCAGGGGCAAATATGGGTACCACGACACCATTGACACGGGCAGCATCCAGAAAGCTCCAGGAGAAGTTAACTATCCGCCGGGGCTCATCTTCGAACAACTTGGGTTTGTTTCCTTTAACCTCTGCTGTTCCTTTAATTAATGACCCTATTGTTTTGGGGGAGGATTGTCTTGGGACATCTTCTCCGGTTCGATCTGCTCATTGTACTGTTCTGGATAGTGTATACACACCGTCCATTGTTTCTACTAAACACTCCCCCAGCACTGGACGTAGTATCCGATATGCTCTCCGAAACAGGATGATCACTGCTGATGGCTCAGGGGGTAAGGGACTTGCTGAAATGGCTGGTAGTGTTGGGGGGAAAGGGCGGGGCCGAAAATCTCATTTGTCAATAGCTCAAGAGCGGGCAAAAGTTGATCTAGTCATGGGTACACAATCCTCTATCGAATGGGCACTTAGAGCAGCGAAAACCCAGGAAGGGGGTTTCATATGAAATTATTGTCTTTCAACTGTCGTGGGTTGGCGAGTCCCATTAAAAAATCGTCAGTTCGGAGGTTGGTGGATTTAAATCAACCGGATGTCCTACTGTTACAAGAAAATTTGGGTGGCAGTGAGGAGGTTGTTAGGGCACTGGAACTATTGCTACCTGGTTGGAAGTTTGTTGGTGTGGATGCTCGTGGACGCTCTGGAGGGCTGGCCACAGGGTGGAAGATGAATAGCTGCAGAATTGACTGCTCTTGGGGCATTCCCTCTGGTATTGGATTGGAAGTTTGGGATGCATCGTTGGGGAGGAGGATCACAGTTCTCAATATCTATGGGCCCTATCTCAACCGGGTTGGATTCTGGGACTCTTTGTTTAGTATGGACATCTTTGTTGGAAGGGATGTGATACTGGGTGGGGATCTCAACCTTTCACTGGGGACTTCTGAAGTTTGGGGGCCTCGGGCTGCTTCGGATCCACTTGCAGATTATTTCATACAAGCCTTTGCAAGGCTGGACCTCCTTGACATACAACCTACCAGGATAACCCCTACTTGGAGGAATAAGAGAACAGGGGATCAACGGGTGGCTAAGAGGCTGGATAGGTTTCTGGTAACTGATGTGTTGGCTTTGGGAGTTGATGTGGTCAAGCAATGGGTTGGGACAGGGGGGGTTTCAGACCACTGCCCAATACTGCTGGAATTACGAGGAGGTAGAGAAAAACCCCCCAGCCCATTCAAATTCAATCCTAGCTGGTTGAAGGATGAGGATTTTCTCAAATTAGTACAGGATCAGTGGGTTCATCGAACTCCGGAGTCTCTGCGGCATGCTGGGGAACACTTTCAACACAATCTCAAGCGAATTAAAGAGGTCACCATTCTCTGGGCCTCTGAAAAACGAGGAAAGGATGAACAAAAGTTGAGGGAGGCTGAGATAAATATCGATAGACTACTACACTACAGGGGCTTGGGTTATCTGGATGAAGTGCAGAAAGGTGAGCTGTTGAATTGGGAATGCTGCAGAAATGTAATTCTGTCTGATAGAGAAGAGATGTGGAGAATGAAGAGCAGGGCGCTCTGGCTACAGTGTGGGGACGAGAACACAAAATTTTTTCAAGCCTATGCAAAGGGGAGAAAAGATACAAACTCTATCTGGGAACTATCCTCTTCTGAAGGGGAACTGATCTCCAGCTTTGATGGTTTGGCTGATATGGGAGTAAGACACTTTGGAGATTTATTCACTGCACAACCTGGGGCCTCTATTGCTGAGGTCATACGAATGGCTCAGCTCTTCCCTCGTTTTGTGGGAGAAGAGGAGAACATTATGTTGATGGCAGAGGTGTTGCCGGATGAGCTTTCGCAGGTTATGCACTCCTTCCAGAAAGATAAGAGCCCGGGGCCCGATGGGTGGCCTATTGAATTCTTCCTGGGTTTCTATGAATTGTTTGGGGAAGAACTTTTGGATGTGGTGGAAGAATCCAGAAAGGCTGGATTTATACATGGACCCTTCAATTCGACCTTTTTAGCTCTCATACCCAAAACGGACAAGCCTGAAAGCTTTGATGCATTCAGACCTATTTCTCTCTGCAACTGCATCTATAAGATTATTTCAAAGGTTATGGCGAGGAGACTCAAGATTATCCTGTCTCAGCATATCTCTAGTGAACAGTTTGGGTTCTTGGAAGGCCGGCAAATTCATGAGGCCATTGGAGTTGCACAGGAAGGAATACACACTATGAAGGTGCAGAAGCAGAAGGGCGCTGTGATCAAAATTGATCTCTCCAAAGCATTTGATCGGGTTAGCTGGCTCTATATCCGATTACTTCTAACACACCTGGGCTTCTGCTATGAATTTATACGATGGATTATGGCCTGCATCTCCACAGTGAGCTTTGCTGTTCTGATAAATGGTTCAGCGAGTCCATTCTTTCACGCTGGCAGGGGCCTACGACAAGGATGCCCACTGTCACCGCTTTTATTTCTCCTTGTAGCTGAAGGACTCAGTCGTTTTATTTTAAAAGCCAAAGCTGAAGGTTCTTTTCGTGGCATTTCCATCTCACAGGTGCTGTATATTACTCATCTCCTTTTCGTTGATGACATTCTGATTTTTTGTGATGGATCGAGACAGGATATCGATAAGGTCGCTGAAGGTCTCATTTTGCTACAAGAGGCAGCGGGTATGTTAGTTAACAATGAAAAATCAACGATCTCGTGCTCTCATCTAACTGAGCTGGAGATTCACAGATTGGCTTTACGACTACCCTACAGGACTTTTGATTTTGATGCGGGTTTAAAGTACCTGGGCTTTCACTTAAAACCGAATGCATATTTGAAAGCTGACTGGCACTGGCTCATTGCTAAACTAGAACTGAGACTGCGTGGATGGAGTCACAAATGGCTATCGAGGGCAGGGAGGCTGGTTTTGGTTAAATCAGTGTTGGAAGCGATTCCTGTGTATTGGATGTCACTCGCTTGGATTCCCAAAGGAGTCTTGGAGCTGATCCGGAGGTTGTGTTTTGCCTTTCTATGGAAGGGTAAGGGTGATAACCGTGCTTTGGTATGGGTCAGATGGGATAAGATCGCGGTCCCCAAAGCACTAGGAGGATGGGGCCTAAAGAATATTTTCCTTTTTGCTAAAGCCTTGGGGGCTAAGGTGGCATGGAGAATTATACAAACTCAGAGCCTCTGGACTAGAGTGGTGTACCATAAATATATTGCTCCATTAACTCTTCTCGAATGGATTCGGCAGGGCAATAAGACGCGGGCAAATTGCTCTTTGGTATGGAAAGCGGTGGTGCAACATTTTCATCTGATAGGGTCTGGCTTAGTTTGGAGAATCGGCAATGGGAGATACACTCGAATTGGACTGGATCCTTGGGTAGGCTGTAGCTGTGGACATGTCCTACCGGAGGCTTTAAGGAATTTTCTGGCAGCCCGAGGTTGTCACTTTCTGGATGATATTGAACAACCGGGATCATCCACTCTATGGCAACAGGGGTGGATCTCTGCACAGCAACTTGAGATTCCGGATGACTTGCTTGGTGCTTGGGAGAATTATATACGGATTTTAAGATACACTAATATTCGCCTCACAAATCGGATTGATGAATTAATCTGGGAACACCATCCATCTGGTAAATACACTCCTAAACATGGATATATTCAGCTGAATGTGAATATACATCACAGGGATTTGGTGTGGTGGTGGAAACACCTGTGGACACTAAAGTGCCCGGGGAAAGCTAAACTACTCTCTTGGGCTATATTGGAAAATAAGGCACCGACATGGGACATTCTGCAGAAGAGATTCACTCAGGGGCCGGGGTTCTGTCCTCTATGTAGGGAAGCAGAAGAGTCAAATTCACATATTTTTGTTCACTGTAGGTTCACACAAGCTGTATGAGCTGCCACCTGCAAACATCTGGCGCTCAATGTGAGTTGGTGGGGTGTGGACTTTCCCGACGCCTTTCAACAGTGGTGTACATCCCTCAAGCATCCCACTTTTCGGGCTGTCCCCTGTATTCTCGCCTGGGGCATTTGGATCACTCGAAACAAGATCATATTTCAGGATTGTAGGGTCCCTCTGGAGCAGGTTGTGGCACAAGCGGTGGCTGTTTTACTACACTTCAAGTCATCCATAAAAGCGATTAGCATTAGACCTGTGATCATGGAATTCATAGATAAATCCATGCCGTGGGCTTATTTTGATGGCTCATCTATTAACCAACAATCAGTGTGTGGTGGAGGTGGTGTTCTACACAAATCAGAGTCCCACTATTTTCATATAATGGCTGGTTTGGGGAGTGGTACAAATAACTACGCTGAACTCATGTCACTTAAGCTACTGATGCTTTTCGCACTTGAACAAGGATGTCTTACACTCCAGATTTTTGGAGACTCTCTAATTGTTATCGAATGGGCCATGGAGCGCACACAATGTCATGTGATGATACTCTTACCAATATTGGAGGAGGTATTATGGTTAAAACAGGCTTTTAACTGCATTACATTCACCCATGTCTACAGGGAGCGAAATGGGACGGCTGACCAGCTATCTAAAGAAGCACAATCTTTGATATTTGGCACATGGAGGATCACGATTCATTCAACAGAAGGCATCTACAGCTATACTCACAGGCCTTTCTTTGGGGAAACTGTGGACCATATGGAGAATTAGACCAACCTTTGACAGAATTTAAACAACTGCTGATTGGATACTTTTCTGAGACAGAATATATGTTTTGTTGTATTGACAGAAGTTAAATGCCTGCGGATTGGATAAATTTTTATGAGACAATGATTGTGGACAGTATAAAATGTTCGAGCGGTAGTGGATGCATTTTGGACAGACATCAGTTTGGATTGTATCGTGTATGGACAGATTTTTATTTCTGTTTGTATGAGTTTCTTTTGTGAGAGCGAGTTTATATTGTATGAACTTTTCTTTTGTGAGAATATTTTTGTATTAGTTTGGATACAGACAGTGTGACTGTAGCGAGAAAATAACTCAGTTTTCTGCTGAGTATCAGAGTTTTTGAGAGCGATCTGCGGATTATTGGCTGTAATGCTGATTGGATACAAGCAGTGTGGACTGTAGTGAGATGTAATAACTCAGCTGCTGAGTGACTACTTTCAGATTTGTAATAATGTAAGGGACAATAGACAGTCATTCGGTGGACTGATTGGCCTTATGGACAGTATATGCTGACAATGTAGGGATCTCTAAGATTCTATTACATGTGCAGAATGTAATTTTGTTCTCTAATGAAATAAAATTACGACTTTTTCCAAGGAAAAAAAAGAAGACAACAAAATCGAAGAAAACAAAATCAAAGAAAGAAGCCAAAGAAGAAATCAAAGAAAACAAGACAAAATCAAAGAAGAATTGTGAAATCATTTAACAGAACAAGAAAATCATAGTTTAGAAGATCAAAAGCGAGAGCTCCAGAAAAGGTTATTAGATAAGGATAAAGAAATCTCACGTTTGAAAGTTCACAATCAAAACTCAAAAAATGTCGAAGAATCCCCTTATAGAAGCAATAATGATTTAGAAGAAGAAATAAAACATTTAAACAAAATCATCAAGGGGAAAGATGACGAAATCATGCACATTCAGACGAAAGTAAGACGCCTAGAAGCAAAGAATTACCGCCTTCGGCAACAAATTAGTGAACTCCAGCAGAAAGAGGACGACACTAAAAAGACGCCCATGTTGCAGATTACAGCTGTCAAAAGCATGTTATCAAATAACACCGAAGAAATTTTCAAATTAAAAAACCATAACAAGACATTAGTTGCAAAAATTAAGAAGTTGAAAAATAGTTGGAAGGTAGAACACTCCACTGAAGACATTGAAGAAATTTTTTTAGACAAGCACGAAGAAAATAACTGCATCAGAAATCATAATGAAGATCTTAAGGAGCAACTTAAGAAGTCCGAAAATGACAGAAAATCACAAGTAGAATTAATTAAAAAGTTTTAAAATGATAACATACAATTAGAAAACAAGTTGGAAAAGATACAGAACGAAACATTAAAAACTCAAGGAATGAAAATACAACATCCAACACAGATCAATGCCCAAAAGACGACATTCGTAAAAGAAAATAAGATTGTGAAAATTCCCTATCAACACCCCAACAATATAAACTGGTATCCTAAAAAGTGAGAATTGTCGAAAGATAATGGTACTAATGTGATCAAATCTCATGAAGACAGATCAGTAGGGAATCCCAATAGTCAACAATAAATCAATTTTGGATGGATTGATCCATCAACATATCGGAAGTTATTCTCTACACTTAGAAGTTTGTATTAACATGTTTCGTCAGCTACGATGTCACAAGAAACAATGCGACAACATTATAAGGCTTTGAGGACAAAGACTTTCTAAAAGAGAGGCAATGTTATGAATATAAATCAAAATACAATTAATAATAATTAATAGTCATTAATAGGTATAATATTAAAAAGACATGACCTTTCAAGCCAATGCCTAACTTGTATATAAGAGGCGGCAATCATTTGTAATAACCATATCTCATATATTATTCATTTTATCTTTTCCAATGTTTATTATTCTTACTTATCCTTCGGGTAATTGCCGTGAAACAGATACGTTCACTCCAAACTTGGAGGGAACTAAGTGGTAAGAGCATGGAATCGTGTGGCATTCACCTTGAAGGATAGGCACTTCAATTGATGAGGCTTGAGTTGAGAAACATACTTCATTGAGGTTGGTTATGGACTTGGATACATGTTGAGGAGAAACATTGGAGCATAGTAACCACCTTGGCAAATATGTTGAGGAGTGTTAAGCATAACAGGATGTCTTGCATGAGCTTACTTGGACAATAATCCACCATGGAACAAAGAGAATTGTTCTAATAGTTTGTTGGATAGCACACCATATTTGAGGGATGCGGAGCTCAAGGAGGATCATGCTTGAAGTGCACATGACCTTGGGGTTTTTTGAATCCCTCGTGTGGAATTTCTCATCCTTGTATTGTATGGAAATCCATGTGGGGCTTCCTTCTTGGTTACTTGTATGGACCTAAGTCGATGTTTATATTGTCCTCCCTCACATATTTTACATAAAGGAGGGAGATACCCTCTATTATAGCACACCATTGATATGCTCTTTATTATATATTTGTAATTGTCTTGGATAAGTCTTGTAGGGAGCAAGACTTAGGGTTTTGGATGAAAACCCTAGGAGAAGACATGAAGAAGAGAGTGCTTGGAAGTTTTTAGAGAATATGTTGTAAAGAATACAAGATGATGCTAGGGTTTATCCTATGAAAGTAAACCCTAAAGGAGAACATAGCACATGAGAAATTGATGGTTTCTCATGTAGAATCAATGATTTTTCTTTTGAATTAAGAGGAGTTAGCACTAGAGTTCCAACCCTAGAGAAAACATGAAGAAAAAATCCAATGCCTTGGATGATATTGCATCCATGTTCTTGTGCGATGCATGGAAACTAGTACAGATCATGCAGAACCTAAATTGATGAGCCTTGAGCCTGGTGTGATAGCTTTCTTAAAAGAAGACTTGTTCATTGTACTCTTGATATTCCATGGAGGCCTTGGTGGTTGTGTTGATGTAAGAGTTGAATACCTAGGGTTTGAGGAATCAAATCCAAGGATGCACATGTATAGTTGAATGTTAGCACTAGAGTGTTATTGTAAACCATGTACTTTTGTGATGTGAAATGGCTAGGGTTTGTCAAGCCAAGGAAACAAGTCTTGGTGTTGAAAAGATCTTGGGTGGGAAAAGCTTGTGTTGAATTTCATAGCTCGGACATGTGCTTCTACATAGGATATGTGTCTAGCATGTAGGAGTTGTCCAAATTACCTCTCTAGATACTTTATTAAGTAAGTGACTTTTATATCTCTTTCCTGATTCTAACTCAAGAAAAGCACAGTAATTAACTTAATGTTGGTTAATGACTAAAAGTGAACTTAAAATTAATCCACGGTTGTTGATCTTAAGTGGGGCTCAAGATATAATCTTGGATGTCCATCATTTTGGATATTGGGGATTAGGATTTTGGTCATTGAGAAGCTATTAAAGAAATCCTAAGGAGAGGAGAAAGACACAAGATCACAACATCATTTCAGAGATATATTTTCTGAAGAGTGAGTGAGAGATTCAATGGTTGAAGAGAAGAGATGATATATTTGCAAGGAGAGAAGAACTGAGTAGGAGAGAAGATCTGAGTAGGAGAGGGAGGGAGATAGAGAGAGAGAGAGAGAGAGAGAGAGAGAGAGAGAGAGAGAGAGTTCGATCTCAAAGAGGGTCAATTCAAACAATGATGTAGAGGTTCGAATGGTTGATGCGGGGCATCGTACAGTTGATGAAGGAAGTGATGCAAGGGACAAATTGTTGAAATTTGGTTGAGCTTTGATCTTTAATTCTTTTAGATGTAGAGACTTGAAGCAATGAGACAATTCAATCCATGAAATTCATACAACCATAACACAAGATATACCCTGGGGAAAATCCTCAAAATTATGAGAACGAAAACCCCAACAATTCTTCTCGGTATAATATAATGGATAGCAGAGAATGATTTCTTTTACAACATAGCAGATAGCTTTCGAAAGATAAAAGATCACCAAAATTCTTGGTGAAGATGCAGAAGCAATAGAGAAGAGAGATCAATCGGATGTGTGCCTAACAAAACAATAACAAGCATGAACAATACCCTGCACAAAGAGAAGCACCTTGCCTTCAATGGAGAAGAGAAATTGCTTCACATTGGATTCAACAATCCTGTATATCATATTTATACATTCTTCTCTTCTATTTTTAACTTCTAACTTCAGGAAGAAATCACCCTCAAATTGGATGTATTAATCTTGCATGGAGTGGTGTGCCCCACTTCTCATGCAGTGCTTCATCTCACTGAGATGTCACTTAGGATGAACTCACCTCTTAACTGAAAACCTGTCCACTTAGTTAGGTGGATAACTTAAGTGTCGACATGCAAGTGTCACAACTCACATGTCATCTTTTAGTTTAAAATAAGTGTCATCATTTAATAACACTTAGTTAACTATATATTCTCTTTAACTGAAGTGTCGTCTTTTAGTTTAACTAAAGTGTAAATACTTTAGTTAACTAGTCCCT
This sequence comes from Larix kaempferi, assembly GCA_027924585.1. Classification (NCBI taxonomy): domain Eukaryota; kingdom Viridiplantae; phylum Streptophyta; class Pinopsida; order Pinales; family Pinaceae; genus Larix; species Larix kaempferi. The sequence continues at coordinate 2,867,668 of BSBM01000792.1, forward strand.
TTTATTTAACACTTTGTTAACTTAAATCATGCTTATTGATTTACTTGAAGTGACCACTGTGATTTCTTTAGTTAACTGAGACATATCTTTAATTGATGCTTTAACTGAGCATTGATACTTAACTGAAGCTTTAATAATTTGAGTTCTATTTAATTAGTTGAAGTGTCTGCATGGGCAATTTCGAATTCTCTTGATCTCTATGCTTTATCTCTTATTTCTTTATCTCTTACTGCATGGTCAATATGTGCTAACTTTAATTATCCATCACATTACATTATACTAAGAAGAATTATCGGATGTTATGATCATATTATATTATTCCAGACCAAATGATCATATGCTAAAGTAATTCACTTTATAGGTGATCAATCTCTAAAGGAGACTTAATAGCAACCGGTGATCATGGTTAATAATATATCACACAACATTAAATGCTTTTAATAAGTAAAGCATTACCTTTATACAAAAGTTCCACCTCTATATGGGAGTTCCATCTCAAGGATACCTTTATACAGAAGGTTCCCCTCTATACGGGAGGTCCATCTCATGGATACCTTTATACGGAAGGTTCACATGATTATCATGACTTGATGCACACAAGTTCGGAGCCTTGTCCAACAAGACTTTACAACATCATTACTTTGATCAATTACCTCTATACGAGAGGAATAACCTTTACATGAAAGGCAATCAAAGTGCCCACCTCTATACGAGAGGATCAATCTTGACTACACAAGATTGGTTTGGAGAATGTCTCCTAATGTTGTATATTTAACACAAACAAGGTGATGTGATCTGCACGTGTGACGTTGAAGTGAAGCAGGCTGTCATGAGGCTGACACATGGTCATACGAGTGATGTAGGCAGTCGTATAGGGTGACGCAAGGCCGATTTTCCTTGTGAATGGTTTCTCCAGTGTATCATTTTCTTTCGGACTAAGTTACATGTTCTTTTTGTATTTTTTTTATTTTCTCCGTGACCCAAGATTAATAAAGAAGAACACTGAATGTTGGTTTTTCCCCATTGGGGTTTTCCTGCATAAATAATTGTGGCAAATGCGTGATTGATCTCATGTTTATTCCACTGCAAAATTATTGGTTAAATATCAAGTATTTATATTTGTAATTCCTAAGTAAAAAACTTATTGAGAACATAAATTAGAATTTGGTATTGAGTAAAATTTAACATGGTATCAGAGCAAGGTTAGCTCTAAGAAAGTAATCACATTTGGAAAGAGTTTACAGTAGAAACAAAAATTTCCTTGGTCGGGTTATTTGATTAGACATGATGACATCAAGTGGATTGAGATATGAGGACCAGATGGAAGGTACATCCAACTATAGTCCCTAGAAGGAGAGAATATCATTAGTGCTAACGGAAAATGGGATTTGGGAATTTCCATATCAATAACAAATTGTTCCTACTAATGCAAAAGAACTTGATAATTATACAAAGAAGGATGTGAAAGCTATGCGGATCATCCTAGATACAGTGAAGGGTCATGTGATACCTCATCTATCCAAGTAAAATATAGCTAGGGTAAAGTGGGAGGATCTTATAGGTTTATACCAAAGTGTTATAGCATATTTTTCCACATCACTGCAAAATGCTCATTTTGGCCAATTTTCACCCTTTGCTGACTTCCTTGTCCCTTTATGGTTCAATACAACTATCCCTTCTCATTCAAAACCTTAAAAAAACCCATGTTTCTTGCACATACGCACTGTGGAAATGATTAACACGCATATACACACCATGTCAGTGTACAACAATTTTATGATCTATTTTGAAGGTAAAAAATAAATAAATCTAGGGAAAAGTAAAAACAGTTTTACAAGTTTAGACATTCCTTTTCCCATAGATAACTACCTAAACTTCCCTAACTGCCTCCCCAAAAATATAAAATACTAAGGAAAGCATGAGAATGAGGAGAGAGAATTATAGCATCATTATCCTGAAATTATTCCAATTGAATCCATTACCCTAATCCCAAGTCTACGAATCTTTCCCCATATCTGTAAATATGCATTTCCAATAGTCTCCATTCATTATCTTTCCAAGAAACTACATTTTTGTTTCTTTGGTATTGTTTCCTATGGAGCATGGAGGAGTTGTGTATCTGTGTATCCCGGGAGGAGGAACTCAGATTCTAATTCATAACAGTCCCGCAACCAAGAACTGAGTAGCATCTATCTTGTATTTGTTGTTTATTAGTATATAAAGAACTCTCTTTCTTGTCATGTATTGTGTGAAAACCAATCTTGATAGTTTCATACATTCAATTTACAGTTTATCCATTATATTTGCAATTTCATGTCCATGTTCTTGTTTATACTTTGTGATTGCAAGTTTTCAAGGACATTTATGGATTAAAGATTGAAAGCGAGGATCTTCTTCAACCGTTGGACTCCAAGTAGAAATTCAACCTCTTAGTTTTCAATAATTTAAAAACTCTAAATCTATTTAATTTCATTTTGAAAGGACTGTCTGAGTTGTTTATGGGCACCATTTTGTGATGGTTCCAACCCATATCCATCAAGGGGTTTCCTCTGAAACAAAATTGGCAACTCCGCTAGGGGGAGTGTCCTATTTTGGGTTCTTTTAGGGTATTTCTGTGATTCTTGATTGTGATTTGTTTGATCTTTTCTTTATGTTTTTGTTGTTTGTTCTGTGAAAGATTCAATAATAGAAGTTTCACCTTCATCTAGAAACCTTTATAGTATAGATTGGGATTTGTTTTAAGCTTGAAACTTTTTTTTTGTCTTTTCCCGCAATCATACGCATCATGTAGTGTTCACGAAAGTATATATACACACCCTACTATGCTCACAGTCACATATGTTCCTGTAGAAGGAAGCATCTTTTTATTTTTCAATGTTTTTGACCTCATACACTGGTTGTAGTAGGCTAGAGTGTGTATATACATGGGATGTTGTGGAACAAAACGCGTATGACCCTCTCTGCTCTATTTTTTCAATATATCTCTATTTAAATTGGAAGATTAGTGTTTGGAATCATTAATTAGTTGATTGTGGCTCTATAACTAGCCTTTTTAACTTCATGAAGCAATAATTTTATAAACAAAAGGAAATTTTATTTGATTAGGGTTGTTGCCAAGATTTGGTCTTTTTGTTTGTTTAGATTGTTTGATCATTGTTTTTCGATCTAAATTCTGTAAAATCTCAATTTTCCTTGTCCTCGCCTATTTTTGGTTGTTATCATCAAATTGAAACACAAAAACAAAGCGCATGCATACACAACCTATATATGTATATGTCGCATATGTATGCCCCCTATTCCATAGATAGGGAATGTATATACCCTAAAATATGCTATTTATCTCATTATAGAGTGTGTATATACGTGGGATACCTTCGAGTAGGGCACGTCTATGTCCTAGTTGGTGCAAAAATAGGGTAAAATAATTTTGAAAAAGAAAAATGGATTTTTAGGTTTATTATGCCTTATGGGGTTCTAGGTCTTTCTTAGATTTTCCAAATTTTGATTTCTAAGCCTTCAAAATCATCATTTAGTGTGTTTTTTATCATGCCCTAAATGACAAAGAAAATTGAACTTTGCATGAAATCATAGTTTTCTTTCAGATCTTTTAGGAATTTTTTGGGCATTTTGATGTTCTTGGGAATATTTTTATTTTAAAAAAAAATTATATTACTTTCATTGGAATTATCTAATGAAAATTATAAAGAATTCTTTGCTTTTGTTATACTAATTTCCATGAAAAGTTCTATTTTGCTAAAATTTTGAAAGGTTATGCTTGGTTTTTCTTTATTTTTGAAAGTTGTTTATGGCCAAGTATCTATTTCAAAGGATTAAGTGGTATTTTCCATTTGCAAGTAGTATATTTTATATTTAGTTTTAGTTGAGAACATCATATTTTCACACTTCCAGATCCTTCTCATTAACAACAAGCTCTAAAATGAACGCTTAATCTAGAATTTACTGAAATTTTTGGATTTATAGGGTTCACCAACTAGTCTAGGTTTAGAGCCTTGGATTAGGGTGAAAGAAAACACTCTAAGGATGCTTGAAAATTTTAAACATAGGTGTCTAACCAAGGATAGGAAAAAACCAATTGTCGTGTACGTGTGGTCAGGAATATCCTCTCAAACAGGAGTCAAGCCTGAGATCGTACGATCCCGAGGACCCTCTGTGTTTCTAGTACTCTTGGAAGATTCAAGATTAGCTACCCTACCCATACATACGATCCCGAATTTCAAATGTTCCCCAAACACCGACTATGAATAGGTAACCTTAGTTGTTTTTCCTAGGGACCACCTAGGTGACTGCAGAGGGATTACTGGGGTACCTAAGGCATATGTTGAACCAAACTATTAGTACCCTTGGAGGGTGTCCCATACCTTTCTAGGATACTTGCACCAAGAAGGGTCGTTAGTGCAAGTCTTGGTAACTAATTCTCATGCCTTTGTTGTTTGGTTGCGGGACCTAATCAACCTGTACCCAACTTTGAAAGGCCCTTGTTTGCTTGTATTGATATATATAAGACTTTGCTATTGTGTGCATTTTGTGCTTAGTTAGCCTTAGATATTTCTTAATCTTTTGAATCAAAATTCATGTCTAGAGTTCCTATAGACACCAACCAAGGGACCCCTTATCAAGGGGGTCCTTATGCTATTCATTTGTTGGGAATGTTGGTGCTCCCTTGATGGCCACTTTGAATCTTCCTGGATTCACCCTGGGGATTCCAGTTTGGTTTTTTTCTACTTTGGATTTCATGAATGCTCCCGATGCTTCTCAAGAAAGCATAGTATGTCAAAGGCATCAAAACCATTTGTCTTCTTCTCCAATGACATCTTGTTCTCCTCCTTCTACCTCATGTGGTGAAAGTTTTGATAATAGTAACCAACAACCTAGAAGGAATAGAAAGAGGAAGAATATGAAGAATAAACAAAGATAGGGGGGAAAGTCCCTAGCCTTTGGAGATCATGCTAAGGGAAACTCACCAACCACTAAAGGCCATACTAGGGGCACTAATCCAGTCACTAGAATTCATACTGGAAACCCACAACCAGCCACTTGAGTTCATGTTGGGGCAACTCATCCAATCACTCCAAGTCGTACTCAAAATTCTCAACCTGCCTCTGGAGGTCATGATGGGAGCAATATTTCAGTCACTGCAAGTCATACTGAAAGTATGCCTTCAACCACTGTTGTTGACACAAACCCAGTCGACAGGAGTTCCGCACGTTGTCAACGCCCAAGCCACCGCGATCTCCCTAAGCACCGGCCCAGACAGGTTTAACCCTGTCCAGCAACACCGACGGAGCAGATGAGGTCTCACCCGAGATGTTCAAGGGAGCGTTGAAGGAACCATGTTTCCGCTAAATGAAGGAGGATGTTGTGAATCAATTGACTAACTTATTGCAACATTCAGAAATAGATCTAAGCATTCAAGTCGGGCATTAATAATAATCGCAACATCATTCAACAGGAACAAAACCATTATTGCAACAGATAAAACAGTAAAGCATTAATTGCAGCAAGGAAACATCGCATCATTCATATATTCATATCACAAAATGCATTTACCACAGAAATATGGAAACGACTCAAAGGTTCTGCTCAAAATCTCTATCACATCATATTATCTCCGCAAAAACCCAGATACATTAAGATACTCAGTCTTTCGCTTCGGATCAAGATCTCTCCGATATCAAGATTTTCAATCATGCGCTCTAAAAATATATCTCAACACTTACAAACCTACATCTATTTATAGGCTTGCCCCTTTACATTTGTGTTCCACTTAGGCAACCGCCTAACTGCTTCTTAACAAACTTCTACAAAAACTAACCCAAAATCCCACAAAATGCGGTCAAATGACCCAAAAACCCCCATAGTGCAGTCTAAGTGACCCAAAATATACATGATGTGGTCCAAATAACCCAAAAACTACAAAAATACTTGTCGCCTTGCTCATTTTTTTCCTACTTTCGCAGTGCCTTTGGCCTTGCGCAGCATCAAACTGCATGCCAACAGGCCCCCAACACAATCTTGTGGCTCGCCCTCGAACCACATCAACTGGATATGATGTACTCATTGGTTTTGACCCTCCTCATACTGTTGATTGACTTTCGTGACCTAATCCTTTACTGCCGCAGCCATCGCTTGAGTGTCTGTCACATCTTGCGCAAATGGATGCTCGCTCAGCTTCGCACCAACTTGCTAGCGACCTTCCTGTACAACCTGGAGTGCGGAGCTTTCCTTAAGCAAAAAATGACTGCCAATTTCTTGGAACTCCTCCAGCTGTGCGGCACGCTTCTTTTGACACTCTTCAGCCTTTGTGATGCGCTATTGCAACTCTTTCAATTTTGTTAATTTGGAAACCTGAGCCACCGACGACATCATGCGCATCGCCACTTTCAATGTCACCAACTGCACCTCAGCTTCTTGCCTCAGCTTGGTCAGTTGTTCTATCTACTCATCCTGAACAATGCTGCCCCAAAACTATGTGGTATCTGCCGTGAGCTTTGTCGTTGTCTGTTCCAGCTCTCCCAACTGTGTTGTCGCCTCCTCAGTGGCACGTTTTCAGTCATCTATGCATTCTTGTGGTGTGCCTGGGCTCAACAGAGTTGTTAACTCTGTATTATCATGTTGTAATTGGGAGATGACAGTCCCCAGTCATTGCACTCTTTGAACTAGATCCACCTACGCGGTAGGCTTGAGAACATGTTGACAAGCCTCAGAGACTGCCTGTTCCAATCTCACTTTGTTGTCCCAGACGGCAGCTCTTTCTATTGTCAACCGGTCCTGCTCCTTCTTGAGTTCTGCTACAGCACTAGTCTTCTCAGCCATCAGTTGTTCAAGTTTGTCCTCCAATTCACTGACTACCTTCGTCACTTCGACTGCCTTTCCCTTTAGCTCCGCCACCTCTTGCTGGGCAATTGCTTCTGTTTCCTGCGATCGCAGGTACTGACCGTTGATGTCTTGTATTCTATCCGCCATTTCCCGGCTGGAAACTACCTGCACATTTGTCAACTCCGTCGTTGGCAGCTCATTGACGTTGATGGTCAAATTTTCCAACTACGGCAGCAAGGCCTGGAGAGCCTCGTTGTTAGTCACAATCGCAGTCAGGGAAATATTCACGTTCCGAACCCATGGCTCAGTGCTGATTGTGCCAACGGCATGCCCAGTTGTAACCTCTGGTCCCTTCTGCGAAACCGGCTTCTGCCTTTGCTGTCATCGCTCGGGCTGCCACATTTGTCTCATTGGTGACATCCGCTATGAGGCATCCCAGGTGCGTCTCTGTTGCTGGAGAGGCCCCCCTGATCGTTGCATACTCATGACATGCCTTCATTCTTCCCTCCTCGAGGTCGTGGTCGATATCCTCATCCGTGGGTGTCTTTGGGGACGATTCCTGATCCAAGTCATGGTGACTCTGCTGGTCCTGCACGGACAATGCATCCTTTGGGCCCGTCACTGGAGGTCCTGCCTCAATCTTCGCCAGACTAACAGGTTCCCTCCATTCAATCGGCCAATCACTGACGATACCCTCCATCACTTCTTCGGACAGCTTATAGTGTGTCAACAACCATTACTTCACAGGGTCGTGCCTTGCTTGCACGTGAATCGCGTGAGGCTGAATCATGAACAGCGCAATCGGCTTGTACTTCGTCGTGGTTTCTTCAGTTAAGCGGGGCACCTTCATCGCTGCATCTTGTAGCATCTCCCAATACACCCAAAACTGTATTTCACTTTCCTTCAGACTCTCGGGTTCCTGCACCCACCACATCTTCTGATAGCGTGCACCCTTACGGGTTTTCACAGCCTCAACTTCCATGCCATGGTAAGTATCAGGCTCCTTCCAGGTGTCCAGCACGATTAAGATTACGAGCCAGCTGTACGTGAAGGGGCCTTTCCCATCTTGGACGGCTTCTGCATCCTTCGCTAACTGGTTCAACAAAAATAGTGACTAGTTCATCTGCACGCCTTCTGCGCACTATGCTACACACACCATGACCCCTGAGTTGCATTGGTTGGGTCGATTCTCCTTGACCACTTTGCAACTTAATATCTTCGTGCTGGTGAGGACCTCCTTATCAATGATACTACTGGTGTGGTAAACGCAGCCATCACGTTCCAATGCGTAGCGTCGGATAAAATATGTCGCCCTCTTCTTATCATTCTCCTTCCCTATGAATTATTGCGAAGGGTCCACTCCATCCTTCTGCAATCCTGTGATCTCAACGATCAAATTGACAATGACTGGAACCGGCCTATCCAGCCACAATGTGCCACCATGGAAGCAAGCCAGCAGCTGCTGCACATAAGCATTAAAATCTTGCAGTCTCCCAAAGTGTGGCATGTTAATGAGTCCCAGCAATCCTGCTTGGGCCAACTCGCACGCCCAATCTTGCGGAACCAACGTATCGCTAAGCTGTGTCCTCAGCACGTAGGGGTCCGACGTAATTTACTTATAAGCCACCATGTCATGGTCATCATCCTTTAGGCACTTCAACGCCGGCACGATATCAACAGAGCACTCCATACTTGCTGGGAGTGTTGGCGTTCGCACAGGGTATTTCTGATTCTTCGTGAGCTTTCGGGGCGGTATACTAGGCCGGGAAGGGGGGACGTACCCAGGGATATTCGCAGCAGATAACCCTACCCAAGCAGCTGCTTCATCAAATCCGTGGCTGGACTGTCCTACCTCCGCTTGGAACTCCTCCACGACTACTGTGGATGATCTTAACTGTCGTTTACTCTGCGAGGACTCAGAATGTTGACCCCCCCCGCCGCTTCTTGGGGATTGTCGTAAACACCGATCCAGCCGGCATGATGACAACTTCTTCTTCAATGCTTGCCACCCTAGCTAGTGACTCTACCCCACTGGAAACGTCAACCACGGGTGTGCTCGGCATGCCACAGTAGGGCTCCTCGTGGATCAACAGTTCCTCACATTCCAACCCAACTTGCTAGTAGCAAATACGCAACACCTAACTCATCAACTCAACTAAACAATGTAACACTGAACTCTCCTTTCCACTCGGTGCAATGGTGCCTTCCGACCAAAGCCAACCCCTTTCTTATAGTGCCAAAGTGTGTCCTTAACCATCATTACCAAATCGAATTATGCATCATGACCAAATCACACCTTAATTACCCGAATCCACCGTCGATTCGGTCAATCCAATGGTCGGATCCACCATAAATGTCGATCATTCCATCACGCAGTGTTAATTAACGGTTTTTAACTTTTTGCATTTATTTCCGATTTGACTGTGTCGTGACCCTGCCGTTGTCGCGAACTTGCTCCCAAACTTGGACACAAGCACTCCTACTTGCGCATTATGTCTCTGCTGGTGCGCCCTCCTGCCACCGAGCATCTTGCATTTTTATTTTTTATTTTTTTTTCCGATGCGACTCAAGCATCGCGCTGCTCCAAGCCCGTCCTATAGGGCTTCAACCTGCTACCATTGATGAACTTTGGGAGCATCGCTCCATCTAACTGATGCAACTGTACCTCTCCTCCTGAAGTGATACTACTGATGCGATATGGACCAAGCCAATGCATCTGCAACTTCCCAGGATGTTTTAGAAACTTGTTGTCATACAATAGCACCAAGTCACCCTGCTGAAACTGTTTATTCTTGATATGGCGATCATGCCAAGCCTTTTGTCAATCCTTCTCCACATTTTGGTGGAAGCCTGCGATAAAGCGGTCTTCTTCGAGCTGCACTAGCTGCGTCAGACGTTCTCCTAATTCTACTTCATCATCCATACTTATCGCTGCCATGAGGCGCAGACTCGGAACGATGTACTCCATAGGCATAATCACCTCTTTCCCATACACCAGTTTGAATGGTGTATGTCCTGTCAACCTTTTACAAGTAGTACGATATGCCCATAACACTGTTGGAATCTTCAAATCCCATTTGTCGCGATTCGCATTGCAAAGCTTTATCAGCGCATGCTCCAAGAACTTGTTGAAAGCTTCTACTGTCCCATTTTCCTGTGGATGATATGGCGTGCTCTTCTTATGTTGTATATGTAGTTCCGCTGTCAAGGTGCTCAAGATGAGATTGATAAAATGACTGCCCTGATCTCTCATCAATACCTTTGGGAAACCAAACCGAGTGACAATGTTGTCAAACAAGAACCGCGTTGTTGTTGCCGCAGTGCAATCTATGACTGGTGCAGCCTCTGCCCATCGTGTCAAATAATTTGTCATCATAATGATATATCTTGAACCAGTGTGCTTCCCATGTGGGTTGATAGGGCCCATGAAATCCACTGCCCATTTATCAAATGGTTGCAGTGTCACTTGAGGTTTCAATGGCATCTCATCCCTCCTAGAGGGTTTCCCAGTTCGTTGACAGACATCGCAGGTTCGCACATAATCGGTCGCATCATTGTGAAGCGTCGGCCACCAAAGCCCTGCGCAAAGCACCTTTCTGGCAGTCACACGACCGCCATAGTGTCCTCTAGTTACTCCTGCATGTGCTTCCGACAATATCTACCCTTACTCATGAGGCAGAACGCACCACCTCAAGATCTCGTCGGATCCCAGTTTGTACAATTGGCCTGCAATCAACTGGAAATATGCAGCCTTGACCACCAGCTGCTTCCTCTAACTGGTGGTGAACCCTTCTGGCGTGGTTCCTGTTTCCATAAACTAAATGATTTCTCCATAGTAGTCATCAACTACTTCAACCTTAAATAGTTGCGCATCGGGAAACCCATACTCAATGTTGGTTGGTTCCTCTCTTGTCTCAATCCGCGACAAATGATATGGTCTTGCGTTCAAGCGTCCTGGCTTCACAATCACCTCAAAATCAAACTCTTGAAAAATAAGTAGCCAACGACATATCTTCCCTCCCAACACAGGCTTATTGACCAGATATTTCAATGCAGAGTGGTCTGTGAACATCTTAAAGTGACCGCCTAACAGGTAATTCCTGAACTTCTGCAACAAATATACCATCGCCAAACCTTCCCTCTCTGTCGTTGTATAATTTCTCTCTGTAGACAACAACTTCCGACTTTCAAAAGCAATGGGGTGATCCAAATCCCCTTCCCCTGGCTGCACAAGCACTACTCCCAGCGGAATCGATGAGGCATCGACGTGGACATGGAATTCTTTACTCTAGTCCGGAAAGACCAGTATCGGTGCTGAGGCCATCTTAGCCTTTAATGTTTCAAAACTAACTTGAGATTCAAGACTCCACTGAAAGACCGCATATTTCTTTAGCAACTTCTCCATAGGGGACGTGATCACTACATACCCCCTGATGAACTTGCGATAATACCCAGTGTGTCCCAACATCGCTCTAAACTACTTGACATTAGTTGGTGGTGTTAAGCTCAAAATGAGCACAATCTTTGCAGGGTCGACCAACAATCCCTGCTTGCAGACAATGTGACCCGACAATATCCCAAATGGTGCACAGAAGATGCACTTCTTCAAATTCAGCGATATCTGATGCTGTCGATAGCGCTCCAACATCAATCGCAGGTTGTCCAGATGATTGTTGATCAATCCGTAGACTGTCCATTCATCCATGTACACCTGCAAAAACTTCTGAATGAAATATCTAGAAGCAGTAACTACAAGCCGAGAGAATATCGCCAGTGCATTCTTCAATTCAAATGGCATCACTATGTATTGAAAACAACCCCACTCTGTCACAAAGGTTGTCTTGTGACGGTCTTCTTTCATGATTCTTATCTGATGATAGCTAGAGAACCCATTTGTGAAAGAATACACCTCTTGGCCACCCACACCCTCTAGTACCTCATCAGTGAACGGGGTTGGAAATGGATCATGCAGAGATGCATCGTTAAGGTTCTGCAAGTCGACACAAATGTGCACTGCGCCTTTCTTCTTGTCCTGCACCACCATAGGACCAATCCAGTCTGATTCCTCCACTGCTTCAATAATTCCAGCATCCAACATGCGGTCAAGTTCTACCTTGACCCTCTCCTTATGGCCCAAATTCAAACGATATGGTCGTTGCCTAATCGATTTTGCATATGGTTTCAACGGGATCTTCATTTCCCCTAAATCCCCCAAGATTCCCTTCATCTCAGAGAACTTCGTAGGGAACAAGTCTTGGAATTCATGCAGCAAGTCAGTAACTTTCCCCATCATCTCATCATCCCAATAGTCCCCAACATTCGCAAACTTTGGACTTTCCTTTGTTCCAATGTGGACTTTTCAGAGCTTAAATGGATGACTGATCGGATCAGTTGGTGCATCTGGTGCTGCCATATCGTGACTGCCTTATGATTCCGAAATATTCACATACCACATATCATCACCATCCTCTAGCCCACCAGTGATATTATAACACTCCATCATGGACTGCATCTTGCAGTGCGTATGCGGATCCGCGGGATATGCCACTAAAACAACCTTCAGAACTACGTCGTGGATGAGCTGCAAAGGATTATGGACATCCGGGTTGGCATCCGCAAAGCTGAGCGTATGAGTAAAACAAACTATCAACTCCAACCAAGTGGTAATCTCCCCTCGCAGTTCAGCTATAGTATACCATGATCGCGGCATCTCTTCCAGCGTATGGACAAAGGCATGGACCCACTCATCCTTTGGTCGCGATGCCCACAACATCTGACATTCCATCAAATGACTGCCAGGGTCATTCCATCCATCATATTTCCCTATGTGGTAAACTTCAGTGTCACCAAAGCGAACCGTTAGCAATCTCCGGCACTGCGGCCACCCCACAATCGATTGCTTATGTGTCACCCACCAGCGTGCTGGAGCAGCCTTCAGCGCTTCCTCCAATGCCAGAAATCGATGTGGTTCTGAGACCTTTTCCTCGAATGTCATAAGAAAATCAGACAAGTTGGGAAACCCTTCATATACTCGCAGTGCAACAGTCTCAGTCGCAATGCGGCATAATTATTGCGTGACTAACCCACACTTGCAGAGTGACACCTCATGCATGCGGTTCTGCCAATTCTCTAACGCGTCATCAGAGTCGGAAACCCAGAGGTGAAGCTGCACCACCCAAGCTCACCATCGGCAGTCGAATGAATATAATCTTCTGAAATATTGTATTCATGGTCCCATCCACTGGGATCTTCATCTTTTACTGGTTCAATATACCTACTTCCGTCAGCCGGATCCAACGGAGCTATGACTCTAAGATCGCGGTTTTCAAAAGTCATCATCCGCTTATTAAAGTTGATTACTGCTGCACTGTCGTTGGCCCATCCAATCCCTAGCAACGCAGGATAGAAGCTTCACCCTTCAACTACTTCAATGACATCGAAGTCGGAATATATCTTCATTCCCTCAGTGTCCACAACCAGGCGTGGAAGTCTCCCAATCGATGTCACCTTGGCCTGATTAGCCAAACGGAGCTGTACGGGAGACCAAATTAGCGTGGGACTCCCCATTTTCTACCAAGCCTACTTGGTCAAGATGTTGACATCCGAACCAAGATCTAGAATAACTGAATCAACTTCATAGTCTCCAATATGAATGTTCATGCGCATTTCCTTACCTATCTTCCTCCTTTGTAAGGAATTCACCGCCGACTTGCATCGGCTCCTGGCTTGTCGCTGCAGCAACCCTTCAAGCTCTGCAAGAGCATCTGGATCCCTTTCCAGATATAAACAACTTTCAAAAAAAAATTGTAACGTACCAGATTGTCGCGATGGACCTGCCTCGGAAGTGGAATCAAAAGCAGGAGGCATGTCACAAATAATTTCCTTACCGCGATCTTCTTCCATCGCACGATGCGCTTGAAAGAATGCATCACGCTCGGAATCAATGTCAAACGATACCTTCTTCTGCTCAGCTAACCGGATGAGAGACTTTGGACCATCTTCTCCTGTTGTCGCACCTCCATGAGTGATCACTGCAACAGCCGCATCTTGCATTCTTTGTTCTACAGAAATTGTCGTGATAGTTGCACCCTGAGTCTGATTCAGTGGTGGATTCCCAGGTTGGTTCACGTTCTAGTTAGCATTCTGATTCTGACATTGGTTCTGGTTCTACGGCAGTTTATATACTTGATTCTGCATTGGTCGCTGCACCTAATTCTAATTCTGTAACTGGGGAACGTTCCCTGCTTGCCATCGTGCAATCAACTGCAGGCAATTTTCAGCAGTGTGATCGGTAACAAAAAAAAAACATACATTGTGTCTGCAATTATGGGAAATATCACTGGTAGTGTTCCCACACTCCGTAGTTATAAAACTGGATAGTTCCTCGACCTCCTCATCCTTGTCCTCCTCTGCGACCAAAGCTGGCATCACGTCCTCCCTGGAATCCTCCACGGAATCCCCCTTGTTGCTGGCATTGAGGTTGCAGTTGTGCATACTACCTAGGCTGCACATATTGTGGCTACTGAACGTACTATGGCTGTTGTGCATCCATTTGCATCAAAGCATATTGCGGCATAAACTGTTGTGGTTGTTGCTACGGTACAAACTGCACCTGCAGTTGAGGTAGCGGCTGGGCTACCTGTGGCTGCGGTTGCGATTGTTGTATGGCACAATGGTCGTCCTTCACATAGAATGCATCGTACGTTCGTTCATGGAGTATCCCATATTCCCGACAGTCCTTGTCTTCATGTCCCACGGACTTGCAGAAGGTACATGTTGATGCCTGGGATATCGTAGCATCAATCAGAAAGGGATTCACCCGGGTAAGCAGTCCCAATTAGATTGCTCACCGTTTGGTGTGGGGAATCCGACCGGTTAATGGTTCCGGCTACCGTAAGATTTAAAGATTCTTATTCTTTTAACCGGTTACGGCCCAATCCACCGTTTATGTGTTTTATTTTAAAGATGATATGCAAGTGCCCTAAGCTAAATGCAGGTAGCTAATCTAAATTAATCTAAAACACTATAAGTAATCTAATCTATCATTGCAAGGAGCAACTGTAAATATGAGTAATGTGCTGAAAGAAACATCTAAAGATTACATGGATAGCCATTTAAATCATAAAGAAGCATTTTCAGTAGAAGGTTAAAGATATTAAAGAAAGCTTTAATTCACATTAACACATTCAATTACTCATTTAGGAGAATTATCATTGTACTATAAAAGCAAGATCATTCAATAGACAAAAATAATTCACAGCAGCAAAGAAATATCTCACAAGAATGTACGAGTGATGTAAGAATAATCCAGCAGACATTCAACACATATTTCCAGGCAAAATTGTCTTCTCCCAGGCTTTTATCAAGCAAAATCAAGTTCCTTATACATGCAGAGAAATAGTTCACGTACAAGCCAGAAAATAGCTTTCACCTGCCAAAAAGTCCTTTGAACTATTCACTAATCATCTATTTATAAGTTCACAAAATGCCTCTAGGGCTGCCACCTGTCTCTTTACAATTTTCTCTAAAGAATCTCTAAAATAAAGCAATTCGTGGCCTCTTTTACATAACAAAAAAAACGACAATTGTCCTTGTGACTTCACGTTTTGACCACAGGGGCAAAAAGAAACAAACAAAATAACAAAACAATGCATCATGGTTGTTGCAGTTAACTTTGGGGTGGTGCTTCTACTGGTGATGACGTGTCTATGCTGGTTGCTACCGTTGCTGTTGTCTTCTTCTCTTCCTCTGCTATATAACTAAACCATACACCAATGTCTCTTACAACAATATTTGCTGGTAAGGGGAGTAGGATTTTTTGTGAAGTTACATGTTTATCAAGTTCTGCTTCAATACTCTGAATTCCTGCTATTGATATCTAGTGGATCTCCTTGAGCATATGATTGTGCACTGATGATAGCCCAATGTAGTGATGGAGATCATCTGTGGCTAACACATCAATTTTCACCACATACTCCATTTGAAATCCCAGCTCGCCTTTTAAATTGGACAGGCGTTGCTCTTTACTTGGAAAATCATCAAGGGTCTGGGGAAAAACAATCTTGTACTTTTCATGCACTTCGTGAATTTTTTTATACAAGCTATTACCTGTCCTCATCGAACCCTGGATTTTAGCAATAGTTTGGCGCCGCAGCTCCTGCAAAATTCCATGAGGGCCACATCTTCCTTAAAACCGGCTACAGATTTGAACGGGAGGTGTTTAGGGAAATCTTCCTTCCCTTCTCTCCACTCCATCTGGCTCAAAATGTTTTCTTTTACTCGAGTGTACTTGTTTCTAATCCTAACAGCCTCAGAATTAACCTCCTTCATTCTATCCAACATGGTCTTGAGTCTGCAAACCTCCTCCGTACTTAGTTCTTGCGTGGCATGCATTTGTCTCAAGATGTCACAGGACTGTTCGTGAAAATGAGACATATCCATTGCTCTGCTTTCTGCTTTCCCTAGCTGCTCAACCAGCGACTGTTTATCTTCTTCTAACTAAACAACTCTAGCTTCGGAATCATTCTTTTCTGCCTCAAGTACCATCATTTGGATTGCCAGGTGTTCCTTTTCTTCCTCCAGGTGCTGACACTTGTCTGACAATTCTTTATGGTCAGCCACAATGCGATTATATTTATTTACTACGAGGTCCCTGTAAGCCTTCTCATTAGCCACGGTATGCTGCAGCATACGAGCTCTTTTATTGGTTGACTCAATTTCTTTGAACATATCGATCACATTGTTTTCAGTTGCTTTTGTTGCTGCCACAACAGCAGATGCCATGGCTACGGGAGCCTTATTGGTATTTTGCATAACAGTGGTTTCCCGCTAGGTGACAATATCTGGGTCAAAAGGTCTCTTTAATCTAGTCTTTGATTTTAAGACCACGGACTTTCTTTTCTTATAATATACAAATTTGTCCCATTGGGACATAGTATGATCCTTTGACAGGGTGAAAGGAATGAGTGGAATATTTTCTATAGGAATACCTACTCCCGCTGGCGGGGTATGAACCCTTTGGGGTGAGTTTACATTCATGTCCTGGGTATTAGAACCGCCGGCTTGGGCATCTTGGTTGGCCTTATTTTCTTCCTCGGCCTCAATCCATCTTTCTTCTTCAGCACTTTGCTCTTTCTCAATCATCTCCCTCTCTTCTTGATCCTTGGAAACTTGCTGCAACCTATCTTCTTCAAGATTAACAGCCTCTTCCTGCTCCCTTTGCAACTTATCGGCAGCAATTTTCTGGAATCTCTCTTCCTCCTCTTTCAACCTTTGCTCTTCACGGGTCAGGACCTCAGCTGATTCCCTTTCTTTCTACAGGTTGGCTCCTTGGGTTGTGGTAGCACTAGAACTAGTTCCACCATTGTGACGAAAAATATGCAATTCAGTCATATTACTGATTCCTCTGAATGCCTCCTCTTCATGGTCATAGTAATGTGCATAATCGAAGTGATCATGCAACTCTATGCAGTGCTCTGCAACTTTGTTTCATCTGTCATTTCTATGAAAGATTGCCTCACGGAAGTGAAAACCTCTAAGTTCCTAAATGAATTCTTCAGCTAATGCAACCCCTGAGAACTTATAGGCTCCTATACAGAACGGAAATGGAGGGAAGGAAGCTTTCTTCAGCTTACTGAGGAATCCACCTACTCCATCAAGGAAAATTTTCCTTACTGCTTCTTTCAAGACTATGTAATCAGTAACTCCAAAGGAGACTTAACTCCTAAGCAAACTTTCTAGTACAAGAAAAGGAGGGGCCCCAATTTCTACAAAAAAGAATTGGGGGGGGGGATGTTGCTGCAACAACAGTACAATACAGATTCATCGGTTTTGTGACCATCTTCTACATGTATTGACATTCCTCATGGCGGTGCCCATATACCTGACAGATGCGACACCACTACATACTGCCGCCACTAAATGGATTCGGTGCTCCTGATACCAGATAATTGCGGAAGTCTGGGAAATTATCCTTAGTATGCCCCTCTCCGCGACATCGCATACACCATACTTCCTCACGTTGTTCCTTTCCTTTCTTAAGGTCTCGCGGCTGTATTGTTAAGCTAGCCAACTGTGTCTGAATCTGCGACATACCCGCGACGTTCTCACCAAGCGGAGAAGCTTCCAACCACATCGCAATCTCTAGAGCTTCACTCGGTGTTGTAATGTTTTGTTGCATTAGCGGTAGTCGAATGTGAGGGAGCAATGCCACGATGAACTATTCTTTGTGCTGGACAGTGCTCATGTCGAAACTGATCCTTGCCATCAATGTTTTGAATCGCTGGTCAAAATCCCACATAGTCTCATTGGAGTACTGCTTAATTTCTTTTAGTTCTGTAATATACTACGCTTCAGATTTGGGTTTTCTGAACTCTGCAATCAACCCAGCTCGAACTTCATCCAGCGTCTTTTCTGGAGTGCCTACAGGAACCTGCAAAAACTTCATGAACTAGTCTAATGCGCGACCTCAAAGGGTTGTCTCCAATTTTTCCTTTCTTGGCATTATCATCAGTAATTTGCTTTGCAGTCCATACTACTTCACATAAGAACCAGTACTACTTGGGATTATCTGTTCCATTAACATGGAACAGTGGTAACTTTGCATCTTCGCTCGCCATCTTGGGATTCCTTCCTACAGTCGTTAAGCTACTAGCAATTAAATTATGTTGATTTGATGAACACGGTGGTGTCAAAGTTGTATTTCTTACTAGTTGAGACATAGTGAGTGGAGGTGTGGGTACATTTCTACTGGGGTTTGGTCCCGCCTCTATCCTAGGCGTAGCCTGGTGGTCCTTGTCGTCACTGTGAGGTCGCTTCGTCCCATGTGGTATTCCTTCGCGGCCTTGCGTTTCGATCGCAACAGGACCTTCTCTTGTCCTCTGTCTCTTTTCCTGTCGAAACCTTGCTCCTCCCCTTGTAATACCACTCTCTTCCTCAACTTCCTTCACAGTCTCGTCGTGACCCGCACCCATCTACCCCTTATCATTCCATGTACCGCCCCCCTATCGTCGCGGTATCCATGGCCTCCGCCCACCAGGGTTCTTACTAATCTAGGTGCATCTTCAGTATTCCCTTCTCGCAAATGAGCATTTTAATGGACAACTGTAGCGACAATAGAAATATACCCCTTGGCCCGTTGAAGAATTCCCTTTCTGCCTCACTGTAATACTTATCGTGTCAACTGCAAATTCAGTGATGTAGCCTTCCAGTATGCTGTCAACCCAAACCTTAACAGCCCGCGACACTTTGTTGTCGACTTCTTATAGCTCTTGGATCAGTTCTGGGGTCCAGGTTGTCAGTTCACCACCTTGGAAGTTCCTCTTCTGGAAGGTCAGTTTTGCTAACCATTCATACAAGATGATTGGGAACTCGCAGAAAAAGTATTTGTGTGGACCATCGTGGATATACGTCGCCAACCACCAATATGTCGACAACCCAGGGTTCTTATTTTCTTTTTCAGTGAATTCTCGCAACTTTAGGTCGAACCAATATTGGATCTCCGGTCTTGTCGGATGCCACAACATATCCTCCTTTCTTTTGACACAAACCCAGTCGACAAGGGTTCCGCACGCTGTCGACGCCCAAGCCACCACGATCTCCCTGAGCACCGGCCCAAACAGGTTTAACCATGTCCAGCAACACCTACGGAGCAGATGAGGTCTCACCCGAGATGTTCAAGGGAGAGTTGACAGAACCATGTTTCCGCCGAATGAAGGAGGATGTTGTGCATCAATTGACTAACTTATTGCAACATTTAGAAATAGATCTAAGCATTCAACTCGAGCATTAATCATAATCGCGACATCATTCAACAGGAACATAACCATTATTGCAACAGATAAAACAGTAAAGCATTAATTGCAGCAAGGAAACATCGCATCATTCATATATTCATATCGCAAAATGCATTTACCACAGAAAGATGGAAACGACACAAAAGTTCTGCTCAAAATATCTGTCACATCATATTATCTCCGCAAAAACCCAGATACAACAAGACACTCAGTCTTCTGCTTCGGATCAAGATCTCTCGGATATCAATATTTTCAATCATGCGCTCTAAAAAGATATCTCAACACTTACAAACCTACATCTATTTATAGGCTTGCACCTTTACATTTGTGGTCCACTTAGGCAACCGCCTAACTGCTTCTTGACAAACTTCTACAAAAACTAACCCAAAATCCCACAAAATGCGGTCAAACGACCCAAAACCCCCCATAGTGCGGTCTAAATGACCCAAAATATACATGACGTGGTCCAAATGACCCAAAAAATACAAAAATACTTGTCTCCTTGCTCGTTGTTTTCCTCCTTTCGCGGTACCTTTGGCCTTGCGCAGCATCCGTGATGCTGCGATGCTGACTCATCAAACCGCCTGCCGACAACTGTGAGTCACGTTGAGGACATGTCATTGGTCACTGCGATTCATATTAATTACAAGTCACTAGTCATTGCAATTCATATTGACGACAAGTCACCAATCACTACAAGTCATACTGGAGACAAGGTACCAACCACTACAAGTCATGTTGGGAGAAAACAATCATCTATTTCAATTCATGTTGGTGGAAAACAACCAGCAAATGTGAGTCATGTTGGACATATCAACATTGTTGAAAAATCTAAATGAATAGGGTGCAATCCTAAGTTCCCTTGTAAACTTTGCAAGGGATATCACCTTACTCATCTATGCCCTGCTAGTCCAGAGGTACAAAGAGTGTGTTTCGTTTCTCAAAGGTATTTTGCTCCCGAAAAACCTATGATTTCAAAACATCCTATTCAACCTTTGGTTGATGAAGTGGTTGAACCAACACAATATTCGGTATATACAACTCTTCCTTTGGATGGTGATTTGACTACCACTCAAGTTTTATTCACTGCCAATTCAGAACTTTATGTACAAGGAGCACTCAGTTTGCATCGAATGAACCCCCACCAAGCTCTAAGATTGCTTCTTGGATTGCGATAGTATAGTTGGGCCTTGTCTTCCTTCTTTTTCATCCTTCCAAATAAGTATTCAAGTTAAACACTACATGGTTTGTCGTTGTATTGCAGATGAAGGAGCCTCTATTAGTACTTTAGCTACATATGCTTGGAGAGGTTTGGGATCTTCTAACCTTGTGTCGACTATTAATCAACCACTAGCTTTTGGTAGAATACCTAGTGAAACTTTGGGATTTCTTCCTCAATTTCCTATTACATTAGGTGGGACGACTGTCATAGTCGATTTTATGGTTATGGAGGGCCCTTTGGATTTCAATATACTCCTTGGGCGTGATTATGTATATGCTATAATTTTGTGATGTCTAATCTCTTTCATGTGATGCATTTTTCTCACAATGGAAGCATTGTCACTATTGATCAGCTTGCATTTGTTGATCCTTCTCATTACCTGATTTTAGACCAAGTATACCCTTTGTCTATTCCTGGTGCTTTGATAAACACTAACCTGCCACAAGTGAATTATGTGGCCTTATATCCCTTGTGTCCAATTTCTACTAAGAAGAATCTTCTATGTTCAAGCTTACCTTCTTGGGACTTGGTCCCGACAGTTGACTAAATGATCCATCCAATGGGCGAATTGGAGCTTGCTCTCCACCGTATTGGTCCAAGTGAATGTTTTGACATGTTCTCTCTAGGATGATATACTTCCTTCACATGAATCTTTCCTAGAGGCTATTATAGAGTCTCAAATTCCTTTGGATATTGATGCCTTTTCCAAAGATCATCTCCCTAGATTGGACCCAATTGAAATCAAATCCTATCTCGATTTTCCTTTTGAGTCTAATCTCGTTGTTTATAGATCCCTAGACATTTTCACTTTTTAGTCTTTGGACTCTACCATTGAGCTGCAAGTTGGTGTCACTGATGAGTTTGATTCTATTTCTATCTTTTTCTATTCCTGTGATAATGAGTCTATTCCTATAGACTCCATTATTTTTTTCAACTTCGATCTTCCTCATGAGTTTGATCTTATTGATTGTAGGTCCTCAAACCTTGGCGATCTTGAGTCTTCACTAGTAAAATATGCCTTAGTAATAAATATTGTGGAAGATATTGAAGTTGAAAATATTTCTACCAAAGTGACATGTATCCAATCTTTCCTTTTATATTTTTTATAAATGATCATGGTATTGTTGTTTCTTGGAAACATGAATTTTAGTTGGATCAGTGTTGCTTAAGGATCATTATTTGCATGTTCCTCAATCTAATTAGGTATATTTGCAAACTTGCATATAGGTTTAGGCCTTCTCGGTTATGATGCATTTGAACCTTATGTTATCCAAATTTTCCACAGGGTCGAACCTATTGGATATTGGTGTGTCATCCATCTTTATCTGCATTTTGCACCAGTCCAACAGAAGAGCCTACCTAACATGGGACACCGCAGTCAACACCCTCTTTCCATTTTGATGCCCATGCCAAGTTTTTCTCATAGGCTCATGAGACTTTATAGTTTTACCATGACTTTGAGAAGAAGCCACATGTCTCTCTTTCTCCTATATTTATGGCCATTCCCTATAAGGCTCCCATTTTTGTTCATTATGCATTTGTCTTTGCTCACTGCTACTTGCACAGATATGCCTAATGCTTTGTTGTAGCTTTCATACCGCCATTGCATTCATCGTTTATCTCATCACTTCCATCTGTTTCATTTGCATTATAGATTGTATCCTTGGAAGAAACATGTTGATGAGTGTCCACCTCTTGCTCGATACCTTTTTTTCATTTTGTTTTACATAGGTCTGTTCCATGCGCTTGGAATATAGTTGCATGCCTCGCGACACTCGTTTCTTCCATTGTACTAAAGCATGTTTTTATTCTTTTTCAGGATTTAATAATATGAAAAAAACAAATCTTCCGAAAAGACATATGGGAAAGAGTCAGTTCTTAATTATGTCTAGCAATAGTCATGCCACCCTTAAATAAAGCACATTGTTTTTTAGTCATTATCTCAGCAAGTTGGGTTGTTAGTATGGATTAAGGGAACTGAACTTGTTTATGCATTGTCTCCCTTGGCTAGTTATTCTTCTAGTCATTATAGAGAAGTTTGTTGATGTCTCATGTATCTCATACTTATGTCTTGTTCATTCTTGAGTCTATGATGCCTCAGTAACTTATTATGTCATGCTTATGTTCAAGGGAAGTTTTAACCTGTGTCGGTAACTCCTCATAACTTATGAATTTTATATGTCATCCTTCCCATGTGTCAAGTATGTTTCAGAATCAATCATTTGTCCTACCAAATCTTTGGCGTTTTGCTACTACCTCATGTTGGATGATGGGGGATGCCTTAATTCTCTCCTTTTAGTGGATCACTTCCATCGACTTCAAATAATCTATTATGGGATAGCGATCTATAGTCTTTTTATTACCTTGGAACTTGTATCCATCAATGGCAGGTTTCCTCACTACCGATAGTGGGAATACATCAACGTCCCTTGATCGTTAGAGTCTACAGGTGTTCGATATCAAAACATCTATTCACACTTGTTATATCATACTAGGTACCTTTCCTGTCATTATCATTATCAGTGAGTTTGCTCGCATTTGTTAACAATATACATTAATGACCAATAATCACATGTTGTCTTACTATGTTTGAATTCAGGACATCTATTCGCGTGGCTTAGACTCATACCCGTGTTGGTTGGTTTGAAAACCTAGGGTCCATTATATAGCATCACATATTTTGTTATGATTTGATTTGTGTTGGATTGTCATTTACTCATTTGATGACACCGATTCTTATGGAGGTTGATATGTCCAATACTTATTTACGCATATCTTCATTTGATTCTGAGACATAAATCAACTGAGTATTGTTTCGTGGCTATGATCTCTTTTTGACATAGTTCCATAGTGTATTCATTTTCCATGGCCATGATCACTATTGTTATATATCACATGGATTTGCGATGTACTTGATTTAGTGGACATGCTCCTTATTACTCCTAAGCATGGATATGCCTGCCTTAGGAAGAGAGAATTTTGACTTGTCTTGTTGTAGGTTATGCCTATGAATGGATTTTGACTACTTCTTTTGGGTCCACCATGCACATAATTTTGAAGATTTATAATGTATTTCAGCCATCATTTCTCCTTCTGACCTCATACATTAGGGTGCATAAGTTATAGCATATTTTGCAACATCACTACAAAATGCTCATTTTTGTTGATTTTCACCCTTTTCAAACTTCATTGTCCCTTTATGGTTCAATACAACTATCCCTTCTCAGTCAAAACCTTAAAAAAATCCATGTTTCTTGCACACACACATGTGCCCTGGCAGTGATTAACATGCGTAAATGCGCCCTACCACTGTACAGCATGCCTATGACCTGTTTTGGAGGTTAAAAATAAAAATAAATAAATCTTAGGAAATGTAAAAACAATTTTACAAGTTTTAATCTTCTTTTTCCTGTAGATAAATACCAAAACTTCCCTAACTGCCTCCCTAAAAGTATAAAAGATGCTAACTAAATCATGAGAAGGAGGAGAAAGCATTATAGTACCCTTATGCTGAAATTTTGCGAATTGAATCCATTACCCTAGTCCTAGGTCTGCAAATCATTCCCCCATACATGGAAATATGCATTTCCAGCAGTCTTCGTTCATTATCTTTTCAAGAAACTACAATTTTGTTTCTTTGGGCTTATTTCATGTGGAGCGCGGAGGAGTTGTGTATGTGTGTAGCACAGGCGGAGGAACTCAAATTCTGGTTCAGAACAATGTTGTAGCCGAGAATAGGTGACATCCATCTTGTATTCTATTGTTTATTATTATATAACGGACTATCATTCATGTCATGTATTGTGTGAAAACTTATCTTGATAGTTTTAGACATTCAATTTGTAGTTTACATCCCATTATATTGCAGTTTGTTGTCCATGTTCTTATTTATACTTTGTGATTGAATATTTTCAAGGACATTTGTGGATTAAAGATTAAAAGTGAGGATCTTCTTCAACCATTGGAATCTAGGTAGGAAGTCAACCTCTTAGTTGTATATAATTTTAAAACTATAAATTTGTTTAATTGCATTTTGAAAGGACTATTTGATTTTTTTATGGGCATCGCTCTATGATGGCTTCAACCCATGGCCATTAGGGGATTCTCCCTTAAACATAGAGTAATGAGCACAATAGGAATACAGTGCTAAAGGAGGAACTCAAGAACACCAAGATGTCCAAATCAAATACAGTGGCTTATTAACTCACCAAGATCAAACGGATTTGTGATAATTTGGAAGCAGTTGAGGAGAAAGTGGGAGATCTAGAGTTGGAGAGGATTTCTCTAAGTGGCTTTACTAAGCCGTGGTCGCCCTTCATCAAAGGGATTGTTGCACAAGAAATTATTCCTACCTGGGAAAGGTTATGGGATGAATTCATCCAAGAATATATTCAAGAGGAATCTCTAAATGGAGGTCAACGAAAGGGTGATGAGGAGGAGAGCATTTCTCTTGCGATTCATGCAATGAAGGGCAAAGTGAAGACCAAGAAGAATTTGGGTGGTGAGGCTTCCACTCGGGATGGAAAGAAGAAGGACATGAGCAAATTCAAGTGCTCTGCATGTCACCAGTTTGACCATTATGTCGTCTAGTTTCAGAATAGGAAGAAGGGAAAGAGTAAGGCACATGTTGCATCCTGAGCAGACACATAGGTGGGTGAGTTCGCTAAAAATTTTGAGAAGGAGTTCTCATTGGTGGCTTGTCTTTCTGTCACCTTATCAAAGGAAAAATGGCTCGTGGACAGTGGAGATTCTTGTCATATGACAAGATTGCGAGATGTATTTACAAGTATCATAGAGGAGGACTCAGAGCTACACTTGGAACTTGGTGATGATGCCAATTATGGTGTTAGGGGGACTGGGGATATTCAATTTCAACTAGAGTCAAGAGATCCTTTAGAGGTGAAGGATGTGCTATATGTATAAGGGTTGACTAAGAACCTACTAGCGATTTCGGCCATGGAGGACAAGGGATATGTTGTATATTTTTAGGATGTACAGGTATTTGTTTGGCCGAAAGGATCCAGTTTAGATACAAGACGAGTAATAGGGAGTGGAATTGGAAACTTGTGCTTGTTGAAGGCTTAGGCAGTACATGCTCTAGGTCATAGTGACAGTGACCACTTGTGCGATTTATGGCTTGGGAGGATGGGTCAATTGAATCACAAGGATTTATCGATACTAAGGTAGATTTTCACTAGTCTTCCAAAGTTCAATGTGGAGTAGCAGGGTGTGTGCAAGGGATGTGCACTTGGAAACTATACCAAGACAAACTTTCCTAGCAATGATAGTAGGTCTAAGGGGATATTGGACCTAGTGCATTTAGTGATATGTGAGCCTATGTTAGTATCGTTGTTGATCGGGTATGACTACTATGTGACCTTCATAGATGATTTCTCCAGGAGGACATGGATCTACTTTATGAATACCAAGGACAAGGTATTCAGTGTGTTTTGGGAGATTAAGGATCTCGTGGAGAACCAGACAAAGAGGAAGATCATAGTTCCGAGAACATATAATGGAGGCGAGTATACATGCAACAAGTTCAAGGATTTCCGCAAGGAGGCAGAAATCAAGAAGGAGCTGACAGTTCATTAGAGGAAATGTGGTTGAAAAATCGGCCTTCAAACCCTAATACAAATTCTGTGTCATCATGTATTAGCCAATCAAAATATTTTAAAAATCAAAAGCGATCCGTGTCTTAGGAATTTTTTTATTATATAATTTGAGGATAGGTGGAATTTTTTAATAATATAATTTGTCTACCCTAAGCATGAGACTTTCCTAGGATGCCCAAAATTGTCTTGGATATTGAGAGTGAGATTAATATGCTAACCAATATTCCAATAGTTTTAATAAATAAGATATAGTATATTGAGATGATATTAATGCATTGGCACACTTTTCATTACTAAAATTAATTAAATGATCATTAGAAGAAATATATTAACTATATATTATAACTACTAACTATGTATATATATAAACAAATATTATAATATATAATATAATAACGCACCTTCATGTTTATCACTAAACTTATTGTTAATAGAATCGGGCCTAAATTGGCAGAATTCATGACAAAAGAACAATTTGGCTTTCTTGCTAATAGACAGATCTTGGATGTTATTGGAATTGCACAGGAATGCCTACAATGAATCAAGACAAAGAAACCGAAAGCTATGACTTTTAAGGTTGATTTGGTTAAAGCTTATGACAAGGTGGATTGGTTTTTTTTAGTTTGGTCTTATTACAAATTGGATTACCTTTGGAGGTGATAGATTGGATAATGGCATTTGTGTCTTCGACATGTTTTGTTGTTTTGGTTAATGGGGCTTCTACAAGTTTTTTTTTAAGTTCTAGGGGTCTCATGCAAGGATGTCCCTTGCCCCCCCTTCTCTTTTTGATGTTGATTGAAGGTCTCAGTAGAATTATTGGTAAATCCAAAAAGGAAAAAAGAATATAATGTTTTAAGGTCTCATCCTTACATTACATCTCCCATCTCATTTTTGTTGATGTTGTCCTACTTTTTGGAGCAGGATCCATTAAGGAATGGGAAGTCTTTCATGAGATTATTCAGCTAATTTGTGAAGCCATAGGTATAAAGATTAGTTTGCATAAATCACATTTGATACAAAATGGGATTCCTGCTAATGTAATTTGTTGGAATTATTAATGATACTGAGAGCAGGGGTGAATCGCTATCCTGCGCAGATTTACAAATTATTCAATTTCAAAACATGCACCAATATCAATTTAACACCACATCAATATAAATAAACTATGCGCAAATATTTGAAGAAACTTATATGTGTGTGTGTGTGTAAAAATGATATTACAAAGAAAGACAGGAGACACCAATATCCATTGATGTGAACATGGAATCACTCAGACATTCCTTTGATTGGAACACCAATCCCACTGGAAAGCACCAACTTGCAAACTCCAGGCTTCAACCTGTGAGGACACCCATCCTCTGCGCAAGCACCAACTTGTTGAACCGGGATCCAACCTGTGAGGACACCAATCCTCTGCGCAAGAACCAACTTGCAATGTTTAGACACCAACCTGAGTGGAGACACCAATCTCCTTTCCATGCCCCATCCAACCACCCTGAGAAGTAGATAGTACATATTTCTGACTTCAGATCTGCGCGCACAAAGATTTGCACTCTGCTATACTGACTGTACGCTCGTCCACTGGTTCAAATAAAGTTGTTGTTTCTCTTACACTGTGCTACACCACTGATCCACTCTTCAACATAGATTATGCGCATATATATATATATATATCCACGTGATCCTTGCGCCTTTTCAGAAATTCTCAGATCTGCATGTCTTCTCCTTGTGTTCCTGCATTTCTTGTTGCCTCGCACACTTCATAAAATCATGTTTCTTCTAATTCCCATGAGCATTTCATCTAACCGAAGCTTGCCAATTCAGAATATTACACCATGTGTTCTTCCAAGTTTACTTTTCACTTCTCAACTTCACTTCTTAATTATACTCCACTTGTTTAAACAATGCGTCCACAAGTTGGGGCTTCTCTAAATGGTAACACCCCTTCTTCCTTTCTTTTCGGACAATCTTACCAAGCATCTTCCACGTGTCTTAACCTTTTCCAATGAGGTATCACCACTTTGTGGGTCCTGCGCACACTAGTTCATTGGCTTGGTAGGACTTGTCCACTTGGAGACCATCACTAAGTGAGTATTGCATATTGGAGTACCATTAGTTGGTGGGTGTACTTTCAAGACTTGCACATATATTTTTGATATATTTCTTCAAATTGGCACAAAGACACTAAGTCCTCTTTGACATCAAATTTGGAGTACCACGACTAGGTGGGATTTAGGTCTTGCACAGTTACTTTTATGTACTTCTTCAAACTAGCACATAGACACTAAGTCCACTTTGACATAAATGACAACCCCAGTTCAACATAATGTCACATATTCTCGTTTTTCTACCCTTCAATGTTGATTGTATTGATGATGGCCTTAAACAATTGGGATTTTATCTTTAGCCAAATAAGTATACTAAGGAAGATTGGATATGGCTATTGAAGAAAGTGGAGAAGAGGATTGGAATTTGGTGTTATAGATGGCTCTCATTGGGGGGTGGAATGACCTTAATTAAATCTGTATTGGTTAGCATTCTAGTGTATTGGCTTATAATGGCTAATGTACCAGTGTTTATTTTACATAGTCTATGAGGGAGGAGGATGCAATTTCTTTGGGATGGGAACCTATATGGGGAAAAATATCCTTTATCCAGTTGTGAAAAAGTATCCCTTCCTAAGAGTCTTGGGGTATGGGGTGTAAAAAATTTAGAATGGTTCAACCTCGCTCTTAGTATGAAAAGCCTTTGGAGGGGGGTTTTTAGTTCAAGACTGTGGTATGAAGTTCTCTAGTCAAAATATTTAAAGAAACTTACAATATTGGAATGGATAAGGAAAAAGAAAAAAGAAAAAAACTATTATAATGCTTCAATCTTTTGGAGAGGTTTCATTAATTCTTATCCATGGATGGATTTTGGTCTTGCTTGGAATATTGGTAATGGGATGAGTATTATATTAGGAATTGATCCCTTCATTGAAGGTGATGAATTTTATTTGTTGTCTCAATTTCTACTAGACTATATTCATGAACATGGTTATCAATTGTTGGCACATATTGTCAGACCTAATCCTTATGAATCTAATTTAAATTATTGGTTATTGGATGAAGATCTTGGTCTCACTGGAGATCTTGCATAAGAGTGGAATACTTTCATTGATGGGTTATGTCATTTGGGCATTAGATTCAAATCGGGTTGATGAAATCCATTGGGCATGGAACAAATCATTGGGACAAGTGAATTAAATCTGCTTATCTTTCCATTTTTACTACTTAGGTTTCAAGGTCAGGGGAGTGGTGGCATAACAAAATATGGAAATGGAATTTACCTCATAAATTAAAATGGTTTGCATGGTTATGCTTAGAAAACAAGATTTCAACCTAGGATAACCTTTTGAAAAGGGGTAAAACTAGTCCAAGTCAATGTTTTTTATGTCATTCAGATTCTGAATCAATTGATCATATTTTTGTCAATTTTAAGTTCTCTCAGAAGGTCTGGCAGGAAGTTAAGACGGAGTTAAATATTAATCTGTAGTGGGAGTTTGGGTCCTTTGCTCACAGCCTGGAAAGATGGCAAAGGTTGGTTCCAAGACACAAAGAACTCCCTATCTTCATTAGTTGGGGGTTACATAGAGCTAAGAACTCCATTATATTTGAAGATCTCTTTCCTTCTATTATAGGTACATGTTCTAGAATCCTAGGGATTTACAAGGATCTTTACAAAGAATTGAAACAAAAGATTCCTAGGAATTTTCAGAAATTGATATTGTTGATGAATATACAGTTGGCTACTTAGATGATCCAACTCAAAATGGTAATTGTGGTAGTGGAATGTGGTTGCAACTAAGCAGCAGTAATTATTTCTTAATTTGGATGGGTGTTCCTTTGGGTTCTAATACTAGAGTGGAGTTATTGGCATTATGGGGTCTCCTATTTTTTGTTTTTAACAAGAACTATTTGAACTTCCAGGTCCTTGGGGATTCTAACACCATAATTGAATGGGATGTCCACAGGAATACACTACAGGTTTATGTTCTTAGCCACTGGTGCAGCAGGATTAACCAGCTAGAGTTGTCCTTCAAACATCTTGCAAACATACATATTTATAGAGAGACAAATATCACAACAGATAGTTTATCAAAGAAGGCAATTGAAACTCCTAAAGGAGTAATGTTCTATGAAGAAATTTTGGATAACACCTTAGTGGACAAGGACTCCATTAAAGCATATTGAGCTACGTTTATTTTGATGTTAGTTTTTTATTGATGTTGATATGTTTATTTGCATGAGATAGCGGTTTTTTTGGAGAAATGATTGTTATGAAGCTCCATGGTTATTATCATCAAATTTTTGAGATAGCCAACTTAGTCTTTTATTGATTGTAAATGATGTTAAATATGTACTTTGGAATATTAACTTTGATTCTATGAATAACAAGTTAATAACTTTTTCCTATCTAAAAAATATATATATTATATAATAAATATTATATATTATACCAATATATAATATATTATAACTAATATCAAATAATATGTGAAATATATATATATATATATATATATAAAGTAAGATTATAATGATACTATATAAATTTTAATACTTCAATTAACATAAATACTATTATATGAATAATAATATATTATAGTAGTGTTATATTATATATATTATAAGTAATATGTAATAAATACTATTATATGAATAATAATATATTATAGTAGTGTTATATTATATATATTATAAGTAATATGTAATAGGTTTTCTACCTTTACATCTTGAAAGGTTGGATCCAATAACTTTTAAGATGGCACTATGTATTTAATTTTCTTTCTTTATTTTGGGTGAAAACGGTATATTGAACTTCGTTCTCATAAATTGATTTTAATATAAAAATATATATCTAAGGTAGCTTTGATAAAAGTGAAATAACCATGGGCAGCTTCGATAAAAGTTAAATAGTAAAAATAATATATAAAAATTGTCTGCATGGCATTATTTTATCAATTTATTGATTTTTCTTTAGGAGGCCCATTTTTAATCCAAATTTTCTCTAATGCCTTACAACCCGCAGCAGAATGGGGTTGTGGAGAGGAAGAACATGGCCATCATTGGAGTTTCCAAGGCAATGATCAATGATAAATATTTGCCCATGTTCCTCTAGGAAGAAGCATGCAACACGACAATATACATTCAAGACATGAGTCCTCATAAGGTCCTAGGGGACAAGACTCCTGAGGAATCATTTATAGGAGTGAGACTAGAAATTGGTCACTTCCGTATCTTCGAATGTTCAATGTATGTGCATGTACCATCGAAGAAGAGGACGAAGTTGGAACCTTCAACAAAGAAGGGTATTTTGTGGGACACATTGAGACATCAAAGGCATACATGGTATACATTCATTTACTAGGGAAGATAGTGGTGAGGAGGGATTTTTGGTTTGATGAGAATCGAGCCTTTAGGAAGTCACATGAGACAGTTCCAACAGTGGCAGAGAATGAGGATCGAGAGGCTCTGAAGGTTGAGGTGAGACCAACACCAACAAGTAAGGGACTCAGTCTTCATATCAGGAGGAATTGAATGTTCCTTCTACTTCTATCGAGAGGAGGCCGAGATAGCTATGGAAGACACTGAAAAATGCTCAGAAGGATGTGGAGGCTCCTAGGATTACCTTCAAGCAGAGTAGACCACTGAGACAGTTTCCTGGTTACATGGCACTCATGAGTGACATCATTGATTCCAAGCATACTAGTGTTGAGGAGGCTGCAGGCCATCAAGTTCGAAGAGATGCCATGGTGGAGGAGTATATGCATCCATCATGAAGAATGATGTGCGAGACATTGTTTCAAGATCAGAAGGGAAATCTATGGTGAGTTTGAGATGGCTCTTTAAGATCAAGCATGTTGTGGATGGCAGTGTGGAGAAGTACAAGGCAAAGTTCGTGGCTAGAGGGTTCTCCTGAAAGGAGGGAGTAGACTATGAAGAGGCATTTGCTCTAGTAGCTAGGTATACTTCAATTAGGGTTGTTATATCTATTGCTTCGGAAATGGGGTACATCAAATGGATGTGAAGACGACCTTCCTCAATGGAGTGATTGAGGAAGAGGTGTGCATTGAGCAGTCTCAGAGCTTTGAGGTGCATGGGAGAGATTATCATGTGTGCAGGTTAAAGAAGGCATTATGCAAACTCAAGCAGGGACCGAGGCCATGGTACTCGAGGATTGATGGGTATCTATTAGCTATCAGCTTCATCAAGAGAGAGGTGGATTCCAACTTGTATTTTACACTTGTTGGAGATGATCCACTCATCTTGGTACTTTATGTTGATGACTCGTTTCTTACCGGGTCAGAGAAGCTCATTGAGATGTGCAAGAGAGATCTAGCTTCTGAGTTCGAGATGAAGGACATTGGCATGATGCAATACATTTTAGGATTGGAGGTGTGGAAATAGATACGAGATATTTTCCTGGGACAAGGAAAATATGCAATTGATATTCTTAGGAGATTCAAGATGGAGGATTGCAAGCCCATGTCTACACCTATGATCACAAATCTAAAGTAGTTGGATGATTGTGAGTCCGAGTTGGTGGATCCTAAATTATACAAGTAGCTAATTAGTTCGTTGATGTATCTGGTCAACACTAGGCTAGATATATGCTTTGATGTGAATACCCTAAGCTAATTTATGTTAAAGTCGAGGAGGGTTCATTGGGTTGCAATGAAGCATGTGCTTAGGTATCTACGAGGTACAGTGGAGTATGGATTGAGGTATGTCAGAAGTGGTGGAGTGTAATTATGGGGCTATATAAACTCAGACTGGGCAGGGAGTGCAGTGGATAGGGAAAGCACCTCAAGGTACTGCTTCAGCTTAGGATCAATAATGATTTCATGGTTTAGCGAGAAGCAGATGTCAATGGCACTTAGTTCAACAGAGACCAAGTACATTGCAGTGAGTTTGGTGAGGTGTGAAGCCATTTGGCTTCACAAGATGCTCACAGGGTTATTTGGTATGGAGTTGGATCCAATAGTGATCCATTGTGATAATCAAAGTTGCATAAAACTCTCGAAGAATCCAATGTTTCATGACAAGTCCAAACACATAGAGATCATATATCACTTCATTAGGGACAAAGTTCAAAGGGTAGTTGTGAAGCTTTAGTATATTTCCACATATGAGTAGGTTGTGGATATTCTCACCGGGGCTTTGATGAAGGGAAAGTTTGTGTACTTCAAAGATAAGCTGAGAGTAGTGCAAAACACCCTCCTCACTAGGAGAGAGTGTTGATGTTTAAATCTCGGACATGTGCTTCTGCATAGGCTATGTGTTTAGCATGCAGGATTTGTCCAAATTACCTCTCTAAGTACTTGCTTGATTGAGTAAGTGACTTTCATCTCTCTTTCCCAAGTCTAACTTAATAAAAACACATTAATTAACTTAATGTTGGCTAATGACTTAAGTGAACTTAAGATTAAGTCACAACTGTAGATATTAAGGCTCAGGATCTAATCTTGGCCATCCATCACTTTGGAGATTCAAGGTTAGGGTTTTGGTCATTGAGAAGCTATAAAAGAAAGCCTAGGGAGAGGAGAAAGAAACGAGATCACAAGATCATTTTAGAGAGATTTTTTGAAGAGTGAGTAAGAGACTTAGTGGCTAAAGAGAAGAGAGGAGAGATTTGTAGGGAGAGAAGATACGGGCAAGAGAGAGAGAGAGGCCGATCTCACGAAGGGTTGATTTGTACAATGATGCAGAGGGTTGAACGACTGGCGTAGGGCGTTGTATAGCTGAGGGAGTGAAGCAGGGGTCAAGCAAGGTGATGCGATCCACACATGTGACGCCGAAGTGACACAGGTTGTCATGAGGCTAACGCAGGGCCATAAGGGTGACACATGATCAATTTTCCTTGCGGATGATTTCTCTAGTATGTTGATTTTCTCTAGGACTAAGTTACAGGTTCCTCTATTGTAATTTCTAATTTTCTTTATGAGCCAAGATTAATACAAAAGAACATTGAATGATGGTTTTTCCCCATTTGGGTTTTCTAGGATAAATAACTGTGTCAAATGTGTGATTGATGTCCTATTTATTCCACCGCAAAGTTATTGGTTAAATATCAAGTATTTACTTTTATCATTTCTAAGTATAAAAAATATTGAGAACATAAATCAAAATTTGGTATTGAGTAAAATTTAACAGCTTGGTGAATAATCAAAAGTGGACTTCTTGATGCTAGCATGTTGTGGAGACTTTGTTGGCTAGATAGCTTGTTGGGATGTCTTGCTAGGGTTTGGTTATTGGTTAAATATCATGTATTTATGTTTATAATTTCTGAGTATAAAAAAATACTTGGAACATAAATCAAAATTTGGTATTGAGTAAAATTTAACAGCTTGGTGAATAATCAAAACTGGACTTCTTAATGTTAATGCTATAGCCTGTTGTGAAGACTTTGTTGGCTAGATAGCTCGTTGGGATGTATTGCCTTTGTAAATGCTATAGCCTGTTGTGAAGACTTTGTTGGCTAGATAGCTCGTTGGGATGTCTTGCCTTTGTATGGATGGTTAGGGTCTTCTCCTGATTGTGGATGCCCTAGCTAGGGTTTGGAGGCATTAAAGACTTATAGCTTGTGATAAGCTTGTAGAACTATATTAAACCAATGTGTGATACTTTGTTGATATGTAATTGTAACTCAATCTTCTAGAGTGTACTTCACTGTCCAAACTGTGTACTTACAAATCTACTTTTCAGCTTATATTCTCATGGTAAATGAGTAGTTGCTAAAAGACTGTTTGGTATACAGATTTCTCAAGAACAACTAGCTAATATTGTTAAGTAATTTAACAAGTATATTGAAGTTAAAGAGGTAGATTTACAGCTGTAGTAATCTACAATAATACAGTATTTTTAGATTTGTTATATGTGTGAGAAGTGTGCCCTAAATGGTGAAACAATATTTTTAGATTTGTTATATGCTTGAGAAGTGTGCCCTAAATGCTGAAACAATGCAACACATTGTTGCATTGAAGTGCATTTTGGTGTTTATTTTCTTGGGTTGTGTGGTGAATCCAGTTGGACAGAAATGAAATATACACTATTATAATTTATATTTCAAATTCAACCCTACGATTAAAAATTTCACAGGAAATAGATACCTAAAACCTCAAAATTGAAATATCTGAATTTGCAATAAAAGTCAAATTCTTAAAATTTTAACATTTTACAGAGGCAGTTTTGAATGTATTTTTGTTTGAGTCCCATTTAACTAATTTGGTCGTTAGTTGGACATTAATATATTTATCTCATCTTATCTACAATCCAATTAATGGATTAGTTGGAAATCATGAGAGCATCATACCATCAAGACCTCACCCAGCGCTTCAATAACTGATCGGATAAATTACACGGGTTGAGCACCATCTCGCGAGACATGACCAGCTCTAATGATTGTTTCATAGCGTACCTTCTGGTAACTATAAAATTTTCAAGAATGCAAATTCATTCAGATTTTCAATAGCAGAAATTAATTTAGTTTCCTGCCTTGTACTAGGTTATGAGCCCTGGTTTCTTCCATCCGCAAAAGGATTTTGTAATCAAAGAACCCTTTTATCAATGCACCAACACATTCCACATAATGAAAATCTGAATTGAGAAATCACTGGAAGACGAGGCAACTGAACTTGCCATTCGTTTATGAAATTTTGCCTCGAAAAGCATATCTTCATTTGCATAAGTCGAACCAGTAATACCACTTTGAACTTTCTTTAAATTATTAATAAATGATTTTAAGGTCCATGAATGAACCATTACAAAAGACAACAAAACTTTAAAACAATACTACATGAGCCTTATTTGACATCTCTGAGAATATAAAGTTACAAAAGGAACATCTTTGATTCAAGGAAACAAAATACATCCTTCAAAAAAAATATGCATTTGAATTTTTTTTAATTACCCTAAATTATACACAAGTGATTTGTCATGGAGCTTGTCACAAAGAGCTTATCTCAAGTTCAGGACATGGTAACAGGTTTTCTTGTCTGTTCGGCTTATTTCCTCTTAATGCTGGAATAAATAGCTTGCAATGCAATCATGCTTTAGTAAGGAGAACACTAACTGCACTAGAGTAACTGGTATGACTCAGAATCGCAATGAAAACAAAATAATAGAATGCTGACTTTGACATTTTGAAATTCCTTATGGGGCATAAGGTGAATCTATCTTAGCCCACTCGAATACTTGTTCATAGTGTGAAGCGGCATTATCCCATGTGAAGTTTTGTAGCATTCCTCGTTTCATGATCCCTTCCCATGAGGATTTGTATCGGCGATATGTATCCATAGCTATCTTCAATGTCTGAAATTCAATCATAAGAATTATCAGGTGGGTGAGATGGCTTTAAAGGTCTTTGGAGAATAGGAAGTCTGATCTCATAAGAACCATTCTCATTGTTAGCAAAGACAGCCAAGTACTTACCCCCAGCATAGCTTCCGTAGACAATGGAGAAAATCTCCATCTGTAAGGGAAAACATGCAAAATATCAAATCAGTTACACAAATAAACTGAGTCATGCTAAATTCTTATTTTAAATTTCATAGCTCAAAGGCATGCCAGACTCGAGTCTCATATATGTAGAAGCTTTAGGTCTGTGATTTGAAGTTATGCAATAATGTAGCTTATATTCAATACATTCTTGAAGTTTTTAAAAGCAATTTTATTTGAGATTGATGCAAGTGCCAAATGAAATAATTGCATAGCTCTCAAATTGTCTTTTTACCTGTAAAGAAATATTTCATATGTTTATAAAGAGACAACTAAACCCTAAGTGCAACATCTCAACAAGAACACACACAGCAAATTCACGTTAACACCAACATTATATCTTGAAAAACATACCCCGTGCCAACACCTTCACCTTCATTAGCAAAAGGGTCAAAGTCCTCCACAGTATCCTGCAACCAACCCATGCAAACCAGTAAGCAAACTATAAATATATCAAACTTTCGATCAAAAGCATAAATACTATCAAATTGAAAATTTGTAAGCCTTACACGGAGACCCCCAGTGCAATGAACAATTGGAACTGTCCCATATCTCATTGCATACAGCTGGTTGAGGCCACAGGGTTCAAATCTGGATGGCATCAATAATATGTCACATCTATAAGAGTCAAACAACAAATGAATAGTCAGTTTCTTTCAAACTAATGGATTAGGATTTAAATAACCAATCCTATAATCAACGACTGGGATAAGTATTACCCTGCAGTTATTTTGTGTGAAACAGGTACACTGAATCCAACCCATCCTCTGAACCTGTCTTTATAAGTAGACTCCGAGATTTTCATCCAGGACTCTATGGTTGGATCTCCAGAGCCAAGCATAACCTGTACTGGATTTGTTATTGGTACTGCTTTGTGCTCTCTCTATCTCTCTATCTTTCTCACAAACACACAACACTACACCCCAGGCAGTAAAAGAATGCTGCTTAATGCACATTGGAAAATAACATGTCACCAAACTCATAAGTAAACAATGCGAAATGATGGAAGGGATGGACATCCTAAAAGAAAAGGGCGGCAACAGTACACAGATTAACAGATGAAGATTTAAAGTGAAAGAAAAATGCAGGCAATTTGTGACATCCATGTTGAATAGACAGGAACAGGGTTAGACAGCTCAACTTTAAGGCTAATATTTCCCACCTTGAGTCGTGAATGCAGGAAAATCATTCAGCATGTGTGGAACTTAGTTCCTCGGCCTATTGGCCATCAGGGATGGTAGGAAGGTGCAGTTTGTCAGACTACCCAATTTTCATGAGGGCAGAGTAAGACGATGAAGGCAAATATGAGATAATTGTGGAAATTTCTGTGTTTTAATAGTTTAATGCAAAACAAAGCTTTCACCTCTTTGACTAGAGGTTTCCCAGATCTTCACCTGTGAATTTTTAAGCTTAGGGCTGTTATGAAATATAGAACAAAACAGCAGTGGAAAGTGAACAATATTTCAACCTTAACAACCCAATCTTCTTGGAAATCCAAGCGAAAAAGATATCAAAGTGTTGTGATAAATTTCAGCCCTCCAGAGCAATCTTATCATGCATAAATCAGATCTGAAAACTCTCTTTTACAGCAGTAGTAAGTAAACAGCCCTTTACTTTTTCAATTATAATTGTAAATCATCTAAAATAATTGCCCTTGACTTATGTCAAATCTGCAAGACATATATAGCTGTAAATAGCAAATCATGAAGAACATAGATGGTTGAAAATCAAATCTGCAATTTACACAAGTATTTGACAGTTGAACATTTCATTAATATGTATAAGATAACATTGTTGTGCATACCATAGCCTTATCACAAGGCTAGTACAATCCACTAACTCTCCAAAACCCTAGTTAGTGTAAATAAGTAAAAAACCTAGCACAACCAAGGAGCTTCCACATGCATGAATCACTCAACCAGTCCTCCAAGGCAAGACATCTTCTCCTCTTCTTCTTCACCAAATACATCTAGAGTTTCATCTCAAAACCCTAATCTCAAACATCCACAGGGTAAAACCCTATACATAGAGTTCAAGATGCTCCAAGAAGATGATGAAGCCCTAGTGATTCCAAGAGAGAGAGACCAAGCACAATGAAGATCTAAGGAAGAGAATTTGTCACCAACACCTTCTTCACTTTAGCAAACCCTAGTTACTAGTATCTCACAAAGGGGCAACCTCCAAGCCAAGACATCCTCTCTAGACTTCATAACTCCTCCTAGGGTTTCCTCGTGAACCCTAGTGACTTCCTCCAAAGAAGCTAAGTACAAATAAAAGAGTATAATGATGATAATGATGAATGAGGACTCTCTCCTTCCTCTATATAAATGGGAGGTAAGGGAGGCCAACAATACAATGTGGGCCCAATCCTTTATAAGCAACCTACAACAAACACTTGTAGTACACAAGTGAAACACTCCACTCCAAGGTTACACATGTCATGCTCCATGGTGATGTCATACACAATAAGGGCGCCAAGGTGATGTAGCTACACAAGGTGTGTTCACACCCCTCAGTCAAAAGCCAACACAAACTCCATCACTCCTAATCCATGTACTCCACTAGTTCCACTCCCCCTACATGAACATTGTCGCAACCCACCATCTTCGAGCCAACTCCAAGTCTCTATTTAGGAATCTAAACTGCCCCCTGCTATCTAGGGCTAGATGCCCTCTCCAAGATCACAATGCTCCTCCTCCTAAGTAGGGCATTCTCCAAGCAAGTGAACATCTACATGTGGCCATCATGAAGGATGTCCCCTAAGCTGTGAAGAGAACTCAATGCCTTAGGGAAGAATGCCAAGCAACCACTGAGCAAGTTATCTCCAATTTGTAAATCCATCACAGACCATCTCCCATGTGCCAATCCATCTCAAACCATCTAGGTGTTGAACATACACCATGTACCCCAAATCTCATGAAGCACCCCCAAACATGATGTAACACTTTTAGAGTAACCTGAAAGCTAACAATAATGAAAGAATTTGTGCACCCATCTAGTCTCCAAAAGAACTATCCTATGTTAAGGCAAAGAAAACCCTTTTTTTGGGAAGAGGTTGCTAATCGAGAACACAAGCTTAGCAAATGGGAGGAGATAAATCCAATGGAGTAAGAATAAGAGCCAAAATAAATTGGGTTGATGTTGGAGCTGAACCCTCCAAGTTCCTTTTTTACCATCTTAAAAGGACACATTCTTTAGAAAAGATTTCTTCTTGAGTTCTTAAAGATGGTAGCAAAGTGGTATCCACCAAAGCAACCTTCTCCCTCAACAAGTCAAACTTCCCTTTGCTAGGGGCTTTTTCAAAACGTCAACCACCTGCAAATTTAGAGCATAGTCAAGAACAACTACTCCCTTCTGAACACTCTTCATTAGGTAATAAAACCAAATATCAATGTGCTTGGAGCAATGATAAAATACTGGATTCTCAAAGAGCCTAATGCAACTCTCATTGTCATGGTAAACAATAGTGAGCTCCAATATCTTATCATTGAACTCTAATATGAACTTGCAAGGCCATATGGCCACAACAAGCATAAGAAGCTGCCATATACTCTTATTTTGCTGAATTGAATGTAGTTGTGTCCTGCTCCCAATTGCACCAAAAGATCATGCATGTGCTCAAGCTAAAACAAAAGGCAAAAGTGCTCTTCCTAGCACTTACATCTCCTTTCCAAAGAATCAACATAACCATGCAACAATAACTCACCATCTTCTACATACCTCGTGCCATAATGAACTATGCCCTTCAAGTATCTAAACACATGCTTCAAAGCTTTCCAATGAGACTATCAGGGTTCAAACATGAACTAGCTCAATGTGTTAACTGCAAAACATATATCACACCCAGTATTCACATGATGCATCAAAAAAACAATCAACTTCCTATAAATAAGGATCAACCAAATCAAAATCAAAATCACGAGATAATTTCAGATTTGAACCATCAGTGTGGCCAAAGGTTTGCAATCAAGCATCTGAAATCTCTTCAAAATCTTCACAGAGTACTTCCCTTTCCCAAGGAAGACTTCACCCACATGTAACCAAACCTCTAGACCCAAAAAGTAATGCAATGGACCAATATCCTTCATGTCGAATTCATTGGTCAACTTCTCCTTGTTGAGATTTGTATCTCGGGATGTCCTTCATGTGATTATGCCTAGCATGAAGGGACATTGACAAAGTAGGCATTAACATATTGTGTGAGAAACATTTTACCAAGCTGCATAGTTTCAGTGGTGGAAGCATGCAAAGATTTCCAAGACTTTTACCTGTTGCATGCTGGAAATTTTTTAATGCGGAAGTGTGTTTTTTAATGCAGAAGTGTAATTTTGCATGCAAACAAAATTAGGGATATGGAACCCTAATTAGGCACCGAAGCTTATAAAAGAGAGCAGAGGGGTAAAGGTATTGATCCCATGACAAATCTTCAATGATTGAGGAGTCAAAGAGAGGGGGCACACTTCTGAGAGAGAGACACACTTCTTGAGAGGGGGCGCACTTCTGAGAGAGAGACACACTTCTTGAGAGGGGGCACACTTCTTGAAGTCAGGAGGCACCTTCTTTAGAGATTGAGGAGGGCGCATTTGAGATCTCGTCAGTGATTGATTGAGAAAGAGAGAGGGGCGCACTTTAGAGGACAAAGAGGGCACACTCCAGAGCAAGGGTGCACTTCTGAGAGAGAGGGGGGCGCACTTTAGAGGACAAAGAGGGCGCACTCCAAAGCAAGGTTGCACTTCTGAGACAGAGGGGCACATTCTTCATCAGCCACAGCAGAGCAAAGCAGAGGCAGAGGGCACACTTCTACTGTTGGGAGGATAGTAGAGGGCCGAGGCAAAAGGCGCACTTCTTCAAGGAGAGAGAAGGAGTCACTTCTTCCAAAGATTGGTAAAGGCACTCCATCAGACATTTCAGAGCAGAGTAGAGCAGAGGGTACATTCCTCAGAGCATCAGTTGTAGCTATTGCAGAGCTTGGGTTTGTCCCACAGATCTGGCACTCCTTTTAAGACATCAAGTTTCTCTTCTTGTGTAAATTTATGATTGTAAAACATTTTATTTTCTCTCTAGCTCGAGATTGAAGAAAACCCTACTTTGTTGGTTTTCCCCATTGGGTTTCCAGGGTAAAATATTTGTGTACCATGTGATTAGTTTCCTGTTCTGTTGTGCATGTTTGAAAAGTTAATGAGATTATGTATTGTTTCTTATAAAATCATATATGGGATTTAATTCTATGTATGCATCTGGGAATTGTATTGTAAGCAGTAGTCAAAGTATAAGTTTAGAGATCAAATTAACATGGTATTAGAACCTTGTCTCTGAAAGAAACCAAGGGTTTACACAATGATATTGCAAAGAGTGCACAGTGATCTACAAATCAATTTGATTCAGGAGGGGTTGAATCACAGTTTATTAGATCTACAAGGTCATGGCGACTAGACTGAGATTTGAAGACAGGTTGGATGGGGCAACCAACTTCAGTGCATGGAAGGAAAGAATCACTCTGTTGTTGGAAGAGCATGAGTTATGGGATATTGTCAAAGATCCTATTACTATTCCTACAGATCCAGTAGATTTGGCCGTGTACAACAAGAGGAAGGTGAAGGCCAAGCGAATCCTTCTAGATTCCATGAAGGATCATATGATTCCGCATGTGAGTGGAAAGATGCATGCCTATGAGATCTAGGCAACATTGATGAAGCTTTTCCAAAGTGGCAATGAGAATAGAAAAATGGTGCTACGGGAGAAACTTCACAGTATAAAGATGCTCAAAGCTGAGCCGATTGCAGCATATCTTACCAAAGTAGTGTAGCACATATCGATGATATATCGAAAATATCAGATATATTGTTGAGCCTTTCCCCCTTCCGATATATCGGAATTAAAAAATCACGACATTTCTGATATTTTCCAATATATTCCAATATATTCTGATATATTCGAATATGTCAGCATGTTGCTAGAGAGTGCGAAAAAGTACCTATTCATACCATCCATTTTTTGTCGATTTGACGTGTTGGAAACCACATCTAAATTATGTTGAAGCTAGGGCTTCAACAAGACAGATTTCTTTTTGAATAAGGAGGCTAAAACAAGGTCCTACTTGTTTACTTTTCTTCTTGTTATTATTTTATTATTGATACATTTATGCAATGGTGTTTCAATGAAAGCATATATCATGCATCAAATCTTGCAGTAGGATCACACCTAATTGTTTTAGCATGTCGACAAGTAGAGCAACTTTTCAGTGGCCTACATTGGTTAAGTTTCCAGCAATCTAATCAAGCATACATAGATTAAATGTTGCATGTTGTAACAATGCTTCTCACTTACCCCACTCACTTAATTCCAACCCTCCTTGTTCCCTTATTAACTCCATTTACCCAACCTTGATAGGCACTGGTCTCAGTCCTCCTTCCACTCTATTTATAAAAACCATACTACAATTTATGTTTTGTTGAATTGACTCTTCACATCACCATGAGTCTTATTTGAATATACTTCAGCAATCCTAAGTTTCAATTTAGTAACAATATGTGACCACTTGACAGTTGACATCTTATGCATCTTATTTAT
Source organism: Larix kaempferi (assembly GCA_027924585.1). Lineage (NCBI taxonomy): Eukaryota > Viridiplantae > Streptophyta > Pinopsida > Pinales > Pinaceae > Larix > Larix kaempferi. The sequence continues at coordinate 2,911,244 of BSBM01000792.1, forward strand.
TAGTTGTATCATCATATTTATGTAGCAATGTGTCTATTTGATATTGTTGTTGCTTTAGATATATAAAAATTTGAAAAAAATGAGTATTTTTGTATTTTTTGAGGTCTTGCAACATTTTCCGAGATTTTCCGATATTTTGCGTCGATACCACCAAGAAGTTATATTCTAGACCCTCATCGATACTTTCCCCAAGATGATATATGCAACATTGTACCAGAGTTACACAAGTTTGAGATGAACTTGTTGCAGTGGGTGTGAAGATTGCAGATGCAAAGATGGTTTGGACAACCTTGAAAGGATTTTCCAAACCATGGGAAACCTTTGTTCGTTGCATCGTCGTCGGAGAGAATATTCCCAACTAGGATAGATTGTGGGATGATTTCACTCAGGAGGAGATGAGAGTGGGATCCAATCAATCAGACCACGAGCCTGGCAATGATGAATACAACATTGCACTTGTGAACAGAGGCAAGAACAAAGGGAAGAAGAAATTTGGAGGTAGATCTACTTCGAAGGGTGAGAAGGACTTGAGCAAAGTCCGGTTTTACGCATGTAACGAGTTTGGCCATTATGCAGGTCAATGTCCTAATAAAAAGAAGGGCAAGAAGGAGGAGAGACAAGTTGCAGCTTCTGCTGAGGTAGATGAGTTCACTGCAAAGTTCTAGAAAGAATTCTCACTTGTCTCACTTGTTTTGAGTTGTGGTAGTAGTGGACCTGAGGATGTAGGGAAGTGGATCGTTGACAATGGGTAATCTAGCCATATGATAGGAATGCGGAATGTATTCCTCGACGGCCTAGAGATAGGTCTAGATCGTCTCGTACAGAGTGGAGAGGACAAAATGCATGCAGCAAGAGGAGTGGGACGTGTTAGGTTCCAGCTAGAGTTTGGGGAACTTTTGGAGGTGTCAGAAGTGCTCTTTGTTCCAAGGCTGAAGGAAAACAGACTCTCAGTTCCATCCTTGGAAGATGTTGGGTATGCAGTGTTGTTCAAGAGTAGACATATGTTTACCGATGTATTGGAGTGGATCCGTTGAGCCAGTGTTGCTAGGTGATCAAAGGGATAAGGAGTACATGGTGCATGGATAGTGTACGTCAGGAAGATTTGGGTGGATATCAGATTCTACATCAATGCATGAGACAGAGGGAGAGCGAGATGCTCCGGAGATTGAGGTGGTACCAAGTATTCAGTCTTCTATTCAGGGGAGTGGGCGAGAGGCAGCTTCTTCCAGTTCTGGCAAGAGGGTTAGCTAGTATGATTTGACACTGATGGAGGCTCAAAAGCGGGATGAGACATCTCGGAGCAAGCGAGGAAAGCATAGGTCTACAGGAACACTAGCAGAGCAAGCTTCAAAGTCAGAGGGAGCTTCTACAACAGACAGCATGATGTGTCTGGAGAGGGATTATGGTAGTGGACTTGTCAGAAGAACCTCCCTCGATAAGAGGGAGTGTTGAGATTTGTATCTCGAGATGTCCTTCATGTGATTATGCCTATCATGAAGGCACGTTAACAGAGTAGGCATTAATGTATTGTGTGAGAAACACTTTACCAAGTTGCATGGCTTCAATGGTGGAAGCATGCAGAGATTTCTGAGACTTTTATCTTTTGCATGCGGAAAATTTTTTAATGCGGAAGTGTGATTTTTTAATGCAGAACTGTAATTTTGCATGCAAAGAAAATTAGGGATCTGGAACCCTAATTAGGAACTGAAGCTTATAAAAGAGAGCAGAGGGGTAAAGGTAGCAATCCCATGACAGATCTTCGGTGATTGAGGAGTCAAATACAGGGGGCACACTTCTGAGAGAGAGAGAGGGCGCACTTTTGAGAGGGAGGGGGTGCACTTCTTGAAGTCGGGAAGGCAAAGAGAAGCAAGGGTACCTTCTTCAGAGATTGAGGAGGGCGCATTGAGATCTCATCAGTGATTGATTGAGAGAGAGAGAGGGGCGCACTTTAGAGGACAAAGAGGGCGCACTCCAAAGCAAGGGCGCACTTCTAAGACAGAAAGGGTCGCATTCTTCATCAATCAGAGCATAGAAGAAGTAGAGGGCACACTTCTATTGTTCAGAGGATAGTAGAGGTAGAGGGTGCACTTCTTCAAGGAGAGAGAGGGAGTCACTTCTTCCAGAGATTGGCAAAGGGAGTCCATCAAACATTTCCGAGCACAGTAGAGCAGAGGGCGCATTCCTCAGAGCATCAGTTGCAATTGTTGCAAAGATTGGGTTTGTCCTACAAATCTGGCATGCCTTTTAAGGCATCGGGTTTCTTTTCTTGTGTAAATTTCTGATTGTAAAACATTCTATTTTCTCTCTGGCTCGAGATTGAAGAAAGCCCTAGTTTGTTGGTTTTCTCCATTGGGGTTTCTAGGGTAAAATATTTGTGTACTGTGTGATTGGTTTCCTGTTCCGCTACACATGTTTGACAAGTTAATGAGCTTATGTATTGTTGCTTATAATATCAAATCTAAGATTTATTTTTGTGTATGCATCTAGGAATTTTATTGAAAGTAGTAATCAGAGTATAAGTTCGGAGATAAAATTAACAATCCTTGCAGCACACAATGAGCTTTTTATAACTACCTATAAGAATAAGATCATCTACATACATGACTAGACAAACAAATCAAATTTATCTTACAAATAATAAAGATTAGAATCTACACAAGTCTATTAGAAGAACAAATTCAATAAGTACTCATCAATCCTCTACTACCATGCACATGGTGCCTACTTCAACCCATAAACATGGGTTTCATGCCCATGTACCTCAAAACCTCTCCATTGAATTAGAACAAATTTGGGGTCTAAAATGGGCCTCCTAAGGAAACTAAAAAAAAAACCACATCACACTAAGTTAAAGGTGTTATCTAGTGAAGATCAACCTATAATATCTCATTAATGGTATTTGACAAGTATGTTGGGTTAGTGTAGAGTTAAGAAATGATGGGTTGAAAATAATAATGGAATGTTTAGATTATTGTGCATACACAATAAATGATATAGTGGTAAAAAATTTTAATTTATATTATATTTATTTCATTATGTTTTTATAAACATACCACTACCTTTTGTATATTTAGAAAAATTTAAAACTTAAAAAAAAAACTAAAATTATAATGAAAAAATATAATTACAATAATACTAAAAATAAACAAAAACTGCTTTTATTTTATTTTATATTATCACTACTTCTAAGTTCTTTAAAATATAAATCTCACATTAATTAAGATCATAGTGGAGTAATTTTAGAATAATAAAAACATTTATATAATTAATCTCTCATAAATAAAAATATAATATCTAAAAAATATCATAAATTAAAAAATAGGAGAGAGATAAAATAGTGTTTCACTATTTTGTAGATAACTTTCTCCCATGAAATCAGAATTTGACACTCTTGGTATTGTTGGAAAGGTCTCGATGGAGACCTCTCCAACGGTATGAAGAACGTCAAATTCCGAGTTCATTTGGGAAAGTTATCTCAAAAATAGTGAAACATTATTTTATCTCTCTCCCATTTTTTAATTTATGATACTTTTTTAAATATTATTTATTTTTATTTATGAGAGATTAATTATATAAGTGTTTTCATTATTTCAGAATTACTCCACTATCATCTTAAATAATGTGAGATTTATATTTTAAAGAACTTAGAATTAGTGATAATATAAAATACTCTATATTTATTATTTCAAGTATATTTATCATATTTCAAGATGAACTTTTCAAAATATTAACCAAGATGAGGTTTATAAATTATGACACATAAGCATCTTTGATTTCTATAGGTCCAACTAAATCATAATGGTTGACCAAAATACTTAAATTCTATTGGTTTGAGAAATCTTACTCATTGCATACTTGTCCATGGCACATTTTTTTATAAGGCTCATTTTAGACCCCAAATTTTCTCTAATGGCACTTCCTCTTCAATCATACCATTAAGAAACAAATTGTTCACATCCATATGACATAAAGGCCAACCAGAACATGATGCAATAGACATGATGGTTTCAATAGAAATATTTGAAGTATTCCTTGCAACAGGAGAAAAAGCCTCATCATAGTCAACTCTCTCTTTCTAAGAGAATCCTCTAGCTACAAATCTAGCCTTCTCTATGCTCCCATCAGCTGCATGTGTAAACTTGAACAGCCATATGGAATCTATCACAAACTTCCCAATCGGCCTTGAAAAAATCTCTCAAACATCATCTTTTGGAATGAAGTTATACTCCTTAGTCATGGAATCCTAACACGCTCAACAATCACCTACTTAAAACTAAAAGGTTTTGTATCAATGATAAAAGGCTTGAGTGCAACATAAGTGGGAAACTTTTTAGATGGATGTCTCACCCTAAATGTAGATTTTGGCACTCTTGTTTGTTCTTGTGCATGACACAAAGTCTGGGTAATCCATCTCATCATCCTCATTGAACTAGATAGCAATGAGGCCTATGTTCCTTCACTAGAATCTTGCTGATTTGAATCTGGTTTTTCTTTCTCTTCAAAACAACAAGTGGGACAACAAGATTTTCACCCTCCTCAAACTATAGGGAAGGTTTTGGTCCTTAGATACTTTGAGGACTATGCATCCTCATCGTGTTATGTTTTTAATGATATAGCAGTATAATTTTCATCCCTTTCAACTTTAACTACACATAATCATGCATAGGAACACAAGAGACACAATAGTTTACCCTGGGAAAACCCAAAATCGGGAAAAACCCAGCAAACCTTTCTTATTCAGAGTATTAGTACAAAGTACAAGTACATTAGATATGAAAGTGATCTATATCAAGAGAGATCACAAATAGAGATGATACAAAAGAAAGAACCCCAAAAATTAGTCTTCTACAACCCAAAATCGAACTTCTCCTTGCTTGAGTGAACTTGAGTGAGAGTGTCAAATGAAGAGCCATCCCCTCTATTTATACTAGTTTTCTAGCTGACTTTTTCACTGGGGCTGACTTGACTTCTTCAATTGGGGCTGACTTGACTTCTTCAAGAGGGCCGACTTGACTTCGGGCAACATTTTAATTGTTTATTGTTTATTTCTGGGTTGATTTAGCTAGTGAGGATACCTCACGTAGCTACAAAACATCAACACTCCCTCTAAGATAGAGAGGTATCATCACGCTGGAACACATGAACATCATCTGATCATCACGTCTTTCTCGTCATCATAAGAAATGTCCATCCACACAACTCAATTCGTCGAGAAGTGTGATCAATACATTCCACACATAACTCATCTCGATCCACACAGAACCATAGTCCACACAGGACTAGAAGTCCGCATAGAACTCATCTCGGTCCACACAGAACCATAGTCCACACAGGACTAGGAGTCCACACAGAACTCATTTCGGTCCACATAGAACCATAGTCCACACAGGACTCTCAAGGAGTACGATCAACTCAACTCAATCCATCGAGGAGTACGATCAACTCAACTCAGTCCATCGAGGAGTACGATCAACACAATCCATCGAGGAGTACAATCAACTCAACTCAATCCATCGAGGAGTACAATCAACACAACTCATCCCATCGAGGAGTACGATCAACTCAACTCAGTCCATCGAGGAGTACGACTGTAATGTTCCACATAGGAACCATCCCACACAAGGATACACTCCTCAAAGGAGTTAGGCACAAGTCTCGGCTTGTGCCTCATTAACAACCATACTGGTCATTAATCTCCCTTCCTGAGGAAGGGAATCTCCACCACCCCAAGCCTTTCACGGAAGTATGCAAACTTCACTCTGGACAAAGGCTTGGTAAGGATATCTGCAATCTGCTCATCTGTGGAGATATATTGGAGCTTCACTATTCCCTTCTGAGTTATGTCTCTGATGTAGTGATATATGATCTCAATATGTTTGGACCTGTCATGAAACACAGGGTTCTCCACGAGATTTACACAACTCTGGTTATCACAGAATATCACTGTCACAACAAGCTCATGACCATACAAATCTGCAAGCAGCTTCCAAAGCGTACTACTTCCTTACAAGTTGCACTGGCTGCGATGTACTCTGCCTCGGCTAAAATGAGTGCCACAGAGATCTATTTCTTGCTGATCCAAGAAACCATAGTTGATCCCAAGCTAAAACAGCACCCAAAGGTGCTCTTTCTATCAACAACACTGCCATCCCAATCTGAATCTGTAAAGCCCGCCAGCTTCACTTCACTATCTGAGGTATATCTCAGTCCATAACCAACTGTACCACATCGATATCTCAACAAATGCTTAGTTGCTACCCAATGAACTTGCCTCGGCTCGACCATGTGCTGAATCAACATGTTCACTGCATCATAGATATCTGGCCTGGTATTAACAAGGTACAGTAAAGAACCAATCAACTAGCGGTACATGGTCGGATCCACTAAGTCTGAAGATATGGCATGTTGATATTTTATGTAGCATCAGAAGATATTCTTATTGTATTTGATTAAGTCATAACCCTAAAAGATTAATGCTAAAACATACTTGTAATATCGTTTCAAGAAATCAAGTGAAAATAGACAAGTCGGCCCCACAGGAATCATTGGGTAAAACTGTTGTAGTCACTGGGTAAAACTGCCCCAACACTGGGTAAAACTGCCCCAGAAAAGTCAGCCCAATCACCCAGTGAAGTCGGCCCTATAGTGAAAAAGTCAGCCAGAAAAGAGTATAAATAAAGGGGGCGCATTCCTCATTTTGACAAACAAGAAAGTTCGCTCAAGCAAGTGAACAAGTGCGCAAATCTAGAGCAGCAGCATTGTGAAGACATATTTTGGGTTATCTCTCTTGTTCTCGGGCAGAGTGTTCTATCAGGAAGTTTATTTTGTATCTCTCTTTTGTGTATTTGTTATTCTGGGATATCTTTCTGTGAGAGAGCTTTAGCTCTTCGTTGTATTGACATTGTACTTTGTTGTCGAATCTATACTGAAGAAGTTCTATCGGGTTTTCTTCCCCAAGAGGGTTTCCCAGGATAAATCTTTGTGTCTTTTTGTGCATGGTTATTCTTTTAGTGATCCTTAAATGTATGCACTTAACGTTTATGTGAATGGAAATGTTCTAAATGTTTGACAAAGTTAATAACATCTAACTGCTAAGAAAAATTCAACATGGTATCAGAGCAGGACTGAATAGAAGCCATTGCAACAGTCGTAACTACAAATAGTTGGAAACTAGGGCATCAAAGTTTGGTCCTTTCCATCCATAGATTTGTCTTGAAAAATATGTTTTGGCAGTTGCCTCAATAGGGCGCATTTTTCTATGAAAACAGATCTCCATTCTAAGACTTTTCAGTTTTGCCCTAATTTTTGCTGGAACCATAAAACTAGGGCTTCTTGTTCCGGGCACTTCCAACCACAGATTGATTTGAAAAGGTCGATTCTTCAACTTGCTCTAGGAGGGCACATCTTCCTGTGGAGGCAATTTTCAAATCCAAGAATTTTCATTTTTGACCTAGTTACTACTGGATCGAGAAAACTAGGGCTTCCATTTTTGCCTGTTTTGTCCACAGATCTGACTGAAAAGAGGGGCCATTCAACTCGCCTTGGGAAGGCACATATTTTCCTTGTATCAGTTTTTGCATTTGACAACTTTAATTTTTGACCTACCTCCTACTAGGGTTTCTAGGTCAAAACCCTAATCTTGTCAGAATGTCTTCAAACCTACGGGTTGAAGATAGATTGGGAGGAGCAAACAATTTCAAATCGTGGAAGCATAGGATACTCCTTATCCTAGAAGAGAATGACCTCCTAAGCCATGTCAAGGAAGATATTTAGGAATCTGAAGAAGAGGCCAAGACAAGGTACAAGAAGAATATGATCAAAGCTAAGAGCATCCTGTCAGATTCTATCAACGATCAGTTGATTCCTCACGTGTCGGAATTGAAAAACTCCGAAGGAAATGTTTGAAGCTTTGACAAGACTGTTAGACACAGTGGCTCACTGAGAGGGTGGGGGGGTGAATCAGTGAGCTAGGACTTATTAAGAATTTCAACTTCTTCTTCTTATCTTATTTCATCATTTACAAATTCACTTCAAAATCATATTCATCAATGAACTATATTTCAGTAATCAACTAAGCACATGTCATTCATCAAGTAAAACACATTATTATCAACACATTGCAAGAGACAAGATATAGTTTTGTAATCTTTAATATTTCTTCAATCGGCTACAACCGGGAGGTTAATCAGCTACAACTGAATCAGAAGCACCAACTTCTATTCCAAAACTCAGCTTGGTCTTTTTCTCAGATCCAACTAAGAAAAATATGTACAAGACCCAGCTTGTAATTGCATACAAATTCTTGCCTTATCACATTTCATCAAACAACCAACTACTCCTCATCATGTTGTCACTGTCATCACTATCATGTCAATTCAACTTGTCACTGTCATCACTGTCATGTCAAATATCATATCGAACTGTCACATCAATCTGTCAAATCAAGCTGTCACTGTTGTGCAAGAATCTAGCCAAGTCATCACAAAACATCAAGGGTCTTCTGAAGTCATCATCTCACTGTATACTGAGAAAATATCTGAATATATCACTGTATAATCATCAAGTCACTGTGTATCATGGTCACTGTCAAGTTACTTTGTCAAATTACTTGTCAATGTCAAGTCACTGCTGTAGATTGTCTTCACCAATCAGACTTGATGACAGTGCTACCAAATCACTGTATGCAAAAGAATCACTTCACCACTGTGCAAAAGAATCACTTCACCACTGTGCAAGCCACTGCTGTCACTGTCACTGTTGCTTCATATTACACATTCAAATTAACTTCAGTCTCACACATTTACAAGTTCAGATCTGCACTAGACTTCCCAGTCAAGTCTGCTCCAAACTTCTTGTCTCTGACTGTCCCGAAATTTCTTCATTGAGAAGCACAGAAAACCATCTCAAAAATCACAGGTTTGCTGCTTTACCTCATCATATGTTTGCTGCCTCAGTCAACTCAAAATTCAGAGCTAGATCATCCAAGCAAGCCTTGTCTAACCAATGAATTTTTGAGGTGAACAAAGATAAATAAATAAATAAATACTGCTGATTTTTCTGCTCCTGCTGCTGCCCATGAATTTCCTCAGAGACAGTCCGAAATTCCACACAGAGAGTCCGAATTTTCACCCAACAAATGAAGGTTTTGATCCTTTATTTATACTGGTCGTATGCTTATAATTTTGGAGCCGACTTGTCTTATAAAAATAAAATATATTTTATACAACATTTTTATTTGTTTTTCGTATTTTTATTTAATGAGGCCGACTTGTCATGTTTTTATTTAATAATTTAAAACATGTCTTTTATTGTTTTATGCTTATGCTGGGTTGTCTTCTCAATAGACTTCTTCCATTGTTTTAGGCCTTAAGAGCTGCCAAAGCATCCAAGAGGGGTCTAAGCCACCATACACCAAGTGCCCATATGTCAAGGGCTTTAAGGGTTATTAACCCGCAATATGTGGACTCCAAGGTTCAATCTCATCAAGCAATCGCCAAGCAAGAACTTAGGTGCAAGGTTCTTCAATCATACCAACCGAGAGTGCTCCATATTCCAAGTGTGATAATGACATTTTACATGCCAAGGTTTCATCGTGATAAATGGGCTTCAACAAATGTTTCTTTAAGTGCAATGGGATTCATAACCAAGGGCATCATTAAGTGGTTCCAAGAGTCATGCCATCATCGACAAGCACAATGCCATCATACCAACTTAAGCATTTTAACCATCTCCGAGGGTTTCAAATACCCCATCAACACACACATCGTCTTCACCATTCTTTCAAGAATACAAGAACCATTAAGCCACTAAGTGTGGGTTCAAGGGTTCAAGGGCTTCTTCATCAAGCAAGAGGTTTCATGACCCCATTAAGACACAAATGACCACGGAATGGGTCATTTGGCTCATTAAGTGTTCTAATGGCTCCAATGCCCACATCCAAGGTTCTTCATGCCATGTCATCATTATTTGTGACTCTTTTGTCATCCAAGCTGCCATGTCATCAACCTTCTTTTGTCCATATCGTCATTCATGCTTAACCTTTGTCATTAATGTTGCCATCAATGACAATCATATTCATCAAAGACTATATGAAAGCAAGAACACCAACAGGAATATGATGATGGAGAAGTCGAAAACAGTGTCTGTCTACTTTACAAGGGTTTCTCAAATCAAGGATCAACTAGCAACTATTGAAGATGTTGCAAAGGATGCACTTGTGCAAAAAGAAAGCTACCAAAGTTGATCTCCAAATTGCAGAAGACCAATGATGAAGAAAATCAAGCACTTGCAGTTCTTAGAAGAAGAAGAAGAAAATCTATCAAGAATATTGATAAAAGACCAGTACCAAAAAACAAGAAAGATATATCCAAAATCAGGCACTATAGTTGTAACAAGATTGAACACTGTGCTAGAAATTGCACTTAAGGTAACAACAGAGGAAAGAGAAAGCATCATGCTCACATAGTGGATGATGATGAGCCTACTCCATACAAGAAGACAAAGGAAGAATCAGATGAAGAATTTGTCAAATCATGAAGTAGATTCAGATATAGCATGATGATGTACAATGCCAAGATATCTTTTCTAAACCATGAAGGTAGATCCAAGAGGATCTAGTGCATCCAGAAGACATGAAGACCAAGGTTGAAGTTTCAACAAGTTTCAGAAGTTCAAAACTTGATGAAGAAGAAGATCAAGCTTTAAAACTTGCAAGGAAGCAGAGATCAAGAGGGAGTCAACCAAACAAGCAAAAATAAGTATTTAATGTTTTATGAAACAAGTGTTATTTATTTAAATTGTTATCTTATTGATAAATAGCACAAAAAAATTTATTGATAATATAACTATTTAAATTAGCACATGAAGGCTGTGAAAGCAATGATGCGTGATCAAGATTTACCCATGTCTTATGGATAGAAATATCCAGTACGAAAGTTATGCTTAGATTGAGTGTCCTCACCAGATAATGAAGGACAAGACAATTGACTGTAGTTCTATATAGTTGACCAGATTTGACAGCCTGACCAACCTGTCATAAGAGGAGTGGGACAAGTATCGACCACATGAAAGATAAGTATTTAAAGTGTTATTTGAGATATTTCTTAAATCTCTAAGTGTTTAAATGATATTGTTAACAACAGTTGTATGCATATTTGTATTCCTAGAATCAGGAAGTGTATTATGCACTGATATGGCTAGGATTAATGAACAATATACTCTTAATGTGCACGTGATGGGTAAGTAACCTATGGTGCTACACAACATTCCATGAGCCATTGTTGCTTGTCTTGAATGAAACCTCTTTGCTAACATGTTGGGAGCAGTGCACGCTCTTGATAGTATGTTCTAGTAGAGATGGAAGGCGTCTAGATAGTTACCGTGAGTATACGGGATATGGATGAGTGTTGTGTTGAAGCATTGGCTATGATGGTTACATAACTGTGTGAATTATGTCAGTATGGATAAGAATTTGTCATTAAAATGCCAATCTGATTTGATGATTATAAAATGTTACTAATCATATGACTGAATTTGACTTGTAGGTAAGATCGTGTGCTATGACCTACAAGAGAAGGATGATGAGACTTGTTCTAAAGAGCAAGTATGACTGTTCAGCGGTGACCTTCAAGTAGATTTACAAAATTAAGCATACTACAAAAGTACAAAGCAATGTTCATGGTTTCTCTCAAAAAGAGGGAGTCGATTATGATGAGACATTTGCTCCAGTGGCTAGACACACTTCTATCAAAACTACTATAGCTTCAGTACACTAGATAGATGTGAAGACCGCTTTCTTGAATGGTGTAATCGAAGAAGTGTATATCGAGCAACCTCCAGGGTTCGAGACTCTCGACAAAGAATCACATGTGTAGAAGGATTTGTACAAGCTCAGAAGGCACCCAAGGCATAGTATGTCGGGATAGAAAGTTATTTGATGCATATTTCAACCTTTTGCTACAAGGTTGAAGATGGTTGCTATATGTAGATGTCTCGATGCAGAGAGTACAAGATGTTGAGATGCAGAGGGAGGATAGTGCTCAGTTACAGAAGGAGCAAAAAACTCCACTTCAGAGAGAGTGACTACAACACAGATTTGACAGTTTTCTAATGAGCTTGGGCTTTAGTAAGAGTAAAGAAGATTCCAACCTTTACTATAAGGTTGTGGACAGTAGACCAGTGATATTGTTGTTATATGTGGATGACCTGTTTCTAACATGGGATGAGAAGCTCATCACTGAGTGTAAGAGGGAGCTTGCTGCAGATTTCAAGATGAAAGACCTGGGTATGATGCATTATTTCTTGGGTCTAGAGGTGTGGCAGAAACCGGACGAGATTTTCCTTAACCAAGGAAAATATGTTGTAAAGATCCTGAAGAGTTTCGGGATGATGGATTGTAAATCCATGCCTACACCGATGGTGACGAACCTAAAGTTATTGAGTGATACTTCTTCAGAGACAATGGATGCCACCATGTATAGACAGATGATTGGTTCGTTGATGTATTTGACAAACACAAGGCCAAATATATGCTTTGCGGTGAACACATTGAGTCAGTATATGGTTGAGCCGAGACATGTTCACTTGATTGCGGCAAAGCACGTGTTGAGGTACCTGAAAGGTACAGTGGAATATGGAATCAGATATGTTTCGGATCATGAGGCTATGCTAATTCAGATTGGGCGAAGAGTACAGCAGGATGTTGCTTCAGCCTGGGGTCAGCTATGATTTTGTAGCTCAGCAGGAAGCAAACTAGTGTGGCACTCAGTACGACCGAGGCAGAGTATATTGCAGCATGTTCATCCGGTAGCGAAGCTGTGTGGCTTCAAAAGTTGCTTCCAGGACTGTTTGATCTCGAGTTAGAGGTGACTTGTATCTTTTGTGACAACCAGAGTTGCATAAAGTTGTCAGAGAACCCTGTGTTTCATGACAAATCCAAGCACGTCGAGATCAGGTACCATTACATTTGTGACATGGTACAGAAGGGAGCTATGAAGCTCTAGTATATTGCAACAGATGAGCAGATAGCCGATGTGTTGACCAAGCCTCTGTCAAGGGTAAAGTTTGAATACTTCAAGGACAAGCTTGGAGTGGTCCAAATGGACTTCCCTCGTGAGAGGGAGTGATGAGTTACATATGCGATTTTAGGAGGCAGTAGCACACTGAGTGTGGTAGCAGGGGGTAGTCATTCACGGACTAGTTGTCTAGATTTTGTGTGAACCAGGTGAAGTCGCGTAATGACATAAGGTCCGAAAGGACGCCAGGACCCATAAGGTCCGAAAGGACAATGAGACTGCACCCACTAGTGAAATGCTATGTTGAGATCCTTAATGCATGATGTAATTAAGGGCTTGCTCGTACAGAACTTCTAGTGATATCCACCACAATATTCTTCTGACAGGATATTGTGGTGGATATTTTGCTACTCAAACCAAAACATGCAATACCTTGAGAGCCATATACTATTGGTTGAATTTGTTCTCTGACATATGCAAGTTTGTTTCGTCATGCCAACCATGTCAGCTCTTTGCAAAAAGGCAACATTTAGTTGCGTTGCCTTTGCAACTAGTAGTAGTGGAACCTCCATTTCAACAAAATGGGGTTTAGACTTCAAGAGAGTTTCAAGAGAACTATAGTAATGGTTTAAAATGGATTCCAGCAGCTACGGACTACCTTACCAAGTGGTAGAAGCTATTCCTACAAGGAAAGCAACAAATAAGGTAGTGATTGATTTTTTAAGATAATTAAGACAAAATAATCCCCAAATTTGGGGTTTCAGCCAAAATCACCACACCACAGACAATGCAAAGGCATTTAGTTCTATGGAATTACCAAGTTTTTATCTCAAGTATGGCTTTCCATTGTGACATTCCTTAAATTACTATCTTTAGGGAAAAGGCTTGGCCGAATCAAGCAACAAAAATCTCATGGCCATAATAAAAAAGATAGTAGGAGAAAACAAGAAATCTTAGGATAGTAAACTTAGACATGCATTGTGTTAATCGCATCATAAAAAAGGAGGCCATGAGAAAAATCCCTTTCAAGTTGGTATATGGGATGGAAGTCACACTGCCTATTCATCTGAAAATCCCAGTGTACAAGCTCGTGAAACCTTTCACTACCAATCAAGATGTTGTTCAAGCCATAATTGATCAGTTGGTAGAGCTAGATGATAATAGAAGAAGGGCTTTGGATCACTTAATGTGGAATTAGGACAGAGACAAGAAAAAATTTTATTGAAAATATCATCATAGAGCTTTTCAAAAACGAGATCTAGTGCTTATGTGGGAAGAAGGGAAAGACAGGAGAGCACACAAAATTTGGCAAAATATGGCTCGATCCCTACAAGATCGAGGACAACACAGGTTCAAATGCGTTTTATCTCAGTTGTCTTGACAGAGAGAAGTTGCCTCTGCCTGTGAACGACTGTATCTTGAAGATGTATTTCGCTAAAGGCATGTGATGCCTGCTAAAAAAATGTATTAGATAGGAAACAAGTCCTTTGGACAGTAGAATAGTTTTCATTATTGCTAGTAGTTATCTTGCATTGGATCCTTTGTTCTAGAACCACTTTTGTTAGAATCTTAGAAGTACATGTATTGCTCTATTTGCTTTGGCTATCACTTCTTTTTGGGTGTTGGATGATCATCCTCGCCATGTCATGTGTTATTGATCCTTTTATGATTGAGCTGTCTAGTAGGATATTTTGGACAGATGATTGCAAATTCTGGAGTTCTTATCCACTCTCTTCCAAAGCACATATCCCTATATGTGAGACAGCTGTTACATCATGTTTATCACATGACCATCCAATTATGTCAATATGGTTGGAGATATGATCCAAACACATTTTCTACATCGTTTATGGTATTTATACTCAAGGATCATCTATGGATGTACACATCTTCCCTGGCATGGTTTATGGTATGCTCACTAGTCACAATGATGGCTAGGTAGCTACCAACTGTCTTCATCTCTAGCAAGCGTGTAGAGTTTTTGGAGGAAGTTGGATAGTGCAATGGTAATGGTATTGATCCCTAAGTATAATTATCATAAAATAATGTACAAAATATGTCTGGATCATATCTCCAACCATAGTGACATAAATGGATGATCGTGTGATAAACATGATGTAACATATACATAACTTTACTTTGTTGTGCAAACTTTGTGTACATGCAAATCTGATTTTCAGCTTATATTCTCATGGTTATTGTGTGGTTTCTAGTGTTGGTTGTGTGTGTTGATTAACATAACAATGAACAGATTTTCTTGAGTGATTTGACAAGTAAATAGAAACTAAGAGGACAGATTTGTGGTTGTAACAAGTCTGTTGTCGATAAGACATTTTCAGATTTGTTGTATGTTGGGGGCTATGCCCTTAGAGATGGAAACACAGTTCCCTTGAAGTACATTTGTTAGGTGTTTATTTTCTTGGGCTACCTTATGTATTTGGCTGGATAGTAGTGAAGTATATGTTGTAAATTATATTTCAGATTCAGCCATAAGGTTGAAAAATGTACAAGGAATAGATCCAGGAAACCTCAAGTAAATGAGATGAAAATTTTGAATTTGCATTAGACACGGAATCTCGAAATTTCCACATGGTATCAAAGTTGATTTGAATGAAATAGCTCTCTTGGTAAAGGAGTTGGGTATTTCAGTTGTTCCGTACTTCGGAGAGGTGCTTGACCTATTATAGGTTGTTGGGTGCAAAATCCTAGTGCACTTGGAAGGAAGCACTTGAACCCTAGAAGGGTAATCTACTTGATTTGTTGCTAATTGAGGTGTGCTTCAGATTTGTAGGGATTACTACTCTCGGTCTTAGAAAGTGTAACAGGTTGGAAGATGCTTCCAATTTTATACCTCGAAAGTGCAAGTTGTAAATGCTATTGGAAGAGGTTGAGTTTTGGAAGCATGTTCAGACAAAGATCAATGTACCTACTGATCTGAAACTATTGGAAAACATAAGGAGTCCAAGACAAAGTGAATCATTCTTGATTCAGTGAAGGACCATTTGATCAGTCACACTACAAAGAAGAATGCCAAGGAGATGTATGATGTGTTGTTGCATTATACCAAAGTATGAGTATCTCTAGGAAGAATCAAGATGCTCTTGAGAAATAAGCTTTCAGCCATTTGCATGGGGGACACAAATACAGTGATTAGCTACTTGGCAAGGATCAGAAATAAGACATCAGTAAATTGACATAGGGACAAAAATGGTGGATGAAGAGTCGGTGCCCATTGCCTTGAATGGGTTTGCTTCATCTTGGAAACCCTTTCTCCCAGTTGTTTGTGCTCAGGAGAAGTTACCATCATTTGAGAAGCTTTGGGATGACTTTGTGCAGGAAAAGATAAGATTAGATGCTTCTTCAACTAAGCAAAATTAAGTAGAGCACCTAACTCTCATCGGGAAAATAATATTTATACAACTAGTCACTAGCCTAATTATCATATACAGGCGTATACGTCATTTATAACAGATATATGGACTATTTATGGATGTGTCCATATTCAGCCATATATACAGAAAATGCAACCAACATATCGTTAACAACTTAGCCATATTCATTTATGTAGCAAACTTGTCATATATAGAGTATCTGGCCATAGTCAAAGATATTTATGAAAAATAATGTCAACACATCATTCATTGAACATATTTGTTTCGGTATCACTTACTCCTGCATGTGAGATGTATACTCCCATATTTTGAACATATTTGGTTTTTTCAAATACATTTTTTCCATATCATACCTTATCCATATCCGTATTTATCTAGTATACACATATATGGTAACTATGGTCATTAGACATTAATAAATATTGTTAAGATATACAAGGATTAAGTGTGCAACTAACCAAAGGCGTTGTCACTAACCCCCGCAATAAAATAAGGCTGTGTACACAAACATTAAAAGTGGGTTCACTAAAACTTGTCTTTCACTCTCTTATTCTCTTGTTCCAACTAACAATTCCAAGTGTGATGATTGGCTAGTTTTGTTTTTTTGGTTGAGGTGGACGTGAGCATGATAGCAAACAATGATGAGACTTGCTCCAGTACAGCACTTTGTACAGGTGCGTGGGAGGGTCATATGACAGGGTTGGAAGAGGGTATGGCTGCAGCAACAATAGCATGTGGTTTTTCATCACCTTAGCATCTTCTTTTGTAGGGAAAGTAGTGACATAGGGAAATGATGTAGAAGAGAAGGGTTTAGGTGTCAGAGATGACCCGCTACCATACCCTACGGATGCAATCCATACTTACACGAATTCTACTATACAGCAGCCTGATTTTGTAGTGGATCGATCGGGTAATAAGGGTTTTCAGATGCCAATGGAGATGTGGAGTTTGCAGGGCATGCCTTTGGTGATCATGGGCATCCTCAAATTCCTGAGTTTGATAATGTGCATCAGTGTCAAAGTTGTTGAAGGGAATGTTTTCCCCATGATTACATTCCTCTTAATCCAACCAACAATGAGGGTGGAGTCCGAGCACTGGTGTGTTCCTTGAATGCCAAGTTTTCTAGTGTCAAGAAAGGTTCTTCTACTCCTGATGTAGAAGGTAATGTAAGCGCCCTAAGGGGCAACCTTATGATCAGCTTGAGTGCAGACTCTCATATTACAATTAGCCCTATGCATGTGGATGAGCTTCTCTGCCTAGCGCATGCAACTGAAACTAAGGGTTTATGGCTTGTAGGGCCACATGGGAATAGGAATACAGTGGTTGTGGGGGAGGATTTGGTGGCAAAGGGAAGCTAGCTTCTAGTGAGAACCAAGTGCAGCATCATGTGGAGCCTGTGACAAAGGAGACAAGGATCCTCTCAACCTTACATTGAAAATGATGTTTTGCACCCTTCATACCCTAATGATTTCATTTTTTCCTTGTTGACAAGGAGGTCTATTTTGAGGGCACATGCATTTGGAGACACAGGGAGTCATTTTGTTATTTTTACACAATGTGTCGGATGAAGAGGCTTTCAATCGTTGGTATCTACTAAACTGGGAGGCCAAGGGAATCTCCTTAAATTCTTCTTGGGGCCTGGGTTCGAAATATGTGTGCCTTTTGTTTAATTCGAATGTTGCATCTCACCATGTGTTACAATATGGAACTTGGAATATTGTTGATTCCCTTGCTTATGTTCAATCATGGAGAATAGATTTTAATCCAAAGAACCATAGACAGGCTAATTAGCCATTGTGGTTAGAATTTTGTTCCCTTGCAGTTGATATGTGCCCATTTGTTGTCCTTACCTGTCAATTTGGTAAAGTTCTCATTCCTGATGGCTGACGTAATTTACTCAAACTGCGAGTATGTGTGGAGGTAGACTTGAAGTGGAAGCTCCTCCCATTCATCTCAGTTTTATGAAGTCAAAGAAGAAAGTTCATTGTCTAATTTTGTTGAATGCATGTTTTGCTTGCCAAGCTCAAGATCATTTGATTCGAGACTGCCCTCTTTGTAGGCCCAATCCCAATGAGGCTGCAAGTACTAATGTAGGTGTGACTCCTTTTCAGCTCATAGGGGTGGGCAGCTTCTTAGTAGCTTCAAAGTTGGCAGTTAGAGGTGGTGGCTCTTCAAGGGGTTCAAAGCCTGGACGAGGTGGTTCCTCAGGTGGTGGTTCAAGTTCAAGAACAAGTGGCTCTATAGTTGGTTGTCCCGATAAATAACCTAGTGGCTTAAGTTCTAGTGGATCAAGTGCAGGTGGTGCTTATTTTGTTGAAGTTAGTGTTTCTTGGCCTTCTAGTGGTCATGTAGTTCAAATGTCGATTCCTAGAGCTTCCTTGGTGATTGGGCAATCTCACTTGCCTCAAGCTTTTGTTCCTGAGAGCATGGGGGTTGTTATGCATTAGGGGTCCAGTAGTATGGAGATTGAGAAAGGTTGGCAAGTGAAGTCTCACAAGCGGAAGGGATTATCTTCTCCCATTTGTACAGAGAAGCCAACTAGTGCTTCAAGTCCTCAACAATGAATGAAATGTTATAAGGATACAATGATTCAGTGTTTGAATCCCCGAATTCCTAAGG
This sequence comes from Larix kaempferi, assembly GCA_027924585.1. NCBI lineage: Eukaryota > Viridiplantae > Streptophyta > Pinopsida > Pinales > Pinaceae > Larix > Larix kaempferi. The sequence continues at coordinate 2,930,268 of BSBM01000792.1, forward strand.
GATTTGAGATGGCCAACCAATACAGTAGTTTAGGACTTCATCTCTTTTCGGAATGTAACTCTCCCTACTATCTTGGAATGTATGAGGGATGTCAATTCTCAATCATAAGCAGTTTGTTAAAGGTGTGTTGCACTGAACCGATTGAATGTGTTCTTGTAGAAGGTCAAATCAATTGAATTCAAGCTTTCAAATGAATTATTATTGGAATGAGCCTTTTGGGATTCAAACCATCGCCAAGGGAGTCAAGGGGTGGTGATCACCCTTTCTTCATCCTTGCAGAGTTTCATAACTGCTTCTGGGATGGATCTTGAGGATTGTCGTGTTGGATCTTGAGGATTGTCGTGTCTGGTTCACTCTTCTAATCCATGTCAAGTTCTTGTTATTTGTACAATGTATACCCCTAATCTTAGTTCCGAGAGGGATCAACTCTAGGATTGGATGGCCTACTCTCTTTCGGCTGTAGAGTGAATTGTGGAAGGGGATTTTAATATGGCAAAGTGGGATGGGGACCATAGTGGAGGCAGAGCTTCAATGATTAGTGGTTCAGAGAAGCAAGCTTAGTGTCAATGCAATGTTGCTTTTCAATTTTTTTAATCCTAACTAGAGGCAAAAGAGTAGGATTATGGAGGTTGGTTCACTTGGACCAACTAAGTGACCAACTATAGGAAGGGACGGGACAAAGTGTAAGCTTGTTTGGACACCATTTTGGCCCTAGGGAGGAGATAGCTTTTTCTGGAAAACTCCGCCCCATGGATGTGCTAATGGGATGTCACCAGATCAGACCATCTTCCAACTCAAATCTTGCTTTCTCTAGGTCATTTTGTTGATGTTCCTTTGTCTTCAGATTTCAAACTAAATGTCTAACATTTAGAGTCGAAGAATTTCCTAGCTCTTGTTCATCAAGTTGGGAGCCCTTCTCTATGTTTGCTTGGTGCACAAGGGTGGATCCTTTTGTGGGAGGCTTTTCTCTGATGTGTATGAAGTTCATGAGAGGTTGGGGCAAGATGATGGCTCACATGTGATAAAAGGAGTTGCGGGTGGCTTGACAGAGCTTAGAGGTTTGCACTTTTCTCAAAGAGAACATTCACAATGTTGCTAGTCAAGAGGAAACTACGAAATTGGAGATTGCAGTGAGGAGGCAAGGATTATATAGATTGGGGAGCCAGGATTCGTTCTCGTCTCCAGTGGATCCAAGAACGGGATAAGGGGTCCAAGTTATATTTTGACCTCCTTAAATAGAAGGTGGCTACAGATAGAGTGCTTGGTCTTTGTTGGTTAAATGGTTCTCTGGTTGAGGATCCATCAAAGGTCCATGGTATGCTTTGCCCTCATTTTCAATCTATTTTTGCTCCTTATGATCTAACAAATGATGTGCTTTCTACTTGGGATGCTTGTTGCGGAGCTGTCCCTTGCAAAGTCTCTAATGGTGACAAGGATAGATTGGACCAAGACTCCTTGAGGGATAAGCTCTTCATTGCTTTGTCCTCTATGCAAAATGGCAAGTCCCTTGGGATTGATGGTTTGCCTTATGAGTTTTACAAGGCTATGTGCGATTCCATTGGTGTCGACTTCTCTAGGCCGCCTTTAAGGTATTTTCCTTTGGTCACCTTTTAGAGTACCTTAATCAAGGGTCAACTAAGCTTGTCTCCAAGAATGAAACAAGAGATACCATTGGTGGATGGTGGTCGATTACCTTGCTCATAGTTGATTATAAAGGCTAAGGCCTTGGCTATGAGGATCCAATTAGTTGATAGGTATGTGGTTCGACCAGGGTAGAGTTGATTTGTCCATGGGAGGTTCACTCTTGATACTATGGTTTTATCGTAGGAGGTTATGGAGTGGGCCCAAGAGATAGATCAACAATTCCTTGTGTTGAAGATTGACTTTGACAAGGCATATGAGAAGATTGATTGGTCCTTCATCTCGAAGATGTTGTCTTGCTTGAGTTGTGTTCCCAATGTGTGGCTATGGTGAACACTCTCTTCACCAATGCTTTGACCTTTGTTTCAGTTAGCAACTCCTTGTCCCTCCATGTTGCTCTTCAACACTCCATTCATCAAGGGTTCCCTGTAGCCCCTTATCTCTACATTTTGAGCATTGATGCCTTGGATTATTTGTTGGAGGTTGCTCATAATATAGGTCAGGTTAGAGGTATTCAGCTCCCGGATGGCTGAGAGATGGTTAACAACAATTTTGTAGATGACTCTCTCCTCTTTATCAATGTTGATCAAGGATTCGTTGATGGGGCTCTTTCCTAGTTGGATACTTTCTACTACTTCAAAGGTCGTGGTCAGTGTTGATAAAACTGATTATTGGATTCTTGGATTGGATTCCCCTCGTGAGTGGATCCCCATGGCTTGGTCCCATCTTTGTCCAAGAGATATAGTCGGATATTTCAGTATCACTTTTGGAGTTGGTTTGTCGCCAATTTCCATGTGGGATCGGTGCCTTCAAAGATTGCAAAGAAAGCTACATATTTGGCATCATAATGACCTCCCGTTTATTGGAAAGTTGACGATGGTTGGATGCATGCTTCAGACCTCACATGCATATTATGTTTCTTGTTGGTACCCCAATAAGACTCGGTTCCAATGGATTGAGCAGCTATTGAGGCCATATTTGTGGGCAAGTATAACAATGACGAGGGCCTTGGTTCCTTGGGTTGTTTGCACTATGCCCAAGGACAAAGGGGGTCTTGTCTTGATTGATGTTGCTTCTTAGGGACATATTTTGGAGGCAAAGTGGGTAGTGCGGTGTTTAGAGGATTCAGCATCTTGGCAAGTTCTCTTTTGGCACTGAGTGTGGTCAATGCAGCATCTTGGCAAAGTTCAAGGGACATTTGATCTGTGTGACATTATTTCCACTCCCCACCTCTTTCAAGTTTCGAGTTCCCTCATATTCAAGAGCATTTGGTTAGCTCAGAAGGTCGTGGAAGGGTTGCTTCAATGGTATTGGGAGGGTAGCCAAGCCAGTTGGGATTTAGCTTGTCAATTGATTTGGAGTTGGAAAGCACAAGAGGTTTGTATTGTGGAGATGCCACACTTCCAGGCATGCATACTGAACCGGAAAGGCATATTATTCTTGTCTGATATTTGGGATCCTTGTGCTTTCTCTTGGAAGAGTGGATGCCTCTTTCTCAGGAACATGGACTCCTTTCCATTGATCATTTTTTTTATCATGTAGTTGTGTGACCTCATTCTAGATTCTGTGAGTCATTTAGGATGAACGTCGGTATGTCAAGGCCCCTCTAGAGAGATTGGGGGAGGAGATTTGCTAGACCTTTGCTGCAGTATGACTCTCGTCATTTATATTCAGTTCTTATTCTAAGACATCCTCTTTCCCCAGTTCTTAATACCTATTGGGTATCAAAACATCTGAAGGAGCATTGGGTTAGACACTTGCACAATGTTTGGACTATATGGATTTCTTATAAGCTAAGAGTGCTTGCTTGTCTTGTTATTTATCAAGGGATCTCATCTAAGGCCAGGTTAGCTAATCCTGGTCCGTTGGATGGCCTTTGTCCTATTTATCAACCCTTGGAGTCAATTAGACAAATCTTCTGGCACTGTCAGTTTGCCAAACATTGTTGGAGTTGGTTTGAAAATCATCACTCGCTGCTTCTTCAAGGCAGGGTTCACTTGCGAGCAGTGCTGTTTGGAGGTGGCCATGCTCTTGTTCGTGATGCTTTTTCTGGGATTTGGCACTGCTTGAGGATAGTGGTGCTATTTGTTTTGTGGAAAATTAGGTGTACGTTTGTTTTTTATCATGAGGTTAGCTCTTTGTCTACCTTCAGTTCAGTATGGAAGGATGAGATTTATCATCAGTTGCTGGCAAAAGGAGCTTTGCTGAACAAAGATGCCCAAATCTCTGGATCTCGCAGAGTACTCTGCCTTTATTTCTGCTTTAGTAGCTACTAGGAAGAGGTTATGAAATTCATTGTATATACCCTTCCTCTTTCTGGTTTTCTAACTGTAAATATAATGCATATTTTTCAAAAAAAAATTACAATTCCAAGGCTTTTTCAAACCTGAAATTATCACAAGGCCAGCAGATAAATTAGATGTCGATTCCAATATCAAGATATGCATTCCCAAAGGATGTTATATTTTGCCTCCACTCTCCTCAGACAGCTGCTCACTTAGGAGATGGCTAGTTGCAAGGAGGCAGCAGATATCTTTTTGGAAGTTAGTGGTTTCTTTGTGCCTTCTTTTCAGATTGTAATATATTTTTCCAATTATGACCCTTGACTGCAGACAGCAATTTAAGTAAAAAGCCAGCTTTACCCAGGTCCAGGATTTTATCCATACATCTGTTTTATATGTTATCACAAATTCAATTATATATTTTAGTACTATATCAAGTTCTCAACTTGGAATGTTGGTTGATAAATCAGTATATATAGTGGTTCTAGAACTAGATTCTCCAAAACATAGATTGAAGATCTACTTGGACATAAACCAGTTTCTTATTTAAAGATATCATACTATGGGGAACTACTTCTGTGAAGATGGCCATCGTTCCTCATGCTTTCTATATTTTCTGTTTGAAAGAAATAATTCTATAAAATAAATATTTAATAGAAACATAGCCAAATAGAAAATCATCACAAGATAGTGTAAAATCTCTTGTAACTCATACCATGCATGCCAGGATTCTCTGATTAATATCACTCATTTTAAAGAGTATTCGCATCTCAAGCATAGGAAAAGAACATTGCTTCCTATTATACTACTCTGTAGTTCTCCTATTGAAGATGCATCAAAATCCAAACATGTGGAAAATTCTTTCTTGAACAGATGATTATAAGGTTATAAATTAGCCCAAAGAGGGATGATATCATTCTGGGATTCCTATAGAGAGTTTGGCAAGCTCAACCTTTCATGCTATTCAATAGAAGTTCATAAAAGAAAAAATTTGTTGAAATATAATATAACTGATATTTGTGGCCATTTGCCATCCAGGCTTTGGCATGGCATGTAGTCTATCTCTGGCATAGGATGAGAATAGAGATGCTCAGAGATGATGGTTTTCGGAAACCATATAACCTAACAATACAAAAGAAAGAAAAGAAAAATGCAAACTTACAAGCTGGACATCTTCTTGCATCAGTTCTGGAAGTGCTGACTGAATAAGATCAAGTCCCTTTTGGTAGTCCAATCTTCCAATGAAACCAATCTGCACAAGTACTTGTCAAATCTGTTAACACTGTAGCTGAAGAATCTTTAATGGAACATGTCTTCTTCTTCAAACTCACCAGTGGTACATCTGGTCGAACAGTAAGTCCAAGCTCCAATTGTAGAGCTGCCTTGCATTCAGCCTGCATTAAGGAGCTTGGAAGTTCAAAGGGAAGATGCAAAATTGCCTTTGACATCAAGAATAAAATACATTGCTAAAATCATTGTTTCAAAATTAGAGATGAAACATACCTTTCCAGAAAGGTCCTCTGCAGAATAGTGGAATGGGATATATTTGTCTGAAGCTGGATTCCAGTCATCAACATCAATTCCATTCGTAATGCCTGGTTTATTCCACAAAAATTAGTACAAATCAGTAATGTATTTTACTATACTACCAGAAGATTTTAAAAACATAGGATTTTAATCACACCATTAATCACAGTTTTTCTGCTTTGTAGAAGCTCATCAAGACCCCATCCACCCTCCTTGGTTGTTATTTCCCAAGCATAACCCTGACAAAAATGCAGGAGTTAGATCATATTGCAAGAAGGCAACAAAGACGGTAGGGAAAACATTTACAGTTTCAAACTGGGAATATTTTATGACAGGAACATCTATGTTAAATTATTAAACTTGCAATAAAAAAGGCAATATCTATGCTATGAAGAAATTTATTTATTAGGCAGAATCTTTGGGAATTATGAAAATCAGTTTAGACTTGCAAAAGATTATTTTCACAAGACTGAGGGGGTGAAACATCCATGCAACAGACACTGATTCCTTTTAAACATTAACGGAATGAGTTCTCAAACAATACAGACCTGGACATACTCCAAATATTTAAACCTCTAAATATAGTTAACAAAAATATCATTCTTTGCATGATTCTATGGTGATGAGAAAATAACCTCACTAACAGTCAGAATTCGATCTGATGTAACAATTGCACCTTTCAAATGATTAACAGCTTCACCTCTGTCAAGAGCATGCTTTCTTGCCCATGTGGGAAAGACCCATTCCAGTGAACCATACCAATCAGGAGGTAATCCCAGATTCCCATAGGTTGTTCCAGGTTCAACACCCTTGTTAAATGCGAAGGGTAAGGGAAAGTAGTTAGCAGACAGTGCACTTTATATCCTAGCTGTAACTAAATAAAATTTGGTAGGATTGAGTAAATCAGCAATTGGTGCTTTAACAATAAATTAAGCGTATCACATACCCAAAGAGAAAGAACTATATCAGTGCATGTAATTAGTGTTATTACCTGATGTGCAAGGTTATGTATAGAAAGAATAGAACGAGCATCACGATAAACTCCATGTGGACGATACTGAGCTGCTATTAGACTAAAAAATGGCAGTAAACAAAAAGAATTGCGTTAACTATTCCACAAAGACTCCTAAGAGAAAAACTGCTAACCTTGTTGCAAATGATATCTAATATTCAGATATTCTGGGAAGGCAGTGCTTAGAAGTTAGAACACGTCAAGATGCCTAGATAAGTCGAGATGGCTCATGTGCTGATACAAGTTGATGCAAGAACCTTCCACAGAAGCTTAACATGCAAAATAATAAACTATCGCATTTAGAAAGCTAATAACTTACACTGGGACGAGACTTGCATGCCAGTCATTTGCTATAAATATACACTTTTCTCCATACGTAAATCCTCCCAAGGGGAGTACTAAAGGAGCCTCACAAGCAGCATGGCACAGAAGAGTGAAGCGGAACTGCAAACAAGGTAATAATTCACTGGCATCAGTTGTCATAAAATATGTGTGTGGCATATATCATGTCAGAAAACCATCGACCCATTAAAAGGAGTATAAGACCTGATTATCACCAAAGGCACCCAAATTATCACCATATGGATTGCCAGGCCGGTGATAAGAAGGATGGTCAACAAATACCTGCAGGAAAATAGAAAGTAAAGAATAAGACATAAATTAGAGGAAGATGAGCATAGATTATCACAATGCTTCCATGAAGAAAATTAAACAAGAAATTGTGTATAGATTCAAAAGTTTGATGTAATTAGTCCATGTATGAGGTGGCTGACTTTGACAGCCCCCACATTAAAGTGAGATTTAATGCCAAGTTTGGCTTCATAGCTCCCCATAGATTAAAAATAAACATTTAACTTACCAAAAATAAATATTGAAGTATTTTATTTTATTTTCATTACTTGACTGTAACCAAATAAGACATAAGAGCCCTCAAGTTTGTTATGATCCCATTTCCTAATTCTGATTGGAGACTAAATTATCAGTCCACACAAATCTGGGGATGTGTCAAATGATAGCTTGTTACATTTATATTCTATCATAACTGCAATCAACTTTCAATGTGCTCCACGTCTTGGATATTAAAATAGTTTGTAGCCCAAGGATGCCACTATATCTCCATTCAAGGGTGCAGAAGACTACAAATAGTCAATCAAACTTTCATACAAACTCATCTTGGTTTTGGAATTTGAAAAGAATAAAATACCTTTAAGGGCATTCAGTGTTCATTGTATGTTTCCATCTATTCATTCCAGCAATCTGTATTCATTCTATGTTTCCAATGTCTATCTATCATTTGAACATTTTGTATTTGTACTATGTTTTCATCCGTACTTTGCATAGATTCATTATATGCTGCTGACTTCTGTCTTAAACCATTACCATATTCTGCTTTTTATTTTAAGTTGCCATTTTATTGTATGATTTAAATATGGTTATTACCAAACATAATTATCATATGCAGAGCCCCCAGTTATAATGAAGCATAAGATGTCTGACTGAGAATAGGATGGTGTTTATCAAACTTAATAGAAAGATGGAAATAAGGAATAAGCTTTTTAAAATAGAAAGTAAAAACAAGAGGCGTTTCTAGGGAGTTTCTTTCCAGAAATGTTTTGGTGGAAAAAACAATCGCCAAGGGGGTACTTTTGGTTGAGCACATTCCTTGTCTCTCTTGTGGCACATGTGATGGCATTCTAGTGGCCTGTAGATGGGGTCATCCCCTTCACGAATTCGGTTATACATTGTGGACAATTTGCTCTTGGTTTTGATGCTCCTTGGTTCATGGATCTTCCACATATGGATTGATGAGATTGCATTGGAGGTTGAATTGGTTGATATGTGGACATCATTTATGTGGACTGTCACTCCCCATATTGCATGGGTGTCCACATGTGATTTTCATCACAAATTTCATGAGAGTGACATGTTGATGATGCTTTGGATGCTAGCCCATGGATGTTCATTAGATGCAATGCTTTGTGTTATTGATTGATGAGAGTTTGGATGGTATATCGATGGTCTTCATGATGGTGTTGAGTTCTTGGCCTTTGCTCATGCTTTGCAGCTGGTTTTCATACTTATTCTAGGGTGAATTGAGCAAAACAGGACCCTCTTCAAACCCTTGGTTCTCCAACACCCTAGCTTAGGTGGGGACATATGATATATGATTGGAAAGCTCTTTTCGAGGGCTATCTCATGGTGGTGAATGCTCAGCCTAGTTCCCCAGGGAATTAGAGCAATGAAGCAACCTTCTAGGTGTTTCTTTTTTGTTTCTAGGCCATTTTTCAGCAATTTGGTACCCTGTCTTCAAAAGAGTCGCTCTCAAGCACCCTAGCAATATTGTGGGAGTGCCATATATGTACATGTGGACATTTTTATGGGTGTCAGATTCTCATTTTGAGAAGTTTTCAGCAGTTTGGTAGCCTGTCTTTAGGGGGGTGGTTCTATTTCACAAAGTTCATCCATGCATGTAATGATGGTAGTACAACTTACTTCAGGTTTAGCCAACACAACTCATGCAACTAGGGGGGTTATCCACAATCAAGACCAAACATCGGGGCAACCGACTAGAGAGATCAAGGTATCAAATCCAACTCACCTAAGCTCGGGAACCAACACCAGTGGGTTCTCCTGGCCAAGAAGGATCAAGGCTTCGATAAGTTTTGTTGCCAACTCAGAGCCGAGACACAAAATAACAGGGATGATATCCAACAAAGAGGCAAAAGTGGGGAGGTCCTCCATATCACAGGCTAAAGTGTAAGTCAATGTAAAACCAAGGATGGAAGAGAATGGATGGATGGGGAAAGTGAAAGGTGATGCCAAAACTAGCAAGCCATAAATGGTGGGAATGATCGTGTCCATTCTCCTAAGGAGGGTGAAACCAATGAGTATAAACAAGAACTTCATATTCTGAGAAAAATAGACCATTTAGATATTCATTGAAACAACCATGTCCATATATATATATCAGTAGATCATAACCACTAGATACCAAGTCAAGCTACCAAAATGAGCAAAAGAGCAATGCAATCATAACCAATGGACATCCATATACCTGCTGGGTCATATACCTGCATATATCATTTGTACCATCCACTATCACTGGAACACTGATGTTGTACATATTTGGGCCCTATCATACTGCTCTATATGGAAAAAATGGCTACATCGTTCATCAAATCTGAGGTCATGAGGCTCAGTCATGGCATAAGGTTGTATTGTCTGCTCTGGGGCTGCATGAAAGTATGAGTGATCCTGGAATGAATGCTCACCAACTGCTGATCTCAAACATCTCAATGTAAAGGACTGGCTGAGAAAAATACTGGAATTTGAACTGAAGATATGGTAGCCCCAGCTACTATAAATGTGATAACAGGACTTGGTATCATTGTTTGGGAAAGATCCCTTAGCATTCTTGCCAAGTGCACATCCTCCAAATGCCATCATGCTCAACTTGGAGTTCGGGAAGACCTGTAACCATCTTCCTTAGAGGAGGAAGGGCTCTATAGTGTAGGTGAGCAAGTCTTCTATGCCATAGCTCACTCAAATTGATAATCATGAACTAGAGCCTGTATTGGCCATATCGTCAATTTGAATAAGCTTTATTCACGAACACTAATCACACGAGCTGAATCAATAGCGGAGTTCTTGTGCCATGCAAGAACCTTTCCATCTAAGAATGCAACTTTGTAACCCTTGTCTTCTAGAGCAGATATGGAGACAAGGTTTCTTTTCATTCTTGGTACATAGAGTACTTCTCCCAAATGCAGAGAATCACCAGAATCTAACTGGAAGGAAGTGGCCCTAGTTCCTTTCACAATATATCTGGCATCGTCTCCATGTACAACTCTTAGGTGTGATTCTTTCTCATCTAGATTTGAGAGAAACTCCTTAATAACATGTCATGTGTTTAGAAGCACCACTATCTAATAACCAAGTATCATTACTGGTAGGAATAGTAGCACTATCATCAACATTAGTTGTAGATGCATGTTCCTTTCTCTTCTTTGATTTACATTGACCTTTGTAGTGGCCAAACTTTCTGCAATTGAAGCATTGGATGTGTGAAAGATATTTCTTTTTCTTTTGTTCTCGAACTGGACTTGATCTTCCACCTTTGTCTTTTCTACCAAAGGTCTTCTTTCCTCTTTTCTTGGTGTGTAATAAGAGCTTGATTTTCTTCATGAGAGGCATGAGCTTTGCCTCTAGCCACAAATCCAGTCTCTTCTTGTGTACAATCTACCCACAATTGTTCAAATTTGGGTAGCTTAGATCTTCCAGGTACGATGTGAATTAATGGTTCCCAAGATTGAGGGAGACCATTCAGAGTCATCATGACTAGTTCTCTATCTGCAATAAGTTCTCCAATAGTGCCCAATTGATCCTTGATTTATGTGATCTTCATGAAATAGGATGCAATAGAATCTGATCTGGACATCTTGACATTTGAGAGTTGTTGTCTCAAGGCAAGCGCCCTATTGACATTTGTGTTCTCAAACATGGCCTTAGTTGTCTTCTTTTGAGAGATTTGAGGAATCAAATGATCCTTGACTGAATCTATTAGGATCCTTCTTGTCTTGGCATCACTCTTCTTCCACTGAACCTTTCCTGCTTCTTCTTCTGGTTTTGGTACTCCTTCTACAACAAAGTTTAGAAAGTCATTTTCTTCTAGAGCAATGAGCACTCTAGACTTCCATGAATGAAAGTCTGAAGATCCATCAAGCCTATCTTCAACCTTGATGCTTGTCATCTTGACTGAGAAGGAAAACTACAAACTGGTTCACAAACCTTAGCAGGAGCTAAGTCAAAATTGAACTTTGGATTCTTAGAAAACTACTTCCACATATGAATGCGCCCTTCCAAGGAAAGTTGAATAAGCTTCCTTTTCTTCCTGATCTATGCCAGAAACAATCTAAAACTACAAACCCTAATTCTTGACCCCTGTAGTAATTAGGTCAAAAATTGAAAATTCTCAGAATGAAAATCTGCTTCCACGGGAAGATGCACCTTCCTAGGGAGAGCTCAATAATGCTGAGGGCAAGCCAAATTTGTGGATGGAAGATGAGGAAACAAGAAACCCTAGTTTTCGACAATAGTCTCTTAAATATTTCAGCACTGCTCTGATACCATGTTAGATTTTCAATTGTAGCAGTATAATTTTCATCTCTTTCAACTTAGAAACAAATATAGGATCATTGAAAGAATAACTATGCACAGAGACAAAAATAGAGACACAATAGTTTACCCTGGGAAAACCCAAACTCGGGTAAAACGCAACAATCCTTTCTTACTCAGAGATTCAGTACATAATACAAGTACAACAAAAGAGTGATGAAGATCACAAAGAGAAGAGATTCCAAAAGGAGGAGCTCCAAAAATGTCTTCTACAACCCAAAATCGAACTTTCCTTTGCTTGAATGAACTTGCTTGAGGTGAGAGCAAATGAGGGCGGCCCCTATATTTATACATGACTTTGGAGTGACATTTCCAACTGGGTCTGGTGTTGCCGCCTGGTTTCACACCTGTGAGAACGCAGCAAAAGTCTTCAAGCCACTGGTGTGGCCTTGGGGGCAAGCTAGAGTCAAGTGTTGTCACCTGAAACTCGACTCCTCTATCTAGGCTTACTCCTAGCGAAGCCAAGGGGGGTGGACCCTAAAAAGTAAAAAAAATAAAAACTAAGGTGTTTAATCTATGAAAGACAAAACAACTAATCTAGGAGTTAGAAATTTTTGGACACAAGAGCAATGCAATATGTAAAGAAAATATCATTCATTGTTCATCATCATTGTCATTTGAAAATATAAACATCCATCATCATGAAAAATAAATAACAAGACCAATGTTGATAAATGGAGTCAAAAATAAAGTGCTTGAAACAGAAATGACAATGTTGTGCAATTGTTCTTGGTTAATTTTATTATTAAGTGGTAATGAGTCTTTTTATTAAGATGGAGGATTCCCAATATACCGCAAGGCACTGGGAATATGTCCGGAATTTAACTAGGTGGCTTCTCACTCAGACATGTGGGCTGGATCAGAGTCTCTGGGAGGTGTTCAACACTATACCAAACGAGGGTATAGTCTATCAATATCCCGAGGTCACTACCCAGTGGTTCCCGTGTCCTTCGAGAAATTTTCCCACCATAGTCAAATAAGCGTTAACGCCGGATTTCGTAAATAGGTGGTTTATTGGGATGTGTTAGACCTATTACTAGTCACGTATTTCCTTTCTGGTGTGATCAGCGTGTTCAGACAAAGCTGCAGTGATCCCAGAGCATACGGGGAAAAGCCTTGTTAATTTTAAGTATTTTTGAACAGATATTTTACTTTTTTTAAAGCCCCAAGAGTCTCTTTTCGGGCCAGTACTCGGACAAGCCCTTATCCTAAAACCTTACTTCGCGAAAGCAAGGGGGTGTTTTGAATTGTAGTAAAAAAAGGAAAAATTGCAAAAAAATGATGAAAACTAGGTCTTGAGTGAACTCGTGGCCCGCCAATGGAACGGACCAACGAGGTTAATTTTGGCCCTAGTTAATTTTATTAAAGCACTGAAAAAGCAAAACTAAACTAAAAATTGTACGCCATGAAAAAAATGAGTCGACACAGTTCCCCCCTAGGGCCCCCCTAGGGGGATGGGTGTGGACGTTGGTTATCCCACTTGCTCTCATTTAATATTTTGTTACAATACAATTTAGAAGTGCCCCAATCTTGTAAAATGACTCATTGGCTTACAACAATAGAAGGAAAAAGTATCTGGCTTAAGAAAATATGGTTTTGGGTGCTCCAGATGGCCTGATCCATTAAAATTTGGTCAGCATCTCTTCCTACCTGTTCATCAATTGCTGCAAACCAGCAAGCTAATGTTAATAAAAGATGCTCAAAAACACTTTAAGAGTGTATTTGGGTCACCCAAAAAATTCTAAGAGAAAAAACTAAGTAAAATACCAAAAAAATGAACTAAGTGAGACAAGTTGTAAGGCTTGTCTCCTTAGGATCTTTGTACACTCAAAGAGCTGCAAATTTTAAGCTCTTTAAATAAGCCAAATAAACTTTTTAAATCAGTGAAACATACTACTTGCTCAAGCCTTTAAATATGTAAAAATTCAACTTGTAACAAGAAATGACTTTACTAGATCTAGATTAAAAATTTTACTTTGAGACACAACTTAAGATCTAATAAAGAAATCAGATCTACTTATGATATTTGCAAAAGAGTAGGATCTGAGATACGCAAACCAAGGTAACCAAGAAGATTTGAAATTTTTATATGCTGAGTAAGAGAATAGAAGTAGAAAGGCCTTTGAAATCCGAAAACTTTGAAGGCTTGGAAGTGGGACACCGAGGGCAAGATCCACCAAAGCATGCACAGATGAAGAAAAGGAGAGTAAACAAGCTATTCTCTTCTTCAAATTTGTCAACTTGTAACTAACAAAAACACTCACAAAGAAACCATCAAACTAGAAATGCACATGGTTAGGAATCAAAATAATATGAGCATAAACAAATGAACATATAAATTTTAAATCTCTAATCAAAATGACAAATAAAAGAACTAATTAAAACAAACAAGATTAATTAGTCTTCCCTACAAAATCGTTACCAATCCTTCAAGTAGGCTAGTAGATGGTTGAAAATTACTTGCACAGAAATTGCCTTAGCTAAAGATCACCTTATGCCATGAGATCATGAAGCCACTCACAAAGCATCACACATGTGGACCTCCAAAGTCTTCTTTATTCAATAGCAAAAGATAAACAAATTACAATGTGGTCTGCTCCAACTCCAACTAGAGAGAAAAGGAGTGGGCAGCCATGTATATATAGAGAAAGAGGGAGAGCTAGGTGCATTAGTGAAGGAGTAGATAGTGGAATGGGTGGAGGAGATGGTGGCATGAAAGGGGCTGCCAACTCCTCTTTTATGGCTGTCAAAACGCAGCCCAATACAAGCCAACATTTCAGCTGCAACCTCCTCCATTTGTGGGATTCCCCTCCTTGGGAAATGCGCCCACCACTTGAGGAAATGCGCCTTCCTCAATGGGCACATGATCCCATACATATAGCTGCCCCAAATCACTTACAAATCAGCCCTTTTACCTCCTCAAACATAGCTGAAATAATTCTAACCTCAAATCCCCAAAAATTTGGAAATTATTTCTTCATAATTTTTTTATTTTTTCTCCACTTTTTAACTTTTTGGGGAGTTTTTTACATAAGTGAAAAATAAATGACTAGAAAACTATGAAAAGTGGGTTTTGGGGTATGGTGGGTGCTCTGAGTTAAAAAACGAGCACCCCCATGGCAAAAAAGACTCCTAGACCACACTTTTACACCAATTACAAAAACCATTAAAAAATGGCTTAGTTTATGGAAAAAACTTTTTTCGTCGGAATTAAAAGAAAAAAACTAGGGGGACCTAGCACATGTCCATACGACTCAAAAATAATGCCTAGCATGTTCATATACATTGACCCATGGACTTTAATAACCCCCTAATGCCTGTTAACGTCACCAACCATTCTAGCTTTGGAGGAGCAGGAGAAAAACTCAAAAATTATGTTATGCAAAAATTGCAAGACATAATTGATAAGTGAAAAAACTCCTTGGAATACCCAACTTGGCCAAAAAGTCCTAGGGAACCAAGTCCTTTACAAAATACCATGCTAGTACATTTTATTACAAACCCCGCAGGGCATGGACATGTGACAAAAAATAAAAAAGGGCGCCCTTAAAAAGGCCTGATGGACATCAAATCATCGAAAATGAACATGTAACATGTTCAACTTTGCCCGCTCACTTGATAGTCCAACTAAGTACAACTCAGTTGGTAACATCTGGCTCCAATTGTGGGACGTGTGCTCGATCTAGTCTTCAGGCAAGGAGAGCATACGAGAATACCAAAATCTTCGGTTTCTATGACCTGTAAAAACATCTCAACTTGACAAGAAACCTTTCAATAGCACAAGTTCTTATAAGAGTCTAATGAACCATAAGTTGCATTATTCAAAAAGCGAGACTAACTAATAAAAAATTCTAAGTACATAAAAGGGAAGTACTGAAAAAGAAATGTTGAAAGTGAATGCTCACTTTGATGAGCTTATTCTCCTACTCTAAGCATAACATAATAAAATGCTAAGTAAAATGATATATCCAATGCAACCATCTTAACATTTTATCAATATAAAAACTTTTTACTTCGTGTTTGGTTACCAACCAAAACAAGGATACCTTATTTACAAAATGCAAACCTGCATGGTAATTCTGGATTGGAAGATTGGATGGGTGATCATAGGCATATGATAGATCTTTGAAGTGCTTCCCCAAATGGTAAGTCCTCATGCAAAACTCTTCTAGCCATGACTGGATAGGGCTGAGAAAAAACTCGGAATGATAAGGCAGACCAACTACCTCATCATATTGATCTGAAGGGCTCTTTTGATAGTGAATTTCTGTGAAAGTATAATCCCCAAGCTGCTCCAAATCATAAGGAACCTCTGAATGTGCTGATGAAGGCTGAAACTGACATTTCACTGATTTCATCATATCCAACTCTTCGTTATATTGCTAATCCAAGTCTTCATTACTGATACTCATGCATGGCTTTGATTTATCATAAGAAGTATCTACATGCTCCTCTTCCATGTCAATATTCCCCAAGGTCTCAAAATCAACACTCCCTTCTCTTGATATATCAAAGATAGGTTTTTCTAAATCCATCCAATAATCATCATACCGATCCTTGTGAATAAAGGGGGAGTCTTTGTATATTGCATCACAACCCTGGCCATACCCATCCTCATGTTCATAATACTCATCCTTAGAAGGTTTGGTTTGAAAGATATTACAAGATGTAAAGTCATCCAAAACTTCACCACTATGTGGAGAAAATGGAGGAGTGTCATCATAAACCATACAAAATTCATCACAAGTTTCTTTAGAGGCTTCTGTAATGGTTGCTTCCTAAGGTTAATCTGAAGTACAAACGTCATCATTTTCACTAAAGCAATCCTGAAATCCCAAATCTTCAATGGCAAATTGGGGAAGCTCTTCTGAAACATCTTCAATTGAAGACCCTTCCTGAATTTCTTTGTCAACTTCTATAATGGCATTCTCTTTGGGAAAATCTGCAATACATATGTGATCATCTTCATAGATTTGAGGACACTCTATATTTTCAATGTTTTCAGTTATGGTGACATGAGGATGGTTTACAATAACATCTTCAATCGAGGGCTCTTCATGAGCTTTAGTCACAGGTTCCTCATGTGCTTCTTTATTATGCATAGCAGGAGTACACATGTCATCATCTTTACTGTAGTACTCTAGAAGTAGCTCCAAATCTTCAATAGTTTTGCACATGATAGTATGAAGAGGAATTTCATGATACTCAACCTTTGACAAGTAGAGGATAGACATTGTTTTAAGTAGATTTTCCAGACCTTTCACACTACCCCTACCATCATGCCATTGCATCAAGAATATGCTAAACAAACTTGAAAAGGAGGAAATACACTTGCTAGGGAGGGTATAGAAAAACTAGTAATAAGCATCTCCCTGAAAAGTACTAGCAAACATATACATCATATTATCTTCACCACTAATGTTGAAGTCAGCTAGAAACTGGAGGAAAGACTTGATATGCCAGATGGTTGAGTCGCCATTTCCATGAAAGATTGGAAGCCATTTATACGCATCCGCACTGCCAGGAATAACATTAGGGAAACCAGGGATGCTTGAAAAGTCAATAGGATGAAACTAACTACAAAATTGTTCTATTAACTAGTTCATATCAAAATTCAGTCAGCATGCATTTGAAATAACCATGAAATATGCCTTCTGCTGAATCAATTGAGCTGTCAAAATAATGAGCTTCATAGCTTTTACTGTAATGCACGGCTCATCTACACATAAGCAATCTCAACAAACTATATGAGAAACAAGGGTTTTATCCCTTCAATGGAGTCGCCATGTGAGAATAAAAATATGCATATTTAAACAATCTCACAAAGAATTCTATTTTTTGCTTTTCTTAAGAAGGGAAAAAAGTTAGTGGGGTCACCAGATGAAAAATTAAAAAACTAATCTAAAGATTCATCAAACAAAGCAAAAACAAAAAAGAAAAACTCAAAAGTCGTATTCCGGAAATAAAAAGACTTATCCCCGGCAACGGCGCCAAAACGTTGCCGCCTGGTTTCACACCTGGGAAAACGCGGCAAAAGTCTTCAAGCCGCTAGTGTGGCCTTGGGGGCAAGCTAGAGTCAAGTGTTGTCACCTGAAACTCGACTCCTCCGTCTAGGCTTACTCCTAGCGAAGCCAAGGGGGGTGGACCCTAAAAAGTAAAAAAAATAAAATCTATGGCATTTAATCTATGAAAGACAAAATAAGTAATCTAGGAGTTAGAAATTTTTGGACACAAGAGCAATGCAATATATAAAGAAAATATCATTCATTGTTCATCATCATTGTCATTTGAAAATATAAACATCCATCATCATGAAAAATAAATAACAAGACCAGTGCTGATAAATGGAGTCAGAAATAAAGTGCTTGAAACAGAAATGACAATGTTGTGCAATTGTTCTTGGTTAATTTTATTATTGAGTGGTAATGAGTCTTTTTATTAAGATGGAGGATTCCCAATATACTGCAAGGCATTGGGAATATGTCCGGAATTTAACCAAGTGGCTTCTCACTCAGACATGTGGGTTGGATCGAAGTCTCTGGGAGGTGTTCAACACTATAGCAAACGAAGGTATAGTCTAACGATATCCCAAGGTCACTACCCAGTGGTTCCCGCGTCCTTTGAGAAATTTTCCCACCATAGTCAAATAAGTGTTTACGCCGGATTTTTGTAAATAGGTGGTTTATTGGGATGTGTTAGACCTATTACTAGTCACTTATTCCCTTTCTTGTGTGATCAGCATGTTCAGACGAAGCTGTAGTGATCCCAGAGCATACGGGGAAAAGCCTTGTTAAATTTTAAGTATTTTTGAACAAATATTTTACTTTTTTTAAAGCCCCAAGAGTCTCTTATCAGGCCAAAAAGTCCTAGGGAACCAAATCCTTTACAAAATACCATGCTAGTACATTTTATTACAAACCCCGCGGGGCATGGACATGTGAAGAAAAATAAAAAAGGGGGCCCTTAAAAAGGCCTAATGGACATCAAATCATCGAAAATGAACATGTAACATGTTCAACTTTGCCCGCTCACTTGATAGTCCAACTAAGTACAACTTAACTAATAACAGTCCGGCTTGTCTCTTTTTTTGGGACGATTTCTCTTTTATAATAATAATACATACAGTTGATACATTTTATTTATTTATTTATTTTGTAGGTCGGCTTTAGCTAGTGAGGATACCTCACGTAGCTACAACAACAACATTGGAGAGCTAGTGGACAAGTACTAGCCTTGAGAGAAGGCTATGGTATGTACATGTACTTCATTTTGAGCATATTAATGAAGTTTTCAGCTGTCCAAAACTTGTTCATTTTCCAGATTTGATTTTCAGCTATATATGTTCTTCGTGTATTTTTATATGCAGTTTTATATTTCTTCATGATTCAACATAAGTAAAAGGACAGTTGTTAAGTGATTTGACATCTTCATTGAAGCCTCTAAGAGTTGTTTTCTACTGCTATACCTGTTGTGTTACTGTTGTTGTAACTGTTGTAAAAGTGAATTTTGAATTTTTGGATCTGGTTTATGTGGGATAAGTTTCCCTAGAGGATTGGAACTTACAAGTTATTTGGTATATTTCCTCCTTGGATTGCCTAAAAGTTTCTGCTGTTAGAAAGTGAAATACTGTACTCTTTCTGCTGCTGTTTTATACTCTATTTCATAACAGCCCTAAGACTGAAAATTCACAAGGTTAAGATCTGGGAAACCTTTAGTCAAAGAGGTAAAAATTATGTGTTGCATTAAAAGTCATAAAGGCATTTAAGGGAAGAAATTTCGACAGATTGATGAATATACATCATGATTCATCATTCAACTAGAGAAAGTAGGAGATATTACAAAATTAACTAGCACATTACTCTGGGGAATGACAAATGGTTCTTCTAGAAAAAATAGTTTTAAATTAGTTCATTAAAATTGTTATAATCTTCAGAGGATACATCAGAAGTCTGTACATTTGTAGCTGCTTACCAAACTGCCATCCTGTGGTTCCAACATGTCACTGAAAGACATGGTCTGCAACCTTACTGGATTCCAAATTTCCAAGTATTCCTCAGGTAGAAGCACAGGTACTATATTTCATCTTGTAGCTTGAACTCCACCAAATCAAATATTCAAAAAACACGACCATTTTTCGTGACTCTAGAGTATCACCATCCCATTGTTGCAACATGTCCATTTTTCCTTTTTTTGAAATGTGTACATCTTATATTACAAAAGTTTTAATGCCACATTTACATTTTTTGTGGAAACCTATTTGTCCAAATTGCTGCAAAAGGTGTACCTCTTGAGTCAAAATGTACTTGTAAAATTAAAACATTAAGGTTTCTTGCTCCCTTCCATGTCAATCACTTCTCTATTAAACTCATACAAGTCAATTGAGATCTGATAGCAATCATGTTCATGTCCAAGAACTATGGCTGTAAGACTTTCTGCACCTCGCCATGTCTATGAATTCTTTTTATGTACTCATACAAGTCATTTATGATATGTATCATGATCCCATTTACCTCCAAACAACGACAGATCCAAATATGGAGTGATGCAAGTAGACGGAGCATGCAATATAAGACAATGCCAAACACAAATATGTCATATTACAATGCTAAAGACTTCAAAAATTCTTGACTTGTAGCTGTCAATATTTTAATAAGCAAATCATAGTAGCACAAGTTTCATAGAACATGAAACTTTCACTTTTAAATTGTGTTAAAAAGGTGTTTCACAAGTTTTTGTACAAAGAGTAAACACTGTGCACTTTTTCAGAAAAAGAGACTTTAACAAAAAAAAAATAATAATAATATTCAAATGACAATAACCATTTGGTAGAAAATTGAAAGCACACACACCCACACAAAGGAAAAGACAAAGGACATCAATTTAACATTATATGGCATAGATAAAATTCCTTTTGTTTAAGATTAGGATAATGGGCCAATGTTTTGACCTTTCTCCAACAAGGAATTTGGTGAGCCAAAACATGCTACAAACAATGAAATTGGGTGCTAAAAATAGCAAATATTGATACAGAATCATTGAAAACAGAAAACCCCCAGGGCACCCGCATGGTGCAATATCAGCAAACAAATTTGGCATTACAGCAATACAAAATTGGAATTGATGTGTTTGAGCTCCAAAATTGATGTAATCAGAAAAAAAAGTGGTCAGAAAAGGCCTGAAATGTTGGGACTCAGGAGTTTATCCTACTCCTTTTGTTTATGCATAAACAATGAACATTAATTGTATCCATTGATCTGTTACATTCCTGTTCTTGAGGGTTCTTGAGGGTTCTTGAGGCTTAAAATCTCATTGAGAGCCAATAAGAAACTGAAAATCATTAAAGGGGCAATGAAAACATTCCGCAAACATTTGCATCTGCAGCAGGAGCCAGTTGTAATTTTCAATCCTCAAAATACCACTTCTGCCAAATGTCAACCCTACTAAATGCCAATCGACTATTGATCAATATCTTATCAACATGACAAGTGGCTATGCCAGGTAGCTGTACACTGTAAATCAACCAGGCAGTGGCAACAGAGTTAGGTTTGATAACCCCTTGGTCAACTCCATTGGGGTTTTCTGCCCTAAAAGTCTATACCAGCAGAGTCAACTTCAAGCACCTTAGTTGACCATTTGTCATTCTTGGAATGTAATTACTCACCACGTTCGACTGATAGATGAGAGAAATACTGCAAGGCAGTTTCCACTATTAATTTTTCCCCTTAGCTTGCAGTCAGAAAGGGGCTTTGACTGAAAGGAGCGCCAAATACCCTCATAACAGTTTCACCTGCTGCACAAATTGGTCTAAAGAAATTGATACCCCATAACTTTTTGTGCTTGCCAGAGAACTTTTTACAAGAAAAGGTAGAGAAGCTTCAAGCTCAAAGACCTGCTCTATAATGTGAGGAGAAACCATGACATAATAAAAGGTGTTAATGAGTCAGGACTCAGGTCACCCCCGTGCTTCACAATCATTGAGGTGATCCTTTGTCTTGAAAACGTATTGACGCCTGCAAATATTTCGTCGTAGATAAACCTTTAAATTTTTAAGTCAATCCAAAAGGTATGTCTCCTCAATTTGCTGAGTTTCACAGTATTGAATTAGCTCTTTTAGTATTAGATTTCGAAGAACATACTATCCAAAAGTATAATCCAGAAAATAGAAGATTCAAAAGAATATAAAAGCCACTTCAAACTCAAGAAGACAATAGGTAGTTAGATGGAGAAGTAAAATGGAAGCGAAATCCTTTATTATTGCTAGAGAGAGAGAGAGAGAGAGTACCCAATCAACGCCAGCCCTGTACTCATGAAAAAATGCAACTTGATGTTCCCCGCCAAAGCAAACGATTTTAATACGACACTGAACATCAAAGGCCCCTTTGTACCTCTCATCTGTCACACCATTCATGTATCTTGGAGATATTACCATCACACGATGGCCTCGAGAAGCAAGGGCAATAGGTAGAGAACCACAAACATCTCCAAGACCTCCCGTCTTTGAGTATGGAGCAACTTCTGCTGCTACAAAAATAATATTGTGTGAAAGTTTGGTGCGTCGACTTCCTCCTGCCATATCATCCCCAGCAACTATTTCTCTATTGGGTAAACTATGCTCCTCCTTTTCATGTGTTTCCTGCATACCTGCATCATTTTTAGAAGGGCAAAGACTTATTGAGAGTTTATTCTTTTACAAGATAAATAATGCCTGCTAGAATCTGTAGAAGACCAAAAACAAGCAAATTGTCTGATAAAGCATACATAATTTTATCCAAAATTTAAGCGAGTCGTTGATAATCACTGAGGGGAGAAAGATGAGAAGTTGGAAATCATCAACTGTGAGAACAAGTCTTGCTTAGAGAAAACCAAACAGAGATGCAGAAAAACAAGAAGAATGATCAAATTTTATCAGTGCAATACAGGAGAATGCAGGGCATCCGCAAGAAACATAAACTTCTATTAAATTAGAGAAAACTCAGCTTATCCATTGCATCAGAAGTGAAGACCTTTAAATAGTGGAAAGAGCCTTACATGCACTTGTCATCTTATGTTAAGTGCCTACTATCTACAAAGGAACTACTCTAATTCCCAAATGGGAATCATAAATTTATCGGGACACCTAAGTAGCAGTCATTTACATGCTAACTGACACAACTAACACAAGATAAGCATGCCACTAAGAAACACCATGACCATGGATTAACCCTAAATGAAAACACATATAAGCAATTAATATTTACAATAAACACACAAAAGCATTTAATATTTACAACAAAAGTTGATCACTGGCAATTACAAACTAATGTGTTCAATATTTCCTCTTTGCTTATAGATTACGAAGAAATTGTCCCAATTTTAAGATTAACAGTTTTCATTATTACTGCACAGAAGAATATGTCATGAAGCAGCCTGAATTTCCTCAATGCTTCATGCCTACATTGTGGAGGGGTTGAATGTTGAGACTATTCACCACATTTTCTGGAGCCGCAAGTGTGCATTGGAATGTTGGGATCTTGTATGGGACACTTGACATCATATATCCTGTATAGAAGACTTTTTTGGAAAGCTTCCCTACTAGGTAATGTGCACTGCATTGGAACTTTGCACTTCAAAGGCACGTGACATTGTATTTGAGTTGTTTTAATATATCTTCTCTAGAAACTTAGATGTGATGTAGTTTTAACGGCTCTTTGTTCTCTATCTCTATATTTAGAGAACGGCTTCTTGACAAATTAGATATTCAGTTCAGGACTAAAGGCACTATCCTTAGGAGAGATGAGAGAATGTGAACTCAAAGCAAGTCTGACCTAAAGGCCTTTCTCTTGTCCTTAAGGTAAACTTGTGGTTGTACATTATTATTGTATCATGATATTTGTCCTCTATAAATATCAGTAGCAAAAAAAGTCCTAATCTTGTCCAATTAAGTGTAAGGTGACTTGCTTAATGGTGTTGGCAAATCCAATGGTATCATTATTGTCAATGTTAGACAAAGAATCGAAGTAATAAGTCATACGGTTCTTATATAATTGTTGTGATAGCATCACAGATGACCTGACTTTCATACTGCTGGAGTCTACCAAACAAGAGATCACAACAGTCTATGGGAATTACATCACACTCCTTTGTGTCAATGAAGGGTTTAATTTTTTTATTTTTTTTTGGGGGGGGGAATACAGCTTATAGAAAATTTCCATTGGGGAATACAGCTTATAGAAACTTTCGATTGTCCCTTTGGCTAAGCTTCCTGATCCGGATTTATGTGGGAACGAAACAAAAGATAGCATATACAGAATCATATACAGAGATATATTGCAAATAACACAGTGATACAGTAAACACATATTCTATTAAATAGCGGAAATAGAACAGACTGTAAAATACAATAGCTAGAATGTTGGTAGCTATCTCTGAGAAGAGATGTGGCCGCTATGCTCATTCGTGCCAAGATGAATACAAAGAGAGGCCGAAAGGGCCTATTTATCATAAGCATGAGGGAAAGAATCCCAAACATCCAAAAACCTAACCCTAGAAGATGAACCGTCATAAAGTTTGCGGCCCCAAGGTGGTTAGTTGAACAGTCAACTTCCCGGGGTCATAACTTTTGCATACGATCTCCGTTTGGGGCGCTCGGTAGCCCGTTGGGAAGGTCTATCCGAGATTTACAACTTTCGACTGGGCCCAAATGTACGTCGGAGGCAACCATTTGGTCCCCCAAATCGCCAAAAAATGTCGTTTAGGGCCTCAAAATGGCTCCGGAAGTTCAGGACCCGAAAAACTGCTAAAAATAGTAATTTACCAAAATTGCCAGAAGACTGTTTTGAGCCAGTTGGAAGAGGTGGGCCGCCACCGATATCCACCTGGATCACTTCCGCATTACAAGGGGCATGTCTATGCTGTTAAAACTACCCGGACTCGCACTTAGCCGCATCCACACCCACTCAGGGGGGGGGGGGTTGAACCCAAGGCTCTATGTCAATACAAGCCTGATCACCTCACTGCTTGCCATTAGATCAAACTCCCATGAGCTAAATGAAGGGTTTAATTGTAAAAAGTGATACTGCAAACCCAATCAACTCGTCTTGGATGTCCATTCTAATAATTGACTCTGGATGGCAAAGTCGTGGATGACACTCCATGGATAACTAGAGAAAAGCAACTAAATCCTATGAGACAGGATTCTTCATGTTGCCATTATCGATAATACCAGAAGATCCTTAAAGTGACACTTTTATAAATAGAACCTCCCTATCTATAAAGCACAAGGCAGTCATCAATGCCAATTGTGGATTGGAGGTGCTCAAATTGTTGACTACAATGGACTGCTTACTTAATAAGACTTAATCCAGTGAATGTGTTCACAACTTCACACATGTATTATACCTGTATTTTACAGTTTTGGACTTTATCTTTTCTACAATACACGACTAACAGAAGATAAGTGTGCGACTAAGAGACACCATGACCATGCATTAGCCCTGACTGAAACCACATATAAGCAATTAATATTTACAATAAACCAATGTTCCCACAAGTTTCGGGGACACAAGAGCAGGGATATGCACACTGGGACGTGTGGAGACGCCCCCCAAATTTTGGGGGATGTTCGTGGGGGGACAGGGGGACGTCTCTAAAATTATAAAATAAAATAAAAATCCAAAAAATAGTAATTCATCTAATGTGTATTCATCATTGTCCAATGTAAGTACTAAATACATTGATTTATTTTCTAAATTGTACCAAGTAGAGACTATAAAAAGTAAAAACAATGGGAAAAAATAAATTCTTGAGGGGGGCGGGGGGAGGGAAGGGTGAAACATTTCATCAGAGCCCCGCAATCCTGGGGGCGTGAGGAATGCAAGGAGAGCACCCCCGACCCTGCAGGACACATCCCCGTGGAACATTGCAATAAACGCACAAAAGCACTTAATATTTACAACAAAATTTGATCACAAGAAATTACAAACTAATGTGTTCAATATTTCCACCTTACTTATAGATTACAAAGAAATTGTCTCAATTTTTAGATGAACAATTTCCATCATTTTTGCACACAATAATACATCAGGAAGCAGCGTGAATTTCCTCACTGCTTCATGCCTACATTGTGGAGGGGTTGAATGTTGAAACTATTCACCACATTCTTTGTAGCTATAAGTGTGCATGGGAATATTGGGATCTTGTATGAGACACTTGACATCATATATCCTGTATAGAATATATTTTTTAATAGCTATAATACTAGGTAATGTTCATTGCCTTGGCCCTTTGAACTTCAAAGGCATGTGACATTATCCTGTTGAAACATAGAAGTCATCAGATGTAAAAGTCCAAAGCTTCAAGAAAGGAACCAATACAGATCCAATCAACATCATAAATCTTAAAGATGCAAATCCAGTTGTAGTAGGGATATCTTCAGACATGGAAGTATAAAAGATGGAAAAGCCAGGTATCTCTACCAACAAACATTTAATGATCAACGAAGTGACACAAGTGTGCAAAGAAGACATACTACAAAAAATTAATCAAGAAAACGTTACAAGTACAAAGAAAAAAGATCAGGTTACAAGGACACCTTATCGATATCCTAATCACAAGAACCAATACTTTAACCAATCAATATATCAACAGCAACACAAGCAATTAACCTATATTTCGAAGAATATTAA
Source organism: Larix kaempferi (assembly GCA_027924585.1). Taxonomy (NCBI): domain Eukaryota; kingdom Viridiplantae; phylum Streptophyta; class Pinopsida; order Pinales; family Pinaceae; genus Larix; species Larix kaempferi. The sequence goes on from BSBM01000792.1 coordinate 2,956,568, forward strand.
TGCCAATACATTTGAGTCTCATAATAAAAGTTCATATTGGAAATCCTATAAATGCAATCTTCCACAAAAAATTGAATTGGGGTGGTCAGACCCTCTTACAATTCGACAATTCTGCTTAGTGCTTAGAAGATCACATCATATTGTATTGCCAACCATAAAAACTTCAAGAACCAAGGATCATGAGAAGGCATTACCAGCTAGAACAAGAGATAATGTCTTCCATAAATTTGCTTTCAAGGCAAAGCTTTCTAGAGGGGAAGACAATGTAATGAACATATATGTATATATATATATATATATGCCAATTGAGCCAACTAATGTGTGGAAGACAACATTCAAGTCTAAAGAGGTCTCATTGACGGGTTGGTAATGCCCTTTAGCTTTATTAATACGACAGTGATGTTCATGAGGATAATGGACAATATCCTGCGACCATTCACCATTTTTTTTTCATGGTCGTATACCTAGACGACATCCTCATCCTTATATATATATATATATATTAGTAAATAATAAATAATAATAAAAATAATTAAGTGAATATACACATCTTAACTAAGAGACATGGCCTATCAACCATGGTGACCAATCAATGCATATATAAGTATACCATCCCATGGCATTGTAATATCTTATCTATCATTTTCTATCATTCATTATATATTTATATTACTGTCCTATATGGATTTATGTTTATCATCCTATGTTGGATATTTGTTACTAAAAGAATTTTTGTTCATTTCAAACAACCATCCATGTTGAGCTACATCCACAATGCTCCATCAAGTTGTCTCATAACCCTCGTGAGGGTATAATTCCCAAGATTCACAAACTCCAGAACTATCTAAGCAACCATCCATGATGAGCTTAATCTACATTTGATCCCTTCTTGCCTTCAAGGTGTGGACTTCTTAAAATGCAGAAATCAACTCTTCTTCGGTAAGGTCATCATCATTGTCAGTATCAAGCAATGTTACAAACATCGGCGATATATCACCAACATCGCGATATATAGTGATGCTCCCAGCTCGGCGATAAAATTGCTGGAAAAAATCGCCATTTGAAAATATCGCCAAAAATCAGGAAATGTCAACAAAATATCAGCTGAGTCAAAAAATGAATATTTTTGTATTTTTTAATTTCACCGATGTATTGTCGATGTTTGCCGACATTTTCACCAATGTATTGTCGATGTTTGCCGACATTTTCACCGATGTATTGTTGATGTTTGCCGACATTTTCCCCGATAAATCCAATATTTTGTTTTTGTTTTTGGAGCCTCGGTGATATATTTGCCGACACGATATTTGTAACTTTGGTATCAAGTAGCTCTTCAGCAGTGGCTACATCTCCTTTGATAAAACCAAGAGCATATGCTATGTGACCCATCTTCTTGCAACTTGTCAATATTGTAATCAAAATCAGCCAGATTACTAAATGATGGAACCCTATATTGTCCTATTGAAAAATATTGATAAATACTGCTGAAACAAATGTTGCCGAACATAATTAAAATGCTAGAAAATCATTGAGAAACCTTCAACTACGGGAATAGAGACAAAACTAGCAAAAGACAAGATCTCAATTGTGATTATATTTCTGCCTCGTCCTCCTCTTTAAAGATGAAAATACTTTTGCTGCACCTGTGATCCTTTCAAAAAACCACTTGGCATTTGATGGTTGTTGTCTTGACAACACAACTCCTTTCCTTCAATATTGTATGGCAACTTCTTGAAAACATTTATAAGAATCTAGTCTTTCTATAAAACCTTTCTGATTATCCAATCATCATTCAATGCAAAATAAGAGCATACTTAAGTTTTCAATAAATAAAACAAGATCTCTAATTTGCATGACTAGTTCTAGGCTCACTCCAACTCTGATACCAGATTACAAAAGCCAGATAAACACATGAGATAAGATAAGATAAGATAAGATAATTTTATTAATGGCCAATGAATGACCACAAAAGTAGGTCAATGGGGCTAAAAGGATACAAACAGTATGAGTACAATGTGGGAGTGCAAACACAACTCCTATACAATGCCAGAGCTAAAACCTAAAATAGAGTAAAATAAAGAAAGAAAGAAAGAAAGATACAAGCAGTGAGACGTCCTCATAAACATGTATAAATCCGTGATAAGACACGGTGATGTAGGAGAAGACAAACAATGAGGCTGATGAAGTCAAGAACATCTGAGTCTAATAACCGACGGCGATGGGAGCGATCGGGGCACCTGCTCGCCATCACTATCGGAGTCCTCAAGAGCCCCCAAGGTGTCGCAATAAACGATCCTGGGGGGATGTAGGAGCAAGGAATACTCCTAACATCCAAGGCTGAAGGAAAGAAACTATGGATAGATCTTTGACTGCTCCGCTGGGGCTAGGAAGGAATCCAACGAGTGGGAGGTATCCTGCATGGGATCCTTCAGGAGTTGATCCCTCTGACACTCTGGGTGTGTGTAGACTAATGTGATGTTCGACACCTTCGAGCCGGTCTCTCAAAGATATCGGTCGATCTCCCAAAGAAAGTTGTTGAGAGGAGGCCCAAGACCTTACTACTCTACTATCTAAAGTGTTATGGTACTCAGCTCGCCGCTTGTTGCTCTGCTCCGATGGATCAACATGAAAATATGATGTGATCTTCTTGTTCGTCCCAAGGCAAGGCAGGGTGCGTAGGAGCTGAGATCTGTGGCTGAAAATCTCTCTAATGAGAGAGATACACACTAACACAATACGATTTATGAGTAACTAGTGCAATTATTACATAGGAGTTCACCTCCTTATATATGGTTATGCTTGATGATTGGACTTATCTTTTGAAATGTAAATTTTATAAGTAACCGTGAGGATCAAAGGAATAGTACACAGTGAAATGGAAGAACTTGCCCAAAGTTGATGTACGTGGGTGGCTAACATTGAACTAGAAAGACTTGCATGAGAATTGTTGGAAATTTGTGTTCCAACATATGTTTTGGATTGAAGATTAAACTAGGAGGTTTAAAGGTTTCAAACTAGGAGGCCTTGATGTTGGAGCATGCTATCACTAGACGGATTTTTCATTGGAATGTATCTTTCATAGTTTGACATATTTGTTAAAGAATTTTTTTTTGTATCTACTTAAGGATTTTTTAGTCCAATACATTTCAGGTGAACACTTCACCCATCATCAAAGAGCAATGAAGAGTTAGAGAGGTTGGCAAACGTGTGAGAGGAAAATAATAGATTTATAGATGGTAGTCAGTGGGATAAAATAGAAAAAGAAGAAAAGTATCAATAAAAGAATAAAAATATATATAAGCAATACTTCAAGAAATTTTAGGTGAGGGAGGGTTTTGGATAGAAAAAATAAATGACAAAGAGAAGTCATAGATTAGAGAGGATTTTTTTTAAGTATGTCACTTTTAAGCTCGAAGAGAAGTGCTATAGAGGTTGGGCACCACAAGCAACTTACTTGAGCGGGTAAAACAACCCTCGAGGGACCAAACATGGAACATAAGAACTTCGGTGCCTACTTGCACAGGGGGAACATCCCTTGAGGAACCAAGCACTAAATGTAACAACTTTGGTGCTTACTAGCATTGGTGAAACTACCCTTGAGGGACCAACCATTGAATGTAATCACTTTGGTGCCTACTTGTGTAGGTGAAACTACTCTTGAGGGACCAAGCACTGAATGAAGCACATTGGTGCCTACTTGTGTAGGTAAAACTACCCTTGAGGCACTGAGCATTGAATGGAAGCACTTTGGTGCCTATTGTGCAAATGGAACTAACCTTAAGGGATTGTTGGCACCATTAACATAGACCAACCACAAAACATAAGCAATTTTCCACCTAGCGTTGCGAGCAAAACTACCATTGAGGGACCAGCAATGTAAGAACTTTGGCACCTACCGGTATAGTAAAACTACCCTCAAGGGGCCAACTAGTGAATGAAAGCACATTAGTGCCTACTTGTCTAGGTAAACCATAAAACTACCCTTGAGGGACCAGTGAATGAATGTAAGCACTTTGGCACCTACATGTGCAAGTGAAACAACTCTTGAGGGAGCAACCAATGAATGTAAGCACTTTGGCACCTACTTGTGCAAGTGAAAGTTGAAACTACCTTTGGAGAACCAACAACTAAATGTAAGCACTTCGGCACCTACTTGTGCAAGTGAAAGTTGAAACTACCTTTGGAGAACCAACCACTAAATGTAAGCACTTCCTTGTCCGAGCAAAACTACCCTTGAGGGACCAACCACTAAATGTAAGCAATTTGGTGCCAGTTTGTGAGGACAGCTACCCTTGAGAGACCAACCTTTGAATGTAAGCACTTTGACACCTACTTGTGCAAGTGAAAATATCCTGGAGGGACAGACCATTAAAAGTAAGCACTTTGGCGCCAACTTGTGCAACCAAAACTACGAACAAACAATTGAATGTAAGCACTTTGGTGCTAACTTGTGCGAGTAAAACCACCCTTGATGAACCCACCTGTAACAACCCTACGTTGAGCGCCATCGGAAATGGTGTGACAGAGGGTGTGCTGGGATGCATTACTTACGGGTGCATGGCGAGTCCATATGATTTTGGTAACCTCAGTAGCCGACTCGTGGGTGATAGGCCATGAGACGATCAGGACAGTGTATGAGCGCTAGGAGGACCAAGGATGATGTCGAGTCGAGTAGGACAAGAAAAACTGGTGAGGCACTGCTTACAGGCTTGAAAGAGGATGGCATGATTGGCAATGTGATGTGCAGTGTGTCAACCATGCTAGGACAATAGAGTTGATGGTTGCAATGAAGGTAGGTGGTCGAGCGAAGCTGGGACAGGACCTTCAGGCACCATTGAGGATTAAGACTAGATAGGCGAGCGCATCATCATGGACTCATGCGTTGGGCAGTCGATCATTCGAGTGTTGGCTCAAGGGAGGCGGTGTGATAATACAACATTGTCTAAGGTTGAGTGGCAATGCAATGGCCTGTGTCACCTACGGTGAAACAAGCACTTGGCATTTTGCTTACTCTAAGGTGCCTGGCTTGGGTTCGGTCAGGTTGGTTTCAGTGAGGCGTAGTCCGGGTGATACTTGGGTTGATGGTCATGGCCAACTAGCAAGATCACGTTCGTGTCATGCGGCAACTAGGATTTCGGACGATATGGGACGCTCGAGAGGGAAAACAAGTCTAGTCCCATGACATATGGTATCAAAGCCATGTTCGAGTATGGCATATGCAGAAGTGTCTCTTCATCACCAATGCCCCTTTCATCGGCTGTGCCAATGGAGCCGCGTTAATGAGGACGTCAACATCTTTAAGTAGGGGAGATTGTAACGACCCTACGTTGAGAGCCATTGGAAATGGCATGACGGAGGGCGCGCCAAGATGATTTACTTAAGGGTGCACGGCGAGTCCATATGATTTTGGTAGTGTTGGTGGCCGACTCATGGGTGATATGCCATGAGACGATCAAGATGGTGTACTAGCGAGTAGACTCGCTAGGAGGACCAAGGATGATGTCGAGTCGAGTAGGGGCGAGACAAACCGGCGAGGCATTGCTTAGCAGTCTCGACGAAGGATGGCGCGATTGGCAATGTGATGTGCGGTCTGTCAACCATGCTAGGACAATAGCATTGATGGTTGCAACGAAGGTAGGTTGCCAGGCGGAGCCGGGACAAGACCTTCGGGCACCACTGAGGATTGAGACTAGCTGGGTGAGTGCATTGTCATGCATTGGGCAGTCGGTCGTTCAAGTGTTGGCTCAGGGGAGGCGATGCGATGGTACAGCATTGTCTAAGGTTGGGTGGCGATGCAATGGACTGCGTCGCCTACAGTGAAACGAGTACTTGGCATTCCACATACTCTAATGTGCATGGCTTGGGTTTGGTCAGGTTGGTTTCGGTAAGGTGTAGTCCAGGTGATACTTGTGGTTCATGCCCAACTAGCAAGATCATGCCAGTGCCACACAACAACTAGGGTTTCAGACGGTATGGGAAGCTCGAGAGGGAAAACCAGTGCCACAAAGCACCAATGAATGGAATCATTTTGGTGCCAGCTTGTGTGGTCAAAACTACCCTTGAGGAACAGACCACTCAATGTAAGCACTTGATGCCCACTTGTGTGGACGAAACTAACCTAAGGGGCAGACCACTGAATGTAAGCACTTTGGTGGATACTTGTGTGAGCAAAATTACACTTGAGAGACAGAACACTGAATGTAAGCACTTTGGTGAAAACTTGTGCGGTTGAAACTGTTGACTTTTTCCTGAGCAGCATCGAGTGCCACTCTCTGGGAGAATGGAGGCACCTGGTCAGTTACCAGGATATTGATCTAGTCTGGGACTGGAAACTCAGCCCGGGGCTGAGAGCCATTCTCTGGGAGAATGGAGGCACCTGGTCAGTTACCAGGATATTGATCCAGTCTGGGACTGGAAGCTCAGCCTGAGGCTGAGAGCCATTCTCTGGGAGAATGGAGGTACCTGGTCAGTTACCAGGATTTCACTGTAAGCCCTAGACCGGGTCTGGGCAAGTGGTGTACTCCTCCACTTGGTCTTGGTGGCAACAGGAGGGTGAAGTAAAGCAATTAATTTATCTCCCTATGATGATGTACTTGGAGTGGACATGAAGACCTTGAAGAACACATGCATGATTTATTGAAGATAAAATGAAACCCAAGCATAGCCTGGCTTGGTCCATGAGCCCACCATTTAGAAGAAGGAAAATAAATATATATTTATTTATTTATTTATTTATGGGTTGGCTCATTATTGGAGAAAAGAAAATATATATAATAAATAAAATGATGGAAAATTGGACAGGCCGGCCTCATTTATTTTTTGAGAACAAAAATAAATAATAAAAAAAATAATATAAGTGAGGACAGGTCGGCCTCAATAAAAAGTGAAATTATTCCACTATAAATAAAAGTGAAAACTCGTCATTCTAACACATAATTCGTGGTATCTTTGAGGACAGCTCGTGGGTACAGTTGTCTGCTCCTAGATCAACTCGTGGATGATATTTCCTTCTGCTGGGTTCTCTCTTCTGCTGGGTTCTCTCTACTGCTGGGTTTATCTACTGCTGAGTTTATCTTTTGCTGAGTTCTATTTTCTGTTGGATTCTATTTTTGCTGGTTTAAAGTACCCTAACAGCTAGGGTTGGTTTCTTTTCATTCTGCTGAGCTAGGGCTTGACTCCAAGCCTACCCTAACTCCACAGCAGCCTCAGATCATTCACAGGAAATTTCGGGCAGGTTAAAACAGAGCTTGGGCAGCCTCAGGAAATTTCGAGCAGGTCAAAACAGAGCTCGGGCAGCCTCAGGAAATTTCGGGCAGGTCAAAACAGGGCTCTGGCAGCCTCAGAAATATCCGGGCAAATCTCAGGCAATGTAACAGTGAATCCGGGCAGCATTTCTAGGCAGCAGAAAAAGTCAAATCTGGGCAGTTGCCCAACTCTGAAATTTCTGTGATATTTATCTTATGCAAAATTGAAATTTGTTTATCTCGGAATTCTGAGATTGGAAAACTCAGTCATCTCGTAAAGGAGATATATTATTATTGATTGCTTCGGGGTTTTTGTCCTTAAAAGGTTTCCCCGTGAAAAAAATACTGTGTTCAATTTGTGGATGTGTGTTTACTGCTAGTTATCTCTGCACTATTTTATTTACAGTCTGTTACTGCTATCAAATTTAAAATTTTAACATGGTATCAGAGCTCTGCTTGTAAAGCACACAGTGTTTGAGCAATTGACTGTGTCTTACATAGACCTTGGGACAGTGCAGACAGATCAGAGATGGCTTCTTCTACCTCTTTCAGACCAGAGGAGAGGCTTGAGGGTTCAGCAAACTTTAATTCATGGAAAGCAAGGCTTATGGCCACCTTGGAAGAAAATGACCTTGATGACTTGGTCATCAATGTTGTAGAAGAACCCACGTCAAACACAGGAAGGGAAGCATTCAAAAAGAAGCAAGCCAAGGCTAGGAGGATTATCTATGACTCAGTCAAGGAAAATATAATGCTTGCCATAACACCACTAAAAGTCAGCCAAGGAGTGTTTTGACGCCTTGACAAATTTGTACGAGAAGAAAGCACCCAGTCAAAAGAGAGTCTTGAAAAATAGACTTCGTACATTGAAAATGGAAAAAGATGAAGGAGTGGCCTCCTTCACAAAGATTGCTCAGGTAAGAGATCAACTTTCTGCTATTGGGGTTACAGTAGATGATGATGACCTTGTACAAATTGTTTTTGATGGTCTTCCAAGTTCTTGGGAAACCTTCTTAGCTTCTGTTAGTGGGCGTGAGACTCAGGCAGATTTTGAGAGACTTTGGCATGACTGTTTAGAAGAAGAAGGCAGAGTACAGAGCAGAACTAAGGGTCCTAAAGAAGGGAACCTTGCACTAGCAGCTAAAACCAAGAAACAATTCAAGAAGCCTTTCCATCCAAAGAAGAAAGAGAACAAGCCACAAGGTAAGCAAATTGATATGTCACAAGTTAAATGTTTTAATTGTTTCAAGATGGGACATTATGCTAGGGACTATAGGCAGCCACAGAGAAGGCCCAAAAGAAAATTCCAAGCATCTACAGCTGAAGAAGAAGAACCAAAGAAGAAGAAAAATACAAAGTCTTTCAAGCAAGAAGAATCAAGAAAAGAATACTATTTGATTTCTGCCCTAGCAGGGTCCATCACCAACAGCACAAATTCTTGGTTGGTGGACAGTGGAGCCTCAAAACATATGACAGGTTCCCGTGAAGCCCTTACAAGCTACAGAAAGAAGAAGTTTGCCACTCAAGTAGAACTTGGAGATGACTCCACCTACAAAATTGAGGGAGTGGGTTCAGTCTCATTTCAACTTGATTCAGGAACCATGTTGCACATTGAAGACATACTATATGTTCCAGGTTTGAAGAAAAATCTTCTTTCTGTTGTTGGCTTAGAAGACAAAGGCTACAGAGTTATATTCATGGATAAAAAGGTTTTGCTTTGGTCAAAGAATGAAAGGTTAAGTGCAGCAGAATTGATTGGGGTTCGAGAGGGAGGCCTTTACAAGGCATCTGGGCACTCTACTCAAGCATTGGTTCACAGTACTATCAACCCTTGTGAGCTATGGCACCGTAGGTTTGGGCACCTTCATTATGCAACTCTCCCTGGTCTTCAAAAGATGGTTACAGGTATGCCTGAGTTTTCTAATGAACATAGTGGTATTTGCAAAGGTTGTGCCCTTGGTAAAAATACCAAGAAGTCTTTTTCAAAAAGTCACAGCAGATCAAAAGGGATTTTGGATTCGATTCACTCTGACATTTGTGGACCCATGTCTTCACCTTCCTTAAGTGGTTGTTTATACTATGTACTGTTCATTGATGATTACTCTCGTAAATCTTGGATTTACTTTCTAAAGGCTAAGAGTGAAACTTTTGATAAGTTCAAGGAGTTCAAGGCGCTGATTGAAAATCAGACAGGAAGACACATTCGCATCTTGAGGTCAGACAATGGAGGTGAGTTTGAATCAAATGATTTTGATGATTTTTGCCAAGAAGCAGGGATCAAGAGGGAGTTGACTGTACCTTACAACCCCCAACAGAACGGGGTTGCAGAAAGGAAGAACAGAACAGTCTCTGAGGCTGCTAAAGCCATGTTGTGTGATCTAGATCTTCCTTTGTCTCTATGGGCTGAGGCTACTAGTACAGCTGTCTATATTCAAAACAGAAGTCCTCATGCCATTTTGGGAGAAAAGACTCCAGAAGAAGTCTTTACAGGAAAGAAACCTACAGTTGAACACATGAGGATCTTTGGCACTCCTGTCTACATCCATGTGCCAAAAGAAAAGAGATTAATGCTGGAGCCTTCCGGAAAGAAAGGCACATTTGTTGGGTACAGTGAAAATTCAAAAGCCTACCGTATCTATGTTCCTGGTCAAAGATACATTGAAATCAGCAGAGATGTGATATTTCATGAGGAAGCTGTTTTCCGCCACTCCAAAGAGCTTCCAAAAGATCGAGAAGGATCTCTTTCCGACATTCCAGACTCTCCCCATTCAGAGAATCAGAGGGAGGAAGAAGATGAACCTCATGCTTACTCAGAACTAGAAAGACCAGCTGAAGAACTACTTGAAGCTCCTCCTTCCAAGAGAAGACCTACTTGGGCAAGAGAAATATTGCAAGAAGCAGAGAAGCATAAAGTTCCTTCTGGGACATTCAGAGAAAGCAAGAAGCCCCAGAAATACTCAGGTCTTATGAGTAAGCTCATTGATGCAGAGCCTTCTACATTCAAAGAAGCAAAGTCTCATCAGGTTTGGATTGATGCCATGACAGAAGAATATAATTCCATTATGAAAAATGATGTGTGGGAAATTGTTCCTCGACCAAAAGGGAAGTCTGTGGTAACTTCCAAATGGCTCTATAAAATCAAGCATGCTGCTGATGGCAGCATTGAGAAATATAAAGCAAGATTTGTGGCACGTGGTTTCTCACAAAAGGAAGGCATAGACTATGATGAAACATTTGCTCCTATTGCCAGATATACCACCATCAGAACCATTATCTCCCTCGCTGCTGTCTTTGGATGGAAACTCCATCAAATGGATGTAAAGACAACTTTTCTTAATGGAGAAGTTGAAGAAGAGGTCTACATTGAGCAACCTGAAGGTTTTGTGACACATGAAATGCAGTCTCATGTGTGCAAACCAAAAAAAGCTTTTGTATGGACTCAAACAGGCCCCAAGGGTCTGGTATTCCAGGATTGATGGTTACCTTCACAGTTTGGGATTCTCCAAGAGCCAAGAGCACTGTTGATCCCAACCTTTACTTTAAGGTTGTTCAGAACCATGTCTTGATCCTAGTCCTATATGTGGATGATCTGTTCCTCACTGGAGAAGAGCAACTGATAGCTCAGTGCAAGAGGGAGCTTACTTCAGAATTTGAAATGAAGGATCTGGGACTCATGCACTATTTTCTTGGTTTAGAAGTCTGGCAAAAGCCAGATGAGATCTTTCTGTCTCAAGGGAAGTATACAATTGATATCTTGCAGAGGTTTGGGATGCATGACTGCAAACCCATGAGTGTACCCATGACATCAAATCTGAAGAAGTTACGTGACTCAGCTACTTCTTCACAGGCAGTGGATCCTACTCAGTATCGCCAACTTATTGGATCTTTGATGTATCTAGTGCATACGAGACCAGATATCTGTTATACAGTGAATGCATTGAGTCAGTTCATGTCTGAGCCGAAGCACATACACTGGATAGCTGCCAAACATGTGCTCAGATATTTGCGAGGTACTATTACATATGGGCTCAGATATACCTACAACAGTGGGGTAATGCTACTTGGATATGCTGACTCCAATTGGGCTGGCAGTGCAGTGGACCGGAAAAGCACATCAGGGTACTGTTTCAGTTTGGGATCAGCCATGATCTCATGGTCCAGCAGAAAACAGGGTTCCATAGCTCAGAGCACAGCTGAAGCTGAGTATATTGCTGCCAGTGATGCCTGCAGAGAAGCAGTTTGGCTTAGAAAGCTTCTCTCTGACCTGTTTGGTGGAAAGCTTGAACCAACTATTATCCATTGCGATAATCAGAGTTGCGTTAAGCTTTCAGAGAACCCTGTATTCATGACAGGTCAAAGCACATTGAGATGAAGTACCACTTCATCAGAGATATGGTACAGCGAGGTGCCATGAAGCTCCAGTACATCCGTACAGATGAGCAAATTGCTGACATATTGACCAAGCCCCTGTCATTGACAAAGCTTGTGCACTTTCAAGACAAGCTTGGTATTGCAGAGAATGACCCTCTCGCTGAGAGGGAGTGTTGATTTTTTCCTGAGCAGCATCGAGTGCCACTCTCTGGGAGAATGGAGGCACCTGGTCAGTTACCAGGATATTGATCCAGTCTGGGACTGGAAACTCAGCCCGAGGCTGAGAGCCATTCTCTGGGAGAATGGAGGCACCTGGTCAGTTACCAAGATATTGATCCAGTCTGGGACTGGAAGCTCAGCCTGGGGCTGAGAGCCATTCTCTGGGAGAATGGAGGTACCTGGTCAGTTACCAGGATTTCACTATACGCCCTAGACCGGGTCTGGGCAAGTGGTGTACTCCTCCACTTGGTCTTGGTGGCAACAGGAGGGTGAAGTAAAGCAATTAATTTATCTCCCTATGATGATGTACTTGGAGTGGACATGAAGACCTTGAAGAACACCTGCATGATTTATTGAAGATAAAATGAAACCCAAGCATAGCCTGGCTTGGTCCATGAGCCCACCATTTAGAAGAAGGAAAATAAATATATATTTATTTATTTATTTATTTATTTATGGGTTGGCTCATTATTGGAGAAAAAAATATATATATAATAAATAAAATGATGGAAAATTGGACAGGTCAGCCTCATTTATTTTTTGAGAACAAAAATAAATAATAAAAAAAATAATATAAGTGAGGACAGGTCGGCCTCAATAAAAAGTGAAATTATTCCACTATAAATAAAAGTGAAAACTCGTCATTCTAACACATAATTCGTGGTATCTTTGAGGACAGCTCGTGGGTACAGTTGTCTGCTCCTAGATCAACTCGTGGATGATATTTCCTTCTGCTGGGTTCTCTCTTCTGCTGGGTTCTCTCTACTGCTGGGTTTATCTACTGCTGAGTTTATCTTTTGCTGAGTTCTATTTTCTGCTGGATTCTATTTTTGCTGGTTTAAAGTACCCTAACAGCTAGGGTTGGTTTCTTTTCATTCTGCTGAGCTAGGGCTTGACTCCAAGCCTACCCTAACTCCACAGCAGCCTCAGATCATTCACAGGAAATTTCGGGCAGGTTAAAACAGAGCTTGGGCAGCCTCAGGAAATTTTGGGCAGGTCAAAACAGAGCTCGGGCAGCCTCAGGAAATTTCGGGCAGGTCAAAACAGGGCTCTGGCAGCCTCAGAAATATCCGGGCAGATCTCAGGCAGTGTAACAGTGAATCCGGGCAGCATTTCTGGGCAGAAGAAAAAGTCAAATCTGAGCAGTTGCCCAACTCTGAAATTTCTGTGATATTTATCTTATGCAAAATTGAAATTTGTTTATCTCGGAATTCTGAGATTGGAAAACTCAGTCATCTTGTAAAGGAGATATATTATTATTGATTGCTTCGGGGTTTTTGTCCTGAAAAGGTTTCCCCGTGAAAAAAATACTGTGTTCAATTTGTGGATGTGTGTTTACTGCTAGTTATCTCTGCACTATTTTATTTACAGTCTGTTACTGCTATCAAATTTAAAATTTTAACAGAAACTACCCTTGAGTGACAAACAACTGGATGTAAGAACTTTGGCATGTACTTGTGCCAGCGAAACTACCCTTGAGGCACAGACCAATGAATGTAAGCAATTTAGCAGCTACTTCTGCAGTCAAAAATACCCTTGAGGGAAAGACCACTGAATGTAAACACTTCGGCACCTACTTGTGCAGGCGAAGCTACCCTCGAGGAACAGACCACTGAAGGTATGCACTTTGGCGCCTACTTCTACTTATGCAGGCGAAACTAGCCTTGAGGGACAGAGCACTGAATTTAAGCACGTTGGCGCCAACTTGTGTGGGCGAAAGTACCCTTCAATAACCAACCACTGCGTATAAACATTTTCACTAAGCTGCATGACAGAGGTACTCTTCTGTCAAATTAAAATATCACCCAGGGCTTGCACCTAAACTCTAACTGCTTATTTGTGGCTGCAGGGTGATTGAACCTTGGTTGGTGGCCTAATGTCCTCACAGCTTAACCACAACCTCATCAAAATAGATTAGCCAAAAATAGTTTTGGGTTTTTTAAGGGGAGAGGGTGTGTGGATCTGCTTTTGGCAGGCAAATAAAAAAATAATTTTAATTATGGTGTACTTACCTACTGTAAAGAATTCTAATCATGATAAAGGCTTTATGAATCCATTTACCTTGTTGGCTGTCGACTAAAGAGGAAATAGCCTCTTTAGCCAGTGCTTGAACTCCAGAGGAAATAGCCTCTTTAGCAGGTGCTTGAACTCCATCTCTCAGAGCACCCTCGGCTTTTTCTACCAGAAGATCGTCCTTCCTGAAGCCCGTTCCTTCAGTGACTATGTTTGAATCCTGTAGTCTGCTTCCTGGAGTATACTGTACTCGTACCCTCTGTCGATGCCAAATACACGAAGAATCAACATGCTGGCCTCTGCTTAAACTTTTACCCACACTCCCTAAGTGGGATACTGAAGAAGAAAGTGGTATAAATCCTGCCTTTGAGCTTTTGGGTAGCTGAGAAAAAGCACAAAGGCATCTGGGATTGCTGGCCACGATTGCCGTGAGAGCTTCCATGGATAAGAATATAAATGCTTGATGCTTAGATTGTATGAAAAGCACTCTGTGAAGATCTATAATGGCAGTAACAGAAATTCTCTATGATTTTGGGGATTTTGGGTTGGGAATAGGTAAACAGAGATGTAATGAATGATTGCAGAAAGAAAATAAAACGACAAGTTAGAGATGAAAGGCAGATTTGCCTCAGGCTGACACCTGCATGGTAGTTATATTTATATATCTTCGAAAACGTGGACATGCAGGTATGTAATATGATCTCCGTGAATCTTTTCCTATTAATTACGGTTGCCCATCCTCCCCACCACGCAATCCGATGGCAGCGAGTGCATGGTTAGTAAACGGTGGGAATGATCCAGATATACACTCCCCTTTAAAAGTTGGATCTGGGATATACCATTATCTTCATTTACTTGGGAGATAAAGCTGGTTCATGCCATATTTTGCGGACCCAGGCACCAGTATAATCAGTAGCATATTTTCTTTGAAATTCCAAGTAAAAAATTTAATGGATTCGAAATTTAAATTAATTATATATTAATTTTAATTTTAAGTAAAAATATAAAACCTAAGTACTATATAAAGATGTTTTGACAAAATTGAATTTGTGTAAATGAAATGAAATCCGTGTATCCCACCAATGAAACCCCTTATCTTTGTAATATTTACTTTTGAAAATCTGATCTTTTATTTATTTTATATGTTATATTATATTTTTTTAATGAGTAACTTACTCATAAAGATATGTTATTTATATATTATAAATTATAGTTTTTAATGCTACACTTTTTAAGATATTTTGTTTATATATTATAAATTATAGTTTTTAATGATGCATTTTTTAAAATATTTTGTTTATATATTATAAATTATAGTTTTTATGTATTATATTATTTAAATCGTGTAATGTTATAAAATACATTTATGTTTCACTTCACTTTAGTGGTATCATATCCTTTCCTTTTGAATATATTATAGGCTTTGAATTTGATTTTATCTCCTTATTTAATGTTTTTAGAATAATTTCTTCTTTTCAAACCTTAGTGGTATCATATCCTCTCCTTTTTAATATATTGTAGTCTTTGAATTTGATTTTATCTCCTTATTTAATGTTTTTAGAATAATTTCTTCTTTTCAAACCTCACAAGATTTAGTACCCAAAACAAACAATATGACCAAGACATTTTGGCCTCACAAGATTTAGTACCCAAAAGCAAAAATATGACCAAGTTTGCGATGAAGATTGTTTTTATAATTATAAAGTAATTGTTTGAAATGGTTTTATTATTTATATTTATGATTCTTTTAGTTTAAAATTTAAGAATTTTTTATATTTAAATGTAAGGAGGAGTTGTTGTGTAATAAAAATTTATTGGGTTAAAAAATTAAGAGAAAATCAACTTTTATTTAAAAAATTAAGAGAAAATCAACTTTTATTTAAAAAATTAATCACTCACATCATTAATCAAGACATGGTATCTTTATGTCAACTTGGCTTGTGGTTTTGATTGGAATTTAAAGCAATTTCCATAAGCCTTTGGTCTCGCAAGTTATTTATTGTTTTCTTGCACATTAGGTACCTAGTCATGGCTATTGTCACGGGGTCGCCTGGCGCCCAACTTTTTGTTGTCCCAGACTTCTGTGCGGCACTTTCGGGGCCAAGTCGAGGGTGAGACCAGCCCAACTGACACACCCACAGACTTCGATTTTTTTCCTGTTGAAACTTCACTTAAGCTCTTATTACACTTAAATCTTATTTGCAATTAACCAAAACAAAAATGCATCATGTCACAGGGTCGTTGTAATGTCCCTTGTTAGGAATTTTATTAAAATGGCAATTTTTCACTTTTTTGCCCTAGCTCTAGGTCTCCAAATTGCTCCAATTGCTCCCAAATCTTATGAGAAGGTATGTGGATGGTGTTAGAACATAAATATGTGTTTCAAGGATGCTTTGGGACCTTTAAAATACTTCTGCAAATCCTATTTCAATTCTAGCCAATGTAGGGAACTTTACTAGTAATTTCCCTTTGACTAGTATTGGTCTCTAGGTCTCAAATTAGCTCCAAATGCCTTCAAATCTTCAAGGAAGGTGTATGACTGATATTAGGACTTGAATATGATGTTCAGGGATGAGATGTGGCCACCAAAAGACCTCTGCAAACTCTCTTAAGATTCTGGACCAAGTATGCAATTTTACTAGTAATTTGGGATTCAAATCCCCCTGGGGTAAGTACTGAAAATGGCTTCCCAAATGCCTCCAAACCCACTCGAATTTCTAAACAGAGGTAGGGGATGTCTCAAGGATATTATTAAAGTCCCAAATGAACCATTCATTAGTTATTAAGTCTATTCCAAACCTCTCCCAAACAACAGCAAAAATCACTAGTTCGACCCTTGGGGAAATGGCACCAAATCTTCTCCAAATGTAAATAAACTGAGTAAAATGACTTCAAATGCTTGAGCATTGAACACAAAACTTGTATAATAAATCAATAAAATTCCATTCATCAATAAACCATCAGTAGTTTACTTATCCATTCGAATCCATCAACATCACATTGGTTCACAAGAAGGTTGTGGGGAAATGGCACTGTTCTTTCATTAAAAATGAGATTTATACATTTCTACTTGGAATTTCGACCTGAAACTTTCTGGAGATGAAGGAGAGAGTATTTACTTCATATTACAAAATAAATGGGCATTAGAAGCTCCCCCAAATAGTACAATAGCTCACCAAAAACGCCTTCCCTCAAGGAGCAAGAATATGCCTTCAAAACTGGAAATGGTTGAGAGAATGTGATGCATTAGAAGAAACCATGATCTGCCCTGTAGCTTACACCTGCAACAAATGACTCCGTTAAAGCTCCAAATGAAAGGTCTGAATGGCCTTTCCAATTACCAACTTGGATGGGAATCTTTCACCCTCGAAATTGGCTAAGGCAAGAAACTAGTCATCCACTAGCTCTCCCTCTTCACAAATGCAATTGAAAATTTCTCAAATGATCAAAAGATAGTTTCCTTCTTTGTTATTGACATTTATAAACTTCTAATGTCCTCCATGGGTCGAATTCCTTCCAAGAGACTCATGCCAACTCAAGTTGAGAAAAGATTCCAAAGAATGTCATTTGTACAACAATTCCTAGTCTCCCACTTCCACCAAATCACATGTGGAAGCATCTTAGCTGCCCTAACTCCCTTGAGCGCCCTCTTGGAGTCTAGTTTTAGCCCTGACATGTCATATATGTCATATGTCATCCTTCAGGTCTGATTTGTGTCATAGCATCTTCATCATTGTTGTCATATAGCTAGGGAATCTACCCCAAGTGTCTCACTAGCTCCAAATTGCCTCTTCCTCTTCCATGGGAGTTACTCTTCCTCTACATTTCGACCTTGGATGAGTCATGCAATGAATAATAGCTTTTTAACTCCCCAAGTATGTTTTTTTTTGTAACTAGGGTGTTTTTTTTTTGTAACTAGGGGAATCGGCAACTGGAGACTGGGCTGGTACTTGCATGACACGGGGTCCAGGGATCTAATCCCGCTACCACTATACCCCCAAGTTCCCCACACACCCCGCAAGCATGGGACATGGGTAAAGCCGGGTGTGATTAGAACTCATGACCTCCATTTACAACTGTGATTTCATAACAACTGAACCGCCAATGAGCCACACCCGTGCGGGCAACTCCCCCAAGTATGTTACCATTCACCTTGAATTCGAATTGGTGAGAGAATGATGCCAAGTGTAGTGGGGAAATCTAGCCATATGTGGGTCCCCCTTCCTCCATGTGTCTTCATGATCAAATGCCACTTTGATTTCCACTTGTATATATTTATTTAGCTCCCTTATTAAATATTTATGCCATTCTAATGTTAAAACATCATTTATTATTCCCCTTATTCCAAATCCCAAAGCTTCCACCCCAAACCTAGGAAACTAGTAATTTTCCTCCTTGGCAATTATTTGACCCTTAGCATCAATTTGACAAACTCTAATGAATATGTCCAATGTGATTAGGCCATTGTGACCCAATGCCAATTTGGGATATGACATTCGCCTAGCGCCCAACTTTTCGTTGTCCCAGACTTCCATTTGGCACTACCCAAGGCCAAGTTGAGGGTGAGACCAGCACGATTGACACATCGGCAGACTACACCTTTCTCCTGCGAAAGCTTCACTTAAGCTCTAATACCGCCTATCACAAGGTCGTCGGGCAACCTCGTGACAACTATACTCTCAATGGGGAAAGACCCACTTCAATTAGGAAAATAGGAAATGGTGTAATGCTTTTAATTTTAAGATTGTAAGTTATAAAAAGCTTATGGATTTGTTTAATCCTTCTCCAAGATTCTCTAGAGAGGTTGTAGCCCCAAACTTTACATCCATACAGGAGAACAGGAATGACAAAAGTTTCAAATAGGAATGTCCTTTTATCCCACATCACAAGGTTTGTTGATTTACAGTTGTTTTCAAAACCAAAATAAGCTATCCACCCTCCATTGATCATTTTCTCGATGTTGTAGTTCCAGTTAAGCTTGTGATGGATATCAATCCCAATATATTTGTAGGAAGTCACTTTCTCCAAGTTGTTATTATCATACAAAAAATGAGCATAAGTGGCTTTATTAGATTTTATCATCATAACTTTGGTGTTGTTGGTATTGACGGTCATGCCCATACTAAAGCAGAAATCCTTGAGAATTCTTAATTACTTATCAAGATCAAAGGGACATCTTGCCAGAAGAACAATATCATCAACATAAAGAAAGATGATGACAATTCTTGCCAAAGTGCCAATGTAGTGTGCCTCTATTCCACAACCTTCTAACTTATCAATGTATACACCAAAAAAGTTAGTGGAGCCAAAAAGGATAGGGGAGAGAGTTTTATTATTTATATTTATAATTTTTTTTGTTTAAAATTTATGAAACCTATGCATTTAAATTTAAAGAGAAGTTGTGGTGCAATAAAGAATTAGTGGGTAAAAAAAATTAAGATATTATAAAGAAATGATCAACTTTGATGTATTTATAAAGAAAACCTAGTGATTCCCTATCTTAATCTTATGACATTAACAACCATCCTTATCATTAATTTTTACAAACATATCATAAAATATAATATAAATATTAAAACATCTCAATATATATATGTGTGTTATATAATACATTGTACGAGTCCATTCATATAATTTTATAATTTTATGTATATCATATAAAGTGACATATTATAAAGTGGGATAAAATTAATTAAAATCATATTTTTAAAAAATAATTAAAAAAAATAGTATTGTTATAATTTATGAAGTTACAATTTTTATTTAAATTTATAGAGATTGTGAAAATCTAAATTATTTTTAATAAAATAAAATTTATTTTTAGTTTAGTACATTTTTAATCAAAAATATATTTATGAAATAAATTTAAATTTATAAACATATAAATTAGTTTTTTAACAATATAAAATTCCGTCCTTAATACAATCACTTTTTGAAGTTTAAACCATGTTAATCTTCTTAATCAAATAGTTAAAATACCTTGAACAAAATCCCATCCCTTAACTTACTCAACTTTTAGCTAGCTAAACAATATTTATTCATTTGGAATAAAATAGTGTACACGTGAACGAGAGTCCTCGTTATGTATAACTCCTAATATGGTAATATACTTAAGTTTATTATTTCAGTGCATTTTTTTATTCATATTACCGATATTATTTTATTAGAGGAAGAATCTATGACACGTCCTTTTTTTTTTTTTGTTTAACTCATGAAACTATTTGATAGTTATTGGAAGAATCTATGACACGTCCTATTTATGTTTAACTGATGTCAGTGTACTTCAGTCTATTTGTTTGGAATATTCCGAAAATAGTCTTTCACAAGAAATATCTATGACACGTGGCCCCGTGGGTTTTCAAGAAAAATAATAAATAGCACATGAAATAATCTTCGGATCTCGTGCCCCCGATAGATATTTTTATATGTCCATCTAACAAAAATAACTTTTATTAATTCAAAAAAATATTATATACTAAATTTCATGTGATCTGGTCTACATATAATTTATGAAAGTTTGCATTTATATAAAATGTTGATAATTTTGTTATCAAAAAACAAATGTTGATAATTTTGTGTTGATTTTTTTAAATGTTTAGAGAAAGATATCTATGTTTTAAAAACATTTTCAACATATTCATATTTTAAATGTATTCGGCTTAGTAAAAGGGTTCTTGTCCAAAAACATTTTAATTTTTTAATTACCTATTGATTTATTATATTTGAGAGTTACTTTCTAACTTAGCGTTGACTTGATTATAATAAATAATAATAATTAAATTATTTTTTTAAGAAAAAATAAATATTTTAAACATAATGAAAAAAATACATTTTTAATATGTATTTAACATATGTTAAAAAACAAATATGTATAAGTATAAAAATAATTTCAACTTCATATCGTTGGGTGTAGTTTAACTGACGATTCGCTTGATATGAAGGACATGTTGTACATGAATGTCATGAGTTCAAATCACCCCGGCTTACCTGTGCCCCATGCTTGCGGGTTGTTGGGGTGCACCTAGGGATATAGTGGTAACGGACGAGTTGGACCCCTAAACCCCATGTCACGCGAGTACCAGCCCCATCCCAGTTGTTGATTCCCTAGTTACAAGAAAAAAAAAATCAACTTCATATCAAAAAGTAAAAAATTAAATCTTTCATCATTATCCAAAACAAGGTTGGTAGTCATAGCCTAAGGCTATCCACATATTCAAAAATATATAGGCTAGCAATGTTCATCCAGTCAAACATATACTCTTTTCCAAAGAGAACAAAAATCTAAATTTAGTAGATATTATAATCAAATATAAGTCACAAAAGGAGCAAAAAAACATACATGGTACAAAAATGACAAATCTAAGGAATACAATGAGATGTAACCCTCCTTTTCTTCCCTAGATTGAAAAGTAGTAGGAGCTTGAGCCAAACCCTCCTTGGAGAGTTAATCATCAACTATATTCAATTCAATAAATACATGGGTAAATGAGATATTTAATTAAATTATATTATATATAGGTGGATTAACATAATAAATCATAAATCAATTTGGATTTTCTCTTGGGTATTAGGTTGAATTGTTATCAAGTTTTTGTATATTGATTTCATGTATGAGGTTAAGGTAAGCTATTTGAAAAAAGTACATGACCACACTACTATAACTTTAGGGATGATTAGCATGGGATATTAGATTTTCTCTAGATACAAATCTAGGTTGAAATTGTCTTTTTGGTCCTTGATTATGACCTTAAGGTGCTTCTAATTAGCTAAGAGTTCGTCTTTCTCGGACTTAATGAAACAAGCTAACAACCCAAGACCCAGAAGCGTCTAGTAGGAGTGGAAGTCTACACCCTTATGGACCATCAATAGGTTATTTCAGGTGGCTAGGTTTTATCTATGCACAATGATGCAATTGCACATTGAGGTCTTGATATTGTACCAATGAAGATTATGCCAGTAACTCTGAGTGATGTAGGCTTTTCCTTGCTCTAAGAAAGAAAAAAAAACTTGAATTCATCATGATTAATAAGTATTAAATATGAATAATATGTATAAATCAATGTCACTTATTTTGACTTTGGATTTATCAAGTGTTGAAATGTCAAATTTTTGGAGTTGTAAACATTTTCTCAAGACTTTGTATCAACAAAAATGTTTTCATTTGGAAGGATTTGATCCGTCTCGAAATTATAAATATGGAATCAAGAAAGATCTGGAAATATGGGATCTAGTGTTGAAAGGGTCAATTTTTTGGAGTTGCAAACATTTTCTCAAGTTTTTGTATTATAAAAAATGTTTGTGTTTTGAAGGATTTGATCCCTCTTGACACATAATAAATATGGGATCAAGAAACATCTATACTAGTATAGAATTAAATATATATTTAATCATGAAGTTATTATCAAGTGTTTATTTTCTTTGGTTTGGGAATTTAGATGGGGTAAAATTCATCTAGTTAGCTGGGAAAGGTTGTCCAAACCAAAATGTTGGGGTGGTTGGGACATAAAAAAGTTATATTGGTTGAGCACTACCTTGAGTTTGAAGAGTTTATGGGGAGGGGTTTTTGGAAAAGGGTTGTGGAGTGAAGTCCTTCATGGAAAATATCGCAAAGGAGACATCTTGAAGTGGATTAGGAATCCGGTAAAACACCGAAGGAATGTGTCAAATTTTTGGTATGGGTTCATCAAAGCTTACCCATGGATGAGCAAAGGCTTAAGCTGGAAGTTTGGAGCGGGTACAAACATTCTAGTTGGGATTGACCCAATTATTGGGATTGATGAAAACTATTTGTTGTCTCCTTATATTTTGGAATATCTTTCAGAACTAGGTTTTATCACCCTTGCCCACATAAAACGTCCTTCCTATCTCCTTATATCTGATTCATATTGGCTATCTGCCAGAGATCTTTGTTTGGGAAGCAGATGGGCAGAGAAATGGGATAAATATATTTTCTACCTCAACTCTGCAAGTATTAGACTGAATGCAAATGATGATGAGCTTCTCTGGTCCTTTAACACATCCATTGATCATATTACAACTAAGACTTCATATTCTGTTATAGCTCAGGAAGACTTATGCATTGTGCCTAAATGGTGGTACAATATTTGTGGAAGTGGCATATGCCCATGAAGATCAAATGTTTTTTATGGCTTTCCTTAGAAAATTGTTTGCTGACATGGGATAATTTACTACATAGAGGTTGGATTGGACCAAATATATGTGCATTGTGCAGGTGTGAAGTTGAAACAATAGATCATATTTTTGTTAAATGCACTTATTCAATACAAATTTGGAAGATTATCTGTAACTCTTTAGACTTATCTCAAACTTGGGAATCAAACTTTTGATGAAAATTTCTTTCTTTGGTATAAAAATTTCCCAGGTCATAGTATTCTTCGAGCATTCATATGATGGGACATTTGGAAGTCCAAGAATCATGTCATCTTTGAAGGGAAACAATTGAATACATATGCCAGCTTCCCGAGGATAATAGGCTTGTACAAAGGATATAATTTGGTAGATGTTAAAGTTAGAAGGCCAAGGCAATTAGTGGATATGCTTATCACATAGGTTGCTACTGGTTTCTTTGATGGGGCTTCTCGGTATGGGAGATGTGCAGCTGGTATGGTTCTGAGAATCAATAAGGATCACTTCTTCAGATTCAAAATGAATTGTGGGTCAGGTGCAAACACAAAGGTTGAGTTGTTGGCTTTGTGGTGTCTTACTAGTTTAGCTTCATCTTTTGGTATTGACACTTTAAATATTTTCGGGGATTCCAAGGTGATCATAAACTGGGCTAATAATCAATGCGACCTATAGATTATTGCATTGCAATAATGGTGTTGGAGAACGAAACTCCTTTTATCATCTTTTTATAATATAAGCATTGATCATATTTTCCGAGAATTGAATGAGGAGGTTGATACTCTATCAAAGGAAGCTCTTGTGGGTGATGAGGGCATTCTCACATGGGAGGAATATGTTGATAATTCGATAGAGCATAGAGGCTTCTTAAATTATATTGGCTAGTAGACTGGATGATATGTTCATATACCTCTCTTGTTTTGTCTCATGATATTTGGTAGTTTTTTTTTGGACTTGTGAGGAGTATAGATAATATGCACTGTTATTCTGATATACTGTCGCTGATACTTTTTATAGTCATATAGTGTATTTTGGATCTGTGTAGCTTTTATGAGGCAGATCATAATGAAAATGTACTTTTTGATTCTCAATACATAACAAGGGTACAATTTTTTTCTCCTTGAAAAAGATGGTGAATTGTGACACTAATTATCTAAATTAACGCTTTGGTGGACATAAAACCCTAACATATGCATAAGTTGAATTTTTGTTACAAATAATACAAAGACATTCTTTAAACAACTAAGTTTATAAACATGCGAGTGACACTAGCAAGCAAATTCAAGCAAGTGCCATATAAGTTATAACAAGAGTGTGGTGAGGGATAGAGTGGAATGCAATTCATGGAGAAGTAAAGAGAGCACTCATTTATGAAAGAAGAAGAGTGTGTGGGATGTCAATATCCTTGGTATAGCAAAGGATTGCAACATAAAGAAGAAGGCGAATATGCACAAGCGGAAGGCATATCAAAGAGAATGTGAGACTAAAGTTAAGAAAACTAGGTGTAGTTCAAGCTCATGCGAGAAGAAAAAGGCATATCAAGAAGAGTGTAAGACTAAAGTTAAGAAAACTAGATCTAGTTCAAGCTCGTGTGAGTAAATACATATATAACAATGAGTGTTCATAAGGAGTGTGATAAACGTGCGTTGAAGAGGAAGCCTACCAAAAAAAATGAAAAATCATTGTAAACATTAAAGTGATATGAACAATTTTGAAGATTCCTAAAAAACACACTAAAACCTTATATAAAAATAAAATTAAACTTATAAAAAAATAAATAGAAAAATAGAAAAATTAAACAATAACTCAATAAAATAATAGATGGAATAAATGTCATTCGATTAAAATTAAATAATAACTCAATAAAATAATTGTCATTTGATTTGACTTATAATTAAGAAAGTCCAAAAGAGAATAGTCTAAATGTCAACCGCTAAACCTAAAAAGAACACAAAAGTGTGGCATACATTTTGTACCTATATAATAAATTTACTTAATAAGAATAAGTAAAAATATTTCATGATAAAAATATACAACATTATGGAAAATTGAACTTTCACTCTCCTAAACAAAATTTAAAATTGAAAAACAAAGAAAGTGGGTCCTTTTTGGTGGGTACGGCCTTGACATGGATTTAACATGATGGGTGAGAAATAAACTATTTGATAAGGAAATGGTTCCTTAAATGATTGTTTTTTATAGCACGTTAAATAGAGAATATATTTTTTAATTACAAATCAAAATGTTTTAACTTTATACTAATTAAATTATTTTCAAAAATTATAAAGTTTTTTATTTTTTAAAAAAAGCTTATATTAAAAATGATTTTTAACATGAAAAAATACAATTTACTATTTCCAACAAATTTTCAATTATTATGTAATAAATTGATATTTTTATTCCATATTTATAATTAAAATAAGATATTATTTTAAAAGATTAAATTCATTTATTATGTAATAAATTAATGTTTTTCTCCCATTTTTTATAATTAATATAAGATATTTCTTATAACTTGCTCACGGATATTTTGATAGAGATCTAATCAATTAATGGTTTTTTTTTCCATTTTTATAATTAATCTAAAATATTTTTAAAAGAAAATTGTGAATTTTAAAACTATTTAGATAGAGATTTAAATTCTTAATTATAATATTGGTTAGTAATTATATGAGTTCCACTAAGTAGGCAATATTATAATAAGTAAGTTTTGAGTTGGAGGGTTTTGGAGGGTTGGTTCGGTAGTTTGGGTTGGATTTTTGCAGAATGAAGGTGTCAACCTGAAGCCCATTGGAGTCTAGTTAGTATTTTTGGCTAGCTTTAGTACCAACCAAGGTATCAAAAAGTGGGAATGTTTTTTAGGCTTCAGATTTTGTATGCTCTTTATTCTCAGAACCCTTCTCTGTTACCTTTCCTGTCGGTTTTAGGGTTTATTTGGCAGCCTCTCCGCTATTGTTGGGGGTATTTGTTTCATCGTTTATGGAGGTGATTTAGCTTTTTTCAGTAGTTAACCGATTTTTTTGTCAGTTTCCTTTTAGTTGTTGGAGATCCCCCATTCTTTTGGGAGTTAACTATGTTGTCTGCAGAATGTAGCTGGCTTTCTTTACTTCACTTGAGGCACCTGTCCTTTTCAGTTGTTGGCTGAACTGACATTTGTTGTGTTCAGGGTGACGCCTTTTCTTTTGTCATGTACTCTTTCTAGTGGAGTCTTGCTGTTTACGGGACGTTTTTCATCCTGTACTGTCTTATCGAAGATGAACTTGGGAAATACACCCACTTTATCGGATTCCAGAAATCATGTTAAGGCTCTTACACGTGCTACAAACCCTTCCTTTTCCCTTGGCTTGAGGGACTTTGTTCACATAAATTCGAAACCTTGTTCTGGTTCTGCTGCTAGGGTGCAGAGGAGTACAAAATCTCTGAAACCGAAACATGAAGCTGTTGTTTATACGATTGATGGGTCGGAGAACTTAGATCGGTTAGTTATGCTGTTGGATAGGGATGTTTTCGGCAAGGTTGAAGGGACAAAGGTCTCCCAAATGGAACTGGTAGACTGGGTTAACAATCAATGGACGTCGGTTTGTGGTCTTGCTCCAAGAACCAACATTCTCACTAATGGATGGGTTGCATTTATCTTCCCCAACGAAGAACATATCCAATCTATTCTTGAGCACACCTGGCTTATTAAAGAGGGCTCTCTTATACTGAAAAGATGGCATATTAAGTTTAATCCTAAAACTGAGTATATGAGCAGAAGGAACTTATCGGTTCTCATGTCGGGGTTTCCATTTGAATTATGGAGTCAAAATATTTTTGAGGGTTTAGGAAATTCACTGGTTAAATTCATTCGGATGGATAAGAATACGATTTTCGGCATAAATAAACAGATAGCATCGATGTTGGTTGAGTTCGATGTTTCGAATGGGCTCCTGGCTACTGTTGATATCTTTTCGGGGGAGCGTACTTACAAGCAAGTTCTGGAATATAAGGGAGTTCCTTTCCGATGCTACTTTTGCAGAGATACTGGACATGTCAAGGCCAGATGCCCAAAGCTTCTAGGCAGGGTTTCTCCTCCATCAAAGGTTATCTCTTCTCCAGCAGCGGAACCACTTATGTTGTCGAATGAAAATCCTGGTAAGCTTCTTGGTGAACCTTCTATTTATGAGGGTGTGACAGATGCAGAACTAGATTTCTACATTTCAATGGAAAAGGCTTTAGATATAAAACTTTCTGCTTCTAAACCTATTAATAGGAATCTTTTTGGGAACCATGATTCGTCTCCTTCAATTGCTTTGTTGAGTGAAGCAATGACTCCCCCTTCAGATGCTGCAAAATCCTTTTCCAAAGATAGGGTTAGAACACTTGATGCACATTTATCTGAATCTGATGTGGATTGGGTTTTGGTTCCAGAGAATCCGACAGATTTGATACCACTGACTCACTTTATTGACCCCCAAATCCCCCCTTCTTCAGTTTCTCCTTTGGCCATTGTTGGTTCTGAATTATCCTCATTAGGGTCGGGTTTGAACTCTTTTACTAATTCCATTATGTCTATGTATGGTCTCCCGAAAATTCCTTTAGATGTTTTTCCAAAAAACCTTGTTTCAAGTGAGGTGGATATTATACCTCCGATTAGGTGTGCTAATGTGACTATCCGTAAAAAGAAACCCATAAAGGAGTGCTCGGAGAATAATATTTTCATCCCTCTCTCTAAACGTTTGTCAGACTTTGACTCTGTGTAGCCTCCCACAAGTTCATCTTCTCCTATCAGGACCCTTAGAGCAGTTGAGTCCTCTCAGAATGGTTCTTAATGTCTTTGCTCTCTTTTAACATTCGAGGAATTGGCAGGGTCAATAAGGGTACGGCCCTATTTGAATTCTTAAAAGCTTCTAGCCCTGATTGTATTTTTATTCAAGAAACAATGGTATCGGTTGAACATGCGGTGGAACTTTTTACTAATTATTTTCCTGAGTGGTACTTTTGTGCGATGGAATCATGTGGAGTTTTGCGAGGCTTATTGTCAAGTTGGAACCCCAGGACAACAACTTTCATTCCTTACAAGACTATGGGTGGAATACTATTGGAAGGACGCTTCCTCACAAATGATTTTGACCTATCTATACTCAACATGTATGGTCCTTACAGAGAAATGGTCCATTTTTGGAATTCTCTTGAATCTTCTGGCATTCTAAGTGTTCAGAATCTTATTGTGGCTGGAGATATTAATCTCACCATGTCCGTGTCTGAAGTATGGGGAAAAAATGCGTCGATTGATGAATGTGCAGTTTTTTCAAGGAACTTTTTGACCGGGTTCATCTTCTGGACGTGGTACCTAGAAAAATGGGGGCAACGTGGTCAAATAAACAAGGTGGATATTCTTGCATTAGCAAGAGAGTGGACCGTTTTCTCATTTCTCAGTCGGTGCATTCAAAATTCATTAGATACAGGTCATGGATCGAACACTCAAATATCTCCGATCACCAGGCTATTTTGTTACAATTTGATGACCTCAAATTCAAAGGTAAGAGACCTTTCAGATTTAATAGTACATGGTTAAAGGATCCGGACTTCTGTGCTATGGTATCATATTTTTGGTCACATGAAGTTGTTCTAGAGGAGTTAAATCCAATGGAAGCGTTGATTTACAAACTAAAGAAGCTAAAGGACAAGATTAGAATTTGGGAAAAAAAAGAAAAAGGACCAAATCCAGTTACAGGTATCAAATGTCAAATGGCAGATTAAAAAACTTCATCAGCTTTACAGATGAGGACTGTCTTGTGTTGAAGGATCTACAAACTAAGCTAGAAGACCTATAGAGAATAGATGAATGCTCTTGGAGACTTAAAAGTAGAGCGCTATGGGTGGAACTTGGGGACATAAATACTAAGTTTTTCAAAATTTTGCCTCTCATCGGAGGAACATTAACTCCATCTGGTCCATCGTTGATAGTGATGGTACTGAGATAAGTGAACAAGAAAAATTGGAGGAGATGCCTACTATACATTTCCAAAATCATTTTAAATATCCTAAGTTGGCTAGCATTGCTACACAATTAAGGGTAATTAATCATTATCCAAGGTTCTTTACTGAAGAAGAAGGTGAAGATTTAGGGAATCCTGTCACTTTGAAAGAGATTGAAGATGTTTTAAAAGCCTTCAAAAGGGACAAAAGCCCTGGACCTGATGGTTGGTCAGTTGATCTCTTTGTCCATTTTTTTGATTTGATGGGTCAGGACCTTTTACATATGGTTGAGTTCTCGAGAATTGAGGGTTGGATGGCGGTAGGATTGAACTTGACCTTTTTAACCCTCATCCCAAAGTCCAATAAACCGAAGTCTTTTGACGAGTTTAGACCAATAGCCTTATGTAATTTGGCTTATAACTAGTTACAAAGATCAAAACCAATAGAATCAAACCCATACTTTCTAAGTGTATATCAATGGAACAATTTGGGTTCTTGGAAAACAGGCAAATTCTGGATGTTGTAGGTACTACTCAGGAAGTTTTACATTCCATCAAAAATAGAAAACAAAAATCTATGGTCCTCAAGATCGACTTAGTCAAAGCACATGATCAGGTGAACTGGGATTTCATCCATTTTGTACTTTTACATATTGGGCTTCATTGGAAAGAAATAAGATGGATCATGTCATGCATCAGAACAACAAATTTTTCAGTTTTGGTTAACAGGAATCCATTGAATTTTTTCAAAAGTGAAAGGGGTCTAAGACAGGGCTGTCTCCTATCGCCATTATTGTTCCTATTGGTGATAGAAGGGTTGAGCAGAATGATTAAAAAAGCTAAATTAGAAGGGGAAATTAAAGGTATTTCTTTTGGTAAGACACTCGCTATAACTCATTTTCTCTTTGTTGATGATGCCATTCTCTTTGGCATGGAAACTACAAAGGAATGGTAGGTTTTCATGTCCCTCTTGGTTTCTTTTTGTAAAGCGTCAGGGATGCAAACCAATACTGATTATTAATCGCGAACTGGATAATTTGGATCAACAGTTATTGAACTTACTTCCTTTTAAGAGTTCTAGATTGGAGGATTGGATAAAATATTTAGGTTTTTTCCTAAAACCTAATTGATATGGACTTCACGACTGGAAGTGGCTGATCAAAAGATTTGAAAAGAAAATCAATATTTGGTGTATAAGAATTTGATCACTTGAAGGCAAACTTGTTTTTTTTAAATCTATGTTAAGTAGCATGCCGGTATATTGGGCAATGATGGCTCGAATTCCGTCTTATATTCTTCACCAATTAAGAAGTCTTATGTTCAGGTTCTTGTGGTCAGGCAATAAGGAAGGAGGTAAATATCATTTGACTAGTTGGGAATATTTATCTTTACGTAAGCAGTGGGGAGGTTGGAATATTAAACAAATTTTCTAGTTCAACTCTGCATTGCTCTTAAAAAGTTGTTGGAGGGGTATTATGGAGGGAAATCTGTGGTCCAAAATTTTACAAGTGAAATACATCAAGATGGATATATATATTTGGCTCAGGAAACCCAAAGGAAAATTCCAGAATGCCTCTACAACCTGGAAATTTTTTATGAAAATTCTTCCTTGGATTACCAAGTATCTCTCTTGGCAGGTGGGAAATGGAAAAGATATTGTGGTCGGGATTGATCCCATAGTTGGAATGGAATCCAGTTATAAAATCTCGAGTGATCCACGTACTTTATTCACAGAGTATGGTCTTCTAACTTTAATTCAGTTTAAAAGGTCTAAATATCTTATCTCTGATCCTTCATATTGGCTTACAGCAAGCGACTTGGGTTTGGCAGGCAGATGGACAAGTGAATGGTTACATTACACACACATGTTATAGCTGAATGGTATTCGACTGACAGAGCATAAAGACTTACTACTGTGGACAAAAAATCTGATTTCTGGACAGGTGATAGTGAGTGTTGCATATAATACTATCGCAAAAGCAAATTTTCAAGGGGATAAGGTATGGTGGTATGGTCCTTTGTGGAAGTGGAAGTTGCCAATAAAAATTCAATGTTTTATATGGTTATGTTTCAACAATGAAATTTTGACATGGCAGAACTTGCAGCGAAGAAGGAAGGTTGGTCCAAACATCTGTATCCTCTGTCACGAGGCAAGAGAGACGGTTGATCATCTTTTCTTTCAATGTAGCTTCTCACAAAAAGTATGGCTGGAGATCTGCACTGCTCTAAATGTTAATGTTGTGATCTTACATCCTTCTTTTACTGATTTCTATAAATGGTGGGTTCATACTTTTATACATCTGAAAAATATTCCAAGCCTAGTTGCATGGTTGATTTGGAGGTGTCGAAACTCTGTCATTTTCCAGGATGTCCCTCCTGACGTGAAGCAGGTAGTTTTCAAGTTCTTGAAGCTCTCTAATATTTATAAAAATCCTCAGATAAAATTGAAGAATGGTACAAGGTTTTTAAATTGGAATTTTAGTGTTCCAGAGTCGACATATGGGTGTTTCAATGGAGCAGCTTCATAAAATAGATGCGAGGAAGGTTTTTATATATCATGTGGAGAGAACCTTTACTTAAAGTTTTATATCTCAGGTGGTGTGGGTACAAACTCTAAGGCTGAACTCATGGGATTGTGGGGTATATTAAAGGTGGTTGCGTGGTGTGGTTTGTATTCCATTAAGATCTTTGGTGACTCCCTCTTTATCGTAAATAGGGCAAAGGACTTATTTGGCACGAAATCCATCCGTCTCAAACACTGGAGTGATATAGTTAAAACATTGATGGATTGGTTCTAGGATCTTACTATAGATCACATTTATAGGGAATTCAATGATGTCGCTAATTCGTTATCCAAGCTAGCACTAGATGGGGGAGCAAGTATCTTAAATTGGAAAGAATGGGATGAAGACATACTCGCACAAAAAGGCTCTATCTGGTTTTTTGATGATATTACTTAATTATGGTTGTCTTGTTATGTATTTGGTTATTTGAGATGACAACTTAGAGTTTTGGATACTATGTGTCTGAGCTTATGTATTTTGGATTGTCTGTCACTATGAGTCATTATGCTGGTTAAGAACATAATGATCACGTTATGTATTATGATGAGATTGTACTTTTTGATTTCTATTAAATAAAGAAAGTACTGGTTTTTTTCTGCTTGAAAAAAAAAGTAAGTTTATAGGGGTTTAATATTAAGAAAAATGGAAGCAATATATTTCCTACTATATAAGGGTCAAGGGATATTTTATTATATTAAAAACATATAGATAAAAGGTGGGTTTATAATTATGTATATAGGGGCTTGAATAAGGCGTTGGAGGGTTTGAACGGGTGCTCTATGTCCAATGTAGGTGTGAATCCAACTGTGTGTGAACTATTCCTTGATTTCACAATGATTTAACCGAGACTTAGTGTTTTATGCCAACTCTGCTTGATCCACATGTGGTTTTGACCAAAGTTTGAAGCAATCTTAGGAAGCCTCTTGTCTTCCTTGTTGTTTATCTTGTTATTCTACATTAACTACCTAGTAATAGCCCAAAACATCGTGGGTAGAAAGAATTTGTGATCTTTGTGACACTAAGAGGGTTGAAGATGAAACACACTTTCTATTAGAATGTCTTTGGTACACCCACATTAAATCACAATTTCAAAATATATGTTACAATACTAACCTTCCTAGCATTCCTTTCTAATTTTTCTTAATTCCCCAATGATTTAGCCAAGACTTCTCATATTTATGCCAATCCCACTTAAGCCACAAGTGGCTTTGATTGGACTTGAAAGCAATGTCGGGAATCCTCTTGTCTTCCATGTTGTTTATCTAGATCTTGTACAATAGGTACCCAGTCATAGCCTAAAACATCATGGGTTGAAATCATTTGTCATATTTGTGACAGTAAGAGGGTTGAAAATGAGAAAAACGTTCTCTTATAATATCCTACGTAAACCAACATTAGCTCCCGAGTTCAAAAAAATTGTTACAATACCAACATTCCTAACCTTTTAACCCATCAAAACTATGGGGATTTAGGAATGCTTTTCTTAAAGATTTTGTAGCTCGTAAAGAAAATCCTAAAGCAAAATAATGATTCTTACATTTCTTAAGGTTTGATAGATCAAAGTAGGTATTAGTGGACATTAATAACCATCATCATCATATACTTTATCAAGAAACATTTTAGTGGCGAAATTTATCCCATGGACTAATTTTAGACCGTTTTTTTCCCAAAAAATTTGCCAATTTCCATTTTTTTTTCTAAATTGATTGGCCCAAATTCCATGGGATATAAAAAAAATTCCTCAAAAAATAGTCAGATTTGTCCATAAACTATATAAATTCCTTATAATTTTGAATATTTTTAGAAAAATATCGCTTAGCATTTTCTAGTTGGAAATTTAAGAATCAGTATGATTCGACAAGGTTTTTACACTTTAAGTAATTATGGATCCTTAAAAATTTCCTTGAATTTTATACATAATTTTTTTTTTATTACTCAAATATGTAAAAAATGTATTAAAAAATTTCTTTGGAATCTCTGGATAGAGATGTAATAAATTAACGTTTTCTAATTTTTTTCATTGTACAACACACTGTTTCATTATGGATATCGTGATATTTTGTTTTAACTTTAGCAATGTTTATTTTCTTCTTTATACTAGTTATGATATAGAGATAATTTCGATCTTCTAGAGCAGGGTTTATCACCTTCTTATAGTATCTTAATTTTATCTTATCCTCTAATACTATAAAACAGTTCTAATATCAAAATGCATTCGCATGGCATAAAATATTACTTAATAATTAGAGTACCAACTACCTCTAGAGGACTGTGAAGTTTCAATTATTTCCACATTTTCTTGTGTTTGTTGAACTGTTTCCTCCTCCCTTGGAAGACCTTTATCTTCTTCCATTGAACTTTGCTAGTCCGAGGCTTATGTTACAGAGTTATTGCTCTCATTGTTGGTTGTATTTCAGAGATTGTCCACCGCTTATTCGAGTGCAATTAAATGTTGTCAATGCGTATCCACGACTTCTACTATAGATTCATTTTGCATTCCCAAGTTTCCTTTCTGATTTATGAGAGATTGGATTATTGCTGCATCATTCTTAAGTAGATCTTCCTGGCGTCTGACTGCTTTCCTTAGATCAATTCAGGCAGGCATTCCATTCTCAATGCTCTTGTATTGCTGTCTAAATTTGAATTTGAGTCTTCGCTGGATCTGGTCTTGCTTTTCTCAATCTGTAGAAATACCTAAAGGTAGAATGGAAATGATCCACAGTCTCAGGGGCCTCACACCACTTCTACCAGCTCTGAATTGGTTTGAAATTTTATTGTTTTGTTGGGTGTGTGGGAATCTACACGAAACCAGTAGCTTAGTTGTTGTACCTTTGAACTCTCCTCCAACAAGCTTCAGGGTTTCCTGTCTATGAATTCCCCTACAACACTGAGATGTCTTCAGACCCTTTGCTATCGAACTGTCTTTGAGTTAACTTTCTGATTGTTGTAATTGTGGTTGTGAGCGCCCTTTGAAACTTGTATATTTCAAGCCACTACCGAGATGGATCGAACACCAACCTTCTCCTCATGAGGTATCCCACTCTCTTTGCAAATGTTATGGAGGGGCATTCTATTCATCATTTCACAGGTAGATACTATCAATCTCCCCCTTGTGCGAGCTGTGTGAATATATCTTCGATCTGTGTGGAGTGTACTCGGAGAATTGATGAGATTTAATTCTTGAAAATTTAGGGTACTTGGATCAAGTTGATGACCCCATTGGTATTACTATTTCCTGCCATTCTCCTGAAGGCGTTGTTTTCTCTTATTTCTGCCTCTTGATTTTGATTGCGTGAGGAAAATTTCACAGTACTTTTCATTTAAGAGCCAACAATTTGCAGAACTAAGGATTGGTCTACTAGAAAATATCTAAAGATTACTTGGAAACTATAGAGTTTTCCACTATTTCTTCCAAATGTATTTGTCCATCCAAAGTGCCCACTGCCCACTTTAAAAGATTGTCTGCTACCATATTGAATTGACAATAAATATGGGAAAAAGTAATGTGTGCAAATTTCTTTTTAAAATCCATCACTCAATTGCACCAATAATCCAAGTTTAGAACCTAAAGCATATATTTGTCCACAACCCATTTCACGATCATTTTCGTGTCACCAACAACCTGAAGATGATCAATACCTTCAAAATTAGAAAACCAGAGAAGTCCCCACAAGGCAAGTAATTCAACGTTTCTATTAGTCTCCTGGCCACAACCCATCTAAATATGGAAAGAGTGATATTATAATATTGGTTAGTAATTTTAAGAAATTTAATCATATTTAAATCTATGATTAATATTTTTTCCTATTAATAATATATTGTAAATAAATGATTAAATCGATTAATTTAACCTTATATATATAAGGTTATATAGAACATCCTAAAAGAATTTTTATTTTATTTTTTAGTCTTCTTAGTGTTACAAATATGGTAAATTCTTTCCACCTACAACATTTTAGGAACTGTCCAACACCTTGTTTCACTATGAATATTGTGAGAGTTTGTTCTAATTTTAGCGATGTTGATTTTCCTCTTTACACTTATTAAAACAAAGAATGATACATTTGATCTTCTATAATGGGGTTGATCACCTCCTTACAATATCTTAATTTTCTCTAATCCTCTAATTCTTTATCGCACCACAATTTCTCCTTCAATTTAGATGTAATAATATTTTTAATATTATCGTTATTATGTAGAGTGATCTCTCCTTGGTTCCCCAATGATTTAGCCAGGACTTGGCATCTTTATGCTAAACCCTCTTGAACCACACATGGTTTTGACCAAAGTTTGAAGCAATCTTAGGAAGCTTATTGTCTTCCATGTTGTTTACCTTGTTATTGTACATTAGTTACCTAGTCATAGCTTGAAACAGTGTGGGTAAAAATAATTTTTCATCTTCATTGACAATGAGAGGATTGAAGATGAAAAGCATTTTCTATTAGAATGTCCTACATACATCCACATTAGATCGCAATTTCAAAATATTGACTACAATACTGACCTTCCTGACCTTCATTTACAATATTCATCGATTCCCCAATGATTTAGGCAAGACTAGGTTTCTTTATGCCAACACTGCTTGATCCTCATGTGGTTTTGACTAGAGATTGAAGCATTCTTAGGAAGCCTCTTGTCTTCGATGTTGTTTATCTTGGTCTTGTACAAAGATACCTAGTCATAGCCTAAAACATCGTGGGTTGAAAGAATTTGTCGTCTTTGTGACACTAGGAGGGAAGAGGGATGAAGATGGAAAGCATGTTCTCTTAGAATGTCTTGTGTACACCCACAT
This sequence comes from Larix kaempferi, assembly GCA_027924585.1. NCBI lineage: Eukaryota > Viridiplantae > Streptophyta > Pinopsida > Pinales > Pinaceae > Larix > Larix kaempferi. The sequence continues at coordinate 2,992,875 of BSBM01000792.1, forward strand.
TAAATCACAATTTCAAATTATTTGTTACAATGTCGACCTTCATAATCTTTTAATTCATCATAACTATGGACATTTAGCAATGCTTAAATTCTTAAAGCTTTTCAAGTACACAAATAAAATTCTAGAGTAAATCAAGTAATTTCTTACCTTTCTTAAGGTTTGATAGATCAAAGTTAGTATAAATGAACATTGATAACCATCATCATCATCATACAATTTTATAAATAATTTTATTTTTTATTACTCAAATAATATGTAGAGAATGTATCAAAAAAATTTCTTTGAAATATTTGGATAGAGACGTAAGAAATTAATGTTTTCATGTTTTTTTATTGTCTAATGCCCCCTTTCACTATGGAGCTTACGAGAGGTTGTTCTTATTTCAATAATGTTGATTCTCTTCTTTCCACTTGTTAAAACAAAGAGATACTTTCGATCTTATAGATTAGGGTTTACCACCTCCTTATAGTATCTTAATTTTCTCCTATCCTCTAATTCTTTGTTGCACCACAATTTCATCTTAAATTTAGATTTAATATTTTTACTATTTTTTAGAGGGTCGTCTTCCTTGATTCCCCAATGATTTAGCCAAGATTTGGCATCTTTATGCCAACCCCTCTTGGGCCACATGTGGTTTTCAGTGGAGTTTTAAGCAATCTTAGGATTCCTTTTGTGTTCCATGTCGTTTATCTTGTTCTTCTACATTAGGTGCCTAGTCATAGTCGAAAACGTCGTGGGTCAAAATAATTTGTCATCTTTGTGAGGGTTGAAGATGAAAAACACTTTCTCATAGAATGTCCTTTGTACATCGGCATTAGATCACGATTTCAAAATATTCATTACAATACCAACTTTTCTAACCTTCGTTCCTAATCTTCCTTGTTTCCCCAATGATTTAGCCAAGACTTGGCATCTTTATCCCAACTCTGTTTGAGATGGAAGTGGTTTTGACTAGGGTTTGAAGCAATATTAGGAAGCCTCTTGTCTTCCATGTTGTTTATTTTGTTCTTGTAGATTAGTTACCTTATCATAGCCTAAGATGTCATGGGTCGAAAGAATTTGTCATATATGTGACACTAAGAGGGTTGAAGATGAAAATCTCTTTCTCTTAGAATGTCCTGTGTACACTCACATTAAATCGCAATTTGAAAATATTTGTTACAATACCAACCTTCCTAAGCCTTTAACTCATCAAAACCATGAAGATTTAGGAATGCTTCTCTTAAATCTTTTCAAACACATAAATAAAATTATAAAGTAAATCAACTAATTCTTTACATTTTTTAAGACCAGATAAATCAAATTTAGTCTTAATGGATGTCAATTATAATTATCATCATCATATTATAATTTTATTTTTTATTACTTAAATAATATGTTAAGATTATATATATATATAAGCACTTTCACAGTGCATTTTTTTCAAGATTGGGCATTTTCAAAATGTAAGTATTTTTATGGCATACCTAAACCCTAATCAATGATATTGTCCTAATTAGGGTCATTTTCATGGTATACCTAAACCCTAATCCATGAGCTTAATCTAATTAGGGGCATTTTCACCAAGGCACTTTCACGGGGCATTGTCACCTAGGCATTTTCATTGAGACATTTGGATTGGCTATTTGCATTGAATCACTTTCACTGTACATTTTCATTGAGGGATTTTCACAAGGCATTTTCAAGAAAGCACTTTCAAAGATTTGGGCATTTTTAGGGCATGCCTCTAAAACGCTAATCCATGAGTTTGACCTAATCAGGTGCACAAGTTCCTTGTCCCAACCTCTATTCTAATTTACTTCCCCTCTACTTTATTATCATTTTATTTTATTTATTTCACAGTTTTTTTCACTTGACATTTTCACTAAAGCATTTTTACGGGACATTATCGTTGACATTTTTTCACTAACGTATTATCACTAGTCATTTTCACGACATACCTTTGAAACCCATTGATGACCTTGAACTAACAAGGGGCACAAACTCTATCTCCTAATATTGGTTATAATTTATTTCCTCTTTATTTCTTTATTCTAGTATGAACAAGTCACCACATTTGCCCAAAACATCTCAAAATGGGAGACCTAGCACGGTAACCCTATATAGTCTTTGTGAATGCATAGAATCTTTAAATAAACAACGGGTTGAAAGATAATCTAAAATTTAAACAAAGTTAGAGGAAATGATTGTTAATAAGTTTGGATCATTTGAAGATAAGATTCAAAAGCATATACACATTAAAAAAATTATCGAGTTGGAGAATAAGTTGGAGAAAATGGAGATGAGTTTACAACAAATAGAAAAGAAAAGCCAAGAAAATATACAATCAAACCAAGAAGGAGAGGTTGATCATCTAGAAAATCATAATAGATGAACAAGATTAAAGAGTTAGAAGAAAAATTAAATAACAATTTATCCCTAAGTAGCTTGGAGGGTAAATTGGATATCCAACCCATCAAGGAGGAAATGAATAAGCTTATAGAGTTAGACCATGAGTGTAGCAAAAGGGCCTTGAACCTCATAATATTTGGTTTGAAAGAGGAGATAGAAGAGCACACGCTAGCACTAGTCAAGTTAAAACTACAAGAACAATTACAATATGAAACGTGTCTTATAGAAGCACACAGGCTAGGCAAAATAATCAAGCACAAAGATAGGTTAATTCGTGTCAAGGTAAGCTCTGATGAGCATAAATATGGAATACTCAGTAAAACCCCAAGTCCAAAAGGGATAGGACTATTTATAAAAGAAGATTTCATTCCATAAGATTGATTTGAATTAAGAAAGGAAGTTCAGAAGGTAAAAGAAGCTAGAAAGGAAGGAAAATGGGCAATAATTAGAATAGATGTTAGGATATTTCTATACTCCATTCCTTTTCTACCTAGCATTATCATTGTTTTGCATCCATCCATGCATGCAGTCATGCAATTTCATGCATCCCAGTCATCAGTAGCCCTGTATCCCAGCACCTTGTCCCTAGTCTTCTAGCCCCAGGAGCTTCTTTCTATTCAGTTCTAGCCCTCCTAGTCAGTGATGCGCCCTCTTTTCACCTACCACATGTGAAGTGCGCCCTCTCTCACCTACCACCAGTGGCACACTTAGTTATTTGCTTGTTAACTGGCTGATACATTCTGTTAGACATCCATCCAAAGAGACTAGTTTATCTGTTCTGACTACTGACAGCTTCAGTTACATCCAGTTAAGACTAGTTATATTCCGTTAGACTCAGTTACATCTAGTTGAATCAGTTTGACAACTACCAGTGCATTGATGACACTCCACTACTGATCTAATGATGAGTTCATGCTGGCTAATTCGAATTACCACCTTGGTATTCGAATCTTGTCTATTGTAGCATTATTGTTTGATAAACAGATTAATGAAACATGTGTAATTATTCTGCTCCTATCTGAGTTCTATTGCATCTATGTTCTACTGCTCCATTCTGCACTCTTCTTCTATTTTTTTGCAGTTATTTCTTGTGAGGTATACATCAACTCTTAGATCTGCTGTGAGGATTTTCACATGGTATCAGAGCATGTTGAGAGTATAGTCTATCTCCATTCTTAAGAGTTTTTTGCAGGTCATTCGAAGTTCTTGTGTCCAGCAGCAGCCTACTACAATAGCAGCAGTTTCACCTTGTATTCGCTCAAGCAGTTGAGATGAGCAATTCGAACACTCCCCTCACTCCTAGAATCCTGACACCTTTCAATTACTCTGATTGGAAGCTTGATATGGAAATGTCATTGAGAAGCAAAACTCTACAGGATAACAATGGGAAGGGACACCGAACCAACTTCAGTTGTGGAGAAAACCAAGCATCTGAATCGATTAGATGAAGCATTTGGTTACATGTGCATTCATATTTCTAGAGATCTATTGTTTCATCTCGAAGGGTTGAAGGCTCCAAGAGAGTTATGGTTGAAGTTAGAGGCCCTCTTCGGCAAACAATATGAGCTAAGAGGCCATGTTCTGGAGAATGAATTGGTTGCCCTACAACCAAGCAGTTTTGAGACCATTCAGGAATTCTTCTCGAAATTCAAAAATTTGGTTATGCAATGCAAGTAGTGTGGCATTGATAAGAAGGATGAGCAATTGGTGCTATCCATTCTGAGTAAGCTAGGATCTGAATTTTCTGTCTTTGTATCTACCTTCCACTCTGGGTGAATGTCAATCCCTGGTTGGAAGATGCCATCCTTAGAAGTTTTTACTACAACTCTCATCCAAGAACGAGACAAATTGATCCAAATGGGTGCCATCAAGGCCTCCAATGATCAAGCTCTTTTAGCTGGAGAAGCAAATAGTGTGAATGTGAAAGGGAGGCATAAAGGAAAGGACAAGAAGACATCTAAATCCAAGCTGAATGCCAAGTCAAGTCCATCAAAAGGAGCCTCTAGCTCCAAGAAGGACAACTAGAAAAGATCTGATAGATCTAAGTGTCCCTACTGCAAGAAAGGAAACCAGCTAGAGAGATCTTGCATGCACAAGAAAATATATCAATTAACCAAGCTTCTTGAACAGAACAACATTGCCCTTCCAAAAGGTGCAAGAGTGTCTGATTCTGGAAGTGAATCTGATGATCATGAGGAATTCCATGCATTGATGGCTGGATTTTCGAAATAAAAGGCCCTCCTCATAGATTCAGGAGCCTCCAACCACATGGTTGCCTCTGAAGAATCATTTTCTTCTTTAGATCTCAAATATGGCCCAACTATTCACATGGGAGACAATTCTCAGATCTCTGCCAAAGGGATGGGTACAATACATATGGAGCATGGCAAGTTCAAGAATGTTCTATTTGTTCCCTCTCTGACAGCAAATTTGTTGTCTGTATATTAGATGACTCACACAGGATCACCAAAGAAGGTGATCTTTGGTCCCGAAACAGTTGAGATTACAGATATCTCCACTGGGAAGACTATATCGAAAGGGTTTGCAAATCATGCCTCCAAGGCACATGAATTCTCACATTTTTTTCCTTTCTCTCTGCCTACTCCTTCAGAATCTGATGAAGATCAGAGTGACTCCTCTTCTAATGAAGATGAAGATGAAGATCTTGATGTTGAGATTAAAGTTCAAGAACATTCAGATTCAGATCCAGAACCAACACATGCTCCCAATCCAGGGCTAAGGCCAATATGGGCTCACAAAGTCCTTGCAGCTGCTGGGAACACAGTTGAGGATCCATCTGATCACAGAACCACCAGATCTCGGTATCATGCCAACCTTGCACTATGCCATGTAGATCTACCTCTTCTTGAGAGATGCTGCATGATGGTGGGGTTCGATCTACAATCTCTTAGAAAGACTCACCATGGAGGATCTACAACCAGGAGACACTCTCGGTTGTCTGACAAAAAATACTCAAAGATTCAGAATTTGGACCACCATGAACCATTCGCTCCAGTAGCAGAAAGGTTTCCTGAAAGACTTGCTTTGGCCAATACATATTCTACACAGTGGGAGGCTCATCAGAAGATCAGATCCCGATCTAGCACCTGCATTGGAATCCTATAGAGGATCAACTTGCTGAGTTTTTTGCAAAAGTTTTCATTGAGGAAAGACTTTTCCTTCTTTGCTTAGTATGAAGGTTCGTTGAGTTCCTTGCTGTTCCTTTTTTGAGGGGGGGTATTTTTCCCATGAGGTTTTCCCCATTTCCTCGGTTTATGGACAATTCCTTTTTTTTTTTTTTTACCATTTATTTGATTGTATGGGTGACCTTTGGTCCTAGTTACCAGGGCCCAGGATGCAAAGTATGGATTATGGGGGGTGTCTGAGGATATTTCTATACTCCATTCCTTTCCTACCTAGCATTATCATTGTTTTGCATTCAGTCATGCATGCATCCCAGTCATCAGTAGCCCTGTCTCCCAACACCTTGTCCCTAGTCTGCTAGCCCCATGAGCTTCTTTCTGTTCAGTTGCAGCCCTCCTAGTCAGTGATGCGCCCTCTTTTCACCTACCACATGTGAAGTGCGCCCTATCTCACCTACCACCAGTGGCACACTCAGTTAGTTGCTTGTTAACTGAATGCACTCATTTAGTTGCTTTTTAACTGACTAATACACTCTGTTAGACATCCAGAGAGACTAGTTTATTTGTTCTGACTACTGACAGCTTCAGCTACGTCCAGTTAAGACTAGTTATATTATGTTAGACTCAGTTACATCTAGTTGAATCAGTTTGACAACTACCAGTGCATTGATGACACTCCACTATTGATCTGATGATGAGTTCATGCAGGCTAATTCAAATTACCACCTTGGTATTCGAATCCTGTTTATTGTAGCATTATTGTTTAATATACAGATTAATGAAACATGTGTAATTATTCTGCTCCTATCTGAGTTCTATTGCATCTATGTTCTGCTGCTCCATTCTGCACTCTTCTTCTATTTTTCTGCAGTTCTTTCTTGTGAGGTATACATAAGCTCTTAGATCTGCTGTGAGGATTTTCACAATAGAAAAGCTATTATTGGGGATGGAGACCAGAAGGATAATAATAAATAACAATTTGAGGCACTTTGGATCCTCTCTTGGAACTGTTGTGGCTTTCCATGGAGTAAGGGTCCCATGTTAAGTTGGATCTCGAGTGAAACTAATATTATATTGCTTGTTGAAACTTGGATACATGAAGAATCTAAGGTCCCTAACATAGAAGAATTTGTCTTGTGGTCAGTATGGAATAAAATATCCTACTGTAGAGGGATCAAAATCATAGCTCGTTATATAAAGAAAACATTTTTCCTCATATTAGGCTTCACAAGAAGTATCCTTTCAATTAATATATGTGGATAGAGATTTCAAATATCATTGCTAAGAAGGTTTATATAGCAATATGTTGTTTCATGCCTATTAATACTATGTTTTATAAAAATCACAATCTAGATAAAAATTGTCCTTACAATGGCTTGGAACAAGATATTTCCAACCTAAGAAATGAAGGCAACATCCTATTGCTAGGCGATTTTAATGCTAGAATAACGACCAACCAAGCTGTTATATTCAACAATGATTCTAACCCCAATCCTATATGGCTAGATGTCGAGCTTGTTTTGTCTAGAAAATACACAAGAAATTTTGATAACTTGGGGTAGAATTTGTTTGGTATCAAGCTAATCTAGCTTTGTAGTTCTCAATATTTAATAATTTACAATGGTCTTATGAACTGACCGAAAACCAACTAGATAAGTTGTATCCATGGTTTGGCTAGTAATGTCGTAGATTATGTGATATTTGATATCCGTGTATGCAACCAAATAATAAACTTTGACATCTTAAATGACCATGAGCCTGACTCTAACCATAGAAGTTTAACCCTAACTCTAAACTTTGATAGGCGCATAAGCCCCATAACAGAGGATTATAATAACCCAAAGCACCTGATATTTGATAAAAAATAAAATTGATATATTTTTAAGGGATTTAAATCATGAATTAAATATATTATCAAGTAAGGACAACATTGCAGACCTTTATCATAATTTTCCCATAACCCTCTCTACTTCCATTAACAGGTTCTTTATCATAGTGTCATGTAAAAAGGAGAATAGAACAACCCACCCTTGGTATGATAAAGAGTTCAAGCATGCCATACAATTCAATAGGGATGTTTCTAATGAGTCCTTGAAAACTAATAAGGTCTCTAGGTACAACTCCCTAATTAAAAGGAAAAAATGTGTTATATAAATAAAAAACAAGAGAATCTTTTGCATCTCTCTAAGGTAGATCCTGAGAAATTATGTAGGCAAATTCTAAGTCATAGAACTAATGAAAACAATATAATTCCTTTGAGGGACTGGAATTTCTACCTTAAAAATCTTTACGAATCCCCTAATGTTATGGACAACATTCAAACCCTTTCTACAGAGAAATAAGTTTTCTCTTTAGAAGACATAACGTTTTAGGTTAAGCGACTCACAAAAAGGAAAGCTAAAAACATTAAAGGATACCAAGTTGAAATCTACCCCACACTCCCCCTCCTTTCCACCTCACGTGACCTCTCACCTTTTTCTATTTTTTAATGTTTTAGTTTAATTTTAATGTTTGCTATTATGTTTTACTTTATTTTTTATGTGTTTATATTTTTTTATGTTTTACTTTATTTTTAATTTTTTATAATATTTTATTTTTAAGTTTTTATGTTGTACTTTATTTTTAAGTTTTTATAATGTGTTTTTGTTTTGTTTTTTATAATATTTATTATTATTATTTTAAATGTTTTGAATGTATTGGATGGATGGATGTTTATTAATGTTTTTTTTATAAATATTTTCAAATGTTTTTTAAAATCAATTTTGTCTTTTTTTTAATTTTATTTTATAGTGTTTAAAAAAATTATTTCTTTTTATGTTGTGGTTTTCAAATGTTTCTAATTTTGATTATACCGAAGAAAGTGGTGTTATTGGTAGCATCTCTTTTCAATTAAGGAGTTTATTTTGATATTTTCATTGCAATGGCGTTACCTATTAGGATCGCGGTTTCAAGCAAGTTGCAATTTTAGCCTTGTAAAAAATGGGGGTGTCATGGTGATTCTAAGTGATTTTGGGAGCATAATTTTAGGGTTTTAATTACAACGACACTAGTTGTTAAGGTCGTGGTTTCAAACAAGGTGTAATTTTAACCTTGAATAAAAAATGAGTGTGATTGTGGGAGGACCATTTCTTAAACCAAGACTCAATTTATGATTTTGAATGCAATGGAAGCAACCATGCAAAACGAATATGATACTCTCATTAAGAATGGGACCTAGAAGTTGGTGGACCCTCCATTTGGAACCAAACCAATTAGGTGCCATTGGTTCTACAAGAACAAGTAGAGATCAGATGGCCCACTTGATAAGCACAAGGCAAGGCTTGTGGCAAAGGGTTTTGCACATAACAAAGGCATTGACTCTGAGGATACTTTCTCTCCCACAATAAAATGGACTACCAACTGCACTCTATTGTCTTTGCCTGCACATAATGGGGGGAAAGTTCATCAAATGGATGTGAAGACTGCTTTCTTGAATAGAGACTTGAAAGAGAATGTCTTCATGTCTCATCGAGAAGAATTTGTTGTGAAGGAACAAGAACAAAAGGTATCAAACTCATCAAGTCATTGTATGGCCCGAAACAAGCACCTCGCGCATGGTACGAAAAGTTAACTAAGCATCTTCTGGAGTTAAATTTCAAACATTTTAATCTTGATGATGCGACATTGTTTGTAAATAAAGTTGGAATATTTGTATATCTTGTGGTGTATGTAGATGATCTTTTGATGACAGTGAACAACGAAAGCTATATTGCATCCATAAATAAAGAATTGAAGAAGGGATTTGAGATGACATATTTGAGACACCTTCACTACTACTTGGGATGTGAAGTAACTCAAAATCCTAAGTACATATTCATCTCCTAGAAGAAGTATGTTAGAGAGTTCTTGAACATATTTGACATGACAAAGTACAACCTCTCTCTACTCCAATGGAACAGAATTTGAATCTCACGTAAAAACAAGGAAATGAATTTGAGGATGCAATCGAGTATAGACAACTTGTGGGAAGCCTTATATACCTTACCACCACCATACCATATATTTCATTTATTGTTGGGATCCTTTCCAGGTTCATGCAAAAACTTTGTGAAGGATGTTGGTCTGTTGCCAAAAGAGTTCTAAGATACTTGAATGGGACTCAAGCCTTTGGACTCAAATATTCTATGGTAGATGACTTCAAACTTATTGGGTATTCTGATTTAAACTTTGATGGCGACAAAGACATAAGAGTGTTTACTTCAGGCTACCTCATGAGTCTTGGATCAACAACTGTCTCCTAGAGATCACACAAACACTCAATTTCAACAGATTCCACAATAGAGGCAGAATACGTGGCTCCTATAGAAGCAACAAAGGAGATTTCTTGGCTTAGGAAAATACTTGAAGATTTGCAAGAGAAACATGAGAATCCTACTCCCCTACAGATCAACAATACTTCTACAATCAAGTTGGCCAAGAATCCCAGATTCATGATCGAACCAAGCACACCAACACAAAGTACCAACTGATTCAACATCATGTAGAGGCCAAGATGGTTCATTTGAGACATTGTTCCACGAATGAGCAAATTGTAGACATCTTCACCAAAGTGCTTGGAAGAGAAAAGCTTGAAAAGTTTAGAAACATACTTAGACTCAACAACACCCATTCGAATTAAGGAGGAATGTTGAAAACCTAATCCTATTGGATTATGGTGAAATGTAAATATTGTAAATATTTAATTATCATAGAGAATCTAAAGAATCGTAGGAAAATAAGAAACACACTTTTGGAATATAAAACTAAAAATCACTTCCTCTTGTAATAAATAATTCATTCTCATTCAATAAAACTCAATCTATTCTAAAGTTAATAAAACTCAATCTATTATAGAGTTATTCTTCTGAAACTTACACTTATAAGTCTAAATAGAATTTATTACATCTTTTAACAAAGTATCATTATATCAATCCAAGCAATTTTTTTCCATAAATTTATTGAAATTGATAATCCATGCATACTTGTTTTTAATGCTTTTAAACTTCCACCACTACCATATTTACTTAAAATTTGTTATTCTTTTGAAACTTACATTTATAAATCTAAATGAAATTTATTACATGTTTTAACAAAGTATCATTATATCAATCCAAGCAATTTTTTTTCCATAAATTTATTGAGATTGAAAATCCATGCATACTTGTCTTTAATGCTTTTAAACTTCCACCACTAACATATTTGCTTAAAAATTGAAGTTTCATTTTGTTATTTTATATATGTTGGAATTAAAAGATGTTATAAAATGTTGTTTCTTTTCACCATTTAAAGAAAATAAAGGCACTGCTAAGCCATAAATAAAATATATCTAAACGACAAAAGCAGGCTTTCAAATCTGTTAAGAGATAAACATCGCTAAACAACCTTCCTGAAATGACGTTTTGGCGTCATTCAATATATTTGCCATGAAAGAATGATTTTCCAATATATTTTGGAAGAATTATCAACGACCCACATTGTAATCAAAATACTTTTTTGATAAAAAAATATTATACAGCGATGGCTAATAAAATGGTCATTTTCAAATGTTATAAATGACTATAGTTTCAACCACTATAACACCATGGTGGTGATTGCACGAATGTTTAGATATTGGTGGTTTCATTTCTATTGCAATTCCAAAAAAGGCCAAAAGAAAGAAAACATGATTGGAATGTTCAAAGTGTTTTGACCACATTTGTATGAAGAGTACAAATAGACCTTATTATTAGTCCTTGCTTCGCAGGGATTATAGCGATCGGTTGGTTGCTATATTCCGTTGACTATTCCGTTGACTTTTTTTTTATTTGGTTTGTTTTAATTTATTAAAACCAATGTTAACAAATGTTTTCTAAAGTTTTGTTATTAAAACAATTTTTCTAAAAATTAAAAATATTTTTAATTTTTTCCTAAATTAGAATTATCTATTTCTTGATTGGTGCAACAGAAAGATTTGACTATTTTCTCCTGGTGTGCAAAATAATTATCGAATTATAAAAATAATAAAAATTAAAAAAAAAAAACAAAAAACAAAATTTTGCCACGTATATCTCCCTGCAATAATTTCATATTCATTTCTTTCGATGACAATTAAACTTACATCTCCCCGCAATAAATTCATATTCATATTCATATTCATTTCTTTCGATGACAATTAATTCATGCATCGAATTCAGGTCTCATTTTTGTATTTATTAACTCCAGACGTTTCAACGACAGCAGAGGACAAAATCCGTCTGGCAATGTCTCTACACTGTTCTCATGTCCTAAACGGACGTAAATCTGTTCGAGGTGCTTGAGCTTTCCAATGGAATCTGGAAACTTTGAAAGGGGAGCCAAAATCTTTAACTCCTGCTACTGCAAAGGTGGCTGCAAGTGTTCCAACTACAATGGAGTTACGGATGCTTCAAAATTTCAACTCCAATGGAGATAAGGATGCTTTAAAACCTTTTGAAATCATTCAAAACCCTGTGGTGAGATAAGGATGCTTTAAAACCTTTTGAAATCATTCAAAACCCTGTGGTGCTATATATTAATAGCTAATGAAAATACAAAATTGAACTCTAGCAAATCTATTTACTTGTGATTTCAGGTCTCATTTTTGTATCCGTAATTTTGATGACAATGAAATAAGCAAATAATGAAATAATATTTGGCAGCCATTGGTGACCTATGTGGCTGTTACATGGCTCATTAATGGCATTTAAGTGTGCATGAAACCAAAGAGAGATTTCTGTATAGTTCCTCACTACACTGAAATACTGGATGACTTTAAAAATCGACTCTCATATTTCAAAGTAATATGAATTCCTTTGCAGCCTACGGTCAATCCAAACAGAGAAGGGTAGAATTCACAAATTAATGACTATAAACAAAAATATCAGGAAAAAGCTGAACTCAACTTCTATTGAAACCCTAATGACAGTAAATTACAAAATTTATTATTAAATTTAAAGGGGGGAGCCGCACAATCCTTTTAATCCAAAAGCCAGAAAATGAATACCACTAAGCTATAAATAGGAAGACAAATCCCATTTCAAACGAGAATACAGTTGGATGAGCATTAAATCCTACGATATCCATGACAATCTACGGCTGCAAAGCAGAATAACTGTAATTGTCTTTGTTTTGAAAGGAAACATCAAAATGTTTTTTTTTAATAACTAGCGAATTACTCGAAACTAGCCTAAATGCCAGACAAATTACATTAGTAAATTGGATGTCGACTACCATACATATATTTTTAACAAACCAACGAAGCACTGCCCAGCGCACAGCATCAAACTCCATTTCTAGTGTCAAGAAAAGTACGTGGGAAAGAGTACACAGCCACCTACCAAGTCGGCAAACGACGTCCCTGAGTCCTGTATCATTCCAAGCCGCATTAGGTCTGTCACAATGAAGGCCTCCTTAGGGTTTTAACAGATTTTAACGCACATAATGAAGGCTCTGTATAAAAAGAAAATATATAAAAAATTTAGAATCTAAGAAGGAAATTCCGGGTGGTGACAACTCTGACGGTAGTAACTTCGATTCCTTCACCTCCTTCTCCAATTCCGGAAAGGATGGTCGGGCCTGGGCCTCCCCGTCTCCGTCTTCTTCGTCCTAGTGGTGGTAATCTTCTGCCTGGAGATCTGGGCATGTGATTAGAACTCTGGCTGACAACACGTCTTCATCATCGCAGGAGGTGGTTTAAGGGAGGAATAAGCCTCCGTCGTCTAGAAGAAAATCCACGAACTGCTCCGGCAAAGGGTGGAGAATGGTTTCGATGGAAACTATGTGTAAACGCTGGTACCATTCCTTATTACATGAAGCCCTACCCCTATCTCTATTACTTGAAGCAACGACAAGTGAAGCTCACATTACACAAAAAAGAAAGACCAATATGTTTTGAACCCGTGATCCCCCCTTATACAAGGCAAGCGCCTTCACCATATCCTTCACAAGGTGAGAAACCATGAAGCTCAATGACTCCATGCAAATCGACTGAGATGATGGCTTTATCTTCAGTGTCGATGGGAGGTATTGATGAAGTGTAGAGCAGAGCATGCTGGGTGATGTTGATTTGAATATGTTTGCACCAGGGAAAAAGGTGCCTTCACGCCCGCGGGGAAGGATGAACAGCCTTTGTAGGGAGGCGCCCTGCTTATGGACGGTGGAGAGAGATCCTGCATGCAGCCCGCATGCAGCTCAGGGGCCCTCGTGATTCCCTTCCAGCCTGGTGAAAATAGTAGTTCGTCGGTGGAGCCAATGGAGAACAGCGTGGGTTGGCTGGCGGTGGGAGCTAACCACGCGGGGAGAAGGAGGAGAGGTAGGCAGAGAAGTGAGGCTGCGCGTGGAGGAGCATGGGCAGGCAGGGAGCTGCCAGATGGAGAAGAGGGATATAGTCTACTATAAATGGCTTGAATTTGCACTCTGTTGGTTGAGATGACAACGTGGCAGCAGATCTATTGGGAAACATGCAGGTCATGACCATCCTCTCACGCCAAATGTTGAGAAGTTTATGAAGACAACCGAGATAAAGGTCCAATGATCTATCGCTAGTTTTGTTGTTGTTGTGGAAAAAATCTTCTAACTTGATAAGCACACCGATACGAAATATGGAAGAACTATTTCTTTCAAACTTTGATCATTGAAAATATAGAATAACTATTTCTTTCAAACTTTGATCAAATAAAGAGAAACAAACAATCAAATTTATGTTGAATTTTAATTTTTTTTTTGAGATAATCCTTATCCTAAACCCCAAATTTGAGGGGACTCTCTTAATCTACACCTGACGGATTTCTCGTGTGTTAACAATTTGGTTATTGATTGTTGACTCAACCGCAATGATGGTATTTAGCCTCCATCTGGACTCGGAACAAACCAATGGTCTACAAAACTCTGTTGAATGGCTTAAAGTCATATGCATGTCACTAATTATAATCTTAGAATGAATGCGTGAATCGATATAGCCAATTAAATTGTGTTGAAAAAACCGTAGTGGATCATTCAGATTTATTTAGATGTTTGTTATAATTCTTATAACAGAAGGAGGTTCTCATGGTCTGCCAAGTGCCATGGGGATGTGAAGGTTATCACTCGTACATCTTCTGCTCCATAAAATTCAAAGGGCTAAAGAAGCATTGCATTTCTAAAAATGTATATATAGGCCTAAATGGCAGAAAAATTACAAATAAATTTTTAAGTGGACATGAGCTGAGATCTCTCCATCAAGTCAAGGAGATCACAGTTCAATTTCTTCTATCAACGTAGACATCACCAATTTTATATTATATTTTAAATAAAAAATAACTTAAATATAGAAGATATTTATATTCCAAAATAAAGAAAAACTTACTTGCTAAAACTTAATTTGATACGTTGTCATTTTAACCTGGGATTGAATAATATTGCAAAAATTTGACGATCTATGTTAATCTTGGGATTAACCACTTTTTGAGTTCTCAACAACTACATAATAAGAATAATTACCATGCTTAAAAAGTAAGGTGTTGTCTCTTTACCATACAAGAGTAAAACGTTTTCTCTATATAATAAAACGTTGTCTTTCTATATTATAGGTAGACTATATGTTTTCCCATTCTTTTTTAGTTAACTTATAATCAGAAAATCAAATCAATTCAACAACTTTGAATCCAATCTAAGATGTCCATATATGCATATAATTTTCATATTATATAGTGATCCAAATTCATTATAAACATTGTACAGTACACCAAGTATTCACCTAGTACAACTTCACTCAACCTTTCTATACCTATGGTTCTTCCAATGCTAATGTCTACTCCCACGACAAAGCAATCATCAAAAAATTGCTCTCAACTAGGAACTTACAATGGCCATGACACACGATGAATCAACTAAGTGCCCTAATGGAACCCAAAGGGGAGAGCAAAATGTTAACGTAAGCTATCATATGCACTATTTTTTCTATGGTTTATGGTTTGTGTTTTCTTTACATGGACAATTTTAAATAGAGGCATTTAAGATTATATGTTTAATTATTAATAAAATAAAAAAATATATGATATTTTTACAAGGAGTAGTTTATTTATTTTATATTTTTGACTTTACTGTTTGGGTAATCAGATAATTTTTTTTGGTAAAATCCAAAATTTTTCATGTTTAAATTGTATTTTTGAATCCATAAATAAATTCATCATCCTCAAATACCTCATGGCATCCAAATTATGTAATTTTCACAGCTAATAGTGAAAATAATTCCGGTATCCAACATTCATCTTCTTCTTCCTTAATTTTCATTTTCATAAATTATATTCATCTTATCTCAAACACTCTTCCTTAATTTTCATTTCATAAATTATATTTATCTGATCTCAAGCACTGAGTAGAGGGGATTATTTGCATAACGGACGAAGAGATGGCGAGTCTAAATCAACGACAAGCTAACCTGAAAATTCCCAGAGCAAAGTAGTGCTCCAATGGTAACTAACCATTCATTCATTCACATTAATCTTTTTTTTGCAATGGCTATGGCCAGAGATCACGTGGCTAAAATCATTTCATTTGATTTCAATGCAATCATTGACATAATTTCTAAATATTGGAGGAATTATACCAACTGTTCAACTGCAGATGATCGACTTATTGATATTCTAAACACAGATTTAACCATAATCCTTCACGCCCGTAGTGATTTTCAAGTAATCTCTGAAGTCACAAACTAAGGCATTCTCCACACAGAGGGTGAATCCAAATGAGGGATAGAGGTCGTACTGTTTGGCGTCCAATGTAACATATCAAAAAAAATAAAAAATAAACAAATGTGATACTGAATCTGAATGGAAATTAATAAAAAATATATCCATTGAATGGCATCATAAAGAAGTATTATTCATTTCGAATAGTACAAGGATAAATGCATTTCATATATACACAATCGTTATATAGGTTTAACAGTAATTCATGAATCGTCCGACTCTATTGATAACCCGAAATAAAATACAATGTATTCATTCCATATAATACTAAAGTAATACTTATTCAGACTGCTTAATTTGAATAACTTGTAATAAAATTTATCACATGCATTCAAACCAAAAAAATACTTCAGATCAATCGATTAACCCGAAGCAATAGTCATTGCATATATTTAACATAAAAAATTGCAACTATAATTCTGTAGATCACTTATAAAATCTGAACTAATATTCATTGCATATATTTAATATAAAATGAAACTATACTCTTATAGATCGCTTAATAAAACTGAAATCGAATCCATTACACGTATTCAAATAAGTTGAACTATACTCCTATAGATCGTTCGAATTGAATAATCCCCAAATGAAATCTATAATTACATATTTTCAATATCAACTACAGTAATACCCCTGTGGATCACCAGTTTCGACTATCCAAATAAAATTCAATGCATGTATTAAAAATGTTGATCCAACAAAAGATGAAGCTAGTGAAGTTGTTTTCACTCCAATACAAATTTAATTCCTCCAATATCATTTCATTTGATTTCAATGGAATCACTGATTTAATTCCTCCAAGCCAAGCCAAAGATCATGGGCTACAATTTTGTTTTAAAACATTTCAGTGGAATCACTGATTTAATTCCTCCAAGCCAAGCCAAAGATTATGGGCTAAAATTTTGTTCTATTTTAAATTCACAACAACAATAATTAAAGCATTTTGTTTTATTTTTTATAGTATTTATTTTCTATTTTAAATTCACAATAACAATAATTAAAGCATAAGCTAAAATTTTATTTTATTTTTTATTATATTTATTTTCAATTTTAAATTCACAATAACAATAATTCAAGCATGGACTAACTGCTTTGCAGCTATTTCTCTTGTTATATATTTTGATAGGCAGTATATATAACATTTGATTTGCATTGAATTGTTATAAGTTTTTGTATTAATTTAATTTGTTTTTTCTTTTTCCAAACTTTTACCATAAGTTTTTGTATTAATTTAATTTGTTTTTACTTTTTCCAAACTTTTACAATAGATATTGGATTTTAAAATTTTTTCTTCAATATTTATTTCTTCCTCTTCAATATTTATATTATATGTCATTTATTAAGAACTTGGGGTCTTATTACATAGTCGATGACGGGCTTATAGGAATTGGGAAACATCTTTAATGCTTGAATTCCACATGCTAGCTAGCGAAGTGTAGCATTTACATCATCTTCAAAGGTTCATAATATAATATTATTAAATTATTGATATTCACACATACTTCGAAGGTGAATGATATAATATATTTTTTTAATAGAAGTAAAAAAAACTTTTTGCTATTCAAAGGATGAATCAAAGAAGTTGCAATATTGCAGTAATAAGCTTAAGAGCCAATAAAATATTGTCCAAAGCAATAAAATGGGGACTTGCCAAGCGCCCAAAACAAAAGGCAGATTGCCCTCAATCTAATAGCACCTAATTCTGACCTAATTCTGATAGAAAACCCAGTAACTAAAAATTCAGAAAATAGAGAAAGTTCACAGCATGACCAATCCAGCCACCAATAATAAAAGGATCAATAAAACCTCATCCTATGAACTTCAATGAGAGTACTATCCTAGAAACCACGAATATGTGCCCAGCCATCCTCCAAAGATAAACCTTCTTTGAATAGGGAATCCGCTTTCTCATTATAATTCCTCGTGATATGAGCAAAGTGAACAACCTCAAAACTGTCTATCAATTTCCTAATGTGCTTTTGCCAATGAAAAAGGAGAGAGATCTGAAGGCGATGATTGCTTCGGAGCCAATTTATAATGGCGGAAGAATCCCCAAGAAGCTGGAAAGAATGTAACTCTTTAACCTTGGCTATCGTCAAAGCTCCCCAGCAAGCTAGAAGTTCTGTACGAGTATTAATACCGACCCCACACCCCAAAATTACCTTCAAATGCATCCTCAAATTAAACACGATATAAATTCCAGCACCACAAGTACCACTTTGTTCTGCTCCATCAAAATAGACCACCGGTAAATCTGTAAAGATAGAAGGGATCCTAAGAAAAACCTTCTTAGTCTTTGAATGTCCCAATGAAACGCCAGAGATGGTAAATGAAATTGACAGCTCCCACCATAGAAAAATTTGAATCTCCAAATAAGATAGAGCAGCGGTACCTCCATAAACCCCAGATAAAAAGGGACAGAAAACTTATGGTTTTTCGATGAAACCTGTGCCAATAATGAAAGATTTATGCCAAAGAATCCTCAGTCAATGAGCCAATAATTTGGGAGCGAAAAGAAAGTTCATCCCACAGCCGATGGGTCACCGTGCATTGAGCAAAGAGATGGTCCATCATTTCAAAAGCAGCATTGCACAATGGGCAGGCAAAGGGACCCATACCTCCACGGTGCCAGTAATTCTCACTGGTCAAGATGCAATTGTGGAGAGCCATCCACAGGAAACATCTGATTTTTAGCTGCACCTCCCAATTCCAAACAGACGAGTGCCACCATAACTGAGCAGGAGAATCGGCATCCACGGCAATAGCCTGATAAGCATGACTAGTTTTAATCGTGCCAGAAGAGTTCAGGAAAGATCAATCTAACTCATCATTATCAGGACAAAGGGCGATACCAGCATGAGTCAATTCAGAAATATAGCTGTTCCACGCCATAGTATCAGACTCAGAAAGATTAAGTGCAACCGCAGAGATCCAATAACTGCCCACCGCCTCACCAAACTCGTCTGACCGAGCATGATTTAGATAATAAATACCTTTCTGCAGAAGGGTATGTAAAGTCTGATCCGGGAGAGAAATAAGACGGGTCGTTCCCACAATATGATCAGTGCCAACAATGATCTGGAATCCATTGCCCACCCTCCACGCCAGCCAACGTTTAAGAAGCGGAACAGACTTAATCAGACCAGTCCAAACCGAAGATGCCTGTCTGCGAATCTTAGAAAAACCTCTGATCCAGTGGATGACCGAATTGCATTTTAGATATTTGTCCCTGATCACATTACTCCACAAACCAGTGTCGAATAAAGCCCTCCACAAACTTTTCAAATGAAGGGCTTCAGCAACCCAGAAAATGTTTCGAATGCCCCATCCCCCATCTCCACAGGAGTACAGATTCGTTCCCAAGACACCAGGTAATAATTTCGACGCTCCGGACCAGATTTCCACAGAAAGCTAAATGAGATCTTCCTCATCGAATGCAAAATAGAAATAGGAACATTTTCCATAGTGAGCCAATAAATCGGCAAGCTCAGAAGGACCAAGTTCAATAGAGTCAGTCTACCACCCAGAGATAATTTCCGAAAAGTCCACGAGGCCAACCTACACTCAAACTTTTGGATCATCCAGTGCCAGTCCACGCTGCGGTAGTCATTAGTTTTGAGGAAATACCCCAGGTAAAAAAAAAAAACCCATCTTAAGATCCCGAGTCTCCAATGGAATGGGGTTCTTGATTTGCTCATGATAATCCTCCGAGTAATTAACAGAATAAAAACCTACTTTGGGAAAACTTATGCACATTCCAGTAGCCAAGCAGTAAAGATCGATGATAGATTTATAATACAGCCACTCATTTATGTGCCCAATGCCGAACAACACATTGTCGACAAACAGAACATGAGTAACCCAGTGATGAGCCGAGACTTTTATCCCTTTAATATAGCCTTTCGACTTTGCTTGGAGAACAAGTTTGCTTAGCCCTTCAATTACTAAGAGAAATAATAATGGAGACAGCGGGTATCCCTGACGGAGACCCCTGGTAACCTTGAAGAAAGAGGTTGGACAGCCTTTAATTATCACTGCAAAGTTAGCAGACGTGACCCATCCCATTATCCATTGAGTAGTCATGAAATCCAACCCATACTATAGAAGTAGTAGCTTGAAAAAAGACCAATCGACTATGTCATAAGCTTTAACCAAATCCAACTTCAGAACAACACTCGCTTGCTGACCATTAGAGTTTGCCGAATGAAGTGCTTCCTGGGAAACCCCAAGTGCATCAAAGATCAGTCTCTCATGCAAAAAGCCAAATTGTTCCTTAGAGATCCCGCTAGACAGGCCCTTCTTGATCCGATTTGCAATAGTTTTTTAGATGACTTTGTAAATTAAATTACATAGTGAAATTAGTCTAAAATCTTGAAATGACTCAGCATTGGATATTTTGGGAATAAGAGCAAGGAACGTAGCATTGATTCCACCCGGGACAATGTCGTTGTACCGGACTTCATCAACCAACTTCACCAGCTCAGGACTAAGAAAATAAAAAAAATTGAAGGAAAAATTCAGTGGACCAACCATCTGGTCCAGGACTTTTAACCTTAGCCATATCTTTCAAAATACCTTCAATTTCAGCAATAGTAACCGGGCTTCCAATAATAATAGTATCTTCCTCATAAAATAATTTAGGCATTACCGAAAGGATCTTAAATTGAGCTTCGAGATTGTTGACTTGAGGCTTTGAAAGCAATTTGGAAAAATATGAGACAACCTCCAGTTTGATCTCCCGCTGCGTAGAAAGCAAAATGCCTTGGTCATTCCGAATATCCAAGACAGCTTTTTTTAACTGTCTCTGAGCCGCATATGAATGGAATTTTTTTATGTTGCTATCCCCACTGGATAACCACAATGCCCGTCTTTTGAGCCTCCATAGCTCCTCTTCATGAGCAAGAATGACAGACTTTTCAGCTTCTAATGATAGAATCTCATCTGACTTGGAAATACCTTGGGGGGCAGTGTAAAGAATATTTAATTCAAAATCAATCCGACTTAGATTCGAAACTAGCTCCAACTTTTTTTTTAGAATCTAAGGGGAGACCAACGCCTTTAAAGAACGGAGAAAAGAAGGCAACCTGTGCAAAGACAAACCAATGAAGGACTTGTGAAAACGATCCCAATGCTGAGTAACAAGATGAACAAAGGAGGCATCCTCCGACCAAATAGGACAATATTTAAATGGGTAATTGTTACGATCACCATTTACTCCCAATTTCAAAACAATCGGCATGTGGTTTGAAATGTGGACATTCTCCACCCAAGTACTGCAGAAATCAAGCCCAGAGTAAAGAGATTCTTGTACCAGAAAACGATCAAGATGTTTTGCAACAACATCCATTCTCTTCCTGCCATTCCGCCAAGTAGGTAAAAATGGAGAAGGGACAATGTCAATTAAATGGTGAGCATCCAGCATATTCAAAAACCAATCATTACTGCTGGCATCACAAGCCCTTGAGCCCCACGAATCCCGAGCAACTAGTGTAAAATTCAAGTCTCCAGCAACTATAAGATTCCCAAGGTCTAAAAGCCCGCTATCCCTGAGCTCAGACCAGTAACTCATCTTATCACCAACTGCCCCATAACAGTTAAACAAATGAAGAGAAATATTTAGTTCTTGACTCCGACCAGCCAGAAGAATCACTTACATGCACGCATATCAATCAATCCAAGTTAACATCTAATATAATTATACATTCGAAATTTTTTGGTCCTAAGTACTTGTTTGAGAAGAGCATTAATCAACCCTTCCCATTACATTATTTGCCAATCAATATTTTATAAGCAAATTTCCACCACCATTCTCCACCATCTCTACAAAACTACACCGAGAACCCTTGCTATTGCAACTTACTTGCATGTTCCACATATCTTTGGCGCCTTCATCACTTGAAGAAGGAGACTCAAACAATTTAAACAATTTACAATAGAAGACAAACAATCAATAATTTGTTAATTTGTAATTGGCATAATTGCAAGACAAATTGAACTTAGGGAGCTATTATCTTTGATCTACCTTATGCAGGAGATCCAGACGATTCAACCAAACAAAGTTATTTTGCTTATTAGTTAATGAAGGTACAAGTTACTATGTTGAACTATTATTGTGTTACTAATTTCATTTATTCATGAGAGCAAAATTTCAAACTATTATTTTCATTGTTTTCTTCTGTTCATCGATGCAATTCATGAGTACCAAATTGACACCAAACATCTTAGTAAAATATCAAGCAATTAACATAGAATAACACCATGTTAGCCTCAAGCAACACCATTTATTCAAAAATCTCAATACTTACTAAACCATACAAGCAGTGCCTGGTATTTGGATTGAAACCAAGTGGTTTCTTTAGAGATGTATGTAGGACATAATTTTGTGTTCGCCCTCCCCAAGGACATTTGCATAAGAAAGTATGACTTAAATATTAAATAAAAATTAACAGTTATGTGCAGAAACCAGAGGTGAAATAGACATGATTTACAAATATACAAATCAGTCATGAAAGGGAAAACAAGATTACAAGAAAGCAATTCTAACTTCTGAACAAAGATTAAAATCACTTTCAGGATTATGTGGTAACATATCAAAACTACCTTGGGAAATGAAGGATAATGCAAACCTTGATTTTACGCCATCCTGAGTCGTTGTTTAATCTCAAATGTAAATAGTACTACAAAGCAACAGACAGTGTGGCCATAAATTTTGGAACAGGGGCAATGGAATTTGAGTCATGGACTTTTGATTTCTCTTTTAAGGCCATAAATTTACCTTTTAGCTCAAACTCTGTTCTTAATTTGTCTTCTTATGTGGTCTGACAAATCCACAATGTAAATTTATTAAACAAGAAGGGGCACTAGGTCAGTTGGAACTTGAACTGGCATTGGCTATGTCTCTACTATTGATGTAGGTGGTACCCTCTCTTGTGTATATGGGTTGCAAGCATCGTACTAAGAAGTGACTCTAACCTTAGAAGTGGCCAAATGTGAAAGTGGGCCTGCTTCCATCGCTTCAACATAAGAAACACCTACATCAACGAGATTTGGTTATGCTCCTTCCTTTGCTTATGCTAGGAAAACTAAATCAATAGGCTTTGGCTTTGGATATACATACAATAACTGAAAAAGGCTATGGTTTTGGATCCACTCAGTCAGTAAGCCTTCGAACATCGACTAGGTTGCTTAAGCAATAGAAATTGTAACTACTGAGTTAACTTTTATGAAAGCCAAATTTCATGGGTTTTATTTTGAAATAGATGGGATCCGCTTCATTGATTACAATTAGTTTCTTACCTGGTATATCTAGTCTAACAACCTAATCTTGGAATCAAATATCCCTCCAACATTCATGAGTCCATAAAACTTGACTCATTCCATCATTTATGAGTCTAGAAAACCTATTTCTTTGTATGATAAGTTATTTTTTTGGGTTATAGCAGATCTATCTTAATTTACATGGTTTGATAGAGAAAGTAAGATGTGAATCTATAATTGCTAAAATATATAGATTTAAAATAAATTTAATGTTATTTATTAGTAATGTTTTTAAGATAAATAGTGAATAAGATTGTTTTTTTTCCTAGACTGTTTTTTTTGTATTGATTTGTATTTTATTTTTAATTTATTAGCATTATCATTCATTTTATAACGACACATCTCTCCATACATACAACTAAATTGGAATGAAATTTACCTTCAATCTTCGACAACAGTCGGTAGAGACTTTCTCTTCTTTTTTGTTGTCCACAATTCCTAGCATCAACACTATTTTATGCAAATCCAACTTCACATCGATCATCATCATTAGTGTACTTGGTGGGTTTCATAATTCATAATAGCACCCCCCTTTTTCCAAGGTTAAATTGCAACTTATTGGAAGCCATTGCCTTAACAACCAATATTGTTGTAACCAAAATCTTAAAATCAACTCCCGAATGGAAAAGTGGTGTTACAAGTAGCACAATTTTTTTCCAGGGTTAAAAGTACAATTTGTTTGAAATCAAGGCCTTAATAATTAATACCATTGCAACCAAAATCCTAAAATCGATTTTTGAATTAAAAAGAGGCTCTAGCAATATCACATTTTTTCTTTTAAACTTAAAATTGCAATATTTTTTAAACCATAACCCCATAAACCAATACTTTTGGAAATAAAATCGCTCTACCCACCCCACTCCACCCCCGCTCTCCACTCCCCCTAAAATCCCTAAAAAAACGTATTAAAAAAAGTCAAATAAAACCAAAATAACAAATTAAAAAAATGTAAACAAATTAAATATGAAAGTAAAATAAATACATAAAAACAAATTAAAAAAAACTTTTAAAAACCAATTTTAGATAAATAATTTATTTAAAAAAACTTATAAAAATATTAAATAAAAGGAAAAGATTTAAAAATCATATGTTAAAAAATATTAAGTTTTCTTCTTTCTTTTACTTATTTTTAAGGGTAAGGTGAGGGTGGCGTGGGTGGATAGGGCGATTTTGTTTGCAACAATATTAGTTTTTGAGGTTATAGTGTCAAAAATGTTGAAATTTAACCTATAAAAGAAAAGAATGCCACTTCTAATATTTCTTTTTTATTTGATGGTTGATTTTAAGATTTTGGTTGAAATAATAATAGTTGTTAAGGTCATGGTTTCAAACAAGTTGTAATTTTAACCTTGAAAAAAATGGATATTACTTGTAGCACCACTTTTCAATTTGGTGGTTGATTTTCATATTTTGATCGCAAAAATATAGGTTGTTAAAGCCATGCTTCAAACAAATTGTAATTTTAACCCTGGAAAAGAAAGGGGGTGCTACTGCTAGCACCACTTTTTAATTTATGGATTGATTTTAAGGTTTTTGTTAGCAACATTAGGAATCATGGTTTAAAAATGTTATTTTAATTTTGTAAAAAAGGGTGTGGTTGGTGGTGCACTTCTCATTTTAACGTCACATTTTTTGTTTGGTTGGTGACTATATTTAATGTGGATCAAATAATATATGGTATCGATGATGGTTGGATAAAGAGTTAGAAAATTCATTAAAGTAGCACTCTGCATGAGGTCCAAACTTTAGCCTACAAGGTCCATTTGCATGTAATTTTTTTTGTCTAATGGGAATTCTAAAAAAGGCTAAAACAAAGTTTTTGGGGTTATCGATCTCAATGGAGATTACAAAAATTAACGGGAATTCTAAAAAAGGCTAAAATAAAGTTTTTGGGGTTATTGATCTCAATGGAGCTTACAAAAATTATTCTTATCCCAAAACATATAAAATCACTCTTTAAAAAAAATCCCTATCGATTAGCTACTTTATCGATATGCTACTTTAATGAAATGAGCCAAAGGAAAAGCAAAATATATCATCTCGCCAAATATTGCAAAGCTTTGGTGTCTTTCACACTTTGCTTTTGAGAAAATGAGGTTCTAAGGTTGTATGTGGGAGTTATGCGTTTACAAAGCATAAAACCATGGAATCACTTATTAGAAAACTATTGGTTTGGAATCTCATCATCTAGCTTTTGTCTCTATGTGGCATCATGTGCCAGTTAGTATGAACTCTAATGAGCAAAAGAAAGAATTTCCTAAGATAACTTAGAGTGGCTGAGGGAGTGTCTTTTAGAAATGCATGGGAGTTAGTGATGAATATGATTGATGACAATCCATTAATGACAAAGGCTGGAGGACACATATAGCATGATGACACACATGGTGACAAGGACAATGACATGGAATGATGTGGAAGCAACATTAAGATGGACAAATGACATTGACATGACAAGATGCTTGATGACAAGAAGCATGACATGACAAGGATGGCAAAAGATGACATGGAAGATTAAGGACAAAGACAATTGATGACAAGGATGGAGACATGACACTGTGGGAATCTTAAGAAGGTCCATGGGCATTCTAAAGGCAGGCCTGCGAGCATTTCTTCTAGGTTGCGCGGGCATCACAAATGACTAGCTACGGGCATAATCCATGCCCTTGCGGGAATTTCTAGATGGAGCTGCGAGCATCTCAATGTAACCCTTGCGGGTATCCTGGAAGGCCCTTTGTGGGCATCTGTAGAGGCTTCCTGCGGGCATCCTTAAGAGGCCCATGTGGGCATCTTGTGATGGTCATTGTGGGCATAAGTTAGAAGCTTATGCGGGCATCTTTAGTGACTAATGCGGGCATGTGGAAGGACCACTGTGGGCATTTTGTAGAGGTATGTGGAAGGCCCTTGAGGGCATAAAAGTATGGGCTTGAAGACCATGTTAATATATATATATATTCTCAAGGATAACATGGAAATAAAAAATATTATTTGAAAGAATAAAAAATGGAATTAATAAGTCAGCCTCCTAATATCATGGAAAGAACAAGCATAAATAAAGAAGACAAGTTCTATTTTGAATGACATAGTCTAAAGTTGGTGTTTATTGATATATATATCAGTGTGAAAGATGATCTATGATTGAATGTTAAAGTAGAAATGCAAATGATACAAGTTAGGGGTTGAATTTTCAAAGAAGAAGTAGAAATTGAACTAAGTGCTCCCTCACTGATTCACCCCTGCCCCCCTCTCAGTGAGCCATTTTGTCTAACAATTGGTACCAGATCAAGCCTTCATCATAAGCCTAGCAAGCTTGAATGAGATCCGTGGACACAAGTGAAAGGAAGGTCATGGAGGTTTATTCAGAAGATGGAGTTCCATTGTTTAATGGATCAAACTACGAGTCTTGGAGCATCAGAATGAGAGTTTATTTACAGGCACAAGGATTTGACCTTTGGCAATATGTTGTAGATGGTTACACTCCTCCAAAAGGGAGACCAAAGGGAGCAACAACTAAGAAGCTACATGATAGCAATGTAAAGGCTCTAAGCGTGATTATGAAGGGCTTACCTCAATCTGAGAAGGAAGGAGTCAATATTCGAATGTACACTTCAGCCAAGAAGCTTTGGAACAAGCTGCAAGATACTTTCTCAAAGGATCAATTGCAAAAATCTCAAGAGGAATGTCAAGGTTTGATAGGACAAATGGAAAACAACCTTGAAGAAGATCTAAGAAGGAAACTCAATATGAAAGTTGAAATCTGCCAAAGGCAGGAACAGGAAATTCTTTCTTTAAAAGAAATTTTGGTCAAGGCAAATGATGAATTAATAACTAAGTCAAAGTTTGGAAAAGGTACTATGATTTTGGATCACATTCTCAGCCATCGGATATCTCCACATGACAAGATCGGGATAGGATATGACAAGTCACAAAAGAATTCTAAAGAAGGAGAAAGTTCCCAACCATTTCAAGAAAAAATTGAGGAAAAATCTAGAAGTAATAAAGACAGCAGAGAAAAGTGCCATGATCAACAAGGAGCAAGAAGGACCCGATCAACAAGAAGGTCTAGGTTACAGAAGGGACCATTTAATTCCAGGTATGAAAATAATTTTAATGGTTATTGCTATGCATGTAATGGTTTTGGTCACAAGGCCGAGGACTGTACGTTCCATGGAAGAAGAAGTACTGGAAAAATGAGATGCTGGACATGTGACCGAATTGGACATGTTGTTGCAAACTGTCACACATTGAGATGCTTCACTTGTGGAGGTGTTGGTCATAAATCCCCAGTATGTGCAAGTCCAAGAAGATATCCTATGAGAAGTTTCTCATACCCATCAACAAAGAAAATCAACGATTCTTGGAAGAAGAATGACACAGACAGTTTTGAAAGACAAAGGAGAAATGATCTCAGCCAAGGACGCACTAAGGTATGGGTGAAAAAGAACATTCTGCTAGATCTAAATGAAGTGGATGATAAGTGCACAAGTGGAGATGGCTGCCATGTGGCAAGACATACTTGAGGTCTCTTGAAGACCATAAGTACACCTTGAGTTCATGGTGTTTTGGAGGATGAACTCAAAGGTAAGTGAAGGCTGCTCCAAACAGGTCCAAGGATCGTGGCATACTGCTAGGGGGAGCAAGAAATCTATTGAAGAGATCAAGTGTGGGACAACTTGTCATTGAGGCATGCTTATGAATTTAATATATAGAGCTTTGATGAAGTCTGAAGCAGCTCAGGGGGAGTAGATATATGAAGACCAAGAAAATGAACATTTTCATATAAAAATCATGGTGGTAAATGTGTTCAAATATTTTATCTTGATAAATACATTTCTGGGTATACTTCAAGCATGTAATTTTCGGACAACTCAGCAAGGATAAGAAACATTAAATGGGATAACCTAAACAAATTTTTGTGGCTATACAACTATTGGTACCAGCAACATGTCGGATAAGGGAAGTAATAAGGAAAGCTACATCATGCAACAATAATTCAAAGAACATTTACACCTCGAGTTCACTTCAGCCAAGAAATATGTCATGCATAACTTGGAGGACTTTGTTGGCTTTAAGTTTCTAGGAACAACAACATATAAAGCAATAACAACAAATGGTAGATCAATGAAGCATCTTGACAGGGTGAAATAAGTTTTCAAGTTAGCAGACAGTACTTTGACATGACAACTGATGAAGTAGTCTACAGTTGATCAAGTTGGAACAGCAGGAGATCAAGCATTATTGATGACTTCAAGAATACAATTTTTTTGGGCATTGTGAAGCTTTTGATGGCTAGTTGGTCCTTTCTCATTAATGTCAAAGGGGGAGAGAAAGCTTGGTTTCCATCAGTGACAAAGGGGGAGATTGATGAAAAGTCATGATTGTCATTGATGACAAGCCATTAATGACAAACGCTGGAGAACACACATGGCATGATGACACACATGGTGACAAGGACAATGACATGGAATGATGTGGAAGCAGCATTAAGATATACAAATGACATTGACATGAAAAAATGCTTGATAACAAGAAGCATGACATGACAAGGATGACAAAAGATGACATGGAAGATTGAGGACAAAGACAACTGATGACAAGGATGGAGACATGAAACCGTGGGCTTCTTAAGAAGGTCTGCGAGCATTCTAAAGGCAGGCTTGGAGGCATTTCGTCTAGGCTGTGCGGGCATCACAAATGACCAGCTGCATGCATAATCCATGCCCTTGCGGGCATTTCTAGATGGAGCTGTGGGAATCTCAATGTAACCCTTGCGGGCATCCTGGAAGGCCCTTTGCGGGCATCTGTAGAGGTTGCATGCGGGCATCCTTAAGAGGCCCATGCGGGCATCTTGTGATGGTCATTGCAGGCATAAGTTAGAAGCTTATGCGGGCATTTTGTAGAGGTATGTGGAAGGCCCTCAAGGGCATAAAAGTATGGGCACGAAGACCATGTTAATATCTATCTATCTATCTATATATATATATATATATATATATATATATATATATATATTTTGTTAAGGATAACATGGAAATAAAAAATATTATTTGAAAGAATAAAAAATGGAATTAACAAGTCGGCCTCTTATTATCATGGAAAGAACAAGTATAAATAAAAAAAGACAAGTTCTATTTTGAATGACATACTCTAAAGTTGGTGTTTATTGATATATATATCAGTGTGAAAGATGATCTATGATTGAATGTTAAAGTAGAAATGCAAATGATACAAGTTAGGGTATGAAGTTTCGAAGAAGAAGTAGAAATTGAACTAAGTGCTCCCTCACTAATTCACCCCCCCTCTCAGTGAGCCATTGTGTCTAACAATTAGTTCAAGTTCTCATCTAGTAAAGCATGCAATTGCTTTGAGAATGTCTTTTATGCCTTCTTAAAGAGTATGCAATTGTTTTTATAATGTTTTATATGTCTTCTTAAAAAAAAACATACAATTTCTTTTAGAATGATTTTCATGCCATTCTCTAGGTAAGAGAGCTTGCAATGTAAAGAGGACATATTGCTCACCTCAAGGCCAACGACCTAGTGCCTTATCATTTGAACCCAAAAAACTTTCTAACTCAACAATTTGCTAAAAAAATTCATCATGCTACAAATGATCCTTCAAATTAGCATTTTTTATACACCTAGACAAGTGTTGTTTTTTGGTTTAAGCTTTTATTCCAGGAAAATGAGCCAATAGAAGTAAGCCGTTAATTTTAGAGTTAAACAAGTAATCCATAAACTACCTTGTATATTCCAATGGCCAACTCAGCAAAACAAAGATAAAATTAAAACAACTACACTGAACTTATGCTTTACTACGTGACTATTTTTTAGCAAAGATAAAAAAACATATCATTTGGATTATTTAACAACTGCAACATATGAAATAGACTATAATAGAAAACCAAACAAATATTTACCCTAGAAAACCATATGGGAAATCCAACATTCAATGAAGAATCTTGCATATTGTCTTCTTATATTATGGAGATTACAACAAATATTACAAAGATTTCATAGCATGTTGTGAAGCTATGAAACACTATAGTCTTCTATAATGCTCTACAAAATGATTTTGTCTCTTTGATCTATTAGCAACTTGTCCACACTAATTCTCATACTATGGAATAGATGATGGCTAGTGAAAAAGTGAGCTCTCTTCCCTTCTTCAACTAGGTTCTTTAAGGTAGAAATAGGGTGTAATACCCCCATTTTGACCCTTAGGACATATTTGGCTTTCAATGTAAATATTGTATACATGTGATGTATGTTTTCCTAGCGTGGAGCTCAAGGCCAAGGCCCCGCTAGTGGATACTCGGTTTTTATGTAAAAGGCAAGTATTAGGCATTCTGTTATGCATGTGCTATTAAGCCATGGGACATTGTAAATGATGTAAATATTAATATTGCAATAAAAATACCAAGAAAACTGGCTATGGAGGCAACTAATAAGAGGGGGCCATGTGTATCCACTAGGGAGAGGTGAGGGGGTTGTGGGATTGAACCATAGAATTCCAAATGTCATCTTTAGAACCCCTTTGATCTTCCTGGATGACATTTAATTCTGTTGCAGAAGGTGGTTGAAGAAACTGTTCATGAGGTCGATGGAGTGTGGGAAGACCCCGAAAATCCGGATGGCAGGGTATGGGGATCTGTTTTCCTTGATCCACAAGTCACTCTACCCCTAGGAATCCGTATTCCATAATCCCCATTCCATGAGGGACTACCAATTGAATTTTAGAGAGCAAAACAAAGAGCCGAGTGGGAAGGGAAGAAGGAAATCACGATTATGAGAAAACCCTGATTTGGAGTGTTGAATTTGCCCAGAAATTCGTGTGGGAAGCTCAATCCAGTAGGGGATCCGTTGGCCTGAACCTTAGGGAAATTTTACAGAATGTGAGATGCTCAGAAACCCGTGGGAAGACCCTATGTTGATAGCCGAGAACCCAACTATGGGATAGAGTTGCTTTGGCCATAGAAATTGAGAAAATCCAAGTGGAAATGACAGAGAAGAATAAGATAGAAGGTAGGGTTGCTTGATAAACCCAGTGAAGGATAGAGTCTCAAGGAACTAGTATCTTGGACCTTTCTATGCCCACCCTGAAGAGCACTGGAGGGAAGGTATGGCCCGAGGGACTATGTAGCAGTGAAGAGAATACTTCCTTGTGTTGGGTGTGGTAGGTATTGTGGGTGCCAAGACTGTTTGAGTGTGAATTGAGAGGCATGTAGCTCTGAGGTTGAGCTCATTGGCTTAGCATCCTCCTCCCTTGTTCCTTAAATGCTTAATAAACCCAATTGTGTGTTGGCTTGGCATGTTTGTTGTGTGGAGCCATGGCTATGAGTGAGCATGTTTACTTCCTCTTTACTGGATACACAACCCAGCTCGGGGGTGGTCTCTTAGCGGAGAGAATATAGGCTGGACAAAGACCTATGGTTGGATGGAACGTTGCTCTCACATAGCCAGTTGCTTGGATAGTCCATCTTATAAGATAAGTGCTCTCTGTGGTTCTAAATGATACTAATTCCTATGTTATGATTATTTGTTATTGCAAGTCAGATTGAATAAAATGATCAAAGGGAATTGAACAGTAGGAAGTCTGTGAATGAGCCTAACCATGAGGATGGTTCATTTGTTGTTGTTTCATTATTTTACTCGTGTTAATATGTTGTTAGTATTGCATGTTGTAGATGCATTAACTAGATTTAATTCCACTATGTATGTTTACTATGCATTACACCCTTCCTTAGAATATTTGAACTTCATCATATGAGCTTGGGGAATGAATTAGACACCCCCTGATGTGTTCATGCCCCCTCTATAGTCAGATGAAGGGACGGGCCTTGATAGGGTGTTCCCAAGATTCTTGGCAGTGGGGCAAGGAGGCTTTGACAGAGTTGGAGGCCACCTTTGGGGTTGGAAGAAGGACAAGTCAAAGTTCTCATGTGTGGCATGGGATCATACCATTGCATAGAGATCGCTGAGCGATTTCCAACGCTACCGAGTTTGCAAAAATTGGACCCGGGATGAAGAAGTTATAAGCTTGGGAAGTTGGCAGTAGTAGGGGTATGTGATCCCGACCTTCCGAACCCACAATGCGGATTGTGGATTGCGGAGGATCAAACCTTCAAAATTATATGTTGTGGACCTGGATTTCTGAATCCTCAAGGTGGATTGCGGATTGCGAAAGTTGGAAGGTGATTTTTCCCCGCAGTTGTGAATTGAGTTTCCAACTTTCACAACGCGGATTGAGTATTGCGGAAGTTGGATGAGTGATTTTCCCGGACTCGTGAATTTGAGGTCTCAACTTCTGAGTTCTGCAACGCAGATTGCGGATTGTAGAATTCAGATAAGTAAATTTCCTGGATTGGTAAATTTTGGGGTTTTGACTTAGGACTTCCGCATCGCGGATTGCGGATTGTGGAAGATGGAGGCGTGATTCGACAAGGTGATTTTTTTGGGTTTCGACTTCTGATTTCCGTACTGCGGATTGCAGATTGTGGAAGTTGGAGGTGCGATTCCATCTAAGTTGAAATTCGAGGTTCCGAATTCGAACTGTGGATTGCGGATTGCGAACCGAAGATCGTTGCGGCTATGTGTAGGAGTAGAGAGATTTAAAAAAAATTAGCGGGTGACTCTAGGTTTGTCTCCCATTGCCTCTAAAGGGAACCAAGGGGATTGGGGACGTGACATAGGGTTAGGATTAGGTTTAGGATTTTGAAACCCTCTTGGAACCTCCATGAAGTTTCTAGAAGTTTATAACGGATTCATATCCATTACTAAATCCCCTATTCGAATCATGGTAAGTTGACATGGTTGCCACATAGTTAGGGGAGGAATATGTGGATCATTACATTGTCAGGACCCAACATTTCTCATACAAAATTTGTATTAGGCACACGATAGATCATTGGAAATATATCAAAGAGAAGAACAATTTTTGTCAAGGTTTAGAAAATCCTATGACAACCCTAGGCCTTCACAACGCTAAAAAATTGTATAGGGCTTCAAAAACGTGCTTGAAATGAATATCTCAAATTTTAACAAAATCAAAACCATCTCCATGAAAATGTTCGAATCCTTATCTCCCCATTGTAGAACATCAATAAAGCAATATGCTACTTATATAAATCCATTTTGGATCATCTCTCCTCATTTTGGAAGGGTTTTGGTCTCCAAAATATCTAGTTTTGAAGAAGATGAGAAAATAATTCATCAACTTTCTCCTTGAAATGTCATTTGGCCTTAGATTATAGCTAATATTTCAACCCCACTTGCCAAAGTTCTTGTTAACCCTTTCTGATCATTCTAATCTTCTTTTGCAAAATTTAATCCTTAGGTAATTATGTATGTGCATCTAGTGCCAAGTCTTTAATGGAGAGTAAGACTTGGTTGGCTTCATCCTCATCGAGCATGGATGGCTCATAGATTTTGGGTTTTCTATACTTAGCACTGAGTTGTATGTAGCCAATTTTCATCCCAATTCCTTGAGTGTTTATGTTTATAACCTCTCAAAAGTTGAACCGAAATTCGATTTGTTACCTCTATCTACCCATCAACTTGTAGGTGAAAGGCAATGGATCTATTTAATTTGGTATCTAATTCCTCCCATAGTGAAGCCCAAAAAACTCTGAGGAATCTAGTATCTCTACCAGAAATGATACACCTTGGAACCCCAAAGTGCACCCAGGTCCTTTCATAGAACAAGCTTGTAACTTCTTGTCCTTTGAAGGTCTTCTTACAAGCCATCAAAACATAAATATTGTTGAACCTAACCACTACAACGTACAAGTAGTAATGTCCGCTTCTTGTCCTCTACAAGCCACCAATAGAGTCCGTGGATGTGCTTTCCCATGGCCTTACATGCACTAAAAGTGGATTGTATAGTCCTTGCTTCATATTACTAGGCTTGCTTGTACAACATTAAATTCAACCTCTAATAAATCTAGCTACTTCTTGCATCTTGCTTCAATAAATATTCCTAACACAAAAATGAATAGCAACCTTGAAGGTGTGAGCCTCCCTTATAAATTGTACTCTTACTTCCTTTGGTACACAAAGGTTCCCCATCTTATAGAGTAATCCATATTGGAGATGTTAATCAAGACCTATTTGTTATTTTTTTCTTTGTAACAATTAAGACACCCCCTTGAAGTCCTCATTTTCCACATATTTTTCTATGTATGCTTCACGAGTTACTGGTTCCACGTGCATAATGGATCCATAATTTTAATCTTTGGAGTCGGTGACCTAGATAGAAAATCAACGAACTTGTTGGTTCTTTCCTTCTTATATTTAATCACCAAATGAAATTGTTGCAAAAATCCCATCCATTTATAGTGCTTTAGTTGTTAGAGTTTACTCTAAGCCTACAAGTGTTGCAAAGGTTGGTGATTAGCATGGATGATGGTCTCCTTAACCAACAAACAATGCTTCCACTTGTTCACTACTTAAACTAGGGCATAGAGCTCTTTGTCATATGTAGGGTAGTTCGACACTACTCCCTCAAATAAATCTAAATGATAGAAAACCAACCCCACTGCATTAGCATTGCTACAGTATCATACTCACCTGAAACTCTTGCCACTCTTGTTATAGCATGAAGTGGCCTTGCCATATGATGCAGAACTAGGTTTCAAGCCCATCCTGCTAGATCAAAGCACACAGTGAAGCAACACACGCAATAACAAGCACAACAATGGCCAAGAAGTACGGCTTTAATCTTATTAATCAAACTTCTCTTTACAGAGGAATTACAATGGAATTTTCTTTTTTTCTTTACAGAAAACAGAGTTGGTTTCTTATCCATCGTGCTATCAGCAGTCGTCCCCTTCCATAGAGTGTTCCCCCCTTATTATATTTCCCTCCAGAATCTTCCTATTGCTTCCAGGTGTGGTCAAACTTCATTAAATTCCCATCGGCCTCGGCTTGGTTCCTACGAGCATCTGACATTCCACAACAACTGTCTTAACTGCGCATTAACTTCTCCAACTACCTGCATAGTTATCCTTCTGCACTCTGATTCTGTCGATCGTTGGTCATCTCAAATTCTTTCTTGACTTCTAGATTTATCTGTCTGTCGGTATCTACTTCGATTGTTTTTCCCTTATGCCTTTCCTACCATCGACTTGTCGGTTGGTATCATGACTAATCTCTCGTCGACTACTCTTATGTCGCTTCCTTGGAACCGTCGAGTGCTTCCCAACCAATCTCGTCGATTCACCTTGACTTTTCTATCGGGCTAGATGCCATTGCATCATTATCCCAGGTTGAAAAGAACTACGCCTCGATTCTTCAATTCGTTGAAGTTCTCTTCTGAGATCCAGGTCGCTTCTTCGAGGCTTCAGTTCTTCCAATGAACTAGGTACTCCTTCTTCTTCTGTCATCAGGTCCTTCCGACTTCTCTTACGTCGAGTATCTCTTCGACTTCTTTTGTCGGTTGGACTGGCAGTTGTTCTTTCCAGTTAATGTCCGACGTTTCCCCACTTGACGAACCTTCCTCATAACTGTACAAGTTAGGGACATTAAATGTCGACGAAATGTTCATCTCTTCCGGCAGCTCTAGCACATAGGCATTATCAGAAATTTTTTGTAGGATCCTGCAAGGACCTATTTTCTTCAATTTCAACTTATTATACATTCTCCTCAGGAACCTTTCCTTCCGCAAATGCGCATATACCAAATCTCCTTCTGCAAATGAATGTAGTCGTTTCTTTCGGTCGACTCGCAACTTATATGCAGCATTGCTCTTCTCGAGTTGCTTCCTCACCTTATCATGCACTTCCTTCATGTGCTCTACAAATGATTCAACATCCACACTTCTCGTCGATCCTGTTGGTATCTCTATCAAATCGACTACCCCATGCGGGCTTCTCCCTTGCACTATCTGGAACGAACTCATTCCAGTTAACCAATTTATCGAGCTGTTGTACGCGAATTCCGACTGTGCCAACACATTTTCCCACTGTTTCGGTCGATCAATAGTTAGACATCTCAGGAGGTTTCCCAAACTCTTGTTAACGACTTCAGTTTGCCCATCGGTCTGTGGATGGTATGCAGAACTGAACTACAACTTGGTATCCAACTTCTTCCACAAAGTTCGCCTAAAATGACCCATAAACTTGGTGTCTCGATCTGACATTATACTCTTCGGGAACCCATGCAATCTCACAACTTCCTTAAAGAATAACACAACAATTCCAGTGGCATCATTTGTCTTCCTGCACGAAATAAAATGTACCATTTTAGAAAACTTGTCGACTACCAAAGATATGGAGTCGTTACCCTGTTGCCTCTTCGGAAACCCTAACACAAAATCCATACTGATATGTTCCCATAGAACAGTCGACACTGGAAAAGGTGCATACAGTCCCGTGTTCTAATTTCTCCCATTGGCATGATGGCATGTCCGACACTGTCGAACCCACTTCTCCACGTCTGTCACCAATCTTGGCTAGTGATACTTCTCTTCGACCAATGCTTTGGTCTTGTCGATGCCAAAGTGCCCTAACAATCCTCCACTATGTAGCTCCTGTATCAGGTTCTCCCTTACTGATCCTCGGGGAATACATAATTGAAGTCCCTTAAAAAGGTATCCCTCTTAGATAAAGTAATCCAAGTATAGATCTCGGTCGACACTCCATGGTTCCTTCAACGCTTTCCACGCTTCAGCAAAATCCTCGTCAGTTTCATATTTCGTCTTCACTGACTCTAACCTTGTGGCTTGAATAGTCGTCGTGCTCAATAGCGCAACTCATCGGCTACCTTATTTGACTTTCCCAACTTATGTCGCAACACAAAGGTGTAACTCTGCAAAAAATATACCCATTTTGTATGCCTTTGGTTCAACATGGTCTAGGTGTTCAGATATCTCAAAGCCTGGTGGTCGGTATATAACAAAAACTCTTTCGGCAAAAGATAGTGCCTCCATTACTTCAATGCCTTAATAATGGCATAAGCCTCTTGGTCATAGACCGAGTACTTCTTCTTGGCTTCTTCCAACTTCTCACTAAAGAACGCGATCGGTTGACCCTCTTGGCTCAACACTGCTCCAATCGCTACTCCATTGGCGTCACAATCAACTTGAAATACCTTGTCGAAGTCAGGGAGAGCTAGAACTAGTCTCTCTGTCACCTTTTGCTTCAACTTCTCGAATGCTCTTTAGATAGGTCCTGTCCACTTGAACTCACCCTTCTTCATACACATTGTCAGTGGTGCACATATCCAACTAAAATACTTGATGAACTTTCGGTAAAAACTTGAAAGTCCATGGAAACTCCTTACCTCGGTGGAATTTGTCGGTTTCGGCCACTCCAAGATAGTATTGACCTTCTCTGGGTCCATCTTCAACCCTCGAATCGATATTATGAATCCAAGGAACAAGCATTTCTGCAGATTTACCAACAGTTTTTCTTGACTCAGCCTCTACAGGACTTGTCGAAGATGCGACAAGTGTTCTTCCTTTGTCTTGCTAAAGATCAAAATTTCATCGAGATAGACCACAACAAACTTCCCCAAAAATGGCTTTAAGACTTCATTCATCAGTCACATGAATGTACTGGGTGCATTGGTCAACCCAAATGGCATAACTAACCATTCATACAGTCCTTCCTTCATCTTGAAGGTCGTCTTCTATTCATCACCTTCCCTTATCCTTATCTGGTGATATCCACTTTTTAGGTCGATCTTTGTGAAGTACTTAGCTCCACTCAAGCAATTGAGCAAGTCGTCCATCCTTGGTAATGGAAACCTGTACTTGATTGTGATCTTGTTGATGGCACGGGAGTCGGTACACATGCTCCATTCTCCTCCTTTCTTTGGCGCTAGTACAACTGGTACTACACACGGACTTAGACTCTCCCGAATCAAGCCTATGTCCAACAATTCATGGACCTGTCGGTCCAACTCAATATTTTCTGTCGACATCATCCTATGCAGTGCCTTATTCGGCAGACTTGATCCTGGGATCAGATCGATCTGATGGGATATGCTTCTTCTCGGTGACAACCCAGTCGACATCTCATCGACCATAATGCCTTTGAAATCCAACAACACCCTTTCGAATTCCGTCAAGCCTACTTCCGTTGGTCCTACAACACTTAGACCCTTAGGGATGATAGTGAAACAATACTGTTGCTTCTCTTCCTCCAAAAATTTCTTAGCTGAACACAACACCCTCT
Source organism: Larix kaempferi (assembly GCA_027924585.1). Classification (NCBI taxonomy): domain Eukaryota; kingdom Viridiplantae; phylum Streptophyta; class Pinopsida; order Pinales; family Pinaceae; genus Larix; species Larix kaempferi. Next base: position 3,031,640 of record BSBM01000792.1, read on the forward strand.
TTTCCCAATAGTCGTTCTCCTACCTTCGACTATTTTGTTCCTCGAGTAAGGGAGTCATCCAGAATCTCCTACCGTCCTTCTCGATCGTAACCACATTTTTGTGGCCATCTTAGATCATATTCCGGTCGTATTTCCATGGTCAGCCTAGAAATAGATGCCATGCGTCCATGGGAATCACATCGCATAACATGCTGTCCTATAACCCTCCGATCTTGAAGTTAATCAAACATTGTTGTGTCACCGTAACATGGTGACCCCTCTGTAACCATGATACGTTATATGGGTTTAGGTGTGGTCGACACTTCAATCCCAACTTGTCGATCACCTTCATCGAGACCAAATTCTCTGTGTTTCCTCCATCGACGATGGTCATACAACATTTATCTCGAATTTTCACCTTTGTCCGAAATATGGACTTCTTCTGTGTTGGTTCCAACTCCTCTTGTCATACCGACTGCAATGATGTTTTCTGAACTGTCAAGTTTTGACCTCCTTCTGATGTAGCTTCGTCAGAACCTCCCCTTCCAGTCGGACCAATTTCATCATCCTTGCTTCGACTGCTTGTGTCTGGTCGACCAGTGGTATGCAAATCATTCAGGCATTCATATGCCTTGTGTCCTAGTTCTCGACACTTGTAGCAGACTATTTTCTTGGGTCGGTATGCATGTCTTCGTCCCAATTTTTCACTTTGACCAAACACGCCACGACCTCTAGGATCGTTACCATCCCGTCGGTACTCAGGTGCGTCGCTCCCAGTCATGACTTCATCTCTTCTTTCTCCACAACCTTCGCCTTTCTTCGACCCACTGGTCACTCCTCTGGCAGCGACATACTTATGACTTCGGGTGGTCGGCATTCCTTGTCTCGCCGAAGTCTTACATGACAACTTCTCTTTTGCCTTCAGAGCTAGCTGATAGGCTTCTCTGACTGATCTGAACCTAGCCAGGCTCAGTTCATCTTGGATAGTATATTTGAGGCCATTTATGTACCGCGTGACTGCCTCTTCACCCTCGTCGGTTTATCCCAACCTGATCGAAAGCCGAAAGAATTCCTCAGTGAATTCTTGTACAGTCAGCTCCTTCCGTCTCAGGTTATGCAACTTCATGAACAAGGAGATCATATAGTTGGTAGGAAGGAACTTATCCTTCAGCTTGACGACCATCCTGTCCCAAGTATTCACCCTCTCTTTTCCCTTTCTCACTCTGTCAGCTTGTACATTGTCCCACCACAATGAGGCATGGCCCTTCAATTTCAAGCAAGCAACCTTTACCCTTTTGGGGTCCTCTATCTACTCCATATCAAAATATTTCTCCATCTCTCACTAATACATTTGACCATTTTTTCCACGCAACTTCGTTGCTATTGCAACACCTTTTCGTGGCTATAGCAATGAACAAGATTCTCATTTTTCGTCGCACTAATTTCCTGGCTATAGCAACACATCAAAACTACCATCGCTATAGCCACGGGATATGGACGACACATGTTGGCTGCAGATGTACTTTCAGAAGACTCGAAGCTGTCGCTCTAGCGACACTTTGCGGTGGCTATAGTGACGCCCATACTTGAGCTTTTTTCTTGCTATTGCTAAGGAACCGTCGCAATAGCGACACACAACCGTCGCTATAGAGACACTCAAATGTCGCTACAGAGACGAACATACTTATGCTTTTTCCCTAGTTTTTCTAAGGAAGCGTCACTATAGAGACGCATATCGGTCGCCATAGCCACGCAAATATATTTGCCTGTTTCATTTTGTTGCTAAGAAAGGGTCTCTCTAGCGACACAGCCTAACAATGTGGTGTCGCTATAGAGACAGTTGGCCTAGCAAATGGTGACGAATTTGCTATACTAGCGATGGAATTCACTATGACATCTCCGTCGCTAGTATAGCAAATTCGTCTCCATTTGCTAGGCCATATGTCGCTATAGAGACGGGCATCTCTATTTAAAAAAAATAAAAATGAAAATGGTGGTTGACTGGTATAAAAATTGGTTACCATCAATGACAGCTTCAAGATAGCTGGAAATCATCAGTTCAGTCAATCAGTTCCGTATTCCTAATTCTCCCTTTTATATTCTTATTCCAGCTAAGATTCGGAGTTTCCCATGAGCAAATTAGCCCGACATGACAGACTGACAGTGCCAAAACCAATAGTGAAAGTGAGCTCTCATCTATGTAGTTAAAATGAACGGACCATTAACCAAGTATCTACTTTTGATTAGGATTTTGAAGATAGCATCAATGTAGCCTAACATCAAATGAAATAACAATCACTTATAATAATTGCTCAATAGATCAACAATGAAATGAGCGAAGCATTAGATCTTTATTAAATCACATGATAAGTAATTGTATAAGATCAATCCAATGAACTATAAGATGCCAATACTTGTAGCAAATCCTATTATCATAATGACACTATGTCTTAGTACCAAGAGATATTGCTTATGCTTAAGATGAAATTCATTCATAGCATGGATATCTTTAATGACATAACTCAAACTTTAGTGATTAGAGGTATCACACTTGTATGGCTCTTAACATAATCAACACATTTTCCATCATAAATCCTTACTGCATTCACTTATAGTAAAAGAAATATTACCCATCAAATCTTCCCATCTAGTGTTACTTGTAGCTTATAGCATTTAGCTTTGATTTTTATTATCAATAACATTTCAAGGCATCCAATCAATACTTATGAGGAAACTTCACAATAGCATTAGGTCTGTATCAATTCGTCAAGGTAAAGAGCCATACCTAGATAGTCAAATACTGCAAAATTGCAAATCAAATCCCTTATGCCTGAGTAATTCATATGACAGTGAAATCCATCCCACAAACGTGAATTGATCAATTAATTTGAGCTCCTATAAGTGCGAATTAACTAAAGTATTAGGCTACAAGCAATGAAATCCAAGTACTAGAAAATGATCCAACTTTGAAGATTAAATAAAAGTGATTTAGTTTGTAGTTAATATCACCATAAATTACCTTAAAGATACTTTGGATGTTTTACTAGTTTTAATGTCACAAATGTACCATCAGGCTAGTAATCTAAAAGATCTATAACAATGAACAAAAGTGAGCAATGATCCCACCAGTTTATGATTCTGATAAACAATGTATGATCAACAAATTACAATGTTTATGGAATTAAATGATGATAACAGTGACTAGCAATAAGATCCTACTCAAACCCTCTTACTATGTATCACATTTGAAGTATATAACAGTCCTAGTAACAACAGTAATTTGGTCTTAGTTATGTAATTTAGGGTCTTGTTGATGCCTCGGATATCGTAGCATCAATCAGAAAGGGATTCTCCCCGATAGATTATCCCAATTAGATTATCTACCGTTTGGTATAGGGAATCCGTCCGGTTAGCAGTTTCGGCAACCGTGGATTTGGAGTTTTATTCCAATTATACCGGTTATGGCCCGATCCACCGTTCTTTTTGATTTTATGTTTTATAATGATATGCAAGTGCCTAGTCTAAATTTAATCTAAATGCAAAACTGGAAAAAAAGATCTAAGTTTAAGATTGAAATAAATCTAACTATCCTTGCAAGGAGCAAATTAAAAGCATGAGCAATGAGCTGTAGGAGATATCTTAAAGAAAGAACAGATAGCCATTAAATCTCACAGGTAAAGCTACAACAAAGATGAGAGATATCAGAAGATAGCTTCTAATTTAATATGAAACACATTCATTACTCATGAAACAGAGAAATTCGTTTGCACAGAAAGGAGTAAAATCATTAGTTGCAAAGAAATAATTCAGACAGCAAGAAAGATCTCACATTAAAGTATGGAAGTCACCAGAATAATCCAAGACACATCCATTCTTCATTCCCATGCAAAACGTCCATCTCCAGGCTATTATTAGAAAACTTTATTTTCTTAGAACATATACAAGATAGCTCGTACAGGTCTGAAAATCATTCCCTGCCAAAAGTCTTCTCTATTCTTTCCTAACTTCTATTTATAATGCTACAAAAATCCCCATTGGGCTGCCACCTGGCCTCTTCCACTTGTCATCTACAGGAATTACCTCTATAATAGACAAAATGTGACTCCTTCCTTTTACAAAAAATATTTAAAAAGAAAATGGACAGCTGTCCCATAGCTCACGCTTTACACATACAAATACAACATATTAGAAATAATGTTCTGAAACCAGCGATTTCACTCCTGTGCGTGAGCTTCTGCTGGAAGAGGATCGCTCAACTTGGCTGCTGCTACTTAGGAAGGAGGAATCGAGCCCACTGTTGCTGCTGCTGCTGCCTGGGCAGAAGAAATCGAGCCAGCTGGAGTTTCTGCTGGGGGAGAAGAGTCTGGATTTGCTATCACAGCTGCCACTTCTGCCTTCTTCTCCTCTTCTGCAATGTAGCTATACCAAACACCAGTGTCCCTTATGACTACATTTGCGGAAGCAGGGAGCAAGATTTTCTGAGAAGTCACATTTTTTCTAAGCTCTGCTCCAATGGCTTGAATTTCTGTCACTGCAGCTTGATGCACTTCTTTAAGCAAATGGCTGTGGATTGATGACATTCCAATATAATGTTGGAGGTCATCAATTGCTAGGACATCGATTTTCTTCACATATTCAGTTTGGATGCCTAGTTCTTCCTTCAGTTCATCCAAGCGTTGTTCTTCACCCGGGAAATCATCGAGGGATTGCGGGAAACTTAATTTGCATCTGTCATGCACTCCCTGGATCCTTTGATACAGATTGTTGATCCTATACATTGTCCCTTGTACACTGGCCATTAGCTTACTGCCACAGTTTCTGCAGAAGTCCAAAAGGGCTATGTCTTCATTAAAACTCTCCACAAACTTGAATGGGACATGTGTAGGGAAATCCACCTTTTCTTTTCGCCATTCTATCTGGCTCAGGATATTTGCCTTAACCCCAGTGTGCTTAGCTTTAAGCCTACGGGCCTCTGCATTAATCTCTTTTAATCTGACCACCATGGCCTTAAGCTTGCAAACTTCACTGTTATTATCTCCTGAGTGTCATATATTTGCTTCAGGATGCTGCAGGCCAGCTCATGGAAGGGAGACATGTCCATCGTTCTGCTCTCAGCTTGCTCTAATTGCTCAGCTAATGCCAGCTTGTCTGCTTCTAGCTGGGAGGCTTTATCTTCCGCTTCGTTCTTCTCTGCTTCCACAATAATCATCTGGAGTGTCAGTTGGTCCTTTTCCTCCTCCAGCTGGTTACACTTGTCCGACAGCTCTTTATGCTCAGCAGACAGGCGGTTATACCTGTTCACCACGAAATCTCTGTAAGCTTGCTCCTTAGCCATAGTATATTGTAGCATACGAGCTCTCTTCTTTGTCGATTCATTTTCTCTAATTATATCACCTACATTGTCCAGTGATGCTTTTGCTGTCTCTACAACGACGGATGCCATAGCTAAGGGATCCTTATCTGTATTCCGCATTACAGTGATCTCACGGTGGGTAATAATATCCTCCTGGGAGAATCTTTTGATCCTCTCTTCCGATTTGAAGACCATTGCCTTTCTCCTCTTGTCGTAGACAAACTCATCCCATCTAGACACGATATGTTCTCTTGATGGAGTGTACGGGACGATTGGGAGATCCATAATGTCTATTTCTATTTCCGTCGGTGGGGTCTGGACTACCTGAGCTGGATCTGTTCCCACATTTTGGGTACCAAAGCCACCAGCTTGTGCTGCATCCGCCTCCACCTTTTGACTACTGGAGACACTTGTTTGAGGTATGTCAATTTCCATGTCCTGTGCACCAGAGCCACCTGCCTGGGCATCTTCACCTGCTTTAAGCTCCTCTTCTACTTTCTGCTCTACCTCAGCTTGTTCAGCTTGCAGCTGATCTTCATTCTCTTTCCATTGCCTTTCATCTTCAGCCTCTTTCTGCTGCTGGGCTTCCTCAGCCTCTTTCTGCAGCCTCTCACTTTCTGCTTCTTGCTGCAATCTGGCAACTTCAGCCTTTTGCAGTAACCTTGCTTCCTCAACTTCTTGCTGTAATCTGGCTTCTTCAGCTTCTCGTAGTAACCTTGCTTCCTCAGCTTCCTGCTGTGCCCTTGCTTCCTCTCTTAACCTTTGTTCTTCTTGAGATCGGGCATCATCAACTTCTTTGTCTTTCTGCTGGCTGGTCTTCTGGGTCCTGGTAGAGCTAGAACTTGCTCCACTGCCTTGGCGAAAGGTCCGTAGCTCAGCCATGTTGCTGATGCCTCTGAATACCTCCTCCTCGGCATCATGATAATGAGAGCATTCGAAATGAGCATAAATCTCCTTACAGTGCTCAACAAATTTTCCCTTCCTGTCATTCCTGTGGAAGATTACCTCACCGAAGTGGAAGGCTTTCAGCTCCTGAACAAACTCTTCGGCTGAGGCAACCCCCGAGAACTTGTAAGCTCCTATGCAGAAAGGTAGAGGGGGAAAGGAGGCCTTATGCTGCTTGTTGAGTACTGCTCCAATTCCATCCAGAAAAATCTGCCTTACCGCCTCTTTAAGGACCACATAGTCAGTGGCATACCTCGGAAAAATGTATGGAGCTTTAGTCCCTCCAAACATTCTGAGATAGGTGCCTTGATCCGAGAAATAAAAATCTCCATAATTTTCAAGGACTTCCATGGCGTTCTCTGACAGGCAGTTGGGCTCTTCCTTGAATAGCTGCTCATATAGGGGCATGATGAACCCCTCACAGATGAGCTTATAGCTGGGTTTGTAATTCTGAGCCCACAACATCCTGAAAGCGGTATAAACCGGGGTGCTGGCCTTATCCCATGTGCAGCCCAATTTGGGAAAAGATAACTTGGCCAAAACACAATCAATCAGATATGAGGACATGTAAAATTCTGCCTTCTTTAAGGCCAATCCTTCTCTTGCAGCAACTATCATTGAGGCCAAACTGTCTGACAGGAGAGTGGCCCAGTCAAACACAGTTCCTTGAAATGCCACGAAGTGGATGATAGGGACCCACTGAATCTTGTACACGGTGCCATCTGGCATGCCGAAGATTCTGCACAACATCAAAGCGATCAATCTGAAAGGAGGTCTTAGATTCTAGACGTCATATTCATCATTTCCTTTCTTTCTTAGATGCTTTCCTGCGACCAGTATTTTTTTGGCCATGTCAATGTTGTTCATTTTTCCCAGCCATTCATCAGTTAGAGCTTGCTGGGAGCGAGGAAATTTATAGGCTGCGGCAAGGTATGCTGGGTGGAATGAGGCAATGGCTATTTTCCCGCTGTCATTTATTACCCTTGACTCCGCATCAGTATGTTGGAGAATCCATCCGATTACTTCAGCACATAGGAAAATTTCAGGGCGGGTAGCAGCCCTGGCTATGCCTGAAGTCCTGATATTAATATAGATCTGCTCCTCTTCTAGCAACATATCCGGGATCTCTTGGTCTCGGATCATCCTATAGATGTCACCCCATCGGATTTCAGGAGGAATACCGGTGGTGCACCTAGTATCTTGGTATGTGGTCTCAGTTCTAAGTGGGAAGGGTCCACACAGGATGATGTGATCATGTGGTCCTCCAAACTGCTCCTTAGGTCAAGTGCTAGTGACTCCATCAAGGGGTGGCCAGTCCCTTGAAAAGACCACCTAGCTCAACCATCTCGAAGACCTAGGAGAAGAGGACATCACACATCGTTATCTTGATAACTTACCAAGAACCTCCATTCTCAAGGAATGGCTCTCAGCCCAAAGCTGAGTTTCAGTCCTAAACTGAATCAAGTTGATCAACCACCTGGTCCTTGACTAGGTTCTTCAGCCCCATGCTGAAGGTTGACTGAAGTCAACATCTTGGTAACTGACCAAGTGCCTCCATTCGTAAAGAATGGCTCTCAGCCAGACTGTGTTTCCGTCATCTTAGCCTTCTTCCTACCACCTTTTGGCATTTTGACTTATCCCTGATAGCAGCCAAATACACGTCATCTTCACAATGTGCAACATACTGTGAGATTTTAACAAAGAGCAGTGCCTATTTAACATGCTAATGATATATATACATAAATTGTGAAGCTGCATGTTGGGAAGCCAAATACACCATTCCAAACAAGAAATCTAGATTTAATCATCTTAATTCTTTTTAAAGGGGCGGGTTTGGAATGCTCCCGAGAGGATAAGCATGTTGCGGAAGCAACCTGCTCTCGGTCCATCTCTAGGAGGGATGGTATCCTTCGCCATGGTGTCCTTTCAATGGTTAGTGGCGAGTGAGTCTGGGGTTGAAACAAATTTAAGACAAAACCAGGGATGGCCCTCCGCGTTGATGAACAGGCGAGGGGTTGCAGCCTAATTGTTATTTATGGCAATTGACGAGGCATCCTATGGTAAGCTCGAAAGTTTGAACGATGCCGGGAAAATGGCCGATGAAAAGCTCGGGGGCTAAAGTTTGGTTTTTCGGCTGGTGTAATCGAGACAGTCAAGGGGCTTGGCGACTTTAAACGCAAAGAATAACGACGTATGCAGCCAGGGTAGGAGCTTGGAAAAACTCCACCCGCTCAAACTGACGGTCTTTACATAATATACAAACGTTTTACAATTTCTTTATTTTTATGACGGGAAATATGCAATTTAGACCGTATTTGATGGGCAAAATAGCCCATGACGGGCATTTTGCCCGTCAAAATCCAACCAATACCTATCGCCTTCGAAAAAAGAACAAACCAAAGGTAATCTGACGCGTGGAAGAAACAAATTTAACGATTAAAACATCCTACCTGGCACCGATGAAGATAGCTGAATGAGGTGGACGAGGACGTGGACAAGCGAGTTGAGTTGGAGCGGTTGCGCGGCGTTCCACAGCGTTTGCTAATCAAAAAATAACAATGTGTTTGGCTCGAGCCCCCACCGTTTATTTAAATGAACTGGGCACGTGCGAGGTTTAATGCGGTAGTTGGTGCATTTAAAACACGGCTTAAATACTGGTACGTTGTGGTCATGTCGAGGAATCTCGATCTACGTGCACAACCGCCATCCACGGGACCGACTCGTGAATTCCATCCGCCATTGCGGACAGACATAGCGAAAGCTTCCGCCGTTTCGGAGGGAAATGGCGAATAGCTCCCGCATCGCGAAAGGGAAATCCAAGACGTTCCGCAAAGTTCCGCCGTTTCGGAGGGAAATGGCGAATGGCTCCCGCAAAATGCTCCCACGTCGCGGAAGGGAAATCCAAAACGTTCCACAAAGTTCAAGTCTTTCGGAAGGATAATGCGGAGGCTTCCCCTGTTTCGGGAGATCCTCGCGCATGGTTTCCGAAATTCAAAAATTTTCTAAGTCTCGCGGGTTTCGGGAATGCTCCCGTGGTTGCGGAAAGCTTTCCCAATTGGCTTCCGCAGAACGGATTAGTGAATGACTCCGGTGTTTCGGAATGAATGAGCAAATGGTTCCGCAATATTCTCTCGGTGGGCTTCGCAACTTTCAAAAAGTTTTCTAAGTCCTCGCGGGGTTTCGGAAAGATATGGTGAAGGCTTCCGCAATCGCGGAAGGAAAACCCGAACGGTTCCGCAAAACTTCTCTCGGTGAGGCTTCGGAACGAAAACTCGAAGGTTTCCGCAGTTGCGGAAGGTTTTGACGGATAGCTTCCGCAAGTTTCGGGCCGCTTTGTTGAATTCTTCCACCGTTTCGGAAGGAATTCATCAACAGCTTCTGCAATTTTTTAAGAATAACTTCTAAATCTTTTCAAGAAGCTTAGACAAACGGTTCCCGCTATTTCGGGAGAAAAAGTTGAATTATTCCGTTGGGCGTTCCGCAAACTTTCGAAAAAAATTTAAGTCCTTTTTCGGAAAGCTTATGCTAAATGGTTTCTGCCATTTCGGGAGGAATTCTCCAATGGCTTCCGCAACTTTTCAACGAAGTTTCTAAGTCTTTTCGGGAGGTTTATGCGATTAACTCTCGTTGTTTCGGGACGAAAAATCGAATGTTTCCGAAACTGCGGGGAAGGATTCTGAAAAGCTCTGCATCTTCGGGAAGGCTTCACGAATTCTATCATTTGGAAGAAAACTTGGATGCTTTCAAAGCAAGATTTTCTGTTGAGAACAAAGATAAAAGATGGAAATGGCCTCTTAAGGCAGCCTTTCTAAAAATAAAAGGAGGGGCCCCAATATGTACAAAATTTTTTGGGGGGGATGTTGCTGCAACAACAGGTCTGTAGGATTATGTAACATCGAGTGGTACATGACAACCAACAAGACAATGAATACAATGATCAATTAATCCACAAACAAGCATGCTAAATACTTATTTGATCCTGCAAATTGTTCAAAGGTTGTAATGTGAATTTGATTGATGGACTGTCATATATTATGTTGATAAGATAGTGATTTAGGGATGTGTAAAGGAGGTCTTATGACAGCCAATAGAACAATGATAGCATTGATCACTTAGTCCACAAAACTAACTACCCTCATTACCGATTTGATCTCAATAGAACATCAATGAATGTATGAGCAGTATGAGGGGACAAAATAGTGATGAAGATGATCAACAGAGTGTGGTTTTTGCAACAATATAACAGTGTATATGTTGATGGCGAACATTCCTTGTAGCAGAGTATGTTAGCAGCCCCAACAACAGAGATGATTAATGATAAATACAAATCAATACACATAGCCATAGATTAAGAGAGAAACAAGACCTATCTCTTAGCACATAAATATGTAAGCATAACTTAGAGATTTAGGGCAGATTGAAGTTGATTTAGTGCTGAGTATTAGGTGTTTTACCAACCATAGTAAGCATGTAAAAGAATTAACCTCAAAAGCTAGATCTAATACACAAGGTCAGTATTATTTTTGAAATGGCAAGGAAGGTGTTAAATTTTGAGCATTAATTCACAATACTCTAGGATCTTTATTGAGAGAATAACATATACAGTATATCAATGCATGACAATCACAATAAGCATGACAAGCATCACAAGAATCAAAAGCATGAGAGACAAGAGACAAAGAGTTTCCGTGGGGAAAACCCTAAGGTGAAAAACCCCACAACTTCCTCAAAGATAGAGAGAGCAATGGCTCAACCAAAGGACAACCAAAATACACTGAGATAGTCTCCTAGTAGCAGATGATCCTCCTCCTCACTAGTGCGCCACTTTCTGAGTGAGAGTGAGTTACTTTTTCGAATGAGTAAAATAGAGATCTCCGATCTCTATTTATAGTAACCTTTTTTCCCAGTGACCTTATGGGGCCGACTTGTCTAGCTAGGTACATCTACATTATAATATATATAATTCAGGGCTGACCCCACATGGTGGTCTAATAACCCATCGGCAAGTACACACACTTGCGACACTTGTCAATCCACATGACGACACTTCCTTATAGAGGAATAACACATCTCTTATAAGGGTACAATAAATATATATAAAATACACAGATGAAATACATTCCGAAGTTACATATACATCAACACTCCCTCTTAAATAGGAAGGTATTTCTTGACACAGATCTGCTAGACAAGTCTTCTTCTCGGGATCATCGTCATCATCATCGTCACTGCTTCTGCTATCTCAACCAATCTATGAATCTACTCGTCATAGGAAGTTCTACAGAGCCAGTACTTTTTCATACTGGATGTAGGCCCATCTCCTGCAGGTCTTCATCATCACTGGCCATACTGTGGAATTCTCAGGACTTATTACTTGCGTCACAAAACCTGGCTGCAACATCCCAAGCTATTACGAGCACACAGTTCTACCTATAGGATCTCCCAGGAGCACATTACATGTGACCCATCACAAAACCTGGTTGAAGCATCCCAGGCTGTTACGAGCACACAACTCTACCTGTCGGATCTCCTAGGAGCACATTACATGTGATCTCACCACAAAACCTGACTGAAGCATCCCAGGTTGTTACGAGCACACAGCTCTACCTGTTGGATCTCCTAGGAGCACATTACATGTGGTCCACCACAAAACCTAGCTGAAGCATATGAGGCCTTTTTCATCCTGTCTAGATCTCCCAGGAGCAAATTACATGTGGTCATGGAAAAACCTGGCTGAAGCATCTGCGGCCTTTTTCATCCTGTCCAAATCTCCCAGGAGCAAATTACATGCCATAGGACAAAACCTCGAAAGAGCATCTGCCAGATATCCCAGGGCACAAATTACATGCCATAGGAAAAACCTCGAAAGACTATCTGCAGATCTCCCAGGGCACAAATTATATGTCCTCCCAAGCAAAACCTCGAAAGAGCATTTGCCAGATGTCTCGGGGTACGAATTACATGCCATAGGAAAAACCTCAAAAGACCATCTGCAAATCTCCCAGGGCACAAATTACATGCTTACCTGCACAACCTATTCCAAAGCCACAAAGTATCATCTGATACTCATCATACATCATCCTGATGTACACATGATCATCCTGATCATCATCACTGCAACATCCTGCTGCATGTCGTCTGGAGAAGCTCGTCATCCATGATCATCCTGATCATACAATGCATCCATCTGATGCACACCAAGTATCTACCTGATACATATCAATATACATGATCTACTTGATCATACAATGTATCCACCTGATACATATACAGATACATGGTCCAAGCATCCAACATGATGCATATACATGCAAATGATCCAACCGATCATATCCAACATCCAACATGATGCGTACATACATATAAATGATCCAACTGATCATATCCAGCATCCAACATGATGCGTACATACATATACATATAAATGATCCAACTGATCATACAAAGCAGAAACTAGAACATCATCTTGATGCTTATCATCCAGCACTTACATCCACAGCCATGTGAAGGATCCTCCTTCCAACATGCTTGGAATGGCTTCAGCAAATGTGTCCATCAATATGAAGAATGCCAAGCCTCTCCCTGAAGTACTCGAACTTCACCCTGGCTAGTGGCTTCGTTAGCACATCTGCAATCTGCTCGTCCGTCGCAACATACAGGAGCTTCACAGCTCCTCTCTGCACCATATCCTTGATATAGTGATATTTGATCTCTATGTGTTTCGACCTGTCATGAAACACCGGATTCTCGGACAACTTCACACAACTATGGTTATCACAGAAGATACCAGTAGCATCCAATGTGAGATCAAATAACTCAGACAGTAGCTTCCGTAGCCATACTGCCTCACAACTAGCTGAACAGGCTGCAACATACTCTGCCTCAGCTGTACTCAGTGCTACGCAGGACTGCTTCCTGCTAAACCAAGAGATCACACCTGATCCCATACTGAAGTAGCACCCAGATGTTCTCTTCCTATCTGCAGCACTTCCATCCCAATCTGAATCAACATAACCCTGCAGGTTAAACTTTTGATTCGCTTCATACTTGATCCCAAAATCCACTGTACCCTTCAGGTACCTCAGAACATGCTTTACAACAACTAGGTGAACACTCCTCGGATCCGTCAGGAACTGGCTCAATGTGTTCATAGAAAAGCAAATATCTGGTCTCGTGTTCGTCAGGTACATCAAGGACCCAATCATCTGACGATACATAGAGACATCAACTGGCTCAAATGAAGCATCGCATAGAAGCTTCATATTCGATGCCATAGGTGTGGCCATGGCCTTGCAATCCATCATCCCGAATCTCTTCAGGATATCTACTGTGTTCTTCCCTTGACCAAGGAAGATCCCACCTGCACTCTGCCACACCTCCATACCTAGGAAATAGTGCATCATTCCCAAATCTTTCATATCGAATTCAGTAGCAAGCTTCCTCTTAGTATCTGCAATCAGTCTGTCATCTCCTGTTACAAATAAGTCATCCACATATAGGAGTAGAATCACAGGATTCCCTTCCTCAACCTTGTAGTAAAGGTTGGAATCCGCTTTACTCTTGGTAAAGCCCAAACTAGATAGGAAACTGTCCATCCTACCATACCAGGTTCTAGGAGCTTGCTTCAAGCCATACAAGGCTTTCTTCAATCTGCACACATATGACTCCCTGTCATGTATTTCAAAACTAAGTGGTTGTTCCACATATACTTCCTCTTCAACTACACCATTCAAGAAAGCAGTCTTGACATCCATTTGGTGTATTTTCCATCTCATTGCTGCAACCAGGGCAAGTATTGTTCTGATGGAAGTATACCTGGCTACAGGTGCAAAAGTTTCTTCATAATCTATTCCCTCTTTCTGAGAGAAGCCATGAGCTACGAATCTTGCCTTGTATTTCTCTACACTGCCATCTGCAGCATGCTTGATTTTGTAGATCCATTTGGAAGTCACAACAGACTTCTCTTTAGGTCTTGGGACAACATCCCAAACATCATTCATCATTATTGATTGGTATTCCTCAACCATGGCATCCTTCCATTCTTTCTTTTCCGCTGCTTCTTCATAATTGGAAGGCTCTTTGTTCATAATGTCACAGAGTAAAGCAACATAGCTGGTATGTGATCTGGTTCTCTTCTTTGCTCTGTGTTCTTCTTCTGGAATGCCAAATCTTTCTGCATCTTGAATGAGCTCTCTAGCCCATGCAGGTTTCCTCTTGTGAGAGTTATCCTCATGGGGTGGATCTACAGGTTCTTGTGGATCTTCAACTCACGAACAACTTCTGGAACTGCTTCAGTCATGGTAGTGTCTTGAAATCTGGTTTCCTTAGGTTCTTCATAAACTTCGATAGGTGCCTTCCTTGATTTGATGAATGCTGAGTTTTCATCAAATGTTACATCCCTGCTGACATCAATCTTCTTGAACCCTGGAAAGTATTTTCTGTAAGCCTTCGAGCTTTCACTGTAACCCACAAAGACACCCTTCTTTCCTGAAGGATCTAGTTTAGTCCTCTTTTCTTTTGGGACATGAGTGTATACTGGACAACCAAATATTCTGAGATGGCTGACTTCAAGTTTCTTACCAGAAAAGACCTCTTCTGGTGTCTTGTTATCCAATATCTTGTGGGGTGTTCTGTTATGCACATATATAGCTGTTCTAGCTGCTTCTGCCCATAGATGCATAGGTAGATACTGGTCATGGAGCATTGCTCTTGCTACTTCCATGATTGTTCTGTTCTTCCTTTCTGCAACTCCATTCTGTTGTGGATTGTAAGGAGTAGTCAACTACCTCTTAATCCCTGAATCACTACAAAGCTTCTTGAAGTCACCTGAGGTGAATTCTCCACCATTGTCGGATCTGAATGTTTTGATCTTCTTGTCAGTTTGATTCTCCATCAAGGTTTTGAATCCCTTAAACTTATCAAACACCTCATCTTTGTTCTTCAAGAAGTATACCCAAGTCTTCCTGGAGAAGTCATCAATAAATGAGACATAGTAAACATACCCACTTAGAGAACTGGATGACATAGGACCACATACATCTGAGTGGATGATTTCCAGGATGTCTTTTGCCTTGCTTTCACTGCTTGGGAAATCCTTCTTAATGTTCTTACCTTTTGCACATCCTTTGCAAACACCTTCATGTTTGGTCTTGATTTCAGGAAGACCCTCTACAGCCTTGCTTGCAATTGGAAGTGCCCTATAGTGCATATGAGCAAGTCTTCTATGCCAAAGTTCACTTGGCTCCATGGATTCATGCACCATGGCATGTTTAGGTTGTCCCTTCAATTTATACAAACCTCCCTCTTGCTCTCCAATCACTACTGCATCATCTATGGTCTTTCCCTTTGGCCACATTAGGACTTGGCCATCCACAAATGCAACCCTCATGCCTTTTGCATCCAATGCAGATATTGAGAGTAAGTTCTTCTTGAGCCCAGGTACATAAAGAACTTCTTTCATCTTCAAAGATTTTCCATAATCTAGGTTGTAGGAGGCTTCACCACTTCCTTTGATTGGGTATTGATAATCATCCCCAAGTTTCACCTTATGGGGTGATTCATGTTCAGATAGATTCATAAAAGATTCCTTAAACCCAGTCATGTGTTTGGAAGCCCCACTATCAATCAACCAATCATTACAACCATGGGAGATGGTACCTGCGAGAGCAGAGATTAGAACATACTCTTCTTCACTTGATGAGTTATCATCACTTTCTGCCCTAGCCTTCTTCTTGGGTAGTTCATCATCGTTGACAGCATGAGCATGAAACCTTCTTTTTCTGCCCTTCTTCTTCTTGTTGGAGTTGTTGTTGTCCTTCTTGTTCTTGGGACAATTTATGGAAATATGTCCTTTCTCATTACAGGTGAAGCATATTCTTCTTTCTTTGAAGTGATGTGAAGATTTCTTGGAGTGAGATGGCTCTCTCTTGGACTTCCCTTTCTTGGTGTGAGCTGTGAGAGCTTGATCTTCATTCCCCATCTTTTCTTCTCGTGCCACAAGCCTTGATTCTTCTTGTGAGCATTCTTCCCGTGGTCTACTGAAGGAGATCAACTTCTTCCTTGCACAAATTCCTTGGATAAAGGAATCCCATGTCCTGGATAGGCCATTTAGAGTGGTCATCACCACTTCACCATTCTCCACCATTTCATCCACTGCTTCTAGTTGTTCCTTGATCTGGGAGACCCTTGAAAAATAAGATTGAATGGTTTCTCCATTCTGAAACTTTACTCCTTTCAATTGGTTCTGCAGGGTCATCGTCCGATTTATGTTCTTCCCTTCAAATAGCTTGGTCAAAGAGTCAAACATCTCCTTGGGTGTCTTTAGAGAGGACACATGGGGTATGAGATGATCTTTAATGGAATCAGCAATGATTCTCTTTGCCTTGACCAAGTTCTTCTTATGCAATACCTTGGCCTCTTCATCCTCTAGGATAGGGATGTCTTCTTTCACATATGAGTCCAACTCATTTTCTTCCAGGATTAACCCAATCCTATACTTCCAAGCTCGGAAGTTATCAGCTCCTTCAAGCTTATCCTCAAGCTTGGTGTGGTGAGACATCTTAAAGAGTACTTCAAATGGAAATAGAAAAGATTTAGATCTTACCACTTGAAATGCTGAAAACTGGATCTGGTCCCGGATTAGGGTTTGTCGAAAAAACCCTAAAAATTCAAAATGTGAATTTCAAATTTTTGAAAGGATAGAAAAATGCGCCTTGATGAGCTGATCAGCCCGGTGCATTCAGAATTTGAGATCAGCAAAGCTTTACCCTTCAGATTTGTCTTTTTGTCCTCCCGGGTTCACTCGGGAGAGCCCTGAATTAGGGTTTGAGTTTCCCAGAGATCTACCCAGCCAAAAATCTCGATCCAAAGCTCTAAACTTTGATTTTTGCAAGGAGCTTCCATCTATGTCTTCAGATTTCAGAAATTCCTATTTTTGTGGAAACCCTAATTTTTAGGGCCAAATCTGAAAATGCTCAGAATTGAATTCTGATTGGATAGATAGATGCGCCTTGATGAGTAGAGTCAATCTACTATACTGCTTTTCCAAAATCTGTGGAGAGAAACCCAATAAACAAGAAACTTAAGTTTTCGTCACTACAAAATGTCGTCTTCTCAGGTTAGCTCTGATACCATGTTAAATTTTGAGCATTAATTCACAATACTCTAGGATCTTTACTGAGAGAATAACATATACAGTATATCAATGCATGACAATCACAATAAGCATCACAAGCATCACAAGAATCAAAAGCACGAGAGACAAGAGACACAGAGTTTCCGTGGGGAAAACCCTAAGGTGAAAAACCCCACATCTTCCTCAGAGATAGAGAGAGCAATGGCTCAACCAAAGGACAACCAAAATACACTGAGATAGTCTCCTAGTAGCAGATGATCCTCCTCCTCACTAGTGCGCCACTTTCTGAGTGAGAGTGAGTTACTTTTCCGAATGAGTAAAATGGAGATCTCCGATCTCTATTTATACTAACCTTTTTGCCCAGTGACCTTATGGGGCCGACTTGTCTAGCTAGGCACATCCACATTATAATATATATAATTCAGGGCCGACCCCACATGGTGGTCTAATAACCCATCGGCAAGTACACACACTTGCGACACTTGTCAATCCACATGACGACACTTCCTTATAGAGGAATAACACATCTCTTATAAGGGTACAATAAATATATATAAAATACACAGATGAAATACATTCCGAAGTTACATATACATCAACAGAAGGGATATCAATTCCCTTAGAGATCTCTTCTTTTGATTGCTTTCAAGGGAAAACAAAGCTGAAGTAAGAAAATTTGATAAATGGAAGAATTTGGAAACACAATAAAAATAACACTATCAAACCCTAGACTAGTGCCTTGAGGGAAACAACTAGTTGGGCCAATGGGGTCAAGAATGAGATGAGTAATGGATGTAATATTCAAGGGAGAGTGGAGGATAACATAGTCCCTCTCCTTTTCTAGTTGAAGTAACCAAGCAAATCCTCTACTCCAAGTAACTCATAGAAAACTTGTGATTGTCAAGAAGTAAAAGGTCCATCTAAGTCATTGGTTAAAACCCTAGTGAATGAAGCTTAAAATTGAACAAAGGAGGTTGTAGCAATCAATTGAAACAAATTTAAACCTCAAACATAAAGGAGAAGGTTGCAACAATTTTGCAATACCTTAGTAGACCTAAGTAGCCCCAATGCAAGATTACCTCAAATTAGTGAAGATAAGATCCACCATCACATCAATATTGATCCATAAAACTTCAACAAGAAGAGCCCAAGTACCCATAGTAAGAGCAAGAGCAAGAGTTCTTTATTGCATTGCCAAAATTTAAGAGGAGACACCCTAACCTACAGGTTTGTTTCATCATTAGAGATAGGGTGCACCTATTCTCAGCCCTAGGAGTACCGAGAAGTGATATCGACATCAGGAGGAGGATTTTCTAGCTTATTTTGGATTCCTATAGCAGCTGCCTCTATCATTAGTAACTATGCCCTAATCATCGAGCAACATCCACTCCTCAAGTTTTCTCAAGCACCACTCCTCAAGTTTGCTCAAGCAACCAGTCTTCTACTAAGAAGTTCATTCCCACAGCCTTGGATGTTAGGAGAGTTGATTTACCTCATTCTTGTGCTCCCCCTAAGATCAGACAGTTAGGCCCTCTCTTTCACAACCACTACCCCAAGGGACATTACCCCCCTCTACAACTATCGACAATTCTAATGAGGACCATGTATTGCGACCCCCTAACCTACATGTTTGTTTCATCATTAGAGATAGGGTGCACCTATTCTCAGCCCTAGGAGTATCGGGAAGTGGTATCGACATCAGGAGGAGGATTTTCTATCTTGTTTTGGATTCTTGTAGCAACTTGTTTTGGATCCCTGTAGCAGAGGATTTTCTAGCTTGTTTTTGGTTTCCTTAAAAAAACTATACTAAAGTGGGGGGAATCCTACAAGCTTTTTTTTCTTGGGGAAAAAGTAATAAGAGGAGGATTTGAGTTATCAAAAGCAATATTGTACATTGGCAAAGGCAATATTGTATATTGGCTATCAAGTTTGGGTCTAGATAATTAAACACATTTTAATACCCAAAAAAAACGTTTGAGGAATGCAGCCTCATAAAGGAGAAGGATGAGGAGAAGCAGAATGTTGCTTTTGGAAGGTAAGTTCATGTTGTCTTCCTAACAAACCTAGATTATATGAAAACTTTGCCCACTTCTATAATGGGGAAAATTTTGCACAAGAGAGAATGATTTGCGTTAGGAGGTGAATATCATTCACAGCATAGTTGTGAGACTCATGTAAGACTCACCAGTCTTCATGACTTTTGACAACTCATTTCGAGGACGGATACTCACCCAAGACTCACCAATTGGTCAAAACTTGCCAAACTCACCCGGAAACGTGCCAATTGCCACACATGCCCTTTAAGACAAATTATGGCTTCCTAACTTAAAATCAGAAGGATTTCTTTCAAAATTGAGTCATCAGAAGCTACTCAGTTCCACTAAAGAAAACAATGATAAAAATTTTCTCTAAAGGGCTTCAAGAACTTATGCAAACAGAGTACCAGATTGAAAATGATATGGCAGAGGCTAACTTATTCTTTTTGCAAACACATTTCTAAAACTGATCTTTCTCACTAAACTAAAGCTACATGAGCTTTCCATTGCTAGTTTGGCTATTTAGATTAGAATGAATCTGTATATTTGTGTGACCACTCTGTTATTGTTCCCCTTACACCATCATTATGTTTGTTCCCCTTACAAACTATGCTATGGACTCCCTGTTTTGTGAGAAATAGTCCATAGCATAGTTTGTAATCCACCTTAGATATGCTAAGAATTTTAGTGCTCACTTGCATTTGGTTAATCCTCAGAAGAGTCTCATAACTTTAGGGACACACTCTTCCTCAGTCTGAAATATGCCTTGTCTCAAGAAAAATTTCAGAGGAGCCACCCTAACCTACAGGTTTGTTTCATCATTGGAGATAGGGTGCACCTATTACCAGCCCTAGGAGTACCGGGAAGTGATATCGACATCAGGAGGAGGATTTTCTAGCTTGTTTTGGATTCCTGTAGCAGCTGCCTCTATCATAAGTAACTATGCCCTAATCAGGGAGCAGCATCCAGTATATGAAAAAATCCAAGAAGATATTCCATATCCTCCACATGTGCATGTTATCATAGACAATGGAAATAGTTAGTTGAAGCAATTCAATCCTATTTCAGTACATATTAATTCAATACCAACCATTTCTTAAAGTTTAATTTCTAAAAAATAGAAGAAATTCAACATCGAATGGGGATTCAAAACATTAAGAAGCACCCAAACTAAACACACCCACACATAGAAAAAGTAACAATATTTTGTAACAAATAGCGAATAATCTATTAAAGTTTGGTTGCAAACAATCTTCACTATATGCATAATATTGATTGTAGCAGACGTCTGAAGAATGGTATGTGTGATGAAAACCTAGTTTTTGTTTTCCTTTTCCGTTTTAAGGAGACAAAACATTGTATTTTGTTATTATATTGTGTTCGTTGCTGCTATTTACAATTTCAGTATGTATAGCCCTGTAGGCAAACTGTATTTGGCTAAACTTGAAATATCTACATGGACAAACTTGCAAGGAAATTTATCATGGTTCTACTCTTACCAAATTGTTGTCATCCATGGTCGTCAAATTCAGAAAACACACAAACCATGTGACATAGCATCCTTCCTTGTGCTTCATTTTTTTCATCATGAAATCTGATTCTGGAAAAAACTAAAGAACGCATCATTCACAGCCTTTGCAAGCATATGCAAAAAATGGATATTGCAAAAGGTTTACCGAAATAAAGTCAATTAAAAATGAGTGATACTACAAGGAAATATATATTGGACACAAACAGTAGAAAGCAAACTGTAGAGAACCAGGAGGAAATTTAGGGCCATATTTATTAAAATTCAAATAGCCAAATCTATTGGCCTTATAACAAAATCAGTGCTGAATTTGAAGAGGTCTCAGTCTCTATATACACGAATTCGCTCTTTAGAAGGTACAAAATTGATAAAAAACTGAGTGGCCTTGACTAGATCAAAAAACTTGTTACAAAACTGAAAAGAGTTCATGGCTTCACTCAGTTAAATAAAAATCTTAGAAGTTTACAACTACATTTTTTTTTGTTTTGGTTTTTTTCTCATAAATTGTAAGAGGGTGGCTTCATCTTCTGGGTCTTGCCCCGTTGTAGTTGTCGTGCTCTCTTTTTCCATTGATTGTGTGGATAAGCACTCCCACACCATACTTCTGGTACGTTGATTAGTAAGGGGTGGAGGTGGATGGACAGGGGCATCATCTGCAAAAACCATTACAGTTATATAGATATAAGTGCATAGTTATTATTGATATACATTTTTCATTATTTTCAATTTCATTACAATTATCTTTACCTGCTGGCTGACTAGCCGAGTCAATTGGAGTGTTCATTGCCTCTGCCATTTGTTCCTCTCCCGACTGAGCATGAGAAGGTACATGCTCTGCCATTCATAGAAAAATTTTAATTAGTAAACGTCATCATATTGAATACATTTTTTTTATAGCATACATACCTAAATGGCTAGGCAGCTCACCACCATATTGTGGTACCAGTTCGGTATCGCTAGCCTTGCTGCTTTTGTTGGTCTCACACTGAAAACAAAAAAAGACACTCATTTTTCGATGTAATCATTCATGGATAGATTACGCAAGTTCATTTTAATGATGTCCTTATTGATTTTATTTACCTCAGAGTCAATCAATGGGGAAATTGGGGTTTTCCCAATGCTTTTTCGACGTTCCATCACATGGTGATAACTGTACTTGAAGCCGAGCTTCAAGTCTTCCTCAGTGGCTTCATCAAAGAAAGAATTTCCCTGCAATGCATAACACCATGTAAAGTGCTTGTTAGAAAAATTAATTAATTGTTCAATTAATTGTTCAATTAATTGTTGGCTATAGATAATGATCAAATGATTCTTACAATTCATGCCCTTAGCTTTTGATATCCACCCTGCCCAATTTTTGCTGCCCATGTTTTTCCATTCTTTCCTTTGTTGCTTTAGATGTGTCGGGGAGCCTATGAAAGGTTGCAAATACGTTAGATATTGCAACTTAAATATATTTGGAAGTTTTAAAAAAATATGATATGTGCCATACCTTCTTGAACCGATTGGCTTAGTCTTTCCTTGTTTTCTCGCTGCCTGCTCCTTTGCATCCTCCATGAGCGCCTTCCACTCCTTTTCTGGAACCATCGGAGGATGCTCATACTTGTGGTTAGTTTGTAGATTGTCCCTATAATCTACCCTGACATATTTCAAATTTAAGCCAGCTGCTGCGGTGACACCTTTTTTGTTGAAGGTTTCACCAAACAAGCTGACCATGTGGTTCAGCAAATCATCTTTCAATTTGTCATTTTGGGCATTCCACCGTGTACGAATGGTGGGCCCAAAAATATCTAAGGCCTTTTCATGCAGGTTCTTATAAAAGACATTATTTCCTACAAAAAACATACGATCATTAATTAAAACTAGGTTGAGTAATGTGGCTTAGAATTACATGAATAAAAAACACATATTAAATTAAATAATACCTGCAATCTTCGGTATCTTGATTGGAATACACTCGCTGTCCATCAATAAGCTAAAGGGCAATGATCCCTTGCTAACCACACGCATTGAGCCAGGATAGCAACTATCACAATCGGTGCTACGGTCCTCTCTATCATCATGTGGAGTAGTGGTGTTTGAAGGGCCATCTTCACCTCCAACATCCGTTGAGGGCGTGGCATCTAAAGTGCGCTCTTCTGTAGGAGTGGAAAACAGCCTCGTTGGTATGGTAGATCTACGAAGTGTTGAAGCATCGCTACTAACTATACCACCCTCTGTAGTATGTTGTTCACACACTTTTTTTGGCTCCAAATAACTCTAAGGAATCCAACTTCAATTGATTAGAACATATCAAAAAAAGAGGACTAAAATATCATAAATGAATATATGTAGTTCGTAAAAACTTTCAAAGATGCCACTTACTGCGTATTTTTTTTTATCTTTTTCTCCAATTCATCAATTTTTGCTTGTATTTCTTCAGTCATTGGATCGATTAAAATTAGTTCAAGAAGTTCGTCATTGCACTTATTCAAATCCATTTTCACAGTGAGCATTGGGTCAGTTGAATAACGTATCCCTACTTCATCACCTTGACATGGTGTGCTCTGCAAACGTTAATAAAAAAATATCGTAAAAAATATATAATGCATATAATAACAAAAAAAAGTACTATAATCATGTTTAGGTACTATTACGCTATCATTTACCTGATGTGACAACATTGGTGCCTTCCCACGGTCACCCTGCCACAATACAATAAGCAAGACATATTAATATCGATAACTAAAAATTGAACCATGTATAATAAACTTTTTTAATATAAAAAAACTTTATTGTTACTATGAGAGTCAACTTTACCTGTCCTGAAGCTCTGGGTGTGCACATAGTACCGACCACCTGCCACAATACAATAAGAATGATATCATATTGAAATTTTGAGCTCAATATAAAAAAAATGTCAAATGTTAACAAATGTAATATATTCATGAGTTGTGGTTACTATTACATTGATGCTATTAGGTACTATTAAACTAACATTTACCTCATCCGTCACCATTGGTGACTTTCCACGGCTAGCTTGTGGCATATGGCCACGATCACCCTGCCACAATATAAGAATTAAGACATATTAAAAATGAAAATTACATATATAACAATCTCTGTTAAACGTGATTAATGAAAAGCATGACATATAATTAACCATGTGCATATTATAAAAAGCATTACATATAATTAACCATGTGTATATTATAAAAAGCATGACATATAATTAACCATGTGTATATTATAAAAAGCATGACATATAATTAACCATATATTAAACTTGATGCAAGAGAAAAATAACAAGTCATCAATCAAAGGTTGAGTTAAATGTTGTATCAGAAACTTACCCCCATAATAGAAACCCCCGCATCTGTTTGATTCAAACCATAATCGATCAACAACTCTTCACCTGCAACTATTGATTTTGTTGCACATACGAATACACGATTTCCTTCACGCCCCTCAAATAAGCAATTGGGTAGCTTATGTGTTGACCTTGGTCGTGTGCTATTTATAAACCCTGCGATATTCCTTGAAGCTTTTGGCATTCCATCAATATACATAGTTGCTCCTTTGTGCAAACTGTTGTCCAGTAGTTGACAATAATTGGTTGCCACTCTATATGTCCGCATACTTCTTGTACATCGGACCAACAACAACCCTTCATTGTATTTGTAGCATGGACCGACATACTCCAATTCAATTTCACTGCCATATGACACCTTTATTCCATCCATGGAAAATAGCCCTAGTCCATGTAAAGAGGATGGAGCAATGCGATAAGTCCTCCCATTGAGGAAGAAATCAGTGTCCACTTGGGGTAGCTCCTTGGGTAGGCATCGTTTGACAAGATGTATATACCTCAGGGGCAACTCAATGTCACCTATGCACTCGTTATCATAACCACATGATCCTCCTTCAGAAACAAAAAGTTCCATGCATCTACGAAATTTTCTCCTTACCTTTTCACCTCTATTTGATCTTGACCTGTTAGATCTTATATTAGATGTCTCGCTTTCAAACTCTTCTAGTCTATCTTCCTCACTTGATGAAGATAGATCTGACAAGTACCTATTTGGTGGTACCTACAATCATTGAAATGATACAACGTGTTGTAATTGAATTTTCAATACCGAAAACATCATTCATGGCTTATGGTTTCTAGCAAGCATGGTTTCAATACTTGGAATGCAATCATGCAACTTTCTTTCCTTGGTAATGCGTATAGATCTTTTAGATGGCTATAACTAGGTCATATAATTTTGGAATGGGGCCAATGAGGTATCAGGAGTGGATTGTTGATTATGTTGCTAGTCAACACATGAAAAACATAAACACATTATAGAAAGAGTGGATTGTTGGTTCATGGCTGCTTGCACTAACCCTCGAGGATAATCATTGACATTTGTTAATGAAAGGAAACAAGTAATAAAAAAATACAAGTGCAATAAAATTAGTCTTGATTCATAAGTGGTCCTTTGGAACCAATATCTATCAAATGTTCTTAGTGGTCCTTTGGAACCAAGATCTATTCATAAGTGGTCCTTTGGAACCAAGATCTATCAAAATTAGTTTACCCCAGAATGGCGTGCATAGTGGAGTTTTTGAACCTTGGAGGACAATTATTGAGAATTATAGAAAAGAGAAAAGAGAAGCATTGATGAGGCAAGCTAATGAAGAAAACAACCAAGAAGGGGAAATCAAAAAGTCAAGTGGGTCATTTGAACAATTAAGAAGGGGAGCCAAAGTGATTCTTAAACCCTAGCTAAGTGATTAGTATAGGTCCACATTTTATTGTTAGAATTATGGTTGCATTTAGGATTTGGATATTTGTAATTTAAAATCATTTATCTTTTAGCAATCGGGTCAACATACTGGAGAAGTTTTGTATCCCAAAAAGAGAAGAGTTTAATTGGGCCTTAAGTTTCCTTGAGTTGGTTAGATTTTCTTTTCTCTTTGTTATAAGAGTTAGAGGTTATATTTACTTTGTTCTTTGCTCTAAGCGTTAGAAAATCTTTTCCCCTTCTTGTGCTACCACTAATCTCCAGCCCCAAACTCCTCTTACCATTCTATCAAAAAATATGCTCAAACTTGACGACATAACAATAACTAACTCCCAATGAAGAGGGCTAGAAAATCCGTTTATGTTTGATTCCTCAAAATAAAGGAACATCGAAATTAAGTTCTACCTTAAAGGCTACCATTCCTTCGAAGTGAATTCTTCTCAAAGGTGCCTTCATCATTTTTGGGAGATTGCAAAGGATCTCGGTGAAATAATGTGTCATATCGTTCATCTATCACTCTAGGAATTTTTTGAGAAACATCATGTCCTCAAAGGAGGCCAGCAATGGTAAGATTCTTGAATTCTCAGTTGCATGTTGTTTAGGACAGTCTGGGTGTATTGTGTGCCCTCAAACAACAATATAGTTATACAAATCTGATTTAGTCTTTGAAAGTCAATTTATATTAATAAAATGGTGAATAACACTAAATATCCATAGCAACACACTATGGCCAGAAAGATGGTATCTCATCTCTAAGAAAAGATGTTGCAGCTATGCTCATTCACATATTCCCCATAAAAAGACATTGAAACTACATTTATAAGGTTGCTAACAAAACCTTAGAAAAAAATAACATAAAATGCAAGATCCCTAACCCTAGCATGAATAGGGTTGAGAGGGAATGCTACACTAGATGAACTTGAGATATATATAAAAAAAGAGAGGACCCTTATCAAGATAAAAAATAAAAAATAAAAAATAAAAATAAAAATAATCACTCTATGCTCATCTTGGGTCTTCTTTAGCTCGTTGGAAAGAACACTTGTATACTAAGTTGGGTTACCATCTTTCTGCATGACTATCCCCAAAAGCACATATGAAGAGGCAAAAAAATTGTGACAAAGAAATTGTTGGTATCAAGGCCATTTTCCAGATGGACTCAGATGGCCATATGGACCAGAGGATGTATTTACCAAGGGAGAGGTGCATGCTAGATTTATATGGGACTTCAACCAAAAGTTCAACTCATGAAAATCTCTTGACATGATGTAGAGATGTACAAAGACATCCATGAGGTGGCCAAATAGTTGGCCTATGACATAAGGATGCATAAATAATATGTACCTATCCATTATAGCAATTATTTGGTGGTTGAATTGCTATTTCCTATCTACTATAGTGATTATGGATATGACCTAGTAACCTTGATTTAGTGCAATGAATGGGAAAACTTGGGAGCTAGATGATCCAACATTTCTCTACTAGGATGAGGTTAGTGGGGAAGTATTAGCTTCCTTCCCTTCATGCCACTAAGCATAATAACCTCATGCAATTAATTTAGGTAGGACATGTTGACTAGGGATCCCAAAGTTAGGTACTTCTAGGGACAATGTGGAGTAGTATGGAGACAACTAAGGGTAGTTGTTTCTCTAACCATGAGCGATTTTTTGTTATTGTCATTTCCTTTATCTTGGAATGAACTAATGATTTTGTAGTTAACAAATATGGTTGGGCATGCCTTGGTCACCTAAGCTCAGTGCAACATTGAGATGGACCATATCAAGTTGACAAGGAAGGTAGTTTGGGATGGACAATCAACAAGTTGAGGTATGTGAGTTATTTGACTTTTTTGTGTTTTTTGGACATGTATGTATAGCACCTTGGGTGTTGCAATTGGATGAAATTTAACTAGATGAGATGTACCATGCATGAAAATAGTAGTTATGATGGACCATATCAAGTTGACAAGGAAGGTAGTTTGGGATGGACAATCAACAAGTTGAGGTATGTGAGTTATTTGACTTTTTTGTGTTTTTTGGACATGTATGTATAGCACCTTGGGTGTTGCAATTGGATGAACTTTAACTAGATGAGATGTACCATGCATGAAAATAATAGTTATGCTAGCACTGGATGAAGTGTTTTGCACTATACATCTGTTGAATTTTCTAGTGTCATTGTTTCACTTGAAAATTAGCTTTCGTGAGTTCTGGGCCAAATTTGAATGTTAAATTTCATTTCTGGGCATAGGCAGCAATGGTAAGATTCTTGAATTCTCAGTTGCATGTTGTTTAGGACAGTCTGGGTGTATTGTGTGCCCTCAAACAACAATATAGTTATACAGATCTGATTTAGTCTTTGAAAGTCAATTTATATTAATGAAATGGTGAATAACACTAAATATCCATAGCAACACACTATGGCTAGAAAGATGGTATCTCAACTCTAAGAAAAGATGTTGCAGCTATGCTCATTCACATATTCCCCATAAAAAGACATTGAAACTACATTTATAATGTTGCTAACAAAACCTTAGAAAAAAATAACATAAAATGCAAGATCCCTAACCCTAGCATGAATAGGGTTGAGAGGGAATGCTACACTAGATGAACTTGAGATATATATAAAAAAAGAGAGGACCCTTATCAAGATAAAAAATAAAAAATAAAAAATAAAAATAAAAATAATCACTCTATGCTCATCTTGGGTCTTCTTTATCTCATTGGAAAGAACACTTGTATACTAAGTTGGGTTACCATCTTTCTGCATGACTATCCCCAAAAGCACATATGAAGAGGCAAAAAAATTGTGACAAAGAAATTGTTGGTATCAAGGCCATTTTCCAGACGGACTCAGATGGCCACATGGACTAGAGGATGTATTTACCAAGGGAGAGGTGCATGCTAGATTTATATGGGACTTCAACCAAAAGTTCAACTCATGAAAATCTCTTGACATGATGTAGAGATGTACAAAGACATCCATGAGGTGGCCAAATAGTTGGCCTATGACTTAAGTATGCATAAATAATATGTACCTATCCATTATAGCAATGATTTGGTGATTGAATTGCTATTTCCTATCTACTATAGTGATTATGGATATGACCTAGTTACCTTGATTTACTAGCGCAATGAATGGACAAACTTGGGAGCTAGATGATCCAACATTTCTCTACTAGGATGAGGTTAGTGGGGAAGTATTATCTTCCTTCCCTTCACGCCACTAAGCGTAATAAACTAGGTTTCCAATTCACAGAAGAAAACCAAGATGAATTCAAACCTATGTTTCCAATTCACAGAAAAAAACAAAGATGAATTCAAACCTAGGTTTCCAATTCACAGAAGAAAACCAAGATGAATTCAAACCTAGGTTTCCAATTCACAGAAGAAAACCAAATCATGTTTTTATTGAAAAGAATGCCAAATAGAGGAAGAGGGTATGGCTTACCGAAGACACCGTGCCCCTTTTATGTCTCTGTCAGTATCCTCACAATCTTCTCTATAAATCCCTTATGGTCTTTGCTCCTCGTAGTGTGCTCTTCGCGACCAACTTTGTCAAATCCCCGTGCTCCTAGCAGCGTCTTTGTTCCTCGTGGCATTGTGCTTTTCGTATACCAGAGAATGTGGGTGCTCTGGAAATACCTCCAAGTCTACTCCTCGCGGCACTGTGCTCTTTGTATACCAAATCCGAAAGCAAATGTGGTTCTACTCCTCCCGGTCCTCAGCCGAAAGAGAATGTGGGTCTACTCCTTGCAGTCTACTGCTCAGAGGGTCACAATGAATGGTGGCTTCACATGACGATGGCTCTACTTCCCATAGTGGTACTGGTGGCCATGACTTGCTCTGAGCTATCTCCCACAATGCGGCTTGAGCTATCTCCCACAATGTCAACAAACGCCCTCACGATTTCTTTAATTCATGGATAGGATTTGACTTTCCCTTTTTATCTGCTATCAAGTTTTTTGTAATATCATAAGGTCTTAGTGCACATTAGAATGGGAATGAACTCAAATCATCCTTTACCCTTTTTTTAATACTATAGCAAGTACTATGGGAATTAACTCATATTGGTAGGTAAATATATGCGGAAAACTATTTAGGGGGATAATTGGTAGGTAATTACATAATATTGGCATTTATGTTATATTGCAAATCATGATATAGTATAGTGCTACTAATGGATTCAAGGTCAAATCAATACCTTATTATAGTTATAAAATAAATTGTTAAAATATGGTTTGATAAAACATATGTAGGTGACAAATACTTCTAGGTGGTAGACCTGTTCCTGAAGTGGGATAAACTACCTGAATTGAAAGGAAAACATACAACATAACCTTGTAAGCTATTTAAGGCACTGCTTCACAAAAATTCTTGATTAAAATATTTTGTGGGGCATCTAATAAAACACCACTGTGATTTGAATAGAAACTTACACCCCTATGTAGGTCGCATTTGACCCAAATGGCACTATCATTAACCCCAACATTAGTTTCATTACCATCTGACCTTTAGTTCATATTCTTATTAT
This sequence comes from Larix kaempferi, assembly GCA_027924585.1. Lineage (NCBI taxonomy): Eukaryota > Viridiplantae > Streptophyta > Pinopsida > Pinales > Pinaceae > Larix > Larix kaempferi. The sequence goes on from BSBM01000792.1 coordinate 3,061,917, forward strand.
TCTTCCATTAGATTGTTGGTTAACTTTTTGGGTTTGTTGAGCCAAATTTCGACTAAATTGAGAAGGGGAAGTTGAACCAAGTTAACATTGGATGAAGGAAATGGATTAGAGTTGTAAGGTTCCCCTTGATAAGATGTGGATGCCTATGAAACACTTAGAGAATATTGGGCATTTGGAGACAAAGGGTGATGACGACGACAACGATGATGATGATGATGAATCCGACGACCTCGCCATACCACTGACGACAAGAGGCGCCGGATATCAGATGATGATGATGAGGATGATGATGAAGATGATGATGATGATGATGATGATGATGATGATGAGGATGAGGATGATGACGATGAACGTGACAATGATGATGATGGTGGTGGTGACGACGACGACGACGACGATGATGCGTCAGATATCATACAACGATGCTGATCATGATGAAGATGATCATCATGATCGAGCATGCCATTTGGGTTAGCATGATAAATGTGCATTTCCTTACTAAGCTTCTCTCTGTTTCGAGAATAATTTAATATTCTCTACTAAACAGGGCCAACCACGTGAAGGTGGAAGCTCTTATGGCCCCTCCCCCCTCACATCACTCTCAATTCCCCATAACCCGAAAAAATCTATCTAAAAAAGCATATATCTAAACATACAGGAAAATGTAAATAACAATAAAAACATACCTCCTAGATTCCAACATTGCTACAATGTCATTCGGATTCTTCTTCATCTAACGCAACATCTGTATCATCCTCTAGTTTTGAATCGCTATCGTTGAAAAGATCTCTCATATCAGGATCATGATCAATGTCATTTTCGGTTAGATATTCATCATCAATGTCAATTTCATTGTCCTTTACATCATTTGGATGATCAACTTCTTGATCGGATTCTTCATCTAACACATCTACGTCGACGACCAACTGCTCCTAATCTGCATCACCTTCTTCTTCAACATTGTCTTGTTCCTCTACTGCATTATACTTGACCGGTCTTCCTCTTGGATCGTATCTAGCAACGTATGACCAACCTGCTTTACCTGGAACCTCTGAGTAAAATACTTGCTCACATTGACTTGGAAGAACATAAGGCTCTGTATCTGGTTCGAGTGACCTTGTATTAACCATGGTAAATCCATTGGCATGCTCAATAATAGTTCTTTCGGGATCACGTTCATTCATTCGTAGCCTGTACCATTTGACCTCAAACAAGACTACTTTAAAGGAATTAAAGTCACACTCAAGTATATCTTCCAAATAACCATAGTACCTATTTTCAGATACTTCTGGATGCCTGTCATTTCTAGAGGAAACATTAGTGACTTGAAAAACTGCAGTTATCCCACAATCAAATGTTTTCCTCTTGTCATCCAACTTTTTTATGCGAAATTTACGACCATTGCACCACATAGCATTGCGATGTATCAGCTGCATCATTCATGACTCAGTAAGTAAATATATAAGAAGACATAAACGCGATAAATATTTTGATACAATGCGAAACAACGAAAAAATGAGCAGGGTAAATATACTTGCCTTTTTATCTTTTAAACCGCATGCTAAATCAATTTCACATTGTGTAAGATTGGGATATTCTTCTCGATGACGATGCTCTGTTTTAATCATTTTACTAACCCCTTCCCATGACAAGGTGCCATAGTATTATGTACATCGTTCAATCCATTCCTCCATCCAATCATGATTGTTTGCAATGTATAAATGTATTGCATCCCACACGTGACCAACTACATGAAAAAATAACAATTAAGAATTAATGTAAGTTAGCTATCATTAAAGGCAATTAAGTTTACCTTTAATTAAAATATTGTTGGAATAATAAAAATTACATAAATTGAAAACTTAATTGTATAATAAATAAAATGTACACCATTCAATTACCTTTCACTTTCCTCTTTCTACCTTTCCCCAACAAAACCTCCCCTTCAAATTTGTTGATGGAGTCGACATGCCAAATGCGAGGTAGATTGATATTTTTTGATAAATTTGAAAGATACTGACTAATGTACACCATGGATTGATATAGCATATAGCCCTGCACCATAGAACCCTCAGGGCGTGCTCTTTGTTTAACAAAAGCCTTTAATGCCTTCAAATGCCTTTCCACCATCCACATTGACCTTGAGTTTATAGGTCCACACAATTCAATCTCCTCAACTTGGTGTATGAGATAGTGTTCTTGTGCATTGAAAAATTCCGGAGGTAAATACTTCTACATTTCACACATTAGACGAGGAATTTCTCTCTTCCAATACCTAATATCTTCTTTATGGATTTCTTTAGATGAAATCCACCTACAAAAGATGCAAGAAAATAACATGAATATTGATCAACCGGATTAATGAGGCATATAATATAAAGTTCCAAGCTGTAAAACACAATATGTCAATAAGCAATGCAACCAAAAGAACGAACATTTTTCATGCATATAAAATTGTTACTTACCTCATGTACTTACCAAGATCATATATAACTTGTTTTATGTTTTCGTCAAAGCTATCTGGGAGAGCCAGAGGTAGAACATATTGTAGCAAAAAGCAAATCATTATCTAATGTTTCCAAATAGGAGAGAACTATTACTAAAAAGATTTACTTAATGGATATTATATACATAAATAATTACCTTAATGAATGTATGCCAGTCATGAGTTTTAACGCCGCCAAAATCACCTTTTTTGGTTAAGATATTTTGTATGTTCGATGCAAACCCTGTCGGAAACCTTATTTTTTGAATGACCTCTTTTATAGCATTGCTTTGTTGCTCCATCAATAACCATGGAAGACTAATATTCTGGTTCCCATTTCCGGCATTGGAAATAATTACACTTTGCAATGCGTGATTGGCTTCTACAATGTCACTACAATTTTTTCCAATTTTATCTTTGTTTGACCTTCCATCTAATGTCTGCCATACCATTTCTGTTACATTCTTCCTGATATGCATTGTATCAAACAAATGAGCTATTTGTAGGTGCTCGTAGTAAGGCAACCTACTGAATTGTATGGGATAACTCTTCATTCCTTGTGGAATCCCATTCATGCCTTAAATACAATCATTAAACATAAACGAAAACACATTAACAATAATTCATGACACCCATGGTAGAGAAAATTAAGTAAAAATATAAAAATCATAATATAACGTGAACATGATATTGTATGCTGCATATACAATTTGCATACCTCGACGATTTCTATTATATTCCAACTTCCATAGGTGAGGTGTCATTCTTCGTGGTTTCTTTGCATTCTCTTCTTTACCATTGAATTTTGTTTTTTTGATATTTCGGTACCTATGGTTCTTAGGGAGGAAGTGCCTGTACTCATCGAACACCTCCTTTGCTAAACTTTTTGAACGACGAGATTTTATCCTAGGACCACATACTGGACATGCAAATTTTCCCTTTGTTTGAAGACCTGCAAGATATATGTATCAATGTTATAGCATCAAAAGATTATTAATTCAAACAAAAAATGCATGTTTTTCACCTTAAAAACATATAATTTTAATGTCAAACTGAAACATAAAGTTACATACCACAAAAATGTGTTAACCCGGGAGCGTCATGAATTGTCCATGCAAGAATTCCATGGAACTGAAATTGTTTCTCCCCTATTGGTCTAGAGATGTCATACATGGTGATTCCAGCCCATAACTTCAATAGCTCATCAATAAGAGTCTCAATATATACATTCATATCTTTAACTTGGTACTTACCTAATAGATCAATAAACATACAATATTGCTATTTAGTTATCCGTCCAAATATATAAAAGGTGTTCTCATGCAACAATTAAACAAATAACTTTATGGAATAATATAATTACAGCTTTCAAAAAAATACCTGGAATAATCATTGCCAACATTGTGTGCTCTCTCTTAATTGTCATCTAAGGAGGTAGGTTATTGTTTATGATGAAAACAAGCCACACTGAGAAAGTAGAACGAAGCTCACCAAATGGATTGAAACCATCAGATGCCAATGAAAGTCTAACATTACGAGGTTTGTCTTTAAAAATTGGCCATTTTTCTTCGATGTTCTTCAATGCAGAACCATCTGCAAGCATTCGAAGTACACCATCTTCACTTCTGTTGTTCGCATGGTAATCCATAAACTGTGCTATACTTTGGCACCTGAATAGTCGTTGGAAATGTGGAATTATGGGAATATAATGAATAACTTTGCGAGGGACCTCTTTTGTCAATTGATCAGTTCGATATCTACTAATTTCACATTGTGGGCATTTGTTTTCTGATGCATACTGCCCATAATATATAATATGATCATTAGGACATGCATCAATAGATTGATACTCCACTCCAATTTCTTTCATAATCAAGAAGACCTCTCGACTTGTGCATGGTAAATTGTTTGATGGTGTTAATAGAAATTCACCCAACAATCTGCAACGTTGACAAAAAGTGAAATGTAAACAATATACGTCAGAAATATTTCATATCCCTAATTTACGAATTGATAAACACTAAAAAAATATGAAAATAATCAACTTCACATACCTTAGGAGCTATGTGAAACAAGTGTTTGATAAACCATTCAAATCCTTCAAGTTCACCAACAACAATATAGCAGATAGAATATTGGTTGTTGAGCCTTCATAAAGAGGTTCTTGGGACTTCTCGAGAAGAGGAACATCATGAAAATCATGGAGGTTGTCCTCATCCAATGGAGCAAATGTGTCTTGCAGCAATCTATTTATCGCATCTTCACCATGAGTATCACTAACGTCATCTTCGTCCATAGGATCATTAAGAACTCGATCTTCAATAGCATGATCTCCATGCTCGTCGTCTTGTAAAGTAGTATTTCTACTATTATGTGGCAAATGGCTCTCTGGAAGTCGACATCTTGGGGGCATTGTCTTTATATTTACAAACAATGCAATAACATTAGTGTATAATATACAACACATATATTTAAATTGATAAAAAAAATGTGAATACATTATCAATACTATTACAAGAAGTACAATATGTAATGAATAACGTCTTACCAACGGATGATATTCATACCCCCCTTCAGCATGCCCCTTCTCCTTACAATGTTTTTGAGTTGACGTTCTTAAAATTCTTCTGGTTTGCAAACCTCTGCAATCATTGCAAGGGCAATAACACTTTCCATCACCCTTCGCCTCCAATGCTGCCTTAGCCTTAGCATACCTCCTATTGTTTTCTTCCCGGGTATATTTATTTGACATTCTGATAAGCTGCAACAACAAAAAAAACTCATTAATCAATATATAACGTATGTCTAAATTGAATAGAGTATATATATATATATATATATATATATATATATATATATATATATTAAAGGAGACCGAAAACCCATGTAATCAAAACCCCATAGTGAATTATCAATTAACTATTGACTAAAAAAGATTTAATGATAAAGATGAGCTTGCTTGTGGCTTAAAAAACTAATACACACATGTTTATGGCTACTATAGAAAATTATATACATTGTCCCCCATTGAGATGTTATCCTTAATAAGAAGGATGTTTGTGCATCCATTGAATCTCCTTATATGAATCATATGTGCCACACCACAAAAATATATTTAAGCAATAGAAATGACATTTATATTTTGGGTGTCCCCCTTGGAATTAAATCGAGGATTCAACCATTAGTGGAAACCTGTTAGCACATGATTTTTACATTTAATTTGGTTCATTTTTCATAGTTCATGGACTATTGTGTATGAACTATCACTTGATCTCTTACACCTTTGTATTTAGAATATTTTATATCATGATTTAGTCGAGATGAGTTGTGATTCTTTATATAATTGTACATACATTAATGATGTGACATTTGTGTCCTCTTTAGTGATAGATGATGTTTACATATGTTCCATTTAGTTGAGCATGGCATATAAATCCACTTGGCCGAGAGAGTATATATGTGATACTACACATTACACTAAAGATATTCCTAGTGAAATACTTATAGGGTCGAATCTCCTAGTGAAATATACTAATGCTTTATTGACACTACTAGATTTGGTGTTAAAGCAACTCAAAATAAATCAATTCATGAACTTATAAATTTTAATGAACACACCGTTGTTGGTTACTATTTTGATACCTATTTTTCCTTATAAATCCTTCAAGCTATCCCCATTATCCTTCATATTTTGCCATAAATCCTCATTCTCATCCATAGAACCTTGAAATTCGATTGTCTAAGGTATAAATTGTTGTTGTTTTTAAATAAATTGAATTATGCCGTTTTTAAAGCATTTAAATTGAGATTTTAAATAAATTACAGGATTAATTGACTTCCTGTAATTGCTCCTAGATTGGATACTTGCAGGCCAGCTGGGCATGAACTGAAAGATGGAATAGGATCCTCGATGTCCAAGGATGGATAAATTTCTAACATATTCATGAAACAGGTTCTACAAGTGTCGAGTCAATGCCAATCAAAGCGAGCCTCCAGTGCTGCCACTTAGCACAAAAACATGACAGTTTCATATTGTTAAAACTATGCCTAAAAAGTGCATCCTGCAGGTAAGTTTGCATTTTATACAACAAATGAAGAAAAATGATAAAAGAGTATGAAGGTGGACTAAAGGTACGTGAAAGAACTCAGGGCCAATTTAAAAAATGATTACACCAGGAAGAGGGAAATCATTGAAACTCACCCCCACGAATTCTGCCTACACATAGGGAGGCTCACTCTTCCAATTTAAAATTCAGATTGTTGTCATTTCTTCCAACCGCCTTTGTTCAAATCCTAGGCTTCACTTCCACAATGGTTGAAGGAGTGAACACAGCCTGTTAATTGGTTAACTTGGGAATTTTCCTCCATCATCTTCAGCAAGAGTCTTCCACGTGGATTGATGAAGTAAAACCCCAGTTGCACGCAGCCATTGAAGTGTTTATCTCAGACCGGTGCAGGAAGGAGTCACCAGAAGCAAGGTAAATTTGAATTTCGACTTCCAGGTTTTGCTACACAAAGAAACCATTAAGAACATAATTTTTTTTCAGAAGTTTAGAATTTCAAAGCTAGGGTCGAGTTCTACTTGTATGTTTTGTTTGCATAAAAGGATTCTTCCTGTACAAATTACAACATAGTGTCTAGATTAGAACCAGAGAAATTTGATCCCACTGTCATTCATGAAATATGTATGGAAATTTTTGAGAAGAAACAATGGGTTCCCTTCTTTGAAAAGTTTGATGGACAGAATGACAATGTTAGCCTAGCTTTTGCTGGTTCATTTGATGGAGAGAGGGCTACAGTAGGAAATTTAACTTTCAGACTATCTGAAGATATTATGGCTCAGATCACTGGCTTACCTCAGCAGGGAGAGAGGTTCTTTAAAACAAAACAACTTGATGAGAAGGCATGGACACCCTTCTTATGCAGGTCAAGAACAAGTTCAGTAAAATGGAAGAATGGAATCCCAAGGAGTTGGTTGATTCATCCTTGGGATGAAATAGCATACATCATTCATATATTCATCACTTGTGAGGGAATATTCAACATTATATATATCTATCATATCAGGTTATTTCAGCATTTGAGGGGTGATTGTGAGATGAACATGCCTAATTTTCTATTGTAGAGCCTTTCTAAGATGGCTAAAGCTGTTCAAAAACGCGATGAAGACAAGTCAACAAGCCTTTTTCATTGTGGGATCATTAAGATAATCATCATACATGAGTTACAGAGACAATCCTTGACATGGCAACAATTTATCATTTATAATGAATTTGAAGAACCAGAAGAAATACCTGAAGAAGGAGCACTCATAATGGCAGGCACTGAAGTTGAAGAAGATAACCCTAAGGAAGCAAGCTCAAAACCGCCTAAGGGAGGAATGGAAGAGGATGAATTGCTAATGATAGCAGGCATTGAAGTTGAAGAGGATAACCCTAAGGCAACAAGCTCAAAACTGCCTAAGGGAGGAAAGGGAGAAGATGAAGTGTTGATTATAAAAGATAATGAAGATGACTCTAAGGAAACAAACCCAAAAAAGCATGAGAAAAGAATGAGAACAAGGAGCATGGTGAAAGAAGAGAAGAAATTCCAAGAGAAAGATAAAATCTTCAGTACTTATGAGAAGAAATCAAGAAAACGCCAGCAAGCTAAGAAGAAGCAAACACTGGAAAATGATTGTGAAGCACAACAAAAACATTATGAATACATTCAATCTTTGGAAGGTCAAGAAGAAAGTCCAGCAGGTGAGATTGGACAACATGATGAAGAGGTAAATATCATCTCTGAACAACAAACTATAGAAGAAATTATGGAGAAAGATGTTCAAACAATTGAAAAGACTCCAACTGACAGAGAAGAGCAAGATAATGAGGATGCAACCATCATTTCTCCAGTCTTTGAGCAGCAAGTCACACAGAAAGATGAGGATGCAGCCATCATTTCTCCAGTCTTTGAGCAACAAGTTACATAAAAAGAACGAAAAGAGTATCCAGGGCAGGAGAATGAGAAGAGGAAGTTGGAGGGGACACTGTCTCTAAGCAGCCTTCAATAGAGATAAAAGAAAAGAAAAAATCTTCAAAGAATAGCAAAAAGATTAAGAGGTTAAAATTGAAGGTGAAGGAGTTAGAGCTTCAGAATGAGAAATTAAAGAAGAAAAATAGAAAACTTCAAGTTCAAAAGATGAAAATCTCTAAACATTCATACAGATGGTATCAGCAGAAGAAAGTGTTCAAGACAAAATATCAAAATTTGAAGGTCCTTTTTGCAGCTCGAGCTAGTACAGATGCATCTTCACAGACAGGGGATATGTCAGAGGATTAGTGGTAGCAGTACAACAACAATTTTGTGCATGGGAATATGAAGAGTCAGTTTTGGAGACAGTTTTGTGCATGAGGACATGCAATAGCTTCCTCTTGGGGGAGAGGTTGGTCACTATTTTGATACCTATTTTTCCTTATAAATCCTTCAAGCTATCCCCATTATCCTTCATATTTTGCCATAAATCCTCATTCTAATCCATAGAACCTTGAAATTCGATTGTCTAAGGTATAAATTGTTGTTATTTTTAAATAAATTGAATTATGTAGTTTTTAAAGCATTTAAATTGAGATTTTAAATAAATTACAGGATTAAATGACTTCCCATAATTGCTCCTATATTGGATACTTGCAAGCCAGTTGGGCATGAAATGAAAGATGGAATAGGATCCTCGATGTCCAAGGATGGATAAATTTCCAACAAATTTCCAATAAATTTTCAACAATGTCCAAGGATCCTTGAGTCAATGCCAGTCAAAGCGAGCCTCCAGCGCTACCACTTAGCACAAACAGGACAGTTTCGATTTTATATCTGATGGACAATCTTGAGGATAGTTGAAGTGCTTGTAGCATTTTTAGTTTTAAAAACAATTTGTATAAGTATTTGAATTTGAGATGTAACCAACCCCGGATGGTGAACTTATGCTAAAGAAATAAAGACTTCGAATTCCAAATATCTTTGTGTTTGTTCATTCTTATGTTGTGAATGCGATTCTAGTGTTGAGAACTTCGTGATTACTTCTGCATGTGTGAGTGAAGCAATGGAGGGCCCCCTCTGCCGATCCTGAACACCTAATTTACTTACTGATACGTATTGGTATGTGTTTTTCAGTTTCTGTAGAATTCAACTTAATTATCAATCTGCGTTTTAAATCAAATTTGTTCTCACATGCTGCAAGTAGGGTTTCACTCTAGAACAGGGTTAAGTGTTTTTATTTTGATTGATCAATCACTATAGATGGTTTTTAGTTTCATTTTTCATAAGAATATACCTTGAATTGTTGAGGAATTCCAAATATTTTGTGAGCTGACTTCTTGTAAAAGAACTCAATGTATTCCTGCACTCAACAACAGAACTCAACGTATTCTATTCCTAAATATAATCATTTAATCATATACAATCAACTTCCCCATAAGTGCATCCAATTGAATACTCTTTGTATTCCAAATCAAGCCTCGTAATCTTCAATATCTAAACTAGTTATTTTATTGTCATCCATTGAGATGGGTTTGACAACAATGGATGTGTTGTGACTTATTTTTCACTAATTGAATGTGATGATTGAGTTTAATCCAACAAAGTAGTGTCTTTGGGTCTAACTGTTAGGATAAAATGATGCCATGGGATACCTATGATCTTATTTCATGGGAATTTCTTTTCTAAGTATGATCGTTTAGTTTTTTCTTGGAAAAGAGGTGATAAGGAGGAAATTATATAGACTACGAGGGATTACATGCCAATAAGGGAGCATCACCGGAAACACCCCCCTTTGAGGGTACATTCCTAGATCTCAAGCTGCAATAATTGATAGCTAGTTGCATACTTTCATCCCTTGAGCTTCATGCATTTGCATTGTTTACAATTTCTTTCAACCTTTGAGTTGGATGCAACTAGTCTAATATTTATTCTAGTTTTCAACTATGTGCAATTAATTAAGTATTTATGTGGAAACATTGTAAAATATATAAAAATTCCTTTTGGCCAAGTGAATATGAACACACCAGGGCACTTTAGATGATTTAAGTGAATCTAGATTAATATTTCCTCCAATTTTGAACAATCTGCACAAGTAGTTAAGTATTTATTTGTGGAAGCTTTGTAGACTCTATAATGTTGTTTTTTGGCCAAGTGAATGTGAATGCACCAATGCACTTCATATGATTTAAGTGCAATGAAGAAAAACCTCCATCAAAACCTTTAGTCACCCACCTATGCTAATACTCTATGATATAAATTAACATTGGATAAAAAAATTGGGAAGGTTCCACAATAACATCTACTACAAGGCATTTTTCTTATAGTGAAAACAAAATAATTCCAAGCAAAATGCACCTAAATTAAAACTATGTTCTCAAGTGGTGAAACAAATGTTTTATAATCGTGTTGCAATAAAGCACAACAATGTAAATATCAGATGTAAAAGCTTTTGTACTATGATTTAAGAAAAAATAAATGCATTATTCTAAGATCCTAATTAATAAACTTCCTTTTAAATCATGTATAGTAATTTGGCCTTCTAGTCACTCCAAAAAATGGGGATGAAGTCCACCAGAGGAGAGGGTATAGGTATGGTAGAGTATTTATTGCCATGGTGGCCACTAGGGCCAACTCCTGGAAAACGAAAAAGTATCTATCTCAGGTTCCTACCCAATCTCATGGAATCCAACTTATAAGAACCTATGATTGGGAACTCAACCATGATGCTAAATAAAAAACATACGACACTAAATGATATATTGCATCAAACTCTATGTATTTCTAAAAAATGAACCATTTTATTTTAACTTCAAGTTGTTGGGTGTAGCTTCTTGGAGGAGAAAGGAATTTGTGGGGACACTCAACAAGATAAGGGAAGGGATATCTATGGAGCATCCTCGAAAATATTGGCTTCCAAGTAACTTTTTTACCATGCAACTCATGTTTTTTTAAATTTCTACATATAAATCAATATGTGAATTGAGTTTTGGATATGGAGTTTGATTTTTTGAATGTGGAACTTGAGTAAATGAAGATGATGGTTTTTGGATATGGGATATGGGATTTTGCTTATAATATTAAAAAGTGAAAAAAAGTAGATAAAAGGATTACATTTTCCTCTTCCTTCCTCGTCTTCTCATTCATCTTCTACTCTTCTCCTTCCTCCTCCTTGTAGGTCTTGGACCCTACTTATCCTTCCTCCTCCTTGTAGGTCTTGGACCCTACTTATCCTTCCTCCTCCTTGTAGATATTGGACCCTACTTGCATGATAATTATATTTTTAACTAAGATGTCACCTAACCATATCTCCTTATCCTCACATGGAAGTTTTTTCAATAAAATCCGATTTGATTTCCTTTTTATATATTCTTATATTTTAATTTATCCCATTTCATTCTTATTCTTTTATTAATTCATGCTCTAAATAGTTTCAAGTATTTGAGTAACCAACATTGGGTATTGCATCATGTTGTAGATTATGCTCATACCAGTCTATATTTACTAACCCAACCTTCTCTCCCAAAGGACCTATTTCCCTTACCCATTTCTCTTACATCGGTCCATGTCCATATAATAAGTAATTTGGGAAAGTCTCATATGTCTTGCATGATACACAAACTTGCCAAAACATCAAGCATATAAGCATTTAAAATTATGAAACAATGCAGAGTCCTAATATCCTCCTCGATATTAAATTAGAGCATGGTGTTATTATCTCAATATTATCACAAAATATCAATCTACAAATTAGTTTAAAATACATTTATATACAATATCATCACAAACCTCTCTAAAATTGCATACACAGCTCCTAACCAATTGTTGAAATTGTGGAGAATCAACTCTCTCACTACACATGTCTCCATGTGTCAAATAATCCAATAAAACATACATAGCATCAATCATGCTCCCATGGATAAGATTATAACAACATCATGCATAATGACATAAAAACGTATTTACATAGACATAACCTCTTTTTCAATTAGCACATTTCCATAAACATCACATCATCAAATGATTTCATATGTTTGATTGGTTTCTCTAGTTAACCCCTTGGCATTTGTGATTGAATTGATAGAATATATACTACCATTTTGAAACTTATTTTAGTTAGTAAATAAAAGTGTAGACATTACATACACCCACCCTTTAGGAAAATCCATCCCAGAGTTATGGTTAGTCCTTAGGTCTCTAGCCATCCAAGATCCTAATCGACTTCCTAAATCGTAAAAACTATTTTAGCTTCCAAGCCTTACATACCTAGGGATATTAGAATATAAAGTTCACAAACACCTAGATAAAGAACCACGATGCTATGTGGGTATGATGCCTCAAGAATGAAACAAATTTTCCATGAATAATATTTTCATTTTTCCTTGAAGAGAAAATAAAAAACAAATAATATCTCCTAGAAGAAGAGGAACTAATTGGAACATAAAGGGAGCAACAAAAAAAAAGACTAGTGCATTGCAGTCAAACTAACCTGGAAAAGGAATGAGATAAAAAATTCGATGTGTCAAACCAGTACCGGACTCTTGAAATTGCAGAACGAATAACCAATAGAAAGATCGCTGCAACTCTAGCAAATGATTATGGAAATATGACTTAAGAACATGTATTTATACATCAATGAGGGTCGTCATTCCGGAAAAAATGCACAACGGTCAAATTTAAAAAAAACAAAAAGTCAATGACCGCTAAAAAAGAAAAACAAAAACAAGCTTTTTTTTTTTACTTTCATCGCTCTAGCGACGTTATGGACAGTTCGTTGCTATAGCAACGAACTGTTGTCTCTATAGTGACTAAATGTCCATAACTTGGCTATAGCGACGAACGTCAGGGGAATTTTCATTTTTTCCCAAAAATTTAAACTGTTTTTCCACGAAAACATAGATTTTAACTGTTTCGTGGAAAACTTTCATGGGACTTTTGATCCATATGTAGTAGTGTCTCTTATCCAATCTATCAGCACTTTAGGGTTTAGGCTCCTTGAGTAGGTTGATACCTCCATTTTTGGCCTACCCTTCATCTCAGACAACACTTTCAGTAACTTGTCTCCCGAGTCTTCCTCTCTTTCCTCCTCAGGATCATTTTCTTCATCCTCGACTTCTTCATTACTATGGTCAAGGGTATCAATCCCTAGTCCTCTCTTCTAGGCATTTTTCACCACAACCAACTCACTCTTCAAACTCCTCATGGTCTGGATGCATTCCTTGAACATTTCTCGGTCAATTGTGACCCCTGCACCTTCGCGCGGTCTTCGTCCCCTACCATAGAAATTCACACCCCTCTGAGCCATTGCTTCTCTTCAAGCAACCGAATCTTTCACTATCCTTCCTGATTGCAACCAGGCTTCCTCGCACGCTTTGCAACTCTACCCAACCACAACTAGAGTTTCTCTCTTTCGTCCAATCGCAACTGGACTAACCACGTAGGATTACTTCCTAATCTGAAACCAACTAATGCAGAACTGGATTTCAAGCCCAACCTGCTAGATCAAAGCACACAACGAAGAAACACACGTAATAACAAGCACAACAATGGCCAAGAAGTATGGCTTTAATATTAATAATCAAACTTCTCTTTACAGAGGAATTACAATGGAATTTTCATTTTTTCTTTATAGGAAAAATAGTTGGTTTCTTCTCCACCGTGCTATCAGCAGTCGTCCCCCTTCCAGAGAGTGTTCCCCCTTATTATATTTCCCTCCAGAAGCTTCCTATTGCTTACAGGCATGGTCAAAATTCATTAAATAGCCATAGGCCTCAGCTTGGTTCCTCCGACCATCTGGCATCCTACAACAACCGTCTTAACTGCGCATTAACTTCTCCAACTACCTGCACAGTTATCCTTCTGCACTCTGATTCTGTCGGCCATTGGTCGACTCGACTTCTTTCCCAACTTCTGGATTTATCTATTGGTCGGTATCTACTTCGATTTTTTCCCCTTCTTTCTTTCCTACCATCGACTCGTTGGTCGGTATCACGCCTAATCTCTCGTCGACTACTCTTTTGTCACTTGCCTGGAACCGCCGACTGCTTCCCAGGAAATCTCTTCAATTCACCTTGAATTTTCTGTCAGGATAGATGCCCCTGCATCACCATAACTAAAAATGATCCTATGCACTTTTTAATTATTTTGCAACTCTCACAAAACTATTAAAAATTCTATGAATTTAGTAGGAGTGGGCCATTTGAGAATGGTCTCTATCATTGGAGGATCAATCTTCAACTCACCTCCACTAATAGAATGCCCAAGCACACTAAGAACTCCTTAGAAAACTCACACTTCTTAAAAATTTCTAGGAGTTGATGTTTCATCAATATTTCTAACACTTGCTTCAGATGTAACACATGCTCCTCCAAGTAGAATTAAGGATCAAAATGTCATCCAAAATAGACTATGACAAATGTATCTAAAAATGGATGTAATGCATGATTCATTAAACACATTAAATGCATTGGTGCATTAATCAATCCAAAAGGGACTACATACCACTTGTAAAGACCTTGTATCATCTTGAAGGCGATCTTACAAGTGCCTTCTTCCTTGATTCGGACATGATGATATCTATATTTTAAATCCAACTTCGTGAAGTACTTTCATGCAACAATTGATCTAACAAGTCACATATATGGTGCAAAGGGTTTCGATTCTTAAGAGTGATCTTGTTTAAAGCATGTAGTCAATGCACATTTTCCATGTCTTATCCTCTTTGGAACCAATAGGATAGGGGAACCACATGGTGATGCACTTGGCCCTCTGTCTCCTTGCTCCAACAATCTCAATAATTGCTTCTTAACTTCATCTAACTCTAATATGGTTTGTATGTACAATGTTATACTTGGTAAAGAAGAATATAAGAGTAATTGTATCTCGTGCTCCACTTCCTTCTTAGGTGGCACTTCTTTTGTATCTTGGATCACCTCTATGTATGCCTACAAAAACTCTTCCAAATTATTGTCGTTTATGTTCCTTTGTACATCCTTCAAAGGATACCCTAACACCTATGGAATTAGTTTCCTTTTGGTTATGTCTCAAGAAAATAAGTACATACTTATTAGTTGAGGTAATCAATCTCTTAGCTTGGTGCGTACCCAACAAAGAGATCTCATACTTCCCCTTGTGTGTGGATGTAAAATGACTTACCATCCTTGATTAGGAAGCATTGATTGGGTCATCTCATGAAGACAACATCCCTCATATACATATAGGGGCTACCAAACACTACACTAAAGATATCAAAGGGCATTACATCAACTTTATTTCATTGCACTAATAACTAATATAATCTTACACTACTTCATAACTTTTAACTCCACACCCTTATTCACCCAACCCAATAACTCCACGTCCTTATCCACCCAACCTAAAGGGTATATATAAAGGTGATCATGCATTTCTAAACCAAGTTTACCTACAAGGTCCTCTAAATGATGTTCTCTTATGAACCAAAATCTAAAGGAGCATCTACCTCGTTCTTCTTTATATCTTGATATAGAACAACTTTGTCATCTCCTTCTCCTTGTTGGGATGGAGTCTATCCTGGTTCAACTCCTTTGCTATTGTGTATACAATCATTTCATCCACATCTATATTGTTTTATGTCTTTTCATGCCATTGAATACTTTGGTCCTATTCATACCCAATAGGGTAAAACTAGGTCTTAACAAGGTCTTTGAATACCTCCTTTTTAGTTATAAGGGAGTCTCCCCTAGCCTAAGAGCCTTGATGTGGCTCTCCCACCAAATTTTTGCATTGCCTTCTAATGTTATTTTAGCGAAAATTATTTTATGCTCCTTGGGTACGTTATCTACATTGAAATAAACTTCTAATTGTTGCAACCAATAATTTAATTTAAGTGCATCTACCTCACCTTCATATGGCTTCATGTCAACCTTTGCTTCCATATCTAACATGTTTTCAAAAGATTGGTTACTAGAGTGATTATTCTTCTTAAGATCATTCATGAGTGTGGCCATCGTCCTCGAAACATCAACTACTTCAACTTCCAAACTTGTGAATATCCTTTTGTCTTCATCAGCATGTCCTTCCCAGTTTTCTTCAACCATTATGGATTATGACTACTTTGTAACTCTTCTTGTGTCGATCTTAGGATCAATAGGGTACAACTCTCCCACATAATTGGATTTCCTAAGTAGGGTAAGCATATATTACACTTCAAATCATCAAGTACCCAAATAAATACACTATGATACCAATATGATCTGTCAATTGCCTTGGATATTCCAATGGTCAACTCACCAAAATAGTTCTAAAAACAATTATAGTGAGCCTATGCTCAAATGTTCTATTATCTTTTTGTATTTTTAACTCTTGAACAAAAATAAAAATATACCATTTTGATTCTTTAACTATTGCAATAGATGAAACGCGCATAATTAAAACGGAAACCCATATAGGAAAACCAACATTCAATGAAGGGTTGTGCCTTCCATCTTCTTATATTATGGAGAATAAAACACAAATTAGAAAGGTTTCCAAGCTTACTGTGAAACTGAGACACTATGGTCTTTTACAATGCTCTACAATATGATTATGTCTCAATGATTTATTATCAAATCCACCACCCTCATCCTTATACTATAGAACAACCAATGCTTGGTAAAAAAAATGAATCCTCTTCCCTCCTATTAGGCTTTTGATAGCTATAATTAGGGGAGGGTTTAGGGTTTCAAAACCCTCGTTGAACCTCTGTGATTTTTCTGGAAGTATTTAGTGGATTCATATGCATTACTAACTCATATTCAAATGATAGAGTGTTGCATGGTTGCCTCTTGGACATGCAAGGAATATTTGGACGATTACATTGTCGAGGCTCAAACTTTCTCTTATGAACTAATTGGAAATATTTCAATGAGAATAACAATTTCCAACAAGGCTTAAGGAATTCTATGACAACCCTAAGCCATTGTAGGGCCAAAAAGCATTGTTTAGAGCCTCAAAAATGTGTCGAAAGTTGGTGTTAAAAATTCTGACAAAATCAAGACAATCTTTGAGGTCCCGAATTCCTACTCTCCCCAATATAAATCAATAAATTTGTATGGAATTTATGTAGATCCAATTTGGATCATCCCCAACCAATAAATCAATTTAAGTCCAACAACCTAGTGCCTTGATGTTTGAACCAAACGGATTTATAGCTTGGTAATTTGCACATAAATTCATCATGTTATAATTGATCCTTCAAATTAGCAATTTGCCTAGGCAAATGTTTATTTGCGGTTTAACCTGTTATTTTGGGAAAACAACCCACATAAGTGAGTTGTTGACATTGGAGGTCAACAAGCCTCTCTATTAATCAAATCAACCCAATATAAGTGGACTTCTCACCTCATAGGTCAACGGGACTCTCCAACCCAACAAATTGGCCTTGGAAGCTTCTAACTCAACGATTTACTATTTCTATGAACACGACAACTCATTTTAACTTCTATTTTTGATGAAATTGTCCCCAACAAGTGAATTGTTGGCCTCAGAGGTTACGAATTGGTTTGTGAGCCTTGAACTCAATGAATTACAATTGTTGAGAAGAGCTCATTTTAGCTTCTATATTTGACAAAATTACCCTAGGAAGTAAATCACTACCCTCAAAGGGTAGTGCACAATTCTTACTCCACAAACTGGCTCTAGGAGCCTTGAGATTGGTAATTTTCCTTTTCATAGGCAATCACTCACCTTAGAATGCAATCCAGTCCTCCAAGCCAACAATTGGACAATATAATCCTCTACCCAAAAATTTAGCATTTTAATTTATTTCCTTTCCCAATGCTCAACTTTCCACAAATCAAAACGTTAAGTTAGGGATGTGTGCATGTTAAGATAGCATAGTGTTTCCTTTATCTTTGCCTCTATATTTCAAACCACATTTTTTAATGTATTTTATTCACTATGCTCAAACCTCTTTGGATCTCTAGGTTGTAGATGAGCATTTCCATTGTTTTACATTAATCTATTATAGGTTGTGGGCTCTCTAAGATTGTTCTAGCTAGTAGGCAACTTGTTTCATTCACCAAAATTAATGCATACTGATTTATTATTAGGGTACTACCCCAACCCCTTTGCTTTGAGGATACTTCGGATTACTTTATTGATGTATGAGGCCATATTCTTGGAATAAGGCCTATTAGATAGTTAGTTGATAGTTACTCAATGTAAAAGATTCCTATTGATTAATTAAGACCCACTAGGTGGTCAACCTTCTTTAATAGTGGGACCGTAAGTAGTTAGGGTTTTTGTTAATGATGCACTATATAGAGTAGAAGGTTGTGTAATGGATCAAGGATTGCTATTGTATTTGGAGCTCTGCTCATAGGAGGTTCACCCTTTGAAGAGGTGAATGAACATCGCTCTCTCTTTTGGATATCACTAATACAAGGGTTTTTCTCAAGTTTTATCTATTTGTCTCTTGTATTTTTTGTTCAGCACTAGTATTTTATCACATTATGTTAATTTCATCTATAGTTATGGAGTTGAGTACATTAAAAATAGTATCAATGCACCCTATTGGGTGAAGCATGCACATGAATTTTAGAAAGAAAAAAATGAGATTAGAGACGATCTCCAACATCTTTAAATAACACAGATTTGTTGTTCAATGGATAAAACTATGGTTGGGAAGAAGAAGCAGAATCTAATTTAAGGTCACGACCAAGTCGGACACCAAATTAGTGTATGATACCCCCTTGTGGGACAAGGGACCCCCTCCGCACAACAATTTGACTGTTAAAGTCTACGAAGGTTTAACTACCCTACCCCCCTCCATATTTGAACATGTGACCTCCTAGAAGGAAACATGTGTTCTTAACCGTTAGACCCACTCAAGTTACAAGTGGTAGAAAATACAAGTGGTATCACCTTGTTGGAAACCCTTTTAAACCTTGTTGGTACCCCTTCGAATAGTATTGTATCAGACAACACCTATATACAGAAGTTCACTTCCACATACCCTCGAGTATATCCAAAGTAACCTAGGAAACTTGAATCCAACTTTAGATAATCCAATTGACTATCTTGTTTGTATTGTGGCATCGACCACAACTCTCAAGAAGATTACTCTCTGGTATCTAGGTAGTCGAGTAGTACGACTAAGGGCACATTTGAGCCTCCTTAGTTAATGCCCTAACATATTGGTTCAAGTACTATTGTTGGACTCCACCAGTATATCAAAGAGCTATAACACTTGACACTCCCTTGTCCTTACGACCCCAAACCATACCCTCTACTACACATGCCTGAAATTCCTATATAATTTGGAATATCAAGAATTTGGGAATTTTGACACCACAATATTAACCAAATCGGAGTAGTACTCCCATATGAGGAGTACTTGAGGGAAAAAAACCCTATAGATCCCCTCTAAACCTTACAAGAGAACTATCTCAAAAGACTCCTTGTTTCGTGTTGATCACAACGATACCACTCTCTAACAACATTTTTTGTGGACCCGACCATACCATTGTGGAAAACGTACCTCATCAAAGTCCTTACAAGACGCTAATCGTCATGGTCTCAATTCCTGGTAATATTTTTTGGGGTCACCCACAAACAATATGATGACCCACTCACATTGGTCAAACGGGTTGTTCCATCCAAACCCATTTTAAAGAACATATAGCTACTACACATCATAATTGTATTAACAAATATGTGATTGCAAAACAATCTAACAACACCTAGCATCTTATTTGTTTTGATCACACCAAAGTCCTTGCATCAACTCCTCGCTATTGGAATCATATCATTAGAGAAGCCCTAGAAATTGAAAAACACCATAATATTACTTCATTCGCTAAGATGGGTACAAACTTAACCCATCTTACCATCCTATTATTCAATGTATTCGTCCTCAAACTAACATTTGATCTTTTTCTCCTATACGCATTTTCTCTTTTCACAATTCCCACAATTTTCACTTTATTCTATATCGTTTCTTTTAATTTATTTTATTAACTACCTCTCTTAAAAATGTCTTAACTCCCATCTTTGTTAATAATATTACTCCCATTTTTTCTTTTCTTTATTAATATATATTTTTTAATAATTTAAGTATTAACTAAAATTATTACTTTTATTGACCTTTTAACTTATTTATTCTCATATTTACAAACTAAGGTCTTTCCTTTATTATGTTTTTAATTGTTCTTCTCTCTAAATAATTTAATTTTTATCCTTCTCTACTTATTTCTAGATTATTTTATTATGTTTTTAATTGTTCTCCTCTCTAAATAATTTAATTTTTATCGTTCTCTACTTATTTCTCGATTATTTGTGTGTGAATTACTTTCTATTAATAATAATTCTTATATTTTGACCAAGCATTTCCTTTTTTAAATATTTATTAATATATTTTATCAATGGCTTTATGCCATTACCATCCACAAGATTTATAAATCTCGGTTCCCACCATCCCACAAGATTTATAAAAGATTCATAGAAGAAAATAATGTGCATAAGATTGCTATCAAATGGTGGATCTCGTCCAAGTCAAACTTTGTCAACAAATCAAGTGTGCGATTGAAATGCTCAACATTTTGAGCAAGATTTCGAATGGGTTGGCAGACAAGGTAGTCATGATAAATATGTTGATTGTCCCCCCCAAAAAAAACAAACGATAAATATGTTGATTGTCCCCCCCCTTGATTAGTTTAGAGATAAGGTTATTCTAAGAATTGAACATAATAAACTCATTCCCAACAAAATTAAAAACATTGATGATCAGTTTTTCCCGCCCAGCAAGCAAAAAAGCCTTACTATGTACTTGATGAGCTGTCAAATAAAAGAGTTAATGTAGAGCTTAGCCTAGCTCGACTTAAACAAAAGGTAGGAAATGTATTCTTTCCATGTGAAATGACATTGATAGAAATTTTCACTCAACTCGGTAATTATACATCAAATGTGATGAATTTGATTATGAGTCAAAATGTAGAGGATGAAGACTCTAGGGGAGTTGGAAGGCCAATAGCCTTAATAGAATCTCATCCTTCAAGCAAAAGGTTCTTATTTTGACATTGTAATTTATCTTCATATGTTAATAAAGAGATGGTTGTTACTAATTATGTTGATACTCTTGCACAATTGTGATGGGGTGGTATACTATTCTTTCTTTTCTCGGCTTTTTTAGTGTTTGTGGTGGCGGATATTTCAACCCATAGACTATTCTCTTGTTTACAAATGTTTATTCTCATTTATCTTTTGCTTGCTATAAAATTATATAAAGTAGGGAGTCTCTCAATAACTTGTGGACTATTCTTGGCTACCAAGAACTCCTTGATTTTGCATATGCTCTATTTGGTGGACTATTCTCCTTATCACTATATGTTTAATCATATTTCATTTCTACCTATTTATTTTCCCCTCTAGTTATGATTTAGCTAGCTACATGTTGCAAGGTTTGTGTTTGTTGCATTTCATTATCTGTATCCACTCCATACTCATTCATAGAACATTAAAAGAATATATTACCATTCATATGGCAGTGGAGCCATAACCAAAGGGCTTTCCATCTCAACAAAGAATGCTTTAATGAAGCCCTTTTCTCTGTTTTCTCTGTGTATGTGAAGTTCACAAGGGTCATTCGCCCAAGTCAACACCAATTGTTCTAACTCAAATAAGTAGAAACCCTTTGTTAAAGAGGCGAAGGTCTTGAAAGGCACTACATCCAAAATGCTCCATACAACATTATCAAATATCAATGTTCACAAACCTCACTACTTGACTGAGTAGATAAAGTAGCAAGTACAAAGCTCATCAAGTTAGGAGTATTCAAGCCAAGTGTATCACCATGTGAATCATAAGTATTGGTTCCAACGAAGCAAAGCATGTGATGAATGTTTGTAGACTATTAGGCCTAGAAGAAAATTGATAGAGAATCATCAACACTATTGAGGATCAATGGTACAATCAATCAAAGCTAGGAAACACAAAGCTGGATATGAAACTTCAATATCAAATCTTGATAAGAGGTGAAGATACATGGGAGATAACATTCAAAATAAAGAAAGGTTTGTATGAGGGTTGGTTGGCAATGACATTTGGATTATGTAGTGTTCTTGCAAAATTCATGAGACTCGTGTAGGACATTCTAAAGACCATTCATCAATTCCTTTGGCATCATGGGCCTAGACAACATCCTAGTTTTTAGCAAAACTTGGGAGGGCACTTGCAAAATCTAGATATGGTTCTTGAGGCATCCAGAAGCACCAATTCCATATCAACATGACTAATTGCAAGTTGGAAAGCAATCGCTAGTGTACGTCAACTTTGTTATCAATGGATGAGAATTGTGGATAGACCTAAGCAATATCAAGGCCATGTAGGAATGATCCAAGGTGAATATATTAACCAAGCTAAGCAGATTCATGGGATCCATCAAAACATTGGAAGTTTTTCAAGCACTTCCCATGAGTGGTTATGCCAATAAATCCATTCGATAAATGGCACAAAAATGTTATTAGAGAATTGCATAAAGGAACTTTTGGAGCATTAAAGACGAATATTTACAAGGCATCGATGTTAGGTCTATATAACCACTGATCGTTGTCATAAATTGAAGCAGAGGCTTCCACCCACATTGTCATGGGTGTAATGCTAATGCATCGAGGGAATCCATAGCATATCATTAAGAGACATTCGCTAGTGGTAGTAAATTGTTGAGAAATATAACCTGGACAAGAACTTCTACACAAGATCAATGTGAATGTGCAAGAATTGGTTCGATATAATTTTATTTTGTAATTCACTTTACAAAAAAATGAAGTCTTATATTTAGCTATTGAGTCTAATAAAGTGTATTTATTAATTAAAAATTTAGACTAGGATTTATCTCAATTGTACATCTCACTAAGAGATTAGGGTTTCAAACATGTTAAGATAGAGAGATCAATCACTTTTTGTCACAAGGGATAGTGATCGAGAGAGAGAGAGGGGGGAGAGAGAGAGAGGGGGGGAGGGGTAGAGAGAGAGCAGTGTACATCAATCGGGAGGAGTTGTACAATAGAGTGGTACAACAAGCCATACAGTCTTACATCAGGCTATAAAATAATAGTTATTGTTTTCTCATTTAGATGCAAATCATACCTCTTCAACAGTTCATACAACTTAGGTTGGGGTTGTTGGAGTCTAATCCTCGGTGTGGAATATTAATGTGCAAGGGAGATCGAGAGTCACCGGTGAGTCCAAGAGTCACCTTGAAAGACGAATCCAAGAGACATCTCAATGTATATATTGGCCATTTGTTAATGGAATTAATGTGCCTTCAAGCCTATCTCTTATGTCTTCTTGAGTTTATTGGTTATGTGCCCTAGTGGTATCAGAGCTATTCTTGGTCTCTGGCCTGTGTTCAGAATTTTGCCATAATCCTTGCCCATAATTTATGTTAGCCTGCTTGCTCACCTGCATTCAAACCTCCAGGTAATCTGCCGAATTTCATAAGTATTATTTCTGGCATAAGCTCTCTATGAATCCTGCGCTCATACCTGCCCATTTAATGGCTGCCTGTTCCTTATTCCTGCCAGTCGACCATTCTCTCTAAGTAAACGTTCTCTGTGGTTCTGTGCATGATTTATGGCATATGTTCTAATCCGTTCATTTAACCTACCATATTCTCTACAAAAAACTTGCTAACTGTATGCATGGTATTCATTTTACCTACCATACCATACCTGCTCCTGGCGCTTTCACGCCTATCTTTCTGTCTTCTTGAGTTTATTGGTTATGTGCCCTAGCTGGCATGTGAAGGTGTGTTGTAACATTCTATTCCTGGGCAATCCTGTTCGCTTTTTGGAGCGTTTTGCTAAGGTTCTGCATGCCCAGTGTTAACAATTTTTATCCCTCATTACGCATGACCTCTCTCTCCTGCATTAAACCACACACATAGAGACCTGTGACCTGCATTATTGAGAGAGCGTTTGGTTATCAAGCTCGCTTGGAAAGAATGTTTCTCTGATCATCTTGGTCGATGGATGCATTTAGACCCTTGCGAAGGTGCATTTGACCAGCCATTATCATATGAGCTGCAACCACGATGAAGAGCTGAGACCTCCATGTTGAAGAGCTGTGATTTTTGAAGACAGCTGATATTATTGTTGCTGCGAAAAAACTCTATTTATTGTTATTGTGCGAAGACTGGAGTTGTGTGAAGACACTACTGCCAAGACATGGCTCTCTAATCCTAATTTAGTATTGAACTCTACTCTCTCAAACTGCGTTAATATTGAACATTGGTGCATGGGTGTTATTGCTGCAATATGCATTGAAGACAACGTGGGAATCTAAAGTATCTCACTTATTGAGACACGAGATGTGTTGTATTGCATACCGTGAAGACACCAACATTCACATCATAGCTCCGAAAGAGAGATGGAGGAAGTTGATGTGCAATCTCTCCTTTGTGAATCATGCGATCTTCCTGAAGACTTGAAGACCGTTGATTGCTGAAGAATAGTGAGCTACAACCCTACTCTACATCTGCGTCCGTGTGAACACTTCTGCGTGTGGAGCTGGAGAATGTTGCTACTGGGTTACGTCTTTGCATTAACCTTGGAGCTGCCTAGTAAACCTTAATTTCTCATACCTGGAGCTGCCAATTCTTTTTTTGGAATGTGTTACCTCTTTGGTGCGAGCCTGATTGAGCCTGAAAGAGCTACTGAAGAGAGTCGATGCGACCTCTCTCGTGCAGACCAAGATCTGGATAGTGAAGATTGTGCAGACCTGTGTGCAACCTCACCCCCAACTGCTACGAGGCTGCGATTCACCTGTCAATGCGACCTCCTAGTGCTGCGATCTTCAGGCCACGATGGGACTGTGGAGATATGTTGCGTGTGGAGCGGATGCTGCTCTCTCTGCCTGTATGTTGAAATATTGGTGAAGACTATTGTGAACTTGTGCGACCTGGTGAAATTACAGTGGTATACTACCATACTGCGTGGAGGTGTGTTGGTTGGTGACTCATTGAATGTGGTGATTGTGGATATTACGTGGAGACTCTTTTCCATGACCTAGATTCTCACATCCAGAGCTGCATAAACCCTAAAATTTGACCACAAGCTGCGTTGTTGCATTTGTGGAGATGTGTGGTGTGGCTTCTTCCCTTAGCATTAAACTATAATTTGAAGCTGCATTTTAAAATGGTGAAGTGTCGAGCTACAAGGAGCTGAGTGTTTGAGGAGCTAAAGATGAATGATGCTGCATTTCCATTCTAAAAACATGGAGCCGGTATGTTGATCCCTATCCAACCTGGTTTTCACAGGATAAGTCAATGTATGAAGGTGCAATGAAACTCCCACTATCCAAATTGGTGTTTAATATGTGGTGATTTGCTGCGACCTCTCAGTGGAGAGGCATAGAAGAGTCTTCTTTAAAATATCAGTCGAAGACTAGTGCAAGAATGTTATGCCCTCTCTCTATATGATTTCTCCATTCAATGTGAAAGTTGTGCGTCCATTGAATCCAGATCTGTCCATGAACCACCATCGAAAGCTATGGGAAATTATATCATCATCAAATGGCCTAGGAGTGAGGTCTGAATGGGATTGAGAAGATTCAAGACCAGTTTGGTGTCCCTGCTTGAAAGATCCAAGCAAGTTTGTAGTTGTTGCTACAACTGCTCCAAAAGAAGAGAAGTTCTACATCATTCAGGTATAGCAGATTCATCATTCAACTTCATAAATGTAACTTGCAGACTGTGTTTTGTTTGTGAGTTCTAGTATTTGTTTTGGTACTTGCATTTGTGTTTTGTGTACAGTGCCAAACTTAAGTCAAGTTGAACTGCATATTCTATGTGGGTGCATTTTCGGTTGAGACCGACACCCCTTCTCTTTTAAAGTTTGAATCTGCTGAAACTTCGCTTGTAAAGGGCAGATTTACAAGAAGCCCTCTGTCTGATTGAGTCCTTGTATTTGGTCCTACCTGCACAAGGAGGCCTCAAGATGTCTTCACTATGTCTAATATAGAAGAAACATTAGATTTGTTGAACACTATAGTACATTCAGTTGCAGATGACTCAATCACAATCAACAAAGACACACTAAAAACAATTATAAATCAATTGCTGAATTTGAAATCCATTGAGGAAGATGCACAACACAAGAATCAACAATCTGAACTAGTGCTTGTTCAGAATAAGCCATTGTTTGAAGATGATTCCTATCAGCTGCCAAAAAACAATGAAACCATGTCAGATGTACAACCTATTCAGAGTTCTAGATGCCAACAATGTGACAGAGTTGACCATGTGAAAGATCAATGTTTTGGTGTTCATCCTTGTCGACATTGTGGGAAGTGCAACCATTCTTCAAATCGGTGTGTGAAGCTAAAGAAACCTACAAGAGTGAAACTTGCAGCAGATTATTGTACTGCTTCTTACTTTGTACCTAACAGGGGAAACATGATGTCAGGCTTCACGTTTCGAAGCCTTGCCCTTCTGACAACAAATAGTTACAGCCTTCCTCAAGTAAGTCATATCAAGCAAGGCTGATCGACAGTGAGTTTGGACAGCCACCAAAGTCAGAGATGCCACATGATTCTGATATGCATGTATTCTGAAGACAGAAGAGAACCATGACATAGAGTACTCATGTGTTTTGTGTCTAGTTGTGACACCATGAGACTCTCCTCTCCTCACATTGTTCCTGACAGGGGGGGAATGAAGACCGTTAGTAACAAGCGAGCGAGTGCAAGCGAGCTGGAACAAGCGAGCTTGTGAAGAGCTATGTTCGACTAAGCTCCAAAGTTGGTGGTCATCCTAAAACCACCGTTATCGAGAGCATCTTATATTAGCATAAGCATGTGCAAGCTTCTAGCTAACTTGGCAAAAGATTGTCAAGATGGAAATGTTCAGCTAGTTTCTGTTGTTCACTTCCTGTCAGCGCTCCAGTTGGTTTGTGGTCAACCTAAAACCATCATTCCAGAGAACCTCTTAGCGATTGTTATCGCCAAGTTTGAGAGTTTGTGGTCAACATTAAACCACACACATGGTAGAATATTTCAACCTTCTGCTAGCCCATTTCGGTTGATGGTCAACCTAAAAACCATCCCTTCAGAGAGCTCTTGTATTTAGCAAAAGCATGTGCAAGCTTCTAGCTAATCTTCTTAGTAAAGGATGTTCGAGATAGAAATGTTCAGCTGGTGGTAGTTGTCCACCTCCACTTATTCATCTCTCTTCTTTTTCTTGGACTCATATACACCCTTCGATTTAAGGGGGGATTTGTTGGATTCTAATCCTCGGTGTGAGGAATATTAATGTGCAAGGGAGACCAAGAGTCACCCGTGAGTCCAAGAGTCACCTTGGAAGACGAATCCAAGGGACATCTCAATGTATATATTGACCATTTGTTAATGGAATTAATGCGCTTTCACACCTATCTCTTATGTCTTCTTGAGTTTATTGGTTACGTGCCCTAGCTGGCACCTTACAGGGGTGAATTTGTTTATCGTGCAGTTGCTAAGTTTTAGTAGTTCTGGAGGTTTCCTGATAAGCATATTAGTTGAATGAGAAGTTGATTTGAAGGAGAAGTTCCCTTTGTGTGTGTGTGTAATTGTTTTACATTTCTACTATAAACCTTTTAGTTTATTGTGTGATTGTTGCTTAGTGAAGAAATTGAATTTCTGAAATTAAATAACATATTTATTCGGTTGAGAACATAATGACTTTAGTCACCTAGGCATTGGAAATTTTGCATGGTATAAAAGCTTCTCTAATTGAGGATATAAAATGTTTACACATTAGATTAATTATCTGAAGTGATTATTAGGAACCAGGACCAACAATTAGAGGGTTTCAAAGGTGATGCTTATGTATTAGATTTTGAAGTTTGCGTGATAGAGCTTAGAGGTGGCATCAACTAGCCTCGGGTTCGAGGACAGATCAGAAGGTGCCCAAAATTTCCTATCTTAGAAAGTCATGGGAATTTTTTCAATAGATCCGTAAGATCTGGCAATTCACAAGTAGAAGTAGGTGAAACCCAAGCGGATGATCATGGTTACTATAAAGGATCATTTGATCCCTCATATATCTGAGAAGAAGACAACACAGGATATCTTCAATTCCCCGATTATTCCTTACCGGAGCAAGAATACAAACATGAAGATGATATTGCATAACAAACTCAAATATGTAAAGACAACCAAATTAGAGACACTTGCTAATTACCAACTACTTGATAAAATTCACATAGATTTGTGATCAACTTGCATCATTCAGGGTAAAAATTGAAGACACAGAGCTAGTGAATAGGGCACTGAATGGTTTCTCAATACAATAGGAAACATTTGTCCAAGGAATTTGTGCTCGTTAGAATCCTCCCTATCTTTAAAAGACTATGGAATGATTGTATCCGGGAGGAAACTCAAATGGATTCAAAGGCCAGTAAGCAGAGGTGATATTGACCATACTTTATTTGCTCAAATGTAGGGGGTAGAGGTAAAGGACCCAACAAGGGTGAGGGGAAGGATGAGAAGTCAACCTCACATCCGAGGAAGAAAGAATCGAGTAAGACGAAGTGCTTCATTTTCCATAAGCATGTGCATTATGCATCATAATGTCCAAACAAAAAGAAGGGCAAAGAGAAGTAGTATTAAAATCAAGTAGTAGCCCCTGTTGAAATTCAAATAAACGAGTTCGCCTCCATGCTCAAGAAGGATTTCTTGATGGAATATTTATTTTCTTACAACATAGTCTTGACAGGTCTGTGGTATGTGGACAATGGGGCATCTTGGAATATGACACCAGCTAGGCAGTTGCTTTCAAGTCTAAAAGATAAAAACTCAGGAGTTCAGGTTTAGCTTGGTGATGATGCCAAGTATCCAATAGTAGGAATTGGTACTATTCCATTCCAACTCTTGTCAGATAACTCTTTAGATTTTGATAATGTTTTGTTTGTTCTTAGTCTAAGGAAAAAATTACTTTTAGTTTGGATTAAGGAAGATAAGAGCTTTGCAGTAAAGTTCAAGAACCAACAAATCATTAAACTAAAGGAGTCAGTAAAGTTCAAGAACCAACAAGTCATTAGACCGAAGGAGTCTAGCCCAAAATCATCATAGGTGATCTAGGTTAGGAAAGGGTATTTATACAAGTTACAAGATGAACCTGTTAGAGCCCACATTCATGACAATGACAACTTGAGTGAGCTTTGGCACAAGAGGATGGGGCACTTGCATCATAAGGTGTTGCCTATTTTGAGGGAGATAGTCACAACTCTTCCAAAGTTCAACATTAAGTAGTATGGAGTATGCAGAGGGTGCATGCTTAGCAAGCATATGAAAGTTGTTTTACCAAGCAACGAGCATAGATCTGAGGAGATTCAAGACCTAGAACATTCAGATGTATATGGATCAATGTTCGTAGTATCAATCTTATGAAGCATGTATTATGTTTCCTTTATTGATGATTTTTCTTACAAAACATGGACCTACTTCTTGAAGACTCGAGATGTGGTCTTTTGCAAGTCTCAAAAGTTCAAAGCTCTAATTAAAAACCAAACAAGAAGAAGATCAAGTCTTGAGATCAGGCAATGAGGGTGAGTATACCTCCAAGGATTCCAAAGAGTTCGAGGGTTTCTACAAGGAGGTAGGAATCAAGAGGGAGCTTACTGTTATGCACAACCTGTAGCAAAATAAGGTTGTAGAATGGGGTCCATCATCGGGGTTGATAAGGCCATGACACATGACCAATATTTGTTGATGTTTCTATAGGAAAAAGCATGCAATACAATAATCTATATCCAGAACAGGAGTCATCACGGGATCTTAGAGGACAAAACACCAAAGGAGGCATTCACTAGCGTGAAAGCTAGTGGTAAGCCATTTTTGCTTCTTTGGTTGTCTAATTTATATTTATGTGCTAGTTGAGAAGATGACCAAGTCGGATCCCTACAACAAAAGGGGTTTGTTTGTTGGTTACATCGAGACTTCAAAGGCATACAAGGTCCTTATTCCAAAGTAGAGAAAGACAGTGGTATGCAAGGATGTGAAGTTTGGGAGAGACTTTGCATCTATGAAGTCTCATGAGCCTATTCAAATGACAAAGGATGAGAAGCATGAAGCTCCAAAGGTTGAGGAAAAGTCACCAATGACTTCCAATTCAAGGGAGCGACCTACAAGTGAAGAGGAGACACCAACTCCTATCAATTTTGTCAAGGGAACTCGATGGTTCACTCAAGCATTGAGGGATGCTCAATAGCATGTTAAGGATCTTAAAAGCACAATCAAAGAAAATTTAAGACTTCCAAAGAAGTTTCCAAACTATATGGCATTGATTAGCAATATCATAGATTCCGAGCCTTCTAGCTTTTAGGAAGCAACAAACCAGTAAGTTTGGAGAGATACCATGGTGGAGTACACCTCCATCATGAAGAATGATGTATGGGACATAGTGCTAAAATCGAAAGAATAATCAGTAGTGAGTTCTAGGTGGCTCTACAAGATCAAGCATGTGGCAAATGGTCGCATTGAGAAGTTCAAAGCGAGTTTTGTGGTGGGGGGGTTCTCCCAGAAAGAGAGAGTGCACTGTGAGGAGACTTTTGAATCAATCCCCAAGTACACTTCCATTAGAGCAATTATGTATTTAGTTTTAGTTATGGGATGGACGATACATCAAATGGATGTGAAGACAACTTTTCTCAGTGGGATAATTGAGGAAGAAGTTTACATAGAGCAGCCTCAGGGCTTTGAGATAAGTGGGAAAGAGTCTTGTGTTTGTAGGCTAAAAAATTCCTTGCATGGACTCAAGAAGGCACTGAGAGTATGGAATTCCAAGATCAATGGATATTTGCAAAGTATGGGATTCACCAAATGTGAAGCAAATGCTAACTTATAATCTATTTTGGACTCACATGCTTATTTTGGTTCAAAGAAGTTGATTGCAAGGTGCAAAGAAGATATAGAAGTTGAGTTCAAGATGAAAGACATTGGTATGATGCATTACTTCTTGGGTTTGGAGGTTTGGAAGAGACCAAGGGGGATTTTCCTGGCAAGGTATGCAATGGAAATCTTGAAAAGGTTTCGAATGGTGGATTGCAAATCTATGGCTACACCTATGATCACTAATCTGAATAAGAGAGCAACTTCACATGTATAGATGGTGGATCCTGCGTTGTATAGGAAACTAACACTAGAACATATATATGTTTTGCAGTGGGAACCTTGAGTCAATGCATGGTGGAGCCAAGGCAAGAGCATTGGTAGTAGCAAAACATGTGCTAATATACTTAAAGGGCAATGGAGTATGGTCTAAGATATCTCGGGGATGGTGAAGTGAAGTTGTAGGGTTTATATATGGATTCAGATTGAGCGAGTAGCACATTAAACAAGGAGAGCACCTCGGAGCATTGCTTTAGCTTGAGATTAGCAATGATATACCGATTCAACAAGAAATAGACATTTGTGGCAGTTAGTTGAACAAAGGCAGAGTATATGGCAACTAGTACTATTATTTGATCCCATAGTGATTTATTGCGATAATCAGAGTTGTATCAAACTCTCTGAGAATCCAAAGTTTCATGACAGGTTTTAGAACATAGAGATCATATATCACTACATACAAGACAAGATCATAAGGAAGCAATAAAGCTCCAATATATCTCCACATATCAACTAGTTGATATTTTGACCATACCCTTAACAAAGGGAAAGTATGAAACATTCAGAGACAAACTTAGATTGGTGCAAAATTCCTCCCTGGCTAAGAGGGAGTGTTGCGAAATATAGCTTGAACATGTGAACATGTCAGAAGTTGTTCAATATAATTTTATTTTGTAATTCATTTTAAGATAAAGTGAAAAGTCTTATGTTTTGTTTAGTCTAATAAAGTGCATTTACTACATTGATGATTTAGGCTAGGATTAATCTAAATTGTACATCTCACTAAGACTAGGCATTTTGTAGATTAGGGTTTTAATGCAAGTATAAAGAGAGTTCAAGAAGAGAATTTAGACAGTTTTTGTTGGATAGGGAAAATGTGTGTGTGTGTGTGTGTCCGGAGAAGACATACAATACACTTGTAGAATAGATCTATATAGTCGTACAAATTTGAACAATATTGTACATCAAGTCATACAACCATACAACAAGTTGTAAAACAACAATTGTTATTTTCTCGTACAACTCAAGTTGGGGTGGATTGTAAAGTTTGTGGCAAGTTGTATGACTCAAGTAGGGAAAGAATGGGCGAAGATTGTAAATTTTGTGGGAAAGATCCAATGAGCATGTACAAGAAACTTTATGGAAAACCCAAGCAAAGTACAAAGAGAGGCATGTTAAGCATAAAATATGCAAAGTTTCCAAGTTGGAGACCAAGTGTTGTTGCATGTATCCCATGAGAGATTCAAGGGGGCACATGACAAGATCAAGTCCATAAGGTATGGGCCATTCATAGTCTATGAAAACATTGTAGATTTTAGTTTGATTTGTCTACATATGTGGGATCCCTATTGTATGAAGAATTTAATGAGGATCCCAAAACAAAGAAAATTTGTTTCCCAATTATGAAAATAATTCGTTTACTGAATATCCAATTAAAAAAAACAATTATAATCCATAAAGGACATATATAATAATTGTATAATGAATAAGTGATGATTACATTGCCATGGGACGACATACTTGTATACGCAATGATTGGTTACCATGATTGAATGGCCATGTCCCTTTATCAAAAGTTGATGCTTCATTAATTAATTAATTGTTAGAATTATTATTATTATTGATATATATTTATGTTTATTACATTACCTTCCCCTTTAGAAATGCTTTATCCTCAAAGCATATAAAAGTTGTCTTAGTTCTAGCTTGTAATGCCTTCTCAAGATTCTTCATTCTCAAGTTCATCTTGATTAAGGACATGAGGCAATATGACCTTCTAGCATTGAGCAGAGTTGTTGAATTGTGTAAGGGTCAACCCACCCTAATTTGATCTTCTATGGATTTGTGTGACAATTGATTCTATGATATGGATGGCAATAGGATTACATACTTGAACTTCTCGTCAACATAGTAAGATTTATACTTAACCTCACATGTTGATTTTGTCCTCAATCACATCGTTGATCAACTATATAATTAGGATTACCTATAATAGCCATAAATATATATAAATATGCATCAATTAATAATAATATTAAAATTAATAAATAAATAATATGAAAAAAAATTGCCCCTCAAATGTAGACCAATCGGTGATAGAGTGCACTATTAAGGCACTCATTGTGACATTGTGGGTTCAAACCTCAGCCAAGCCTCGTGTGCCATGCTTGGGGCAGCATTAGTACATCTAGGAGTATAGTGGTAGTGGACCAAAATTGATCCCATGTCATGCAAGTACGAGCCCAACCTTAATTGTTGATTCCCTTCGTTACAAATAATAAATAATAAAATTAATTAAATGTCATCTTCTAATGAAGGGATGTGACCAGTTATCCACTCATACATGATGACCATCTCATGGCAATGTAATCATATATCTTATTCATTATGCAATTATTATATATTTTATTTTATTATACCCACCGAAGGCAAAGTATATAGCAATTGGTTTGTAGTCAATTTTACTTGACTTTTTAATTAATATGCAACTTGTAAAATATTTTTTAGATAGTTTTCAAATGTTTTATAAAAAATAGAATATTAAACTAAATATTTTAAAAAATAAAAAATAATTTTTAAATTTTGGAAATACAAATTTCTAATTTTTTATTTGAGGAAAGCTTTGAGGTGACAAGTTTTTCCTAGTTTTCACATTATTTGTCAGAAATAAAAATTAATAAAAATAATTAAAAAAACAAAAAAAATAGGTATTTTCCATCTGTGCCTGGAATTTATGGCCAGTGGCCACATGAGAATAGGCCTTCGAGTATTTAGGAGTCACTTTTATTACATCTATAATGTGATGCTTCTTGTATTAAAACTCGTGCCTGGAATTTATGGACAGTGGTCACATGAGTAGAAGGAAGTTTGTAATTGAAAAGTAATTGTTAAATATCAGTAAGTTACAAAAGTGCTCGTTAAATAAGAGATTTTTTTTTTTAACTTAAAAATCAAATACTCCTATTATTAGTAATATAGTTTTTAATATATATTTAATATTATTATTTACTTCTCAATCAACTTGAGTTTCTATGCTTGGCTCATAGAGCAATTGTATGCATATATTTTTTATTAAAATTAACAAATATTTATAGATTCTTAAAGAGCTTTGATTATAAAGAGTTTTATTAATTTTTGTAAATGGTTCTAGTAGTCACATATATACATATAAAATTTTAATTGATAACTCAAATATTAAAAGTATTACATATTTAATATTTATAATATCAAGTATTCACAATGCCATTTTCTTACCTTGTTATTTACTATCAAATTATTAGTCCCTGCCGTAGGAAGAGACTATATGTTCCGCGTTTTACTATTAATTTACCTTGCACAAAAGTATTTCTAAAACTTGGCTACAGTTTATCAAATGTTGAAAGTATTTATTTATTTATTTGTATTTATTTAATAAAATGTTTTAATAAATGGATTAATTTTATTGGTGGAGAGTGATAAGACAATTTTTATCATTGTCATGAATTAAAATAAATAAAATGAAAATGAAAATAGAACACCACTTTAAACTTGCAAATGTTAACACTTAAATACTTTCTTCCTAGTGGTTCTGACAAATTTTGAAAGTTGTGATATTACGCACACTAGATAATAAATGTTCTAAATGTTTTGTTTTAGCGTGATCTGACAAATTACAGCTTTCCTCTGCATCTCTGCATTTGCATTTGTAGCTTTCCTCTTCATTTGTCTTGTTAGCCCTTGCCATAGGCAAGTGACTATATGTTCCACTTTGTTATATTATTGTGTACGTTACCTAAAAATTAATGATAATTATTTAATAAAAAATATTAAAAAGTGTACTTACTATTGGATTAAAAACTTCCATTTGACAATTTTTATCATTGATCACATTAACTAAAATTTTAAAATAAATTAGAAATAGATGAAACCATTGTAACCTTTGATATTTGTTACTAAAGCATGTAATAAATGTAGAGCCAGACAAGTTGTAGCTCACCGCATTTGTCTTGAGTGACATGAAAGTAATGGATATGCGAATCCATTCTAGCTCTAGGTGGCAGACAAGCCCATCTTAGTTTGGCTTTTTGTCTTTCTGAGAAAGCAATGAAACCAAGCCAGTCTCTGTAATTGTTTGTAATTGTTTCTACGAAGGTGATTTCCCTGTGCCAGGTTTTTGTATGGTAATGACAACCTGGGGCTGCTGTACTCAAGCCTAGCCTTGGCCCTTCCAGGAGCCTGCAATGTCAAAACGCGGCTCATCATGTCAATGGGCAGGTGAGTTCAAGTTTCTATAATTTTGTTTTGTTGTGTAATGTATTTGGGGTTAGCAAAGTTTCTTGCTATTTCAATTTAATAACCTGTAGCATTGTTTGTCATTTTGTGAAGCTTTGAATTATTTAGTTAATGGCTTCCAAGGCAGTAAAAGGTATGGTATTTCTCTTTTCCTGTGGGACTGTTTTTGAACAATTATGTTTATTTTTCATTGGATCTGTAACTCTACAATTTAGATTTTTAGTTTTTTATTTGGTTGGATCAATCTTTTATATAAGAATTTTTGTCCTTTATATCTTTTCTTAGATTTTCTTTTCTTTATAAAAAAAATACATCCATACGAGTTATATAACTTATGTTTAATATTATAATTTACATGCAGCTTAGATTATTTATTATGGGTGGAGTCTATTTTATGTTAAGTATTGTGGATAGAGCCTATAAATATTTTTCCGTCTCTGCTTCTCAAACCACTTTTTAAACATGTGGGTATGCAGTTTAAGGCCTTGGAGGTTTCTATGCAGTTGGAATCCACACCAGGAGGGGGTGAGTCCTCGGCAATAATGGCGCAGGTGCGATTTCAGCTCACTGCACTTACTGCGCAGCTACAAGAAATATTGAAGGGAAAGGAAGTGCGTGTACCTTGTGTCGCATGAAGGGTTATCATCGGAACGGATGCCCAGTGCCGAAAAACTACACTGCAACTGGTGCACCCAACCCCTTCCCTGCAGGGCCACAGGCGAGATGGTGCGAGAGATTTGTAGGCAGTGGGGCCATGTACCTGCCCTCTGCGCTTTATTAAAACGTTTAATCCATCTCCAAAGAGATAAATACGGCCTTGCATATTTGCCAAAGTATTTTTCAAAGATCTGGAATATTTGCCAAAGTAATTTTCAAAGAGTTTCCAACCATTGTGTATTTTGTTCGAATGATTATTTAATTATAATTCGATTATTAGAAACAAAGCATTTGCAACACTGTAACATTTTTAATTTTGGCTTAATGATATTTCAACTCAGTTGCAGCGTAAAACATTTTTAATTTTAGCCTAATGTTGCAATATTTCAACTCAATTGCAGCTTAATCCTTGTTTTTTGGGAAAAAAAATAAAAATAAACAAGCAAAAGATATTATTAAAAAAATTAAAAAGAACAAGTGAAGATATTATTGAACACTAGTTAACTTTTAAAGAGTAAATTCTGTAACATTATAAATATTTTGTCGTTATGTTATAAGGAATTCTTAACTTTTATTGTATGTGAGATTAATATTTATAAGCTAAAATGTTTTTAATTTAATATTATGTTACAGGATTACAAGCTTAATTTAGTATTATGTTGTAGGATTACAAGCAGTAGCGACTTTCTCAAGAGCTTGTGGCAAAGGATTTGCATGGAGTTGTTTGCAAATTTTGGCATATTTATAGAGGTAAGTAGCCATTGATAAGTATGTCAATTTTGAATTTTGTTTCTTTATGTTATTTTGGATTTTATCTTTTATAAAAATGAAGTGATATGAATTTTTTCAGGTTATTCACTTAAATCTAGTTATACAATTTTTTATTAAAATGCAATTTTTTATTGATGAAATTGCATTTTTGAATTTATAAATGAATTCAGTTTCCTCAAATAATTTTTTTCCATATGCTGCTTTCTACTTCAAATATTAAATTCTGCACTCTTCATCTTCATCTACCATCTACCTGTAGATACAAAAAATATAGTAAATTTGTAAAACTAATAATAAATTTACAATATAATCAATATAAATAACTGTTTATTTTTTCTGGTCTCCTGCATTTAAGGATTTCCATCTCTACTATGGTATTCCATTAGTGGAATGGATTCAACGGAACGGGTTGTGTAATCATCAGCTGCTATGAAGTCGTATATAATATGCGAATTATCATAGTTTTCATAGAAGAAAGAAGACGTAGTAGGCACCTTCTTACATTGTTGAGAGTAGTGGTGATCAACAACACACTTTTGGTACTTGGAGCAGCAACAACACCTGTAAACCTTGCTGGCTATGCCGAGATATCCTATGTGAAAATGTGGAGGATATGCGCAAGTATAAATGTAATTTCTTACTGGCAGCTGTATTACTTAGAGCTAGAGTTTCTCTGGTTGGCAAGCTTGTCCATGCTGATATATCATATGTTCATATATGACGTCATGAAAAAGTAGATATGGCGATCAAATATATTTATTTTATTTGGAATATACAGAACCATATATGGAATTATTTTATATTTATTTCCAATTGCGAGGTGCCAAAAAATTTGGAAATATGGGAAATAGGAATCCAAACAATAGTTTCACTTTGTTTAAGAAAATTATTAATTATTACGATAGGTTTACTCCAAGTCATCATCAAAATATTTTTAATTGGAATATATTAATTTCATCATTGTTTTATTTAAAATAATAATAGTTTTGACGTTGGCATTTCCAAACAATATGATGCTACAACATTCACATTTGCACCACCTCTCTCATATAAAGGTATTTATAAACCAAAATCAGTTAATGTTCAAACAACTATCAAATAGTCAATTAGATGAAACGGTTTTCTCTCATATAAAGGTATTTATAAACCAAAATCAGTTAATGTTCAAACAACT
Source organism: Larix kaempferi (assembly GCA_027924585.1). NCBI lineage: Eukaryota > Viridiplantae > Streptophyta > Pinopsida > Pinales > Pinaceae > Larix > Larix kaempferi. The sequence continues at coordinate 3,100,391 of BSBM01000792.1, forward strand.
ATCAAATAGTCAATTAGATGAAACGGTTTTCTCTCATATAAAGGTATTTATAAACCAAAATCAGTTAATGTTCAAACAGCTATCAAATAGTCAATTAGATGAAACGGTTATTATAGAAAATGAGAAGAGGCAAAATCCATGTAGTAGTTAGGTTATACGTGACCAAGTACTCTAGCATTTTGAGTTCAAAATATGAGAAAGGTTCACTTGAACGTGTAATGCATGAAAAATTATGATTGATTGAGTATAGTTTGCATTAAAGGGAGTATGGATAGGAGGTTTTTAGAGTGTTTTGTTCAATGTTCTTTGCTACTCATAACTATATTTTGTATGTTGTTAGAAGAGTTGATATAAACTCAATTACTAAGTTTTAAAAATGATTATTTTTTTATTATAAAAGTATTTCTTCCCCACATCCCCATATACTTGGAGATAAGAAATTAAATTTAGCTAAGATCACAATATTAAGAATTTAAAAAACCAAATAAGAAAGTATTATTCATGAAAAATCATTCATTAAGGGAGTAAAAGGGGAATATGCCTATGGGTTATGTTGATATCCATCCCAACAAAGATGCATTATGCATGACAAGCATAAAGTAGTAACACACAAAACTACAAAACTTGGGGTTGCATGTTTGTGCATCTATCCACATGACTATCAAAGGATCAAAGGAGATCTTATGTTCATACATGACCGATGTTACTGAGGGATAACTTATAATGAAATCTACAAGTTACTTAGCAGTTGGTGTACCAGTTGTGGAGTATGGATTTTACAATTTGTACTCATATTACACCAAAATTACATTTGAGGTCCATCAATTTTTTTCTATTTGATTTTTTTAATAATAAAAATAACTTCAACTATATTTCATTGATATTTTGGTGTTCTTTCATCTCTTTATCAACGTTATATTTGTCAATAAATTGAATGTTTACATACACATGGTTCTTGCTCAAGCTCTTTTAAATAATGATGTATCATTGTTAGAAATGTTGATATATCAACATATTTAGGGTATGCCACATTAATGCATGACAAATTAGTGCATACTATGTTTAGAATGATATGTCATCATTGCCATGTCGTCTATGTCACATCATAATTTCCTCGTGAGCAATTGCAAACATCAATGGCACCATGTCATCCTTATAAAGTCAATAGATCAAGGTTAGTGGAGTTTGTTTTTAAGTGACTTATCAATTAAGGAATCAATGTTTCTTAAAGTCAATATTTCGACATTAGGAGGATTGATAAATTGACATCAAGAACAACCTTTTAAAAATGTAATTGAGTTTTGATATTTTATTCATCATTACCTGTGTATTCCTTTGAGCATTTGTTACTGAAAAATTAAAAAAATTAAAGACTTATCGAGTTACACCCAAATCAAGCAACTTCTCTCATGCAAATAATTCTAATTTGGCCAGTACATAGAGTGTTATCATCTTCGGGTCAACAGTCCACATATGGATATTGTTTACATAAAAAAAATTACTCCATTTGTCAAGTTTATTGGTTGTATCATTATTCTACTTCAAATTCAACCAATGTTGAAAATCTATTAGTCTTCATTGATTTCAGTCATTCTTTATATGTATTATTTAAATTTACCAAAATAATAAATTTATAAAAAATAATAAATTTATAAAAAATATTAAATTATATATTTTATATTTATTATTAATTGCAATTGTAATTGTAAAATTTAAAACAAAACTAAAATAATATTAAAAACAATTTAATTACCATTTTTTATTAACATTATTTTATCTTAATAATGAAAAAAAATATTTCAAACATGTTAATTATAATTAAAAATCTAAATAATTAATAATTATTTCTTTTCCTTTTCTATTGAGTGTTTAAATGAAAGTTTATTAATGTTTAAATGAAAGCTTGTAAATATCTTTATGTTTAAATATAGAACTTTGTCTTCCAAAAACCATAAATTTGTAAAAGTTATTGAGTATTTAAATAGAAGTTTATAAAAATATTTATCTTTAAATATAGAACGGTTTTAGTTATTATTAATTCATTCTAATTGTAATTATAAAACTTAAAACAAAACAAAATTTAAAATAATATTAAAAACAATTTAATTACTAGTCATTTTACATATTAACATCACTTTAATAAACATATTTCAAACTTTAATTAAAAATATAACCCTCAATTATTATTAGTTAATACCCTCAAATATTAAAACTCTAATACCCTAATATCCTAATAAATACCCTAATAAATACTCTAATAATATACTTAATACCCTCAAATGATTGATATTGTTGAATGAGGTATATATAAAGCAATTTTTTCAAGGTAGTTATTTATTGTTTTTTTTAATTATTTGTAAAAATTTGCTTTGCAATTTTTTTTTTAATAATATTATTTTATTCTAATTTTTAAATTAAATGGCAATTTATTGATAAGTAATATTGATTTGTGTATCGGTTATGCTATTATTGCTTTTATATTATAAGGCAAGGACTAAGCTGCACGTAGCTCTTGTTTTTTATCAATATTTTGTAAGAGACAATTATATGCAACCATAATTATAATTATACATAAATAATACATTGTTATAAGTTCAAATGTTTTATAACTGTTTTAATTTTTATCTTTAAACTATATATAGCTATGAATTAAATTATTTCTAAACTATTTCCATCTTAACTTTTACTTTTGGACTATATATAATTGTTAATTAAATTATTTATAAACTATTTTCAGAAGGCAGGTATAAGCAGTTTTGCTACTATTTTTACTTGTTGATTGTAAAAGTTTGTTATGTGTATACTTTAAACATTTCTTCGTAACTATTCACAAATTTTTATTTCTTTATAAATAAGTCACTTTTATAAACTTAACATCACTTTAATAGCATTAAATATAATTACTTAATATACCCTAATGATTCTAGATTCACTTTTTCTGTCACAAGTTGTGTTCTCACTTGTGCCCACTTTATGGCGACAAGATTTTATAAATGCGCTGCTTTTTTTCACTTGGAAAAAACATGTAACTTGATATTCAATAGTTTGAATCAAAGATTACATTGGAATCTAGTAACCCATTCTTTGCATTTAAACACCAGCTCTAAACCTCAGACTAAAAACATTCTCCTGGTCTAACAGACTTTACAATGACTAAATCACAAAGACTTACTATCTTTTCTATCTGCTTACTGTCCATCAGAAAGTTCTATTGTAACAGTTCAGCATTATGTTCATATATAGACATCATTCAACGAATGAACAAACTTCTCCATAATGTGGCTAGAAAGGCAAATTTAAAATTTGTTAGTCTTCCATCCATGTAATAACAGCAAAAACCCAACTTTCAGCCAAAAATTTGCATACTGCCTTGGAAAATCACAACATCATTGAGCTTTTCCTTATAGTAGAGGACTCCCCCTTTCCCAAGCGCTTGTTTCGAAAGTGAGTCAGCTTCCTCATTCAATTCCCTGTAAGCATGAGTAAACATAAGATTATGAAAAGAAGATTTGAGCTGTCCGATTCTTCCCAGCCAATGATCTAATAAGACCACATGTAGATATACTTTATCATTTATCCAGTCAATGAGTACTTTTGAGTCACCAAACACATGAAGATCAGAAAATCGTTTCTGAAATGCAAAAAATAATAAATCCCACAATGCCAAAACTTCTGCCCTTGTATTGATGCCACAACCACATCCTATCCATAAATTTAAAAAGTGCTCTCCTCTAATTCTGATTGCCATACCTGCTCCACAAATACCCTCCTGGGTTGCCCCATCAAAATGACCAATAGGGATATCATCAGAAAGAATTGTGTTGAAAGAATTCTTGCAGGTCTAAAATTTGGTTCTTTAAAATATTCTTTAAAAGAAGCTATTAACATTAGAGATGAGTCTGAGGTGGTTTTTTTTACCATCTTCAAAAAGTACTGAGTTCCTGTGTAATCGGTTACACACCCCAACTTACAAAGGAAGGCAATTCTTTAAAGCTGAAGACCAACGGTTCGTCTAGTGATTTCGATTGGGTATGGTAGTGATCTGGATTGTATGCTCACCTCAATATACCCCTACAGAGGCAATTTTGTTACCCAGGATTTCTGATTGACAGCCGATTGCAATTTTGTTGCCACAATTACAATGGGCACGATTTACTGCAGACACTGCTGTATCAAGTTTAATAGCTTGGCCGATGTATAATAAGTTAATTTAGTAACCTTAACAGGTATGATTTTGGAGGATGGTGGCAGCTATTACAACGGCTAGAGGATATTCTTCTTCTGTTGTATTCCGACAGTGGTCAACAGTCCAAACGGCGACGTTTTTTTCAAATGCTTTGGCACTCAAGCATTTGAACAGTCACTCTGATACAATTATTTTGGTATCTCGTTTTCCTACGTAGCAATCTCCTTAGGTTGTCTTTTCGTTGCTTTGCCAGATTGGATTAAACGATAGTCAATCAATTCTTCTAGGTAAATATAACAACAGGATCAACAACTCTCTACAGATTTTTTGCCCACTGAAACGGATTTATTGGTCCCCCAGAGTTAACTTGCTAGCCTTACTAAGAGTTAACTTGCTAGCCTTGGTGATTATTCTTCTAGAAGTTGATAATTGGCAGCAGAATTATCCCTTTTTTTTCTTTTTTTTCTGATTTTTTAAAATAAATTTACAAAGAGAAATGGCCAAAACCCAGAATCTGGTCAAAGACCCAAAATTCTAAGAATTTTGATCAGACAAGGCCTGAAAAGAGATGTGGCCTAGGGCCAGATCAAAAACAAAGCTCTGATACCAAAAGAAACAAACATAATTCATTTCCTAATTATGAACACAGTTCATTTACTGAATATCCAATTTAAAAAGGACAGCTAGTTATAATCAATAAAAGACATATAATAAATGTATAAAAAATAAGAGATGTGTTTACATTGCCATGGAATGGTATAATTATATAAGCATTGACTAGTCACCATGAATGAATGATCATGTCCCTTCTAATGACGGTGACACTTCACACTTCATTAATTAATAATTTATTTATTATTATTATTCTTATTTGATGCTTATTTATATATATTTATGTATTACAGAAGCACACCTACCTACAATGGAGGAATTGATTCCTAGTCGATAGACAATTCTACAAATATGACCAGTCACTACAGCAGAAAGACATGATCCGCCTGGCAAGGTGATATAGGGTTGTTTTGAATTGCAATGAAAGGATGATATCTCCAGCGAGCGAGCGGTGTGCACAAGATGACACCAAAGAAATGTTCGCCCTAATCTGAGTAGAACCCTGAGGTCCAATTCCCAACGATGCAAAGTCTACGAGCTACTAAGTAGTCACAACCCACAAGCCTTATGAAGATCTAGTGTGGAGATTTGTGATTGGGCAGAAGACTTCAAGACTAATTTGTAGTGTTTGGCAAAGCACTACAATGGCAGGGTACAAGGATTCACACAACAAACACATCAAGGTAAAAAATGTTCCAAAGACCTAGTTGAGCAAATTTAAGACAAGCACAATACCAAGCCGAGGGGAGCTCTAAGAAGCCCACAATGTCAAAGTCGCACAAAGTCCATGACAACCATTTGTATAGGACCAAGGAATATGACAAGTGGCACAAACTCAAGTTACAAAGCCAAATTGCGGACACTAACACAAGCTGCAAAGCCAAATTGCAGAGACTTAAGAAGGTTGCAATAGAAGGAATGCAAAGCATCGCGAAGATCAATTAGTGTAAGAGCTAAACCATATGATGAAATCTAGAGAGCCAAACAACATAGAGGCATTCCAACCATTACTTTGAGAATGATGGTCATTGAAAATGTCACCAACAACCTTCCCCTTTTGAAATCTTGTGTTGTAGATATAAATATAAATATAGCAAAAGAGAGATCTGTTAAGGACTTTTGGCCCTTGGATCTATCATCTGTCTTTGCAACCTTGTCAAGAGTGGTTAGCTTAGCTAGGAAACCAAACTAGAGCTTGGGTAGCGACATCTTAACTCATAGGGCAAGTACCAAGACCTATGCTGATCGAATTATTCTTGAATCTTTATTAATGAATGATACACTGCCATTCATATAATCGGTCTGCATGTTCAAAGTGATTTGAATCTTTATTTTAATAGCATAAGACCTAAGTTGCAGGAACGTGGTACTGGGCCTCGTACCAGGCAGGAAACACGGAAACGCGTTTGGTACAGCTTGGAAATGCATTTCTGTCTGTAGCACCCGTGTTTCCTCCACAGGAAATGCAGGGATGGAAATGTGTTTCCTTGTCATACCCACGTTCGTACGACACGTTTCCTCCTCAAATTCTCGCTTTTCCGACCAAAAAAAGAACTCGTTAGCTTAATCAATGGGTTAAGTTGTTTTTTTATGGGTTAATGATGGATTAGGAAACCTCTAGAAGACTCTAAAAGTTTTAAAAAAAAATTAATAAAGGAGGATTTTACCTCATTCATCTCACACAATGATTTGAGCAAGCAAGGTTACTTGAGGAAGTCGATTTGAAAACAGTCAGCTACAGCACTGTGCAAATCAACTCGAGGATCATTCAAGGGTGATTAGTAGGCCGTTTGAGTAAGGATTTGTTTGCAAGTAGAGGGATGGATCGTTGTTTGGCTGCTACAGCAACATAAAGGCTGATTTTGAAATTTTGAATATATATTGTATTGCCAAGGTTGTTTTTGGATACTACTACTTGGCAACTTGCATTATCTAATCATCATGATTTATCACTTGCATTTATGTTTCACATTTAATATTTTAATGTCCTTGCTAATTTGCTAATATATATATGTGTGTGTGTGTGTGTGTGTGTGTTTGACATTTAATATTTTAATGTCCTTGCTAATTTCTGTATAGGATACAGAAATTAGCAATGTCCCTGTTTCCTAAATTTGGGGTGGGGGGGTCGCGTTTCCAGTGCATTTCTGTATAGGATACACGTTTCCGTTTCCCCGTATCATGCAACTTAGCATAAGACAATTTTTTATTGAACTGTTGCATAATCACTAAAGGACTATGGTAATACCTTTGTTTAGTTTAGGCACAAAGACCCAGAAATCAAGAAGCTACTTGAAAGTTGAAAGACACATTAAGTCCTTGAATCCAGATAAATAATCATAGAGGGCTGTGGCCACACAAGACACACAACAGTGATCCAAAGACAATATCTTGGTAAATAAGTATCGTAAACAGCCAGGCAAGCAATAACCAACCCAAGTAAGGATTGGAATCTGGATGACACAGCAACTGGCATATTAGTGTACAGATGAGACTTAATATGATCCAGTCAGCATAGCAGTTAAGGCTGAATTGAACCAAGTCGAAGGCATGCTCTCTGGCCAAGAAAATACATCACAGACACTGTAGATAATTTAGAAATAAAGGAAATCTAATAGCCATAAAGCTCATCAATGGTCATAAATCCCCAAAGGGCCTGACATAGACAAGCTGAGAACATTAACTGGCTTGTGCACATCCTTGAAGTCATGATAAAATGTGCACACTCAATGTTTGTAGCACATACATTTTAAGCCCAAGCCCCACCAACCCAAAATCAGAACATCTGAACGTACAAATACAATCTACACAGTCTCACTCGGGCAGTGGACTAAAAGGAGGGACATGGAAACTATTATCCATGACAAAGCCCAATATACCTGATGAAGTTCTCATAGAAAAGCACAAAAACATCCAGGAAGGAAGAAATACACAAAAATGAATAAAATGACTGAATTTTGTGGATATTATCTCCAAGTTCCCAAAATATATCTTATTCAATATTAAGCACTTTGCATGCCCAAACAGCCCCTCTGGCTCTCACAAGTAGCTGATTCCGATCCTTGGGTCAGAGCACTTCAAAACTGACTAGAAGCAAATCTGGTTTGGCAGAAATAGTCGCCATGGATACTGAGTATGAGAAACTTGTCTGCTCGAGGAACCCTTTGCAAAATTATGATGTTGTGCCAACAGAATCAATAACTCATAATCCTATGTGGAATTTTAGTCGAGTCTCCAGTTAGGAGAAAAGACTACATACAATAGAAGAATGCTTGCACGCAAATAGAACTAAATTAAATACTCTTTTAGGGAGGCCAAAAAAATTTCAGCTAATAAAAAAAACTCTGCACCTTGCACCACATCCCATCTACTGAATAAGACATCTGCAATACTCGAGGCAAAAAAAAAATTGAGAAATATTCCAGAGGCACCAATTTTCACAGGCATCAAGGAATTTGTGCTGTCGAGAGACACTACCAGAGTCTTGCGAACCTCCTCATGCTTTTCAAAACGGGAATTTCCTCCCCGCCAAATCACAATTTGTTCATGCTCAAATGTAACAAGGATGCATGGTACCAGATCCTGCATTAGGTGAACAAACAATAGCTAAAATGATCAGATTTTCATGATATATTTTAGACAATATGTGCAGGTATATGGAAAAATGAATCCTGCACCCCACTTAATAGAAACCAAAGTTCTTATTTTTTCAAATTATGAATTGTTTCTTTGAGATAGCATACCCTAAGTTTTGCACCTATCTTCTTGTAATCACTTCTTGGTAGCCCTTTACAATCAATCCTTACAAGTTCATTTTGTTTGAAGGCTTCATGTACCGTTCGCACAAGGTCACAGTACACACCATTTTTCTCTGCAAGAAGATATTGAATGCAACGAAACACATGGATAAAATGTCAAGCTACATGTCATGAACATAAAACCTCTAAATAAGAAAATGCTACCAGCACCCAAACAACAAAATTTGTAACCACTCACTCAGTTTTGTCAAAGCTGGTGTTTTCAGTCCTCTCTTTCTCAACTCCTCTGTTTCTTCTATTGTTAACCCATCAATAGTCGTCTTGATCAGCCTTGGATAGACAGGATCATGTGGTTTCCACAGCATTAGTGGAATAACAGGCCTATTTTTCGGTTTGTAGTTTCTTCCTCTGTATAATATGATGGTACCATGATTTTGATAAATTATTTTCCCACCGGTTTTGTCCTGAAAGATTCACCCTGAGCTCATCAGCAATGCAGTACATGAATAGACTGTTGTGCGTATCTAAAATGCCCAAAACATTCACAGTATATTGTAACTCTATGATTGAATCAAATCAAGTTTATCTTAATTCTCCCCAAGTATAATAGTCAAAAGGACCAACAGCAAGCCAAATTGAAAGGATAGCAGCATGAATATTGATTTTGAAAAGGGTTGTGATAAGATTGAGTAGGACTGTAATCTGGATATGTTGTCCTGACTGGGAGTTGGGAGCTTTCTTACTCAACCAGTGGGCACTCTTCTATAATACCTCAACAAGTTTCTGTTCATGGAATGTTATCAGAGGTGATTCTGGTCCAAAGGTATATTACACAAGAGGATCCTAAAGCCCTATGTTTGTACATTATTGTTGCAGATGCTTTAGGAGAACCAGAAGCTGCTCCAATTCAAGGCAGATTAGAGACATTCTCCTCCTCGATGGAGAACAGTTAATGTAAATTTTGCAGATGATTCTGATCTAACTCCGGAATTCAACCAGCATTATGTAGAAGGAATGATACAGTGATAGGACATCTTCCATAGAGCAGTGATACCAGTCGTTAATGAGGAAAAAACAAAGGCTTCTATTAATTACTGGGAAAGATGACTTTCTTGATTGGGTTGTTACACAATAGAGAGTCATACAATCAGAGGGATACTTAGGCATCCTCCTTTGGAATCTATGTGTCTCGAACAGACTTGTACAAGTGCGTGTCAAGCAAATTTGAGAACAAGCTTCAAATATGGTCCACTCAAGGTACATAATTTAAATAGTGAACGCGATCAAACTGTGAATCACGATGGGTTCATGATGATTCTCCTACATATGGAGATGGTTTTTTGGTTCTATGAAGTGGAGAGACCGGAAAAACTCTATTGGAAAGGGCCATCTGATAGGTTTCTATTTGGAGTCATGAGGAAGATAGGTGGAACAAAACTACCATATAATTTTTGCCTAGTGCAGTGGGACATTCAGAGCGTGATTTATTTTCTACGTGAATAGAAATGATGAAAAAAAAAGAATCTTGGTGTAAGCCATATCAATTATTCCTTTGACTTCTTTCCTATGCAACATGATATAGAAAATTGGAGATGCTACATTATGTAGAAGGAATGATACAGTGATAGGACATCTTCCATAGAGCAGTGATACCAGTCGTTAATGAGGAAAAAACAAAGGCTTCTATCAATTACTGGGAAAGATGACTTTCTTGATTGGGTTGTTACACAATAGAGAGTCATGCAATCAGGGATACTTAGGCATCCCCCTTTGGAATTGATGTGTCTCGAACAGACTTGTACAAGTGCATGTCAAGCAAATTTGAGAACAAGCTTCAAATATGGTCCATTCAAGGTACATAATTTGAATAGTGAACGTGATCAAACTGTGAATCACGATGGGTTCATGATGATTCTCCTACGTATGGAGATGGTTTTTTGGTTCTATGCAGTGTAGAGACTGGAAAAACTCTATTGTAAAGGGCCATCTGATAGGTTTCTTTTTGGAGTCATGAGGAAGATAGGTGGAACAAAACTACCATATACTTTTTGCCTAGTGCAGTGGGACATTCAGAGTGGTTTATTTTCTACGTGAATAGAAATGATGATTTTTCCATTGAAAAAAAAGAATCTTGGTGTAAGCCATATCAATTATTCCTTTGACTTCTTTCCTATGCAACATGATATAGAAAATTGGAGATGCTACTTGGGTGATTCCCTTTGGGGGGGATAGGAGGGAAGGGAGGTATCCCGTTAGCATCTTGAGACATTGCACAATGCCTAGACAGTTTGGGGCCTTGGAGAGAGTGTTGGCAGCTAAATGGATTGCTATGGCCATGAACGGAAAGGCCACTGGCAGGTTCTTGTTCACCATCACGTAGGGAATGCCGTCCATGTGGGTGGCACAAAGTGGCAATTTGGGATATATGATGTGTTGGTGGAGCCAATACTTAAGATTTTAGGGTCAGGTATACTTGAGACTTGAGAGTATTTGGCAAGCATGGAAGCTAGCCACCAAGGAGTTACATTGGAATTTTGATGGTCCAAGAAGCGGATGGGTTTTCACAGTAAGGTCTATATGGAATTTTCCCTCATACAAAGGGAATGTCGTCCATGTGGGTGGCACAAAGTGGCCATTTGGGATATATGATGTAGTTGGTGAAGCCAATACTTAAGATTTTAGGGTCGGGTATACTTGAGAGTATTTGGCAAGCATGGAAGCTAGCCACCAAGGAGTTACATTGCAATTTTGATGGTCCAAAAAGCGGATGGGTTTTCACAGCAAGGTCTATATGGAATTTTCTCTCATACAGAGAATAGGTTGATTTAATTCCTTGTTTCGCAGAAAAGAGGTTACCTATAAAGTGATTTCAAAGCCTGGAGTCTTTGCAATGAAAGGGATGAGAAGATGAATGAGTGGAAAGTTACCGATGGTGCACAAAGGTTGTGGACTGCTGATAAATAAGCTTTCTACAACTCAGAAAGCTCATTCCAGAATCTAGTCTATTCCAGATAGCTTGGTGTTAGAAAAACAAGATCGCAGAGCAATAACAATAAACAAGATGCAAATATAAATCACATAAAACACATTACACGTGAGACACCAATATAACGTGGTTCACCCAAGATGGGCTACGTCCACACAGAAATTGTCAGTCCTTATTATTATACCATCCAACAAATGAAGGGATACAACCTGCAGCACATCCACTGCAACTTCTTCTTCACTCTCTCACACAATCATAGAGATCTTTACAATGCTACAATACACAGCCGTATAACAATGCCTTCCTTTTAAAGAGGGATTACCATGGGAAAATACTATGGGACACCCAATAGCATGGGCTTGTAAATCACCCATTATTGACCAAGTCATGACTATGAAGTTATAACATTTTACAAGGCAATTTTTCCGAAATTTTAGCTACGGGGGTGCTGCCCCCAAACCCCTGCCAAGGGGAACTCCCAAACTAGTCGTCGCCCCCCCCTGGACCCCCCATGGCGACTATTTTGGGGGGGACAAGCCCCCTCAAACCCCCCCGTCATGGGATGGGATCTAGATACGGCTGAAACACGACCTCTGAATAAGGAAGATCATGCTCCACAACCAACACTTGGATACCTATAGACCAATTTAAAAGGATTCAAAGTGGCCATATGACAAGCATTTTATGCTAAGTTGTATGAAACATGGAAACATGTACAAGTTTCCGAAACAGGAATGCCTTGAAACATGACCCCCCCAAATGGGTACGCAGGGGAAACGCGGTATATAAAAAATATAAAAGATATAGATATGTAGTTTTTTTTAAATAACACATTATCTTGCAAAAAAATAAGCATGATGCACATAAATGACCGTTTAGAAGGAGACCCATGTCTATATTAACTCTCATAGATGATTGCATGATGCAAAATCCTATAGCTTGAAGGTCTTGACTAATGCCAATCCCATACCCTCATACATGATAGAATCTAGTGGAAATGTTACAATCCTTCCAACCACAAGTAGTGCTTCAAGTATAGGTGCTTAATGATCATCCAACATACCAATCAAGTCATAGCATGTGTGTAAATAAAATCTCTCTAGTGTAATAAAGCTAACCATCATCAAAACTTAGGAAAATGTTCATCTAATATGACAATAATACACAAGATATAAGTTACAAGCACACTTTATCTATTAACTCAATGAAAATAATTTTACCCATCTAAGTCTAACATTAGTGTAACCCTTAAAACCCTTTCACATGTGTTAATCCTAAGCCAACATGCATAGCTTAGCTTACATAAGTCAAGTGAGGGTGCATAAGTGACGTATATAAATAGGAAAGAAAGGGGGTCTTTGTGAAATAACCATCCCAGTAACATGAATGTGTTGGTCTATCCTTAACTTTCAAGAGTTCGAATTTTTTCATGTTTCTTCCACATGTGTGCCTTAAGAAGTGTTGTCATGGGTCATCCATCCTCATGCCTTCATATTGAGATCCCTTTTATTTTAATTTTTCTTTGATATTTCATTCATTTACATTTCATTTAGCCCTTTCGTTGGATTAGTCCCTTTTTCTATAGATATGACTTAGACAACCTAGGACGAGGGAACATGGCTTTTGGGATAAGGAGTATCTTCTATGATATGTTCCATTTGCATTTTTTGCATTTAATTTATTCAGCAAATCCCTTTTTAAGAGAGTACAAGACTCTTTTAGCTTTATTTGAGGCATTCATACATTGGAATAGTAATGAGACCATGTATTATTACTAAAGATGGATCATTCACAAAGGGGGAAATACGAGGGGGATGGATGAATTGGCTAGCGAGGTGTAAAATCGCTAGGCAAAATATGATGAAATGGATGAAAATCACTTAACTTAGTTCACCAAGGTACAAATCAACCTTGTACTAACACACTTAATAAGCTAGAAGAACCGCATTGAGGTTAGACTAAGAAATGAGCAACAGTTTAAGTATATGAGTCACCATAAAGCATATATGTAACATCTCACGCTAACATATCGTCATATCTAAAAATATGCTAAGAGTAAATGAAGGTTAGAAAATATCACATCACTAGAGGATCGGGCACCGTCCCTGATTGGGCATATCAAAGCACATGGACCATCTCACTGTTAAATTTTTAACATAGATCTGATTTGATAGCAATAACAGCCTTTTTCAATAATTTAGCAGACTTCTAGCATTTAATTATGAGATTATAAGACAACAGTAAATGAAACAATCATCCACAAGAACCATACACAAGAACACAAAGAGTTTACCCTAGGGAAACCTTTTCAGGAGTAAAATCCCAACAAAGAATATCTTCCTTAATATAAGATGACTAAATTTACATGAGCAGATTTAGACATCAAAATTTTACAAAGAAGCCAATAGGGCTTTTGCATACCAATAGAAACAAAATTAACCCACTGTAATCATTGAAGTCTGTTGTAGGCGATGCTAGCCCTAAGCTTGATGACGTTCGCCCTGTAGCAACCTGTAGGGAAGCTTGTAACAACCTATGGTACCTCCTATTTCTTATCTAGGCCCTTCTAGGGTCTGTTATGTCTCACGATCGCCTCCAAGAGACATTTTGCAACCTCAAAGAACCCTCGACTATCCTCTTGTAACCCTCGGCTGCCTCTTGTAACACTTGGTAGCCCTTAAAACTATCCACAGTAGCCCTAGTAGCCCTCTTTAGGGCAGGAACTAAACTCCGCAGCCCTGCATAAACCCTCAGCAGCCCTTTGTCTTCCACGGCATCACTAAATAGGGCCAGATCTGACCTCGGCTGCCCTCCTTAGGGTCATAGCAGACCTCGGCTGACCTGAACAGGAACTCAATAGCCCTTATTAGGGAAGGAGAGATGTTTATGAGTGGGATTCCATGATTGAGGCATTGAAGACCTTTATTTTACAAAATATGTGGCCCAAGTATGGGACATCAATATAGATATTATTCATCACCATGCGAGATATTCTTATCAGTTGATAGGATAAGAATTGCACACCTTTCTATTGTTTGGCTCACTCATTGAATCCCATGTACTGCAGTAATGATTGGCTCAATGGTGGGCCTTCACACAAATTTCATCCTCAAAAGGATGGAGAAATTTCACAGGGGAGCAAGGAAACATTTAGAAGGGTATATTAGGATAGAGCATCCCTTGATGAAGTGGAGGAGGGATTTGTAGAGTTTTCCACTAGCACTAGAAGATTTGAAGTTTATGATGTGCTCGAAGACAGGGGTGAAAAATCCCTATGCTTGGTGGGAAACTCATGAGGCAACATGCCCTATTCTACAACATTTAGCCATGAGGATCCTCTCTCAAGTTATTTCATCCTCTTGTTGAGAGAGGAATTGGAGCACATATGCAAATTTGTACAATTTGAAGAAGAGAATGCTTGAGCAGTCCAAGGTAGAGACAATGGTGCATGTGCACTAGACCCTCCATCTTATTTATAAAGAAAGGGGGAATGGTTGAAGGTGTTGACCACTAACCAACTAGGAGGGCAACCATGTACCATGCACATGTAACATGTGCCTTGAAGATGAGAAATAAGTACCTAATGAAGTTTTACAAGCGAGGTAGCTCTTCTTCTTATTTTTTCTCCATGAAATTTACGCGCCCTTGCGGGGGATTTTGTAATGATATGCCAGCATGAGGGTCAATTTCTATATAACTTAGTTTCCTATGACTTTATCATTAGGGAAGTCCTTTCATCGAGTGTCTTTTCCCTTGGATAATTAAAATCCCTTTTTAGTGATTTTAATTATCTGAGTTTTCACTAAAAAATACCTCCAAAGTGGTGAAAGGCGTTCTACTGATAGAGTCCATGGGGTGATTGGGGCCTAGGAATGTTCTATATTACCATGGTAGACATTAATCAAAGTCTTGCGAAATTTCATTAAGTTTTACTTAGGTTTTTTTAATTTTTGGTAATTAAAAAATGTCCCTCAGCATAAAAATTGTAATGTAAAAGAGGGATAAGTGGTCCCTTATGATGTTGTATAGGGGTATGGGTACTCAAGATAAATGGCATGAGACCCCCTACACCCGTGGACCAAGTTTGAAGTCATTCGGACAAGTCTTGCAAAGGTTTTGGACACATTTGCCTAAGTCAATCAAGGAAATCAAGAAACTTTGCAAATAATTAGTAAGGTAAATTTTGGAAAACTGCCTAAAGTCACTTGGAAGGTGGAAAAATTGTTTCCTGATGTCAAGTTATAGTCCTAAGGTGAAATTAAAGTCGAAGAGGGCCCCCCCAAGCAAATGTTTTACAAGTTTTAAGTTGTCACTCTAGGGGGTGCACCCTCCCCTTCATGAGAATGGGGATGTGGTTAAAAGTCAAAGGGAGGGAGTCCCACTTTGGTGGTTTCCCCCCCTTTTACCTTGGTGATGAAGGATAAAACATTAGAGGGGGGTTTCCCCCCTTCATTCTTTTGTTTCCTCACCCCAGGAGGCGCCCTCTCTAGGAAGTGCACCCCCCTCTCCTGCTAGTTTTTCTACTTTTAATCAATATTATCTAGGATCTTAACTAAAAGAATAACATGCACAGCATAACACAAGAGACACAAATATTTTCCTCGGGGAAACCATAAAGGAGAAAACCCCGCAACTTCCTCAGAGATAGATTCGTCACCAATACAATATCACAAAATGGAAAACCCCAAAACAAGATAGTCTTCTACAACTCCTCTCTCTTTCTCCTATGCGAACTTAAGTGAGTGAGTGTGTGTCCAAATGAGAGAGCCTTACTCTCTATTTATACTTTACTTGTCACTTGACCTTTTCACTAGCTAGGTCGGCCTTAACTAAACCTGACTGGGCTGACCTCTCTAGGAAGACTCAATAACCCTAATACATTTGACTCTAGGGGATCTATTGCTCCGACTTACAATGGAGGATTTAACTCAATGACTTTACATGACCAAATGTAATAATGACATCTCCGTCGGAGGTTCAAATAAAATACAATATAAAATACAAGTGAATATCTTCCAAAGTTACAATTACATCACCACTCCCTCTTAACTAGGAAGGTATTCTCTTGCCACAGTCACTAAACCCTTTGGACACAAGTCTGGATAACATCATCATCGTTGGATCATCATCAATGCTGGAACATCATCGTCAACATTGGATCATCATTGTCACTGCTGCTGCAATCCTCATCATGTCAATCATCGATTGGTGACATATCTCCAATCTACTCGTCCTAGGAGGTTCTACAGAGCCAGCTGTTATCACATATATAGTAGCCGGGCTACCATACACTATTTTTCAGATTCCAGTACACTTTTTAGCCAGTTCCCTTACATTGAGATGCTGAGATGAGCATCTATTATGGATCATGATTATACTATGGACAGCAGTTTTGATTCCCCATGCCATGACTGAGTTTCAGGACACTCGAAGAGATGACCGATGTAGCCATTTAGCCATTTATACAGAGTAGTCAATATTGCCCAAAGTTATAGCAGCAGTTTCAGAGGACAGATGTTGGTTCAGATTATGTGCATTCAGGTATATAACTCGGCAGGTATATTCTGGTGTTATGGTTATATTGCTTTTATATTCATTCTTGTAGCATGTCTTAGCATTTAGTATCATGATCTGGCAATCATATAGATATGTGGACCTGGTTGTATCTTTATATATATTTTATTTGTCCCCACTCAGACTTAGAAGTTCATTATCCATACTCATTGGTTTTACCCTCCCTCGGGAGAATATAGGTGATCATTCCCACCATACTTTGGCTTGCTAGTGTTGGTCTCATTATTCACTGTCTTCACCCATCCATTACCTTCTAGTTTGTTTATTACCCTGACTTACTACTTGACTTGTGGCATGGAGGACCTTCCCTCGCTTTAGCCTCTGTGTTGGATGAGCTTCCCTGTTTCTTGTGTCTCGGCTCTGAGTTGGTGACAGAACTTACCTTTGGTGAGTTGGATTGTAGTCCTAAATCATTCTGATCGGTTGTCCCGATGTTTGGCACTAGTACGAAGTCCCCCTAGTCACTTAAGATGTGTTGGCTAAAACTAAAAGCTCATGTACTACTTATGGAAACTTATGTAAATTCGTCCATGGAAATTGTAAACTCTAGAATGTGTTTCTCAACACACTTGAGTAAAGGGCAAGAGCAATGAAAAGCTATAAATACTCCTTGAAGAGTATAAGAAAGGTCCAAAAAAGCAACGGTTCTTAAACTCTATATCTAAACGATTGTTGACCTTATGTATATGTATCAACATGCCCTGGATGCAAGCTGCAATTAGTTGTGCTTCTTAGCACACCTGAGATCCGAAGGGTTATGTAGGCCAAAAAGGCCATAAAGTGAAATCAATGGATCCTAATGAACTTGGATCATCTTTTATAAAAGTAGACATGATGCCTAAGTTGAATAAGCACTCTTTAAACAACTTACCCATCTGTGAGACACTGCCATCCCCCGTGTTACTGCTTGTTCAGCATATGCTAAGAGTGTGTATTCCCTTTCCATTTCTAAAGTGTCACAATGTCAAGTCAGTAGTCATCCTTTAGCCTAGCCTTTTAATTTTTAGCCCTCACCCTTCACTAGCAAATTGATCACAACTATGAAGTGAGTATGGTCTTGAAAGTCTGGTCTAAGTCATAATAATAATTAAAAGCCTTATTTATATTTGGTTTTAGATCGCCAGTAAATGATTACTTCTTGTTATAATTGTAACTTGAATGAATTGTAGAGCATGTTTTAACCTTTGGCACTTGCAGTAGTTTGATGATAGCCTGAGTTATATTTTGGGTCATGTTGACTTGGTCAAACCTAGTTTGACCAAAAGTCAACAACAGGACATGAGGTGGCAGACCTTTGATGTTGCAGAGATTGATATATGGTCTGGTACAAGTCACTAGATGGTTCTATGCAGTGGTTTCAGGCTTATGATGATGCTTAGTGTTTTTCAGCACTTTTACAGATGATTATTATTTGGTCTGTTGGGTATATTGGATATTTTATAGGATCATGCAGAGACCCATGTGGTGTATGAGTACACACCTTAGATGGATTTGGGCTCTCCGAGTCCAATGAGACAGTTTGTTTTCAGTCCCGGGCAGTTACAGTGATGATTTAGCCTAAGTTGGCTATCCTAGTGCAGTTTTGGCATATCAGAGCAGGGATGTGATTTGATTGGTTCACCTAGGGCACTGTGCATGGAGGGGGTGGTCCAGCCTCTTGTTATTACCATATTTTCCCCCTCCCAGAGAGCCTGGTGGGCTCACCTTGACAACGCAGGCACTCCAAGAGGCAGTTTGGTCCGTTTCACATTTCCCGAGGCAGATTAAAAATGGTAAAAATGGCTAATGAAGGATTTGATTTGGGCTACTGAGGCAAGAGATTGGCATGGGATGAGTTATGATGATGAGTGGGATGTCTTCCACACCTTCTCCTGCAGTTTCAGCTTCCAGTGGGACCCACACCCATCACTCTGGCATTTTTTATGGTTTTTTGGAGCCTCCTAAGGCTCACGACTTTTCCAGAGAAGCACGATTTGGTGCTTAGATTATTAATTTGATGCTATTGTGTCATGGGGATTGACAAATGGTGCTAGATATAGCCCCTTGGACCCACCATGAGCTTTATATTATGTTATTTGGTGACAATTGGGGGGACCCCCTCTCCTAGGGCGATTTGGTCCATTGATGTATTATATTGTTATATTGATCCATGTACTTTATGTTGAGCTCATCTCAACCATTGATTAGGTCATGTTGATCTTTTAATCTTAGCCATCCATTCAAAAGGTGGTTAGGGTTTTGGTATCTCTCCATCCTATTTAAAGGAGAGAGCTTCTCATTATAAAGGGTCTTTGGCTCTTGGAATCTTGATAATAGAAAAACTTCTTATGGAAATTCCTGGGTCTCCTTTACATCTGGTGTTCTTAGATGGTGATTGGAAAGTCTATTGCATCCTAACATTTGGATATTTGTGGTAAGATCTATCTTTTTTTCGAAACTTTGTCTTGTCTACAGGAGGGTGACTTCAACATGGGCGTTTTTGTAAGGCTTCCTCAACTCGCTTGGCTTGGCATTCGCTTATATCAGGGGGTTATCATTAGTATCATTGTGATCTATGCTATCTTCTTGTTATTTCTCTTGTGACATTAGTCTTGATCTCTTGATGCATCAAATCTGATATTGTTGACATTTGTTGTGCAAAACAGAGGGTGCACTGGCTTCCTTGGGCAAATCGACTTCATAGAAAACTACCTCAAATCTTTTTAAAGTGATCGGGTTTGCATAAATCATCATCATCAAGGCATCTACAAGGTTATCCAGGTAAGATCCACAGGTTTGTTCACTATTTCTTGGTTCCAATCCATTGGCATCTCCATTTTACTGTTAAAACCCTTAGCTAAAATCAACTAAAAATTCTAGAGATGAAATCCCTTTATCAATTGGCAAATCCTTTCTGGGTATTATAGATCGGGCAAATCCCAAAGTGGGTTCTCAAGGGCGTCACCCTTGGGGACTCCATTGGCCCATTTTCCTAGGCACTGAGCTTCTCCCAACCCTCACGACTTTCTTGACTTGGCCAATTTTTCAGTGTTTTGATCTTCTTTCTGAGAGTTGGGTGCATTGATACTGTCATACCTGTCAAACAAGTCCATCTTTGGTACTAGTTAGCCCCAATTCTGTCCCTAACTACCTTGCATTGGACACGGTTCCCAAGGCAGTGGATTTTCTCATAATTGACTAGTACCTTGATTATGGATCTAGTGCTTAATCTCATAAGTCACTTGCATAACTTAATTGGATCAAATTATCCTTGCCTAAGCCTCTTGATCCAATCCATTACTCACCTTGTGACTTCATCCATAGATCTAGGGTTTACTTCACCATACACCTTACGTACTTCATCCCCATTTGAATTGATCTGGTGTCTTGGTCTGATCTCTCCTATCGGGAGTAGATCTGGGTCTCCCCCATTGTTGTCTTGGGCTAAGATAACATAAAGTGATGATTGCCTCGACTGGCATGACAACCATCCATTGAGAGTCGAGGCTATCTTGGTTTCACCTCTTTGGTTGCTCATCCCCTCTACCATCCTTACGGATCCACCTTTAGGGGCAACTACAAGATTGGTGATAACACCAGCCCTTTTTCATGTTGGATGTAGGCCTAGCCCTCATGTAGGTCTTCATCATCTATGTGAGCAAGCAATCAAGTAGGTACAGCCCAGGACCAGTCAATACATTGCCACAGCAATCACCTGCGTCTCCTACTATCGCCTCATCGTATCCAGATCATCTCATCATCACACGGAGCACAACCCAGATGCACATCACATGTCCCACAACGGTCAGCCAACGTCTACCGGCATGGGAGGACAAACCCACCACCATGCGAGATCCTGCCTAGGCGCACACACAGTGTCTTATGACCGGTGGACCTCATAACGTCTCCAGTATGGGAGGACAAACCAACCACCATACGAGACCCTCATCTACCAACATGGCACGACAAACCTACCACCATGAGAGACCCAACCCTTACATCTACTAACATGGGAGGACAAACGTACCACCATGGGAGAATGGCCCAACCCTTACATCTTACCAACATAGGAGGACAAACCTATCACCATACGAGAATGGCCTAGCCCTTCCATCTACCAACATGGGAGGACAAACCTACCACCATGCGAGAATGGCTCCAGCCCTTACATCTACCAACATGAGAGGACAAACCTACCATCATGCGAGAATGGCTCTAGTGCATCTGCGTCTTCCGGTCTCATTACTTCCTCTTGGAAGGAACCTCGCTCTGGAGAACACCAAGCTTCTCTTTGAAGTACTCGAACTTCACTCTGGCTAACGACTTGGTCAACACATCGGCTATATGCTCGTCTGTCGCTACATATTGGAGCTTCACTGCTCCTCTCTACACCATATCCCTGATATAGTGGTACTTGATCTCAATGTGCTTCGACTTGTCATGGAACACCAGGTTCTCAGACAACTTCACACAACTCTGGTTGTCACAAAATATACAAGTCGCCGCTAACTGGAGATCAAACAAATCAAACAGTAGCATCCTAATCCATATTGCCTCACAAATAGCCGAACAAGCTGCAACATACTCTGCTTCGGCTGTACTCCGTGACACGCACGACTACTTCCTGCTAAACCAGGAGATCATATCGGATCCCATACTGAAGCAGCATCTCGAAGTGCTCTTCCTATCAGTGGCAATACCTGCCCAGTCCGAATCAACATAACCCTGTAGGTTAATCTTCTGATTTGCGTCATACTTGAGCCCATAGTCAATTGTACCCTTCAAGTACCTCAATATATGCTTTGCAGCAATCAGGTGAACATGTCTCGGATCCGTCAGGAACTGGCTCAATGTGTTCACAGCAAAACATATGTCTGGTCTCGTGTTCATCAAGTACATCAATGAACCAATCATCCGACGATACATCGTGGCATCAACTGACTCTGATGAAGCATCACGTAGTAGCTTCAAGTTCGATGCCATGGGTGTGGCCATAGCCTTGCAGTCCATCATTCCGAACCTCTTCAAAATCTCTACTGCATACTTCCCTTGTCCAAGGAAGATTCCATCCGCACTTTGCCACCTCCATGCCTAAGAAATAATGCATCATACCCAGGTCCTGTTGCCGCCTGGTTCCACACCTGGGAAAACGCAGTAGAAGTCTTCAAGCTGCTGGTGTGACCTTGGGGGCAAGTCAGAGTCAAGTGCTGTCACCTGAGACTCAACTCCTCCGTCTAGGCTTTCCTAGCGAAGCCAAGGGGGGTGGACCCTAAAAATGAAAAGAAACTATGGTGTCTAATCTAGGAGTTAGAAATATTTTTTTAAACCAAGCTAATGCAGCATACATTTATACATATAAGGCAAAGCATTATTCATCAACATTTCATTTGCAAATATTCAACATTATCATCATAAACAACATTCATCAATAACATGAAATATAACAATATAAACCAGTGCCTGAATGGAGTCGAAAAAGATGCATGAACTAAAAAAGTAAATGTTGTGCAAGTGTTCTTAGTTCATTTTAAATTTAATGTGGTAGTGATCTTTTTATTAGGGCTGGTGGGTTCCCAATATCCTCAAAGGTACGGGGAACATGTTTGGAATTTTGATGTGTGGCTTCTCACTCAGACTTGGGCTGGATCGGAGTCTCAAGGAGGTGTTCAAATGCTGTACCAACGAGGGCAAGCCTAACGGTTTCCAAGAGGTCACTACCCAGTTTTGTCCCAAGTCCTCTGAAAAAATTTGCCCACGACAACAAAATACTCGCGTTGTGCCGGATTTTCACAAAAAGGTTTGTTTATTAGGGTGGTGTTAGATCCTATTACTAGTCATCTTCCCCTTTCTGATGTGTACCAACATGATCAAACTGAGCTGCAAGTTGGGCACAAAGCATACGGAAGAAGACCTTGGAAATTTTAAAAAAAAAATTATGAACCAAAATTTTATCTTTTAAAACCCCAATAGTCTCTTTTCAAGCCAATACTCGGGCAAGCCCTTGTTCTGAAACCCTACTTCGGGAAAGCAGGGGGGCGTTTGAGTTTGTAAAAAAATGATAAAAATCTATGTCTTGAGTGAACTTGTGGCCCACCAGTGGAACGGACCAACAAGGTAAATTTTAACCCTAGTTAGTTTTATTAAATGCCGAAAATAAAAGAAGTAAACTACTCTAAAAATCACACCATGAAAAGAGACGACACAGGCCACCCCTGGGGGATGGGGTGTGGGCGCTGGCTAGCCCACTTGATTTCGTTTAATAATCTTTTACAATGATCAGAGAAGTGCCCCGGTCTACTTAAAGTGACTTGGTGGCTTACAATTTTGCAGGAAAAATTTAACCGGTTTAACAAAAATTCAATATTGGTCCTCCGGATTGCCTAGATCCTTGAAATTTTGGTAGCACCTCCTCCTACCTGTTCATCTTTTGCTACAAACCAGCAAGCAAACGTCAGTATAAGATGCCCAAAAACACTTTAAGAGTGTCTTTGGAACACCTCTTAAAAAACCCAAAAAAAACTAAGTGTTAAAACTAGTTAAAAATGACAAAATTTAACCAAGTAAAACAAGCAATGGGGCTTGTTTACTTGGGATCTTTGCAAACTTTTAAGGGCTGCAAATTATAAGCTCTATTAACAGCTAGATGTACTTTAAAATCAGACCTAACACTACTCCTGAAAACTTTGAGAAATTTTGACGATTTTAACCAGTTTCGAAAGGAAAATGCTAGATGAACAAGAAGTTTAATCTATTAAAGATGAACACTTTATAAAGTAAAAGACTATAACTTCCTAATAGCAAATTCTGATCTATTTAGAATGTTAATAGCAGTATATAAATCAGAACCACTTTTTGATTAGTAACCAATAACTACAAAATTTGTTTTTTTTAAGAGAGAGAGAAAAATGGAGCAAATCCTTTGTTGAAAGCTGAAGCCTTGGAGATGGTTTAGTGATGTTCAAAGGGACTGTATCTGCCAACAAAGATTAGAAAAAAGGGGAATCAAACAAGATCCTCCTTCTTGCCAACTCAAGAAAACACCTGCACATCACAGATCTCACCAACAAAAATTTAGTGTAGACATGCACTCACAAGAAACCACTATTGCAAATCCATAAACAAATGAAAAATATAAGAATAATCTCTTACCAAGCACATATCACTAAGCTCCTACAATAAACAAATTGAAGCAACTTATCTCATAGATTGGTAACAATCCTTCCAATGAGCACACCACACCCTTGAAAAATGAGGCTTATGCACAGGTTATCTTGGAAAAAGACACAAGATAGTACATCCACATGTGACAAGAACAACACAAGCTGATCTCCAAAGTCTTCTTTTATTCAAACTAGAAAAAATATTACAGTCATAAGTCTCATGCTCCCAATTCCAACTCTCCCAAATGGAGAGAATGAGCATCAATTTATAGAACAAGCGAGGAAGGCACCCAAGCTATGAGGAGAGAGTGGTGGAATTCGTGGCACAATTGATGGAGAAGAATAGGCTACCCCTACCACTGAACCAGCTGCCAATATAGCAGCACTGAAGGTGCCCACATACCCAGCACAAATGGTGCTAAACAGCAACACCAAACATGCTGCTCCTTCCTCAAATCGTGGGCTGCCCACTCACTAAATGCGCCCAGCTCAAAAAAGGTAATGCGTTCCCCTCATTAGGGGCTGCCAAAAGACTTACAAAATAGCCCAGCATGCTCCCCAAATGGTGCTGAAATAAATCAGACCATTAAATTACTCCCAAAATTAAATATTTTTTAAGTCACTTTTTCAATTTTTTTTCAGTTTTTCATGACTTTTTTGGGTTTTTCGGTTTTTTTTACCATAGGTGAAAAATTAAGCACCCAAACATTAGAAAAAGTAGGTTTAGAGGTTAAGGGGGTGCTCTGAGTTGGAAAACAAGCACCCCTAAGGCAAAAATTAAAAAACCTCCAGACGCCACTTCCAGGCCAATTACAATATTTTTTAATGAAACCATTAAAAAATGGCCCATTTACGAAAAAATTAAACTTCGCCGAAAATTAAAAAACTACCTAGGGGGACTTAACACATGTCCATATGACTCAAAAATAATGTCTAGCATGTTCATATACATTGACCCATGGACTTTAACAATTCCCTAAGGCCAGTTAACCTCCCCAAGCATTCCAACTTTGGAGGAGCAGGAGAAAAACCCAAAAATTATGTTATGCACTAATGCAAGACATAATTAATAGGTGAAAATACTCCTTGGAATACCTGACTTAGCCAAAAAGTCCTAGGGAACCAAGTCCTTTACAAAACACCATGCTAGTACATTTTATTACAAACCCCGCAGGACCATGGACATGTGGAAAAATTAAAAAGGTGGCACTTTAAAAGGCCTACTAGACATCAAATCATCGAAAAATGAACACTGAAATGTTCAACTCTGCCTGCTCGCTTGATAATCCAACCAAGTACAACTTAGTTGGCAACAGGTCCTTCATCTCTGCAATGAGCTCATCTTCCCTTGCGGCGAGCTTCCTCTTCATATCTGCAATGAGCTCATCTTCCCTTGTTACAAACAAGTCATCTACATAGAGTAGAAGTATCACTAGATTTCCCACCTCAACCTTGTAGTAAAGGTTGGAATCTGCTTTACTCTTGGTAAAGCCTAAGCTCATCAAGAAACTATCCATCCTGTCGTACCACATCCTGGGTGCCTGCTTCAATCCATACAAGGCCTTCTTCAATTTGCACACGAGTCTGCCTGTCATGTGTCTCAAATCCCAGTGGTTGCTCCACATACACTTCCTCTTCTACTACACCATTCGAGAACGTTGTCTTGACATACATTTGGTGTACCTTCCATTTCATCATTGCAGCCAATGCAAGTACAGATCTGATGGAAGTGTATTTGGCTACAGGTGCAAATGTCTCCTCATAGTCTATGCCTTCCTTCTTGGAGAAGCCACGTGCTACAAACCTTGCCTTGTGTTTCTCAATGCTACCACCTGCAGCATGCTTGATCTTGTAGATCCACTTTGAAGTCACAACAGACTTCCCTTCTGGTCTCGGAACTACCTCCCAGACATCATTCTTCATAATCGACTGGTACTCCTCGATCATGGCATCCTTCCATTCTTTCTTCTCTGCTGCTTCCTCATAGTTGGAAGGTTCTTTGTCAATGATGTCGCACAACAGGGCTACATAGCTGGAGTATGGCCTAGGTCTCTTACTTTCTCTGTGCATCCCCTCTGGAGCGCCATACCTCTCTGCATATTGTATTGCTTCTCGTACCCATGTTGGTTTCCTCTTGTGGGAGTTCTTCTCACAAGGTGGATCTACAGGTTCTTTTGGTTCCTCCATTTTGCGGTCTTCATGATCTTTTGGAACTACTTCTTCCATCATCGAATCTCGAATCCTGGGAACTTCAGGTTCTTCAATATCTTCAATAGGTAATTTTCTGGATTCGTTGTATGCTGAGTCTTCGTCAAATGTCACGTCTCTGCTAATGTCTATCTTCTTGAATCTTGGGAAGTATATTCGGGAGGCCTTCGAAGTTTCACTGTATCCTACGAATATTCCCTTCTTTCCTAAAGGATCTAGCTTCGTCCTCTTCTCCTTCGGAATGTGTATGTACACTGGGCAGCCAAATATTCTGAGATGGCTGACCTCTTGTTTCTCACCGGAGAACACTTCTTCTAGAGTCTTGTTGTCTAGTACTCGATGAGGAGTACGATTTTGTACATACACCGTTGTCCTCGCAGCTTCTGCGCATAAGTGCATCAGAAGATCCTGGTCATGAAGCATTGCTCTCGCTGCTTCCATTATCGTTCTATTCTTTCTTTCTACAATGCCATTCTGTTGTGGATTGTAGGGAGTGGTCAACTCCCTCTTAATCCCAGATTCTCTGCATAGGTTCTTGAAATCTTTCGAGGTGAATTCTCTGCCATTATCTAATCGAAAGGTCTTGATCTTCTTCTTAGTGCGATTCTCGATCAAGGCTTTGAATTCCTTGAACTTGTTGAATACTTCATCTTTACTTTTCAAGAAGTATATCCAAGTCTTACGGAAAAAGTCATCAATGAATGAAACATAATATACATACCCACTTAATGAGTTGGATGACATGGGACCGCATACATCGGAGTGGATGATCTCCAATATCCCTTTCGCTTTGCTTTAACTCCTTGGAAATGTCTTCTTCACGTTCTTTCCCTTCACACATCCTTTGCAAACGCCTTCATGTTTCGTCTAAATTTCTGCAAGTCCTGCAACTGCTTTGCTTGCAATGGGTAGTGCTCTATAGTGCACATGTGCAAGCCTTCTGCGCCATAGTTCACTTGGCTCCATGGAGTCATGAACCAAGGCTTGTTCAGGTTGTCCCTTTAATTTGTACAAACCTCCCTCTTGCTCTCCGATCACAATCGCATCGTCCATTGTCTTTCCATTTGGCCACATTAGGACTTGGCCATCAACAAATGCAACCCTCATACCTTTAGCATCTAGTGCTGATATGGAGAGAAGGTTCTTATTTAGTCCTAGAACATATAGGACATCTTTCATCTTCAGAGATTTGTCGAAGTCTAGCTTCTATGAAGCTTCTCCACTTCCTTTTATGGGGTATTGGTAATCATCCCCAAGTTTCACCTTATGAGGTGACTCATGCTCAAATAGATTTATGAAAGATTCTTTGTATCCCGTCATATGCTTGGAAGCTCCACTATCTACAAGCCAATCATTACTCCCATGTGTGACAGTGCCCGTGAGTGCTGAGATCAGGACATATTCTTCATCACTTGAAGAGTCATCACTTTCTTCTCTGGTTCTCTTCCTTGGAGGTTCATCATCTTCTGCGGTGTGAGCATAGTGTCTTTTCTTGTTGGTCTTCTTGTTGGAGCCTTTATTTTTGCGACAATCTCTGGAGTAGTGTCCCTTCTCATCACATGTATAACATCTAACATTATATAGATCTCTTATGGATCTTCTATAGTTCTCCCTCTGATTTTGATGGTGTTTCTCCCTCTTATTGTGATGATGGTGCTCCCTCTTGTTATGATTTCTTCTAGTGTGTGATGTGAGAGCTTGATCATCATTTGCTCCCATCTTCTCTTCCTGTGCCACAAGTCGAGCTTCTTCTTGTGAACATTCTTCCCATAATCTACTGAATGTGGTCAACTTCTTTTTGGCACATATCCCTTGAATGAATGAGTCCCATGATCTTGGGAGACCAATCAAGGTGGTCATCACGATCTCTCCTTCTTCTACCTTTTCTACAACTGCTTCAAGTTGCTCCTTGATCTGTGAGACCCTTGTGAAATAGGACTGCATGGTCTCTGTATTTTGAATCTTCACATTCTTAAGTTGGTTCCTCAAGGTCATCTTCCGATTGATGTTCTTCCCTTAAAATAGCTTTGTCAAAGCATCGAACATCTCCTTAGGGGTCTTCAATGATGGCACATGTGGGATGAGCTGATCCTTAAGGAGTCTACAATAATTCTCTTGGACTTAACCAAGTTCTTCTTGTGGATAGCTTTAGCCTCATCTCCCTCTGGTGCTAGAACCTCTTCATTTACATACTCGTCCAATTCTTTTTCTTCAAGGACAAGAGCAATCCTATACTTCCATGCTCAGAAGTTATCAGCTCCTTCAAGCTTATCCTCAAGCTTGGTGTGGTGAGACATATTGAATGAGTACCTCAAATGGAAATAGCAAAGCTTTTAGGTCTTACCACTTTTGAGATGCCCAAACTGGTTCTGGAGCTGGTTGGCCTAGGGTTTGTCTGACAAACCCTAATTTTCCAAACTTAGAATTTGGAACTTCTAATCGGACAGGAAGATACGCCTCCTCAAGGTAAGTTGTCCAATGTACTCACTTCTCCAAATTTGTGAACAGAATCCCAAAATAGCTGATGCCCTAGTTTTTCCTCCGGCAGTAGTGACAGGCCAAAAAATGAAAATTCTCGGAATCAAATTCTGCTTCGACAGAAATATGCACCCTCCTAGGGCAAGTTAGCCTAGACTCCTTTTCTTGATGATCTGTGGATAGAAGACCCCAAACTTAGAAACCCTAGCTTCCTGCAGCTGCATAATGTCTTATTTTCAGGTTAGTTATGATACCATGTTAGTTTTTCTACTTTTAATCAATATTATCTAGGATCTTAACTAAAAGAATAACATGCACAGCATAACACAAGAGACGCAAAGATTTTCCTTGGGGAAACCATAAAGGAGAAAACCTCGCAACTTCCTCAGAGATAGAATCGTCACCAATACAATATCACAAAATGGAAAACCTCAAAACAAGATAGTCTTCTGCAGCTCCTCTCTCTTTCTCCTATGTGAACTTGTCTTCTCTCTCTCACTAATGCGAACTTGAGTGAGTGAGTGTGTGTCCAAATCAAAGAGCCTTGCTCTTTATTTATACTTTACTTTTCACTTGACCTTTTCACCAGCTAGGTCGGCCCCAGCTAAACCTGACTAGGCCAACTTCTCTAGGAAGACTCAATAACCTTAATACATTTGACTCTAGGGGATCTATCAGGCCGACTTACAATGGAGGATTTCCCTCAATGACTTTACATGACCAAATGTAATAATGACATCTCCGATCGGAGGGAAAAACATCTTCGACAGAGGTACAAATAAAATACAATAATAATAACAATATAAAATACAAGTGAATATCTTTTGAAGTTACAATTACATCAACATCTCCATGGGCCCTTCCCTCTTTCAAATGACACTTGACATGCATGCAAGGAGGGTCTCTCCCTCATTTTTCCTTTATAAGGAGGCTCCTCCTTCTCATTTGGGTAACAATTTCTCATGCTTTCACTCTTTCTTGCTGTCTTGTTCTCTTGCTTCCATTCTTGTCCAAAGAGGTCAACCATTGTAATTTCCAGCTTTTGATGTGAATGAAGAGAAATCTTTGAAGGAAATTTGGTTCTTGGCTTTATGTGAGGTAACATTGTAGCATTGTAGTTTCTTGCTCGCATTTGTGGGTCTCAAGCAAATTGTTTTACTTGAGAATATTATTGTTGTTACATGTTATGCGGGTTATCTTCTTAGCATTTGAGAATTTCATGAACTTCTAGTTTGAATAAATGATTTCTCATTTCTTTGTTTGATCTCTCACCCTTTGTGCATTTGAAGCTAGTTTTGTTATAGGTTACTTATGTAAAACTTTTGAAGAAATGACTAAAACACTTCTTCAAACCTTTGTTTCACAAATGACTTAATATTTGTCTGAGTTATTTAATGACTGAAATAACTGAAATAAAAGTACTCAATGAAACATCCACAAATAAATCTCTGCAATAAATGAACACTTAAATTTAGGGCCAATGCCTAGGGCAAAACCTCAGTGTGAGGAAAACCCAAAGAGATGTATTTTATTATGCAGAAGCAAAACTGAAATTTCCTTTACAAAACTCAGAAATTTATACTTCAAACAGCAAACTCATAAATAAATACCAGAGTGTCCACACCTGTGACCAAACTGAAGATTTCTGGGAAAACGTGCCACTGTACGGCCTGCAAATTGACAGAAAATCTGCAATAAATGCACAAACTATCTCGAAAAATGTGCCAGATCCGTATTGTACGGATTTGTCCTCTACTGTATAGATTTCAGACTATCTTGGAAAACGTGTCATATCCGTACTGTACGGATTTGTCCTCTGTTGTACGGATTTACTGTTGTCAGACTTCCTCAAAAAATGTGCCCTCTAATTGCTGGAACTTTTTGTGTGTAACTGTGTTGTACAGACTTCTTTGGCCACCTTGGGAAATGTGCACTTTAGTTTGTGAAGCAAATGCTCTTTCTCTCAATAAAAATTGATCTCTCTTGAGTCTTGTGTTTTGGCTCTCTTCCCTAGGTGCATTATATAGATGACTTTATCCTCATAAAAACCCTAACTAACTCAAACTAACTTTTGAATGGCTAAGAACACTTTTTATGTAAGGGTTTACATTTAATGCACATTAAATGTCTTTTTTATCATTTTATGCACAAATACATTTACTAAAGTCATTTCACTTTTAAGACATAAAGTCACTTTTTATATTTCAAAAAGTACATTTCCTAGGAAAGACAACTTATGTCCCCACCATGGTAAACACAAAAACATGGAAAAGGACCTTTCTCATTACAAATTTCAACACTCCCTCTTAATGAGGGAGGTCCCAACACAATCACCTTGACCACTGTCAAGAGCTTCTACTAAATCTGGAAGATGATGTCGGAACATAACTGGATCCTGCTCATCTTCTTTGTGCTGGCTGAGTCTTCCGCTAGTGCAGCTATCCCCATTTGAAGGTACCATCTGTGCATCTGCTTCATTTTCAGAATCTGATTCGGATAGCCATCCACCTGAACTTGGAAGCATTAACTCTCCATGCAGGAAGTAAAGTTTCTCTCTCCTATTCCCAAGTAGAATAGTACCATCTGAGTTTTATGTCCAGTAGAGGAACACATTTCCTCTTTTGATGAAAACTCCATACCCATCATCCTTCGATGATGCTATAGAAAGTCTGTTGACTTTCATACCTGAGACAAACAATACTCCGTCTACTTCAAGAACTTCTCCAAACCTTGGTTGGAATTTCACAATTCCAACTCCTCTGATTTCTGCTTGAGGACTTCCAATACCTATTCCAACAAAATGTCCTCTGGCTATTTCTTCTATCTTCTGCAAACTTCCATATTTCCCCATCATGTGGCTTGTTGATCCACTATCAACTACCCACATGTCATGGAAATCTATAGTGCTACCTACACTAGTTTGTACTGAAACTAAAGAGAATTCATGTTCAAACTGGGAAGCAAAATCTCCCATCTCTGCTGATAGTACTCCCTCTTTTTCTTCATTCCCTTTTCTTTTCGGACACTGACTAACATAATGACCATTTTTATTGCAACAAAAACAACGTACCTTTCTGAGGTCTTTTTCTTTCTTTTTCCATTTGCCCTTACCTTTAGTTGCAAGAGCAACATTGTCTTCATTGTTCTGAGTGCCATTTTGGAATGTCCCCTCCCGGGACTCTTCTTGAACAAAGTCATCCCATAACCTTGTCCAATCTGGAAGCCTTTCCCTGGAAACTACTCCTTGCACAAAAGTGTGCCACTTTGTAGTGAAGCCATTAAGAGCATACCTCACTAGTTCTTCATCATCTACTTTCTCACCTGCAGCTCCCAACTCATCTTTGACTTGAGTGATTTTAGTGAGATAAGAAGATACAGTATCAGTATTTGTCATCTTGGTGTTCCTTGGCTTCTCTCAGGGAACCATCTTCCTGTTCTGGTTCTTACTCTGATACAAGGTACATAAAGCAATCCACATTTCAAATGCATGTCTTACCACTGACATGAGGTATAACATGGTCCTTGATAGAGTCCACAAAGAACCTCTGAGCTTCGATATCCTTCTTATCAAAGCTAGTTTTCTATGTGGGATCCACAGGAACTGTTATTGTAGCAGAAGCTCCAACAACATTCCACAATCCTTGCTCTTTGAACAATACCATGATACGCTCCTTCCATGGACTGAAGTTGCCAACTCCATCCAGCCTATCCTCGGACCTTAATCTTGTTGATGCCATGACTCTTGAACTGATAATGACTCACTGTTCCTCAACAAAACAAATGTTCTGCCCAACTGTCTTGACTGCTTCAAGAAACCACAAGTTTCATAAACTTACAGAATCAAGCTCTGATACCATGTAAAACTTTTGAAGAAATGACTAAAACACTTCTTCAAACCCTTGTTTCACAAATGACTTAATATTTGTCTGAGTTATTTAATGACTGAAATAACTGAAATAAAAGTACTCAATGAAACATCCACAAACAAATCTCTGCAATAAATGAACACTTGAATTTAGGGCCAATGCCCAGGGAAAAACCTCAGTGTGAGGAAAACCCAGAGAGATGTATTTTATTATGCTGGAGCAAAACTAAAATTTCCTTTACAAAACTCAGAAATTTATACTTCAAACAACAAACTCAGAAATGCATAAATTACTTATCTCTGCCCTCCTTTTCGAAAACTGTGCAAGCAGAAATAAATACCAGACTGTCCACACGTGTGACCAAACTGAAGATTTATGGGAAAACGTGCCACTGTACGACCTGCAAACTGACAGACTGTACGGCCTACAAACTGACAAAACATCTGCAATAAATGCACAGATTGTCTCGGAAAACGTGCCAGATTCGTATTGTACGGATTTGTACTCTTGTATGGATTTCATACTGTCTCGGAAAATGTGTCAAATCCATACTGTACGGATTTGTCCTCTGCTGTATGGATTCACTGTTATCAGATTTCCTCGAAAAACATGCCCTCTAATTGTTGGAACTTTCTGTGTGTAACTGTGTTGTACGGATGCCCTGTATGAACTTCTTGGCCACCTTGGGAAATGTGCACTTTAGTTTGTAAAGCAAATGCTCTTTCTCTCAATAAAAATTGATCTCTCTCTTGAGTCTTGTGTTTTGGCTCTCTTCCCTAGGTGCATTATATAGATGACTTTATCCTCCTAAAAACCCTAACTAACTCAAACTATCTTTTGAATGGCTAAGATCACTTTTGATCTAAGGGTTTACATTTAATGCACATTAAATGTCCTTTTTAATCATTTAATGCACAAATACATTTAATAAAGTCATTTCACTTTTAAAACATAAAGTCACTTTTTATATTTCAAAAAGTACATTTCCTAGGAAAGAAAACTTATGTCCCCAGCATGGTAAACACAAAAAGATGGAAAATGACCTTTCTCATTACAAATTTCAACGCTTGGAGTGTGGGATTCCCGGGTGGGATACCCCATTGTTCAAACAACTATTGAGGAACTTGGCTTCTTCTTACTAACTATTTATTATTGCAGATTTTTACTTATTTTGCTCTCAAAAATAATCATTTCCAGCTTTTTTACATGCTACATGTTATTTACAAATTGCTGAAATTTATATGTTAAAATTTTTAAAGTGATTCCACACTCATTTTTATCATATTTGGAAAGGATTAGCTTGCCTTTTTGTGTAGGTTTTTCATGTTACAGGGGGAGGGAATGCCAAAATTTGGCCACAAATAGGCTCAAAGATTATCCAAGAGTGGCCACTTCAAGTTCCTTGCCAAAAAAGGGTCAAATTTCTTGTTCTTGATCCCCATTATCTCTTTTTACAAAGAAGCCCAAGAGAGTCTCTTGGGCTTGATTCCTTATTCCTTTATTTCTAGTAAAAACTTTTTTTATTTTTCAGCCATCCCTTGCATGCAAAAGACGTTGGGCTTGCCCACCTTTGCATTGCAAGTGTAGAGAGGCTAGTGTTAGTTGTATATGTTATTTTGATTTTGTTAGATTGCTTGCCCCTCCTCTTCATTAGGAAGAGAGTTGTGTGGCTAGGATAGCATTTTATTTCGTTAAGTTATTTTTGCCATCCATTGCTTACAAAGGTAGTTGGGTTTTTCCCATCCTTGTAAGCAAAAGAGAAAGGGCTAGGAATTAGTTTACTTCTTATTTGCATTTGGTAATATTGTTTGCCCACACCTTGCATGTGAAGTGGCTTTGCCCATCCATGCAAAATCGTGTTAGCTAGTAATTTGTTTAAGTTTAAGTTGTTAATGTAATTGTAACTTCGGAAGATATTCACTTGTATTTTATATTGTTATTATTATTGTATTTTATTTGTTCCTCCAACGGAGATGTTTATTCCTCTGGTCGGGGATGTCATTATTACATTTGGTCATGTAAAGTCATTGAGGTAAATCCTAAATTGTAAGTCGGGGCAATAGATCCCCCTAGAGTCAATTGTATTAGGGTTATTGAGTCCCCTAGAGAAGTCGGCCCAATCAGGTTTAGTTGGGGCCGACCTAGCAACTGAAAAAGGTCAAGTAAAAGTAAAGTATAAATAGAGAGCTTAGCTCTCTCATTTGAACATACACTCACTCACACAAGTTCGCATAAGTGAGAGAGAGAGGACAAGTTCGCATAGGAGAAAGAGAGAGAAGCTGCAGAAGACCATCTTTGTTTTGGGGTTTTACTTTTGTGATATTGTATTGGTGACCATTCTATCTCTAAGGAAGTTGCGGGGTTTTCTCCTTTATGGTTTCCCCGAGGAAAATATTTGTGTCTATTGTGTTATGTTGTGCATGTTATTCTTTCAGTCAAGATCCTAGATAATATTGCTTAAAAGTAGAAAAAGTAACATAAGTTATTTATGCTTTAATTGTTGCCCACACCTTGCAAGTGAGTTGGCTTTGCCACCCTTGCAATATCGCGTCGGCATGCATTGTACGTAATTATTTGTTTATTCTTTTAAAAAGTTAAATAAATCGTGCCCCAATCCTTGCTCCGTATTCACTCCCCTTGTCGATTTGTCTGATCCAGGGTGACAAGAAAGGGAAAAAGATTAGTGTTGGCTAGAATAATAGGCACTCATAAACTTATCTTGATAAGACATTGAGAAAACTAAGTTTGACCCGTGGAGCTAGAGGGGAAGAGGTTGTTGGGAAACTCGTGGCACTTAGTGTCCTCCTGTTGAGCACCCGGCAAGCTTTAGGGTTGACTCGTGGAGCTAGTTGGGAACCTTGTGTTCCCTTGTTGAGCACCTGGCAATCTCCCTAAAATCGAAAGAGATAAGTTTTGGGGTACACACATAGGATAGCTTTAATTTTCTTGCACAAACCTTAAATCCCCTAAGCTAAAGAGAGACCTAAAAATAATTAAAATGTACAAGACCATTGGCAAAACATAGCAATTACTATTTCATTTTCAGTTCTTTACTTTCGAAGCATTAGAATTTGGTTCAATCTCATTACAAGCACTTTTCATTCATTAATTGTTCATTTACGACAAGTATTTCTCATGTGTTAAACGTGATATCTTGATCATTGTGATAAGTGAATGGTTTAATGCAATTTGATTGTCTTTGGTGATCTTACTTGTATTGTATCTGTGACTCCATAACCCAAGTAAAGTAGGCACTAGTTTGGTATATGATTTGTCATTTCTCTCTTACAATTGTACATGGTTTATTTTCAAAGAAGGTTTGCTTGTCATCAAAATTATTGCATCTTTGCATGAATGCTTGTCATTAAACATTAATAATTTGCAACTCCTAAAAGAAACTCTTTAGAGAAACTTAGTAAGTAGGGACAACCCCCCTTGACCTTTTGGAGTTGGGGTCTAAACGGAGGAGTTAGGAATTGAGGTGACAGTGGTTTCTACACTCATAGTTGACCTCAAAAACACACATAACGGTTGGGAGACTTATCTATGGTCAAGTGTGTTTTAGACAGCAACAGAAGGGAAAGACAAAGATGTGGGATGTGTTTCCTGATGATATGGGTTTGGACAACATTGTTGAGTTCGCATTAGCCAACTTAGATCTCAATGAACAAGTGCTAGAGCAAGTCACTTTTAATGATGGTGATCCTCTTGAGGGATCATCCTCCACAGCACATGTAGATCTCAAATTTGATATAGTAGAGGAAGAGGAGGATGGAGAAGCAACAATGGTAATGGTTTTGATGATGCTAACATAGAGGAGGACTACTGAGTCCTAACAATGACACTAATAAGCTATTGATTTTATTATCTAGATTCTACCATGTTTTGTATTTGCCACTGGCATTCCCACCTATAGTGTTTGTTATAAGTGACTCAATATCTATGTGATATAATTTGATTTTGATTATATCAAATGACTTGAGGAGAAAACTACAGTTTATGGTTCAAATTATAAGTAACTTCTATTTTATGATGTGTATTGAATATTCTAATTCTTGTGTTTGATCATCATTGATGTTACATGTAGTTAGTAACTAGTATCAATATTTTATAAATGTTCATATATATATATATATATATATACACACACACACACATAATCGTGTCCTTGTGTTTTGTTTCCGTGATCGATGTGTCCCTGGTCAAATACTCCTATTTCTATGTCCTATGTGCCATGTGTCCTCGTGTCAAGTGATTTAGTTAGCAACTAGCTACCCTAGAGTATCAATGACCTCTCCCACTTTTATGGGAAAAGGACATGGCTCATCTGCCACTAGAAGCTCCTACATCATCTATTTAATGCCGATTAGTGGATGCAATTGTATCAATTTGTGTAGAAGGTGGTGTTGATGTTGCCACATCACCCTCCATGATGTCAAAGTCCTCTAAACCCCACTCTTGTTGCTCCACCCCTAACCCTTGTGACTGCTACTGTTGTTGCTCCTCCTCTAAGCATGCAAGTGCCTCCTCCATAACAGGTGCCTTCTACCCACCCTCCACTGAAACAATATGTCAATATTGCCCAAGGAAATGGCTTCCACATCAAGTGTCTTCTCCAACTACCTCACCCGCATTTGGAGATTCTAACGAATATATACCAAATCATTGAGAAGTGGGAAATCCAACCTATAAAATGGTCATAAAAAAATTTAATGAGTTTTGAGGGTCATAAATATGTTAGAGGATAATAAATTATAATAATTGTAATTGCTTAGTTGAAGTTTTAACATGTGTTTTTTTTAGTGTATTTCTTCAAACACAATCCAATTGCGCTTGCATCCTAAAGCACTGCATGTTTAGCTGAGGACCCAAATGCCAAATTTTCGTAAATTTGGTGCGATTGCACCATAATTTCACCACCAAACATGTACAACAAACAAGAAAAAAGACTTAAATTACATTTCATTAAAACATAATTCAACTTTCAAATAAAACAGTTAAAATTTTAAATTCATGTGCCTTATGTGGTATCAAAATACTCCTTTCAAGGAAAGCACCGACAAAGCCAAATAGTCCACTAGCCTCCCGATACATATCCATCTCACGATTAATTGTTCTTCAAGCATCAACATCAAGTACCATCCTCTGGAGACATGTCAGGATCCCTTCCATCACCCTGCCATCAAAATCAAAGTTGCATGAGTAAGCATAGGTGGGGTTGAGAACAAGTCATACTACATGAATGGGTCGATGGAGCATCCAAGTCCATCGACTACAAATCAAAGCCTATATCATAATGTATCTATCATATACGTGGGTACCTTTGACCACATAATAAGTTCAAATAGCTTCTTTGGCCTTATATGTTAAAATGTTAACCAGGAAAATGATTGGAGAGAAATGTATGCAAAGGTTTGCATGTAGCCTTTTTAGGGTTTTGGTAAACCTAACTTGATGATGAGATGTTATAAGGAAGACAGGAGGTGATTGTCTTCATCAAAGTGATCAATGATCTGAGATAGATTAAGAGAGAGGAGGACGGCTTCACATGTGAAGGAGGGTGCATTCTTCAAGGAGGGAGAAGCTCGTACCGCATCCGGTAGAGTAGTTGAGTGTCTGTAACTTGCAGAGTATCTTCATCTCAGAGATTGAGGAAAATCAGTGACGATCAGAGCTCAGATCTACTGAGATCTGATTCAGTACGAGTCTTTCATTGCTGGAGGAAGGGCGCACCTGTGCATGCAGAAGAAGGACGTTTTCAGTCACCAGGCAGTCTTCAGAGAGAGCAAAGCAGATCTGAGGATAGAGACAGATAGATCAGGCAGAGGCGAATACAGGGACATTCAGATCCAGTTTTCCAATTTAGGGCTCATCTCTTCCGTGCATGCATCAGCTGAATGCATGCAAAACTTGAGTTGGCCAGAAAAGATTACAGAGGTAACCTTGTATTGTACTAGTCTCTTTTCCTATATGCTCTGGTCTCGAGAATGAAGATAGCCCCATAGTTTGTTGGTTTCTCCCGAAAGGGTTCCAGGGTACATTTGGTGTTTATGTATGATTGCATTTATATATTGTTCAGTTAGTAAATGCAGATCTAGTTGCTTGAGTTCATGTTAATGTTATATTGATATCGAGACTCATCCCACTTGAGATCTCCATGCGATCCAGAAGGAGTAGTGATCTCTGGATCAAATATTTACATGGTATCAAAGCCCTGGTAAGGGTTAGGGAGTGCTTTCATACATAAATTTACAGTTGCTGCATCAGATCTACATCATGGGGGAAGAGCAAATTGTTTGCACCTCTTGCTCCACTACGGATATTGATGAGTGTACTACAGATGGGATTAACAAGCAGATGGCTCTTAACTCCTGTCAATCGTTGAATGCCTCCACCTCTAGTGTATGGTACATAGACAGTGGAGCTTCGAGTCATATGACAGGTGTTCGCGGATATTTTTCTGACCTAGCAGAGGATGGGATAGATCTTGAGATTGTCCTAGGAGACAACTCCACGGTCAAAGCTATAGGACGAGGAACTGTGTCTTTCCAGAAAGACTCAGCAGAACAGATGAGAGTTCGTGATGTCCTATATGTTCCAGGTCTTAAGAAAAACTTGATCTCCATTTCCACCATTGAAGATCGAGGGCTATGGGTAATGTTCAGAAATGGAAATGTACTAGTTCATCCCAAGGGATCCAATGTTGCCTCAGCTAAGAGGATTGGAGTCCGCAGCGGGAAACTATACAAGCTGAGTTTCCAACTACATCATGCCCTAAGATATAGCAGTCGGGATGAGGGATGTGATCCCTGTGAGCTTTCGCACAGAAGGATGGCTCATCTGCACCATCCAGCTCTAAAGATTCTGAGGGAGATTATGACAGGAGTACCTGAGTTTAGCACTGAGCACACTGATGTGTGTAAGGGGTGTGCTCTCGGAAAGTACGTCAAGACAACATTTCCCAAGAGCGACACTAGAGCTACAGGAGCTCTTGATTTGATTCATTCTAACCTTTGTGGTCCGATGTCCACCACATCACTGAAAGGATACAAGTACTATGTGTCTTTCATTGATGACTACTCCAGGAAGACCTGGATCTACTTCCTGAAGAGCAAAGAGTCTAAGGAAGTTTTGCAGAAGTTTCAGGAGTTCAAGGCCCTTGTGGAAAAGCAAACAGAAAGGAAGATTAAGATCTTCAGATAAGATAATGGGGGAGAGTACACCTCCACTGAGTTCAATAAGTTCTACACTCAGGAAGGCATCAAGAGGCAGTTGATTGTTCCTTACACACCTCAACAGAATGGGGTGGCTGAGAGGAAGAACAGGGCCATTATTGGCGCTGCGAGATCCATGTTGCATGATCAGGGATTGCCATTTTTCCTTTGGGTTGAAGCATGCAACACTGCAGCCTGCATTCAGAACAGGAGCCCTCATGAGGCTTTGGGGTACAGGACCCCCGAGGAAGCCTTCTCTGGGAAGAAACCTGAAGTTGGGCACTTCAGGATTTTTGGATGCCTCACCTATTCTCATGTTCCTTCAGAGAAAAGGACAAAGCTAGAACCCACTGCAGAAAGAGGAATTCTGGTTGGGTATGATGAGACTTCAAAGGCCTATTGCATTTACATTCCCGCTCTCAAAAAGACTGTTGTGAGACGAGATGTGAAGTTCGAGGAGGATCGGGCCTTTCGGAAGTCATGTGAGAAGGGAAAACAACAAGTTGCTACATCACCACTTGACACAGGACAGTGTACTGCTCAGCAGTCAACAGGGTCCCAAGTCTCTGGAGTGACAGATACTCAGGATACGGTTTCCACAGGCACAGGTGCAGGGATTGGCTTAGGATCTCAGGTTGGTGAGATCAGGATCCCAGATTACAGGTTCTCGAGCTACAGGATCAACAGCTACTGGCACCTCCACTGGAGGTACTCACTCACATACAGGATATTGGGACAAGGATGAGGAGTTCTCATCTCAGGATATCACTTCAGGAAAGAAGAAGCCTAAGTGGCTTCAAGACACCCTGAAGGATGCTCAGGCAGTAGGAACTCCTAAGAAAGATGTGAGAGAAAGAAAGGCTCCACAGAGATTCTGCAGTTACTTAGTACTAGTAAGCAGCATCAGTGAGTTAGACCTTCCTCTTACGAACAAGCAACATGAAAACAGGCTTGGAGAGATGCCATGTTGGAAGAGTATGCTTCCATCATGAAGAATGATGTCTGGGAAGTGGTACCCAGACCAGAGGGAAAATCTGTAGTCACCTCCACATGGCTCTATGAAATCAAGTATGCAGCAGATGGCAGCATCGAGAAATACAAAGCCAGGTTTGTGGCTAGAGGGTTCTCATAGATAGAGGGAGTTGACTATGAGGAGCCGTTTGCCCCTGTGGCCAGGTATTCTTCCATCAGGACTGTCATTTCTGTTGCAGTAGAGATGGGATGGAAGATTCATCAGATGGATGTCAAGACAACCTTCCTAAATGGACTTATTGAGGAGGAAGTTTACATTGAGCAACCTAAGGGCTTTGAGGTACTTGAGCGAGAGTCTCATGTGTGCAGATTGAAGAAAGCTCTATATGGCCTGAAGCAGGCACCCAGAGCTTGGTATTCTAGGATAGATCCCTATTTGCAGCAGCTAAGGTTTCAGAAGAGTGAAGCAGATCCAAATCTCTACTTCATTGTGGTAAGAGGAGATCCTCTTATTCTTGTGCTTTATGTAGATGACCTATTTATTACAGGAGTAGAGAAACTCATCAGTGAGTGCAAGAAGGATCTTGCATCTGAGTTTGAGATGAAAGATATTGGGCTTATGCATTACTTCCTAGGAATGGAAGTCTGGCAGGAGGATGGGCATATATTTCTCAGTCAGGGCAAGTATGCAATGGACATTCTGAAGAGATTTCGGATGTAGGATTGCAAGCCTATGACTACCCCTATGACGGCCAATTGGAAGAAGCAAGTGGCTTCTGAGAGTAAGTTGGTCGATTCCACTAAGTATAGACAACTTATCGGTTCCTTGATGTACTTGGTCAACACCAGACCAGATTTGAGCTTTGCAGTCAACACCTTGAGTCAGTACATGGTTGAACCCAAAGATGTGCACTGGGTAGCAACAAAGCATGTTTTGAGATACATCAATGGAACTGTAGAGTATGGACTGAATTATGTGAGACAAGGAGAAGTCCAGCTTGTGGGGTTCACAGATTCAGACTGGGCAGGAAATGCAAGTGACAGGAAAAGCACCTCCGGGTGTTGCTTCAACTTAGGTTCGACAGTTGTGTCATGGTTCAGCAGGAAGCAGAAGTTTGTGCATTGAGCTCTGCCGAGGCAGAATATATGGCGGCTAGCTTAGCCAGTTGTGAAGCCATCTGGCTTCGCAAGATGTTGGTGAGTCTCTTTGATCAGTAGTTGGAGCCTACGGTGATTCACTGTGACAATCAGAGTTGTATCAAGCTCTCTGAGAATCCAGTGTTTCATGATCGATCCAAACACATTGAGATCAGATATCACTTCATTCGTGATCATGTGCAGAAGGGAGCAGTGGAGCTCCAGTACATTTCTACAGATGAGCAGGTTGCAGACATTTTGACTAAATCCTTGATGAAGACTAAGTTTGAGTACTTCAGGGAGAAGATGGGAGTGGTACAGAATCCTTCCCTGGTTAAGAGGGAGTGTTAAAATGTTACCCAAGAAAATGATTGGAGAGAAATGTGCATGCAAAGGTTTGCATGCAACCTTTTTAAGGTTTTGGTAAACCTAAATTGATGATGAGATGTTATAAGGAAGACAAGAGGTGATTGTCTTCAT
Organism: Larix kaempferi; assembly: GCA_027924585.1. Lineage (NCBI taxonomy): Eukaryota > Viridiplantae > Streptophyta > Pinopsida > Pinales > Pinaceae > Larix > Larix kaempferi. The sequence goes on from BSBM01000792.1 coordinate 3,143,001, forward strand.
CAGAGTGATCATTGATCTGAGATAGATCAAGAGAGAGGAGGACGACTTCACATGTGAAGGAGGGCGCATTCTTCAAGGAGGGAGAAGCTCGTACCGCATCCGGTAGAGCAGTTGAGTGTCTATAACTTGCAGAGTATCTTCGTCTCGGAGATTGAGGAAGATCAGTGACGATCAGAGCTTAGATCTGCTGAGATCTGATTAAGTGCGAATCTTTCATTGCTGGAGGAAGGGCGCACTTGTGCATGCAAAAGAAGGACGTTTTCAGTCACCAGGCAGTCTTCAGAGCGAGCAAAGCAGATCTGAGGATAGAGACAGATAGATCAAGCAGAGGCGGATACAGGGACATTCAGATCCAGTTTTCCAATTAGGGCTCATCTCTTCCGTGCATGCATCCGCTGGATGCATGCAAATCTTGAGTTGGCCAGAAAAGATTACTGAGGTAAACCTGTATTGTACTAGTCTCTTTTCCTATATGCTCTGGGCTCGAGAATGAAGATAGCCCCATAATTTGCTGGTTTCTCCCGAAAGGGTTCCAGGGTACATTTGGTGTTTATGTATGATTGCATTTATATATTGTTCAGTTAGTAAATGCAGATCTAGTTGCTTGAGTTCATGTTAATGTTATATTGATATCGAGACTCATCCCACTTGAGATCTCAGGGCGATCCAGAAGGAGTAGTGATCTCTGGATCAAATATTTACATTATCCATGGCCTCATAGAAGTAGCCCATTGAGGGCTTATCCTCATCAATCAAATGAAGAACATTTACCAAAGGTTCATTAATTGTGCACATTTCTTGCACTCCTCACCAAAAGGAATCAGTGTACACTAGTTTAGCGATGTCTCTACCATCATATCTTGTGCTAAATGACCAATCATGCCACTCATCACAAAAAAAAAATTCTTCAACTCAAACTAGCAATGGAGCATAATAGACTAAAAAGAAATAAAGCTGCTAGCAAAATGTGTGATTGTAGGACACAACAACTTTTTGTTTCTTGTGAATTTCCTAATGAGGCTAAGAAAAAATGCATGGTTATTTATGAATTTTACGATGCTCCTAGCCTAATATTATTGAGAAAGGACTATTCTATCATCCTTTCAATTAACATTGGAAATTTGGAACCTTGATCTGGAGCTTCTTTAAGCGAGCATTTGAATTCTTAACACTTGTCCAAAGGTGTTTTTGCTTTTCTTGAGTGTTGAATTATTGGAGTTGGACCTCCTCCTCTAGCTCATCCATTTACCATTGGAAGATCCATCAAAGAGCACAAGTAACAAGTCCCTTTCTTCCCTTATTTACCAAAACCCTAATTACTTCTTGCTTGCTTAGCTTAGTGAAGTAAAACTTGTTTTGTCCATTGCTAGCCCTCCAATCAACTAGTAGCGATCAAATAGTACAACCGTACAGAAAATCCCATCAACAATATCTTAAATGTACTCCATGTTAATGCTAGTATAGAAAATGACCTAATACAGTTAAAGTAAGGGTGAGGTAGTTAAACCACCATAATTTCCTGAGAATACTATATATTGATGTATTGAGTGATTGGTTAAACTTAAGAGAGTAGTATTTGTATGTTCGGTAGGCTATCTCAAGGTCTTATATATGTATTTCCCACAGTAATAAGTTGCAGAAAACACCTATTTTGGCCACGTCCCAGCAACCAAAAATCTCAAAAACACCAAAATAGGTATTAAATGCCTTAGACACGGCATCATCCATATTGTACGATGTTTCAAAATCTAGAAACGTCATAGGGTATAAACCAACAACATTTTCAAGGCATTTAAGTGATTTGCAATGACGTTTCATGAATTTTTTTTTAAGTTTCCAAGCCTGCCCATGACGGACATGGGACCCGTAGGAAAATATCGCCACGTCCGCACCATTGGCCCTTTAAGACAAAACAAAGAGAGGGGATTGAACTCTGAGGAGTTTATTGTCTTGGAAGTTACCAGTAATATTAAATCCTTAAAGTAAAAGTTGGCATTCTCCTTTATCTTACCTTTTCTATCATTTTACTTAAATTTTTAGGATTACCATAAATTGTGTTATCACATCCATGTTAGCTGGAGCTACCATGCTACAGATTGTGTGGTCAAGGACCATACTACATTTTTTTTCCAGATCAGAGGTCAGATGCCTTCAGAGGGGGAATGCATTGTCCTCAGATTTGCCCCGAGCAGAGATATCAGAGGGGGCAGATGGTTTTGTATTGGTCCCGATATATTACAGAGCAGTTGCCACAGGGTCACCCTTCCTTGTCGAGCTTTCCATGATCCCATTGATAGAGTTCCTTTGCCATATTCTGATGAGAGTACTACAGAGTATTGCTGGTTTGCCGCTTATTGCCCGGATTCAGTATAGATCCAGTTTCAGAGACAGCTTCAGCACCAAGTATATGGTATGGCAAGTATAGCACTTTATGGTTTATTGCACATGTTGTTGTTTAGACTTGTTTATTTATGATAGTACACAGACTTGACATATGATGTTTGATGTGGTGGTCTCGGTTGTTCATTATGATGTGTATGGCCCTGGGTGATGTCAGTCCACCCCATTTTAGTAGACTCATGTATATGCACACTGGTCCCTACCCCACTATCGGTATAGACTTGGTCATTTTGTCCTGCTTGGCAACTAACCTTGGATCCACCTGTCACTTCCTTCCATCCATCCGACTCATTCATGTTGACTTTTCCCGACTTGGACCTTGATTTGTGGCCTTGAGGATCCCCTTCCCCATTGACCTCTGAGTATGCCATGATTCCTTGTCTTTTGTGCCTCGGCTCTTTAGTGTGTGAGATGCATTCTCAAACCTGGGATTTGCTCCTGTCGGTTGCCCCTAATGTTGCAATGCAGTATAGGATTGTGTAGACTCACCGGGTGTTCCCCATTGGTCATCAAAGCATGTTCACTTGCCCCCATTACTTTGCAGTATGAGCACCTTGTTATATCTTTCGAGACATGTATGTAGCCCAAAAAGGACCTTGAAATGTAATGAAATGAAGAAATGTAAAAGAAGCCAAAAAGGCTATGTGAAATGTAAAATCAAGCCAAAAAGGCTAAGTATGAAAGTCAAATGTAAAAGTCCAAGTAATGTGTTTTTGAACACACACGGACATAGGTCAGCCATATGTATCAGCATTGTAGTGGTTATTGCCTCACCTAGTCCTGTGGGGCAAGGAGGTGAGACGGAGTAAGGGACAGCTAATTCTAAGTGTCCCCTAGAGTCTCAAGTTACTGTTTGTCGGACACCCAGTCATGGCGGCTCTAGAAAAGATCCTCATGGAGTCTTCTGAAGGCATGGATGTGAGTTGCGAGATGCATGTTAGATGATCAGTGGTGGTTTCCTTGCACTATACCCATTTGTGAGGCACCGCCCTTCCCTATGTATTGTCATGGTATGCTTATGTCAGTGGGTCCCGCCTTCCCCGCTTGTCCCAAGGGTCACATGGTCTTAGTCATCGTCTTCCCGTATCCTTCACCTTGTTTATCCACCTCACCCAAAGCTAGCTAAGTGGTCAAGTCTATAAGTTGTGCATAGCATTGAGTCTTTGTTGGAGGTGGTGGGCCCACCTCACCAGGGGCCTGTATTTATTGAGATATTTATGTTTTCATCACAATATCGGCATTATATTGTTTTAAGTAATATACTAACATAAATAAGGAAGCCTTGATGCTTCATGTTGCTTACAGGTTTTCAGCCATTGCCATTTTGACCAAATTTGACTTGGTCAAACCAGATTGACTAGGCCAAAAATGGGCCCAAAAAAAAAGTTGCAATCAAGATTTTGATTTTGGTCATTTATTATGTCTTGGGGTCCCATATGAACCTCAAGTGTCAAAATTTGAAAAAGTTGAAGCGTTGATGAGGATTTTAATTATTATGGGTCACCATGGACCTGTTTTAATTAAAAATCTTGGATTTTGGGCAAACAGTGCCTAATTGATGGATCAGGGTCGTTCAAGTGACCATGTCTACTATATTTGGGGTCTACGATCACATTGCAGCAGACGGTTCGTCAATCCGAGCAATATAAGTGGGTCAAAAGCCCAAATTACATCTCCAGCAATAAATTAATATGGAAATCAAAATATGGCAAAGGTAACTATGGAAAATGGCAAATGCAAAGGTTGGCTAATACAAGGGGGTCTCCTAAGGTAATTTTACAATGTTTGGACATTCTATTTGTGTTGTGGGGCCCTCACTTTTCCCAGGTCATCATGTGGGACGAATTTGCCCATAGAAGGGCGTTTTTGACCAGGGGAAACTTCATATTTTGAGGTTTTATTGTATTGAGACCATGGTTTAGTGGTATGGGGGGCTAAAACAGCCCATAGGCACACCCCAACCACCATTTATATGTATTTAATGGGCCCCACGAAGGGCCCCATCCTCCACATGGGCGTTAGAGGGCAATTTGCCCCCCCTCTTTAGCTTAGATCTCCACCATCGATTTGGTTTGGGAGAGAGGTAATCCCAGCCATTGATTATGGAGGGAATTAGGGTTGCTTGAGAGCCTTTCTCTACTTAAGAGAGGAGCTCTCTCATTTGGAGATCTTCTTGGCATTTTGTAAACTTGAGATTTGTGAATAAAGAGACATTTTCTTCCGATCTACTTGTGAATATGGTGATGGAATGTTATAGTGTTGTTTATTAGCTTATTGCTGGTGCATTCTTGAGTATTTGTGTGGTGTCTCCATCCATCCTTGTCCAAACGAATTACAGGTGAAACGACCACTTGAGGGGGGACGCAGCTCTTGAGCTAGCAGCTCCACGTTGCTCTTTCTCTTTGGGATTTCAAAAAGGGGAGTAAACTTACACTTGTTTCTTGCTTTCCTTCATTATTTGTCGTTCATTTGTTGATGATCCTTTGTTATTTGCCATAGTTACTGACTTATCTCTCTCTGGCAGGTACAAGGGAAAACTGGGTCAACTGGCTGCACCAAAACGCTAGGGGAAACGCACGATTGCTTAGCATTTGGTCTTCGGGATTTGTCTTCAACACCAAGCTCCTCCATCTCTATCATTTCAGGTAGGAAATCCTGCTTGTTTCTCGTATTTTCATTTCCATTGTGAAAGTTAAGCTGCAAACAATAAAATAAACCCTAAATATTAAAAACTCAAAATTCCACCGTTAAAATTTGTTTTTCTTGCTAAACCCGCTTATGAGATGTTCTTAAATGCTTAAATCTAAAGTTCCAGTTCAATTAGACTCCATTTGCCCATAGAACTAGCACTGGTCCACTTGGCAAAAACACCCTCCTTGGGCATTTTTCTCTTATTGTCTAGCTGGCTCACTTTGGGGTTGTGGGTAGTTTTGATTTGGGTTTAAATCATCATTTTATCTTAAGAAATCAAGTTATTATTTGTTGGAAGTGCATTTAAACATTAATTTATCACAGCCCTAGGTCCACTAAGCCATTGAATCAATCCTCTTCTTTGGGCAGAATTCCATTGATTGATCACTTCTAGTTTATTTACATCCTTAGTTGGTTTCAGCCACTTAATAACTAATCTAATCTATTTTATTCATCACATATGATTGCTGGTCACATTCCATTCACATACTTATTTCATCCTTGTGTCCAACCATTGGCTGAAACTGAGCTTAGGATCCATCTGATGCTCACCTCTTATTTGCATCTATTTATCTTCTTTGGGGTTTTGGGTCTCTAATTTGTTGCTTAACCATCACTGGTTGAGCGGGGTATCCCCCCTGACTTGGCTACTTGCCTTGTCTGAAGTGACAAACGCCTTGTCTGGTGTGACTACCGTACCTTGAACGGTGGACTTGGCGTTTGCAGGTTACACCTACCTAGTTGCTCATCCTCTACCATCCCGGACGGGATACCTTTCATTAGCAGCTAGAGTTAGTGTGATAACAAATTGTTTCAAGATGTTTGAGAGTGGGTTCCAACCTCATGGTAATTGATATTAAGAAAGTAGAATTTCACATCCCATTCACAATTCAGCAGACTTTACAGATTTCAGAATTTCAGGGTTGGCAATGTTACCAACTAAGTTGCACACAGTTGGACTTCAAGTGAGCCGCCAGAGTTTGCACAAGTACTTGTGCATTTTTCAATGTTCAGAAGTTCAATCAGGCCTCCCAAGGCCCTTTTTTTTCTTTCTCCTGCATGTTCATACCCCTTGGGGATATTGTAATAAAATGTCGCTAGCATGATGAATAATGTAACAGACTTCGCTTCCTAGGACTTAGACATCAATCCGGGCATTCCATGGTGTTTTTTCCTTGTTAATTATACTTTGCCTTTCAGCGAGGTATAATTTTCGAGTTTTTCACCTGCTCCTCCAAAGCTGGAACGTTCACCTTGGTGGTTAAGCGCCGAGAGGTTATTAAAGTCTATGTGTCAATGTATATTACCATGCTAGGCATTATTTTAGAGTGTTATGAACATGTACTAGGTACCCCTAGGGATTTTTCTAAGTTTCGAAGAAGAAAAAATTCCTGTAAAACGAAGATTTTTTAATGTTTTTATTAAAAAAATTGTAAAAGTCATAAAAAAGTGGTTGGGGGTTGGAATTTTCTATGGGGGTGTTCGTTTTCTAACTCAGAGCACCCACTAAACCCCTACAACCACTTTTGAGAGAAAAAATTCAATTATTTCTCTCCAAAAATAATATTTGCTCGAAAAAAGCCAAAAAGACATTTCCTAAATAAATGGAAACATGTCGAGAGCTTGTCCGGAGTGGTCCTAAGTTAACTGGCAATCAATCCTATGATCTCTCAAGCTCTGATTCAATGGTTTCAATTAAGATCTAGCAAGGTCGAGTTGCATCCTCAATAGGAGGGCCGCATTTCTCCAAACTTGGGCGAATTCATGATGTGGCATCCATTTATTTGGCTGAAGGAAATCACAAGAAAGGGTGCGCCTACCTCTTGAGAGGTGGCACATCCCTCAATAAGTTAACTTGCCATCACTCAAAGCTGAACTCCCTCATCATTCCAGTGAACTAGCAATCAAGTGATGCGCCACTCTCTTGGGATTTGCTCCCCCCATGCTTGGCATTTGGCTATAAAAGCAGCCCTCTTCTCTCTTCTTTGGCATCAGAAGGTGGAACCTCTGCTTGCACTCTATTGTAACACTTTTTGAGTTAGCATTAATAAAAGGCTTTGGAAGCTTATTCTAGTGTGTTCTGTGGATGTTTGGATGTGCCATGCTCTAAACCTATGAGGTAATATGTATTATTTCACAAGCTTGTTCATTGTTGCGATTTTATCTGTCATTTGAAGGAAACTACATTTCAGTAGGAGTAAGAAGTAGTGCCTTATAGATTGCTTCTATTGTTAATTGTATAAGAAGGCTTAAAGATATATGATTTCTTGTTTGAATCTATGTTATTCTCGGTTTTCTTTTATTAATTCTCATAGGTAAATTTGATCCCCTTTTTGCAAGTTTTGTGAGGTTTTGCGGGTAATCTAAGCTGGAAGGCGTGATGAGCATGCTAGCTCTACCTCTCTTTCAATAAAACCGAATAGAGCATTATTCCTTCAGTCCATCAAGAGGACGATTCCATTGCCCAACACTTATTGCTCAACCACTTGGGTTCTTCGCTTCTCAATCCAATTTTCTTAAAGATTTCTCGGTTATTGGTTCCGTTACTATTGAGATCTATATTCAAAGGCTGAAATTAAAGTAGATCTAAATCTAAAAAGTCTAGATGTTAGCATGTTTTAAAGTTTATTTCACAATCTAGATATAGCAAGTATTTCTTCTTATTCACAAGTTTTAAATCTTACATCTAAAGGGCTTGCATGAGAAGAGTTTAGCATTTAAATCTTTATCTAGCATTTCAGTCAATGCATTTGCTTGCCATCTCTTAAAGAGGCAAGCAAAGATCCTAGGAAGGAAAGCTTTCTAGCTTGCCTTAGTTAATTTCTTGCATTTCCATCCTTAGTTTTTACTTAGAATTTTTTGTAAATTTTTCTAGTGTTTTCCAATGACATTCTTAAAAAGTGTCTTTGGGCATTTTGTATTAACATTAGCTTGTTGGTTTTCAGACCTTAGCGAACAGGTAGAGAGGCATGCTGGTTAATTTTCGAGCTTTTAAACCATACAAGATGTTCTGGACAACTTCTTCTACCTTTAGCTCTTTTCTCAAACCATTGTAAGCAGACTGGATCCTGGAATTATAAAGGACCAGCAACATTCCTCAAGGCAGAGTGATTGTAAAAGCAATGTAGTCAGACTCGGCAAGGACTTGCGAGTCTTGCCGAGTTTGCCTGAGTGCCTACTGGACCGACTACTCGCCCTAAACTCGTCGGCAAACTCGTGACTTGGCGAACTCGTGAGGGACTCACCCTAATCGTAGAACTCGGCAGGCACTCGCCGGACTCGCCGAGTCTGTGTCACCCGCCGAAAAGGGCCACTCTGTTCCACGTATGCCCTATTGCGAATGATCAAGACTTGGTTTTGGCGGGAACGTGTGGCGGGAACTTGTTTAAGAAGGCATCTCCTTGCCTTTTCACTCACAGCCACTTTCTTGCCCCAAAGCTCATCACCTCGACGGGATTTCGACTTGGAGTGGAGTCGTGGAGTGCAATGGAGTGGAGTTCGACTGGAAGGGAGTGCGACTAGAGTGGAGTCGTGGAGTTCGATTGGACTCATTGGAGGTCGACAGGAGTTGGATTGGAACCCTATAGAGTGGAGACCGCGAGCTGTGACCACACACTGCGACCACGACCTGAAAGCTGAGGCCATGAGCTGAGAGACACGCTGCGAAGGAGACCACAACCTGCCATCGATCGGCCGAGTTGAGAAGAATTCAACGAGCTGCACTCACCACAAGCTGAGAAGAATTCCACGACTGCCATCAACCGGCCAAACTGGAAAGAATTCTAGGTTGGTGATTTTTTGGTTTTTTTTTTATTTGTAATATTGTATTTTATTTTTTTAATGTTTTTTTTATAATTTATTTTCATTTTTATGTATCGGGCCTTTTGGCATCCTGTGGAGGCTGCTATCACGCCCTGTAGGAAGCCTCCACAAGCTGCCAAAAGGCCTGATACATAAAAGTGAAAATAAAATATAAAAAAATATATATATATATATTTTTAAATTTTAGTTTAAAATAAATATTCATTAAATATTTACGGTTTTTTTTAATTTTATTTGTATTGTATTTACTATTAAGTTTTGTTTTAATTTTATTTGTATTTAATAATTTTTTTAAGTTTTTTTTAATTATTTTTATGTTTTGGGTGTTGGGCCTGTGGAGGCTGCCATCGTGGCCTACAGGCCTATTCTTTAAGTTGTATTAGTTTTTAAGTTTATGTTTTTTTTTTGAGCCATTGGCAAGCTGTGATGGAAACCTCCACAGCCCTGGGGAGGCCTGTGTAGGCAGGCTTCCATCACAACCCACAAGCCTATAGGTTGTCCCTTGTGGTTGCCTACAAGCCTGTGGGATGTGATGGCAACCTCCACAGCCTGTCAAAAATGAATTAGATTCCTTTAAAAATAAAAAATAAATCATTTTAATTTTAATTTATAAATAAAAATTCATTTTAATTTTTTTTCCACTATCAAATTGTCATCCTGGCACCTAAGGGCAGACCTAGAAGGCCTCTTGATAAAGCATGGGAACATTGTGTCCGGGTAGTCCCAGGGCAAGACAATCAAGTAAAGTGCAACTATTGTCCAACAACTATATATGGGAGCATAAACAGGTTAAAAACTTAAAACAACACCTAGCTGGAGTTGTGTGCAAGGATGTTGTAGTTTGTGATGGCTGCCCTGAAGAAGTCACAACGGAAATGCACGCTGCTTTGGAAGGCATCAAAGAACAAAATGCCAAAAGAACTAGGCTGAGGTTTGAAACAGTAGGGATGGGCAGTTCTCTAATGGGACCTCCAGGAAATTGCTCATAAAGTTTTGCACCAAGTCCATCTATCACTTGTCCTTTCTTCCTTCCTCATACAACCCCGGGATCTCAACCAACCTTGGAAAGCTTTAATTAAAGGAAAAGGAAGGAGGCAAATATGGCAGTGAGGAGCTTTTGGTACCATGACAACCCCTCATTCAACATTGAAAGGTCTCCTTTTTATCAGCCCATGGTAGATGCTATTGCAAGCGTTAGCCCTAGATACAAAGGCCCCTCTTATCGTGCACTTGGGGGGAAAGATATAGATGAGGAGTTTCAGTGTGTCAAGGCACAGTTGGAGAGCATTAAAAGCTCATGGGAGTTTACAGGTTGCACAATCTTGTCAGATCGGTGGACAGATCAGAGGAGTAGAGCAATCATAAATTTTCTTGTGGCTTGCCCTAAAGGAACAATGTTCCTGAAATCTGTTGATACATCTTCACATGTGAAAGATGCAAATCTGATATTTACATTGTTAGCACAGGTTGTGGAAGAAGTGGGGGCCAAACATGTTGTCCAAGTAATCACGGACAATGCTGCAAATTATGTGGTAGTAGGTAAATTGCTTTGTGCAAAACACCCTACTATTTTTTGGACCCCTTGTGTTTCCCACTGTATAGATTTGATTTTGGAGGACATTGGGAAGTTGGAGTGGGTGCAAGATGTGGTTCATGAGTGCGACAGAGGAGTCGAGTATTCAGGTGACAACACTTGACTCTGACTTGCCCCCAAGGACACACCGAGCGGCTTGAAGATTTATGTCGCGCTCCCCCAGGTGTGTATTAGGCGGCAACATTTTGGCGCCGTTGTCGGGGATAAATCTTTCTATTCCCGAGTTACAACTTTGTTTCTTGCTTATTTTTACTTTGTTGGATGCATCCAATGAATTTTCAAAACTTACTCAATCCATCCGGCGACTCCACTGTCAATAAACTTAACGAGGTATTCTACAATAAGAAACTCTGAAGGTTTATTCACTCTCATCCCTGATCCTGAAAAGGCTTACCCAAGGAGGTTGAATAGACATACTTCTCGTAGGATCCTCAAGAATCTCGGATTTAGATATCCACTTTTTATTTGAAAATTGTGAAGTAGATAATAAAATGGGAGACTTTTTTAGTTCGTTAGATTTTATTGTTATAAATGGTTACCCTCATGTTTTTCCTGAGAAAGCAATTGTAAATTGCCTTCTTTCTAGGGTAACATTGCAATAAGTGCTAAGGCACATTAAAAAAAAAATCCCAATGCTTTAACAAATGGTGTTTAAATGGTAAGCATGATGATGTGCAGATGAAGTTGTTTGCGTTGTCCTTAGAAGAGGATGCTTTTGATTGGTTTTCCGAGCTTGATGATGACAGTACAAAACTTTTAAGGATTTTGAAAAAGGCTTCCTGGCAAGATGGGGAGACCGGAAAGAAGGCAGACATTTGATGGTTGCCCTTAACAGTATGAAAAAGAACGAGAATGAAACCATGGAAGAGTTTAACAAGAAATTTAACAATCTTATCTTGAGCCTTCATACAAACATCAAGCTTCCTAATGGCTCAATCTTGATTTGTTATATGGAGTCATTCAATGGAGAAATGAGGTATCAATTAAGGGACAAAGAACCCACTAATTTAAAGAAAGCCCGAGAATTAGTTGAGAAGATTGACAAAAACATGCAATCTTCAGGGAGGTCAAACATTCCAGGCTTCACAAGGGGTAGTTCATCATCCAAACAACGAGATAGTAAAGACAAATCAATAGCAGGAGATAGCAAGGACTTGTCCAAGGATCCATTAAGGGAACTAACTGATGTAATTAAATCCATGGAAGCAAATCATGTCCCTCAAATAAATGCCATGCAGAACAGACTCATTGCTATGGAAAGATCACATGTTCCAGCCCAGAGATTTCCACCTAGACCCAATCCGGAGTGGAAAATAAAATTTCCTCCCCATGACCAGAGAATTCCAAATCAACTTGAAACGGCCAAGATGGTCACAGAAGAAGTCCCCCCTTTTTGCAAAGCTGGCAATGAGTTTCATGAGGAATCAATATGTCCGAAGTTTAATTACATAATGAACAAGTTCCTCTTGAGACTAATAACTTTGTCAGTTATCCCGGTCAACCAGAGTACATAAATGCTATTGGCATAGCTCACACGGTGTCCAAAGAAACATGGAAGCAAGCTAAAGAAATCGCACAGGAGGAAGGCAATGTGACCAAACTATTGGGTAAAAGCCTAATCTAGATGAGATCAGAGAGATGGCAAAGTTCAAAGGAATCACTTACCAAAGAAGATTGACTGCAATTCCAACCAAATCTAATCAACATATTCCAAAGGCAATTCATCCTCCTCCATCAAATTTGAATATTGATGTGGTTAGCTATAATATCCCTTCATAGGAAATTCCTTGGATTCACCTTGTTTTGACTCTAGGGTTTTGTTTACAACTGGCTCCAAACAACTCCAAATGATTTCGAATTTGGCGAGGAAGGTCTTGATGGGGCATAGGACATATTAACACACCTATCAGGCATCCAAACAACTGATATACCCATCCATGGTCTGCAAATTGCATGGGAAGAAGTTTCGGAACAAGACTAGTTAATTTGAGAAGTGGAGATCCCCCCCTAGGTCTGACATTAGATGCTCTTCCAAACACTGTACGGCCTTCACTAATTCTTGGTCTGAGACTTGGCTCTGTTAGAGGACATTAGGAACAGTATATGTGCAGCATTAGATTTGGTCTTAGGGTCGAATAGGCATCCTAATGAACAGCAGCTTCTAGAGTCTAGTTTTTGAGGTGAAATTGGTGGGCAAGGAGTCTCAAATTTCTTCATAAACCATAGTAACACTTCAGAGGTCTGCACACATCATTTGGGCCATCAAAGTAACTTCATGTGCAGCTCATAACATGATAAATAACTCAGCAAAATCTGATATAAAATAGGTACAATATCATTCCAAAATCACTATGCAAATGCTATCGAGAAAATGGCTTGAATCTCTTCCTTGAATGTAAATATCACTTGAAATACATGATGTTTCGAGCTGTGGCTCTGATGATATGATTATTACAGAGATATATAGCAGCTAACATGTCCATGAAGTCAAAATAATAGTCCTTCACTAACTATATGCAACAACAAGTGCGCCCTTGCACATTTACCTGAGAGAGAAAGATAGTAGAATAGGCATAGAGAAGAATGAGAGAAGATGAACTCGAACTCAGTTGGCGTTTGAACCTGCATCAAAACATCTCCATGAAGCTCTGTTGAGAGGTCTGAATGGCCTCTCCATCAACCAACTAGGATGGGAATCTTGCAGCCTCGAAATTGGTTCTAAGGCAAGAAGGATAAGCATCCACCTTGCAAGGACAAGCTAAGCTCTCCAATTTTTTTCCAAATGAGAAATGATCAAAAGCTGGTCTCCTTCTTTCTTCTTGTCTTTTATTAACCTCCCAAGGCCTCCATGGCTCGAATTCCCTCCAAGAGCTTCATCCCAACTCAAATTAGGGAGAGATTCTCATGAGTGCCACTTGTCCAACATTTCCTAGCCTTCCTCTTCCATCAATTTGAATGGGGGGAATCTTGGCTGCCATAACTCCCTTGTGCGCCCTCTTGGAGGCTATTTTTAGCCCTGACATGTCATATAGGTCAGATGTCAGCAATCAGGTCTGATCCTTGTCATAAGTGTCATAGAATCTTCATCATTGTTGTCATAGAAGCTAGGGAATCTATCCCAAGTGTCACAATTATTCTAAGATGTCTCTTCCTCTTCCATGGGAGCTACTCTTCCACTCAAATTCGACCCTCATTGAGTCATGCCAAGTATAATGCCTCTCCAACTCCCCCAAGAACGTTAGACTCCACCTTGGATTCGAATGGGTGAGAATAGGATGCCATGTGACATGGACAATCTTGCCTTCTATGGGTCCCACACCACCTATGCGCCCTCATGACCAACTGCCACCTTATTTTCTTATTATTAATATTTATTTACCCCCTTATTATCTAATGTCCATTTGGGGTTTTATAGCTCCTTTATTCCAAGTCTAAATGTTTCCACCCCAACCTAGGGAACTAGTAGATTGGTGGAATTTTCCTTTCATGTGATTTATTTGGATGGGGACATTACATTAGCTGGATGGTTGGTGCAAAAATGCATGTTCCTATAGCTGAAATCCTTAAGATCCCAAGTCAAAAGGATAAATTAATAAAAGCATTAGAAGTACCTAGTGAGAGCATAGTTGAAAAGACCAAAGAAATTGTTTGTGACAAGTCTAAAGAAAATGCCCCAGATAAAACTAAGGAAAAGATACATGAGAAGACAAAGGAAGTCATTCCTGAAAATACAAAAGAAGTCATTCCTGATAATCCTAAGAAAGTGAATGAAGACCTTCCTATCATATTACATAGCATGGACCCTCATAAAAAAGACCATCCACCATTCTATGTATCCTTAGTTGTGAATAACATGTTACTCCACAATTGCATGCTTGAATCGGGTGCCTCATCGAACACCATGACCAAAAAAATCATGGCGCAATTGAACCTGCAAGTCACAAGGCCACATCAAAATGTCTATGCAATGGATTCTAGGGAAATTTTAGTAGTAGGAATAATCATGAACTTGTCTATAACGTTAGCAACCTATCCAGATATAAACTTAACAATGGATGTGGTGGTCATTGATGCTCCAAGTACATGGGGAATGCTTTTGTCAAGAAAACGGGTTGCTTCCCTTGGTAGTTGTATTCAGATGGATTGGACCCGTGCCATGGTCCCAGCTAATGAAGATGCTCATGTGAGACTGTATAGGGAAAAGGAGAGGAAATTTCATGTTGAAGACCCAAATGTGCTAGATAATAAATATGTCCATGAGTCAGATAGCTTTGGTAGCTATGCCATTTTATCAAAATTCCTAGCTCCCATAAAAGAAAAAGTTAAAGAAGATAAAGTCAGTAACCCAGACCAAAATCAACTATACCACGCAAGTATCTCAACACATGTTTTGCAGCAACCCAATGGACTCTCTGAGGCTCCACCATGAATTGGCTCAAAGTGTTCACTACAAAACAAATATATGGCCTAGTATTGGCCAAATACATCAAAGAACCAATGATCTGATGATACAATGTCAGATCTACCAACTCTCCCTCAAAAGCATGAAGCTTCTTCCAGTTGGTGATCATGGGTGTAGTCATAGATCTGCACTCCTCCATCTAAAATCTCTTTAGAATGTCTAAAGCATACTTTCCCTATCTGAGAAAGATGTCCCCTGGTTCCTGCCACACCTCGAAACCGAAATAGTAATGCATTAGTCCAATATCCTTCATCTCAAACTCTGAAGCAAGATCTTTCTTTCACTCTACAATGAGTCTATATGCACCTGTAATGATCAAGTCATCTACATACTATACTAGAATAAGTGGGACCCCACCAACCACAATGTAGTAAAGGTTAGAGTCTGCTTCACTTTTTTGGAATCCCAACTCCTGCAAATATGCATCAATCCTGGAATACCAAGCTCTCGGAGCTTGCTTCATCCCGTAAAGGGCCTTCTTCAACCTGCACACATGGGACTCTCTCTCATGCACCTCGAATCCCTGTGGCTACTCCATATATACCTCCTCTTGTAAGACACCATTCATAAATGTTGTCTTTACATCCATCTAATGAATGCTCCAACCCATCTCTGCTACAATAGAGATCACTGATATAATGGAAGAGTATCTAGCCACTGGTGCAAATGTCTCATCATAATCAATTCCCTCTACCTGAGAGAAGCCTCGCGCCACAAATCGAGCTTTGTATTTCTCAATGCTGCCATCTGTAGTATGCTTGATTTTGAATAGCCACTTGGAAGTCACAACTGACTTCCCCTCGTTGTGACTTCCCCCTCTGGTCTCGAAACTATCTCCCACACATCATTCTTCATGATGGAACTGTACTCTTCCACCATGGCATCTCTCCAAACCTGATGTATAGTTGCCTCCTCAAAAGTAGAAGGCTCTGACTCCTGAAAACTAGTCACCATAGCCATATAGCTGGAAAATCTCTCTGGTGCTTTGCTCTCTCTAACCTCCCTCTTGGGTTTCCCCACGGACTCAAAAGCTTCCTTCATAAGTTCCTTAATCCAACTTGGATTTCTCTTCTTTGAAGTAGTTTCCTCTGGAGAACCCTCCTCCTGTACATCCTCATCTAACACCTATCTCCCTGAAGAAGAAGCACCGGGGGTATGAGAACTTGTGGCTGGTGAACCTGTAATCCGAGAACCTATACTTGTGCCTGAAGTCTCTGTATATTGAGTCCCTGAATCTGAAGATCCTGAAACCTGTGAACCTGTCACCTCTAACACCTGTGACCCAACACCCTGAACTGTTGGACTCTGTGATGCACTCACCTGTGAAGTAGGAACCTGTTGTTCATCCTGCTCTGACCGAGACTTTTTGAAGGCTCTCTCCTCCTCAAATCTCACCTCCCTCCTCACAACAACTTTCCTCTGTGTTGGAAGGTATATGCGGAAAGCCTTCGAAGTTTTGTCATAACCAACAAAGATACCTCTCTTTATTGTGGGCTCAAACTTTGTCCTCTTCTGTGAAGGGACATGAGAATATGTCAGGCATCCAAATATGCGAAAGTGGCCTATATCAAGCTTCTTCCCATTGAACATCTTCTCTTCTCTCCAAAATTGCTTTGGTGAAAGTGTACAATCAATTAGGTTTCAATGCCTTTTTCCCTAGTTTTGATTATGGCAACCAACTCCTTTCAAATCAATGGCTAGGATTAGACTTTAACTTGATGAGATCTAGGGCTCTCATTAAATGCTCACATTTTTCTCATTAAATGAATTTAAGTAACTTCATTTAAATAATTAATGAGACATTAAATATTTTGCCCACCTTTTAAATTCTCATAAAGTTAATTAAATGTTATAACCACAACCCACCTTTATAAAGTGACTTTATAAATATAAAGTGCTTCTCACTTTAATAAAGTGACTAGGGACCACATTTAATGTTTTCCACCCTTAGGCATCACAAGGATGAAAAACACTTCCCTTGGTACAAAAAATTTAACACTACCTTTAGCTCTTTTCTCAAACCATTGTAAGTTGTCTGGATCCTGAAATTATAAAGGACGAGCAACATTCCTCAAGGAAGAGTGATTGTAATAAGAAATAAAAAAAAAAAACCAAAGCAAGCAAGCTACCCAACGCTTGCACCCCATCCCCCCAGGGGGGAGCTATGTCGTCTCCTATCGTGGTTTGCATTTTGTTTGTTTTCTGCTCTACTTAGTTTTATTTGATTGACAATATATTAGATCACTAAATCATGCAAGCACTCAAAGTATTTGCTATTGTATTTTGTGATTTATGTGTTTACAATTTCTAAAATAAACCCTCGCGCATTCCCGAAGTACTACACCAATCTTAAGAGCTTGCTCGAGTAAGTGGTGTGTGGCAAAGAGATTCACAGGTTTTAGCTAGTTTAAACAACTCACATCAAAAAACTTCATAAAAACAACCAAGGCTCCATCCCCGTATGCTCTGGACCGCTGCGGCTTAGTCCGACGAGTTGGACAATCCAGAAAGGGATTGGAGTGACTAGACTAATAGGGCAACCCATTCGAGGATTTTCCTTGAGAACTCGGGAGGTCGCAGCTAGAGTTTTCTATAGAGTCAGGAGGCTACCCCAGGCAGATCAACATCTCGCCTCGTTCGACCCTTGGCATTACTGCTTCCGCGCTCAATTTAAGAGGATAAGTTCTTGGTGGGCCACACCAAGAATAAACCCACTAATAACCAAAAACCATAATAATAAAATTAACCAAGAACAATCTCTATCACATTTTACTTTTACAGCATTTACTTTACAATTGGCACTGGTCGTATTTCGAATATCTTTGATGTTAATGTTTCAATGATGAAAATGAATGATGAATGTTGTTAATTTAGAATGGTGTTGTTCTTGCATTTCTAACTCCTAGATTTTAGCTTTTTCCTTTGTAGAGTAAAAGTCGTAGATTATTTTATAGGGACCACCCCCCTTGGCTTCGCTAGGAGTAGCCTAGACGGAGGAGTCGAGTATTCAGGTGACAGCACTTGACTCTGACTTGCCCCCAAGGACACACCGAGCAGCTTGAAAATTTTTGCCACGCTCCCCCCAGGTTTGTATTAGGCGGCAACAGGCAGGATTGTAGTGTTTCCACTAAATTCCATCATGTATGGGATTGGCATTAGTCAAGACCACCAAGCTATGGGATTTTGCATCATGTAGTCATCTATGAGAGTTAATATAGACATGGGTTTCCTTCTAAAATGTCAATTATGTGTATCATTCTTACTTTCTTGCTTATATTATTGCAAAATATGCGTTATTTATAAAAAACTATTTATCTATATTTTTTGTGTTTTATATATACCGCATTTCCCCTGTGTATCCATTTTGGGGGGGTCGAGTTTTCAGATGTTCCAATTTCAGAAACTTGTGCACATTTCCGCATTTAGTGCAACTTAGCCACGGCATTAATATATTAAACATTTAGTATTCTCTCGAATATAATTGTGTTGATTATGTTGTTTATGCACCCATAGAAAATTCTACACGGGTAATGAAATTATTTTTATGTATGTTTGCACATGCCACAAGTGTGTCACTCTGCATCGTTGCCATCATCTATCTGCAGCCACAAGTTTGCCACACCAACTCCCCGCCAGCAACTACCTGAAGCCACAAGCCTGCCACACTGCCTCACTGCCAAAGTCTATCTGCATCAACAACCATACTACCTATTCCTGCGACTCTCATGATGCTGAAACTAAGCAAACAGATCAGTTGACACACTGCTCCCGTTTTTAGAAATTTCTCACACCTGGCTGACATTACCAAGGATGTCTGTTAACTCTCCCACAGACAATTGACTATTAGCGTAGGCTGTCTCTCAAGTAACTATCACACTGATTAGCACATATTTCTAACAAATATAATGCTGTGTGCCTCCAGCAAATAAACCAGATAATTTCCACCCTATCTCTCCCAGATGCCTAAACCTAGGCCCTGATGCCCTGAAAATTTTCAGACACACAGCAGGCATACATGGAGTTGCAGAGAAGAGAGAATAAACCTGTTATTCTAGTAAATCTATAATGATTCACATACATCACAATGTCTCACAGAGAAGACGTCCAACCACACAACAGACAATATAATAGTTTAAGACATTAATAATTTCTCTTCATTACAAGTTATTTATTGACTTTCTTTCTTACTAACCTCCGTCACATTATTATATGCACTACACTAATACTAAAAAGTATATTGATAATACAAATACAATAAGCCCATTGTTAAATATATAAGTCTATAATAAAAAAAACCTTTTACTATTTACAACATTCCTGAAGTTAGTCTAGTTCAATACCATGTGCCATTTAAGTAATAAAACCTATAATAAGTCTATAATAAAAAACCTTTTACTATTTACGACATTCCTGAAGTTAGTCTAGTTCAATACCATGTGCCATTTAAGTAATTAAACCGCTTGTATCTTCATCATTTTTTGAGGCATCCATATCCAATATCATTCATGGTCTAGAGTAATAATTTTGCAGATACAGTCAGAAATATATCAAAAACTTTGTTTTAATTACAGGTCTTGTCAGGGTTATATCACATGTTATACAAGATCCAACCTCATCTAAAAGACTTTCGACCTATTGTTTCTGTGTATTAATAAGCCCCTCATCCTCCAGCTGGAACTATGAAAATTTAGTGCTTGAATTAGGCCTGCAACTGTACTCCCAAGAAATTGTTGACAAAATGGCAAACCATAGCACAAAAGATGTACTTGGGCCATGGCAATTCAAGAGAATTTATTTTATTGAAGAAGTTCCTCAAGCTTGTTACTGTGTCTTTACATAAAGACAGGCATATTAACAACAAAAACAATAGTCAGATGAACTGATTCAATACACAAACAAATAAAATAAAGCTATTTTGTGTGTGGATTTGTCTTCTCTTGAAAGTTGACACAGTTTTGTATTAGATCGGATGGCCCAGGTGTACCAGTGTTCCACTTACCTTTCTATCACAACCCATAGTATAACTTCCTAAATAAGAAAAATTCATTTTCAATCGAAAGAAAAGTTTTAAAAATTGGTTTAAATTGATTTAAATATATCCATTCATTTCCAAAATAAACATATAAATAGTTTAAATGTATGTCCAGTGCATGTTTCAGAAGTTGCTGGATCACGTCTCGATTCTCCTGCAACTGAGGTTGAGACATAAAGCTGTCTTGAGCCAATGCACGAAATCCTATCTATGGATTACATTACTGAGAAACCTGGGAAGATAAAATTAAGATTGAAATGCTTATTTCTTTCTTAACTTTAATAAAATAGTAATATAAAAGGCGGGCCAG
Source organism: Larix kaempferi (assembly GCA_027924585.1). Taxonomy (NCBI): domain Eukaryota; kingdom Viridiplantae; phylum Streptophyta; class Pinopsida; order Pinales; family Pinaceae; genus Larix; species Larix kaempferi. Next base: position 3,163,312 of record BSBM01000792.1, read on the forward strand.
GGAATGCCAGATGATGTATATCAGGTTGAAGTCCACTCAAGTTTTTCTCCAAAAAATATATGTAAACAAGCAGACATGCTAAAATATGGCAGTGCACCATTCAAAGACCATGGAAAATCTATTTTTAAACAGAGCAAAACACTTTACAAGAAGACAAACATACCTCGAGCTGATAACGAACATTTCTCATATCAACCGTAGGCACACCCATACATTTTATTCTCACAGCCGGTGCACGTCTCCAATAGTTGTGTATATCATTTAGCATGTTATGAGTCAGTCCATCTCTACCTGGAACAAGTAGAGAAAAATAAGTATTCAACGTGCTTCCATTTACATTATAAGAATAATAGTAAATGCTATTGCTGAGTAAATTTCTAAAATTCATGCTTCACCCAATTCACAGTACAGAAGCTGCTATCACAGGGCCAATAAGTTGAAGGATAGAAAGGCAGAAGCAAAGCACTAACTTGGGAGTGATCTGAAAACCCTTTAAATAAAATTAGAGTAGCATTTGCATTCTAGTGCAAGATACAAACAGAACATAAACATACTTTCATCTTAAGCAGTGAAAAAAACAGTAGATGAAAGTAGTCAGTATATCAAAAGAATGTTAGAATACCCAATCCTTCACTCTTTGTATTTACAAGACACCCTGCCAAGAACAACAGTAGACAGAAATGCAAACCTGCCAAGAACAGTGTACACAAAAATAGAACCCTGCCAAATGGGAAATGGTAAGAAAGCAATATAATTAAGCATAATAGTCCATATGAAGTTTACAGCCCTGGGCACTGTCAACTTTCCTACGGACCTACTCTTACGGTGGTTAGCAATAAAAGCTTATAGTAGTCTGCCTGTCCCAGCAAAATCTGTTAGCTTTCAGGTTACTCCAAAAGCATTTACACCATGTTTATGGGTACTCCATGAGATTTGGGGTACATGGTGTATGTTCAGCCCCTACATGGTCCAAGATGGATTGGCGCATGGGAGATGATCCATGATGAATTTGCACATTGGAGATAGCTTGCCCAATGGTTTCTTGACCTCAGTTAGGTGCTTGCTTGACATTCTTCCCTAGGCGTTGGAGTTATCTTGACAGCTTGGTGGACGTCCTTCATTGTGGCCCACTGGCCACATGGAGAGGTTTGCTTGCTTGGAGAACGCCCTACTTAGATGGAAGAGCGATGTGCATCTTGGAGGAGGGCATTAGACCCTAGCTAGCATGGGGTAGCTTGGATTCCTGCATGGACGCTTGGAGTTGGCTTGGGGATGCCTGGGTTGCAACAATGTTCATGCAGGGGGAGTGGACCTAGTGGAATACATGGCCTAGGCCTAGGAGGAGCGATAGAGTTTATGTGGGCTTGTGACAGAGGGGTGTGGACAAACCTTTTGTAGTTACACATCTTGGAGCCCTTATTGTGTATGACATCACCTTGGAGCATGACATGAGTACCTTTGGAGTGGAACACTTTACTTGTGGTGGCCTACATAAGTCATTGCAGGTTGCTTGTAAGGGCTTGGGCCCACATTGTATTGTTAGCCTCCCTTACCTGCTATATATAGAGAGAAAGGAGAGTCCTCATTCATCATCATACTCTTCTCTTTGTGCTTGTCTTCTTGGACTAATTCACTACGGTTCATAAGGAAACCCTGGGAGAAGTTAAACATGGGAAGAGGACGTCTTTGTCGGAGATGGCTCTTGTGACTAAGGTTTAGTCTTGTGAAGAAGAAGATGTTGAAGATGATCATATCAATTACTCATCATATATTTCACTCTTGCATAGAGATGTGATCTTGAGGAGTAGTGCACACTAGTCTTCCTTTCTCTCTCTTGACCTTCATTTGTACCCGGTCTCTCTTTCTCTCGAAATCGCTAGGGTTTCATGATCTTTTTGGAGCATCTTGAAGTCTACACTTAGGGTTTCATCCCTTGGAGGTTTGACATTAGGGTTTTGTGATAAAACCTTAGGGTGTATTTAGTGAAGAAGAAAAAAAGAAGAATGCCTTGCCTTGGAAGACTTGTTTGAGTAATTCTCTCATGTTGGAGCTCCTTGGTTGAGCTAGGGTTTTCATCCCTATATAGGATTTTGGAGAGCTAGTGGATTGTACTAACCTTGTGATAAGGTTATGGTATCTACAATAACTTCATCTTGTGTATATTAATGAAATTTTCACCTGTCCACAACTTGTGTAAATTGCAGATTTGATTTCCAGCCATGTATGTTCTTCCTGAATGGTAATTTACAGCTATATATGTATTGTTGGCTTCAGAGAATTAGAATAATTAACTCATACTTGTCTTCTATGCAAATATGTTGTCACAAAGTTTGTTATGGTATTAATTATTGTCAAGTAGAGAGTATCTCTACATGAATAGCCTTCTTGAGTGGTTTGAGGAGGTTGTTGGATGAGAGCTAGGAGGTTGTTGGTTAGTTGTTGGTTGTTGGTTGTTGGATGAGAGCTAGCTCCTAGTTTAGTGTGTGGTTAATATATTCTCTCAAGTAGTTATGATTGTGATAAGGTAAGAGTGTCTATCTTGAGACAAAACTTGCATGTATTTATATGTGTACAATAACATTGTTTAATAGTACAATCAACACAGTTTTGTTCTAGAACTCTATTCTCTTATTTTTTGATATGGTATCAAAGCCAATGGAGCTCTTGAGGTGAGAGGCTTGTGTGAGTTCTACCCCAAGAACTCCTCCACAGTTGAAAAATGAGAGGAAGCTTATCTTTCAGTGTTGTAGACATAGAAGATTAGTGTAGAAGAGTGGTAAATTTCCGTGTTTGTTGTTTGCATAAAGGATTTCCACGTAGGTGTAGAGAAGGCTTAGAGGAGCGACAACAGGATGAAGGAGATGCATGAAGCCATGATTGCTAATGAAGGCCCTGAAAGATGTGAATCGTTAAGTCGTGGTCATGCCTGCACAAGGCTCTCAATTCCACACACTTGCAGCCTTCCATCATCAATATAGTGTCGGCCCATGTCCCGAAGGACCTTCACAGCTAACGATGACAATGATCAATGAGAAGAAAGAGGATCTATGAAAAACTTCGATGATATTGATGAAGAAAGCACAAGAGATCAACATCATAGTGGATGTGGATCTGATCACTGTGGCAAACCAGCATCTGTTGTTTCTTGCTTTCATCGATTGGTATCAATGCCTTTACCATGGTCCAGCTTTACAGAGAGCCATTTACAAGTACGAGCAACGTTGGCTTCTATTGCTTGTTGAACACATAGAACCCAACAATGCAAAGTTTTAACTTGTTGTTCCTCTCAATTGTGAATGGATTTGGCATTGTCACAGACTCAATCCAATCCAATAACGAAAGGATTACGAGAAAATATATGGCAAAATACAGGATGCTTCTTTTGTGGAGTGATCTATTAAAGAAGTTGACAGAAAATAGACTAGAGAACCTGTTATCACATTCTATGTCGGGAGCAGCTTCCACACTGCAGACTGTGTGGCCGAGGACCGCACAGTACTTTTTTCCAGATCAAGAGATCAGCTACCTCCAGAGGAGGCATTTTTGTTCGGATTTCCCCTAAGAGACATATCAGAGGGGACAGACAGTTGGACTTACCATCTACCACAAGGTTACCTTTCCTTGCCAGGCTTTGACACAAGCCCATTTGAGACAGTTGCCTAGTCTTATTTTGATCGAGATTGTCACAGTATAGTGTTGGTTTATTATATGCCCGGATTCAGCATAGATCCAGCTCAGATACAGGTTCAGTAGCAGCAGGTATATGGTGCAGCAGGTATTGCATATTGTTGATTATTGCTTATGTTGTAGATTAGACTCATTTATACTTGATAGTACACTAACTTTGCATGAGATGATATATTTGGTGATCTAGCTATGATGTGATGTGTTTGGGCCTCTATTGGTGATGTCAGTCCACCCCTCCGGTTAGACTTATGCATATGCACGCTGAGTCATGTCCTACACACTTGGCTTAGACTTGATCACTTAACCCCTAGGTAGTTGACTTTAGCATCATTTCCACTCCCTCCGCTCATTCGACTCATTCATGACACTTCTCCCCCGACTTGGATTTTGATTCGTGATCCCGAGGACCCCTTTCCCCACTGATCTCTGAGTTTGCCATGACTCCCTGTTTATTGTGCCTCGGCTCTTTAGTGTGTGAGATACACGGTTAGACCTAGGATTTGCTCCTGTCGGTTGCCCTCGATGTTGCAATGCAGTTAGGATTGTGTAGCCTCACCGGGTGCTCCCCACTTGTCGTCGAAGCATGTATTACCCACCCCATTACCTTTGCAGTATGGGCGCCATGTTTATATCTTTTGAGATATGTATGTAGCCCAAGAGGGCCATGAAGAAATGAAGAAATGAAGACATGAAGACTTGAAGAAATGAAATGTAAATCAGGCTAAAAAGGCCTCTATGTTGTAAATTGTAAAAACTAGCCAAAAAAGGGCTAAGTATGAAACTCATTGTAAAATCTATGCAATGTGTTTGTGAACACACATGGATTCTGGTCAGCTATACATGTCAGCATTTGTAGTGGTTATTCCTCACCTAGTCCTGCGAGACAAGGAGGTGAGAAGGAGCAAGGGACAAGCTCAAGATTGCCCCCTAGAGTCTCAAGTTACGGTTTGCCGGACACCCAGTTTGGCGGCTCTAGAAAAGAACCCAAGGAGTCTTCGGATACGGATGTGAGTTGTGGGGTACTTGTTAGATGACTAGTGGTGGTTTCCCTACACTATACCCATTTGTGAGGCACCGCCCTTCCCCGTGTTTTGTCATGGCATGCTTACCTTGGTGGACCCCGCTTTCCCGAGTTGTCTTAAGGGTCACATGATCTTTATCCTTGTCTTCCCATGTCCTTTACCTTGTTGTCCACATCACCTAGAGTCAGCAAAGTGGTCAATTCTATAGAGGTGTATAGCATCTTAGTCTTTTGGAGGTGGTGGGCCCACTTCACCAGGGCCTTGTACTATTTCGAGATTTAATGAATTTTTTATCACCATGTTATCATTTATTGCTTAGTAATGTACTAACTTGTTTAATTGAGCCTTGTCACTTCATGATTGCATACACGTTTCAGCTAGCACTATTGTTGACCAGATTTGACTTGGTCAAATTGGGTTGACTAGGCCAAATGGGCACGAAAAAATGTTGCGATCGGAATTTTGATTTCGATCAATTATTATCTACAGGGGTTCCATATGAGCATGCAACTGACGGAATTACAAAATATTGAACCGTTTGAGAGATTTTTAATTATTATTGGTCAACTTTGACCTGTTTTAATTAAAAATCATGGATTTGGGGCAAATAATGCCAAAGTGATGGATCGGGGTCGTTCAAGTGGTCATCCCTACTACTTTTTGGGTCCACGATCGCATTGCAGCAAACGGTTCGGCAATCCGGGCAATAAAAGTGGGTCAAAAGCCCAATTTTCATCTTCAGCCATATAAACCAGCAGAAAATACATGGAAATCAGAATTTGACTAAGGCAACTATAGGTAAATGGCAAAATCAAAAGTTGGCACTGGTAAAGGTAATTGCTAAGGTATTTTTGGTAATGTTTGAGGTAATATTTGGGCATTGTGGGCCCCTCCATATGACAGCTCACCACTTGAGTTCGATTTGGCCCATAGGGGCATTTTTCTCCTTAGTGGGGAATTCGATTTTCTTGTTTTTGATGGTGGGATCCTTCTTGTATGTGGTTGGGGGGATAAAACTCCATATAGACACCCCCCAACCTCTTTTGTATTGATGTATGGCCCACAATGGGCCCCTCTCTCTCCATAGTGCACTTCTCCTTGGGGCAATTCGCACCCTCCTCCTTGAGTCATCTCCACCATTCGATTTGTGGATTGGGGAGATGATCTCAACCCTCCATTTTGGGGGGAAACCTAGTTTGAGTATGAGCCATCTCTATAAGAGAATGGACTCACTCCATTTTACGGCTTCTTGGCATTGTAGAGACTTGACATTGAGATTATAGAGAGACATCCTCACGGTGTTACTTGGATTTTGGAGTTGGATTCTTCTTGTGTTGATTGAGATCACATTTCTGATGCATTGCTAAGTTACTTGTGGTGTCCCCATATCTCCTTGAGCATTTTCGATTTGCAAGTGAAGCTCGCCACTAGGGGAAAACGCAGCTCTTGAGACAAGGTCTCCTTGCTAGCATTTTTCTTTGGGTTCTCCAACAGGGAAGTGAATTTACTTGTATTGTCATTTGCTTCTCTCATTATTTGTCATCTCATTTGTTGGTTTATTATTGTCATATTGCCATAGAAACTGATTTTATCTTCTCCTTGGCAGGTACAAGAAAAACGCCTTTGCTCACTGGCTGCTCCAAAAACATTGAGGGGAAAACGCTGTCTAGCTCTGCACTGATCTTCGGGGTGTGTCTTCAGCACGAGAATACCTTCTCCATTATCCGGGTACTGATCTTTTCTCCTTTCTTATAATCTCTCTTTCACTGTTATATGCTAAGCTGCAACCATTTAAAAAACCCCTAAAAATTGATAACTTAGGATTTCACCGTAGGAACTTGTTCTAATTAAAAACCCAGTAATAATATATGCTTAAACTCTCATATCTCAAGTTTCATTCGAATCCAACCCCAATTACCCTTAGAACTAGGAGTTGGTCACCTGCTGAATTCGCCCTCCTTAGGCATTTCAGCCAATCTCACTATTGGGTTAACTTTTGGGTTGTGGGTAGTCTTGATTCCAGCTTAAAACGCCATTTTACCTTAGGGAATCAAGTTTCGAATCTTTTGGACTCCATTTGCCCGTAATTTTAGCACTGGTCCACCTGGCAAAAACGCCCCACTTGGGTGTTTTTCTCTTGCTGCTTAATTGGGTTGATTTGGGGTTCTGGGTACTTCTGATTTGGGTTTCTATTGTCATTTTACCTTAGAAAATCAAGTACCATCTTCTAGAAGTGATCATAAACGTCATTTTCTTGTTGCCCTAGGTCCACTTGACTCATTATTCAACCATTTCCCTGGGCAGTTCATTATAGCACATCACTTCTATTTTTACAGCTCCCTTAATCATTTCAGCCATACAATCCCTTGTTATAATCTTGGTCTTTAACTATTTTCAATTGTTGGTCACTTGTCTCATCACTCTCATTTTACTGCTTGTGTCCATTTATTGGCTGAAATCAAACACGAGGAGCTCATTTACACTCACGCCTTGCTTTCATCTCTCATCTTTCTGTGTTTGGGTGTATTTGTTGTCTCTCAACCATCACTGGTTGAGCAGGGTCTCCCCCTTGACTTGGCCAAGTGCCTCGTCTAAAGTGACAGTAGCCTTGTCCGGTGTGACTTCCGTTCATTTGAGCGGAGGACCTGGCTATTGCCAGTTACACCTTCCTAGTTGTATCCTCTACCGTCCCTATTGGAATATCTACCACAAACAGCTAGAGATTGTGTGATAACAGAACCATATGAGCTTGATTTGAGTCATTATGTTTCAGGAACACTGCTGGAATGATTTTTAAAAGTCTGCATAAGATCGAGTATGATCTTACAAAAGCAATCGGGAGGCAAAGATCATTCTTTCACCAAGTGTCCCAGCCACACACGTTTGATGATCGATTCCTTAAAGGAGAGGAAGAAAGATACAAGGGGTTTATGTACCTAATCAAGAAAAATAGGGCCAATTCTATCAACTGCTTCTATGTTCCAACCTATGACGATTTAGTATAGCATTCTTACCAGCTACATCCGATTGCTTACACATTGCATGTCAATCAACCAAAGCTAGGCTTGCATTAGCACAAGAAGTGGGCTAGGGTTATTGATATTGATCTCGCCACTACCACAAAAAGGAGAAACCAAATTGAACCAATGTTAATAGTTGGTGTTTCCTATGAGCAAGAAGAATTGACATGTTAGAGTGAAGCCATGAATGATATGAAGCATTGTCAAAATTCTCTCTACAGAGATAGAGGAGTGCCAAGTTGTTCATTGATGAGAGCAGAGATATGTTTTTGGAGATTTGCAAAAGTACTATCCACTATCTTATGTTGCTCGTGTATAGAATAATGGGAGTCTACTAATGTCACGTGATCAAAGGACAAAATGTGAAGATGATTTTGTGTGTCGATGCCAACTCCTTTAGTTATTGAGGATCTAGTGGATTCAATATGTGTGGTTGGTAGTTACCCATGAAAAACACAAATCCTCTGGAGCAAGAGATGATATGTAAGTAGGTTCTATCAAAGATCCGAGTGGAAGTGACAGATGTGTGGAGTTTGCAACCTCTTTGAAAACAAGGTGGACCTGCAATTCGAGAAGGAATCGGTCATTACAATGCTTTTTTGATACCTTTGTAGAGCAAGCATGAGGCTAGGTGCTAGAGAAAAGCAAAACACAAGAGAGGGGCCTCATATGGAAAGGTAGTATTGTTGAACCTGTGTGTTGGCACCTATGTGGAAGACAAGATTTCCATGATTATCCCAAATTGTTATTGCTCAAGCATATAGAGGTTTGGATTGAACTTTTGTTGTCCATTTGTCCATTATACCATCAAATCACTGTGATGCTTGTTGCTATGCCATTTGGACTTGCAATGTTAGAGCTCATGTTGAGTTGCTTAAGTAAGTTGATTGAATGTAGATGCACTCAAGTCGAATTACAATCAAATCATTTTGTTGATGTTGTCAATGCATGATCATTTTGTTGATGTTGTTGATGCATGCAGACTATTAGAACTTAGAGCATACACTAAGAACATTTTGAAAATATTGATACAACTAGTTACTAACTAGATGTAAGTTTGTAACATTAATGATGATCAAACACACAAGAAATTAGAATGTTCAATACACAGCATAAAATAGAAGCTTAAAACTTAGAATTTGAACCATAAACTGCAATTTTATCATTAAGTCATCATATGTAATCAAAATCAAACTATAGTCTATATTACATAGATTAAGATATTGAGCCACTGATAGTAAAATACTATAGGTGGGGATGCCAATGCCCATGCAAATACAAAAAAGAGTAGAATATAGATACTAGAACCACAGATGGAAGAATGCCATAGCTCGAAGTCGTCACTATCAAGACCCAATAGTCCTCCTCCATGTCAGCATCATCAAAATCATCATCACTGCCACTGTTATCTCCTCCATCCTCTTGCTCCTCCTCCTTAGCTACTATATCCAATCTGAGTCTGCATCTGTTTGTGTGGAGGATGACCCCTCAAGAGGATCACCATCATCAAAAGTGACTGGCTCTAGCACCAGTTCATTGAGATCCAAGTTGGCTAATGCAAACTCAACACTAGTGTCCAAACCCATATAATCAGGAAACACATCCCGCATCTTTGTCTTTCCCTTCAACCATTCGTCCGTTTCGTTGTAAATAAGACGGAGGTTGGACTACGCCTATACCATTGTATCTACCTTGGACTGCTCAAGCATGCTCTTTTCCACCCTATACAAATTCCCATATGTGCTCCAATTCCTCTCACAACAAGAGGATGAAGTAACCTGAGAGAGGATCGTCATGGCCAAATCCTATAAAATAGGGCATCTTGCCCCATGAGTTGCCCACCATGCATAGAGCTTCTTAACCCCCTGTCTTTGAGCACATCATAACCTCCAAATCTCCCAAAGCCAATTGAAAACTCTACGACATGAGATATCAAAACCAGAACCAAAATGTCCAGAAGATATCAGCTGAACCACAACAGGAGCAACCGACTGTCGTTGTTGTGACAAGAAGAGGGGCTGCAACAAGATATAATAGAGAATTATATACTGACCTACGTGCTCCTAAAATCAGACCAATTGTACCGCGAACAATACCATTTGACGTTCAGAAGGAAAAGCAGACATTTGTGGACGCTAGGAAGGAATTTACTACAACCCAAAGAGGACCTTCGACATCTACAACTCCAGTTTTCGACAAAGTTCCTATATATGATATGTTAATATGCTTCGACCGATCAGTTCCAAAGAGAAGCTCAAGAAAGGTAAGTACATTGAAGAACTTTTTAAAAAGCTATTTAGACCTGGTAAAAGATGAAACTGCTTTAGAGGAATTGCAAAATCTAGTTGATGAATCAGAAAAAGTTACTCCTCGGGAAAAAAGCTTTAAATAATTTGCAAAAGAGGATAAGAATAGGGAACCGCGACTTAGTGCACAGATTGGGGACTTTGACATGGACTTCATTAGTTTGGATCTAGGATCAGATGTGAATGTCATTACTAAACAAACATGCGAAGCTATGGGAAAGCCTAAGTTGGTATGGTCACCTATCCAATTGCGATTAGCTAATCAACAGAAAGTAATACCATTTGGCAGAATGGTGGGCGTCCCAGTTGACAATGATGGCCTGCGAAGCTATGCTGACTTTGAAGTTATAGAAATTGTAGATGACACCAACCCAAATCCGACATTGCTTGGTATTGATTGGGCAATTGAGAACCAAACCATTATAAATCTCAAGAAAAGGTTGATGACGTTTGAACGAGGGGATATGAGATTTGTTGCACCATTGGATCCTTTGGAAGGCCCAAGGTATGTCGAACCTGTTAGAGAGGAATATACTGTTGAAGACTTAGACAATATCTATAAGGTCCCTTCAAGAATGGATGACTATGTTAATCCAACCGCGGATAGTACCTTGAGTTGGATAAGTGTTAGTTCTTGTTCTTCAGACTCAGGGGAAGCATTGGAGAATTGTCAGAATCGGCTACATGAAGTATCTACAAGAAGGTGTGCTCGTTGTTGGTTGTGGAGCCTGATCTCCAGATTCAGAGATATTATTATTCAGCCTGGCAACTTCAGTGTGGACGTAGCCCAAGTTGGGTGAACCACGATATATCGGTGTCTCTCTTGTAATGTGTATGTGTGATTATATTTGCATTTCTGTTTATTGTTATTGCTCTGCGATAGTACCTTGAGTTGGATAAGTGTTAGTTCTTGTTCTTCAGACTCAAGGGAAGCATTGGAGAATTGTCAGAATCGGCTACATGAAGTATCTACAAGAAGGTGTGCTCGTGTTACTAGATCACTTCGTTGGGTTGGTAAAGAGGTATGTGATCATCCTACTTATGAGGGGTTACCTAATTTAAGTGTTTTCATTTCTGATTTTGAAGTAAAGGTACCTGAACAGCAAAGAATATTAGCTTTAGACATAGCATTGAAAGCTACTCCAGCAAGATGGTGGGTTACTCATAAGGAAAAGATACAGAACTGGTCGCAGTGTAAAAAGTTGCTATAAGTCAGATTTGGAGACGGTATATACTATAAGCAAGAAAAGTATAATGGGTTAACTAGTCTTGTAGATCATTTGGCATTATGTACTAGGGAATGGGAACATGTACCTAAACAAGAGTGGGTTCACATGTTCATACATACTTTAGATACTATACCGTGAAGCTAGTATACATCGTTGGAACTACAACAAGGTACAGCAGATTGGGAAAATATGGCTATGAATTTCAGGAAGACATTTAGTTATGAAGATGAGAACCCATCAATAGATGTAGCTCTGCAAATAATTAAGGCTAAAATTTATGAAGAAATACCCGTGCAGCTATCTAGTTTGTTGCAGTGGACTGCGACACTCGAGCAAGCAATGGAATTGTTATCACATCCATAGTAGTCGGGCTACCATGATTGCAAAGCAGTTCATTATATATTTTTGAGCCAAGCCTTTACACAATTTTGATGAGATCAGTCTATGATGAGAAGTACTTCTGATGATCACTCACATATCAAAGCAGCCCCAGATCAAACAACAGTGAACCTTATGCCAAGACTGAGCCTCATGACCTCAGATTTGATGACTGAGGTGACCTTTTATCCCATACAGAGCAGTGCAGTGCCCAGAGTTTCAGCAGCAATGTTTTCAGTGGTTAGTGATGATCCAGATAGCAGATACAGGTATATGGCCTAGCAAGTATATGATGTGCATTGGTTTTGAATCTTTGATTATCTTGCTCTTTTGGTCATTTTAGTAGCTTGACTTAGTATCTAGTGATCCTGATCTGGCAGTATTTATAAGTATGACGTGGATATGGTTATTATTGATTATCTAAATGGTCTCATTGCTCATAATTAGAAGCTCTTGTTTTATACTCATTGGTTTTACCCTCTTAGGAGTGTGGACATGATCATTCCCACCTTTATGGCTTGCTAGCTTAGGCATCACCTTCACTTTCCCATCCATCAGTTATCTCTCCCTTTTTGGCTTTCCCCCCGACTTACACCTCAGCCTATGATATGGAGGACTTCCCCACTTTTGCCTCTGTGTTGGATAGCATCCCTGTTAATTTGTGTCTCGGCTCTGAGTTGGCAATAGAACTTACCGAAGCCTTGATCCTTCTGGGCCAGGAGTACCCGCTGGTGTTGGTTCCTGAGCTTAGGTGAGTTGGATTTGATACCTTGATCACTCTAGTCGATTGCCCTAATGTTTGGCCTTGATTGTAGAGAATCCCCCTAGTTGCTTGAGTTGTGTTGGCTAAAACCTGAAGCAAATTGTACTACCATCATTACATGCATATGGAAACTATTATATTATCTTTTATGCAAGCCCGTGGAAACAAATAAAACTGTGCTTCTCAACACAATGAAAGAGGACTATGGAAATTGAAATGTTAAAGCACCCTGGATGCAAGCTGCGATTAGTTGTGCTTCTAAGCACATGCAAAATCCAAAAAGGATCATAAAGGAAGCAGTGGTTAAATGTATGCTAAATCCAAAGACTGTTGGCCAGAAATTAAATGTAATGATTAATTCCTCATGGAGCGTACGGGTTGTGATGTGAGATGGAGTAAGGGGCAGCTAATTCTAAGTGTCCCCTAGAACCTCAAGTTACGGTTAGCTGGTCACCCAGCCATGGCGGTTCTATAAAAGATCCTCACGGAGCTGCTTTAGCTTGGATGTGAGTTGTAGACATTTGCCAAGGTTGAATAAGCACTTCTCTGAACAACTTATTCCATTTGTGAGACACTGCCATTCCCTGTGTGTTTATTATCCGGCATATGCTTAAGTGTGTATTCCCTTTCCCTTATCCAAAGTATCACAGTGTTGAGTCAGTCAAGTCATCCCCTTATCCTAGCCTTGCATTCTTCACCCTCACCCCTTGCTAGCAAAAGGTTCATGTCTACAAAATGAGTATATTCCTGAGGTTCTATTTTGAGTAAATGATTATTTAAACTTGTATTTGGTATAATTATCTATTAATTGCCAGTGAAATGATGCTTAATACTTTAAGTCTTGCTATTAGAATGATTAACAAAGCATGCTTTAACCATTTGCACTTGCAGCATCAGGCATTTCTTGCCTAGGTCATATTTTGGTCAATCTTGACCTAGTTTGACTAGGTCAACCTTGAGATCTGTGATGAGTTGGACTAGTGATGTTATATGATGATGATTTATGATTCTGTGATACACCTTTGATGATTCCATACAGTTGACACAGATGATCATACAAGTTGCCACATGGTGTATGGGTACTCATCTCTAGTAGATTTAGACCTTCTGAGTCCATTGAGGCACTCAGTTATCAGTTACAGGCACTCCTGGTGATGATATGGTCAAATTTCCACTTTTATCCAGTTTTTCCATGCAGAAATGGCATGTCTAGCAATTGCATTGATCTAGCACGTTTTCCTAGGGTACTACAAAGGAGATAGGGGGTCCAGCCACTTGTTATTACCATATTACCCCATCTCCAGACATGTTGGTGCAGTCAGATTTGTGTCTGGGACACCAGGCAGAGAGCTACAGGCATTTTGATGATTTTCCGGTGGTTTTCTAAGGAATAAAAATGGGATCAATTGAGGCAATTGAGGCAAGGTTTTGGCATGAGGTTTGTTCAGAGGTCATTTGTGATGCATCCCACTCCTTCTAGATCAGCTTGTAGCATTCAGTGGGGTCCACACACTCTTAGGGTTGTTATTTGATGTATTATTCTATCATTGAGGGGGCCACGATTTGGTCTTTTGGTCACTTTGACATGTTATTGAGTCATATCTTATGTTATTGTGCCATGGGGTGATGCTAGTGAAGGACATGAATACTTCCTAGCCCCACCATGTGCTTCTACACTTGTCCTAGTCATCTTTTATGTGGTGTGACCCCCCCTAGGGCCTCCTTAGTGAATGCGCACCCCCTCTTAGTGAGTTGATCCATGTATTATTGTTCCAACACATCATAGTCGTTGATTATATTGTATCTATCTTTTGATCTCCACCACTCGTTCATAAAGTGGTTAGGGTTTTGGTCTCCCTCATTCCTATTCAAGGAAGAGACCCCCCTATTGTAAAGGCATCTTTGGGCTCTTGAACACTTTGAATAAAATACTATTTTTGCAAATCTACTTCTCTGGCTTTGATGGATGCGCTTGCAAGTTGAATATACAATCTTTTCTCTGTGTTATCATTGTGGATCTAGCTTGTTCAAACATTTTCTCTGCAGGGAGGTCGTGTGGTAGAAGAGGAGGGCGAATTGAAGAGGGCGCTATTGTGGGGAAACCCCATATCTCTCTCTCGGATCAACCTTTGTCTCAGGGAGTATCTTTATTGTATCTTCGTGACATATTTGATGCTTCTTGTTTCATCTTTTCTTTCGTATAGTCATTTTCATGCTTGATCGATTCTCATATAGATCATTTTTGGTAGGGAAGGGTGCACTATTCTCTCTGGAGGGATAGCAATTTCACTTGGGGAAGTTGGATCTCATTCTTGATTGCCTCACTTGGGAAGGATTATCAATTTGCAAGGTGGCCGCAAGCTTTTGAGATAAGATCTACAAGGTACGTATATATTTCCATGCATTTTACCCATTGGTCACTTCAAACCCTCATATCTTAAAACCCTAGCTTTTAGATCTGATAGATATGGTGATTATCTGGGCTTAATAATTAAAACCCACCTCATAAATAATTAATAAACCTTGAAGACCAAATTTGGTGGGAATCCGAGTCCATTTACCCCTAGATCTAAGGCACTGGGCCTCTCCAAGGGAGGTCCCACTTGTGGGTGAGTGAGCATTTTCCAGATCTATCATCTAGGTGTTGCTACGTTTTCTTCAAAACATCAGATCTATAGTTTAGCCACCCTTCTAGTGCCATTCCTCTTTTAATTTTACCTTGTGGGCCCCATTTCACTCATTTTCCATAATTTAAGGGTGGGCCCCATTTGGTTCTTCTTGATTGGCATTAGATCTATCTAGATCTATTCATGTAAACTCATAAGTGGCATATTCATTCCTTGGTTGAGCATTTGTCCCTTCTATAAGCCTCCTTAACCAAGCCCTAACTCCATTTGTCCACTTATATTCCCTAGATCTAGATCCATTCACTCTTGATCTCTCTCTTTTCACTTTCACATTTCCCTAAAAGGTCTTGAGTAGGTTCACTAGCCTCTTTTGGTTAGCTAGGGTGCCCCCCTTGGTCATGCATTGTCTTGATCTAAAGTGAAGAGTGCCTCAATTAACGTGACAACCATTTATCCTTGGGAATCGTGGCTCTCTTGGGTCACCTCTTTAGTTGTTTAGTTGTCCAACACCTCTACCATCCTGGATAGGATCAACTTTTGGGACAACTACAAGTTGTGTGGTAACAAGAATGTTACAATATTTTTGGTGATCCAGATAATGATCCGAGGGATGTGAATATCCCAGAGACGGAAGGAAGTCGAAAGTTGGAGGGCCCTGAGATCAAGACTAATAAATTCTTGCAACCGCTGAAAACAAAGAAGGTAAATATTGGATAAAGTGAAAATCCTAAATTTGCTAATATTGGTGATTACTGGGATGATGAGACTGTAGGAAAGCTTACCGACCTACTACATGAATATCAAGATCTATTCCCTACAAAGTTTTATGAGATGAAGGGTATTGTTGGTGACCTTCGAGAAATGAAAATCCCATTAAAACTTGAGGCAAAGCCAGTTAAACAGCGACCGTACAGATTGAATCCTAAATATAAGAAAAATGTGAGAACGGAGCTCGATAGAATGCTCGACGCAGGAATCATTGAACCTGTCGAAGAGTTTGAATGGATAAGCATGATGGTCGTTCAAGATAAGAAGACGGGTGAAATACGAATTTGTGTAGATTTGAGGAAGTTGAATGATGCCTACTTACATGATCCATTCCCATCACCTTTTACAAACGAAGTCCTAGAGAATGTGGGAGGCCATGAAACTTACTCATTCACGGATGGATTTTCGGGGTATCATCAAATTAAAATTGCTAAGTGGTGAAAGTTTTTGAACCCCAACCCGGTTTCAAGTTTTTAAACTTTTCTGCATGTAGTTTAATGCCCAAACCCCAACATGCATATACTTCACATATAAAATTTTATTTTTGCTCAAAACACATGAAATTCTTTCAACTTAAATAGCTCGGAAAAATTAATTTTCAGCTTAATTTTTCTTACTCGGAAAATTATAACAGCCATGCACATAAAAATTTGACTCAGTATTTTTGACCAAAATGGTCCAGGATAAAACCCCTAAGGTAAAACCTGATGTGGGAGAGAGATATTTTTTCTTCAGATAAATTATACCAAAAAAAATACAACAGTACTTATCTCCTTTATTTCCTTCTCGAAAACTATGCCAGCATCTCACTAACAAATTGCTATACGGATTCCTTGAAAACTGTGTTGTACAACTACCTTGAAAACTGTATAGTACAATCTCACACGTGCGAATAGTTTCCTTAATTTCTATGCTTGTACGGACTGCATAAAATCTATACCTTCTGCCCCGAAATTTGTGCCTGTACAGATTGCTCAAAATCTATACCTGTTGCCTCAATTTATGTGCATGTGCGAACTGTAATAAATGCAGTACGACTACCTTGAAATCTGTGCATGTACTTCCTCGAAATTAGTGCTTAATTTTTGTTGTACAGTCTTCTAGAAATGTGTACCCATCACCTTGGAAATCGTGCCCAGCCAAATCTTCTTGATTTCTGTGCAAGCCTTTGTCTCATCTCTCTCCAAATCGACCTCTCCTCTCTTGCTCTTCTCCTCTCCAAAACTAATGGAAGCAAAAGTAAATATTGAATTAGGTTTTCCTTTCCCTAGCCTTTTTGTTTGAGCAACCTCCATCTTCAAATCCAATGGTCAAGATTAAAACATAACCAAATGAGATCTAGGGCCTAGATTAAATCTCACTTTTCTCATTAAAAAGCATTTACTCACTTTTTAAATATTAAATGAGACATTAATGCTCACCCACTTTTTAATTCTCATTAAAGTCACATTTAAAACTTTATAACTCAACTTTATTTTATAAAGTGACTTTATAATTATAAAGTCAATCTCACTTTATAAAATATGCTAGGGACCACAATTAAAGTGTTCTTGTCCACCCCAAGGCAACACAAGGTGAACAACACTTCCTTGGTAAATTTTCGACACTCCCTCTTACCGAAGAAGGTGTTCTTCACCACTCCCATCTTGTCTCTAAAATAAATATGATTTCCTCTTCCCAAAGACTTTGTGAGAATGTCTACCACCTGCTCATCAGTAGAAATGTACTGCAACTCAACAGAGCTCCTCTCTGAACATAGTCCCTAATGAAGTGATATCTGATCTCAATATGCTTTGACCTATCATGAAATACTGGATTCTCAGAGAGCCTGATGCAACTCTGATTATCACAATGTATAATTGTAGGCCTCAGCTCCTGAACAAATAAGTCTACCATCAACTTGCAAAGCTACAATGCCTCGCAACAGGCCTGACTGGATGCCATGTACTCAGCCTATGCAGAACTCAAAGCAACGAACTTTTGTTTCCAACTGAACCATGACACAACTCCCAAGCCCAAACTGAAACAACAATCGGAAGTGCTCTTCTAGTCCGAAGCACTGCCTGCCCAATCTGAATCCGTGAAACCAACGAAGCCCACTCCATCTGACCTCCTGTAGTCCAGACCATAATCTACTGTCCCTAACTCAAAGCAACGGACTTTTGTTTCCAACTGAACCACGACAAAACTCCCAAGTCCAAACTGAAACAACAACCGGAAGTGCTCTTCCAATCCGAAGCACTGCCTGCCCAATCTGAATCCGTGAAACCAACCAAGCCCACTCCATCTGACCTCCTGTAGTCCAGACCATAATCTACTGTCCCTGCAAGATATCTCAAAATGTGTTTTGCAACAGTCCAATGCACTCTCCTAGGCTCCACCATGAACTGACTGAGAGTGTTTACCGCAAAACTCAAATCTGGTCTGGTGTTGACCAAATACATCAATGAACCTATAAGCTGACGGTACAAAGTAGGATCAACCAACTCTCCCTCAAAAGCATGAAGCTTCGTCCAGTTGGTGATCATGGGTGTGGACATGGGTCTGCACTCCTCCATCTGAAATCTCTTCAGAACATCTGCAGCATATTTTCCTTGCCCCAAGAAAACATGTCCATCCTCCTGCCAAATCTCCATCCCCAAATAGTAATGCATCATCCCAAGGTCGATCATCTCAAACTCTAAAGCAAGATCTTTCTTGCATGCTTCAATCAGGTGCTTTCCTCCTATAATGAACAAATCATCAACATACAGCAGAAGAATGAGCAGATCACCTCCAACCACAATGAAGTATAGGTTGGGATCAGCCCCACTCTTCTGAAACCCAATCGAAAGCAAATATGAATCAATCCTCGAGTACCAAGCCCGAGGGGCTTGCTTCAAACCATATAAGACCTTTTTCAGCCTGCACACATGAGACTCCCTCTCATGTATCTCAAAGCCCTGCGGCTGCTCCAGATATACCTCCTCCTATAGAAAACCATTCAGAAAAGCGGTTTCCACATCCATCTGATGAATCCTCCAACCCATCTCTTCAACAATGGAGATCACTGCTCTGATCTAAGAAAATCTAGCAACTGGCGCAAATGTCTCATCGTAATCAACTCCCTCAACTGTGAGAACCCTCGTGCTACAAACCGCGCCTTGTACTTCTCGATGATGCCATCTGCAGCATGCTTGATTTTATAGAGCCACTTGGAAGTCACAACTGACTTCCCCTCCGGTCTCGGAACAATCTCCCACACACCATTCTTCGTGATGGAATTGTACTCTTCCATCATGGCATCTCTCCAAACCTGGTGTGTGGATGCCTCCTCATAAATAGTAGGCTCGGACTCACGCAAGCTGGTCACAACTGCCATGTAACTGGAAAACCTCTCTGGTGTCCTGCTCTCTCTGACCTCCCTCCTAGGTGGCCCCACAGAATCCTCAACTTCCTTCACAAGATCCTTAAGCCAACTTGGTTTTCGTTTCTTGGAAGTAGCTTCCTGTGGTAAGCCCTCCTCATGAACCTCCTCATCTGACAACTGACTCCCTAAAGAAGTACCTGTGGCCTGAGATCCTATACCTGGAGAACCTGAACCTGTACTATGTGTACCTGAATCACATGAAGGTGAAACCTGTGAACCTGTGATCCGTGAACCTGTCCCTGTACCAAAAATCCCTATAGACTAAGTACATGAACCTAATGAACCTGTAACATGTAACCCAGTTACCCCCAAGACCTGTGACCTTCTGCCCTGACTCACTGAACTTTGAGATGCTGTCACCTGTGGAGTCACAACCTGCTGCTCCACCATCTCTGAAACATAAGACTTCCTGAAGGCCCGCTCCTCCTCAAATCTCACCTCCCTCCTCACCGCAACTTTCCTCTGTGCAGGAAGTTATAAGAGGAAGGCCTTTGAAGTCTCATCATAACCAACAAAGATGCCTTTCTCTGTCGCGGGCTCTAACTTTGTCCTCTTCTCAGAAGGGACATGAGAATATGTAAGGCATCCAAATATACGGAAGTGGCCTATCTCAAGCCTCTTCCCGGTGAACATCTCCTTAGGAGTTTTACACCCCAATGCACGGTGGGACTCTTGGTTTGCACATAAACAACAGTACTACAGGCCTCTGCCCATAGAAAGAAAGGAAGACTTTGATCATGCAGCATGGCTCTAGTTGCTCCCACTATAGCTCTGTTCTTCCTTTCGGCAACTCCATTCTGCTGTGGAGTATATGAAACTGTCAACTACCTCCTGATGCCCTCCTGTCAACAAAACTCATCAAACTCCTTGGAGGTATACTCACCCCCATTATCTGACCTATGTGCTTGAATCTTCCTTCCTGTTTGGTTCTACATAAGAGCTTTGAACTCTTGGAACCTCTTCAAGACTTCCTCAGACTTCTTGTTTCTCAGGCAGTAGATCTAGGTCTTCCTGGAGTGGTCGTCAATGAAACTGATATAATACTCAAATCCTGTCAATGAAGTAGAAGACATGGGTCCACATAAATCAGAATGAATCAAATCCAGTACTCCACTTAATCTAGTATCACTGCTCGGAAAAGCAGTCTTGGTGTACTTTCCCAAAGCACACCCTCTACACACACCACCCTGCTCTGTGCTGAACTCCGGTAAACCTATAGACATCTCCCTCAGCAATCTCAAAGTTGAATGATGAAGGTGGGCCATCCTCTTGTGCCACAACTCACACATCTCGGTGCTATTGCCAGTGTGGGCCAATGCATTTTGAGGTTGGAAGAGAAGCTTGTACAGTTTTCCCCATCTAACTCTAATGGCATATGAAGTAGATGGTCCTGCTGCTTTGGGAAAAATATACACTTTCCCATCTAGGACACATACTCCAAAACCCCTGTCCTCAATAGTGGAAAATGAAACAAGGTTCTTCTTCAGCCCGAGGACATACAAGACATCCCTCAATATCATGGACTACATAGACTCCCTCCTAAAGGTAATAGTCCCTCACCCAACTGCTCTCACAACCGTGTCATCACCCAACACTACCTCAAGACTCAAGCCGGGCTCAATCATCTTGGTGGACACATCTCGAACACCTGTCATATGGCTCGAAGCCCCACTATCAATGTACCAAGTGGAAGTAGTGGTGGTAGCACTCAACGAATGACCAACCAATAAAGAATATTGGATCTGGTCCTCCACATCACTGTTGGTGATAGATGTCCTCTCTATACAACCAACATAGAGAGAAAACTCTCCCTCAAAACGTGACGCAAAATCATCAATATCTGTTGCTGCTATCGTTTGTTGTCCCTTCTTCTTCTTGTTCAGAAATTGTCCAACATAGTGTCCAAACTTCTGGCAAGCAAAGCACTTGACTTTGCTCATGTCTTTCTTTTGCTCACCAGTGTGTTGTTTGGCCCCACCCCTAGAACCCTTCTTGAACTTCTTCTTCTTTCCCTTTGCGGCCAATGCTACATTATCCTCATCCTCCCTGTTATGTGATGAACTACCCTATATGTAACCTTTCTAAGTCTCCTCCTGTATGAAGTCGTCCCAAAGACGATCCCAAGAAGGCATATGCTCACGAGCAACCACAGTCTGTACGAAGACACCCCATGGCTGTGTCACGCTAATTAAGGTTGTTCGTACCAACTCACTGCCCTATACAACCTCCCCAACAGCTGCAAGTTCATCTCTCACCTGTGTGATCCTAGTAAGGTAGGATGCCATGCCTTCACCCTTACTCATGTGAACACTCTTCAACTTTTCCCTCAACACCATCTTCCTGTTTTCATTCGAACTTTGGTGAAGATTAGTTAAAGCTGTCCACATCTGAAAGGCATGAGCCTTCGCTGAAATATGTGGGATCACATGATCCTTCACGGCATCAAGAATGATCCTTCTTGCTTTCACATCCTTTTTCATAAAGGCTGCCCTATCTGTAGCATCAGTAGGAACTGCAATTGGGTTTGTTGTTGTATTGTGCACTATTTCCCATAGTTCATTCTCCTCCAGTATCAACATTATCCTAGCCTTCCATGGGCTAAAATTTGCAGCCCCATCCAATCTGTCCTCTAGTCTCAGTCCAGTGACCATGACTACAACCTATACCTGTTCTTCTCAAAAGAAATCTGTTCAAGAACCTGTTCTTCACAAACCCTCTTCTTTCTCAAATCTGAAATTTTTCTGAGTGCTTTATTTCTGCTCTTTACCAATGCTCTGATACCATGAAAGTTTTTTAATCCCAACCCAGTTTCAAGTTTTAAAACTTCTCTACATGCAATTTAATGCCCAAACCCCAACATGCATATACTTCACATATAAAATTTTATTTTTACTTGAAACACATGAAATTCTTTCAACTTAAATAACTCAGAAAATTAATTTTCAGCCTAATTTTTCTTACTCGAAAAATTATAACAGCCATGCACATAAAAATTTGACTCAATATTTTTTACCAAAATGGTCCAGGATAAAACCCCCAAGGGAAAACCTGATGAGAGAGAGAGATTTTATTTCTTCAGATAAATTATACAAAATAAAATACAGCAGTACTTATCTCCTTTATTTCCTTCTCGAAAATTGTGCCAGCATCTCACTGACAAATTGTTGTACAGATTCCTTGCAATCTGTGTTGTGTGGCTGCCTTGAAAACAGTGTAGTACAATCTGACACGTGTGAACAGTTTCCTTGATTTCTGTGCATGTACGGACTGCATACAATCTGTACCTTATGCTTCGAAATTTGTGCTTGTACGAATTGCTCAAAATCTGTACTTGTTGCCTCGATTTATGTGCTTGTACGAACTATAATAAATGCAGTACGGCTGCCTCAAACTCTGTGCATATACTTCCTCGAAATCTGTGCTTACTTTCTGTTGTACAGTCTTCTAGAAATTTGTGCCCATCACCTTGGAAATCGTGCCTAGCCAAATCTTCTCGATTTTTGTGCAAGGGTTTGTCTCCTCTCTCTCCAAATCGACCTCTCCTCTCTTGCTCTTCTCCTCTCCAAAACTCATGGAAGCAAAAGTGAATAATGAATTACGTTTGCCTTTCCCTAGCCTTTTTGTTGAGTAACCTCCATCTTCAAATCCAATGGTAAAGATTAAAACATAAACAAATGAGATCTAGGGCCTAGATTAAATCTCACTTTTCTCATTAAAAAGCATTTACTCACTTTTTAAATATTAAATGAGACATTAATGCTCATCCACTTTTTAATTCTCATTAAAGTCACATTTAAAACTTTATAACTCAACTTTATTTTATAAAGTGACTTTATAATTATAAAGTCAGTTTCACTTTATAAAATATGCTAGGGACCACAATTAAAGTGTTATTGTCAACCCCATGGCAACACAAAATGGACAACACTTCCTTGGTAAATTTTCAACAAGTAGGATCGCCACAAGGCCACATTTGCGACTAAATGGGGTTGCTACCAGTACATAGTGATGCCATTTGGTCTTAAGAATGCACCAGCTATCTTTTCTAGAGTTGTGGTCACAGCTTTCAAAGAGTTCATCCATAAATTCCTGGAGGTATATTTTGATGATTGGACAACAGTCTATGGACTGCTGAAGAATCACATTCAGAATTTGAGATTGATGTTGGACCGTTGTAGATAGTATCAGATATCCTTGAATTTGAATAAATTCAAGGATATTGCTCGGTCATGTGGTTTGCAAACAAGGTCTGCTGGTAGATCCTACTAAGATTGCCATCATTGTTGATTTGCCACCACCAACCTCAGTACGATAATTGAGAACTACCTTGGGCCATACAGGGTACTATAGGAGGTTTATTAAAGGATATGCGCAAATCACGGCGCCAATGGAGAAGTTGTTGAAGAAGGATACTAAATTTCAGTGGAATAAAGAATGTCAACAGAACCTCAACACATTAAAAGAAAAGATGGTGATTGTGCCTATTTTAGTGTTCCCTGACTGGAGGAAAGAATTTCATGTTCAGGTTGATGCCTCATCCATTGCGTTGGGTGCAGTTTTGGCTCAACCAGGAGAGGGAGCTATCGATCATTCGATTGTATTTGCTAGTAGGAAGTTATCCACTACAGAAAGAAATTACACTACGACAGAAAAAGAAGGGTTAGCCATGGTTTATGCGTTGCAGAAGTTCATGCACTACCTCTTCGGGGGTCACTTTAAAATGTTTACTAATCATTATGCTTTAAGGTACTTAGTTAACAAGCCAGTGTTGGGGGGGAGAATCTGTAGATGGCTCTTATTATTTCAAGAATATGATTTTGAAATCATAGTCAAACCAAGAAGGTTAAATGCAGGACCTAACCATCTGTTGAGGCTGGAAACACAAGAAGAGTCGATCAATTTGGATGATAACCTCCCAGATGCGCGGTTGTTTTCGATCAGCATGGTAGATGAATATTTTGAAGATATTGTAACCTTTTTGGCAACAGGAATGACACCGATAAAGTTGTCTGTCAATCAAAAGAAACACTTAGTTGTCAAGGCATCGGATTATCAATAGATAGCAAGTTAGTTGTACAAGTTGGGACCAGATGAAGCATTAAGGCATTGCGTTATGAAGCATGAGTGACCAATGATTTTGGTTGAAGCTCATGAAGGAGTCACAGGAGGCTACTACGCAGGAAAAGCCATGGCTCAAAAGATACTGCAAGCAGGACTCTGGTGGCCCGCCCTCCATAAAGATGCTAAGGAGTATTGTCGATCTTGTGATATCTGTCAACGAACAGGGAAACCATCTAGAAGGGATGAGATGTCGTTAGTACCACAAGTTACTTTACAAAAATTCGAGAAGTGGGTTGTTGACTTTGTGGGCCCACTTAATCCCCCCTGCAAAGAGATTAGGAGCATGTTATATTATAACCACGACAGATTACTTGACCAGGTGGGCTAAAGCTGAACCAGTGAAGGATTGTAGTGCTACAACTGTTGTGAAGTTCTTGTTTCAAAATGTAGTCACTAGATTTGGTTGCCCACGATTCTGCTGAGTGATAAAGGATCTCATTTTGTTAATAAAACTATCGAAGCACTGCATATCATCCACAAGCTAATGGGATTGTCGAAGCCTTTAACAAGATACTGGAACATGCTTTAACAAAGGTTTGCAATGTGAACCGCGACGAATGGGACTTAAGAATCCCCGCAGTTTTGTGGGCCTACAGGACAATGCGTAAGAAGTTAATGGGCCAGACAACATTCAAGCTAGTGTATGGTCAGCAAGCTGTCATGGCCATGGAGAACATAGTGCCAAGTTTGAGGGTTGCTGCATTCACGGGTATGTCGGACACTGGTGCTGTCGAGGAGCAGTTTTCGCAGCTACCACAGTTGGAGGAGCATAGACTCACAGCAGGATTTCAACAACAAGTCCAAAAGGATCAAGAAAAGGCATGGCATGATCGGAACATCACAAGAAAGCAGTTTCAGAGAGGAGATCTAGTACACCTTTTATTCCAGTAAGTTTTTAAAGCATCCAGGTAAGTTAAGAACACATTGGTTGGGTTCGTATGTCATTAACTTTATCACAGAAGGAAGTGCTATACAATTGCAAAATTTGCATGGAGAAATCCTCAAGGGCTTGGGTCAATGGAAGCCAGCTGAAACCTTATAGGGACGGTCGCAACTTCTTGCAGTAAAAGTATTTGTATATATGCTTGGAAAAAAAGAAAAAAATTCTAAGGTTTGTTTTAAGTCGTAGCTTGGATGTTTGTCGAAGGAAGAGTGTGTACATATCATA
Source organism: Larix kaempferi (assembly GCA_027924585.1). Classification (NCBI taxonomy): domain Eukaryota; kingdom Viridiplantae; phylum Streptophyta; class Pinopsida; order Pinales; family Pinaceae; genus Larix; species Larix kaempferi. Next base: position 3,188,810 of record BSBM01000792.1, read on the forward strand.
GTTAACTATATCGATGTATTTGTCATGATAGGTCAAGAATTGCCATATTGTTATAGCATGTGATGAAAAAGGTGACTTGATTATTCATTTAAACCAGCACGCATAAGTAAAAGGCCGAGAATAACATCTTCTTTTTTGTATATAGGGGAATCGGTAACTAGTTCGGGTGTCACCGAGGAGACCAGGGATCCATCCTTATCGCTGCCACTATAACCCCAGGTCCACTACACTCGCCCGCAAGACATAGTGAACAATTTAAACCGGGACTCGAACCTAGGCCGAGGCTGAGAATAACTTTAAAACATTGCATTTATGGAATCGAAAAGGTGGAGGCCCTACAAAACGAAGCAGTGAAGGTCTCTGATATTATTAAGGCCGAGCTTGAAGAAATAAAGAAAACAACTCAATTAGTTGCAGAGGAAGTGCAGACTGGGGTAACTGCACGGGTAGTTACGGCCTTGGAAGAGCATGCTACGAAGGTCAAACAGATTGCTAAGTCGGTGGTAGATACCTATGGACAGTTTGTGTCGGAGTAGAAAGCACCAATGGAACAGACCTAAAGTGGCTTGAAATGAGCCACATGTGAGTGTTGGGGGCCTATTGGGCCAGGTTACAGGTATAGTTTTGGGGTAAAGTTTTGCGAAGTTTTGGTGTGAATAGGGCCATGGTGAAGTGGTCCGACAAAGAGAAGTCAACTTCGACGTAGCGACCGAGAATCCAAGAAGTTGAGCATTTTGACTATGTCAAGGGCGGAATTGAGTAAGTTAGTTAGGAATTTTGTCCACTTACATTTATGAGCGGAGTAGTTGAGTAGTGGAGTAGTGGGAGCGGGGCAGGCTGTGTGCGCCCTATAACTATGTAAAGGGTTGGGATTTTTGGGGTTGTTGGTGAATTAGTCAGCTAGTTGATGTTCAATCTTTTGGTGAGATTTGTTTTGTATGTCGAAGATATTGCCTGTTAAAAGGAGAAGAGTCGCATGATCTACAGGTTGTGTGCGCAGCTCCATTGTAAAAGAAGGAGAAATCTGTTAGTCATTGTAAAACATGAAGTGCTTATTTTGACTGCGAATCATGAATAAAGAAATCGCTTTCGTGGTTTTCTCCCGTTTGGGTTTCCACGTTACATCTGGTGTTTATTGTGTGTGTTTATTGTGATGATGTGTGTTGTTATCTATTTGAGTATTTTTTAATAACTGTGGATCAATATGTATGAATGGCATGTCAATGAATATAAGTCACAGTAGCTAAATGAAATATATATGCAAATCGACAAGCTGTTAAGTAATGTTTTCTGTCTAAGTCTGGAATATTATGGATGTTAGTTTCATGTCACATCCCTTCGCTACTGTAGAAACTTGGTTCCTGCAGCTCCCATAGATACCTCAAGTGAGACCTCATCTGCTTCGCAGGTGTTACCGAAAGGGCTAGATCCTTTCGGGCCGGTATCTTGGGTTTTGTTGGTATATAGTTGCGTGAACCCTAGTCCAAGTAGATCTACGCCAACAACCATGATTCTATAAAAGAGAACTGCAAAATAATCGTTGGATCAAAAATCTAAAAATGCCCATCTAACTGTCCTCCATCCCTCGTGCATGCTCCAAAATCTGCATGTGAACCCGATGCATGAAGCTGATTGCTAAAAATAGAATATTGGAAGCATGAACTAAAACTCTGCTAATAATAGCACAGGATGTGTTATCCCCCCAATACTGATCTCTAAATACTTGCCAAAACTCATACAACACAACTCTGCAAAAAGGTAAGGTTGGAACAAAGGTCTGCAACAAGGTAACCATATGACTAAGGTACTCATGAACCATCAATGCTGAATGGTAAATTCTGTAACATTTAGCTCACCCAAATGATATCCATAAACATATACTGGAAAATAACAGACAGATTTGTAAAGGCAAATCTAGTGTTAACAAGCTCCATTTTCAAACCGCTCCATATAATGAGCATAAGGATACATACTTGCACTCATTAAAGTTATGGATGAAGACTGCCATCAATCTCATTAGTAATTCAAGGGTGTACCTCATCGGACAAGGCTTTGATTTTGTTATTGATACCAAAGGAGACTGATCAATTAAAATAAAAATGGAGCTTGGAGATTTTCGAACAGATCTTAGGGACAATCCCATCTTTAAATATGCAGCAGATGGGTGGGAAACAAATTGTTATTATATTCTCCCTTTGCAAAATGTTGTTGGATCTAGATATCTATAAATGGTACAATGAAAATTGGGAGCCTTATGGATGGCATGTTGAATCATCCTGTGGACTTGGAAAGGGCTATATTTTTTAGGTGTTTGGATCCAAATAAGGGGCTTGGGCTGCATTGTTGAATGGGAATAGGATGATTGTTGGTGCCATAACTGGTATTCAATTCTAGAGAGATGAATTTTGCCAAAGTATCGATCACAATATCTATCACTTTTGGATTAAATTTTTACAAATGATGGAACAATGTTTTGTTTCTGAATGGACTATTATGGTAGGCAACCAAGTAAAACCAACGCAACAAAAAAAGGACACTAAACAAGCTAGGAAAAGTGAATTGAGGCCATCAAATAAATTCTGGACTCTTGTTCAAAGGTAAGTTGGCTCTTTGCAATAAGGCAATACTAGCTTGCATGCTAATACAAGAAAGTAACAGGTTTCTCATGGTCCTCCAACCATGGAAAAGGTAACAAAGAATACAAGGACACCAATGATGACAAAGGATCCTTCCTTTGCACAAGAATCATGTCAAACATCTTTAGATACTTCTACCAACCCCCCCAAACCCTCTTCTAGTTTTCTTTCCATGGCTAATAAATAGAGACAAGTAACAATTTTAAAGCCCTTCAGCAAGGGTTTGATGAAGAGTGCCCCTATGTTTCAGCCCTATGTTCTCCATTTTGATCTCATGCTCCTATAGCGGATCAATATTATGGTTCAACTTATATATTTATTGCATAATGATTAGTGAAGAGAATTCCATCCTACTTACCATAACAAAGGAGAAGGAATAGTGGATAGTTCTTAGATGGATTCTTCTGTAATTAATAGTTAACCAAATGTTGTTAAATCAAAATTATACATGTTAGATCAATATGGGTGTTTTGCTAGATCCATGTTTGCTCATGCCTCCACTCTTTATGATGTCCCCATGCAGCCCCTGATTCAGGTTACTTCCCCACCCTCTTCATGCTATCTATTCTCATCTCGAGATATCCAAGAGGCAATTTGGGCAATGAAAACTAGTAAAGCAGCGGATGAGGAAGGCTTCCAGGCAGAGTTCTTCAAGCATGGTCTCCACGCTCTAGATAGCTACTTGGCTGATCTCTTCAACCATGTAGTCTGTTCAAGTTTCCCGCCAACATGGTCACATCACACCATTCACCCGATACACAAATTGGGCCCCAACAGAAATCCCAACAACTACAGAACAATCATGGTAGGCCACACGTTCTCGAAGCTCTACGCCACGATCCTTCATATGAAGCTTTTTGGAGTGCTTGAAGATAGACGCCTTAGAGCAAGATGGCAAGCAGATTCAAGCCTACTCATTAGACCATTAATCACAACTTCACCCTCCCAGCTATTATGGAGGAGGCACGACACCGCTCTTCAAAAGTCTATTGTTGCTTTGTAGACTTTCGGAAAGCTTTTGATTATGTCCCTCGAGAGCTCCTATTTCACTATTTCAAAGACCCAGAGACATTGGAATATCTAAGACCCTACTAGTAGCCATTATGCGCCTATACGAGTTAGTCCTTGGTTGTCTTCGCACAAATCAGATTTTAATCGGAGTACCATTGGGGTTAAACAGGGTTTTCCCTTGTCCCCCACATTATTTGGGATCTACATTAATGAGTTCAAGAATTTTCTCCATGACAGCGATGGATGTCTCCTTCACCAAGTTTTGATATCTACTTTACATTTTGCAGATGACATGGTTCTCCTAGCCTCATCTCCAGCAGGATTGCAGAGATAGTTGGATGCCCTCGCCCTATTATGTGATCTTCGACAGCTGACAGTCAACCTTGGTAAAACCAAGGTTATGATTTAATGGGACGAAGAAAACTCTCTTGGACTTGCATTTCTCTTTTAGAGAGGAAGAGAGTGAGATAGTCAACACCCACACATACCTGGGTGTGCAGTTCTCAGGGCCCCGATTCAATCTACAACATGCCCTCCAGTCTCAAGTCAACAAGGGCTACAGATCCTTAGCCCTCCTTGAGAGACAGTGCTTTCGATACCATTTTCAAGACATCTAGTCCAAGATGTCTCTCATGGACCCCCTTATCTGACCCTATTGTGCTCTATGGTTCGGACTCTTCGGAATTCTGGGGGCCTTGTTTGCTAGAATCTGACTGGGCCTCTATCGAGAGGGTCCAAAACCTTCTCCTTCGGCACATCATCAAGCACAAAGAGCCAGTCCCCCCACACATCATCTTGGTGGAGTTTGGGGACCAACAGTTCCGACTTGAGATGGTATTCAGTCTGGTCTCTCGTTTACATCGAGTTCGAAGATTTGTTGACTCGACAAAGGGGCGAGAGAGGTACCCATTCTTGGCCTATTACTCCACTATGACTATTGCCTCTTCTAGTCCTCTAGGTTGGTCTCGGTGTTGGGTCGCAGGGGTCTCGACTCTTCTGGAGTATGTAGACATTCAAATGGATCAAATCCCTCTGTTCATATATTCCCTAGATGCTCCTGGCCGCCTTCTTCCCACCAAATAGGACTTGAACCAGGTTATCAGGGATGATATTTATTCAGAACACTTGGGTTAACCCTCAGGGCGGGTTACGCCCAAAGATGGCCTTCTATGTTGAGCACTTAGTGGAGCTAAGAGACGAACTCATTGTTTGCCAGCAGTACACCATCTTCCATTGGATGCACACTCTTCGTATCCCTTTAGGATAGTTCAAAGTAGGGTCTCACAGATTGCGAGTAGAGGTCGATCACCAGATTCAGCGGTAGGATAGGATCTGCCTCTACCACCTTAAGGAGATTGAGACCAAGGAGAACTTCATTTTTCTCTGCCCATTTACTACGAGATCAGAGGAATATTTGAGTCCCAAACTCTCTCCAATTTCTTCAAATTCCCAAATCAGGGATGTTTGGACCTTTACATATAGGAGACTTTCTGGCTTCACTCTTAGTCCATCTGGCCACCTTCAAGACCAGCTTCCACCCAGCGTATCACCTCCTTTTTTATGGTGCTCTCTTCTGTCCAGGGCACCTAGAGACAAACCTGTAATGGCCCGAGCCACAACCCAGATCAATAGGGCCTCGGAGGACCACCCACACTTCACAGAAACCTCAGCAGCATTGCCAATCCAGATCTCACCCCAATAATCAACGAAGATCATCCAAACTCCAGCGATGGGCCTCCCCCTCCTTTCAGCAGCATAGTTTGTCATCCAGATCCCTTCTCGGCACTTCCTCTACTCAGTCCTCTATCTTGAGCTTCTTCCATTCGGCCTCAGATGTTAGGGGTAACAAATCCAACATATTGTGAGACACACGTTGCATTAGCTATTGCTATCTTCCAGATCCAGTTCTAATATTTGACTGAATTGTTCATCTTTCTCCCCGAGGGGCCTCCCAACCTAGAGCCTGGAGATTGTTTATGCATGATTTAGTTCATTTTTGCTTTCTGCATACTATTTCTTATAGGAGTCGTTTTAGCGCTCCCAGTTTGTATTGACATCATTGTAACCAACAATCCATTTGAACTACTTTAGTGGTCACTTATAAGACATTAATAAAATTATCTTATCTGTTTACACTCCAAAGGATCCAAGTACATGAAATCAACAATGGGAATGAGATGATTTGTTCTATTTACACTCCAAATGATCCAAGTAGACGAATCCAATTAAGGGAATGGATGTCTCAACTTTCAATCATTACCAACACCCAAATGTTCCCCCAAGTTTTCGGGACACAAGAGCGTGGGAGCAAGGAAACACACATTGGGTACACGTGGAGACCACCCCCAAATTTTAATCAAATTCAAGTGGGTTGGGGGAATGTAGGGATCATAAAAATTATAAAAAAATATAAAAAATTATAAATCCTAGCAATAAATTCATCCCATGTAAATACTAAGATCATCATTGTGCAATGTAAATCAGAATCTAATCAATTAATAATACAAACACGTTACACGATTCATCATATTTGATATTTCAGTTTTGAGTATCTGATATTTGATATTTCAGTTTTGAGTGTCTGACTTTTAAATTTTCAATGTTTCACAATGTGATTGAATCAATGATACTAGTAACTACATGCACATCAAAATGAAAATACCATTTGGTCATCAATAAGTAACATTAATCTCATAAATACTGGTAATGGAGATGCTACAAATTACAATAAATACTAAAGTCTGAAATAGACACTGAAACAGAACTAGTAAATTCATATTGCTCAAACACTATAATAGGAAAGAGTCAAAGACTCAATCATTAATATATACTATATAGATTCAAAAGTTAAAACTAAAGTCTTAATTTTAAACAGTGAAAGCTAACAAGTTACAATGGACATTGAAAAGTTAAAACTAAAAGTAGCTGAAAGAAATCAACATGAAATGAGCATCATGCCATCAAGGAGTCAATGCCATTGACTCATCCTCTACATCCATTTGCTACATGAAGGCATCGGTACCATCAATGGGAGTGTCAATATCTGAATCAAAGTCACTCTCGTGAGTAACTAATAACACACCAACCAAACCATGCTACAACTCATCATGTCCATCCTCCTCGTCTATATGTGCATCATCCTTTGGATCCACATCCCATCGTGTAGCTGGTCCCATCCGATACTCTAGTGTCTTCCTATGTGCAAGATGTAGGGAACTGTACACTACAACTAGCTTCTCCACTCTCCTAGAGATAAGTCTATTCCTCTTGATAGAATGGATGAAGTTATAGGTAGAGACGTGGACCAATTCCTCTCAGTTGTGGAGGAACTAGCAATCTGTGATAACAAGCAAGTAGCAAGATGTTTGATCTACGAAGCATCATCCCCATGCATGCTCCACCAACCAACGGGGTCATCCTGGCCCAAGTCATTACGGTCATCTTTCACATTAGGCTTGTTGAAGGGACCTCTGAAACCTACAAACTAAATCCATTATCTTCAAAGTGTTTCCTTTCCTCTACATTGTACATATTTGTAATGGCAGCTCTAAATCCCAAGCGGCCAAAGGTCTAAGTGGCGGCTTCTTCTCCAAGACTTACGACTTCTCCAAACTCAAAAGATCAAATGTCAAATGATAATGGATAGGTAACAAAGGTTAAGTCTTAGGTTTTTATGCCTTAAGCTTTCAGGTTTTTATTTTTTTTTTAATCATACTTTTTTAAATTTCATTTTTTTAAAGCCGTGCATGAGAAAATCAGCAAGGGGGGCATCCAGGCGTCCCCCATTTTCGAGAGGGAGCGCCTGGGTGTCCCCCCTTACTGGGTACGCGTCTCGGGACTTGGGGAAATGTTTTCCCATGTGTTTCCCAAAGTTTTCCCTGAATGGGAACGTGGGGAAATGTTTCCCCGGGCATCCCCACATTCCAAGGGCACAGGGAACGAGGGGAACGCGCCCCTAACCCTGGAGACACATCCCCATGTAACAATGTATAGAACCATCAAACCTGTTGAAAGGTATAGTTGAACACATGGTGAGTCTATGCTAGAGATTTTGATATTGATCTTAAGCAAGCTATTATAGAAACGTGAAAGGGGTACACCTAGTCCAGTCATAAAAATGGTTTGGCTCGAGTTCATGCAAATGCAAATTTGCAAATGATAATTGTTTCAATTTTAAGCTCAAATCATCCACCCATCTTTATCACTACTACATTAGACAACAAACAAGTTATGCATCTACTTGGCCTTGTTATCGCTCAAAATTGTCCCTTGGAGAATTATCCCAAGGGTGTCGAATGATCAACTAGGGAAGGTGCCCTTGTCACCAAGACAATCCCTCTCACTTCTCAATTATTGCTTTTCTACCTCAGACGAGTATCCTAAATTTGTATCTTTAAATTCTGATTTTTAAAAGTGACCAATGTCTTAGTCAACTTGGTTGATCAAGACAAGAAGTGACGAAAACCAAGAAGAATATCTCTAATGCAATTGCAAGATTGAATCCTACCAAGATACAAATTTCAAATCTGAATCTAAAAACAACAAGGAGCAATTATAAAAAAAGAATGCTCATTCATCATAAATTGGCCATAAACCTTAAAGAAATAGGATAATTTAAAATTATGTCTTCACTAAATTAAAGTTGCTTAGCCAAATACAAGGTTTGAATAAAATCAGATCATCATCATTCCTAACCAAAGGATGCAAAGGATACAACCATGACCTACAAGCTCCTTATCTCGCACAACTCCCGCAAACAAGAAAGAGATTATATAAAGGAGTGTTAAGTATTTGATCTATGAGGACAAACTGAACATTGCTTTAGAACTCAAAAATGAAACGAAGAAAAAGAGTATGATGGATAATGGAAAGAGAAAGAAGACTCAATATAAATAGATAAGATAATTTTATTAATGTCCAACAAATGACCATAAAAGTAGGTCACTAGACTAAAAGGTACATCCAACGCAAATACAATGTGGGAGTGCAAAGGCAACGCATATATCAATACTAAAAGCAAAAGAACGCGAAAAGAGTGTTGCATAACTAAGAGTCTAGCTAAGCAAATCACTAAGTCTAACCAAAAGATACAACAGTTGTACAAGTGCAATGATACAATAGAAGGGTCGAGATCTCCTGCTCAAAGAGAGAGAGAGAGAGAGAGAGAGATGATGTCAAGGTATATAGGTTCTAATAACCAAAGGAGATGATGTTGAGGTCTGCAAGTCCTAATGACCAAGGGTGGTGGGGGGACAAAGGTACTAGCCCATTATCAAAGTCATTGAGCACATGAAAGGGAAAATGCAATGGCAGATGATGTCTTCCATGGAGTGGCAAAGTCTGAGGGTATCTGGTTGTATGATCTCAATGAGGCATAGGAATGAGGAAGCCCTACTCTCCTACCATCCAAGGTCAAACAAAAGAAACTCTAGATAGAGGCCTAGCTCCTCGACTAAATCTAGGGGGCTAGTCTATCGGTCAAGAGATGGACCAATCTGGCATTGGTCCATCTATCAGTGTGATGATGTGTGTTATATGACTTGGTGTAGCAACTCTGCAAAGGCCTCGAAGATATCAATCAATGACCCAAGGGATGAGGCTCACTACTTTATAGTTTAAAGTACCATGCTGATTTGTTAGTCACTTGTTGGTCTAATCTAACAAGGCAACTTGCAAGTATGAGATGATCCTCTTGGTACTCACAAGATGAAACGAGGCATGCAGGATCTTCGATCTATGGAAAAGTGTATCTCTCTCTCATGAAGAGAGCTAGGCATATATTGTCATAATACCCAAAGCAAGTGAAAAGGGAGCTCCCCGAGTCTCTATAAAGGCCTTACTAGCATCCTCTAATTGCATAGCAAAAAGGGCAACTAAAAATGAGATGCAACTCCATCTCTGATTCCTATAAATGACACATCCAGCAAGTCCCTTGAGATGTGGTGGTCAAGCTCAATCCGAAGTAAATGGGAACCCACCCAAACTGACCCAGAGGTATCCTAAGTGAATGCATCCAGTATCTTCATTCGTACGAGGGGAAGACAATGATGTCATCCCACAGTTACAAATAGTAATCCATCTTCAAGCTTGGGCTCTCTTGGGGTGCGATCCAAGCAACCTAGATGTACACTCTATAAATGTGCTCTCTAATGAGTCGATTCAATTCTTGTTTAGTCAGGAATAGGTGGCCTAGCATGTCTAAAGAGTACCTTAAGAAAGGTAGACGATATGGGGAGATGGTTGTCAACTAAAGAAGCCAAGAAGCCTCTAAGTACCAAATTTGTGTGCATCCTGTGGGGTAAGCTAAAGTTAGGGCCTCAAAGGAACAATGTGCTTGGTAGGGGTACCTCACTCTCTCGGAGGCCAAGTCTCGAAAGCTCTGTAATTTGTGTAGAAAGGAGACCAAAAAAGGATATCCTCATGGCAAAAGGTTGGGCTTTGAACACAACATGAACAATGGGTTGAGGGACTATACATTTACATCGGATGATGATCCTGAGAAGCAAGCTCTGGACTCTCTCAATCCCGGTCTAGTCAGTCTACAACAAACTCAATCCCCAAGTCTCTAGTCATAGAGGACCATAGGCCAAGTAATTGTCTCAAGGTGATGTGGCTTAAATGAGATGTCTTGAAATTGGTTCTGGAAACACTGTTGCTCGAGGAGGGCAAGGGAGTAATACCCTTTGCTAAGCCAATGTTGATTGCTTTGCCTAGAATTCATTTTACAATAAAAGTCTCTCCCACAAATAGAATTAAACACTCCTTTCTCCAACTGTCACTACCAAATAAATCACTCAAGGCTTCAGCATGTGGGGCATCCTCCTTTTACAAAAATAGGCACAAAGGAGTTTCAAAAATAGGCCTCAAGTGGATGCACCCTCCCTACTAGATGTATGTATGAAATTAGGATCCAAAATAGTGCCTAAGGAATGCACCCAACCTAAATGATTACATCTCTCGTTTGCAGATTGAAATAAACATCAAACATAGTGCATGATTGATGATATGTCATGTCAAAATCATGCCCAAACAGGCATAAGAAAGGCAACCTGAATCTTTGATACAAACCCTTTGACAACTACTACTCAACTCCTTGCTAATCATTTCTAAACCAGGCCTTAACAAGCAGAGATAATCCTCATGAAATTGGTGACTAATATGTTGGATGTACATAGTGAGTTGGCATGAGAAAAGGAACCAAAAGTAGAGCGAAGAATAGACAAGGTACACACCCCCTTGCATGCTGAGAATACCTCCTTGAGAACATTACCAAGACTGTGGGTAACTTACCCTCAAAGAGTGTACCTCAACTATGCATGACCGAGACAAAAAATATAAACACTAAAGTGGACTAAACTCAACTCCAGAACAGGTTCAAGGAAGAACCCAGTGCACACAATAGTGAATTTGCATGTCAAAAGAGGCCCAAAATCACTCCAAACTTAGGGCCATATTTGCTCAATAAGATAAATACAAAATGAAAAAACCAATGACCTCACTTCTAATTATAGCAACAAATCGAATTAAAAAAGCAATAATGCTTTATATAAACATGGTACTATGCTCTCTCATATCAAGGGGTGGAATGATGCTAAATGATGCCATGAGTATGCAAACCAGTACACCCAAAGGCAAGTGCTCTCTCTTTATTTGTTATTTTGCCAAAACTATCATAGGAGAAGCACTCCCCTTGGCAATGTATCCATATGCTTGAGTTAGCATAAGGAAAGCACAATATTGGGTAATTGATCATCACCTTCCAGGTTGTGATAACTCCTCAAATAGTAGTGCACAACCCACACCTGCGAGCTGCAAACTTTCTGAGTCTGTAAACTTTCAACTTAAGAATCTGTAAACTTTAAACTATCATCGCACAGCAATGCGAGCTGCAAAAGCGAAGTTTTAAAATTTCAACGGTTACGTTTGCAGATAATTTAGAAGTTGGAGTTGCGATAATACATTTCACATGCCATTTTGAAGATTAAAATCAGTTTCAAGAATTTGTAATGAGAGCAATCCCAATTTTAAGACCATCAGAAAAATCTACACTAACAAGCAAGGGTGGCCATCAAATCTGTCACTTGACCCCATAAATTTTGGATACATTAACATAATAATACATAAAACATTCCTTCTTGACATCATGTGGTGAAAGAGATGTGGTAGAACATTTGAAAATCTGTCAAACGAAAGTGTAACAAAATTTGATAAATTCTCCATTTCTCTATAGCTATTCAATGTTCCTCTTATCTAATTGCCTTTAAGAAAAGGTTGTGAAAGGCTAGATGCAAGACCTAGATGTCATGCACTTGCCCAACTTGCATGGGTGAGTTGGGGGAGCGAGGGGAGTTATTCTGATGTGATAATGGCTTGTACACGTTGAAGGGAGGGCGATTATATCCCTTTTAGTAATATAAGAATCAAGTGTAACAACCTCAAGAACCCTATAACAGATTTTAACGCTAATTAAATGCAGATTTCTAGATAAGAATTCAAAAAGAACATATTCCATCAAACCTATAAAACAAAACAAAGCATCTCATAGTCTTGGTTTGCAAAAGAAAAAAACGAGCACTGATTCTCCACATTCTCTTTTCTTGCCCTGCTACTGTAGTTTTGCAAGCCATAAGCTACAACATGGTTTTTGGGCCCAAAGACTAATTTTTCTAGCAAGCAGAGAGCGTATGAGCTCATAAATCCTGAGTACCTTAACCACTTCGTTCTCAGCTCATGGGTAGGAGGAGGAACGCGCTATCGTCTTCTCACAATGTGCTAAACTCCTTTCAAGCATTTATTCTTCCTCTCATTGCTTTATGTGGTTGATAAAACAATTCTTTATCTTTCATTTATTTGCAGTGGTGCTATGTTAAAATGTAACAGCTCTAAATCGCAGGATAGCTATAGCAGGGAATTTACGTATAACACGCTGATAACGCAATGCATCAATTAAGGCAGCATAACATGATTGGTGGTGGATAACTATAACAGTGTAAATGTAACTGTAACGTAATTGTAACTGTAACAGTGTAAATGTAACTGTAACGTAATTGTAAATGTAACTATAACGTAATTGAAAGCGTAACATAACATCAACTCTGTCTGGTTTACGTTGAGGATGGCCCATCTATCTAGCTATATTTGTATACAACTCACCTAGGATTTAGCAATCTGGCAAAGAGTGCCTACTGGAAAATCAATAAATTTCTCTTCTCCCCTTTGTGATTACTGTGCTACCTGGCAAGTACTTCAGTTACTTCATGGGCTATGAAATTAGAGACAGTAAAGGTTTAGAATCTCTGGGATGCGTTTCCTGTTTTGCAGCTAAAATGCTTGATATAATCTGGATAATGTGGATAGATTCCTCCATCATCAAGTTAAGAGCATACCTGAGAGCATAAACAGTTTTATAACGTAAGAGCGGAAGTTGGGACTTGGACACCGTTCGGGCTGCTCGAAAAAGCTAACCTGTTTAAAGTTGACGGCCGTTGTAATTTGCTATTCCAATCCCAAAAGTGGTTAATATTTGATTCCATTAAATTGATATGGCATACATGATATGGTGTTAAATAATATCAATGTTAATAACAAGATAATTTATTGATAGTGGTGGTAACTCCTTTGTGGAAACCTTTGGAGCACCATCAGGTAAACCGATGCAATGTGCACTAAGACTACACTGTGACGCGTTGTGGATAAGGTTCGGCTTGGGCCTGGGGTTCACTTGGCACGTAGGTTTGATAATGGCTTTCACACTTGGTTTGGTGTATAAGGTGTTCCGAATGACTGGTAGAATAATGAATGGATGGAAGGGCTAGGCCATAGCCCTAATTTTATTATGTAAATTATAAGCAAACCCTTCCACCCCAAAAGTCAAGCAGGGACATGGAGCTAAGCTTCGAATACGTTACCATATTAACTGGCATTCCATTTTAAGAGGAGACAGGTTGGTCTTAGAAGAAACAATTGCACACACCAAGGAGAGGACTAAGCAAGTAATGCAAAACCCAAACATTAGACAGAAGCTATCACTAGTGCAATCTTCATTGTGGAAGCAACTAGGAGAGGATAGCCCTCTGTGCATAAGTATTATCAATCCCACAGTATATATACGTGCACGGACTTATATTCACCTATGCACAACAGGAGAATAACCAACGCAGGTAGGGTGAGATAAACACACTCACAGATGGAAGAATATCCATGTGCAGACTATGAAGAGAATATCCATGCACATGAAAAGAGAAACCCCATGCAAAGGAAAGAATAATTACATGCATTGGCTAAAAGATAAACCATGCATAGTGATAGGACAAAAGGAGGAGAAACTTTGCGTGTAGAGAGGAAAGAAAAACCCAATGCGCAATCGGGGAAAATAAGGGAAACGCGCACAAGTTAGCTTAGAGACACAATACGCATGGGATATATATTATCAAAATACGCATAGACATCACATCACGATGAGCAATGTGCAAGGATGAATTTTAACCCACGTCGCAGAGGTAAAACCTCCCTCACGCCCAGACATGAAAACCAACATGCGGAGATGAGAACCCAATATGCAGAAGACGAAACCATGTGGATTGGCTTAAAATGACAGAACGAGGAAGATGTAGTTTGAGCTAATTTAACCCACATTTCAAATGGTGGCTCTATCTAAAGTTTCTCTATCCACAGGTATTGAAGTAGATATTTCCCACAATATCTCTATCTGCCTTTGCTAGTTTTCTGGTTTCTGAGAGGTTCTATCTGCCTTTGCGGGTTTTCTGGTTTCTTAAAGGTATGTCACCTGTTTAGGAGCTTTGATCCCAGAAAAAGAGGATCACCTACATGGAAGCACTGGGAAGAACAACTTAAGAAAAAATGTCAGGGTCACCCTACAAGATCTTCCAGACTAGTAAAAAAGATAAAAACGTAACTAACTACAGGGTTTTGTCAACAAAACTAGTCAAGATCTATACCAAATCAGTCAAGATTTATACCAAGTCATTCGACAGTAATATGGGTGTGCCCTAAAAAGGCACTTGCTCTGCAGCAAGAGATCTGACTTTGAACCCAAGCACCCGTCTTAAAATTTCATTTGTTAGCTCAGATCTATTGGGTGGCTATGGCCCTTAAGGCCCTGAGTATTTGAACCTACGCTCTAATACCAAATGTAGTGACCATAATAATATACAGATTTCTTGAGAAAATTCTAGAGAAAACTAGTCTATCAAGTGCATATCATCAATCAAATAATAACAGATGACTAGCAGAAATTGAAGCCTGTGAGGCTATGAAAAGAATCTTTACTTAGCTTATTGATGACCAGCTTACCAGCATGTAACACATGCAGTAGGTGGCATGATAAATGATTTGAAGAGTAATGGTTTCGAGGGACAGTATGTAACGTACAGAGTAACGGCTTGTAACACACTGAGTAAGTGATGCATTGTAATTAAGTAACGCATCTTAAGTAAGTAACGCATTGTAAGTAATCTGAGTAACGTGTTGTAACCAGAAACCAGGAAACCAGGTAATGATGCTCAGGAAGAACACAACCATTCTCAGTCCATGTCTTAAAGCACAGGATTGATAAAGGATAAATGTAACTGTACAATTATGTAACAATCTAATTGTAACTGTAATTGTAACCGTAACTGTAACTGTAACATAACTATAACACAATGGATTAACTGTAACGTAATGATAAGGCAGTGGATTAACGCATTCGAATTTGGATGGAAAGTTTGTGGGTTCGGCTCCCACTGTGGTCAGTTGTGTTTCTTCCCAAACCCGTAACACTGAAATTCGTGTACAATTTTTTTGGAATAAGGTACAGAGAGTGGGAATTCTATCAATGCATTTGAAAACAATTTTCTCCTAGCAATCGTATCCAGTATTACACTGTGGGGTGGTGCATGTGCTATGGCAAGCTTGCTGCGATGATAATCCCTTTACCGACATTATCTACGAGAAGGCCATTGGAGAAAGCATAGCCAATATCACTTGTAAAGCATTTTGTATGCAACATACCAAAACTTGAGAATTCACCACTGAGGCTGATGAGTCAAACTCTAAGTGTTGTCCAGACATTTCTGTTGTACTCCACCATCTTCATTTCCTCAATTATTTTAAGTTTTAAAGAACCTTTCACTGTATAGCTTGAACTTCGATATGCACTATTTGGCATCCCGCCTTTGAAAGCTCAATTCAAGATTATCAATCCATACTATTAGAAATTGAAATTGTATTGCGGTATCTGATATTTCTATTGCCCTGAATTAATATAATGACTAAGTTCTACAATAATTCTCTAATGTAAATGATGCTTTAATATGGGTTTATTTTGACTACTGGCCTCATAATCTAATGCCCAGTACATTTCCTGTATCACCTCTTAATCATTAATCGATTTTTCTCTTTTTCAAATCCTCTAAGCTTCATATATTTACCTAGTGTCTTTCAGTTTCAGACAAAGATGCCCAACAATAATGGAATGCTACATACTTATGCTCTTGTGCTAATCAATTTGCTCCCTTGAAAATTTTAAATCTTTTAACAAATTGGTCGCAGCAAGATTACAAGATTAATTGTAAGAAAGACTAAGGGATACCCCCTTAGGCTAAAGCACTATTCCTTTAAGTCGTAGAGCAGGTAGGTCAAAGACCTCCAATAAATTCCCTAACATAGTTCTCCTCAAGAGAACAGCTTGGAAACCAACACAGTTTATTCCAAGAGAGGGGGATTGCGCTCAAATTGCCATTTCCCCTAAATGTACAATGTACATTCTTCCTTACAGTTTCGAGTGATAACAAAAGGTAGTAAAAGTTTTACATTGCTATGCCAAATTTTCCTTATGCCCACAACCTATATTGATTATTGTATTCTCAACACCTCTGTTTATTGTCTTCTCAACACTTCATGGGTTTTGATCCGTGCCATAGCAAGTGCTACAGGTCAGACATTTCTACAGTCTGTTGATGTTCTATGTCTAGAAAACAGCACCCCCATTTGTTTGCAACAGCATTTAACCTTTGTTTTAGTACCTCACATCATTGTGCTAACAACCATAATACTAACATGTGAACAGGCAACTCTCTCAGATATAATCTCTGACCCCCTGGTGTCTACTTAGGTGTCTTCCTAGCATCATCTGAGAATGACATTTCTTGGTGTCTTGGTCTGAGGGTTGTTGGGTATTTTTTTAAATCAAAAATACTATCAAAATGTCTGACTCTGAAATCTAAAAATATGATTGATTCTAAACTCTAACATTTCTATCTGAGAAACCCACGTTAGAAGACGCAAGGAGTGCCATGAATTACCCTCTATGTGAATTAGATCTGGAACTTGTTACAAACTAAAGGAGACCCATTGATGATTGTGACGGCCTGTTGGTGGATGAATTTTGATCTATGCTACGATATCTGTGAGCACATGGAGCAGGAAGGAACCCATGAAGAAAAGAATTCCAAGACAACGATCGGCCTCTACCCCTCAAAGAGTATAACCTTATTGAAGAATGAATCTAGCATTTACATCTTGATTCAATATATGTACCCTTAGTAATATTTTATCAGATTTGTTAAGTGGTTTGGCACTTAAGGCCCCTAAGTATTTGAAACTACACTCTGATACCAAATGTAGTGACCATAATAATATACAGATTTTTAAGCACAGATTTCTTAAGAAAATTCCAAAGAAAAGTAGGCTATCAAGTGTATATCATCAAACAAATAATAACAAATGACTAGCACAAATTGAAGACTGTGAGGCTATGAGAAGAATCTTTACTTACCTTATTGATAACCAACTTACTAGTTTTGCTTGATGACTTATCTTAAGAAGTTTTAGATTTAATTCTAGTCTCGTGTACCTTAATAGATATGAAAATAAAAGGAACTCAAAACACAAGGATATACAATAAATGTTATGTGTATACAACAGGACATTGGGTATTTGGGACATAATTGTGAGGTGTATGGATAAGTCATGATGGAACATTTATGATGAAGCAATCATGATGGCATGGTCATGGTATGAACATAATGGTAATAATCAAGGCGAAGAAGTAGAAGAGACCAACAGTGATAATTTAGCATATTTAAGATACCTTTAGAGTAAGTACCACTCAAGCAAATCATTGTGAATAACAAAATGGATCTATATTGGAACCTTACTCATATTCTAGTTGGATGTTGTGATGATCCCTTTAATGTTAAAAGATGTGATTACTTATTCTTTAATGTTAAAAGATGTGATTACTTACTCTTACATGTGTTATGCACTATTGGTTATCCATTTACTAGATATATGTTAAATTGAGAATCAAGATAAGAGTATTTATGAGGTTATGCAATTTTATGATTAGTACATGGTCCCATCCCACATATGATGATATAATAATGTCCAATGGTATGCATATGGTTATACTGCCTAATGGTTTCATGGTATGATTTGATGGCAAGTGATACTTGGTTATGATGCTTATTATTTCATGCGGATGACATTTGAAACTCAGTTTGATACTTACTATTTCATGTTGACATCTAGCTTGTGAAATGCTATTGTTCATGTTGATATTCAATGTGGTGCTTAATTGCGTAATATGTTGTTAATTCATGATGGCTTATTATTTTATGATGGCATCACATAGCATAAGGGCTTCAGTAAAATGTTTAATTAAAACTTGGTTATGAAACATATTTTACCATTATGATGGCTTATGATGCACTCTATTGCAAATATCGACATGTGATGAGGCCTTCGTGAGCATACGTGATTCATAATTGATTTCATGAATTCTTATCATGTTGAGGAAACAGATACTAATCACTGTTCACTTGTGGTGAGTGGAAGTTTGTTTCAGGTTATCCACTCAAAGAGCCTAAAGAGGCTAATCATTATAAGATTTCGTGGGTGCCCATAACCACAAAAGAAAGGACATTACAAACACCTTATGGGTTGTTGACACACTCCACAATTAACTCTATGCCAACAGTTCTTAACTCTTTTATCGGAAGTCCACGACTGGAGGTATCCTTGCCGTGGGGGAGGCATATGGAGAAGGACTTTCGATGCCTAGGGTTGGTGCCTTAAGGGTGCATAGGAAGTATAGGCCAACCTTTCGAGATGCCTGGTGTATAACGATCCTAATATCAGGATCGAGGTACCGGTAACCAAATGCCGATTAATATCAATGAGGCCCAGACTCCAGTTAAATTCCAGTGAGGCTGCACATTTACCTAGAGTTGGGAGGGTGGGTATGCCATGGTAACTTCCTAAGGAACTTTCGATGCCTACTGTATGATCCGCAGACAGGTTACAATAGAGGACCCGTGCCATAGCGAGCATGACCATCTGGAGTTGGTGAGGAGGGTTATGGTGGTGGATGGTATGATTCTCAGGGAGAGGGTGAGTAAGGAAAGAAGAAATTTCACAAATGTGAACTTTTATTTTTCCTTTATTTGTTGGATTGATGTTTGAATGTGTAATGAATTAATGCACAATTGTATGATTGATTGCATATCAGACACCTAGGAAATTAATCCAAGGCATATCGTAACTTAGGGTGCCATGATTATGTTAGTGTAGGTGGGATATTTCTACGTGATGGCTGCATGTATAAATCTCTCATCTTCACAATAGTACTAGCTATATATATTACCTATTATCTACATGATTGATCGAATACATCTTTGTATTTGTTGCTATGGGGTTATAACTTCGGGACGAAGTTTCCTAAAGGGGGGGGTATGTAACAACCCAACATTAGACATTAGTGTATGGTACATGGTAATGGTAAAAATGTCAAGAAATATATAAACGAATTAAAAATGAAAATGTGCATATTAACTTAAATTAGGTGCGTGAGTGACAAGTGTGTCATGCATGCAAGAAGTATGAAATTGAATAAAATATGGAAATCAAGTAATAAAAGGGGGCAAGACCAAGACAAAGGGGCTCCAGTCTTGCTAGTGGATTTTAGGGTTTCTTGCTTGATGTGTCGGTTTGGCTCATGTGTGTGTCCTGTTAAGAGGGAGTATAAGGAGGAAGAGAGTGGAACTCTGATCATGATGGATGGAGAAATAGTGAAAAGAGATATGGTATACCTAGTCTGACATAGTGTTAATTGTTGAGGGCTCGGGAGCCTCAACCTTTTTGGTTGGGGGTTGGTTGGGTGGAGAGTTGTCCCCCAAGCTGTTGTTGCAGACAGAGGAGCTAGCAGCTTGACAGCCCAAGCAGGACAAGCGTTGCATCCAAACTAGTAAGTTGGTCATCATACGGTAAGTAAAAATTCTTCCTAAGATACCAGCCATAGCCTTTTAGGCCAAAGTGTCCCATGTTATTGTATCTGACATGGACACGATGATATGTGTCAAACATGTGTTTTGATCGTGTCCTTTTTTGGGACAAGGACAAAACATGTGTCTGACACAGTTATCATCATGTCCCGACCTGCACACACCGTGTCTCGAAAACAGGACACGTATCTTTCATTTTCTATCATTTTACCTAAATTTTTAGCATTACCATTAATTGTTTCAAGATGTTTGAGAGTGGTTCTAACCTCATTGGACTTCATATGCAAAAAGTATAATTTTAGATCCCATTCAGAATTCAGACTTAACAATTTTCAGGATTTCGGGATTGCAACGTTTCCAGTGGATTATATCATGTATGAGGGTATGGGATTGGCATTTAATCAAGCACATCAACCTCTCTATGTAATTTGATGTTGGTGGTGCTTATTGTAGAACTCCTCTGTCATGACCTTAACAAAAATGTACCCTTCACTCAAGCAAAATCACTTATTAAGCATGGGAAGCTTTTTCTACCTTATTGTAACACTTGGATTAGGAAGTTTCATCAAAATTGTAGGGTGTTAACTTTCCTTATGATATGGGTGGACAGCAGTGTTGAGTTGGCATTAGCCAACATGGATCTTAATGATCCAGTTCTAGAGTTGGTCACTTTTGATGATGGTGATCCTCTAGAAGGGTCATCCTCCACAGCAACAGATGCAGATCTTGGGATGGGCAAAGAAGTGGAGGAGAAGGACAATGAAGAAGAAAGCAGTGATGATTTTGTTGATTCAAGCATGGAGGAGGACTATTGACAGATGAAATTCTTCCATCTTGATCTACCCCTTTTTGTATTTGCCAGTGGCATTCCGACATCTATGTAATACATTTTGATTTTGATAATTAAATGAGAAATATGGTTCCGACATCTATGTAATAGAACATTTTGATTTTGATGATTAATTAGAAATTTTATGAGTCTATCAGTCTATCATTGACATATGCATTGTGATTTGTGGATGTGTAATGTGTATTGATTCTAATTTCTATTGAGTATGTGTAAATGTTCTAGTTTCTAAAAAAAATTGGATCTATATGTAAATATATATATAATTTTTAATATGCATATATATATATAACATGTACTCTATGTCCTGATTCCAGGGGTGGCCATGTCCACGTCGGATACTCGTATTCCCGTGTCCTTCAGGTCCCTTGTCCTTGTGTCAAGTGACTTAGGATTCTTCTCATAGCCTCACAGTCTTCAATTTCTGCTAGTCATCTATTATTATTTGATTGATGATATACACTTGATATAATAGTTTTCTCTAAAATTTTCTCAAGAAATCTGTGCTTAAAAATCTGTATATTATTATGGTCACTACATCAAGGTTTTTAAGCCCAATGGACTAGATCAAGTGGTTAAGTGCTTTGAGTTTCATGCAGGAGGTCTCAAGGTCAATTCCCTCAGCTGGCTTCCACTGTTGGATGCCTCACTCAATCTTCCTGTCAAGTCAGGCACCATAATTGGCATTGACAAGATTGTACTGGGTACCATCTGCTAAAGCAGGGAAGTGCCAAAGAATTTCCCCATGAGGTGTTCCTTGAAAAAAGAATCAAGGTTTTTCAAAAAATGACATTGTTTGCTGCAAATATAATATTTATTTCGAACTTGGCACCACCAGGTGCAGTTGCAAAATACTAAGACAACTGGAGTAGCTTATTAAGATAGCAAATGCAGTTAGAAGATTCCAACTAGAGCTAGCCTAGTATCATCTACCACCCTCTAACTGCTGGAGTGATTAACAAGTTCAAAGTCTACAGGGCCAAAACTTGAGACGTACACTGTGCTTTCACTTTGCAGTGCTTATATCCAAGAAAAAAAACCATGATTTCAATATCAATGGGATACAATGTAAGGTTTTGCTTAGCAGTCATTTAAAGCTGTGGCTTCCCTTTGAATTTTATAGAAACCAATTTTTGGCCAGAGTGGGATCAAAATTCTTGGGACATGTCACTCCAAGGATTCTAAGGTAGAGCCCAAACAGGAATGCGCTGAGGATAAAACATGGGAAGTTGTGTTAAAGTCCCACTGACCTACCACTAGACCACAGTCCCACTGTCAAAGCTTTGGTTTATCTTGAGACCTCAGCTCTGCGATCTAATCACTAATCCCCAGACCCCAGGACATTGAGACATGCAGGCCTAAGAGTCGATAAATTGTATTCCACCAGCTGAATTCACATTTACTGTGCATACTCTCATAGGCAGAGTCTTTTAGCAACATGCGTGTTTTGTCTTCTTCTAAATTGTTTTTTACGCTTTTAAAATTATATTGAATAAGCAGCATGTACAAAGAGCATTTTTCTTCAGCTGAATTGTTATGATGTAAACGATAGCACTTAAACCAAGGTTAATATTGTTTTGCTTTTCAAGTTATGCTGGAAGTTCACTAACAGAAAAATATTATTCTAAAAGTCAGTTAACAAAATATTGATCACCTGTTAACTGGTTTTGCTTTAATAGTTAAGGGGGTGGCGATATTCCCCACCAGGTTTCAAGTCCCAAAGACATGTTCGCATATACAAGTGAGGTGTTTCAAGCAGTTTGGAGTCAACAGTTGGGGTCAAGAGTAAGTTCTTGCCAAATTTGGCGAAACGAAACAAATATCACATCGCGGCCTCTTAGCGGAAGGGATTGTTCGAGAGTATTGTAGCGAGCTCCAGCCGATTATCAATTCTATTAGATTGGGAGCATTCAAAAATTGAACATGATTAAAATTCAAGGCACTATTGTAGCTCCATTATATCAGGGTCTTACCTAAATTTACCTGGCGTTGGGTGCTTTGGCGACGATTTTTATCAACGAGAACTTGAATTTCTTCTTGAGTGAGTGGCTCGCCCAGGACTTCATATCTAGACCTGCTTTGAATGTAACCCTTCGGCTGTTGCGAAGCCTCCTCGTCGCCGTCAACTAACGTGACGGCAGTGCTCTTAACCGGGGCGGACCAGCCGGTCCATTCTCTATCCAGCCTGCCGGGGCCAAACGGCGAAAACTTCGGCTCCCGGAAGCCCAGTGGACTAGACTTGGGTATCTCCGTGTAGCTAAACTGAAAATCAAATGGGAGCTCGGAATGTAAAACGGTTTTGCCGCTTCTGTCCAGAGACGAAGGGGGCTTGTAAGGAGGTTTCTGTTTCTTTCCGGAAGGAGGAGGCCTTTTCCATTGGGGTTTCTGGAATTGGCCTTCGGATTCTATGAATTTGGGGGCTCTCCATGAATATTTATTTGAACTTTGAGGTTTGTCGGAGGAATGGAAAGTTGCTTGAGAAGAAAAATGGCGGAGTGTGTGCCTGAGCCGACGGGCGATAGCGGCCATGGCTACTTGTGTAATGTGCAGGGAATTAATTACATTATGGAAAAACGAGCTCCAAGAAACAGCCGAATTCGATCTCAAGACTTCAGGATCCTTCAAACCTCTCTACACGCCCATACAGAATCATAGTCCAAAAGTGCGAAATTTTGAGTTTTTTCAAATTCGATACATTTTTCAGTCCACCCCGGAAATATCTTCCAAAACCCAAAACCCTTCATGGAATCTCCTTCCTCACGTTGATTCTCGTGATATAATAATTACGTGGTTTTACATTAATGTAATGTTTTGCAATTAAAGATCTTCACGAGATTAGAAACATGTTATCATGTTTTATACCTTGAATTTTTTGAATCTTACTTTTTTTCTTGGAGAAAAAAAATCGTATCAATGTTATTCATATGAATCAAAAGGTACATGGAAATATGTGTCATCCTATGACAGATAGTAGGACATAGAGTGATGTTTATAATACTTAATCCCACAAAAACAAAAAGATCCGTTGATCAATACATAGGAGGTCAACCAAATCCAATAAGACAAAAAGTTCTTCAACCTGAAAGAGAAGTGCAGATGCATCTACAGAGAAGACATTACTCAAAAATATTGAAAGATCCATGGTCCAAAACCTGTGCATTAAGAATTTCTTCCCAGATAAGAATGCCAAATGTCCCACAAAGAGCCAGTTTCGAAAGTTTATCGGCTAGTGAATTGTGCTCTCTGTATATGTGCTCGAATGTGATATTCCTGGAGAGTTTAATAGCTTCTTTGACCCTTAGACACCAGTGCGCAAGTGATAAAACTTTAAGATTATAAGCACCCTGCGCCCATTTGATTGTAACTCGGGAATCCCCAAAGATCTTCAAATCGTCGATTCCAAACAAATAGGCCACTTTCAAAACAACCCACAATGCCAATAGTCCTACTTTCATATTTGTCCCATTCCCACTATTAAGTCTCATAGAAAAGTAGTGAGACTTATTTAGGAAAATTGCACCACCAGCAGCAATAATGCCATTTTCCGCAACACCATCAAAGAAAATTACAGGGCAATTATAATGCGGATCAAAAGCGCCAATACGTTTGATCACATGTGGCTTTTTCCCTTTTAAAATGGTCTTATAAATAGATAGAATTTGATCCATCACATACTAAGCTATAAGAACCAGTTCCTCAAAGACCACTTTATTCCCGGTGTACCAGATTACCCAAGAGATGAAGACCGACAACAGAGGGTATTCTTATGTGGATGTAAGCATTCACAATTTTTTTTCAACAAAAAAAAAACGGTACTACTGGTATTCATATTATAAATCAAATGGTACAAACATTCATAAGTCATATATCAGGACTTATGTTCACAAAAAAAACAGATGATCTTCAATGATCGACGTCTCAAAAATGATTTACATCAAAACAACAACATTCGGAAAAAACTATCATTAACAAATCTGCTAATGCTCAAACAAGTTGACCAAGCCCCTTTCAATGCACTGATTCTCCTGGTATTCCTCCCATCTGACAATCCCTTCTGCTCCCCCATGTGCTTCTTTGGAGAGTGCATCTGCTGTCTGATTGTGTTGACGAAAGATATGTTCAAATATGATGTCACAGAAAAGTTGAATTTTTTCTCGTGTTCTTCTACACCATTGATGTAATGAAAGGACGTTTAAATTATAGTCTTTTTGTGCCCATTTTATCGTCGCCCTGGAATCGCCAAAAACAATCAACACATAAAAACCCATAGCAAAAGCAACCGAAACCACACACCAAAGACCAAGTAATTCAGCTTTGGTGTTGGTTCCTTTACCACAGTTCATCATAAGAGTGAAAAAATGTTCTTTGTTGAGATATATCACTCCCCCTACTGCACGTAAACCATCAACTACCGATCCATCAAAAAAGGCAACCGGCCTATGATGAGGAATGTTGAAAGTACCGAACTGTCTTGTGCCCTCCTGATTTGCATTATGACTGTAATCCTTTAATAATGCAAGAATTTTGTTATATGAATAAAATATACTGGGAATTTTGTCTTCAAATAAAGCTTTGTTTCCAGACCACCAAATATGCCATGATATCATAACAGGCAGATATGGAATACTCCTGCATCTCCTATGCCACTTATAAATACTTACCTCAAAACTATCCATATCCCAATGTTGATCCAATTTAAGATGTGAAATGATACTATACCACAGTGTTATGGTGAACACACATTCCACCAGAATGTGTTGAGTAGATTCATGACTATTCTTGCATAAGTAACAAATACTTGGGCCAACCCAACCTCTTTTAACAAGATTTTCCCAAGTTTTTAGACTGCCATGTAATGCATGCCACATAAAACATTGAACCTTCACAAGAATTTTCCACTTCCAAAGTACCTTGTACCACCAGTTTGCAGGATACACGCCTCGGTGGCTGACAATTTCCTTGTAGGCTAAGTTAGTTGTTATCATACCTGTAGCTTTATTATTTGTCCAGATTAAGCTGTCATTTTCCAAGGACAGTTTGCATCCAATAGAGTTAAGTTTGCTAATGTACCAAGACCATTCAATAGCCTCATTATCACCAAAGCCCAATTCCATTGTTGTGATCCAATATGTTTGATTATTTCTAGGATTGACTCTCTTAATTTTGCTGAGTGTAGCATAATCAAAACAATGAAGTGTGTTAATGATTTCATCGGATAGAGCAAATTCTTCATCCAATCCCACAATTGGGTGAATCCCTACCAATACATTTTTGCCATTCCCTACCTTCCAGGATAAATCTTTTTCCAGTAGATTGTAAACTTTGATGAAACCTGCCCAAATAGGTGAGGCTCCCCTGATTTTCTTACTTGGATTCCGAATCCAATTGATCACATCCTCCTTGATGTATTTTACCTTGAGCAGACTAGTCCACAGGGTGGGACCAAGCAGTCCCTGCCATAAGCTTTTCATTATGAGAGCACAACTGAACAGAGAAAGATTCATGATCCCCCACCCCCCACTACTTCCAGGACGGGCAATATTCTCCCACCTAGTCATAACCATACTGCAATTAATCGGTCCACCTGTCCAAAGGAAATTGAAGAAAAGCTTCCTCGTGCAATTTATGATATAGTATGGGATCTGTAATAGAGAAAACCAATATACAGGGATACCTGTAAGAACATATTTAACCAATGTAAGCCTCCCTCCAATAGACAGAAGTCTATAAGTCCGGTGATTGATCTTTTTTCCACCTTCTCGACAAGCCACAACCAGTCATTTCTCCTGTAAGCACAAGGCTTAAGAAAATATCCAAGGTATTTAAACCCATCCTCCAAATGACAGAACTAATAAGGAAACATTCTTTTAAAAACATCCAGTTTGTTTTCCTCGATCCCCAAGTGATATATATTATACTTCCTCTGGTTAACCAACATACCCAATGCATCACATAAATCTTTAATGATAAGGTTGTAATGTTGCCATTCCACCTTCGAATCTAAACCAGCTAAAAGAACAGCATCAACAAATAGAGAGTGGGTATGAGATAGTTCATCAGAAAAAGAGATACCTTGATATTTCCAGCAGCTTTGGCAAACCCAATCATCCTGTTGAGCCCACAATTTACAATTATTTAAATAAAAAAATCATTTTTAATTGGATAAAAAGTTTTAAATTGATAATTTTTTATTATTAATAGACATTTAAGAAAATATGAAGAAGAAAAAAACACTTTATTTTGGTGTAGTCTAAATATTCTACGTTTTCAACCTTTTCCGAGGGTTGGAAATCTTTTAAAAAACATAGAATCACAAATATTAGCTATGGAAATTGCATAATATGGGTGCCATGGGGGTATTCGAGGGTGCTGAATCTATTTAAAAATTACGGGATTTCGGCCAATTAGGGACATTTTATCCCTAGGGCTGAGTCTATAGGGAAAAAAGCCAATGGATTTTCATAATTGTATATATTTTTAGCATCCTAACTGCTAATACTAGCAAAATATTCTGTGTATGATTTCCCTAACTGATCTAGGAAATTTTCCCTAATACTAGCAATATTTTATCCCTCGTGTATGATTTCCCTAATTGATCTAGGAAATTTTCCCTAATACTAGCAACATTTTATCCCTCGTGCTTTTTCATACACGGAATATTTTGCTAGTATTAGTAGTTAGGATGCTAAAAATATATACAATTATGAAAATCCATTGGCTTTTTGCTATTGTAAATCAATAACCTGACTAGTCTCCATCTAGCGAAGGTGAAAACATATGTACACCGGTATCCATTACTCGGTGTTGATTAAAATGCCCTAATTTTAACTGCCCTTCCCAAAATCAGGCACACCAAGAATCCATGACTATGATATATTTGTGGTTTAGATTGCATTTTTTACACTTTTGGTGAATCTACGGACCTTGGAAAACCAATAGATCACATTTTTGGGTGTTGAGATTGCATTTTTAATATTTTGAGATTATAGCTTCACAATTCCAACGAAAATTATTAGTCCATGCCTACCTCGATGGCTAGCAAGATAGTAGCTTCACAATTAAAGTTGAGTGAATATATGTATTTACTATTTTCTTATTCATTTATAATTGGACATAAAAACCTTGAATTGACCATTTTTATTATGAACAAACAGTAAAAAAACACCTTATCTTTAACTTACCTTACTACCAATGTAATACATAGTTGGCATGATTGCTCGTCATACATGAAATCGCTAGTGTTACTTAAACCCATATTTCAAAAAATAGTCCCACCCTCTCACATTCATCTGCTAACCTACCTTTATCAGAAGGCCTTTCAAATATATTCACTATGAGATTCCAATCCTCAACCTTGGAATGATTTTTCATATGTCAGGCAACTGTTGTTTTATACGGATCTCGAAGCCAATGAAGCAGTTCCCTTGAGCAAAGGGACTCTAAAAATTAACAGAATTATCAATCCCTTCTCCATACCTTAAGAACTCCAGCACGCTGAATAGGAACCATCAGGCTGGATCTTGTATTAATCTGGAACAAGGCGTTTTTCTGAGGACAAGGGGAGAAAATTCAATTCGTAGGTGGACAAACTGCCTCAAGCGTGATCTTGTATTAATTTGGAAAAAGGCGTTTTTATGTGGACAGGCGGAGAAAATCTCAGTGAACTCTCAGATTCAACTTTCCGATATCGGACTTCTCTCAGTCTGCGAACTCGGTCAGTTTCTCATTAGGCATGACCATCAGGCAGTTAACTCGCGGATCCCATTCAAACAGAATGACTAGCATTGAAGGTGTTTATAGGATTTGAGCACTGATCCCTTAATTGAGAGACTCGATAGTTGCATGATTAATTTGGTTCAGGTCTGTTTCTATTTCCACTCAGATTCCTTCATCATTTCGAACGAGATTCTTCCATTCTATTGTAACTGATCCAACGACTATTTCGCTGTCTATTAA
Source organism: Larix kaempferi (assembly GCA_027924585.1). NCBI lineage: Eukaryota > Viridiplantae > Streptophyta > Pinopsida > Pinales > Pinaceae > Larix > Larix kaempferi. The sequence continues at coordinate 3,217,543 of BSBM01000792.1, forward strand.
TGCAATTTATAACCGTTCTTGTTAAAAAAAATTGTTGTTTTATAGTAATTGGATCATTTGCATGGCTTTGCTTTCTAAATAAATTTTGCATTCACTTAATTAGAGCTTAATTTCATTGTTGATACATATGGTGTTCTTTATCCCTAAAACTTAAACCAGCGTAGGATATACAAAGCTTAAGATGCAACAAATCATAACTTATAGAGTAGAACAAGAAACATTCACGAAACATTAGACAATCAAAAGATAGATATTGCAGGAAATAAGCATTATAATATAGAATAATTTCAACAAGCAATGTTCAGAGGCCTCCTGAAGTAATGTGACCTTTCACTTGATTAGAGCATGTTATAATAATTCTCGACTAAACCCTCCAAGCCTTAGATATCTTTAAATAGACTTCCAAAATCCAAAACCCTAACTACTTGACATGGTCAAATAATTAACAAGTACCAACTTTCTAGTGGGTCTTAATTAATCGAGAGACCCTTTTTACATTGATTACTGACTATTAATTACTGGGCCTTATTCCAAAGAGATGGTTGTATACAATTCATGTCTAACTCATAAGATAAGGTGGGTTAGGGCAAGACATTAACATGCCCTCCCCCTTCATAAGTAGTGTTGTCCCCATTGTTGAAGGTGAGGAAATCGTTGTAAGATTTATGTTAGTTCCCACATGGCATCTTCTGGCATCATATCTTTCCACCACATGTGATTGTCGTTCCCTAGAAGCCAAAATTGTTGCCAAATGGAGCCTTCCTCGCTCAGTTCTACTAAATAGGTACACACTTTACAATTAGACCCCACCACTTTTTTTAGGCAAGAGACATGAAATACTGGGTGAATTTTGGTATAAACTAGAAGAGAAAGCTTGTAGGTCGCTTGTTCAATGCGTTGGAAGATTGTGTAGGGTCCATAAAACTTCAGAGCTAGCTTCTATTGGAGACGAGACTTTAGGGATGTTTGTTTATAAGGTGGGAGTTGAATAAACACTTGATCCATGAATTCAAAGGAATGTTCATAGCTATGTTGATCTGCATGTTGTTTCATTATGTTTTGATCCATAACCATATTGTCTTTAAGGGTGTTGAGGATAGTGGTTCTAGTGCGAAGTCTGTGGTCCACGGCATGAACCTTGGAGGGTACCAGGCAGATAGGGGATCATTAGTAAAAGATTTTGGTTATCTATTACTTCATATGGTGTCATTTTGGTGGAGCCATGATAAGTGGTATTATAACACCACTCTACTAGAGGAAGCCATTGGGCCTAGTGGTGTGGCATGTCCAATGCAAAGCATTGCAAGTAGGTTTCCAATCATTTATTGATTGCTACCATTTGAACATCGATTTGGGGGTGATAGGTTTTGTTGATATGTAACTAAGTACCTTGAAGTTTAAACAACTCCTGCCAAAAATTGTTGGTGAAGGTGGGATCGTGACCAGAGACAATAGAATACAACAAGCCATGGAGCTTTAAAATATAATCTATAAATACTTCTGCAACTAGGGATGGTGTAAAAGTTTGTGGTAAGGCATAAAAGTGAGCATATTTTGTCAGATGATAGACTACCACCATAATGATTGTTTAATTGCCTGCCTTAGGAAGCCCCACAATGAAATCCATAGAGATGTAAGTCCATATATGGTTGGGAATTTGAAGTGGCCGCAAAGCCTCAAGTGACTTCATTGTTTCTCCTTTATGTTGTTGGCAAGTGTCGCAAGATGCAACAAAGTTGTGGAGATATTTTTTCATGCATTCTCAAAAGAATGAGCCCTTAATTTGTTCATAATATTTATGAAAACCCGAATGGTCTATTGTGGGTGATGAATGTAACTCCTCCAGGATTCGTGGTTTTAAGGCCAAATCCAAGGTGAGAAAAAAGCACTCCTTATACCTCAAGATATTATGGTGCCATGTATGCCTAGGCGGAGGGTTCGTGTCTTCTTGTATCAGTTTGATGAGGTGTCGAATTGTTCCATGGGCTAGCCATTCCTCACATGCTTCATCTAGCTATCCTAGAACTAGTAAGGATAAGGAGAATAGGGAACCCTCCTCTTAAAATTGTATGGATAAAGCATTTTCCACCACATTGTTGTGACCCTTCTTATATATGATCTCATAATCACAACCCAACATCTTAGAGACCCATTTGCATTGCTCTAGTGAGTACAACCATTGTTCCAAGAAATACTTGAGACTGTGATGGTCCGTCTTGATCTAGAAACGTAGTCCAATTAAATGTGGTCGCCATGTTTTAACTACGTGAAGGATAACCATCATTATTTTTCATAGGTTGACTTGCCCAAGTTCCACTCATAGAGCTGCTTATTGGTGAAGTCCAATGGGTGTCCTTGTTGTAATACCGCTCCCAAGCCACTGCTAGAGGCATCACATTCTAAGATGAAAGCCTTAACGAAATCCGATATGGCTAATACTGGCATAGTGCACATAGCATCCTTTAAGGTGGAGAAGGCCTGCTCCACTGCCTCTTTCCAAGAGAAACCATTATTTTTTAGCAGTGCAGTAAGAGTGGCTGCAATCTTGCCATAGTTTTGCACAAACCTATGGTAGTAGCCCATAAGTATGAGGAACTCTCTCAAGCTCTTGAGAATTTTGGAGTGGGTTTAGTTATTCATATCTTCCACTTTCTTGGGATCTACATGGACACTGATTTGACTCACAATATGGCCTAAGTATTCAACCTCAATCGCCCCCAAAACACGTAAATGAAAATAACCTTTGTTGTGTTTTGTTGTTTTTTCTTTATATTTTTGTGTGTTTTTATATGTTTTTGTTATTTATTTTATATCTATTGATATAAAACTATATCATAATATAAAACTAATATATATAATAGTAAGTTAGTTATATACATATATAACAATAATATTATAATATAACAAGGAAAATAGTTGCAATGCAGTAAATTCCTTGCCATGTGGATAAGCATGGAAGCTAAAGACAAAGAAGGCGGCGTGGCTATGCACTTTTCTGTCATGAAGCTTTCACTATTAGAGACATAACTGCAGCTATTCTCAGCAACATAACTCTCTAGGGCCCTTCCTACCGTGCATTGAGCTTGACATTTGGTATTGTTGTTGATTTTTTTGTATTTGGAGCTTTTTTATTTCTTCTTTATTGTAGCTTTTACTACATGTTCCTTGCCTATTTCAAATCTTGGCAAATTATCCCTTTGGATTTCTTCAAACTTGAGACAAACTAATTGGTCTTCCACTGCCTTGCCTATAGTTAGTTTTATTTGTCTCTCAACCTTGAGTTCACATGGATGCCTCCTAAACAACCACTCACTAGGAGCAGAAGAGTAAGTATTGTCTAGTTTTTTTCTTTTTGGTGATTGAACAAACTGTCCATTTGTAGTTTCTTGATGGTTCAAGACTTCCCCATATTGTCTATAATTTCCATTAAATGTATCATGCTCCTCGTTTATCTTTGGCAGCAGATCTTCAAACTTTACCTTACAAGGCAAGAATGGCAAGGATTGCATTGCTTGACTTGTTTTTAGAGGGGTCTCAACTCTAGTAATACCTTGACATTTACTAGCCTACACAAGAGTATTATTTCCATTAGTCATTGAGGTCAGGTTGAATTTTATTAAAAGATATAAATAATGAGAAATGAAAAATAAAAGACAAATAAAATAAAATAAAAATATAAGAAATATCAAATATATATTCGAGGTTAATTACTTTGAGCATGCATTGTTTTCATATTGTTAGTGGTTAATTGTGTATATAATTAAGATTAAAAAATTAAAATAGATCTAACATGAATATGAAATTGGATTTAAAGTAGTAGCTAGTGCATGTCAACTGAAAAAAGTTGGAGAACGATTAGATGAAAAGATATGGTGTGACCTTTTATGGTTGTGATGAAATCTTATTGTAGAATTAAAATTGGTTTGCAATGCAATTGTTGATATAAATTATTTTTTACTGTAACATATCAATCATCATTCATTGCAAACTATTTTTCTACTATAACATATCATTCACTCAGCTTTTGAAGACAACCCTAAGCCACTGCTTCACTACCTTTATGCTTATGTATAATTCTTGATTGACATGAACGAAGAAGAAAATTTAAAAATGAATGCTCAAGTTTGAGATGGATATAAGTTAGTATAGGTGAAATGGAAAACTGAACTACACTAAAAATATATGCAAACTGATTGGAAGTGTGGTTCTAATCACCAGTTACATGATCTCCAACAAGAGAACACTATAATCAAATTAAAATATGTTCAAGCCTAGTTGTTTATGTTAACCATTTTTTTACTGTATATCATATCAATAAGCCTTTGAATACAAATTGGTAATAATTTTGGGAGTAGATAAGCACTGTGGCAATGCAACTAATTCCCTGCCAATAAAAGAAATCCACAAATCAAACACATGCCAATAGGTCAGGGCATAAGGCGATAGCCTGCGCCCTAATAGCGGATAATGGCTCTGATAGAAGGCGAGATAATCTATAATGGCTCTGATGCTAGGTTGACGAGATGTCGACAAGATAACAATTAATGCTCTGATGGTTAACCGATAATGTTCCGATTGCATCCATGCTGCCCTTTCCTCCGCCAAAACCACCTAGTTTTCCTTGCCCGACCGTAGACTCCACACTCACTTAAAAACCACCCATATTCCACACTATAAAAATTTACTCCTCTCTGAGCGATCCAATTACAGTAGTAATAATCTCTACACCATTGAATTTCAGGGAATTCAATACATCAGCAATTGCAAGCGTCATGGTAGCATGAGCTACAAATGTGAACATTCTGGGATGAGAAGCTGCAAATGTGAAAATTATGGCTTTGCATTCGCATTGTTGCAACAATATGATGTTTATGCACTTAACTGAGGAGCAAGCACCATTGCCCTTTTGAATTTTTTGAAAGATAGAAAGGGATTATAATTGATAGCGATCTAGTTCTAGTACTTGACAAAGGAAGAATTATGCAATATGGCAGTCCATTGAAGTTGTTGGAGAACAAGAGCTCAACCTTTTCAAAGCTCATTCAAGAGTATTATGTGAGATCAGTCAATGCCTCTAACTTAGTGTCAAACCACAATTAGATGTCTATTTTATCTCGATACATGGCTTGTAAAAGCATTCGAAGAGTATGAAGTTTAGATGAACAAGGGCCCTCAAATTCTCTCGAAGTGTACGAACTCTATCATCGAGCTCCTTGTGCAAAAGAAGCTTCTTCTTATACTCGTTAACTACAAGTAAACAGGTTTCCGCGTCCTCAGTTTCCACCATGATTTTCCCTGTGTTCTGTATCGCCCCTCCAGTTGGTTTTCAATGACTTTTGTAGCCTCCGCCCATGCTCAAAAGCGATGGAAACGACTGGAAAACTAAACCATGTCAATTTGATCCACATCCCTAAAGCAAACCGTGCATAATTCGGTCATATGATTCCTATCTTTGTTCATCCTCTATCGATTGATGGCTTCCCTGGCTTTTTCGATAGCTCGGTTCATCTACGCTAGAAGCAATGAGCCCAGAGATTACAACTTTCACTATTCTAAGGAGCCATATCTGTGCATAAATGGGAAGCTGCAGAATGTGGGCTATGATGCCAATGGGCCATTACCTGGCAGCCTTAACCCATCCCGACCGCAAATTTGTATGTCCATAGCATGATCTACATAAGTGGGAAGCCGCAGAATGTGGGCTACGAGGCCAACAAGCCACCATGACCTTGTAGCCTTAACCCATCCAATTGCAAATCTGTACTCCCATAGCATTAATGCCACAGTTACACGTGATGTTTTTAGAAATTTTAGATTTATAAATGAATTTTATTTATTTTTAATTTCTGAAAATTAAAACCACTCCTCCAATGATTTATGTCCCATCGAAAGCTTCATAATCTAAACAAAAAATCAAATTATTGTATTTTAAATTTTTATTTTTATTTTTATAGATATTATGTTTAATAATGAAATTTCACAAAACTTTAAGAACTTTGTAATTTTTTTTGTGTGAAAATGCAAATTAATGGAAGTCAATGAAAGTTGATTAATTATCGATTAGTATATCATTGCCTTGGCAGGGAATAATAATAATAATAATAGGTGCTACTAGTTGCATACCATGATTACAAAATTACAAGGATTAATGGGATTCATTTCCTCCCCTTTAATAAAGTTGGTAACTAGGCACGCAACCACCCTTTATGCACGCAGCCCATCCTTCTACATGCAGCCTCTCAGCCTCTGCACGCAACCTCTTAGCTGTTGCACGCAGTCATTCCCTGCCTTTCCCCTTGAGCGTAGGCCAGCTCCCTCCTTGGCTCTTTCAGCGTGATTCCTAGAGTCAGATTCCCCTGGCTGAGCTGTCCTCGCTGCCCTGCCCCCTAGCTCTTGGTCTGACCCTTCCATCATGGCTTCGTTGGATGATCCTGGACCTCCTCCCCCCTCCGATCTCTCTAATTTCTTGAAACTCATTGCAGCGCAAGGCAAGAAGCCTCTCTCCATTGCCCAGCAAAAGTTTGTGAAAAAGATTTCCGAGATCCCCACGGTGGCTCTACCTGTAGAACAACCCTGCAAAGCCGCCCTCAATTTGTCCGAAAGAGGTTTGATAGACCAATTCACAAGATTATGGCCCTCACCTAAAACCATTGAGACCTGGGTCCAAAGAAACTGGAAGCCCTTGATCACTGACGAAGTGAAATCCTACTTCCTCGGAAAGGGCTTCTTCGCATTTGTTTTCGAAACCAAACAAGATCATGAGTTGATCATTAGGAACGGACCTTACTTCATGGGGCCGCAAGGACTCTACATAAACAAATGGAACCCCGACTTCAACCCAACCCAAGATATCCCCTCCGCTGTCCCTGTATGGGTGAGATTGCCCCATTTTCCCACTCATTACTAGAAACCCGAATCCCTAGAAGCCATCGAAAACTCCCTCAGAAAGTATATTGACAAAACAGATCGAAAAGATCAATACTCATGCGCCAGAATCTGCGTCGAAGTAGATCTAGAACGCAGACTCCCAGAATCCATAAAGCTCACTGTAGCAGATTGGATCCATATCCAAGAACTCGACTACGAACAAATTCCCTTCAAATGCAGGTATTGCCACGAATACGGGCACTTCGCTCGATCCTGCAAAAAGAAGCTCGCAGATCCGAAAGCAGGAAGAAGAAATGAGCAATGGACAGCGACACAAAAGAACCCTGCTCCCAGATCTGGACCAAAAATACCATCGAAAGGATAACACTCAAGAAAAGGAGATCAACAGCACCAAAAATCAGCGACCATCAACAACGACAACAGATACAAAGTCTTGGAAATTACTGAAACTCAAAATGTCGTAGAATCACCTGAAGAAGGAGAAATACCAAAGCAATTCGAACATCAAAAAGCTTCACAATCCCTTGAAGACTTAGAAGAAATCCAACCCCAAATTACTCTATGTCCTAAAAGGATCAACTCGAATAAAGGCACGCCTTCTCCCTCTTATGCCGAAATTTGAAAAACTAAATTGATGGTCACACCTCCCTCTCCAGAGGATCTGATAGACAGATCATCCAAAAAACTAGGGTGGAAAACAAGCAAAGACATAAGGGAAGAAGAAGTGGAACGCGAGAAAACTCAAGGATCACAAGCGACTATAGACATGGCATTCAACAGGAACACCAGAGCCAAATTAGCGGGGGAAAAAATAGGAGATCAGGTAGGGGTGTTAAATTTTGAGCATTAATTCACAATACTCTAGGATCTTCACTGAGAGAATAACATGTACAGTATATCAATTCATATCAATCATAACAAGCATGTCAATCATCACAAGAATCAAAAGCATGAGAGACAAGAGACACAGAGTTTCCGTGGGGAATACCCTAAGGTGAAAAACCCCACAACTTCCTCAGAGATAGAGAGAGCAATGGCTCAACCAAAATACACTTGAGATAGTCTCGTAGTAGCAGATGATCCTCCTCCTCACTAGTGCACCACTTTCTGAGTGAGAGAAGTGTGACCTTCCGAATGATCAAAATAGAGATCTCCCAATCTCTATTTATACTAGCCTGTTTGCCCAGTTACACTATGGGGCCGACTTGTCTATCTAGATACATCCACAATATAATATATATTTCAGGGCCGACCCCACACATGGTGGTCTAATAACCCATCGGCAAGTACACACACTTGCAACACTTGTCAATCCACATGACGACACCTCCTTATAGACAAATAACACATCTCTTATAAGGGTACAATAAATATATATGAAATACATTCCAAAGTTACATATACATCAACACTCCCTCTTAACTAGGAAGGTATTTCTCGACACAGTTCTGCTAGACAAGTCTTCTTCTTGGGATCATCGTCACTGCTACTGCTATTTCAATCAATCTTTGACTCTACTCATCATAGGAAATTCTACAGAGCCAGTCCTTTTTCATACTGGATGTAGGCCCACCACCTGCAGGTCTTCATCATCACTGGCCATACTGTGGAATCCTCAGGACTTATTACGTGCATCACAAAACCTGGCTGCAGCATCCCAGGCTATTACGAGCACACAGCTCCACCCGTCGGATCTCCCAGGAGCACATTACATGTGACCCATCACAAAACCTGGCTGAAGCATCCCAGGCTGTTACGAGCACACAGCTCTACCTGTCGGATCTCCCAGGGGCACATTACATGTGATCTCATCGCAAAACCTGGCTAAAGCATCCCAGGCTGTTACGAGCACACAGCTCTACCTGTCAGATCTCCCAGGAGCACATTACATGTGGTCCACCACAAAACCTGGCTGAAGCATCTGAGGCCTTTTTCATCCTGTCCAGATCTCCCAGGAGCAAATTACATGCCATAGGACAAAACCTCGCAAGAGCATCTTAGGATGTTACGGGTACACAACTCCGACCTGAAGATCTCCCATGGCACAAATTACATGTCCTCCCAGAGCAATGTCACGAAAGAGCATCCCAGGCTGTTATGGGTACGCAACTCCGACCTATAGGATCTCCCAAACATGCTCATCTGCACAACCTGATCCACGACCACAAAGTATCATCTGATACTCACCATGCATCATCCTGATGTACACATGATCATCCTGATCATCATCACTGCAACATCCTGCTGCATGTCATCTGGAGAAGCTCGTCATCCACGATCACCCTGATCATACAATGCATCCATCTAATGCACACCAAGGATCTACCTGATACATATAATCATACATAGTGTATCCACCTGATACATAGATACATGATCCACACAATGTATCCATCAACATACATGATCTACCTGATCATACCTGATACATATCAATATACATGATCTACATGATCATACAATGTATCCACCTGATACATATACAGATACATGGTCCAAGCATCCAACATGATGCATATACAAAATACATACAAATGATCCAACCGATCATATCCAGCATCCAACATGATGCGTACATACATATAAATGATCCAACATATCATATCCAATATCCAACATGATGCGTACATACATATAAATGATCCAACTGATCATATCCAGCATCCAACATGATGCGTACATACATATACATATAAATGATCCAACTGATCATACAAAGCATAAACTAGAACATCATCCTGATGCTCATCATCCAGCGCTTAGATCCACATCCGTGTGAAGGATCCTCCTTCCAACATGCTTGGAATGGCTTCAGCAAATGTGTCCATCACTTCTTCCTCGAAGTGTCCTCGATCTAAAGAACACCAAGCCTCTCCCTGAAGTACTCAAACTTCACCCTGGCTAGTGGCTTTGTCAGCACATCTGCAATCTGCTCGTCCGTCGCAACATACAGGAGCTTCACAGCTCCTCTCTGCACCATATCCCTGATATAGTGATATTTGATCTCTATGTGTTTCGACCTGTCATGAAACACTGGGTTCTCAGACAGCTTCACACAACTCTGGTTATCACAGAAGATACCAGTAGCATCCAATGGGAGATCAAATAACTCAGACAGTAGCTTCCATAGCCATACTGCCTCACAACTAGCTGAACAGGCTGCAACATACTCTGCCTCAACTGTACTCAGTGCCACACAGGACTACTTCCTGCTAAACCAAGAGATCACACCTGATCCCATACTGAAGTAGCATCCAAATGTGCTCTTCCTATCTGCAGCACTGCCAGCCCAATCTGAATCAACATAACCCTGCAGGTTAAACTTTTGATTCGCTTCATATTTGAGCCCATAATCCACTGTACCCTTCAGGTACCTCAGAACATGCTTTACTGCAACTAGGTGAACACTCCTTGGATCCGTCAGGAACTGGCTCAATGTGTTCACAGCAAAGCAAATATCCAGTCTCGTGTTCGTCAGGTACATCAAGCACCCAATCATCTGATGATACATAGAGACATCAACCGGCTCAGATGAAGCATCACATAGAAGCTTCAGATTCGATGCCATAGGTGTGGCCATGGCCTTGCAATCCATCATCCCAAATCTCTTCAGGATATCTATTGTGTACTTCCCTTGACCAAGGAAGATCCCACCTGCACTCTGCCACACCTCCATACCTAGGAAATAATGCATCATTCCCAAATCTTTCATATCGAACTCAGCAGCAAGCTTCCTATTAGTATTTGCAATCAATCTATCATCTCCTGTTACAAATAAGTCATCCACATACAGGAGTAGAATCACAGGATTCCCTTCTTCAACCTTGTAGTAAAGGTTGGAATCCACTTTACTCTTGGTAAAGCCCAAACTAGATAAAGCCCAAACTAGATAGGAAACTGTCCATCCTACCATACCAAGTTCTGGGAGCTTGTTTCAAGCCATACAAGGCTTTCTTCAATCTGCACACATATGACTCCCTGTCATGTATTTCAAAACCGAGTGGCTGCTCCACATATACTTCTTCTTCAACTACACCATTCAAGAAGGCAGTCTTAACATCCATCTGGTGTATTTTCCATTTCATTGCTGCAGCCAGGGCAAGTACTGTTCTGATGGAAGTATACCTGGCTACAGGTGCAAAGGTTTCTTCATAATCTATTCCCTCTTTCTGAGAGAAGCCACGAGCTACGAATCTTGCTTTGTATTTCTCTACACTGCCATCTGCAGCATGCTTGATTTTGTAGATCCATTTGGAAGTCACAACCGACTTTTCTTTAGGTCTTGGGACAACATCCCAAACATCATTATTCATTATTGATTGGTATTCCTCAACCATGGCATCCTTCCATTCTTTCTTTTCCGCTGCTTCTTCATAACTGGAAGGTTCTTTGTTCATAATATCACAGAGTAAAGCAACATAGCTGGTATGTGATCTGGTTCTCTTCTCTGCTCTGTGTTCTTCTTCTGGAATGCCAAATCTTTCTGCATCTTGAATGAGCTCTCTAGCCCATGCAAGTTTCCTCTTGTGAGAGTTATCCTCACAGGGTGGATCTATAGGTTCTTGCGGATCTTCAAACTCACGAACAACTTCTAGAATTGCTTCAGTCATGGTAGTGTCTCGAAATCTAGTTTCCTTAGGTTCTTCATAAACTTCGATAGGTGCCTTCCTTGATTTGATGAATGTTGAGTTTTCATCAAATGTCACATTCCTGCTGACATCAATCTTCTTGAACCCTGGAAAGTATATTCTGTAAGCCTTCGAGCTTTCACTGTAACCCACAAAGATACCCTTCTTTCCTGAAGGATCTAGTTTGGTCCTCTTTTCCTTTGGGACATGAGTGAATACTGGACAACCAAATATTCTGAGATGGTTGACTTCAGGTTTCTTACCAGAAAATACCTCTTCTGGTGTCTTGTTGTTCAATGTCTTGTGGGGTGTTCTGTTCTGCACATATACAGTTGTTCTAGCTGCTTCTGCCCATAGATGCATAGGTAGATCCTGGTCATGTAGCATTGCTCTTGCTGCTTCCATGATTGTTTTGTTCTTCCTTTCTGCAACTCCATTCTGTTGTGGATTGTAAGGAGCAGTCAACTCCCTCTTAATCCCTGAATCACTGCAAAGCTTCTTGAAGTCACTTGAGGTGAATTCTCCACCATTGTCGGATTTGAATGTTTTGATCTTCTTGTCAGTTTGATTCTCCGTCAAGGTTTTGAATTCCTTGAACTTATCAAACACCTCATCTTTGTTCTTCAAGAAGTATACCCAAGTCTTCCTGAAGAAGTCATCAACAAATGAGACATAGTAAACATACCCACTTGGAGAACTGGATGACATAGGACCACATACATTTGAGTGGATGATTTCTAGGATATCCTTTGCCTTGCTTTCACCGCTTGGGAAAGCCTTCTTAATGTTCTTACCTTTTGCACATCCTTTGCAAACACCTTCATGTTTGGTCTTGATTTCAGGAAGACCCTCTACAGCCTTGCTTGCAATTGGAAGTGCCCTATAGTGCATATGAGCAAGTATTCTATGCCAAAGTTCACTTGGCTCCATGGATTCATGCACCATGGCATGTTCAGGTTGTCCCTTCAATTTATACAAACCTCCCTCTTGCTCTCCAATCACTACTGCATCATCTATGGTCTTTCCTTTTGGCCACATTAGGACTTGGCCATCCACAAAGCAACCCTCATACCTTTTGCATCCAATGTAGAGATGGAGAGTAAGTTCTTCTTGAGCCCAGGTACATAAAGGACTTCTTTCATGTTCAAAGATTTTCCAGAATCTAGGTTGTAGGAGGCTTCACCACTTCCTTTGATTGGGTATTGATAATCATCCCCAAGTTTCACCTTATGGGGTGATTCATGTTCAGATAGGTTCACAAAAGATTCCTTAAACCCAGTCATGTGTTTGGAAGCCCCACTGTCAATTAACCAATCATTACAACCATGGGAGATGGTACCTGTGAGAGCAGAGATCAGAACATACTCTTCTTCACTTGATGAGTCATCATTACTATCATCACTTTTTGCCCTAGCCTTCTTCTTGGGTGGTTCTCATCCTCGGCAGCATGAGCATGAAACCTTCTTTTGCTCCCCTTCTTCTTCTTGTTGAAGTTGTTGTTGTCCTTCTTGTTCTTGGGACAATTTATGGCAATATGTCCTTTCTCATTACGGGTGAAGCATATTCTTCTTTCTTTGAAGTGATGTGAAGATTTCTTGGAGTGAGATGGCTCTCTCTTGGACTTCCCTTTCTTGGTGTGAGCCGTGAGAGCTTGATCTTCGTTCCCCATCTTTTCTTCTCTTGCCACGAGCCTTGCTTCTTCTTGTGAGCATTCTTCCCGTAGTCTACTGAAGGAAATCAACCTCTTTCTTGCACAGATTCCTTGAATGAAGGAGTCCCATGACCTAGGTAAGCCATTCAGAGTGGGCATGACAACTTCACCATTCTCCACCATTTCATCCACTGCTTCTAGTCATTCCTTGATCTGGGAGACCCCTGAAAAATAAGATTGAATGGTTTCTCCATTCTGAAACTTTACTCCTTTCAATTGGTTCCGTAGGGTCATCTTCCGATTTATGTTCTTCCCTTCCGATTTGGGTGTCTTATACACATGGGGTATGAGATGGTCTTTGATAGAATCAACAATGATTCTCTTTGCCTTGACCAAGTTCTTCTTATGCAATAATTTAGCCTCTTCATCCTCTGGGACAGGGATGTCTTCTTTTATATATGAGTCCAACTCATTCTCTTCCAGGATTAACCCAATCCTATACTTCCAAGCTCGGAAGTTATCAGCCCCTTCAAGCTTATCCTCAAGCTTAGTGTGGTGAGACATCTTAAAGAGTACTTCAAATGGAAATAGAAAAGATTTAGGTCTTACCACTTGAAATGCTGAAAACTGGATCTGGTCCCGGATTAGGGTTTGTCGAAAAAACCCTAACAATTCAAAATGTGAATTTCAACTTTCTGAAAGGATAGAAAGATGCGCCTTGATGAGCTGATCATCCTGGTGTATTCAGAATTTGAGATCAGAAAAGCTTTACCCTTCAAATTTGCCTTTTTGTCCTCCCAGGTTCACTAGGGAGAGCCCTGAATTAGGGTTTGAGTTTCCCGGAGATCTACCCAGCCAAAAATCTCGATCCAAAGCTCTAAACTTCGATTTTTGCAAGGAGCTTCTAGCTATGTCTTCAGATTTCAGAAATTCCTATTTTTGTGGAAACCCTAATTTTTAGGGCCAAATCTGAAAATGCTCAGAATTGAATTATGATTGGATAGATAGATTCTCCTTGATGAGTAGAGTCAATCTACTATACTGCTTTTCCAAAAATTGTGGAGAGAAACCCAATAAACAAGAAACTCAAGTTTCTGTCACTGCAAAATGTCTTCTTCTCAGGTTAGCTCTGATACCATGTTAAATTTTGAGCATTAATTCACAATACTCTAGGATCTTCATTGAGAGAATAACATGTACAGTATATCAATGCATATCAATCATAACAAGCATGTCAATCATCACAAGAATCAAAAGCATGAGAGACAAGAGACACAAAGTTTCCGTGGGGAAAACCCTAAGGTGAAAAACCCCACAACTTCCTCAGAGATAGAGAGAGCAATGGATCAACCAAAGTACAACCAAAATACACTTGAGATAGTCTCCTAGTAGCAGATGATCCTTCTCCTCACTAGTGCGCCACTTTTCGAGTGAGAGAAGTGTGACTTTCCGAATGATCAAAATAGAGATCTCCCGATCTCTATTTATACTAGCTTGTTTGCCCAGTTACACTATGGGGCCGACTTGTCTATCTAGATACATCCACAATATAATATATATTTCAGGGCCGACCCCACACATGGTGGTCTAATAACCCATCGGCAAGTACACACACTTGCGACACTTGTTAATCCACATGACGACACTTCCTTATAGAGGAATAACACATCTCTTATAAGGGTACAATAAATATATATGAAATACATAGATGAAATACATTCCGAAGTTACATATACATCAACAAGGGGGAGGCCCCTCCTTCACCTACAACAATAGATAATGAAATTGGTCTCTTGGAACATTAGAGGATTGGGTAATCCCAGCAAAATAAAAGTTGTAAAAGATCTCCAAAAAATATAAATCTCATACATCCTCATACTTCAAGAGACCAAACTCAGCGATCAGGCCATCTTGTCCATTGGAAAAGACAATTGGAAGAAAAATACAGGCATGGCAGTCAGTGCTAGAGGGGCATTCGGAGGCTTAGCCATCCTCTGGTCTTCTGACAATTTTCAGTTATGCAACTCCTTTGCCACTCAACATTGGATTTATACTGAACTTCTCCACATCCGAAGCAAAACTAACATTGCTCTCATCAATATGTATGTACCAAACTTGTATTCTGAAAAGAAGGATTGCTGGGGATTTCTCGAAGACTTCCTCGATGCTTACAATCTACACAACCTCATCCTTGCTGGTGATCTGAACACAACCCTTTCCAACACTGAAAAGAAAGGAGGCCTTATTGGTAAAGACGGTTTCAGATCTCAGATCGACACTCTCATGTAGAAATGGGATCTTTTGGAAATCAAGCCAAAGAAAGGAAAATTCACTTGGTCAAACAAGTGGACAGGGAATGGGAACATCATGGCTTGCCTTGACATATTTCTCATTCACAATAGCCTACTCTCAGGTAATCAGATTGTTACCTCAAAAATTATGGTTAATCTTGCGTCAGATCATAAACCGATCCTCCTCCATATGCATGATAATGAAGACTACGGTCATATACCCTTTCGATTCAGCCCCCAATGGCTAGAATCGAGCAGCTTTTGGAATGTCTTAACTAACGCATGGAAGAGCCCTGTCATTGGATCCTCGAGATATGTCTGGGAACAAAAGTTAATTATTACTGAGAAAGAGCTAAAAAAATGGGCCAAAAGCAACTGCCCCCATCCCAATTCCACTAAGACGGCTATCAATGATCTTGAAGTCATCCAAAACTCAATGGACGAATTCCCTATTGATAGTAGAATTCTTCAGGAAGAAGTTAATCACCAAGCAAAAATTTACCAAGCTTTTCGAAGGGATGAAGAAATTTGGCGTCTTAAATCCCGCCGTAAATGGCTCAGAGAAGGAGATAAAAATACGGCCTACTTCCACAGGCAGACTAAAGCCCATCTCTCCATCAATCACATTCCTGAGATTAAGTCTGGCGACGAAACTACCATCAAAGATTATGAAGAAATCCAAAATGAAGCATACAACCACTTTTTGAATCTCTTCAAAGAAGAAAACAACGTTGAAAACGATGGAAGTCAAACCCTCCTCGACCACGTTCCGAAGCTGCTCACTGATGAAAACAACGCGGATCTCCTCAAGCCATTTTCAAAGAAGGAGGTTACCAACATAATCTGGTCATTCGACCCCGATAAAGCACCTGGGCCCGATGGGTATTCCATCCACTTCTACAAAGCTTGCTGGCATCTGATCAGAAAGGACATCATGAGAATGATCATATATTTCCACCGGAAAGCCAAGATAGGCGGATGCACAAACTCCACCTTCCTCGCACTTATCCCCAAAGACACTAACCCCAGCTCTTTCGAAAGATTTCATCTAATTGCTTTGTGCAATGCCTCCTACAAGATCATCTCCAAGTTGCTAGCCAATAGAATGAAGCCCATCCTTGCCAAAATCATTTCTGACAATCAAGGTGGATTCCTTCATGGAAGACAAATTCTCGACAACGTAATATTGGTACAGGAAGCCATCCACTCCGGCAAATCTCACAAAGAAAAAGGTATGTTGATCAAACTTCATATGGCTAATGCCTTCGACCGGGTCAAGCACTCTTTTCTTCTTAAAATTATGAAAAACTTTGGATTTGATAATTCCTTCCTAAATTGGATCTCTGCCTGCATCATTCGACCTTGGATAGCCCCTCTAGTGAATGGCCACCCTACCAACTTCTTTCAAGCATCTCGCGGAATTAGACAAGGCTACCCCCTGTCCTCCTTTCTCTATATCATAATGGCTAACTCCCTTAGCCGCAAGTTAAACTCCAATAACAGTATTGGCCTTTTACCTGGCCTTAACCTAGCCTTTAACTCCATGCCTCTAAATCACACTCTTTTCGTTGACGATTCCCTCTTACTGGGTGGAGGCTACTCCATTATTGCTCGAAATTAAAAAAAAAAAACATGGTTAACTACTGCAAAGCCTCAGGGGGCAAGATTAATCTACACAAAAGTGCAGTTTATGGATGGAACCTCAATAAAACTGCAGCTATCAACATTGTCTGCATTCTAGGAATTAAAGTTCACCAGCACTAGGACAATTTCAAATATTTGGGTCTCCCAATTACCCAAGGACTCTCAAAGTCTAAGAATTGGGACGATATTATTCACAAAATCAAATCCAAAATCACGAGATGGGGTGGACAATGGCTCAACAAAGCGAGAAAATTGATTCTCCTGAAATCTGTCCTCTCAGCACTTCCAATTTACAGATTCTCACTTTTGCTAGCATCCAAAGGAGTTACTGAACACATAAGCAAACTTATGAGAGACTTCCTCTGAACGGGAGGAAAACATAATGAGCACAAAATCCATCTAGTCAACTGGAATATCACCATTCAGCCAAAACACGCTGGTGGACTTCAAATTCGAGATCCCTTTAAGGAAAATAAGGCCTTAGGTGCCAAGATTCTTTGGCAAATTTTGAATGATAGTCACCACAGAGTCAGCCTTCTATTAAAGAAGAAATACCTAACTGGAAGCACACTCAGATGTCTCGACAGCAAAACGGACTATAAGGGATCCTCATTTTGGTCTCTTTGTAAAGCAACCTGGGACTTCTTCTCCCAAGAGTTATATTGGATACCCGGGAATGGGGAAGATATCAACATCTTCTCTGACAAAATCATGGGAAAAGATCAACTTCAGAACAATCACGAACTCCAGGAAATCAATCATTGGCTCAATCATCAAGGAATCAAAACTCTCAGTGATCTCAGCAATTGGGATCCCTCTGGCACTTGGCACAGTTAGAAAAAGTTAACAACCCCTGCTAGAAAATTCCAGAATTCTTCTCTATGAAAACTTGATAGGATGTGCCCCACCCATATTTGAGACAAGGACGGTCGAGGCTGGGGATCTGCCAGAAAATATACAGCTGCCTTAGGATTCAAAGCCCTCCAAAATCATGCCACATCCAGAAAAAGCATTTGGGGAATGGTCTGGAATTCATTCGGAATTCCCAAAGTAAATTTCTTTATTTGGACTCTCGCGCACAGGAAAATACTTACTGGTGACAACCTCATCAAAAGAGGCTTTATCGGACCCCACTGGTGTCCTCTTTGTCACAAAAATGCATAAACTCTCAACCACCTCTTTTTGAACTGTGCATTCTCAAAAGATGTTTGGAACTACATGCTACAATATCTTGATATCGTAGTACCGAATTTCGACACCACTACTCGCCTCCTTTCAGATTGGAAATCCATATACCCTACCCCTCTTTCGAAAAGGAAACTCTGGTCTAACATTTGGACAACAATCCCCAAGCTTACCTGTTGGAAGATATGGATCACTAGAAATAATGGAATTTTTCAAGACATTCGCCCAACGCCTCTACAAGTTGTTGGACAAGCAAAAGGACTCTTAATCGAATGCATAAATCAATCTAAATTCAGAACAAATACGAATCTCTCCAGCACTGAATTAAATTGGATTGGACCCCTCCACCCGATCCCCAGGGATATTGCATCAAAGAATCAAAAGCTCCCACATTGGCAGATCAGAATCCCTGACATCGATTTTCAAGCGTGGAGAAGCAATCAACCCATGGACAGACTACATTTCGACGGTGCTTCAAAAAATAACCCCGGTCAGGTTGGAGATGGAGGTATTCTACTATTCGACGGTGGAAAAATGAAAACCAACTATATATGGGGTTTGGGGGTTTGTTCAAACAATCTAGCTGAAGCACTAGCACTTCTACAGGGATGTCAAATTGCTAAGCAACAAAATATAGAAAATCTTCAAGTTTTTGGTGATTTTCTAGTCATCATCAAAGCCTTCGACACGCCCACTCAGTACAACAATCTGGCAATCAACGGGATCAGAAGGTGCATCTAGCAAATAACAATCACCTTCAAGAATTTTAAAGCTTATCACATCACAAGAAATTTAAATGATGAAGCTGATGAGGAAGCGAAGAAAGCAATTTCCCTTGCACCCGACATTACAGAACATACAAATGGGGAATCCAACTACTGCCATATCCCTTAATATCTCCTTGATGGAAAGCTATTTTGGCTAGTCCAAGAACTGCAGATCTCTTCATTTTCACAATCTCTCCATCTCAGGCACTCTTCATAGACACCTACAGAGCTTACTCTTCCACGAACTACATGCAGCACAACATTTCTTCTCAGGCATCTCAAGCACAGTACTTCTTCTTGAGCATCTCAAGTTCATCCAGTCTCCAACAACCACCCGAAATTCATTAGCTATTCTAGACAACTCATGGACCCTTCCTGAGTTCGATTTTCATTACTCGACTGAGCCCATTCTCTACATCCTTCTGTCATTTGAAGCATCCATTTCACCGGAGAGCAATCAATCTTGAACTATGTTCACACGCAGTCCACATCAAATTTGGACATTTCAAAAATCTTCCAGCGCTCTATTTCTCCACTACTTGCACGCGGTTTATCAGCAATCAACAACATCCATATTTCAGTGATAAATTTCAGGGATAATCTCTCAAGTTTAATTGCAGTGATCAATTTCATTCAATCAGCAGCCTCCATTTTCAATGTCCTTGACATCTTCAGACAACAATCTTACCCTGTTCCACTTTCAACGGACAACAATCTTCAGTATTCAATGGACAACAATCCGTATTCAAATTCTTTTAATTCCTATGATATTGTATTCAGTTGAATTGGTGTCGACCATGACCCAATCAACTCCTCCTTCTTTGTTTAATAACATATTTTAATCAGTCTTGTTAATATATATATATATATATATATATATATATATATATATATATTGTTATTGTTATTACATATTAGCCCGGGGGGCTAGCTCAAGTGGTTGAGTGCTGTAAGTTGTGAGCAGAAGGTCTCGGGGTCAAATCCCCTGGTGGCTATACATCGCTATATAAGGGCCTCACTTGACGTCCCCACTGGGTTAAGCCCCGTAATCAGGGCCTATGGTTTACCTTGAGTACCATCCTCAAAATAAGAGGAAGTACTTGAGGGTTTCCCCATGACATGTTCCAATGAAAAAAAATATTGTTATTACATATTATAACTTACTATTATATATATTAGTTTTATATTATAATATAGTTTTATATCAATAGATATAAAATAAATAACACACACACACACACACATATTATATATATATATATATATCTTCGGATCAAGGTTGGAGAAGAGTTTTGGCACATCGGGATTCATGTGGGTAGTGTTGGATCCGAAAGCCATGTGGCCACCAATCGAAGGAGTCAACATGCAGGATAGGACATTCTTATCTCAACACATGCACAACATGATGGGAGGTGATCTAATATGAGGAGTTTTAGCAGTTGGCCATCACGGGAGAGCTTATGGAGTTTATGGCCAATAATGACCACTCTGTACTTCCTAGTAGTCATGTTGATTCACTACTCAATCATGTTAAGAAATGATCCATTTAATGCCGTTAATTCATGAAATCGGGTGGTGGTTTTGTCATGTAGGTTGGCTTTAGAGGCAGAGGAGTTTCAAATTTGTTGTTGTTGGGTTCTCAATTGAATGGTCCTATCGGTACATACACACTTGAGAACTTGGGATTAGAGTGGTAAAATTATCAATTCAATGTAGAAATTGTTTGAGAAGCTTGTATTGTTTAATTTGCAAGGGAGTAGCCATAAAGACTTGGAGGAGCATTGTTCATTACATACTATTACAATTTACTAAATTTTAAGACTGCAGAGGATTCAGAGACCCCCTAGAAAGGGGTCTAGGGGTCTCCGAATCCATTTGCACTGTTAAAATTCAGTAAATTGTACAAATTTATTGTCAAAACTGTAATTTTCCATTACTGGGGTGCACTACTCAAAATAACTAACATAAACGACTAACGTATTCTTAGTCATTGTAACAAGTCATCTTTGTATTCTTGTGACTAAATTAGTCATTTACGTTAGTCATTTTTATTTTAGTCACTTGTTATCTAGCTGTATATTTTATCTCATGACTGAATTAGTCGTTTATCTTAGTCGTTTTTAGTTGGCTCACTTAAAATTGCTCAAGTTTGGTTGTTTATCCCTTGAAAAAAATGTGGTGACTAACGTTTTTAGTCACCTGGTCACTTATCTCTCATTTTGTACTAGTGCACATTTGCAGTGTTTCACAAATAACTAGTGATCTTGTAGTAATTGCAAGGTACAAGCAACGTCTTGGAGGTGGATTTCCCAGGTGGGGTTATAAACCAAGATATCATCAAAGAAAACCAAGACAAAATGGCAGAGGAAAGGATGAACGATCTTATTTATGAGGCTCTGGAAAGTGGATGGGGCATTGCATAGGCCAAAGGGCATGGCTAATAACTCATAATGAACGTCATGAATGCAGAAGGTTGGATTGAGTATGTCCACCTCTTTCATCTAGATTTGATGGTAGCCTGGGCGAAGGTCAAGTTTGGTGAAGAATCTATTTCCATGCAACTCGTCTAGTAGATCACCAATGACATAATTCACTAGTAGAAAAAGATAAATTAATAACTAAAAAAACTATTAAAATTTGCATATAAATGACTAATTTTGGTCATGTGACTATTAGTAGTTTATTGTCACTCACTTATAATGCAACTAAATTTATGACTTAAGAAAATTATTCATTTATTGGTTGTTATAATTTGTCAACTTCGTAGTATATTGAGTAGTTTTCTTAGCCATTAATTTTTGTTAACTGGTAGTTTATTTAGTCATTCATTGCCATCAGTTGGTAGTTTATTTAGCCGTTGTAGTCATTGATTGTCGTCAACTGGTAGTTTATTTAGTCGTTGTAGTCGTTGATTGTCGTCAACTGGTAGTATATTTAGTTATTGTATGATCCATCCGAAGACTTGACTGGATCCATCGACTATTGCCTAGTCCCAGTCGACTCCTTGGTCGGATCCTCGACTTGGTCGTCCCAATAGATCAATCGACTTCGCGTCTCGACGACACATGCCTAACATATCATCATACATGCCCGATGGTAGTTTATGATTCCAGCACATTTCAGACGACATTCTAAGCAGATGGAAGGAATCTGAATCGCCATTGATGTGGCAATAATGTTTT
The DNA here is from genome assembly GCA_027924585.1 of Larix kaempferi. Classification (NCBI taxonomy): domain Eukaryota; kingdom Viridiplantae; phylum Streptophyta; class Pinopsida; order Pinales; family Pinaceae; genus Larix; species Larix kaempferi. The sequence goes on from BSBM01000792.1 coordinate 3,239,779, forward strand.
TTCATCCTTCTTCTAGCTGACGAATAGGAAGAAGACATATGATCTCTTTGTAACTACCTTTTTGTAACTGAAACGTGGCGGGTAGTTACCTAAGCATCCCTCAGAATTGTATAAATACTTGTAATCTCGAAGATGAAATAAGGTTTTGGTTTTCTGCTCTTGATTGCATCAAGACAAGTTCCTAAAGGGAAGGCTCGATTGGTTCCCGAAGGTTCCTACATTCGACCTCTTATGAGAACTGCTCAATACAACTAGAGTTTTTACGGTGGGGTTTCTCTATTATCAATTATTGTCTCACATTCTTCTGTGATTGGTATTGTCTATTAAATTTTGTAGTTGTTTATTGTTTGGTGTATGTTATCCTTCATAGTTGTTTCTCTGATCAAACTAACACTATAAGTATCTGCCATAATAGTATCTGACTCAGTCGGTCGACTTTGTTGTCCCCCTGCCAACCTCTTGGGCGACACAGATCATTGGTATAAGAGCCTGTTCGCTCTAGCCTTGTTTAAGCACTACTTGCATAGTTAAACCAACATATGACTGTTCAAACACACTCTAAGACTCAGTCATCCAATATACCTCTACCTTAGACCTATGAGTATTTATCTGCTCGCAACCCCAGACCGAAGATGGTAGGTGAAACAAAGGGCAGCACACCTAATAGCTAAACTGAATGACTCATTGAGCAAGCACTCGCTCGACAGTGAACTGAAATATTTTATGAGCATTTCAATGAGATTCTTGCTCGACTCACTAGTTCATTTGGATCGACTTCGGTTAGCAACCCGACAAAAATTCCTTTGACAAGGTTAACCCCTTTAAGGTGCAGATGAACTTGGATATACCAAACCTTGAAGGAAAGATCGATGCAAAATCTGTAGACAATTGGATACAACAATTGGAGTCCTATTTCTCTGTGAATCAACTTTATTAGGCTGAGAAAGTCACCCTTGCATCTTTGAAGATTTCAACTTTTGTGCATTGGATCTTTGAAGAAATTGGGTCTTGTTACTACTCCACATCCGCATCCTTATAACATCAGTTGGATGAAGGATGGACAATAACCCAGGATCACACGAAAGTTCAAGTTACCTTACTTCGTCAAGCCTTTTCAGGATGAGGTGCTCTATGACGTCGCTTTGCTTTCGATAGTTGACGTACTGTTTGGAAAGCCTTACTTGTGGGCCGGACATGGAAGGTATCAATCAAGACCACAGAAAGAGATCGTCAAAATCCATAATCAGTGGTATGGCATTCCTGAACGTCGACCCACACCAACAGTCGAGATGGTTTCAACCAAGCAAGCCAAGAAGTTGATTAACCATGCTCATAAATTTATGCTGATAATGGTCAAACCTCAACACTCCCATAAGATCACAGCAACCAGTCGTCTCTCCACTGACCATGACTCTCAACAACAACAGCGAGTCGATAGAATACTTGAAGAATACATATATGTGTTCAAAGATCCAACTGGAGTACTGCTGCATTGCCAGGTAAAACACTTCATTGATCTTGTTCTCGGTTCTTCATTACCTAATGCATCTATTTACAAAAGGTATTTTTTCGAAAATGAAGAAATCTGTAGACAAATTCAAGACTTTATTGACAAAGGGCATATTCGACCTAGCTCCTCTCCTTATGGAAGTCCAGTCGTCCTAGTTCCTAAGAAAGACGGGACATGGCACATATGCATCGACTATAGGGATCTTAATAAAATTTAAGTAAAGAATCAATAGCCTCTTCCTAGAATAGATTACTTACTTGATTATTTGAAAGATGCTAAATTATTTACCAAACTTGACATCAAGTCAGTATATCATTAAATTCCCATAAAGTCCTCAAATGTATGGAAAATTGATTTAAAAAACAGGGAAGGATTATTTGAATGGTTAGTCATGCCTTTTGGTTTAACTAATGCACCCACGACTTTCATGAGATATATGGATGACGTTCTTAGCCCTTTTTCAGGGAAATGTGTCATTGTCTTTCTAGATGACATCCTAATTTTCAGCATATCATGGGAGGAACATTTCCAGCAGCTTTAGCAAGTGCTTAATGTTCTCAGATGACAAAAACTTTGTTTGAACTTGGAGAAGTGTTCTTTTGCATTGACAAGTATCAACTAATTGGGCTATGTGATCGATTCAACAGGCATTTGAGTCGACCCATAAAAGATACAAGCTAACGAGGATTGCCTACTCCAAGAAGCATTCAAGAACTAAGGAGTTTCTTTGGTTTGGAGAATTTTCACCACATATTTGTGTTGGGATTCAACCACATAACCTAGCCTCTGAATCAATTAACGAAAGGAGGTGGAAAGATAATTTTCAAATGTACTACAACACAACAACACGATTTTGAGCAACTCAAGAACAACCTTTGCACCTCTCTAGTGCTTGTATTACTTGATTTGCATCAACCATTTGAAATTGAGACCAACGCATCCGACTATGCCATGGGCACCGTGATTATGCAAGCAAGTCACCCAGTAGAATTCCACTCGGAAACCTTTAGTGATATTGTTTGGAAGTATTCTACCCACGAGAAGGAACTGTATGCCACTGTACAAGCTCTTAAGCAACGAAGACATTATATTTTAGGCAAAGAAATGATCATCCATACCGACCAAAAGCCTCTATAGTTCACTCTGTCATAGTCTAAGTTGAAGACGACGAGACAAATCAAGTGGATTGGTTACCTACAACAATTTCATTTGGTAATCAAGCATTGAAAAGGCAAAGCCAATGTAACAGTCGATTGCCTTAGCTGACCCACCAATTACTTCACTTCTTATAGTGTTAAGTATGCATGGTTATGACACCATTACTTGTCTGCCGCTGTATGAAGAAGACATTGATTTTTCGATAGTGTATCGACAACTCCTGACATAACAGTTGATTGTTCTCGACTACTACGTGAAGGGAAACTTGCTTTACAAGCTAGGACGGCTTTGTGTATCTTCTGATGAGCACCGATAGAAGCTCATTTGGGATGCACTCTACAACAAAACAACATGACACTTGTTGTGCTCCATAAGTATTTCTATTGGCCTTCGCTCAAAACAGATGTCGACAGGTACATCAAGTCATGTGTGTTTTGTGCCATTGCTAAGCCACCGAACCAACAACAGGGTTTGTATACACCCTTACCTATTCCTAGTCGACCATGGGAATCTATTTCCTTGGTTTATTTGACTGGATATCATGTTACCCGACACCAGCATGATGCAATCTTGGTAGTGGTTGACAAATTCTCCAAAATTGCTATCATCATTCCTTGCAAGATGACCACAACAACCCAACAGACTACTCAACTCATCTTTGAGAATGTTTGGAAGCACTATGGCTTTCCCACTTCAATCATCTCTAACCGCGACTCCAAATTTGTTAGCACATTCTGGAAGATGCTTTGGCACCAACTCGACACACAGTTATCTATGTTGACAATGTTCCATCCTCAGACTGATGGACAGACGGAAGTTGTGAATTGCATGGTGGTACAGTTGCTTCGCATGTACAACCACAAGCATCGCAGGACATGGGACAAAAGTCTTCCATACATCTAGAATAACTATAATCGAGCACAGAACAATTCAACATGAAAGAGTCTATTTGAAATATGTTATGGATTTCAACCCTCAGCACCTATTGACTTAGTCAACCGACCGACTAGCTTGGTCGACACCAACCATGGACAACGAGAAATCGATAAGGCACTCAATTTTAAGGATCAGGTGTGAGATGTTGTAGCGAGCTTGTGAAAAATCCAAGGCTCGACACAATAAGTATTGTGTTGCTCATTCATACAAAATCGGGGATCAAGTCTGGTTGCATCTCAAGAAAGAAAGATTCAATGACCTGCACAGGAAGCTGAAACCTTTACGATATGGAGCTTATACCATTCTTGAGAAAGTTGGGGAAAATGGTTTCAAGATTAGCATTCCACCATACATGGGTCTGCATCCAGTAATCAATGTGGACTTGCTTCGATCGTATTTTCCACCATTATTGGAACAAATCGACTTACAGCCAACAAATTTGGAAGATATACACCTAGACGCTCAAGAGCCTCTTACCGATGAGACCATCGTTGGACTAGAAGCACGCCATACAAGGACACGAATAGTACCCTAGTTTCAAGTGGCCAAGGTAGGACAACTCCCATCTCAAGGAAAGTGGTGTCCTCTCCCTGAATTGGAGCTCAAGTTTCCTCATCTGCACGAGCAGGAAATGGGAACCATTGCTACTTAAGGGGGGAAATCTGATCCATGCCAAGACTTGACTGGATCCATAAACTATTTCCTACTCCCGGTTGACTCCTTGGTCGGATCCTTGACTCGGTCGTCCCAACGGATCAATTGATTTCACAACTGGACGACACACGACAAACGGCACAAGCCTGACGGTAGTTGATGATTCCAACACATGTCAGATGACATTCTGAGCAGTTGGAAGGCATCCAAATCGCCATTGACATGGAAACGGTGTCTTTTCATCTTCTTCTAGCTGGCGAATAAGAAGAAGACACATGATCTCTTTGTAACTATCTTTTTGTAATTGAAACGCAGTGGGTAGTTACCTAAGCATCCCTCGTAATTGTATAAATACTTGTAAGCTCGAAGATGAAATAAGATTTTGTTTATCTTCTCTTGATTGTATTAAGACAAGTTCCTAAAGGTAAGGCTCTATTTGTTCCTAACGGTTCCTACATTCAACCTCTTACAACAACTGCTCAATACAACCAGAGTTTTTACTAGTGGGGTTTCTTCGTCATGAATTCTTGTCTCACATTATTCTGTGATTGATATTGTCTATTAAATTGTGTAGTTGTTTATTGTTTGGTGTATGTTATTCTTCATAGTTGTTTCTCTTATCAAACTAGCACTATAAGTGTCCACCATAATAGTATCTGCTTCAGTCAGTTGACTCTGTTGTCCCCCTGTCGACCTCCTGGGCGACACAGATGATTGTAATTATTAATTGTCGTCAACTTGTAGCATATTTAGTCATTTTATTCACTATTTTTTGTCAGTTGGTAGTATATTTAGAAAATACATTGCAATATCATTTATTAATTTATGGTGGGGCATGGATGAATCGAACCACCAACTTCCTGCCTGTAAGGCAGGTGCTCTTCCATTGAGCTAACACCCTTTAAGAATACTTACTGCTTCAAAAAATATACTTATTGCTTCAACATGTAAACATGATCAAAACATTGACATAATAATACCATACATACATGATGTTACTTGCAATTACAACTTTATTGTCCTTTCCTTTGGTGACTTCACATAGGCTGAGAAAATCACAAAGGATAGGTAGTGAAGTGTACTTCTAGCACATGGCTCTCCACATAAATCAAAATCCTAAAGAGGGCACTTTCCATCAACCATTCCAAATTGGCTAGTAGAATAAAAAGTGTTATCACTTTATATGTTATTGCATGAAAATTTTCATTTAAAGAGAGTTGTTTTAGGTTGGAACTATGCATAAACATTTCCAAACAACATATATTGCAATTAAATAGGTATCATCTACATTCTGAAATAGCATCCTCACAATTGTTCTAGAGATAGATTGATCTAGTGCACTAGATACAAAATGCAAAATCCAAGCACAAATGAGTTGAAACAAAAGCGCACAAGTGCGTCCAAGAGAAAATGCAAATCACAAGAAAGAAAAAGGCAAATATAAGTGCCATTAGTCTTATATTCGCCCTTTTTATATTAGATCAAAAAGATCATGGGATGGGATGATACAAATGAGGGCTTCAGTTGTGTATTTATCCACAAATCAAGTAAGGCATCCTCCCAATAGGGTTCGTGGGCGCACATAACAATGGAACACACCCCAAGAGGGTTATTGAGCTTACATATGAATTCTAATTAGGTCAGCCTTAATCACAAACCCAATATACAATAAAAGAAATATAATATGGCCTTAGCCATAATTACAACCACATAATAATATGTATGAATGGAACATGGCTACATGTACAGATTACACTAGTAATTCCAACACCCCACCTCGAGCTGAACAAGGGCTATCGACAATAGTAAAAACAACCCATCCCTTGGATAAAATAAAGGACTTCATGTTAAATCGATCCACATATGGCAGCACCCTTCTGCTAGAAAAACTAGCATGAAAATAAATCCCGCAAATGCTGAAAATATCTTCCATAACAACATCCTAACTGCCCCTCCTAAATTGGTTTGCATGCTTACTAAGAGCTCAATATGACAACACCTAACACCATGTATGCACAATCCAAGATTAATGACTTACATTATGATATATAACCTTAAAAAATAGTTCCCCATTTTGAGATATAACCTTAAAAAATAGTTCCCCAACTTTCCTAAACTAGTGCATCCATTTACTAGAGATAAACCACTAAAACAGTGACAAAAGCATGTTGATCTCATGGTTAAAATCAATACTCATGACAACACCATTCTCATTCATAACTAGTACAAAAAGCGAGATGTCCTGGGTGTAAAAGAAGTGTTTCACATGCTGAGAATGAGTCCAAAAATAGGCCACCTTACTTAATTGATTTTATCCACATGCTAAACTTATAAATAAAAGTATGTGCCCCATCTTACTAATTTTAGATCTTCTCTTAGCAAAAAGTAGCACCAAAGGTTGTTCACCTTTGTCAGTACCATTTTTTATTCCTTGTCATATTTAAAACACTAAATTGTACTCCGCAAACACCATGTCGGACTCCTACAAAATTCCTTACCTAGATATTGACGTGTCTACTCTATGATGATGCAGTTATGATATGCATAAGATAATAATAACTAAGTAGGATTCATATGGAGCACACATGTTTGGACTTAATTTGACTCCATGAGACCTTCAAGAAAAACACTGACTAGGAAATGATCAAGATCTGTCATGAATACACTGATATATCTCTAATACTCAACATCATGCTTGCTTTCATTTTTTTGGTAAGATAACATTGGATTTATATTAATGATAAAAAAAAGTACAAAATACTCCCCTTGAGGACTATTCAAAGCTGGATTTTTCAATTTAAGTTCGTGACCTGGACCGTGTGGCTCTCCTCGACCTTTCCTAGTATGAAAAAACATATACATAGTAAAATGGAACAAAAGCAACAACAAACTAAAGCCAATAAAAAAAAATGAGTTTCAAACTTCAAGAAGAAATACAAAGGCATATCAGAGCTGCAACTACTGTAACAACATGAAGATGTTTGGCATGATAATTAAAATTTACCCCTCCTAATGGGTCTCCTCGAGCTCGATTGGGTTCTTCTTTCCTCCACCTTCCTGAGCAGTGTTGAAACACCCCTAATGAGCCACTTTCTTGAGCACTGTTGAAGACATGGAAGACTATGTTCTGAAATAAAAACTATTGTATTCTAAGTAAGAAAGCTCCTCACTACAAGAATAATGTTGTAAAAAGGCCTCAACATACCATGCACAAATCATGTTTTTTCACATAGAAAAATGTCAATAACTTGAGAGTATGTACATGTACTTCCAGTGCACACATGGTCACTTGGAAAAACCTTATTCAAACCATGATGTTGCTTCCACTGGTTAATTCGACCAGCCAATGTTGTATCAAGAATCACGATGTCATCCTTCGACTGCAAGACAAAAATGACATAACATTTATGAGTTTAGATAGTTGTGATATTTTGTAAATTGATGAAAGTCATGATATTTTGTACTAAAAAGGAATATTGAATCAATTAAAATGATAAGTTTTTTTAGAGTAATAACCATTGAACGAAGAGGGGCATTGCTATTTTTGGCTACTTTCATTTGTATGTAGTACTCCTAAAACTCAACATGACAATCTTTAACAAATTCCACCATGTCTATTGTGTCTACAACTTCCCTTAAGGCATTCCCTCGTATTGTATAGACATGAAACCATGTGGGTTTGAGCTTTTGTATTTAGAATGAATAACTAATGAACCAGTAATCAAACTAATGAAATTATATAACATTCGATATACCAATATCTTAAACAAGCATGCTCACATATCACTACTCTATTTAGAGAATAGGATATATTTTTCCACAAGCTAGGATATAAACAATGACGAGAGAGGGATTAACCTTCTCCAATACACAAAACGTAAAGTCACAATACTCAGTCCAAAGCAAATGATTTTGTGCTAATGGAAAATGTATACCCATGCTTTTAAAGAGCTGAAATGCATACTCATAATTGTTTGCTTTCATGCATTCAATTTAAGGGAAAACATATTTTTGTGATGACCCATAATGGTAGTAACTTTTTAGGCCTACAAATAAGGGGCCATAGAGAAGTGATTTTTATTATTTGCAAGGCACACAAAACATAGGTATTTGATTTAGAAAACAGAGTATGGGCTCATCAAGAGACTATGACTCAATACAACCCTCATAACAATGATTTATTCCATATTAAAATTGAAATGATCACAAGGATGAAACATGTCCCCACAACCTTAATACCGAAATCACTCCAAGAAAATGATATCATTTGTTCAAAAGAGAATACTAATTTAACTATTCAAGCTTCAAAACAGAGCACAGATGAGTTGGGATATAAATGAAACTTGAAAGAAACCAAAACAACCATCTTACTAACTTATAATCAGTTGTTTATATCCCCTAATGCCTACCATATCACAACGAGAATAAGGGTTTGTTATTCAAATGAATTGGGAATTAAAAACACAGTACAAGATCATAAGAAAACTGAGATTATGAAATGATACTTGAGCCACTGTTTAGTTCCTTAAATTTTGAGTTTTGCAACAATCAATACTAATGTGGGTGTTGATTGGCAGCCCCCTTAAAATACAAATCTAAATTATTGAAGTGATCCTCAGGTAAGAGTGACAAACACCATGTTGAGATACTTCTTGTCAACAGTTTAATGAAGATTATTGTCTAATGGTTAAAGAACACAGTCACCTTCGAGGTGGGAGACCAAATAGGATCCTAGAGGCTTAATGTGTAGGATCTATTGCAAATTGACCATAAATTTAAGTTAGTATTCAAGCTCCTTTAAGGCTGCTATGATAGCAACAAACACATGCAAAAAAATCACACATTCATCAAACCTTCCAACAAAGATATTATGTGACAAAAATATCAATAAAGTGTAAATTAAAGAGGGCCGATTAGTCCTAATGATTCCCACATTTTGAAGCTGAAGGGGACAAGGTGAGAGCGTTAGGGTTCTAATTGATTTCCTTAATCATAGACAATGTAGACATACCATGGCATGTAAAGTAGACAATAGCCTTGATTCAAGATAAAGTAATGCATATGACATCATGGTTCAGTACAAAATCTCACCAACTTCAATGCCAAGTAGGTTGACAGAAATGGCATAGAAGGGAATGGGATGAAACCTTCAATGAATATATAACTTGGAAGTAGAAACCGAGGATCACCTGTTTTTGTATGGTGTATGAACACTTGATGAAAAGCTACAATGAAGCTTTTGAAAACGAACTGGTCAATATGCATGAATTCTTTCGACAGAGACATGTGTGAACAAATATGTCTTGAAAATAGTGCCAAAACATGCATAAAAAGTAAGGAAACCAATCCCTTCAATTTTCCCATCAATAATCTATTTGGGTGCTCTAGATTATTGAAAAACAAACCCCAAAATCATGTGAAAAAAAACCTTGCTTACTGATGAAGCAACCTCCAATAAGTAATTTTACTTGCACATCAATCCATTTCCTTATCTAAACTGGGTATGATACCCCTGTTAGAAGCATTAAATCAACAAATCCTTCAAAGATGGTGATTGTTCTAAGGAGGAGATAACTCTATATACAACAACGTTTGTCACATGGTCTTAGGATCCTTGTTGGGGATTGAGGGTGTGTTGTCACTAGTTTGTATTTGAGAGAGTTAACCATATTCCCAAGGAGATAGGATTTGTAGATTGTTCTCTACAGGAGGTCAAGGATGAGGAACACTACATTTTTAGGTGTTCCATTTATTGTTTGATCCAAGTGAGAATTCACTATCTCTTAGAGAATTAGGGGGGATCCTTCTTTTCCTTTTTCCATTTTCTTAATTAGAGATGTTTGTATTTTTTTTCCAGAGAGGTGGTTACCTTTATATGATAGGCATGGCATTTCCCTTTCAAATTTAGTAGATTGATCACATCCTTCTTTTGACCTATCTTGGCTAGTGGGAGAGTCAAGTGTCGTGTAGATAGTGGAGATATGTCATGGAGTCTAAAAAATATCAAATCCTTTAAACAATGCACCCCTACTCAAGTGCCCCATGATTGGTTCATCATACTAGTTCCAATACTTAATGTAAAGGGGTAATTGCTTCTTCCCATTCCCAACATAATTTCCATGGACATGGTGCATTGCAAGATTTAGTCCCACTTCGTAGAGTTTGTTGACTTGTGATTTTTGGATACCTTTTGGGTAGAGTTCTCATGATGCAGGGGCCTTTCTACCTATGGGTTATGGCCCACATCTTACTCACATCCATCAACCGGGAGGTGAGTCAATTGCTACTAGAATAATTCTTGTAGCATAAGTGCATTTATCGTAACTAAAGTTTAAGCACAATGTTACCGGAATTTACAACCAGCTTCTGGTGCTTTTTTCTAATCCCTTCAACAGGTCATGGTCCACCTCTAGATCTCTGAGTGCCCTGCACACTCCTTTATCATCGAGCTTCATATCAAGAGTGCATTCTAATATCCATGAGTTTAACACTTTGCCAAAGGTACAAATACACATACTTCTGCCATGTAACAAAAATATGTTCCAAAAAACAATGCTTGATAAATAGAGAAGGTGGTTAGCCAACAAGCACTCCCATTAAATGTGACTCATAAACTGAACTACGATTCCTTCGATAGTTCATTGTATAATAAGAATTCATGCATTTCTTCGCAATTTGTAAGGTGAGAAATTTCAATTCTTGATTATTCATAGGATCATATAATTAGTTCACTAATAGTTTATCTCCATCTGAGCTACAAGGCCTTTGTGGATGAGTGAGAACCATTAGTTAGTAGAATGCATTTGCTCCTCCTCTCAAAGTCATTCTAATGGGATGAAGTGTTCCTCGATCAACTGGCCTTGTATCACATTCAAGAGGGTACTGGAATCGAGTAAGAAGCAATTAGGGATCCTCTCTATAGGACTCCAACTTTCCCATGTTACCTGAACCAAAGGAGGGTAGTAACGAGATGCTAAAACCGAAGGTGGAAGTGTGACAAGAACATATGATATCTTTCTATCCCGTTTGGGGAGCCTACACTTAAAATTGCAGGGCATACACGAGGTAGTTCTATGAGGTGTGCACATGATATCTACCTCGGTTACTCAAATGGAGACTTGATTGGCCTAGTCCCAGAGTAAAAAACATCGATTAATTCGAGGATAAAAGAAACCTCTCTCAGCTGGGAGAGGGAGGAATGAATTTACCGAACCATTTTTTTCCACTTCAACTTTCAACCCTACCCTCGTTGCTATAACTAACCAACAACTCGTCCTTAGGTAGCATCATCAGAGAAAGGGTAACTTGGGTTGAGCACTAATCCTTAAATGTAGCAAATTGGAGCCACCAATAAATAATGTTGATATTGACATCGACTTAGATATCTGTCATAACTTTGGAAATAACACCAAGGAGACGAGATATCCCACCCATAACTCATTTAGGCATCCCCACCATGAACCACAAGTTAATACACGAAATTACAATCATAATCTCAAAAACACATTCAAATTTATGTATTTACACACAATGATTTCGAGTCTCAACCAATCATAGATACCCACAAATTTAAAAGTAGAACAAAATCAACAAAATCTGCAAAGTTAAGAATTCGTCTAGCTCATTTCCTACAATTCAAGGAATTCATAATCTCACTCAAAATACCTCAATTCGACTAATTGCACTCAAGCAACATGAATCAACAATAAAAAATGATTGGATCTTATATTTGACTAAATTCAACCAATTTAACACATATGCAAATTTGCATAATAAGGAAATCATACAAAATCATTCAAAGAGGGCATTCATATGACATGTTATTGCAGAACCCATTACTTACATACCAATTTCATGGTTACACATATTTGGCATCTGATTTCAGGCTCGTAACTTTCCCACACAAGGATGTACTTCTGTAAACACAATTTAACCTTGATTTTTCATTGATAGGGGTTAAGCACACAGAACCCCTTCATCAATCATTTAGGAATTTCATCAAATAGTTTCCACACTTCCTCAACTCTTCACTCTGGCATAGACAACACAGAGAGAATGAGAGATAAAAGCAATACTTTACAAAAGATGAAATTTGATATATTCTTAGCTCTAATCTATGCTTAGATATCAAAACCCCCTTACGTGAATTTTGAATTGAATTTTTCATTCTACAAATAAATAAAATCTCGGTGCAAGACTTTAGAAAAAATAATAAGAAGAAGAATAGTATGTTTCAAGCCCCAATTCAGGTAATGAAGCTTTGTGGATAGGTTTAAATCCGAAATCATGACAAGTAAATCACCCAATGGATAAGCTCGAGAACATTGTTGCTCAACATTCGAGGATGGAGGAAAAATCTCAAACAAGGCCTCCTCTTCCCATTCCTTTTGGGATTGCTCTAATGCCAGAGATAATGCGTCGACTACCATTGAATCAAATTGTTTTGCAATTGAGAATGGAAGTGGAAAATATATTGCAAAGAGAGGACTGTCAAGATCAAAATCTATAGCAATATTTTCCCCTTACCTTCCTATGAAGAAGTGAAGAAGAGGAGTTGGGGTTTTCCCCCAGATTAATTTGTCCCCGCTTTGCACAATATTTCTCTGCCCTTTTACCAATTTCCAAAAAAACGAATTTTCAATTTTTTTAACTTTATTTTATATATGTATACATTTTCGGAAAAGGAAACAGAGAGGCCTTCTATGTAGATGGCCAATTGTTTTCGGACAATCTACCCAAGCAGACTTAAAGGCCAGATCTCCCTAGTCCAACTGGATCTAGAACAAATAGATACATAATATAATCAACTTCCCTAGATCAATAGAAATGTAAAGTAGCAAGTAAGTCTCTTACCTAGGATTCGCAATTCCCTTTGCTCATTGCTCGATCCAATGCTCCTGAACCTTCAGATCTGCAGCTGCAAAGCCCTGTTGGACAAACAAATACAAACAAGCAGTAAAAGCATATATCGCATATGATTGATCTAAGCTAATAGTCAAGGAGGTAAGCTCTAAACATTAACAACACAATAGTATATACGGGAAGAGATTGTATTAACTGTAATAAAGGAGAGTACAACAAGAGAGAACGTTACAACCTATGCCTTAACGTCGCAACCTTCCTTCCAACAGGCCAAGCCAAAGCCTCCAAGGATGAAGTAAGACTCCCAAGGATGAACAAGGATCACCTAAGCTAATTCCACCAGCATGAGAGTGCTATAGACCTTCCTCCCTTCACATGGAGAGAGGGGTTGCATTTATAGGGCTAAAGGGATAGAGTAGGTTGAGGATTAAGGGGAGAGGGTTAAGGGATCCTCCCATTAGGTTAGGTAATTGAATGCCAGCTCACCTAGAAGTTAGGGATGACCCTCCACCTCGCCTAGATTTGAGAAGGCCCTCGAAGCTTCCAATTATCCATTCTAATCACCCCTGGTGCACCCTGGATGAAGGCAAAGGGCACCAAAGGAGTGTTGGCACATGCTGCAAGAGGGCTAAGTGAGCCAGTGGCTCACCCTGTCAAGGTTAGACCTACGCCATCCTACTTAAAGGAGGTAGAAAGGTAAGGACAACCTCATACTTAGTGTACTTTATCTAAAGGAACTTTAGGGATTCAGGAACGGAGTTGACACATGGCTCATGGTGACAAGATTTAGATGTAATAGAATGCCCCCCAAAAAATGAAGCTAGAAAAATAAGACAGGTGATATGCTTTGCAAAATAGATGGCAAGGACTTGTTGGCCGGAAGGTGCTGCTGCAATACAACTGACTCTGAGATACAAGTCTCACATGACTCACAACATGGATGTCGACCAATACATTGCAGATCCATGGTAGTAAAGACTGACTGAACACAATCATGGCTACTCGACACAATCGTAGATCCATGATGAGATGATAACACAACCACGACCAATACAAAGTGGATCCGTGTGATATGACTCAAACAATCTCCATCGCAATCTGGGTGAAATATGAAACAACCCAGGGTATTCAAGCCAAACCCGCAATGACATGAATTTATCCATGTGATTACAATGTCTTGGAGTCGAACATGGTAGAAAGCACTTGATTACCGGTCATTAATGTATACCGTTAACAAGCGCGAGGGAAACCACCATTGATGTCAATGATTCCCAAGGTATCATAGTACATACCATCGAGCGTGAATCAATAAGTTGAGGTCGAACACTCGACAGGATCTTTCAATCAAGAGTCAATGATCTAAACTCATGTTGAAGCGAGGTAACCTACCATTAAGGCATGCAGGCCCAAGGTACTTGATTGGTTTCTAGATTCAATCCTCGGATGATGTGTTGAAGTCGACAAGGATGAATCCATCGAAGGAGGGCCATGATGAATCCCTCATCAACGACACGAAATGCGATCACATATGTTTTAAGTGAATCAGACAGTAGAGTGATGTGTGAGACTGACTCAGGGTAAACCGACATGAAAGAAGGTACAGTGACTCCAGATGATGAATAACGAACATCTCTTGAACATGGGTGTAACATGACTTGGCAGTATTGAAACGACGAGAATGGTACCAACTCCTAATGCAACTGACGAGGGAAGCACTCTTCAGATGACCCAAAGGAGTGACAAGACTCATGGAATTAGCAGGACTCAAAGACAAACGGATTTCCCAAGTACTGAATGCATATGCAACTGAGTGCCATGTTCAAGAGTGACTATGTATTGCCATAACTACGATGAACACAATCTCATCCCTATTCCCCATCATGATTGATGAGTACCTCTTTTGTTTTTTAACGAGCTTGAGGAGGGTAACATATGCTCGTTATAGCTCATCCTTCGAATGAGTCCAATCCCAAATGTTTTACGAACCTAGGATAGGAGGGGTTCGTCCCAAAATGGGCCCTTCAATGTTAGATTTTAACGAGTCCAAAGAAGGTAAACTCGGTGTCATTTCATGTTTAGAGAGTCTGAAAAGAACTAAAGAAGACTCCAATTTTTTTTGTTCGTAAAGATAGTCTCCTCACCCGAAAAAGGATAAAACAACGCGGGAGTGAACTCTTTGAGTCATGATTGGTTGGAGTGCTCCTTTTTTGTAAATAGTACATCCTGGTCCGAAAAAGGGGTAAACTATCACCAGAAAGACAATCATTCAAATACTTTTACAAGCGTGAAAGCATCAAGTTCGCTTGGCGATCTTTTCGTATTTAGGGAGCCTGAAAAGAGCTTAAAGAAGACTCCATGTACAACTTTTTCATGGTTGGTGACCAAGTACGACAAAGGAAAAAGTAAACTTGGCACAGTTCCTTTTCCGTAAGTAGTCTAGCGAGGTCGGATAAAGCGATAAACCTATACTCGTTAGACACACCTTTTTACTCAATTTTTTAACGAGCACGACAATGGTATCAAAAGCACTTAGAACCTTTTTCATGTTTGAACTAGAGAACGAAAAAATAAAAACTAAGCTCAAACCACTTTTCATGTTTCAACGAGAGCACGAAAAAGGTGAAAAGTAAGCTCAATACCATCTTACTGTTTTTAACGAGCTCGAAGACAGGTGAAAAGAATGCTCATGATGTCTGCTTCATTTTTTTAAGAGCTTGTAACAGAAAATGAACTATGCTAAGGATTATTTTCATGGTTTAGCGAGCTCGAAACCCAAAAGAAAGGATGCTTGAAAATATTCCCATTGGTGGATTTTTTTCCATCATGATATCCAAAGGTTGGTACATGCCCCCAACATGATTTCTAGAAGTAAGTGACTTAACTCCAACATGGTGTGGAGAGGCGATCGAGTTGACTTCAACATAATGTCCAGAGGTTGAAGACATGCCCCCTAAGATTCATTTCATTCTCCTAATCTACATCTTCACTCGATTAAACTCCTG
The DNA here is from genome assembly GCA_027924585.1 of Larix kaempferi. Classification (NCBI taxonomy): domain Eukaryota; kingdom Viridiplantae; phylum Streptophyta; class Pinopsida; order Pinales; family Pinaceae; genus Larix; species Larix kaempferi. The sequence continues at coordinate 3,255,901 of BSBM01000792.1, forward strand.
GTTACTAATATGAATATGTTCACCAGAGACGAAGGAAGATCAAATGGCATAGAAGGGTGAAAAGAAGGGTCAGGTACTAACTCTATGGGAAGACTCGATTTAATGGAAAAGGATCTGTTTCATTTTTTAACGAGCTTGACACAGGAATAGAACTATGCTCGTTTTCTTCTGTTTCATATTTTACCGAGCTTGACACAGGAAAAGAACCATGATCGTAGGACATGTTTCATTTTTTAACGAGCTTGACACAGAAAGGGAACTATGCTCATGGCCATCTATTTCATTTTTTAACGAGCTTGACACAGAAAGTGAACTATGCTCATAAAGTTGGTTTCATTTTTATGCAAGCTTGAAACCAAAGGTAAATTATGCTTGAGGGATCTATTCCATTTTTTAACGAGGTTGGAATCAAAGACTAATCTGTGCTTATGGGAACTTGTTTCATTTTTTAATGAGATTGACACAAAAAGGGAACTATGCTCATGGTTAAGGCCCATTGACGGGTTGGGATACTCGACTTAATGGGAGGAATAACTATTTCATTTTTACACAAGCTTGAAATATACAATAATTATGCTTGAAGGGACCCATTTTATTTTTTAACGAGCTTAAAACAGAAAGAAACTATGCTCATGATAGCCTATTTCATTTTGTAACGAGCTTGACACAGAAAGGGAACTATGCTCCTGAAGCTGGTTTCATTTTTACACAAGCTCGAAACCAAAGGGAAACTATGCTTGGGATTGGTTTCATTTTTACACAAGCTTGAAACCAAAGGTAAACTATGCTTGGGATTGGTTTCATTTTTACACAAGCTTGAAACCAAAGGCAAACTATGCTTGGGAAAAGTTCCTACCCAACATGATGTCCAGAGGTTGGTAGTGTGCCCCACAACATAAAAAGATAGGGGAATAGCTCCAACATGATGTCCAGAGGTTGGAGACATGCCCCCCATCTCTAGGGGGAAGAAACCACTAAAACATGTGGAACATTCAGGGAGGTCTGATGACTAGGAGTCATGCGATGAGTGGGTGTCACAAAGGAAAGCTGATCAATGGTCACCATATTCCCATGACGAGGAAAATACATCACTCGAAAGAGTGAGGACACGACAACTTTCATTACATAAACATAGTCTCATCCAAGGAGTAGATTAAAATCTAAGGGAACTTGGACTATCATAACATCAATACAAACAATTTTCCCTCTTAAAGTGATAGGTAATTGAGGAAGGATCCCTAAAAGTCCAGTAGGCCTTCTATTAAAAACCAATATCTGGTCAGTGAATGGAACAAGCTGAGGGGAACCAATAGCTTGCCAAGCAGTTGAGGATAAAATACAACAAAATCTCCCTCATCAACTATAGTGCGAAAGATTTCCTTGTCGAAAACTCCTACAAATATCTGGAAAGGAACACTCGAAGGAAGACGAGATTTTGTTAGACCATTCCAATCAAAGGAAATGACCTCAGTACTTGGAGGGGGTCCTAGAACAATCTGAACTGACTAGGAAAACATCAGCGGTTTCTGATTCACTCTCAACTGGAAGACTAGAATGAAATGAAGATTTTATCATGGTGACTACTTCAGTCTGGGCATTCTCCAATGAAAGAGTGGGATCGAGTGGAGGTGATATCGACTCGACCACTTCAACTTCACTCTTTGAAGAAAGAGTGGGATCGACCAAGGAGGGGGCTGGATCGACCACTTCATCAACCAATGGGGGGTCAAGGGACGACTTACGATATCCAGTCAGAAAGTTTTTCTAAGATACAGTAATGTCTTCCAACTCTATTAGTTCTTCGTCACTTTATAACTATTTTTCCCACAGCACATTGGCAAGAGAGAAGGAGTCTAATAGATGGTCATTAGTTTCCTCATCCTTGAGACAAAAAATACAGCAGGAGAGACTTTGAAAACCTCTTTTTTTAAGATTGTCCCAAGTTAAGATTTGTCTATGGGACATAATCCAAATGAAAGCAAATATCTTCTGCCATAATTTAAAATTCCAATTTCTTTTCCAATGTGGGAGCAGCTACACTTCATAATTCTGAGCTAGAAGATTGTAAGCTTCCTTTACTGAGAAATAACCTTTAGGTGTGTGTCCCCAACAGATAATATATGAGCCTTGTTGCTTGGATATTTTCCTCTTTTGGAGTTCATCCCAAACCTCACCCACTGAGCCATTTCCCAATCATTGTGCCATAACTCTGGGTGTTTCCAAATCCTAAAGGTTGCGGGGTTGTCATCCACCTAGAAGTCACAGACCGCCCTCTTTCTAGATTGTAGTAGGTGTGCTTGAACCTTGGGGAGATTGAATAAACTATCCATTCGAGGGAGTTGTTTCCAGGAATCTGACCAGAAATTTCCTGAGGTTCCAGCTCTGATTTCCTAGAAGCTGTGTTGTTGTACTGGCCACCCTTTCACATACTTATTATTCCAAAATTGAGCCCAGGGGCTTGAATTTTTGGAAATCCAGTGCCACCAAACTTTTGCACAGAGGGCTGCATTGTTTATCTACGGGTCTCTGATATCTAATACCCCTATGGTATTGGGTCTGCAAACCATCTCCCATTTTACTAACGCCCATTTGTGCCCCATTTTGTCCCCCCCCCCATAGGAAGGAGCGTTGTAGAGAGAAAATGGCTTTAAGAACCCACTTGGGGGCAGCTAGTAGTGAGAAGAGGTAGAGGGGCATTGATTGGAGCACAACTTTGAGGAGCACTAAGATACTTCTATATTCAGAGAACACAAAGTACAAGAAGTTAACTTGTGTTCTAGTTTATCCAAGAGCTCCTTCCAAGAGGAGTGCTTAATAGTAGAATCAAAGAGAGGGGCTCCCAAGTACTTGGTGGGTAAAGTGGGGATGGAGAAACCCAAAATTCTAGCTATATTCCGTTGATCTATAGCCGGGGTATTAAAAAGGAAGATTTGGGACTTCTTAAGGTTGATGGTGGTTCCTGAGGCATCTGAGAAAAGATGTAAGATACATTTGAGAGTGCGGGACTCCTAGACCGAGGAGTGTCTAAAGAGGAGATTTTCATCCACAAACTCCTGGTGAGTAAAAGGTGGGTCGTCATGTAGAGAGAGGCCTCTGAGATTGCCTTCAGCAAGTTCATTATTCAACATTCATCCCAGCCCTTCTTCCATGGGGATGAAGAGGAATTGGGAAAGAGGAACACCTTGTCTAACGCTTCTAGAAGGGGAGGAGGTAGAAGAAAGAGAATAATTGACCAGAATGGAAAAGAAGGCAGAGGAAGTAAGGGAAAGAATCTAGCGAGTCCAACAGGGTCAAAAGCCAAAAGCAAGAAGGAATTTTTCAATGTAACCCCAGCTGAGCTTGTCAAAAGCCTTATAAAGGTCGATCTTGAGAATCATACCCGACTTTTTTGTGATTTTCAAGGAGTGGGTAACCTCATGGGCTAGAATAATTCCATCCAGGATTTGACGACCTTCCATATAACCCATTTTCTTTGGGGAAATGAGAAGGGGCAATAGAGGCTTTAACCGGTTAGCAACCACTTTGGTGATAATTTTATAAATCACATTGCATAAAGAAATAGGTCGAAACTTACTTGGACTTTCCGCTCCTTGTTCTTTAGGGACTAAGGTGATATAAGTGGCACCAAGGGCTGGGAGTACCCACTGTTCCTTCTTGAGTCCTCCACAAGTTCCAGGACCTCGTGCTTTATCCAATCCCAACAGTGATGAAAGAATTCGATGGTGAAGCTGTCCATTCTGGGGGCTTTATCGTCCTCCATCTGATTCGCAACTGCCTCCAACTATTGAATGGTGATGGGTTGCATAAGCATAGTATTGTGTTCCTATGAAAGTAATCTTGGTATGTTCTTGGTAACTTTACCAATGCATTCCTGCCGATTGGGGTTTGGCTCTGTTAGCAACATCTTAAAATTTCACTAGCTCTTGTTCTATATCCTCATGCTTTTATAGAGTGATGCCCTCCTCAGATTTGAGAGCACTAATCCTGTTATGCATTTTGTGCTAGATCGTGGATCGATGAAAGAAATTTGTGTTCCGCTCCCCTTCTTTCAACCATTTTACTCTTGATTTCTTCCACCAAAGGATTTCCTCTTTCTTATAGCATTAATCGAGCTGATTTTTCAAATTGATTTCCTTTTTCCAGCTATCCTCAAAATGTCCTCTCTCAATAATTTGTTCCTGAAGTTTATCCAGGTCTTTTTCAATGGCATCTTTCGCAGTGAAGATGTTCCCAAAGGTGGTTCTATTCCATATTTTGAGTTTGGATCTGATATGCTTCAGCATGATGGCCATCTTGGATAATCTTGAGACTGCTGCATTCCTCCACCAATATTGGACCATTTCCTGAAAGCATGGATGAGAAATCCAAAACTTCTAAAAAATGAAAGGGCGATGGAAATGGGCTCCTATTCGCTGTTAGGTAAGAGAAATTGGACAAGGATATGATCCCACAACCAGTAAGATCGAAGCTATAAGATCTACTCCAGTCGTTACAATATTCTTCGTAACCAAAAAATGATCCAGTCGAGAGGCGATTTGTTTTTATCCCCCTCTTCTATTATTCCAGGTGTAAGTACCCCCCCAGGTTTCCAAATCTAAAAGGTGCCTTGAGTCTATAAGATCCTTGAAACTGAGGTCTTCAGGCATGAGGATCCTCCTTCCCCCCTTTTTGTCTTGCAAAGAAGTGACCATATCGAAATCTCCTCCTATAATGCGCACAACTTTCGAATCTTGCTGCACAAACCATTCCAGGTAACTTAACAATCGGGTCTTTTGAAATGGGATTTGGGGTCCATATACATTCATGAGAGAGCCATGGATACTAGTACCTTGTAAATGGAAATAGGTTGACAAGGTATTGGTCATAGACACCATGTTATAGAGCAATATTTCCCTAGGGTTCCAGACGATGGCGAGCCCTCTTGAGGCTCCAGTTGCATCAACAACCACAATTTGGATGCCCCTCCAGATCCTCTCCATTAAGATCTGAAGAGTGTTGCTAGTACACTTAGTTTCTTGTAGAAAGAGAATAGCAGGGTTGTCTTGGAGGATTTTCCTCTTGATCATCCTATGCTTGGGAAGACCGTTTATTCCTCGAATGTTCCAGGATATGAGCTTCATTGCAAACTAGGCTTGAGAGCAGGGAAAAATTCTTTTAACTAGGCAGATTGCCCTGATTCTACTAACCTGGTACCCAACAAGTTAATCCTCTATAGTTCCGTCTTCCGTCCCTTTTTTATTATCTCTATGGGCCCTTTGTTTTTCCTTCTAAGGGGTGTTTTGAACCCATAGCTTGTTTGTAGCTCTGGCTTTGTCTAGGGCTTCCTTGAGCAACTGAATCTATGTGGAAGAGATGGAGTTGTAGGCTTTGCGGTCACATGCATCTTCCAAGCCAAGTAGATCCAACTCTCTAAGATCCAACTCACCCATCTCTTCGTCCATAGCCGTATCAGGGCATTGTTCCTCGTTTCTTTGGAATTGAATTGTCTCGGGTGTCTCTGCATGTTTAGCAGGGTTTGAATGCACCACTATGTCTGCTTGGTCCATCTCCACCTGTATCCCTTCCCAATTTTCACTTATGTCCAGATCTGAATCTAGGTGCGACCTTTTATCCTTTGGTTGGTCTTCATTGGCTGTAGTGATAAGATATTCTGGTTGCCAATCCAGGGCATCAAAACTATTGTTGATAGAAGGCACGTTTCCTTTCTCTTCTACTGGATGTTTGCGAGGGTGCCTGCGTTTCTTTGTTTCCTTTTGAAATCCTTCCTCATCCATAGCTTCAGATTGCCTTGCATTACCGTTGAGATGATTTAACGAGAAATTCATGGCATTTCCTGCACCAGAAGGGGACATTCTCATAATCTAGTGATTGAATCCATTCATAGCCTTCATGTAGGAGGTAGATTGAGTCTGACAGTGTTTTGGAGATGTGCATGTAGACACAGATCTGAGCATACGAGGTATATTTGTTGTGCCTTGTTTGATCCGCAATTTTTGACAAAACTTCCTAAGGCATTACCTATGTCTTGGAGCATTTCCTCATCCCAATACTCCTGGGGTAGAGAGTACATGCAGATCCAAACTGGAGCCCACGTAAATTCCTCTTTGTCTGGATTAAAGCGTTCTTTCCAATTACACAATTAAAGTCCAATAGAATTGAAGAAATAGGGCCCTCCATCCTCAACCCTAGATTTATCTTCTATTTGATGGAAGATGACTATGAAGAATCCTTTGGAGCCCATCTGTAGCTCGTAGTGGTCTTTTGGCTTCCACTTCACTTCAATCCAACTCCTAAGTGCTTTCTCTATGGGCCATATTCCTATGAATTTTTCGATCAATGCGTGATTCTTCATAAAATGAGATTGGGCATTTATCTAGTCTAGAGGCAGGGAGATGTTAGGGCTTTCGACAACTTTTGCAATGCATGTACTGGTGTCGCGATTGTTCTCATGCGTCGTGTCAGCTCTTGAGATTCCTTGAGAAGTAGTTTTGTTAGCCATGTTAGTAAGATGGATCTCCTTTGTACCAATTTGTAGAGTTGTAGGTTTATTACAGGACGAGGAAGGGTCAGGCGTTGACCCAATCGGGGAGGGGCATCTTGCCCCCCCTGCAGGGAGGCCATGTCGCCTACCAGAAGCAAGTGACGACGGCGATCATAAAGGAAGGAAGAAGGGAGACTGGTATGAATTGCAAAGACCGACAACCAGAGCAAACAAAAACCCTAGGCATGTTGCATAAACGAGCGCTCATTCACCTATAGGTCCCATTACATTTATTTACTAACTTAGTGGGCCTTCTTTAATAATAATAATATAGTGGACCTGGTCCACTTTACACTGAATGCCCCCTACTTATACTCTAATGGGCCCACCCCATTACCCACCAGGTAGGGTCATAACACTCCACCTCGATTAGGAAAGTGCCATAGTTGATGCTTTGTGTGAAGCTATATAACCATAATCCAGGGTCCCATGGGCGAATGTTGACTGCCATGATGAAGTAGGAACCAGGGTCCCATGGACTAGTGTGAACCACCATGTTGATGTCATCCAACTAAATATTGCATAAACTTGGGTCATATGTATGAGTGCTAATGGCCATGGTAAAGTGGTTGAAGGATCTCAACCAAAAACTTGGGGCTAATATCCATGTGTTGTAGCTGGTACCCCATCTCTTACACTGGATCCACAAATTGCTGAGTGTTGTTCCACATATATCCATGAGAGGCATATGGATCCAAATAACCCTCCCAAGCAAACAAATCCTTCAAGGAGTAGGAAAATGGTGGAGCTCTGAGGAACTCTTCAACTATAGAAGAAGTGGATTGTTGTTGTTCTTCCCATGAAGGAGAAGATTCCTCAAAACGAATATGGAAATAGTTGTCATCCCAAAGATTACAACTATCCATATACAAATTCTAAGAATCATCCTCTAAGTCATACCATGTTGCTTTGTCTTGTATATAATCTTCCATGATGAAAGAAGATATGGTACTATTGACATACATATTTTTCAAGATAACAAGAATACTCGCACAACAACTCTTCATTATAGCACCATCCTACTTCATAGATTTCATATTGGCCAGTGCATCCTAAAAATTTTTTGCTACTGTTATTTGTATCTCCTGTGGTATGGGCTCCCACCTTGCCATGCTTCAATGGAGGGCAAATTTTTTGCAAGCTCTATAACATAGAAAAGCATAGCCGGAACTATGATATATAACATATTAGAGGAAAGATCTAAAAATAATCTTTCCAATGGTGTTGGTATTGTGGCAATCTGATTAATCTGTCAAAAGATATGATCTCTGCAAGATCCATGCAGCCGTCTCCTGAAACCCTGTAAAATTTACAGATTTAAAACTACGATATCTCCCTCTCTCAGACTCGGATTTGAGCGATTTGTTTTTTGAAATCGCATAATTTTTCGAGAGGATTTTAGATCTGTAATTAGTTTTGGGGGATTATGCTAGACAAATCTCAAAAATGCATCTAAGTGTCACAACCCTCTTTTGTCTCTTTTAAAAATATTGCAAAAAAGAGAAAATTTTCTAATGTTTTGGCTCCACGAGGCTCTAATACCAATCATTATGTAACTTAGATATGAAAATATTATCACAAAGAACATATCCAAGAGAATCACACAACACAATAGATAACAAAAATAATCCACTCTTTATTAAGATAGATGATTCTTGCAATCACAATCACACACAAGATCACACACAATGACTATCAACAATAAGAATCAATACAAGAGATATTCAATAAACTTTGATCTTATTATTGTGGAGTGATTCCTTTGATGGGATGAATCAAACCTTGTTCACTTTCCCTTTCTAAGGGGCTTCCTCTTAATAAGCTAAGCTCAACATACAATAATTTTCTCCATACAATACTAACATCCTAACCTCCTAACCACCTAATTAAGATAGATGATTCTTGCAATCACAACCACACACAATGAATATCAACAATAAGAATCAATACAAGAGATATTCGATAAACTTTGATCTTATTATTGTGGAGTGATTCCTTTGATGGGATGAATCAAACCTTGTTCACTTTCCCTTTCTAAGGGTCTTCCTCCTAATAAGCTCAGCTCAACATACAATAATCTTCTCCACATCATATAATGAGGACTCCATCCTTATTTATAGAATCACCATACAATACTAAAATCCTAACCACCTAATGAAATTTCTTTAATGAGGTCTCATTATATTTATTTACTAACATAGTGGGCCTTATTGAATGATAACAATATGGTGGACCCAATCAACTTTACATTGAATAGTCTCTACTTCTACTCTAATGGGCCCTCCAACCTCCCATTACCGCCTAGGTAGGGTCATAAAACTAACTACCTCCTTCTGTTTCTTCACATAACATTTGGATTTCTTCCTTGACACTTTTTTATTTGCGTCCTTGTCCCTAGTCCTTAACAGACTCCCTCCACACAAAGCTTCATAATTCAACTTACTACCTACAAATCCAAAATTGTCAAGGTTTTTGTTTGGTGTCTCTTCACCCCTAAACTCTTCTCTAGTTTCATTGTCGACACCCTTCTTTTCATGATTTTGAGGAGAATTAAGACATGAACTTAATGTATCCTCCTTGAGCATGATGTTAAAGATTTGTCTTAAATCCTCTAGCCTCGTTATTTTCCCCACCACACTTTGGATTGAACTATCTGTCTCAATGCAAGTATGAGCCTGACAAAGCATCAATTTCCCTTACATTCTTTTGTGTGTTATCCACATTCTCCCAGTTTTCCTCATACCTATAGTCTAGCCCTCGGGATCAAAGATTGGTGCCTACCCCCCCACAGTTCTGCGTGCCTCCCGCCCTACAACCTTTGCCTTTTTTCGATTATGATAATGATACGAGGATACAAAGATCTTTGCACCTTCATAGAGATCTTCAAAATAATATATGCAAATTTCTATCTTGAAACCCATCTCTTCATGGACTTGCAATAGCTCATTTTTGCACCACAAACATAATATCTCTTAATTGAAAAATATTTTTCAGTTTTTAAGTGAAACAAATATTTTTAATTAAATGTTATTTTTTAATTTTTAAATATGTTTTAAATAACCAAAACATATTTTTGAAAAGCTTTGACCAGATCAAATTTGATCCAAAACCTAACAAACTCTAGAGAAGATCAAACCCCTAACAAACTCTATTAAATAAGGAGCAGTCTATTTATTTTAAGTATTGGACTTCAAATATTCCAATGACATCCATTATGCGATTTCTATAACTAATATACATGATTCTAAAATTTCCGAACAAAAACAAGACGGAAAATATACTCGAAAAATATTGAAAACATATAATATTTAGACTACACCATTAAATAAAACTAAATAATAATATACAAAACAACATATATTCATATTAAACTTATTTTTAAATATAATTTATTTTTTTCCTGAAAAAAAAAAAGCGTAATTTCATTTCATCCTTAAGAGTACGAAATTACATGGATCGTCATCACTCTTATAGAGTGGAATTTAGAGCTATTATGTCAAGCTTCAGGCTTTTGTCTGAAAAAAACTTTGATGTTCTCACCACGTGAGCAATAACATCGAATACATTGATATACTTAATCACTGTGTTCAAAACTTTTGAAGTCTTTTAAAAAATAAAGTACCATCCTGTACAGGACTAATAGTGTTATATAAACTGTGAAATAAAAAAATAAAGTATGCTGATATCCCTCCACCAGTTTTCATATTAGAAACATTATGTAAAAGCTTTTATGTTCATCATTCAATGAACGACCTGTGGAACAAATCCCTTCCCACCCCATCTACATATTCAAAGATTTTCCATATACCGATCCCCAACAACAGTCCTTCTTTTGAGGCCTTGTCTGCCTCAGTGTTGTTTTCCTGGAAGATGTGCAGAAATGTCGCCGCGTCCAAAACCCTGCAACGCGAATGGACTGCCTTCCGATGATGGACCGAGCAACTCATCCCTCGGGAAATCGACAGCGATTGAGAGATTTATGTGAAAGAGAGTTATGAAAACTTCATTATTTTTTTTTATTTTTTTAAATATAATATCTTTGGATTAAATGATAATTTTTAATTTTTAATACATTTTAAATTTAACCTATTTTTAAATGTAATATATTTTGATTAAATGATAATTTTTAATTTTTACGCCATAGGTGTTCACCAACGAGAAGTGTGACCTTCCACCTCGGATAGATTCCTAGTCTATAGAACCAATGGAATCCTGGCACGTGTTTTGCCGCTTTCGCCCACACCAACCAGATCACGCCGACCATGTCGTCGAAATTATTTGCATTACTTTGCCCCTTTCACGCAAACCCCCATCTGTGTCGCAACGATTTGCAGACTTCACCCATTCGATCAGCTCTAGCTCTTCTCTGGAAACATCATTGCTCGGAGGCTTGGGAGAAGAAACCATTTCCTGTGTACCTTGATTAAGCTCTTGGTCCTCATTGTAATCATTTACTGCTCCTTTTGCATCTCCATCATCCAGGTTTTGACATTTTTCATCATTTTCATCATTTCTATTGGGGTTTTGGTTTTCCTGAAACATAACAGACTCCTCATTGCTGTCGGGGTTTCCAACATGAGCAAAACCACCGTCAATGTTTTCATTCATTCCAGAATCCGTCTGTTGGCTACTACCGGAATTGCCATTTTCACCGTCATTGCGAAAGGCTTCCTCTAGACAATCAAGTTACAGCCAAGAAATGAAGCAATTGTGGACTGACCCATGGATCAGAAGCGAGAATCCTTTGAATGGTCAAATCCTCTTGTCGATTATGCCTCTTCACATTAATCTCAGTGCTTTCGGTAGTAATATTTTGATGTAAATGAAAATAAATCCTAATGATCAATGATTTAAGCTTTACGACTCTACGAGTTCTTGATTCTCGTTTTTTAGTGTCGATAAGAGAATTTATTAACGGAAGCATCAATTTCCTGAACTAACGTTACCTGCAAATAGTCTGAAAATGCTTCATTACCACGACGTGATTCTGTAAATTCTCGGCATGCCAAATCGCTCAAAATCTTTTCGGCCCAGCCAACTATTCGGTTTCACAGCAACAAACTCGTAGAGACTTGTCGTGGTTCAATTACCAAAATGCGACCATAATAAGGCATCGACCACTATTGTCGACGTCGACTTTCCAGGAGGATGCCCATTGCAGACCTTCAGAATTATAATGACTTTTCGACCATAATTATATATCGACCAAACCGACCAAACCTTAAACACTGTCGACCAAAACACAATATCGACCATATTTTATAACGACCATATATAGATAATTTACTAGAGTTGGTATCTTGTACGCATTGCTTAATTGGATTTTCATGGCAGTTAATAAATTAGGTGACGAGGTACACCGTGACAAACTCTACCGACGCCGAGTTGTAGCTTGTAGCCTGTATGTTGTGTCAGCGTGGTCCGTGTGCATTTGCAGCTTCCAAATTCAGACTATTTGCAAGTAACGTTAGTTCAGGAAATTTATGTTTCAATCCCGACAGGTTCTGATTCAACAAGTTTCAACTCGACCAACCATGATAGGTTCCGGTTCGACAAGTCTCGACAGGTTTGGAGTTCGACACACACACAACACTTCGATGGATTCGACAACCTTCAACAGTTTCGTGACATTGACCTTTTGCATCAAATGTTGTTGGGATGTCCAAGTTAGAAGAGCTGCGCGACGTGAAGGTGGAAAACATAATTCCTTACTCGTCTATTCAGAACAGCGAATTTCGCCAACTCTGGATATGGTTGGGCAAGAGTTCATGGATTGAAATAATTGAAAAGTATGTCCTCCTTGAAGCTGCTGCTACGACCATGACTAGTAAAAGCAGAGATCATCATATTCTTATCGCCCGGCAGCTGCCACTTCTTCTCATATGCGGTCTTGAAATCGTTGAAAGAAACTCAGGCATCTTGTTTCTGCATCGACATATTTGGCTTGTAGCGACTTCTGACATAGTTCAAATTTTGCATCACACACATATCGCTGTGCATATTTCCTTAAATTTTGAAATTTGAATTGTCGACTTGTCGATATTGTGGACTGTCTATTGGTTATTTTAAATCTAAATCACCATGTGTATTTGAGTTACTTTAAATTTTTAATCATCGTGTGTATGAATTCCTTTGAATTTTAATTCACCGACGTGTTGCTTCGTGAATGCTGGTAGGGTTTTCATCGTTTCCCATATATATCTTTTCGTTTTGATGATGATTCATGGTGCTTATGATGGCAGTGGAAGGGAAAAACTGATTCTGGCATTTGACAGTTCGAATCCATTTATTTTGGAAATACCACAGGTGAGTCCTCATTCTCTTCTTCATGATTGAGACATCAATCTAATTCCGCGATCAAAATAATTAATCTTGTGTGTTTGTATGGTTGAACCTCAAGCTTAAGCACGACAAACGTAGCTATTTTTGTTAATCACCAAAAGATCTAAAAAAATTGTTTACTGAGCGATTATTTTTTGAATTAATTGAATCTGTTTTTAATGAGATGCGTTAAGACTTTCTTTGTTCAAGTCCACTTCAACACATGAAAATTGGAGCATCTTACTCAGCCTGTGCTTGCCGCATATTTAACTGTGAGCTTACGCTCTTTTAAGGTGGGAAATTGGGATGTTATCCATCATTAAATATGTACGCCCAACGCAAGTCGAAGAGGAACCCGTCGACAATCCTCTCATTGGTTAACACTACACTACATAGGCATTACTATCATAGGCATTACACTACATAGGCATTACTATCAGTGACTGCTTGGGCGACGAATAATATTTGGTAGACATGACTCATTGATGAGCGACTACATAAACTTATGGTTAAATGGTTATAGACTTTGATTGGGGCCATTCTATTGTAAATTGCTAATTAATAAGGCCTTTAGTCGGACACTTCCGATATGTTGTTTAAAATTGTTTTTATAGAATCACGTCGCGGTAATGAAGCATTTTCAGATTATTTGCATGTAACTTTAGTTCAGGAAATTTATGTTTCTGTTAATAATTTCTCCTAGAATAGTCGGCTTCTGACTGGTCATGGTCCGACCACTCCCTTTCTGTCGACCCTTCGACAAATTCTGCTACTTTCGATGGCCTGACCACTTCCTTAGAAGCCTATCACTTCAGTCAAATAAAATCCGACCAGTCCATTCAACTAAAGTTTCTCGGCAGCCCGATTGTCGACCTCATCAACTCTCGCTAGAATAAATAAGATGAAATGGTGAATTGGTCAAAAGCATTGTTCTAATGTTGATCAAACAGTTAGATAATGTTGAGTTTAATTTCAGAAAGCATGTGTAAGATCAAGCTACCTACGACTTCACTTTAAATAAAGTCTCAGTAAAAAGTAGTCTAAGATCTCCAATTTCTGCTAAATCCTGGCAACAATGAGGAGAAAATTTGGTTGGTTTGCCCAAGCCTGTCGGTTGCTCGCTGCCAGATGACTCTCGACCTTATCCGTCGATCAAAGGTTTTGCAGAAATGTCCACTCAACCAGCTACTTCACCGACTGTTATCCACATCTTGGTCGGTAACGTGATCGACTGATTGAGCATTATCAACCAGCTACTTCACTGACTGTTATCCACATCTTGGTTGGTAACGTGATCGACTGATTGAGCATTATCAACCAGCTACTTCACATCTTATGTCAGGTAACATCCAAATATACCTTGAGTTCACATCGGCTGCTTGATGACCATATAGTGGATGGTCAAATTATTAATAGTCAATTTGGACGTTTATTATCCAAATTGAGGTCGACCAAATGTGTAGCTCATCCTATATCTCATTATGCTAATTCGATTCTCCATATATGGCAGTCAACCCCTCATGATATTAAACCTAAAACATGCCCAATTTCAATCAACTTCTCAATTCGGGGATGATGGTGCCAAGTCAAAGGTTGAAAAAGTCATGCAAATTAGCATTATACCCGGTAGAACGAGTGTGCTCAATCAAAAGACCATCGACTCATTAAAATATTGCTTTATGTCTACCTGCCATATAAACTACACCTATAGGTTAAAAGGTTTTCTCCATTGCCCATGTGTATCTTGCTTTTGACTTTGCACTTAGTTGTATAAATGTAATACTAAGACTATGGGTTAACGCATGAAGATGTAAAATATATTGTTTTTTTTGTGTGTGTGTAAAAAAATTAAATAAGGAAACAAACTTTCGTGGTATAATACAATTATTTATTTATGTATTTTTATATATTTTACTAATAAAGTAATATAATTATTTATTTATTTATTTTTATGAATACACAAAACTTTGTCCAAAGTCTAACTTCCAGGTTTTCTGTTGGTTTGGAGACTCGGAAAGCGAAATTCGCTGTTTTGAATAGACGAGTAAGGAATTATGTTTTCCACCTTCATGTCGCGGTATTGGTCTTGCATTTGTCACTGCTGGTAGCTCTTCAATTTCACACGTATGCTCTTTAGCTTCACACACCCGTCTGCCCACAACTCCTCCAAAGATGTCAATGGCTCCATACTTGGCTAATGAGCATTCATCCAGGGTGCTTATAAGAGAAAGAAGGTCATGGGTTTTTGGTGGGCAGCATTCCATCTCCTTCCAACCGCTACTATTATCTTCCCTCAATATCCAACCAAAAAACGAGGCATTCTATATCGCATTATTACTCTTTCTACATGCATTAGTTAGAATGTATGTCAAAGCAGTAAAGAGTTAATTCGCCTGGATGCCGAACGACGATCCTTGTCCCCTATGAGTCTTTGACAGGTTATGTTGAGATATTGTAACTTCTAAGAATATTATATTTGTACTTTATTATTATGGAGATGTTTCATTCCTCCGTGGAGACCCTATTGTATATCCAGAGATGTTTTATTCCTCCGTGGAGAATGTGGTAACTTGGGTTATTAGACTTCCCTAGTGGGTTCGGCCCTGTATGAGTCATGTGGGTTAAAGGGTTATTAGACCACCCTAGTGGGGTCGACCCAGTCAACATTATGTTAAGTGGTTAAGTTGGGGCCGACCTAGTTAGTGTAAAAGTCAAGTCGGAGTTGTGTATAAATAGAGGAGGTGTGTTCCTCATTTAACACACATTCACTCACTTGTGATTGGCGCATAGGAGAGAGAGAGATCTGCTATGGAGGAGAAGGAGCTCATGTTTGGGGATTACATCTTTGTATTTTATGGTCATCTATATTGAGGAAGCTTTGCTAGGTTTTCTACCCCATGAGGGTTTCCCAGGATAAATCTGTGTCTCTTGTGTTTATGCTGTGCTTGTTGTTCTTTCAGTGATCTTGTATATGCTATTGTTGTGAAATGGAATGTAATACTGATGTTATCTATATTAGAATATTAAATCTTAACATGGTATCAGAGCTAGCCTGAAGGAAGGCAATGCATGGCACTTACGACACTTGTCTCACTTTCGACAATTCGAAAGTTAGAGTTTTATATAGCAAAAACCAGTCACCGTGGCACTTTCGCTATAAATCCATTTTGGCGAAGGTTCAAGATCTAGAACTTCCACACGTCGTAGATAACATTCCCCTGTACCTTGTGTCCGAAGGAAAGCCTCATATTCGTTGTACTTTGTGATATATGATCAGTTAAAGTTAGGGTTTCTGCCTCTTCCAGAATGCAGTCCTAAATAGGTGACCTAGGAAAAAAGGTCATATCTCGGGCTAGGAAGCTCCAAATGAAATTTCGTAAAAACTAACAGGCAGGGCACAGTCTGTAGTTTCAAGGTCCTCTTTTCAGAGGCCTAAGTTGAAAAAGTGACATGTGGCACTCCGTACAAGTTCGCTATGCTGTTTTATCCCATAAACAGGTCATGTTGTGACACTTGGCATAACTCTCTCTCAAAGAATCCATTAAAGCTCAGACCTGTGGGGTTGGAAAGATGACAAGTCAGGCTACCACAGGACGAAGTTTCAGAACCTGCAGATCTGAAATTGCAGAGATACACCAGAAACAATACAGAACATCTGAATTGGCTCAACGGAGGAAATCTAAGAAGAGGAGAGAGAAGCTCTCACTTAGGGTTTTCAATTTTTAGGTCTAGAAGGACCTGATACAATGTTGGAGACACCTGATACAACATTGGAAGCTTTGATAATGGATTTGGAATCCATTCATCATAGATATTAATCCTCCATCAAAAATGTTGTGGGAGGAAGGAGATTGAAGATTAGGGTTTCCAAGTAAGAAGAAGCCCTAACAAAGTTGGGAGACCCATAGGGTAGCGATGAAGAAGGTTTAAATGGTGTTGATATCCTATCATCCTATCACCATGAACATACATAAGATGTTTACAAGTGATCTACCTTGGATGGTTAGGGTTTTACCCTTATAGAGAAGACTACTCGATAGGTATGACTTGAGAAGACACATGTATGTTTTCAAATCTGATTCTTGATTAAGTTCATAATATGTTTGTCTTCATGTTATTGAGGTTAGTACAATTATGATTGTTTGATAATGAATGCATGTGAGTGGCATATGACATTCATTGATTAAGTTTATGACACTTATGATTGTACTAATGCACTTGTGGTGTTGTATGAGGATGATGTTGTTTGCTAACATGAAAGGTACATCAAGAAAGACAAATCAAGTTCTATGACCATGATGACATGGAGACAAGGACTCATCCATAGTCTTTGATCACATAGAAGCTCTACTTACGAGGTATGTATGACCTTGTTCTACTATGCTTAACTTATGAGATATGTAGGTTCTAGCACAAGGTCTCTAAAATCATTGAAGAGAACAAAGAAGATATTGTTTGGGTATAATAATCCAGGTATGTTTTCCTATATCAAGTTAGAATCCTACCTTGTGTTAGGATCTTAGGTAAGTATACCTGTGTATGAAATGATCATGACCATACATAATGTTTTGATAGTATTGAGATTATAGTAATGAATGTATGATTATGTATGAGATCATGAGGATGACACTAGTGCACACTTAAGCATGCATAGTGGTACAAAATGAATAGAAGTTCAAAGACATACAGAGATCAAACGGGAGGAAACCACACAAACATAAGAGATAAGTATTTGAGTTGTTATTTGAATCTCTGAAATAGTAAATGATATTGCTTGTAATAGATGTATGCATATTTGTATTCCTATAATATATCATGCATAGTGTAAGCATTCATATAGCATTGAACAGTATACTACTAATATGCATATGATGGGTAAGTTGGACAAACATTCCATTGTTGTTTATCTAGAATGAAACCTCTTTGCTGACATGCTGAGAGTCGTGCACGCTCTTGATAATATGTTCTGGTAGAGATGGAAGGCATCTAGATAGCCACTGTATGCATACAGGATATGGAAAAGTGTTGTGCCAAAATATTGGTCAAGATAATTGCATAACTATGTGAATCATATCTGTATGCATAATAGGTTATCATGATGATTATGAAGTATTACTAATCATGTAATTAACTTTGATTTGTAGGAAAGTTCGTGAAGAATGATGAACACCGAACAAGTTATGGATGTTCAACAAGAAGACTTACAAATCAAACATACTATGGAAGGCTCGTGGCTAGAAGATTCTCTTAGAAAGAGGAAGAGGATCATGACGAGATGTTTGCTCCAAGTGGATAGATAAGACCATTCTCTTAATGGTGTAATTGAAGAAAACTCTGTACGGATACCTAAGATCGATAGTCATTTGATGAGCTTAATGATCACCATGGGTGATGCGGATTTCAACCTTTGCTACAAGGTTGAAGATGGTGTCTATATACATATGACATTCTTCTCTTAGATGGATGCAAGAAGGAACTCACCATAAAGTTCGAATGATCTCGAGGTTCATATCAGTAGACCCATCTGATGAGAGATGGCAAGGATAGATATGCAGGAGATCACTCAATGCAGAGTGTGAATTATGTTCAATCACAGAGGGAGAATTGATAGCTTCTTGACAAGATTGGGATTTACCAAAAGAAAAGCTGATACTAACCTTTACCTTAAGGTTATGGATGATGAAACTGTCATATTTTTACTGTATGTGGATGATCTCTTTCTGATAGGGAACGAGAAACAGATCATGGAAAGCAAGAAGAAGCTAGCTACATAATTTGAGATGAAAGATCTCGGATTGATGCATTACTTCCTAGGTTTGGATGTATGGCAAGGCCCAGAAGGAATCTTTCTCAACTAGAGAAAGTATGT
The DNA here is from genome assembly GCA_027924585.1 of Larix kaempferi. Lineage (NCBI taxonomy): Eukaryota > Viridiplantae > Streptophyta > Pinopsida > Pinales > Pinaceae > Larix > Larix kaempferi. The sequence continues at coordinate 3,274,632 of BSBM01000792.1, forward strand.
TGTGGAAATCTTGAAAAGATTTGATATGTTGGAATGTAAGGACATGACCACGCCCATGGATTCCAACTTGAAGCTGTTAGTTGATGACTCATCAGAGTTAGTGGATGTGACTCTGTACAGACAGATTATTAGGTCATTGATGTATCTGACGAATACCAGGCCAGATATATGCTTTGTTTTGAACATCTTGAGTCAGTATCTAGCATAACTTAGGCATGTTCACATGATAGTTGCAAAGCATGTGATAAGGTACCTAAAGGGTACGATAGACTTTGGTCTATGTTGTCTTGGAGATCATGACTTCAAATTGTATGGCTACACAGATGTTGATCGGGCAGGAAGTGTGTCAGACAGGAAGAGCACATCGGGCAGATGTTATTGTCTGGGATCTGCCATGATCTCGTGGTTTAGCAGGAAGCAGTCTAGTGTGGCTCTCAGCACAGTTAAAGTGGAATATATAGCTGCCTGCTTTGCTAGTTGTGAAGCGATATGGCTTCGGAAGTTGTTATCAGGATTGTTTGACTTAGAGATGGACTCCACTGTGATCCTGTGTGACAACCAGAGTTGTAACAAGATGATAGAGAATCTAGTGTTCCATGATAAGTCAAAGCACATAGAAATTTGATATCTCCATATACGGGATATGGTGCAGAAAGTAGCTATGAAGCTCGAGTATGTGAGCACTGACGAGCAAGTTGCTGATATATTGACCAAACCTCTGTCTCGAGTAAAGTTTGAGTATTTTCGAGACAAGCTTGGTGTAGTTCAGAAGGACCCTCCTTGAAAGGGGTAGTGATATGGTCGATGATGTGGATACTTGTATTGATGATGAGGATACTTGTATTGATGATGTGGATACTTGTATCGATGATGAGGATACATGTATCGATGATGTCGATACTTGTATCGATGATGAGGATACTTGTATCGATGATGTGGATACTTGTATCGATGATGAGGATACATGTATCGATGATGAGGTTACCTGTCCCGATGATGAGGTCAATGATATCAACGATAAGGTTGATTAGTGGTCCCTAGTGGACGAGGGGGATTGTATCATCCCTGGACTTCCGTCCCTGAATTGATCCATAGACATATGTCTCCGAGAAGTGGTCCCTAGTGGATGTGATAGGATTGCATCATCCCTAAACATTTGTTCAAAATGTACGTGATAGGACTGCATCGTCCCTGAACGTTTGGTTCAAAATGTACATGATAGGATTAATCATCCTTAGACAGTAAATCCAGTAATTCCGAAAGGAAGGATAGTCTTAAATGATTGTGATTGGACTAATCATCCTTAGACAGTAAATCTAGTAATTCTGAAAGGAAGGATAGTTTTAAATGCTGATTGAGATTGGACTAATCATCCTTAGACAGTAAATCTAGTAATTTCGAAAGGAAGGATAGTCTTAAATGTTGATTGAGATTGGACTAATCATCCTTAGACAGTAAACCCAGTAATTCCAAAAGGAAGGATAGTCTTAAATGTTGATTGAGATTGGACTAATCATCCTTAGACAGTAAATCCAGTAATTTCGAAAGGGAGGATAGTCTTAAATGTTGATTGTGATGGGATTGATCATCCCTAGACAGTAAATCCAGTAATTCCGAAAGGAAGGATAGTCTTAAATGTTGATTGTGATGGGATTGATCATCCATAGACAGTAAATCCAGTAATTCCGAAAGGAAGGATAGTCTTAAATATTGATTGTGATGAGATTGATCCCGTAATTTCGAAAGGAAGGATCATGTGTGTTGTAGATGACGAGGCTGCTGATCGGGAGATCCAAACGATGAGGCTGTTGATCGAGAGATCTAGATGATGTTGTTGATCGAGCGATCCAGATGATGTTGTTGATCGGGAGATCTAGACGATGAGGCTGATCGAGAGATCCAGATGATGCTGTTGATCGGGAGCTACAGACGATGAGGCTGTTGATCGAGAGATCTAGATGATGATGATGCTTCTGTAGCTGATCAAGTGCTGTAGAAGATGAAGACTCAGTACTGACGCTGTTGATGTTCCAATATTGATTATGTTCCAGTAACTGGTTGAGTTACTGATGATGATTGAAGAAAGCTTCTAATGATTTATAGATGTATCATGTATCATGTAGTTGATGACTCCTTGCTCCTGCAGATGTTGTTATAATATCCTTCTTGTTAAGGGGGAGTGTTGAGATATTGCAACTTCTAAGAATATTATATTTGTACTTTATTATTCCGGAGATGTTTCATTCCTCCGTGGAGACCCTATTGTATATCCGGAGATGTTTTATTCCTCCATGGAGAATGTGGTAACTTGGGCTATTAGACTTCCCTAGTGGGTTTGGCCCTATATGAGTCATGTGGGTTAAAGGGTTATTAGACCACCCTAGTGGGGTCGGCCCAGTAAACATTATGTTAAGTGGTTAAGTTGGGGCCGACCTAGTTAGTGTAAAAGTCAAGTCGGAGTTGTGTATAAATAGAGTCCTCATTTAACACACATTCACTCACTTGTGATTGGCGCATAGGGGAGAGAGAGATTTGCTATGGAGGAGAAGGAGCTCATGTTTGGGGATTACATCTTTGTATTTGCTGGTCATCTATATTGAGGAAGCTTTGCTGGGTTTTCTACCCCACGAGGGTTTCCTAGGATAAATTTGTGTCTCTTGTGTTTATGCTGTGCTTGTTGTTCTTTCAGTGATCCTGTATATGCTATTGTTGTGAAATGGAATGTAATACTGATGTTATCTATCTTAGCATATTAAATCTTAACAGGTTAACAGTGGCGACAGGTCGTAATCCTCGACAGCTTCATCCTCGACAAGTTCTCGACGACAGTGTCATTTCGACATGTCGGTGATCTTGACAAGCTCGTCCTTGACAGTTTCGTGACGTCACCCTTTTGCATCAAATGTTGCTGGGATGTCCGAGTTAGAAGAGCGGCGCGACTTAAAGGTGGCAGAGCTGTGCAACCAACCGCGACAGGTTGCTGGATTCAACTCGCGATGAACCTGTGCTGCAGACAACTATACTTTTGCTTTATGTCTCTTCATGTAGATGAAATTGGCAAATCGATCTTGACAAATGAAAATATTATGAGTTGGTAATTGAATATATATATGGTTTGCGAGACTAAATTGTTGATTATGTAAAAGTAAACAATTATTTAATAAAAAATATTTAAGGTGTTGGAGGCACATTGTGTTGACAGACTGGACAGGTATTTTTAATTTGCAGCCATGTGGCTATGCAAGTGTAGTGGTACATGTGCCCACAACTGGAATTCCTCCTGGCAAACTGTGCACAGTGAAATATGAGGATTATTGATATGTTCCACTGAAATTATAATGGTGCTAGAGAAGAGGCACATGGTCGACATAACCGACTAACTGTCGACCATTACCCATCAGTCGACCAAAGAACCCAACCGACCACGTACAAGTTCACTGCCGACTAATTACACCATCGCCCAGTTATGCCGCCATACATTCACATCGACTGCCATATCTACGGCCAATACAACTCTCAACTACATCCCAACTGACCAAGACGGTGACGAGGAGTGGAACTGCTGTCGACTTGATTTAATGTCAAATTTTCAACGAGAACCAACATCTGCTTAATTGATGAGCATGGTCCATTTCGACGACCAGATTCCTATTACAGCTCATTAATGCAATATCTGCACACTCATCGATCAGTATTTCGACCAACAACCGACCATCCCAGGATCACAGTCCGCCATGACCTCTACAGTCGAATGCAACTACCAACAGTCGGTCTCTTTTCGTTTCTTTGACCATCAAATTATATCAACGTGTATGAAGATGACCCATGCATAGAGGTCAACCATCTAAGTCAACAAGTCGATGTGTTTTTGGTCAAGTGTATTTTGTCAAAGTATGCGGCCATCGATCGAATCTGTCGTCGACTAATGCACAAATATAGTCTTGCTTGTCGTAGGAATGTGTATATAGTTATGTGTCGGCTATAAATTAAAGAGTTATAAATTGTTGTTTTTTATAGATCATTAAATCATTTTTTATTTATATTATTGAAGGCAAATTTGTATTATTGTTGTATTTTACAATTTTCAGTTAACTAAGTTAGTTTTTCTACAAATCTCTCAAAACATATGTTTCATGTATGTGCAGTCATTAATTTATATGAAGAAATGTGTAAGATATCTTAGATTCTTATTACTATTGAACCTATGTTACTAATTAGTATTTAACATAGCGTTAACTTGGCAATCAATATCTGTGAAGAAGCTCTACAAGGAGGCCTTACAATTATTATGGTAAAATTAATGACCTTTGTGAGAAGATGCAACGTGTGTTTATTGGTTGTGTGAACGTTAAATCATGGTAGTACCAAATTTGACATTAGAAGCTCTATAAGGAGGCCTTGCGATTATTATGGTAAAAATAATGACTTTTGTTAGAAAATGCAATGTGTGTTTATTGGTTGTGTGAACCGTACTACCAAATTTGACATTAGTTAGGTGTGTTTATAAAAGTGTGCAATGAGTGGTAAGCCTTTGCATGTAAAATTTTGGTAAACCAAAGCTAAGTACATGGGGACAAAAATTTGTCATAAAAAGTCATTTCCTCGAGTTTTAGTCTTCCATACATTTGGTCAAGCGTGACAACCAACAATCTTGATAAGTAAAGGTTTGAATCACCTATTGGGGTGTTGTCAAGTAGTAAATCGATGGGATTTTCCATCATTATCCTGTGTTTGTTTCTCAAAGGGAGAGTGATTTTGGCATCTAAAACTAGGAATCCTCAGAGTGACATATCTCAAGAGTGACAAAACATTAACTCCAAACCTTGAAGCCCAATCTTGATAGATACCCAACTTTACCCAACTTTCCTCTTTTCCTGGTGATGTTCAGTGTTCACTTTTGCCCCTCAAGGAGCAAATGCTAGTTAAAATACATTTTAAATAAGCAAAATATATTTTTGAAAAACGTGGAGTACCTTATTGACGGGGTCAAATAAAACTAAATAACAATAGCAAAGTCCATAAAACCCTTTTCTAATTTTTTTCCTAATTATGCATTACCCAAAATATAACTATCTACAAAACATACTAAATAGCCCTCCTATCGTGTAACATATTTATATTATATTATATTATTATATATAGATGGTTTCGATTGTACTACAAAAGGCTATTATTATTATACGTTTCTTTCACGACTTAATTACCTCCCAAAGGCTCCAATGAGTTTCCGCACTACCTTCAATTACGTTTATGTGCTTCAAATTCTTATCGCTGAAGTCCGCTCTGGATTCCCAGTGTTCTGAGTTACGGCGGTCTTCAGACACCACTGTGTTGTTGTGATGGTGTGCTGTGAAAATCAATCAAGAGATGGATAGGTTTGCTTGGTTGGATGCCCAAAAATGGTGGATTTCTCCATGGCAAGGGTGTTCTCAATGCTCCGCCTGCAGTGATCAGAGATTACTCTTCTGCAGCAAAATTAAATGGTTCTTCCGAGGATTCGCGTCATTTCATGTCAAAGCAAGAGAAGGTTCAAATGCCCACCAAGACACTCCGTATTCTCCTGAAGCGGCTCACCTCTTCTTCGCTGCTCATTCAACGCTATCTGATCCAGCCCAACTGGTATGGACACTAGCCCTCTCTTCGTTTTTCTTGCTGGGAATACCTATTTTGTTTAATTCAATTTTCAATTTTTTATAAATTTAGAATTTCATACAGAGGTTCATTATGATATGAGGTAATGCCATTTGGATTGCTAGGCATTGCGCTTAGGAGTTCTTATGGAAAAGCCCCAGGAGATGCAGGGTTTCTCTGTTTATGATATCAGGTATTAGGGCATCTAAGGGAACTGCTCTTTTTATTATAATCAATACGAACCTGATGGTGATTATGGCTAAAGTTGTTGTTGACAGAGGTTTTCATATCTCTAACATGGTGCTTATGATGGCAGTGGAAGGGAAAAACTGATGCTGACATTTGACAGTTCGAATCCATTTATTTTAGAAATACCACAGGTGAGTCCTCATTCTCTTCTTCATGATTGAGACATCAATCTAATTTCGCCATCAAAATAATTAATCTTGTGTGTTTGTATGGTTGAACCTCAAGCTTAAGCACGGCAAACGTAGCTATTTTTGTTAATCACCAAAAGATCTAAAAAAATTGTTTACTGAGCGATTATTTTTTGAGTTAACTGAATCTGTTTTTAATGAAATGCGTTAAGACTTTCTTTGTTCAAGCCCACTCCAACACATGAAAATTGGAGCATCTTACTCAGCCTGTGCTTGTCGCATATTTAACTGTGAGCTTACGCTCTTTTAAGGTGGGAAATTGGGATGTTATCCATCATTAAATATGTACGTCCAACGCAAGTTGGATATTTTTGCTTAATCCAGAATTTAATGGACTATATCTAAAAAAATCGGGTAGGGTTAATTAGGTAGTTTAGTGTTGGTAGGGATCTATCTTGCCCAATTGGTTCTTTGTAAAACTAAGGCCTTAAATGAGGGTAAAAGTTGGGGTTGTTGGAAAAAGCAAGTTTAACTCTCCCATGGGAGACAATGGCATAGCCATTGCAGTTGAGTAAAACCCACACACTGAAAAGTGTTTGGTTACCTTCTATTGTTGGATACCTCGTTCTATAAACACATCCAGATAAAGGACTAGAGAAATATGTTAAAGCAAATCTGACTGAGCCTATCAGGACCTAAAATAACACGTATTAGCAGATGAATGGAGTTTGACTACCTATGGCCTTAGTCGTTAAATTGAGTTGGCAATAAATTTAGAATTTATCATGATAGTGAATTGCGATACAACCACTTTGTTATAATATTGCAATCCTAAAAAGTTGACTCCTGTATTCACAAGAGATTTATTCTTGTATGTAGGTATACTCCTAAAATCACCTTTCAGTGCACCAAAGTGCATCATCATTTGAACAATAACTTCCAAATGTGTATTATCCTTTGAAAAGCCACTTCCTAAAAAATGATGATATCTTTCCTTTCGGATGAACCCTTCTGGTTATTGAAGTTATTTCAATATCAAGTTGAATTGGATGGTGGCATCCGTGCCTTAAGATTTGAGTAGGTAATGATTGAATTGGCAGGGTTCAAAATGGCCCAATTGTTTTGTAGTTTCTTGTAGTTTATGTTGTGAAAATTTTCTTCCACTCAATAAAGGGAGCACATGATGTAGTTGAGTGCAAACGAAACGTTGTAAAAAAAATTAAGTCTCCAATGATATGATACATCACCATAACTTTTTAATGATCAACATTTCAAGATATTCGTTTTTTTTAAACTAATTACAAGATTATGAATGCTTGACATGGTATAATTCCAATGACAGATAAAAGAACCCATGTAGATTTAACTTTAAAATGACAAGCTTTCCATTACGCCATCACGTTGGCTAAAATAATTACATATAAGCCTTCCATTTGATATAAATTTGAGTTTTTTAAAAGAAGTTTCTTCTACAAAGTTATGAACACAACAATTGGTGTTGTCACTACTGTGCTATATTGACTTCATGGGATCAGTGTTTGAAAATAGTTATTCTCAAACATTCTTTTGGGACATCAAGTATCAAGGTTATTTTTTAAAGTTTATGCAGGGTTTTATATATAAATGATAATGGATTTTTCTTTTGATAAAATGGTCTCACACCATATCTCTGAATATATTCTTTTGACATATAAGTTTATGCTTAACCAAAGTTATAAACTTTAGTAACACTACTTTTAAGGTTTGATGCACATTTTGTTGTAGTTTTTGCCATTTTTATCACTTTTAAACAATTTTGTCTGCAGTTATTATTTTTTAACACTACTATATGCCTATTGGACTATATTATTATGGGTGGGTTTGGTGGGTTGAATTTTTGGTAATTGTATTTTTCTACCAAGGAATATATATTGGCTATTTTATAAAGAGGAGAAACATTTCCTTGTATTATTTTTGTAAAATGTTACTTGCAAACTTTTTGTTTATTACACATTGGATATTAGGATAGATAATTGATGAGCAACAACAAAGTGATGTCAACTAGTTAGTTCTCTCTTGTCTTCTTGTTGACAATGTATAATGTGTTGACCTACTAAGAATTTTGTTAACTTATTGAGAGTGAGTTTGTTTTTGGATCTCTTTTAGTTGGAATGGAGTACTGGGACAATAAACCATTTGTTTAGTTATGCCTTTTATGCTCATGATGTCGTCTGTTATCATTTATAGGATATGACTTCTCCTCTTTCGACGGTATGTAGAAGTGAATTAATGTCCTTTTACCGTTCAGCTTTTTTTTAGGAGGAATGTGATTTGAAGAGTGTCTCTAGTTAGTTACTGGTACCATTATGAACAAAATTGTGATGATGATTGAAAATTGTGAATGGTCTGTACAATAAGCATAGAGTTATGCTTATTGTACACCTACATGTTGAGAATGTAGGTGTACAATAAGCATAGAGTTACGTTTGAGCCCTGAGTTTTACCATATCAAAAGCAAATCATTTATAGGGTTTTATAACTATAACATTTTAGTATTGAAGTCTTGTCTTATTGTATCCATACATTATTGTTTTACTTATTATATATGCTTTTTCTTAATTGGAGTTGAATTTCTATTTATTTACTTAATTCTATAAATATGTGTTGTCCATTTTGGGCTTTCTAAAAATGAGATATTTAATGTATTTTTATTTTCAGATTTGTGTTTCAATTCTAAACTTGTGCAAAATAAGTGTTTAGAATGCTTGCAGTTGCTATTCCTTGTAGTAACTTTACTTGATCTTAATAATATTGATGTTTCTTTTCATTCCATCATTGAAAGTTTAGAATTTTTCAGTTTGGCCTCTAGATACTTCATGTTCTGCTTGTAAATAGTGAGCAAATACACTGTTTATTGTACATTGGATATTAGTATAGGTAATTAATGAGTGTCAACAAAGTAATGTCAACTAGTAAGTACTCTCTTATCTTCTTGCTAACAATGTATAATAATGACCTAATAGAGATTTTTGTTAACTTATTGAGGTGGGTAAGCTTGTTTTTGGATCTCTTCAACTTGAAATAATTTACTGGGACATTAAACAATTTTTTTTATCTATGACTTTTATGTCCATCATGTTGCCCATCATCATTTATAAGGTAGGGCTCCTCTCTTTTTCAAGGAACATAGAGTTGAACTAATGTGCTTTTATTGTACATTCTCCCTTAGGAGGGGAGGTACTTTGAAGAGTGCCCCTAGTTAGCAGGACTGCTACAAGCAAAATTATGAGTGGGAGATCAGTGATCATTGAAAATCTTGAATGGTATGTGCTGATCTTCAAGCCATGGTGAGAATGTGGGTATCCAATAAGCATGGAGTTATGGAGTTATGTATGAACCTCGCGTTTCACCATATCAACAGCAAATCATTTATAGAGCATTATAACTATAACATTTTGGTATTCAAGTCTTGTCTTATTGCATTTATACATTATTTTTCTACTCTGTGTGTGTGTAGATGAACCTTTAGGATTGAATTGCAATTATCAATGTTATTATATTGAACTTTAAGTTAATGAATTTATTATGTTGATATGCTTGTGAATTTGATTAACATCTTGAGGTTGTTCTATTTATTTAATTGAATTTCTTATTCGGGGAAGAAACCTATATTTTTTTTTATTTATATTTATAATTTGTTTTTTTAATATTTTGGGATGCTTCAGAGTTGAAGTTTACAACTGTTCATTTTGTTTTATTTTCATGAGTGCCTTTAAGTCGTTTCAATTAAAAAAATTCTTCTACCTTTTTCATAGAACTCTTTTGACAACCTGCAAAGTTTTCCTTCGCTGGACATTCTGGATTATAAAAGGATCTAGGTACACATCCTTTGCTTTTGAAAATTTAAAGTACTTTCTACTACTTGCATTTCTAATTATTGGATAAGTATGGTTCCGACCATGTAGATATACATGAGGTTCAGATATTTTAAAGTGTGCTATTTTGCAAGTTTCAGAAATTTTCACTTTTCCCCAGATGCTTCCTGTTCTGCTAGACAAACACAAAAGGTTACCAAGAAGGAAGATGGTGAAAAATGCATTGTTTATTGCACATTGGGTACTAAGATAGGTAATTAACAAGCATCAACAAAGTGAGGTCATCTAGTTAGTTCTCTCTTGTCTTCTTGATAACATTGTATAATAATGATCGACCTAATAAAGTTTTTGTTGACTTATTGAGGTGGGTAAATATTTTGTTGGGATCTCTTTTAGTTTAAATGATGTATTGAGAGTCTGAGACTATAAACAATTTTTTTAGCCTTGATTTCTATGTCCATCTTGTTGCCCATTATCATTTATAGGGGAGGACTCCTCTTTTTCTAAGGCATGTAGATGTGAACTAATGTGTTTTTATTGTTCTCCCTTATGAGGGAGGTGATTTGAATAGTGCCCCTAGTTACTGGGACTGCATGGAGCAAAATTGTGAGTGAGAGAACTGTTACGATTGATAATTTGTGAATAATCTGTTTGTATCTAGCCATGGTGAGAATGTGGGTGTCCAATAAGCATGGAGTTACATTTGAGCCCAAATTTACCATATTAAAAGCTAATCATTCATATGGCGTTATACTTGTAACTATAACATTTTGGTATTCAAGTTTTTCTTATAGCATCCATACATTACCATTCTCTCTCTCTCTATCTCTCATGCATTATCATCTATGCATTACTGCTCTACTTATTGTTTTCTATCAATATATATATATATATATAACATCTGTACATTACTATTGTACTTATTGTCTTGCTATATATATAAAAGTAGAACAATAATGTACGGTGTTACAAGAAAAAACTTGAACACCAAAATGTTATAGTTATAAGATGATATATATATGACTTTTATTTGGACAGTTTGTATTTGTTAACTTTGATTCAAAACTTTTGAATACCAAGAAACTGTTTTTTTATTTATTTTCTCGGTGAAAAAAATATTCAACCTTTATTATTGAATTGCAATTATCAATGTCATTATGTTAAACTTTAAGTTTACGAATTTGTTATGTTGTTTTTTTTAATCAATATCTTGGAGTTGTTCTATTTAATTGAAGTTTTTATTTGGAGAAGAAACATGTATCTTTATTTTCTTTTAATTTTACGACTATCTTTTAATAATTTGAATTTAAAAAGAATTCTTCCACCCTTTTCATAAAAGTCTTTTCATGACATTGTTGCGTAAATTGTTGCAATGTTTCCCTTAATTGGACATTCTGGGTTAAAAAATGTACATATCCTTTGGTTCTGAAAATTCAAAGTATTTTGGTTCTTAATTTATGTTGAATTTCGTTAATTTACTTCATTCTATAAATATGTGTTGTACATTGCAGGTTTTCCAAAAATTAGATATTTAATGTATTTATCTTTTTATATTTGTGTTTCACTTCTAAGTTGTCAAAAATAAGTTTTTAGAATGCTTGCAGTTTGTATTTTTTCTGGTAACTTTAATTGATCTTTACTAATATGAATGTTTCTTAACATTCCATCTTTGAAGGTTTAGAATTTTTCATTTTGGCCCTTAGATGCTTCATGTTCTACTTGTCAAATGCAAAAGGTTACAAGGAAGGTAGTGAGCATTGTTTATTGCACATTAGGTATTAGGATAGGTAATTAATGAGCATCAACAAAGTGATGTCAACTAGTCAGTTTTCTTGGCTTCTTGCTAGCATTGTATAATGATTGGCCTAATAAAGATATGATTTGTGTTAACTTAGAGGATTTTAAGGTTTTCTTGGACCTTTTAATTGAAATCATTTACTTGGATATTAAACCTTTTTTTAAGCCATGATTTATATGTCCATCATGTTGCCCATTATCATTTATAGGTTAGAGCTCCTCTTTTTCTCAAAGCACAAAGAGGTGAATTAATGTGCTTTTACTGTTCACCCTTCCTTAGGATGGAGGTGATTTGAAGAGTGTCCTCAGTTATTGGGATTGCTATGAGCAACATCATGAGTGGGTGAACTGTGATGATTGAAAATTTGTAAATGGTCCGTGCAGATCTTTCAAGCCATGGCGATGTTTGAGCTTTGAGTTTCACCATCTCAAAAATAGTTTATCTATAGGATGTTATAATTAATAACATTTTGGTATTCAAGTCTTGTTTTATTACTGTTCTACTTATTGTCTTTGAGTATATATATATATTCTACTTATTGTCTATATATATATATATATATGTCTGTCTAATTCAACCTTCACCATTGAATTGCAATTATCAATGTCATTATGTTGAACTTCTAATTAATAACATTACTGTTCTACTTATTGTCTTTGAGTATATATATATATTCTACTTATTGTCTATATATATATATATATGTCTGTCTAATTCAACTTTCACTATTGAATTGCAATTATCAATGTCATTATGTTGAACTTTATTGATAAATTTATTATATTAATATGCTTGTGAATTTGATCAATATCTTGGCGTTGTTTTGTTTATTTAATTGAAGATCTTATTCAGTATTGAATTGCAATTATCAATGTCATTATGTTGAACTTTATTAATAAATTTATTATATTAATATGCTTGTGAATTTGATCAATATCTTGGCGTTGTTTTGTTTATTTAATTGAAGATCTTATTCAGGGAAAAAACCTGTATCCTTGTGGTTTTATAACATAATTTTTTTTTATTTTGGGATGCTTCAAGGTGAAGCTTACAGTCCATATTGTTTTTTGTTAACAAGTGTCTTTAAATAGTTCGTTTTAAAAAATTTGACAATCCCTTTCATAGATCTATAGATGTGTTGTGCATTGTTAGATCTATAAATGTGTTGGACATTGTTGGTTTTCTAAAAATTAGATATTTAAAGTATTTTTTGCAGATGTGTTTCACTTCTAAAGTTGTGAAAAATAAGTTCTTAAAATGCTTGCAGTTGCTATTATTCTTTTCATATATAACTTTAATGGATCTTTAATAATACTAATATTTCTTTCCTTTCCAACAATGAAGGTTCATAATTTTTCACTTTGCACCCCAGATGTTTCCTGTTCAGCTTGTCAAACACAAAAGGCTACAAGGAAGGAAGATAGTGAGCAAATTCACTGTTGGTAAGTTATTAGTTTCGAAAATACCACCACTGAGATGTTTTAATTGTCTGATTGTAAATTAAACCACTTGTATTTCCTAATGGGAACGAAATTTAAATTTATTCTCCTACATTGATCGGATATTCCGTAAACGTTTTGGGATTCACGTGCAACGAGATAACTTGTTAAGTGCTCAGTAAGTTTCACTCCAATGCAGGGTATTGAAATAGCATTAAATGGCAGCTAATTTTATGTTCCCCAAAAAAGATGCTTCTGATGACTCGAATGTTTTGAGCAAGTTTCTTAAACAAGTTTTCATAGGTGAATAAGTTTTCAAGTTTTTAGTCAAGTCAAATTAGAATAGAGGAGCAGAAAATAATTTGAGCTACCTAGATTCTAAATAACAGTGCAACAAGTGCATACAAATACTGTACATGAATATATTGACCTTTACTTTATCAATCGTTTCGGGCAAGTGTGTATTATCCACTTCTGTAGATATACTATTGACACTTTAATTAAAATTTAATGACGGAATGGAAACAAAAGAAAAATTGATCTAAAATGCAAACTATCTAGCATGTTCTTGTGCCTCTGTATCTTTGACAGCTAAGGGATCAGTATAGCACAGGGATGACTGCCTGGGAGACATACACAAAAATGGGACCACCCTGCACTGGATAAATGCCCAAACATGTACTTGAAGTACTCAAACGTCTGTACCCAAACATTATGCCACCCCTCTCTTCATTGTACCTGGCCATTTTCCTAGATGTTCCTACCTTGCCATTCCCTAGATGTTTCTACCTGTTAATTGTGTCGAGAGGCGCTCTACAGCCTAATATGGGAGAGATCTTGTAACGTGATGTAACGTTAGTAACAAATAATAGTGATAGTGAATATTATGGGAGAGATCTTGTAACGTGATGTAACATTAATAACGTTTATAACATTAAAGTAAATAGTAGTAAATATTAAGTTGGCCAAAAATAATAGTGATAGTGAATATTATGGGAGAGATCTTGTAACGTGATGTAACATTAGTAACATTTGTGACATTAAAGTAAAAAGTAGTAAATATTAAAGTAAAACGTAGTAAATATTATGTCGGCCTAATAATGGACTCTACAGCCCTTGCCCTACTTCCTGATATTAAAGTAAAAAGTAGGCAGTGTCATATATTTACTAAAAGTAGTAAATATTAAAGTAAAAAGTAGTAAATATTATGTCGGCCTAATAATTGCACCGAGAAGCGCTCTACAGCCCAGTATGAGGGAGATCTTGTAACATGTGAGTGTTTGTCGAGTTTGTCGAGTAACAAAATAATACAAAGTAAACAAAAAAGAATAATACAAAGTAAAAAGTAAATATGAAACTTAAACTAGAGAGTTTAGAACTTAGGATTAGGTGGTAAATACTATGTCGGCCATAAACAAAAAAGAATAATACAAAGTAAAAAGTAAATATGAGACTTAAACTAGAGACTTTAGAGCTTAGGATTAGGTGGTAAATATTATGTCAGCCATAAACAAAAAAGAATAATACAAAGTAAAAAGTAAATATGAGACTTAAACTAGAGACTTTATTTTTTACTTTTAATACAAAGTAAAAAGTAAATATGAGATTTTAGAGTGTTTGTCGAGTGTTTGTCCAGTAACAAAATAATACAAAGTAAACAAAAAATAATAATACAAAGTAAAAAGTAATAAATATTATGCACCTCGGGAAATTTGATCATTCTCGGCGCTTGATAGAGCCTAGGATTTGGATCTAGGCTGGTGGACTCTACAGCCCAGTATGGGGGAGACGTTGTAACTTTTGTGATGTAACGTTTGTTACTAACAAAATAACTAAAAAATAATTAAAAAAATTCATGTCGACTCATAAAATAAAAAATTATGGAAAGTATTTAAAAAAAATCCATGTTGGTTCATAAAATAAAATATTATGAAAAGTAATTAAAAAATAGATGTTCCTTTATAAAATAAAAACTTAAAACTTAAACCTGGATCTATCAATTAAGAGAGATCAAATTTTGTGAGTTTAAATTTGAAAAAAGAAATACACCTCAAGAAATTGGATCCCTCTCAGTGCTTGATAGATATGAGTTTAAGATGGATCCATGTTGATACACCAAACACTCTTTAGTAGGCCCCACCTGTTAAACCACCCCAGCCATCCCCGCATGTTAAACTACATTCCCCAACCCCCAACAGGAAAAATGAAAAATGGGAACAACAAAAACGGTAAAGGAAAAAGAAAAAAAAACAAAAAGCATACAACTTAAATAACTGTAAAATCCACTTACCATTATAATATTAAAATAATATATTGCTTGAGTTAGGGCACATGGCTTTGAGTTGGTTACCAACTTACCACTTACCTTCCAAAGGTGGGGTGAACAGCATTCATTTCACTTTTCTTCACGTCTAATGAGTGACAATCGACATGCTTGGGTGTGAACCCATAGATTGGTTAACTAAGATCACGTGTGACTTTGTTGTCATGAATAATGGCTATAAATGTCAAGTGGTACTGATCATTTGTGACTTTCGTTGCATGGATATTGGATATAATTGTATAAATATTAAGTGGCACCGACAATGTGTGACTTCTGCCACATCGGAGGCTTGGTTATGGGTATGCTTTATCCCCTCGGTTGAGGTTTCTTGTATGATTGATGTTCACCAATTATCCCTAGAGTCTGAGTAGGTTGCACTGTATACTAACTTGTTTTCTGTGTATAAATTTATGGTTCCGAACTTTAAGGGTAAAGAGGGATGATTTCTAACAACGAAGACAATTATTTTGTAACTTTTATATGTTATTCTTAGATAGCTCATGTTTGAGATAAGATTGCATACAACCTCTGTCCACTGGATTGCCCTCTTTGAGCTGCAGTCAGACGACTAAGACCCAGGAGTGACTTGGCAAATATGAGGAGCAAGAGTACGAGTCAATGACAAATGCACTTTATAGTCTTTAAAATAAACATAAAGGCATGTTAAATTATTAGAGTGAATAGGAAAATGTAAAATTTACCACGTAGACGGCTATCTCTCTATTGAACCCCTCTCGAAAGAATAATAAAAGAATAATAACTTTTGATCAAAATGATGTATTTTTTTTAAAATTTCGCTCTCATCTCGTATCAGTTGAGTTTTGCATCAAACTCCACGAGTCTTTGAAATACCTGTCGTCTATTTGTGAATCTGGTCAAACTCACTGTTCGAGAATCATTTCTAATGTTGACTACTTGACACAATCGCCTTCATTGGTTTGATGTGGTGGAACTGTCGTCTCTAGACATCAAAGCTTGGTATACCCAAGATAAGTGAAGAAGGAGCTGCGGTAAATAGCTTGAAACTCGATTTTTCGATTCTTATTCTGGGATCATCATTAAGAGACTTTGAAGCTTGAAATATTTTAAGATACCAATAACGCATATATATGAGACCTAGAATATATATAGATATACTCAAGATATGATCTTGTTAACAATGGAAGTTCACCCATGTGAGCTATTAGCCATTTCACCTCCAGCTTTCTTTCTAATTCAGGTGTTCTACTTGCCCTTAACGTAAATCCAAGCTATCCTCCTTTCATTCCATTTGTTAGAGGGTTCGACCTTGGTCGATTCATTTTCAATCCTGTTGAAGTCTTGGCATGCCATCTTAAAGATTTTCCGAAGCTTTAATCACCAAATCATTCATTCAATGGATCGGCACGATATTGGTCTGGCCTTATAGAGATGACGCCTAAATGGCAACATTTCTTTAGTGTTTAAAATTTTCGAAATTTCTATCTTGGGTCATATATTTGATTCTTACGAGTTGACATATTGTAATCCAAGCAATCGATATACTGAAGTGAAGCATGTATTTGGTGGGACAAAAGTGATAGCTCTTCTTTATTCTTCATTGTAAGTTATGTGGTGCAAAAATAGTATCAACCATATAAATTTGTAATTATCATCACAGAAGGCATCTAATATGTATCATAGTAGTTGTGGTTGATTCCCAGCTGTCCATTTCTAACAATATCAGTACTTCAGGCCAACTCAATTTAGGAAGCTGATTGCTAGATATGCCAAAACTGCTTAATACTAATGGTTGATTCTCAGAGCAAGCCAAGGGAAGTAACATCTGCCATTTCACCATGAAAGTTGGGGTATTTCATAGAAGTGAAACTTCGTTATCGAGTCTAAGATTTCTAAGTTGTGGTCTTGGCGTTGTGCTATTTTGCAAGCATGGACGCACAAACACTATCTTCTCTTGTATATAACAACGTTTAATTTCATTGATTTGCATTTACAGATCCACATTGCTGTCTTGGGTTAGGGTCAACATTTGACACTTCTGCATCGCTTCCTAGATGTTAACTCTACATCTGAGGGTGATGTTTTTAAATTTCTACCCTCAATTCTTCCCGCTTCTTATCCATAATTTTATTGGTACCTTGAAGTTGTATGGATTTGCCCTCGGTGAATTCCCAAGGCTTTTTATTTTGTCCGAGTTATAGATTTATTTTCCATAAGTGCCCAACATCATGGCATCAGAAGTGAATAAACAATCACTTTTGCAGCGAAATTTGAAAACTTGACCTGGACTGAACAAGAGTAAGAAACTGTCTCTGTATCAAGGAAGTCTATTGCTGTGAGTAGATTATTAGTGTACTTTCAGTGCATTGATCATTGATATTTACCTACAAGCGATTGTCATTAATAGCTATGGAATTAATGACACGAGGAGAAAATAATTTTGTATGTTATATATAATATGGGTACTTCTGCATTCTTTCAGCTATATTACCCATGTCCACGTTATCTAGGTTACTTCTCATGGTGCCCTAAGGTGGCCTATTCATAAATTCCTTAGGTTGTCAAAGAATTTCTTTCAGAATTTTGTCAAACGCCAATAAACCAGGAAATCATGAGATCATGATGGTAGTGCTAGTAATGGGAGTCATTCCTTCAGCGGTATGGTTTACCCTTCCTTCATAGGAGTCTTCTCTTGTGAATCTGAAATACTAGCTTTAATTAGAGTTTATTGCCTGCAACATCCACAGAGCACTATGCCTGGAGTAACTTACATCCTTCACTGATTAACATAAGTTGGGGTAGTACCCTGGTAAATAGCTTCAGAATGAGTTATATTTTATAAATAGGTGTAATGTGGGGTATTCTCTCATGTTTATCCTCCAAATTGGATGGAAATTTTAATGAAATGAACAGCATGTCATTTCTGTAAGCACTATCCTTTAAATACGAACCTGATTTCCCTCTATCCTCAGTTGGAGTTGCACAGAAAATTGCCCTATGTTGAAATCACCTAATTTCCCTATGTTGAAATCACCTAATCTCTCTTTTGGATCTTTTACTGCTATGTACGTTAAAATAGTTCTCATCTTGCATGCTACTTAAATGACATCTGGCTCCTTTTTAATGATTGAACATGCTCTTACAGTGTTTGCCAGCCACTGCCCAGACATGTTACTTTGAATTTGAGGCATGTGTCACTCAATATATATGCCGACGAGGAATCTGATGAAAAGTTTCCGAGTACTATCTCATTGAACCAGTAGGTACTTTACTGGATTGAGCAATGCTTGTTCTTCATCCTTCTGGAGTCTAATATCTGTAGGCTCTCCATCTTTTCTGTATGACAATTTCTTCTTGTATGTTCATCTCAGAAATGGCTTTACTCTTTTCATTTGTTTGCTGCAGAGTCATGGAGATACTTGATAAGATTTTTCAGGAGTCGAGGCAAGTGTGTTCAAGTGGTGAGTTTTTCTGTTATGCATCCCTTCATAGAAGCATGGGCAAGATTTTTCTTGTCATTTTTCTATTATCCATTAATGTATTGTGCTATATTCAGGGCCAAATATAATAACTACTAGTTAGCAAAGGGGTTGCAGTCTTAATGTTGCAAGTGAGTTTTTTATGTAGACATGTATTTTTATTTCTGGCACCAAGTCCAGTGAATTTTTATTTCTGCTGTAACTATAGATAACAAGTCAAGAGACGCCAAGAAAAACGAGGGCAAGCATGTAGAATTACCAACTAATGCAAGGGATGTTTTGAGTAATACCAATATGCTTCTGCAGAAATACTTGAATGGCATTGATTGTATCAGTGAATGTGCCATTAAGGCCGTGGAAGTCTGCAGTGCGGATCCCCCATGGATGGGACGGATGTTAGACGTCATGGTTGGTAACTGCATTATTGAATCTCTATTGAAGGGATCTCTTCCTGTTATCGTCGATTATGATTGTATTTATCATTTTTGTCTTACTGTTAGAAGACCTAATTAGTAATTACGTAACTTCCTTGAATGCTAGGCCCAACATGCTGGTCATCATTGTTTGGAACTTGATCAACTTGAAACTTTGAAAGAGCTATTCCACAAACGATTGGAGGAATGCATGGTAATGTCCTCGAGTGTGCTTGTCACAATAGCATAATGGTCTAGGGTATGCTCCACCCGTGGTAATGACTTAAATTTCCAGAAAAAATAGTCATCATTTGTCCAGTTACCATGGGTTTCTTTTATAGATTATTCTGAAACCGAGGAAAATTACAAATACTGTGCACATGAATTTTTTCTAATATATTTTTTCACAGGAAAAAGAGAAACTTGAGATTAAAAAGACATGGAGAGTGAATTGTCGAAAATTTATCCAACAACAGAAGATGCAAGACTCTGCAACGTCCACATTAGAACTTTTAAAGCAAGAGGTATGGTTGTCTTAAACTATTTTCTTTTATATTACGTCAGGATTAACATGGAACCGCTAAAAGTGGTTATAGCTGTCATTACTTGCGGTTTGAATATTTGAGTTTGTTATGCTTATTCATGTCTTCTAATCAATTTTTAACTTACAGAGGAAATGCATAGAAAAAGCTTCGTTATGGGTGGAGCTTCTGTGCACAGGATTGAAATCATGACTTGTTTGTTTGCGGATTACTAATTTGTAGATGCCTTGTGACTTCGATTTTTCTAATTGTGCAATGCAACATTTTTTCAATTCCAGAAAATTATTATTTTGAGAATGTAAATTGGTTTTGCATGGATTCTTAATGCTTCACAATTCAGGAGGAAGCCTCAATCCTCTGGTTGTATTAGAGTAGTACTTACATTGTTGCACAAATGCAGAGCAACCTGCGTTGAGAAACAAAAGCTTACCTTCGAAGTAATCATCTCGCATATAAAAAATATTTTGCTCCGCTCGCTCTTGGGTAAAAATCGTGAGGGAAGTATAACAAAAACCAATACAAACAGAATCGCGAATGACACAATTTGTTAACGTAGGCATCATTTGTTGTGTTCCATAAAAGTATGCATGACAAAATATAGATAACAATCTTAGGAAAGTGATCACACTGTACAGAAGTTTAATCATTTTATTCCGGTACATCCAATTCCTAACCATGAAGCTGCCCATTATGTCTGATATATTGAGCCCTGTCTGATGGAAATATCATTCACAATCTATAGAGATCTTAGGGAACTAACTGATATTGTGTAATATATTTTGCATAAAATGATTTCATTATAATATCATGACTGCATTAGCATTTTCACAGCAAAGAAAAAAATGAACAGAGAAAAATTGTTGCAAGTAAACTAGGAAATACTATAGCGTGAAAGCTTTAGGGGGAAAGAGATGGAGAGAGAATTTACTTGGCTGATTATGTATAACTTGTCGCTGATAACTAATTTCTCTCTTTGGAAAAAATAATTTCTCACAAATAAAAATTTGAACACGCTCTACCTCTAGTCTAGGAGTTAGATGAAAATGATGGATTTCCATAAAGCAAAACATTCGCATGCAAAAGAATAATCAAGTCTCAATATGGGGATGAGCCAAAATGTCTACTTGTAGTTCTTTGTCGAAGTGATGTAGTATTTGAAACTAATCTCATTGTAAGACAATGATTTATACTTCCCTTGGAACTCTTTATTATTTTCATAGTTTGCGAGAGATTGTACATTGAGGTATGATTTGAACGATGGTTTATTAGGGAACACAACTTCCGAGAAATCAATGTATTTTGATGAAATTGGAAATTGTTAAAAAGTGCAGTATGTTTGACAGTCTAGTTGACCATTTTTGGATGTCTTTGCATGTCACTTCACAAATATCATCGTAAATGGGATGCACTATTGTTGGTTTGGAAAGTAATGAATTCAATTTATTATTTGTGAAAAAGTGCATATCGAATTCATTTTGGTGGTTTGGGAAGTGATGAATAGATATTATTATCTGTAAAAGAGTGCATATCGAGTACGTATATGTATGACGATGGAGTCATGACTAGTGAAGAATTTTAACATCGTTGAAATTAAAAAAAGACCCATGTTAGTGTAAATTTAATATTTCACAAAGACACTATAGTGGATAAAAGTGGGTTTCCTACCAGGGACATTAAAAGTTTAATAAAGTAAATTCGACCGCTGCCAAAAATCTTATTGACCCAGTTACATTCAGTTTCTATCAATTTGCGTTATCATGAATCTCAGTGACCCAATTACATTCAGTTTCTATCAATTTGCGTTATCATGAAGGAATCACTAGTACAGAGATATCTGAACTATTACTAAGTGCGCTATAATGCCTAGACCTTTGCATTGAGACCATTGAGGAACAGTTTTAATTTTCTGATAATGAGAAGGAAACAATGGAATAACTTAGATTTAGATTTTCTGAGATATAGAAAAACTGGAATAGCTTTTAATTTTTTGATAGTGCCAAGGAAAATGGACTTGAATTACAACTTACAACTTACTATAGATTATTGCCCGTGCCTCATATCATGCTATTTACTTTTTAATAGAACACAATATCATCAAGAATTATTGATGTAATACTCATTGATTTTATGCAACATAAATATAATAGTTTCTTATTAGGATAAGAAATGCAAAAATGACAACAGCATGTCTCGTTATTATGTGGTACTTGCCTTTGCGTCTATACGTCAAACTAGCATGTGTCAGATTTATATTTCAAATTGCCAATTAAAATTGATTTTACATGTATTGGTAGGAAAACTGATTTTTTTTTGTTGAAAAATGATTACATTTTACTTTGTAGATTTTGAACAATAACAATTTGTTTGGAACTTGTTTGGAACTCGTATCAAAACATCTTTTTATGCTTTTTAGTCAGCTGACAGTACTTCTACCCAGAGTAATGCTCTATCTTGACAAAGATAAAATTTGGAACAAGGCTATTCTTTTCGGCCAAAAATAGTCTAATTAAAAACTCAGAGAATCTTTGGAATTTACAGCCTCACTACAGGCACAAAAAATGGAGCTCAGTAAAAGCTCGAGACAGATGAGCCATCATCAAAAGCACTATATTCAAAATCGTCACTATCTTCAGCCTTGTCGCCACAGTTTTCACACGTGAATACTGGAGGTACCTCTGAAGTATCTGAAATATTAACACACCTTGTGTGTTGCCAAACCTCACAATAATCGCAAGCGATCATCCTTTCCCCATCATCCACCCTCGTGCCACAAGGGCAATCAACGGTCCATATTTGTGTGCCTCGTTCTACTCTGTATTTGGACATATCACCACCGCAACGACCTTGAATAGTGACAACGCCACCTGGCCCTATCAGCAGCCTCAAGTTCGTTGAATCTTTAATATTTTTAAGCTCTTGTATATTTTCCACTTGAAACCTTTCGAAACAAATATAAACATCCTTGAAAGCTTGAGCAGCTTCTCGTTTCAGATCAGCTACAGTTGCATTTTTAGGCATGATAAGTAATTCAGGTGGCGGTCTATGGTAGTTTGTTTCTTCTTCTAAAATCTCTGCCACAACAAACACTCTTATGCTGTCACTGTCTGTTGTCACTATGGGATGATTTGCCTCGTAATCTTTAATAAACTGTTTACAATCTAACAGCTTTCTTGAGGCATGAACACATTGCTTTCTTAATCTACAACGCTGTAAGTCAGCAGTAGGCAGAGGATCGAAGAGAGCATGATAGAGTGTCTTCAGGTCTCCCAAAACATGCTCTTTCATGGGCTGTTTTGGATGAATAGCACTCGTGTAGGTTGATTCTGCAGCTATGCTCTCTCTGTCTTTCAGCCTGTATGTACATTAATAGTCAGCATCATATTTCTGTAATTAGATTGGAATTTAACTGTAATCAAATTTCAGTCCTACAAAGACTTGATCAATTATATTTCTGACAAGGAAAAACAATAAGTTGACCAAAAGAGTGGGATGTAACAAACCTGTATTCAAGTGTTCGTGCGGTGGAATTGCATCGACACTGCACAACCCCCTTTCCAATGGTTTTTCCTTCTAGACCTGTCAGGGCATAGTTCAAAATCTCAGGATCCCTTCTATGACACGTTGCTCCTCTTAAATCTTGCCATGTTATCCACATTGATCTATTTGCTACTCGTAGAACCTTGAGCATGGCTTCTGTAACCTCACCTACCACTTTGGGTACACATTTTGGTTCAGCCGATTCTGTATTGATATTAGCTTTGTCCATGGTAATCATGATGTTCCCTGAACATTTTCTCGCCTCAATTTGATCGTGGAATTTGTGCAACAATGCCATAATAAAACATATTAAATCTTGGACTGTCAAAAGAGGCTTCTCAGAGAAGGAACTGTAAAATGACACAATTTGCTTCACTTGACTGTCACATCTGCCCACGTCTGAAAGAACCGAGTCCAAAGGAAGCTTTGATAGCCATTGAAGAGAACTCTTGTATGACTCATGTGTAATTCCAAAACTGCCGTTCCCAAACTCGTAGCCCCAATTACCGTACCATGGGTGTCCTCTTTGCACAGCGTGCAAAAGTCGATAGTCTAGTCCGTATTTCTTTGACACGTCCATGACGCTAATTTTTCTGTGTAAAAATTATTACAAACAATTGGTTAACAGTTATTACAAACACATTGATGGCCACAAAATGAAAAATAAAAGGTGTTTTCAGAGATTCCATATAGATTTAGAGCTGCGGACTAAGCTTATTATTGTGATTTCATGGACGCATCACTATTTTAAAAGTTCAAATGAGAAGAAAGCTGTCACAGCAGGTGAATGCTATATGGTATCGAAAATATATACAATATTTATTAAGTATTAAGACTTGCAGAGTTATGAAAACAGGCAATTATCATATTTTCATTTTCTGGGTAGTCCATTGTTGTTTTCCCCATAACTCCTTAGAACTAAGCACAATTCACAACCCTCGTATGCATTTGGGGTTAGAGTTGGTACTTTTAAAACATTTTTTGCCGTTATAATTCCTTAGGGGATTGACATAGGATTGACCTTTCCTATGCAGGGTATAAAGCAGCTAATATAGTCAACTAATAAGTGCATTGTCAACCACAAAGCCTGTTGTTTATTGCTATGTGCATGTGCCCTTGATTTGAGAGAAATACATTTGTGGTATTTCAGTTCCAGTGTTGTAGAAAAATGGTTTGAAAATGATAAATTATTGAAAAATAAATCTAATCTACAAGATCTTTAGACAGCCATCTTTTCCCACTAAAACTTTCCATAGCCATTGAGGACTCACTAAGAATTTTTTTTTTTTCATTTAATGGAACCGTTTCACCATACTGGCAAAAGGCACAATTTGGAACCTTGCTATGATTACAGAAGACGAACAAGCTTTTGGGCATTCCTACAAGTAATCCAAGAACCCAAGTATTCCAACTCTCATGACAGTTTCTCAGAGCTTGGTATGTACAATTATTGATTCGGATACTACCAATAATGAGTTTATTCTTGAACAGATAGCATACTCAAAATCCAGCAGGGCAGAGATGCTAATTGATGCTGGTTGGTAAAATGTACGTGTTCCTTTTAAAACAGAAATGGGCTTTGAACTTTTTGTACACTGAGACAGGTCGCTTGGACGTTTTATCAAGTTTTCATCGTGACAAACATTTCATCTTTTTGTGTTTCCAAATTTTTCTTCAGAAAATAGTATTTCAAGAATTTTGGGTCAATAGAAAGAATACCCCTCGTTACTTTTGGAAATCGCATCAACAAATCTCCCAGGAATTAACAGTGCTCCTTTCTGGAATAGAAAGCTTATCACAGGGAAATTGATAAACATATATTCTTCAAGCAAGAATAAAAATCTCTCATTTTGCCGTCTCCTAGCATGCAACTCCTTCAAGACAAGAATCTTGAGGAAAGTCTTAAAGCTCAGGTGGACAGATAGACAGATAGATGCCCAAAATATTTGGATCTTCAAAAGTAACTGTCTCCCACAGAAACCTTACAGCATGAAAGTTCCAGTATAGAGAAGCCTAATAAGAAAAGACCATGTCATGATGAATCCTGCCATTCAGTACCAATCCCTTCAAAGCAACCTACTAAATTTTAGCTCCACATAACCAGCCATGCAAATCCATCTTAAACTGATTTAATTTCTTGAAGTATTTTCGTAGAAATTATACCACATGTACGACAAAACAATAACTTCAATTGTATTCAAAGCGTGCATACTGATGTTTACCTGGCTTTCATCATGATGCATATCCTGTCCCACAAGCCCATAATATCACAGCCAGAAAGAAACTGTGAACCGCCTTCCCGTCCATTCACGCGAAGCAAGTGGCCAAACCCATTTACATGTATTATACCATGTAGCAGGTGACTTGCATCTTCCAAAATGAGTCTAGTCTCATCTTCCAAATCAGTGTCCCGGCTTATCTCAAAGTCACATGCATTGCATCTGAAATGACAACAATCTAGTTCCTCAGATAGAGAGTCAAACAAAACACATATAAAAACACCATTAATTGATTTAACAATTGAAATAAAATGAAACCAAGACCACCAGTTCATCATAGTTACATGGCGGCACTTTCTGAAAGAGCTTTAAAGTCTTGGGTTAACACAAAAGGCATTATACTCAACGAGCACTGTAGGGTTACATATGTGCAGCTCTTGGGTGTGTATAAAACGGCAGAGAGATGTACAGAATAATCGAAAGAGAGCAGAAGATAAATTACAAGAACAAGATCACACAAGTTCACAGCTATGCATACAATGTACACTTCTGACATCGATTTTTACAGGGAAAATAAATAACAGATGGCAAAATGCAACTTCAAAGAATACAGAGACCTCTTCTCCAGTGTCTCTGCCTCTCAAAGAATACATCCCAAACCATAAAATACAGTTCTCTGATCCATTTTTTGGCCCAACAATGAAGGTCATTACACGAAAATGCCTCTCGCAGCTATGGAAGCCGAAACAAGAAATAAATGGATAAATGAGGACGTTTTAACTCTCGAAGTGGGTTTGACCCACATCAGCGAGCAACCATGCGAGTTCACCACATACAAATTCCATCAAAACCTGCTTTAAATGGACAAATACACAAGACTATGAAAAATAAATCTGGTTTGATATGACATGTGGACCTTGTATATGACATGAAGATGTGCATCCTACAGCTTCACAGCCTGCAGGTGTATATCAGACCCAGCCTCCAGGTGGGTCTGTGCCACTGACGATATCACGTGGACCCATTGCAGAGTCTAGAGTCTAGATTCAATGCAACATTGCACACAAATATTGATGGATCCTGACACCTAGGTTCTTTCGGTGTATTAGTTTAAAAACAAGAATGCATGGGCAGTGTAACTGGGGTGCCACAGAATCCTGTTATCTAAATAGATATGAAACAAGGATCTGTATGACAATGAAACACGACATCTAACGCACATTCAGATCCATATCATGGCCCAAGAAATTGCGAAATGATTGACATGCATTTTATAGGAGTTCTTGGACCTTGAAGACGCAGAGGACCCAACAAAAGCCCCACAGTAGGTACAGTTCTTCGCGTTATCCGCCTGTATGATGAAATGGTACCGCGTCTTGCAAACAGGGTTCTCATGCCATCCTGCTAAAAAAACACAAACCAATCCCCATTTCAGCCCCCAAACACTTAACCAAATACAGATCTGTGAAAATAAACATAAAACATCACATACCCACAACACTGCAGTGGTTGCAATAGACAGAATCTGAGCGCTTAACTTGCTCCTCGACGATATTGAGCGCGATGAAGACATCCTCATCCTGGTCATCCAATCGGAGTCGAACCCGCCACCTCTGGATGAAGGATGGCGAGGAAATCTTGAGGGGCAGAGGGCCCTCGGCGTAGGAAAGAAGAAACGTTTTGATATTAGAACGGAAGGGCCCGACAAGGGTTCGATCCCCAGCGGGACAAGCGCTGGTGCCGAAGCTATGAAAAGAATAATAGTCTGCCACGACTCTTTTTACTCGTTTGAAGGGCCTACTGACCACCATACCGCTCGGGGGCAGCTGATGTTTCTTCGCCTGGTTCTCCCTGTGCTGTTTCTGGTTCTTTCTCTGCCGCCGCTGCTGCTTCTTCTTCGACTTGTGTTCTTTGGTTTGGGGCGGGTCGCCTTTCAATATATAGCTTTGCATCGTAATAGCTCTATTTTACCTAATTGCCTTTTATTAGGAAAAAGGATTAGATGCCACCTCTCACTTTCCGGACTTTTTATCTTTTCTTATTGGTTTTTCGGCTGCTTTTCTATTTTCTGAATACTCTTGTAAATACGAAAAAGGGCTTCTTGAAATCTCATATAAATACAAAAACAGAAAGGGGGGATATTCGCTTGTTAGGGGTTTGAATTATACCAGCCGTTAAGTGCATAGGGCAATGGCGCTCCTTCCCCAATGCTATTAATTATACACTAAGGGTTGAAGGCGTGTGATAACTGGCACTCAAATCGTCTTGGAAAATTTTCCGTTTCGTTATTTTTTTAGAATTTTGATGATCTGGGTTGTTTTAAAATGGGCCAAAACCTCTAGAGATACAGTTCTATAACATAATTCCGCAGTAAATGGGATGGGGTGGTACTGGTACTACGATTTCGCCAATTTTTATAACTAGATCTAAAGAACAAATTGCTAAAAAAAAAGCAAGGCAATTTAAGTGCCACTTATCCCACGCCCTAAGGGTTTTGCCTCACACCGACAATCACATGTTTTACTTCTCTTTGCCTTCTCCATATTTCGAGGAAAAACTGGGGATGACGGTGTTTGAATGGTGTGAAAAGTCAAAAGTTCCAAGAAGGGCTCCACATGGGCCCTTTGTAATTCACAGTATCCACACTTCGTACCGAAGTTATGACAATAAATTGTAAGATTTTTTATTGGTATTATCTGTCCACATAAGCGATACTTAGAAAAAGGAAAAGGTTGAGTAAATAAGTATATTAATTTTAAAAAATCAATATTAATATTAAATAAATACTTATTATTTTTGGATATGCCTTAGCTGACAACTCAAGGGGGTACGGTACATGTTTCAATGTATACATGGATGCCACAATGTATATTGATATAGTTAGTCAAATATAAATACTTATTACTTTTGGAAATGATGTGTACAAGTTTCAATATATACATGGATGCCGGAATGCATATTGATATATTTAGTAATACATTCTTTTAAAGATGGGTGAAGGCATGTTGTGGACATAAATGTACATTTTCACTCTCCACTATCCCACTATCTTTATGAAGTCCTTGTTGACTACTTCAAGGGATTTATTAGATATTTCAATGTACACATGGATGCCACACTTTCACACTTTATATTGATATATTTAGTAATACATTTAATTTAAAGATGGGTGAGGGCATGCGAAGGTGTGTTATGGACCTAAATGCATATCTTCACTCTCCACTATCCATGGCCACTATGTTTATGATTGTCCTAGTTGACTACTTCAAGGGGTTGTGGTAGATATTTCAATGTATGGATGCCACACTCCATTGATATGTTTATTAATAAATTTTCTTGGATTTCTATAAATAAATTTCCTTTGGCTATTACTTTTGTAAATTTTTTAGTTGATTACTTCAAGGGGATGTGGTGGATGCTTCAATGCACATATATATGACATGTTCTATATTTATATATCTGTTAATATACTTTTTTCGAAGATGGGTAAGGGTAGGTGAGGAGATGTGGTGGATGTTACAATTCACACATAGATGACATATTCTATATTTATACATTTATTAATATATTTTTTTCGAAGATGGATGAGGGTGGTGAAAATGTGTTGTGTAAATGAATGCACATCTTCACCACTATTTATGGCCATTACCTTTATGAATGCATTAGTTGACTATTTCAACTGGATGTGGTAGTTATTTCAACTTACATATGGATACATTTCCTTTGAATATGGTAAAAATAATGTATGCTTTCACATTTCATTATTCCCTTGCATATAAAGTTATATTTGCCCATTTTTATATAAAAATATACACCTTCACTCAACACTATTAGAAGCCGTTTATTCATCTAATAGTTAACGATTATCCATCTAATAGTTAACGACATACATTGAGGATAAATGCTAAAATGCACTTATTAGTTGATTATGTTAGTTGGTTCATACCTTGCATAGGAGAGGCCAATCCCATAGGAAGTTCCATTGGAAAAAAAGTTTTAAGTCCCAACTCTAGTTGAAGTGGCATAGGAAGGTTGTGAATTGTACTTCCAAGGAGTCATGAGGGCATAAACAATTGATTAGCTAGAAATTGAAAATATATTGGTTGTCAGTTTTGAAAACTTGACAATGAATTTCTTTTGATTTAATAAATATTGTATTTTTTTCATATATCATTCACTTATTGTGAAACCCTTTTTCTCATACAAACTTACAAAATAGTGAAGGCATAAATGGAGTAAGAATAAGCTTACTTTGTAACTCTAGATATCTGTGGAATCTTTGAAAACACCTTCTTTTTTCAGTTTACAAAATATAGATTAAAAATAAGATTTTGCTTAATTGTGGCCATCGATTTGTTAACAAATTGATTATAATCCTTGTTACACATAAAATATAGCCAAATGGACATGTCAAAGGAATACAAATTAGACTATTTACTTTACACCTTTTGCAAAAGGGTACCCTTGGTATAGTAATTAGGGCTATGAATGTTACATGGGTAATTTTGGGATTGCATGTGAGACATATAAGAGAACTCTTCAATATCTATCAAGTTTTTATTTAGTCTTGGTTATTTAAGATGTGGGTAGATATGATCCACAATTGAAGCAAAGTGTGTCATTTTATTGTTCCTTGTCTAATAAATCTCTTTTGACACTCCCAAATTTAATATGTTTTGTTATGGAATCATTACTGAAACTCCATGATAAAATGGAGGTGAAAAAATGCTTATCCATCATCATGATTACCATGGAAAAAGTTGATATCAATACAAAATCAAATTAATCAAAGTGTGCACCCAAGGTAGTAGGTGAGGTTACACCCAACATACTTGAGGTTCTACTTGTAGCAAATAACTCCATGTGGATAACATGGCAAGATCTGAGAGGAGGAATGTGTGATGGAAGGGATCTCGAGCTTTTGAACTATGCCTTAACAGATTTAGAAGGAAAAACTATTGGAAAGAAGATTGTGCAGTCTCGGTGCA
The DNA here is from genome assembly GCA_027924585.1 of Larix kaempferi. Taxonomy (NCBI): domain Eukaryota; kingdom Viridiplantae; phylum Streptophyta; class Pinopsida; order Pinales; family Pinaceae; genus Larix; species Larix kaempferi. The sequence continues at coordinate 3,305,211 of BSBM01000792.1, forward strand.
ATTCAACTGCATGAATACTCAAATATAGGTTTGTTCCATCCACTCTTTTGCTCCCTTTTGGCCAATTTATTGTTTTTCCTTATTAGAAATATAGTTAATCAAGTCTTTGCAGGAATGAAATTTGATTACTATATAATTCCAATCTAATTACACATTAATGATGTTGACTATCAATGTAAATACATGTAGAAAGATAGAGACAACAAAGCTGTAGAATCAAACTACTGGAGTGTTATTCATCTAAAACAATCCATGAAAAAACAAGTTTCACCATGGAGCTCATGAGAGTTTGTTCTTATTTTAGCAATGTTGATTTTCTTTTTTATTTTAGTTAAAGTAAATAGATTTTTTTTATCTTCCAGATTAGAGTTGATTAGCTCCTTAAAGTATCTTGTTTTTCTTTTATCCTCTACTCTTTATTGCACCACAACTTCTTAAAGTTAGATGTAATAATTTTTTTAATATTATCACTATTATGTAGAGTGACATTTTCCTCGACTTCCCAATGATTTCACTAAGACTTGGCATCATTATCATAAATGTAAATAAGGAGGATGATGGCAGTGTTAACTAGAGTTGCTGACACAACCTCCTCCTTCCAAACTATCCTCTAACTTGTCAATGCATATAACAAAAATGGTAGGGAATAGAGGGTAACCTTGCTCAACTCCTATATTACAATTAATTTCTTTTGACCAACCCTCAATGTTGCTCAACTTGACAATAAATTCTTGAAGAACCTTATTGCAACCATTCTCAACATGAAATGAGCTTTTAACTTGTCTAATATATATTCCAAAGGTTAGTTTTGGGCATTGTCTCAAATGCTTTTCTAAAGTCAATGAAACAACACAAAATATTGATTTTATTCTGAATGCTTTTTCTGATGAACAAAATGAAGCAGTCCATCGAGAACAAGTATAGTTGATTATGAATATATAATAACAATACATCATAAGATATTTGATTGTTATTATCTATTCACATATGCGATAATTAAAAAAACAAAAAAGGAAAAAAGGAAAATGTTGGTCAAATAAGCATAATAACCTTAAAAAACCAACATTTATATTAATAAATACCTATTACTTTTGGAAATGTCTTAGTTGATCATTTCAAGGGGATGTGGTATATGTTTCAATGTATAAATGGATGCTACAATGTATATTGATATATTTAATAATACATATTTTAAAAATGGGTAAAGGCATGTGAAGTTTTTTTTGGTAGATATACATGTACATTTTACTTTCCATTACCCATGGCCACTACTTTTATGAATGTCTTAGTTAACTACTTCAAGAGGATGTTGCATATAATGCTATACTTTATATTGATATAGTTAGTAATACACCTCCTTTAAATATGGGTGAAGGGGTGTAAGTTGTGTAGTGGACATAAATGCATACTTTCATTCTCCACTATCCATGACCACTACCTTTATGAAGGCCTTAATTTACTACCTGAAATGTGTTAGATATTTCAATGTACACATGGGTGCCACATTCTATATTGATATATTTAGTAAAAGACTTCAATGTAAACATGGATGCCACATTCTATATTGATATATTTAGTAATACATCTCATTTAAAGATGGGTGGGGGTGTCTGAAGGTGCGTTCTGAACATAAAAGCACACCTTCACTCTCCACTATCCATGGCCACTACCTTTATGAATGCCCTAGTTGACTAGTTTGGTTGTGGTGAATATTTCAATGTAAACATGGATGCCACACTTTATTGATATATTTATTAGTAAATTCCTTTGCCGATACCTTGGTCAATTCCATAGTTAACTACTTCAAAGGGCATATGGTAGATGTTTCAATGCACACATAAATGGTACATTCTATATTTATATATTTATTAATACACCCAATTTGAATATGGGTGAGGGCATGTGAAAATATGTTGTAGATGAATGCACATCTTCATCACTATCTATGGCCATTACCTTTATAAATGTTTTGGTCAACTGACTCGTGCCATTCAGCTATTAAAGGGTTTTTCGCTCTGCAACTAGGGTTTGTTAGTCGGCGCCCGGATTGAACTTGGCGGCCATGGATCCTCCATGGCCGCTTCCTTCCTACTCCCTCATTTTGCTTTCTGTCTTTGGCCGACTGTAGGGGTTTTTTCCTACGCTTTGGAAGGGTGGCGGAGCCTTTGCGCGGCGACCCATTTGGTAGCAGGCTCCTCCTGCTTCCCGATGGCGGCGGCGATGGTTTTCATGATGAATGGCGCAGATCTGGGACTAGGTATCCTCGGCTCGTGAAGATGGAGGATTCAAAGGATTGTGGCACGCGAGCTACAGTTCTTCCTTGACAGGTTTTCTCCCTTGGCGGTGGCAGGTTATCTTCCTTGTCGGCGGTAGGATCGTTGAGAGGATGCTGCGCATTAGGGATATCCAGCTCTAGTTCGTAGGCGATGGCGGGCGAAGGAGTGAGCACGGGGTTCAACTTTTGTGGCGGTAGATTGCCGATAGCATTTCGGCGAACTATCTGCAGGATCGTGCTCTTCTGAGTCGGTGGTTGCTTCTTTCCCGAGGGGATCCAGCACTACGGCTAACTGTCGTGGATAGGCTTCCTTGTGGCGGCCTGGGGTTTCATTGTTGAAGCCTGGGGTTTCATTGTTGAGTCCAGTGGCTCTGCAACACTTAAAGCGTTTTTGGATAAATCGTTTTTTTCTTTCTTGCTTCTGTTTTGATTTTTCTGCAACACACTCGGAGCTGTAGTTGAGCCATTCATGGCTGCCCGGTTAAGGGTTTTAGTTTTTGTTTGGTTTTTTCTCTAAGGTGCCTTGGTACCTGAAATTATATGAAGCTGAAAAGCTGCTACTAGATTGGGCTCGCTGAAGCCTTTTTGTGCTATCTAAATGTAATTTTGTACTCGAAAGATGAAATAAAATTACGCTTTTTTTTTCGGAAAAAAAAATAAAAAATGTTTTGGTCGACTATTTCAAGAGGATGTGGTAGTTGTTTCAACTTGCACATAAATGCCACATTTTATATTGATACAGTTCCTTTGAATATGGTGAAAATAACATACACTTTTGCATTTCACTGTTCACGTGTATATAAATTTATATCTTTATTTTTTATTACCAATTTTTATATCTCACCACTCTTGGAAGTCATTTATCCATCTAATAGAAATAAACAACATGCTCTTCGGATAATGTTTAAAATACACTTATTAATTGATTATGTTAGTTGGTTTATACACAACATAGGAAAGGCCAATCCCATAGGAAGTTCCCATGGCAAACATGTTTGAAAAGTCCAACTCTAACCCCAAGTGGTATAGGTAAGTTGTGAATTGTACTAAGTTCCAAGGAATCATGTGGGCATCAACAAGAAATGAAAATATGTTTGTTGTAAGTTTTGAAACTCCCTCTAAGGAATTCCTTATGACTTAATAAATATTGTATTTTTTTTATATATCATTCACTTATTGCAATCTTTTTCCGATACCATTCACTTGTTTTGAGTCTTTTTCTCATATGAACTTATAAAATAATGAAGGCACACATGAAATCAAAATAAGCTTACTTTGTATCTCTAAATCTTTGTGGAATCTTTGAAAACACTTGTCATTTTTATTTTGCAAAATAAAAATTAAAGTTAAGATTTTGTATAATTGTGGCCATAAATTTGTTAAATATTTGTTAACAAATTCATGGTAATCCTTGCACATAAAAATTAGCATAATGGACATCCTAAATAAATACAAACTATATTATTGACTTTGACACTTTTTCCAAAAAGGCACCCTTGGTATGGTAATTTGGGATACAAATTTGTGAATATGTAGTTTTGGGATTACATAGGAGACATACAAGAGGAGCTTTTCAATGTCTATGAAGCTGTTGTTTAGTCTCGACTCTTTTAGATGTGGGTATATATGACTCATAATTGAAGTAATGTGTAATTTTATTGTTGCTTGTCTAAGGAGCCTCTTTTTACACAAGATTTAATATGTTTTGTTATGGAATTGTTGCACAAATTTTATGATCAAACTTAAGTGAGAAAATATTTATCGAACATCATGATGACCATGGACAAAGTTCATACAATACAAAATTGGCTTCAATCAAAGTGTGCAACCAAGGTGGTAGGCGAGGTTACAATTGCCATGCTCAAGGTTCTACATGTAACAAATAGATCCAAGTTATCCATATGGCAATATCTAAGAGGATACATGTGTCATGGAAGAGTTCCTGAGCTTTTGAACTATGCCTTGATAGGTGCAGAAGGAAAAACTATTGGAAAGCAAATTATGTGGTCTTGGTGCAATTCAATTGCATGAATACTTGAATATAGGTTGTTCCATCCACTCTTTTGCCCCATATTGGTTAATTTATTAGTTTTTCTTGTTATAAATATACTTTATCAAGTCTTTGCAAGAATGACATTTGATTACTGTTTAATTCCAATTTAATTACTTATTAATGATGTTGACTATCAATGAAAATACAAGCTGGAAGACATATACAACATAGTTGTAGATTCAAACCACTTGAGTGCTACTCATCCAAAACAACCTATGAAAAAACATGTTTCACCATGGATCTTGTAAGAGTTTGTTCTTATATTAGCAATGTCGGTTTTCTTCTTTATTCTTGTTAAAACAATTTTTTTTTTTGATCTTCTACTTCATCTATGATCACCTCCTTATAGTATCTTAATTTTCTCTTCTCCTCTAATTCTTTATTGCACCACAACTTCTTAAATTTAGATTTAACCATTTTTTAGTACTATCACTATTATGTAGAGTGACCTCTTCCTCGAATTCCCAGTGATTTAGCCACAACTTAGCATCTTTATGCCGATCTTAAGCCCTAGGTGGTTTTGACTAGAGTTTGAAGCAATCTTAGGAAGCCTCTTTTGTCCCGTGTTGTTTATCTTGTTCTTGTACATTGGGTACCTACTCATAGCCATGCTTTGAATGAGGAAAGGACTTGATTCTATGATGAAGATATGACACGGTATATTTCCTTTAATTTTGAGATTCTAAGTTATAAAACAATTATGGATTTGTTTTATCCTTCCACACTATTCTCTAGAGATGTTGTAGCCCCAAACTTCACAAACATATAGGATAACATGAGTGACGAGAGTTTCAAAGAGGAGTTTCTTCTTATCTCAAATCCAAAGGTCTATTGATTTACAACCGTTTTCAAGTCCATAATAAGATTTCCACCCTTCGTTTATCCTTTTCACAATGTTATAGTTCCAGTTAAACTTGTGATGAAGATTGCTTATAAAATATTTGTATGAAGTCACTTCCTCCAAGTTGTTGTCATACATAAAATAAATTATCTTTTTGTAGTTGATTATCATGACCTTTGTTTTGTCAATGTTAATAGTCAAAATCGTACTAAAGCAAAAAAAAATTGAGAATTTTGAGTTGTTTGTCATCATCATAGGGACTCCTTTCCATAAGAACAATATCATCAATGTAAAGGAGGATGGCGACTATATTATCTAGTCATCAATGTAAAGAAGAAGGATGTTGACACAACCTGCTTCTTCCAAAACAATCCTCTAACTTGTCGATGTATATACCAAAAGAGTACGGTATATGGGACAACCTTGCTTGACTCTTATATTACAATTAATTTCTTTTGGCCAATCCTTAGTGTTGCTAAACTTGACAATAACATTCTTGTACAACCTTTGAACAAAAACTCCCAACTTGAAATGAGATTTTAACTCGTCAAATGATTTTCTAAAGTCAACAAAGCAACACAAAAGATTGGTTTCATTATTGTGACACTCCTTCACAATGGTCCTAAGCGTAACAAGGTGGTTCGCAATCGAATGACAACTCCTAAATGCAACCTCGCTTTTAAATATTTTTTCATGACTTTCTATCCATACACAAATCTTCTTTTCTAGAATAATTCCATATAACTTGGCTATAAAATGTTTAATCATAATGGTCCTAAAATTAGAAGAATTTTTTTATCTCTACTTTAAAAAATAGGAATAATTAGGGTTTGAGTTTAGTGTTTAGGGGAACCCTACTTGACTACTAAATTGAAGAGCTTGTGGATGTGAGGGATAAGGACAGGCCCACCAATTTTATGAACTTTGCTTGATATCCTTTGATGCCCTTATCTTTTCCTTTTGCGAGCTTCTTAACCCCAAACTTTGTTTTCCAAGGAAAAGTCCTCTTCCTCTATAGAAAGAGTTTGAATGTTGTCCACAACATCACTAGATTCATAAAAAAATCTAAGCGGAGAATTCTAGTCCGTCAATGCAATCATATAATTTTATTTAGTTTTACGACTTAGAATTTGTCTCCATAATTTCTTAGGATCTAGCTTAGAGAGGCACAAAAGTTTCTCTTGCTTTCTATTTATATAATACCTTTGCTTCCTTTTAATTAGGGATTTGTATCTATATATATTGTCAGATTTTAATGACCCCTTGTGAGAATTATCCCTAATGGATTTTTTAGCATGCTTGCACTCTTTATCATACCAAGGGTTGACCATTCTATGTTCCATTTTACATGACACTTCAATAGATAACTTGTTAATGTAAGTAGATAGGGTTGTGGTAAAATTATGATAGAAATCTTCAATATTGTCCTTATTTAATAGTAGTTTTAACTCATTATTTAAATCCTTTTTAAAAAAGATAATTTTTATTTTTATTGAAGATTATTTGTTTTTGGTTATTATAATTTTTTGCTATGAGGTTTATGTGCCTCATGAAGTTTAGAGTTAGGGTTAAAGGTCTATGGTTAGAATTGTGCTCATGGTTATTTAAGATGTTAAAATTTACTATTTTGTTATATATAGGGATATTTGAAATCACATAATCTATGACCTTGTTGCCAAGCCCATGAATACACACCATCTAATTGGATTTTGGTCATTTCATAAGATAGTTGAAAATTATTAGATCTCGAGATTCACAATGCTTGATCAACTCAATATTGAGCAAATTCTCAACAAAGTCTTCATATTTTCTTTGGTATATGTTAGCTAAATATCGTGCACGCGTGCACACACACACACACACATCACCACTAGAATATGTATTTCAAGGAAAGAATGTGAATCTTCATAATGCATGAATGTAGCTCATATATATATCACGGAAAAATGTAAAAATTCATAATGTAAATCTTCACAGAATATGTATTTCACGGAAAAATGTAAATCTTCATAATGCAAGAATGGAGAAGAAAATATTTTCCCTTTAACACACACACACATATATATATTCTAGTGAAACCCACAGACACTTCCTCTCATTTTGAGGGTGGTACCAAGGGTAAACTATATTCTTCAAGGCTCAAAGCCGATGCAATAATATACTCATTAAGAGATCAACTTGCCACTTGCGAGAATTGATCTTGGGTGGAGAGTGTAACATTCATTCCTCTCAACCACCCAACTAGACCTAATTGACATATGTGTGTGTGTAATTATTTGGAAAACTAAACTATTAGAGTTCGATTAGTTGGGTTTTCTATGACGATGGGGTCAGTTTTTCTCCAAAGGTGCATTATGTGGCTATCGAAAAGACAAGCTAAAAGTTTTTTCCAAGATTCAGAGGATTTTGTGGAATACGGTGATGACGATATTGAGGCAAGGGATATATTTCCCACAGAGGATGAACTTCGAGCCAAGTGGAGAAAACTGATGGTTAGATATGCTTTGTCAGTAGCTCATAATTATGTGGTGATGGGTGGTGACCCGATAGATAGTATTCCTCCAAAGGATCTAGGTATGTTCTCAAAAGTGTCAAATGAGACAGGACTGCCCTTTATTGAGCTAGGTAAGGTAAACGTAGGTACTAAGGATTTGTCGACGGATCCTCTTATATCCATAGCTAATACATTGAGTGCGGGGTTGACATTAGAGTGTCATAAGTTTTCTCTAGAAGCTACTCGAAGCAAGCTAGAAAATGTTGGAAGGTAGTGTTCCTATGTCGAACAAAACTCTAAAAAAATTCTTGTTGACAATGGGTATGGACGTGGAGGTAGAATAAGTGCAAGTCTTGGTGGATACTGCTTTGGTTGGATGTCTTACGGGAAAGTATTTCAGGCCAAAATCACTTCTTTTGTGGCTTGAATGTAAGTGGAAATTGTAGTGTAGATAGGGTATGCATCAAAGTTTTTCTTGCTTGTCGGGGGTTGGTGTGGTTTCATTTTTTACTGTAAGGAAGATGCAAGCTGTATTTTTGCAAAGGAATGGTCTTGGGGCCCTTCAGGGTTGGTTCTAGAGAAATGGAATCCGACCTTTTATCCGACAAGAGAGCCCCATTTTTGCAGAATATTTGGGTGCTTTTACCGGCTTTTCCTTGGGTCCTTTGGAAAAGGAGGGTTTTAGAGACTATTGGGAACTCGTTGGGTAACTTTATAAATTTTGAAAAAGGATGGGAGAATAGGAAGGATCTACACATGGATAAAATCTTGTTCAAAATTGATTTGCAGGAAGGGCTTGTTACGGAAGCTGAAATAGAATGGGGTTTTCTTGCAGAAATTAAACTATTGGAGGATACCTTTTTTATGTCATTTGTGCAGAGAAGTGGGGCATATTAAAGCAAAATGTCCTAAAGAAGAGTTGGAAAGTAATTGGGAAAATAAAATATGGGTTAGTAAAGTGTGTGCTTATGCTCATTATGTTGAACAAAAGAATGAAGCTTCGGCCGAGACTAGAATTAATGAAGAAATGGGAACAAGAACTGAAGACTCTTTGAAGGTAGATGAATTTACGTCAAGAAATGAAATTTTGTATAAGGAAGATCTCTCGGATCAACTCTCTGTGGACAAATATCTTCTTAATGGTAAGAAGGATTCCTTCCCCCTTAAGTTGTTTTTGTCCAAAAATATCAATTCAAGCTCCTATTATGCTATGATCGGTTTTTTGAAGGTAAATAAGGTTATTTTCGTTAGCCTAGTCGTTTCTCCTCATTTTATGGGGTCTCCCCTTTCTAAAATCCATTTTGATGGCTTTAAGTCAGAAGAAAAAATAAATAGCCAATTTGATGGTCAAAAGACGTCCTTAAGGAAGGAGAAATCTCCCCCCTTATTTGTGAATCCATGACCCATCTCATCGAATTATGATCTTCGTCCCATAAGTGGAGTGAAAGGAGGCTTAGCTCCTAACAAGGAGGAGTAGATGGGAAATGTGAGGACGTCTTTTATATCGCGTGCCAAATCTCAAGCGAAGGTGGAAGTTCAAGAAGGAAAACAAGCCACTATATTCAGGGCCCTTAGAGCAGGGAAATCCCTTCAATTTATGTCTAAATGATTATGCTCTCCTTCAATGCAAGAGGGTTGGGAGGGGCCCATAAAATTCTTTCCCCCCAAAGATTTTTTAAAGTCTATTTCCCATATGTTATATTGTTACATGAGACTATGCGCTCGAGTGATAAGGTTATTGAAATTCTCGCTATTGTTTTGAAGGATTGGTCATTTAGTGCGCTAGATGCTGATCACGTGGTTTGATTATCGATTGTAGTTTGGGATTTAAGCCCTCTAGTTCTGTTTGCATTTCCTTCGAAATCATGGTATATTTGGAATCATAGGATCACTTAGTGAATTTTAGGGTCCTTAACTTATATGGCCCCTCCTCATAAAGAAAAATGTTTTGGAAAAATTTGCTCAAGGTTGGTACGATTAAACATAATAGCACGGTTATTGGAGGTAATCTTAATTTGACTTTATCTCTTGGAGAGATGTGGGGATATAGAGCCAGGAATCCATATCTAAAATGATAAATAGGTTTATGGTCTTAGGAGATCTTTTGAATGGCCCTTTAATTTGGAAATCTTGAGTCAGGGTTGGTGGTTTTTCCAGTCACTTGCCTATCTTGCTTCATACGGATGATCGGAAGCTACCTCCTCCTTTAAAGTTTAATAATGTTTTCCTGTTGGAAGAAGATTTTAAAAATTTAGTCTTTGACAATTGGGAGGACATTAGAGAATATAACGGGGAAATTGTAATGCATCAATTTACATTCGCGCTTAAGAAGTTAAAGACAATTACCAAACCATGGGCCATAGATTATAATGCCAAGTCTCTACTTGAATTAAGAGATACAAAATTAAAAAAAAAAAAATCTTTGTTTGAGAATAATTCCTCAGGTGTTTTTTCAGATGAAGATGTGGAGATCCTCAACTATTTGCAGGAAGAAAAGATGTAATTACTAAGCAAGGAAGAAATCACTTGGAAATTGAAGAGTAGGGAAATTTGGATTCAATTGGGAGACAACAATACTAATGGTTTTCATAATTATGCATCGTAGAAAAATGCATAATACTATTTGGGATTTGAGGACTCCTGATGGCGATTCATTGAGTCCCTTTAATGACAAGGATGAGTTAGGAAAGAGTTATTTCTCTACCATTTTCAAGGAAACATAAGGTTTCCTGATCGAGGAGATCACGCAAGTTATTAGTTTGATGCCAAGTTGTATCCATGAAGAGCGGAATCAAATTCTATAAGACGATATCTCTATCGAATGAGAAGACCTTGTTGTCTTTTAAAAAAGGGAAAAATATCTACCCCGATGGGTTTACTGTAGAATTTTATTTGTCCTCTTTCGATATGTTAAAATTTGTCCTTCTAAAGCTTGTGAGGGAATCCAAAGTACGGAAGGTCGCAGAAGCCTTGAACTTGACCTTCATTGTCCCCATCCCGAAGAATCAAAATGATATCTCTTTTGATTATTTTAGACCGATTTCGTTATGTAATCTTATTTATAAATTAATTTCTAAAATCATCGCTAACAAATTGAAAGGGATATTTTAAGCATCATTTCGAAAGGACCATTTGGATTTCTTTTCAATTGGAAAATACATGACGCAGTAGCAATGATTCAAGAAGGATTAAATTCTATCAAAGTTGAAAATATGAAAGCATCAATGATTGATATCAATCTAGCTAAAGCTTATGATAAGGTAAGATGTGTTTATCTCATGCTTATCCTTATTTAGATGGGAATGTGTTTGCCGACAATCAATTGGATTATGGGTTGTATTCGGTCCACCACCTTTTTTGTCTTGCTCAATGGCTCATCGACATGTTTTTTCAAAGCTTCAAGGGGATTGAGATAAGGATGCCCTTTGTCCCCTTCTTTATTCCTCCTAGTTGTAGAGGGCCTAAGTTTTCTAATTAAGGATTTCAACGCAAAAGGTGAGTTGAAAGGAGTTAGATTTTTTTACTCAATGGTTATTACACATTCATTATTTGTGGACAAAATTTTGATGTTTGGACACGAATCAATTTAGGATATTTCCATGTTAAGGAATATTCTAAGCTTGTATTTCAAAGCTACAAGGATGGATATAAATCTAAACAAATCATTGGTTATAGTAAATGGAATATCAAAAGAGGTTGCTTGCTCTTTTTAGGGAATCCTTTCTCTATCAGTGAAAGATTTGGATGAAGGAGTTAAGGATTTAGGATTTTTCCTAGAATAAAACAAATACAAAGCAAAAGATTGGTTGTGGTTGATAAAAAAGATAAAATCCATAAATTCTATATGGGTTGACAGATGACTATCCAAAGGAGGGTGCTTGATCATAGTAAAAGTGGTGCTTGAAAGCATTCCTGTGTACTGGATGACGATCGCTAAAATTCCAAAAAGCATATTAAATAAGATCATAAAAAAGTGTTTTAGCTTTTTATGGACCAGGAGGAGACCTACTAAGGCAATTCCTCTTGTTAAGTGGTCTAGGTTGGCAATGTCGAAGAATTTAGGTGGTTAGGGGCTTAAGAATATTCACATTTTCGGGAATGCATTAGCAGCTAAAAGCCTTTGGAGATCACTTTTCTATAATGAGGCTCTATGGGGAAACGCTATAAAATCGAAATATTTAAAGGAGCAGTCTATGGAAGCATGGTTGAGGGAGCTAAGAAAATTTGCCAAAAGGGGTTTTGTGGTTTGGTTAACTCTAGTATAAGCTTTTCCTCTAGTCAGAACCTGGGTTGTGTGGAAGAATGGAGATGGAAGGAAGGTCAGAATTGGGTAAGACTCGTGGTTAGGGGTGGAAGGATCTTATAAATTTTTTGATGGGATGCTTCATTTGCTACATTTTCGAGGCATAATTTCCTTAAGAGATGTTGCTCGTCCAAATGGTTCCTTATATAGTAACCAATAGTGGTTGAATGTGGAGGATCTAGGTTTTAGTTGGTATCCATGCAGATGAGTAGAGATCTTTTCTAAGGAGTTTGGCGCATGGAGCCATTAAGCTGTCTGACGAAGAGGACTATTTATGATGGTAAAAAAATCCATCTTCATGGGATTTCACAACCAAATTAGGATATGCAGTTAAGATTGAAGACAATTTTTTAGGGAAAAGACATGGTGGTGGGGTGTCTTGTGAAAAAATCTAGGTCCTCCCAAAGGAATTTTTTTATTGTGTTTTGTTTTGGTGAATAGTCTTAACATGGGAAAATGGTTTGAAGTGTGGTTGAGTTGGTCCGAGCCGGTGTAGCCTATGCGCTAAGGAAGATGAATCAATTTTTGACCTTTTCGTGGCATGCAGTTATGCAAGGGAAGTTTCAAAGGACATAAAACTTGAGTTTAAGGCAAAGTCGAACTAGAATAAACTATCGATCGAAGGATGTTTCCAGGAATGGATTTTGGATGGGGTAGAAAAGGATTTCAAAGCGATTCCAAGTCAATTTGTGTACTAGATTTGGTGGTCACGCAATTTACGTATCTTCCAAGAAATTAAAGTTTATTCGGTTTGCATTCATTACTCATCTTATAATTAATTCGACTAAGGAATATGATCTCAACCCTAAAGAAAAGAACATGACTTTGGGGGTGCCAAAACTCAATTACGAAATTCCTTGGGGATATTTCGATGGTGCAAGTCAGGGTCTTCTGGCTATGTGTGGTGCAGGTGCAGTTTTACATATTAATAGTAGATCATATTTCCTCCTGAAATATGTGGTTGGAAGAGGTTCTAATACCTGAGCATAGTTGTAAGCACTGTGGGTTTTACTCAGAATTACACATATAAATGGATGCAAAAAAGATCTAGGTTCTTGGGAACTCCAAGTTTTTCATGGATTAGGCAAATAAAAAGTCCATAATTGAGATTATTGGTTTGAGGACCTTGATGTCACTTGTTGAAGATGAAATATATTCATTCGAATGGATATGTTTCAATCATATTTACAGGGAGCTCAATCACGAAGCAAATGCGTTATCGAAATAAGCTCTCCTTCTAAATGAAAGTACTTTGGTCGAAACAAAATTCAAGGATGGACAATTCCAGGTTGAGATTGAAGTCCCTTTTTATTAGAATTTGGGATGGTGGGTTATCTCGTGATTTATTTTTGTAACATGCCTTTTTGTATTTATGTTTTCGTATAATGAAACATTAGAAATGTTGGACAAGGTCGATATTTTCTTGATCATGGAATGATATCTGGTTTATAATTGTTTTTGAAGCATGAAGTATTAGGTTGGCAATTTGAGTATGGAAAGGTTCTAAGTCAGGTTTACAATTTCTTTAATATAGAAGATTTTTTCCAATGGAAAAAATGTAATTAATTATAAATTTCTTTTAAATTTTTATGAAATAAAATTTCAATCATTTATAAATATACAACTTTCAACCATGATCCCCACATTTACATTTAAATATATAATAATGAACAATTTCAATATATAATAATGAACAATTTCAATATATAATTAAAAACTAAATTTTATATATCGGGGAATCTCATTGGGCACTTCCCCTCATTTTGAAACTAGATTCTTCAGGGCTTAAGAATTACACAACAATATATTTGTTAAAAGCTCAAAATGTCACTTGCAAGAATTGATTTGAGGAAGCCCCAATGGTTAGCTCAAGTAGTCATGAGCCATACATGAGATCTCTCCCCCAAAGTTGGGTAGGTCACAAATTCGACTCTCTTGATTCCCTTGGGGTTAGGCTTTGTAATCATAATTGATAGTTTTACCCCGTTTATCATACATGAATCATGAGAAGTGCTTAAAGAGTTTTCCATAAAATTATTCAATCTGAAGTGAGAAGGATACCACTTTTTTCTTAAATAGTCAAAGTAAACCTAATTAACAATTTAATACATTTATTTATAATAAAAGGGAAAGTTGCAATACAGCTAATTCCCTGCCAATGTCAAAAGCGATGAGATCCTACTTCCCTTGTCCAATGGAGAAGGTTTGGTGAGATTCTACTTCACTTGTCCAATGGAGAAGACTCATCTGCTGAAATAATTATCCATCGGCTGCCTAAAATTTAGAGCTTCGATGATTGCATGAGAGTTAGCAACATGAAAATTGTTATGCATCAACTGCTTAAAATTTAGAGCTCTAATGATGGCATGAGAACTGGCGACATGAAAAACGTTATGCATCGGCTGCTTAAAATTTAGAGCTCTGATGACGACACGAGAAGTGTTATGCCTCTGCTTGGTTTTTCCTATATAAGCAAATTCTAGATCTTATTGCAGAAAACTATGACTTTCATTGGTGTGTTGAGTGGTCGGCGTGACAAACTATAGAACATGAAGGCAAGATGCTTCATCGCCTGAGGCCACTGTGCCCAAGTAGTAACTGGCTTATCTGTTTGCGGTCCACCTTCTTCACATTCCAGAACATGTTCTATGAACAAGTAGAAGGAGTTGCAATGGGTTCACCCCTCTCCCCTATAGTAGCTAATCTATACATGGAGAGCTTTGAGAGAAAAGCTATAGAATCGTTCCACCTTAAACCCAAACGTTGGAAATGTTACGTAGATGACACAGATGTTGTTTGGCCTCATGGGAGTGACAACCTAGACAAGTTTCTCGAGCACCTCAACTCACAGAACGATAACATAAAATTCACAATGGAAACGGAGAAAAACCGAAGTCTTCCTTTTCTTGATGTACTAATCACAAGAAAAGAAGATGGATCCATAGCACACCAGGTTTATAGAAAAAAGACACACACTGAGAGATACCTCCACGCTAACTCACACCACTATCCCCCACAGAAGTTTGGTGTTATCAATACACTAGTCACAAGAGCTATTAGAATTTTCGATAGTGAGCACATAAACCAAGAATTAGAACATTTACAAACAATTTTCACTAATAATGGATATGATATCAATCAAGTCAAGAAATCCATAGAGACAGCTAAGAAGCTCCGTAAAGACAAAAGTAAGCTTAATAATGAAGAGAACAAAGAACACAATAGGATATTCCTCCCTTACATTAAGGGAACCACCGATAAACTAGCAAAGATACTCAGAAAACACAATTTCAAAATATTCTTCACCCCTCCTAACACAATAAGAAGCCTAGTTGATTCCTTGAAAGACCTTGTAGCTCCGATGTCATGCAAGGGCGTTTACTATGTTCCCTGTTCATGTTGTATGTCTTACATAGGGGAAACCGGTAGGTCAATAGGAACACGTCTAAAAGAACATAGCGCTGACCTTAGGTATGATAGGCATAAAAAATCAGCCCTAGCAGAACACGCACACCTAACCCAACATCGTATTTGTTTGGAAAAAGCTTCCCTCATAGCAAGAGTTGACAACCTCACGAAACGAAAGATTAGAGAGAAAATTGAAATTGAGATGTGTGATAATAATTGTCTCAATAGGGATGATGGAACCTCACTGAGTGCAACATGGAAACCCCTTATACACTCGCTAAAAAACAAACACACCTCAAGGCATCCCAATAACTAAGATAACCTAGAGCTAATGCTTCGTCAAACTATTTAATTTTATATTGAAAATCATACTATTCTCTTAATTAATTAAATTAAGTTTACAAAAATTTAAATTTCTTTATCATAAATAATAAACTTGACCATTTATTACTAAAATGAAACCATATCCTTTAATATTTATTAATTTGAATAAATTATAATTTATATTACTTAAAACTAATTTGTAAAAAATTTAATAAAATATAAAACTTAATTACATCTTAACATTGAAAATTGTAAAACCTTACCTTTTATAAAACCACATCCTATATTATTTATTAAATAAATTATAACTTATAATAATTAATACTAGTTAGTAGACATTTTTAGTATTCACCTAGTCAAAACACTATAAGATTAAAAATCTTAACCAATTTATACTAAAACTTAACCCAAACTAAAATAAAAACTTTTTAATTAAAATGATAAGTCATAATTTATGTTCTAAAGTAAAGCAACTAAATTAATGACTCATTAAATATTGTAAAACTAGTAATCTAAATACTCTTTTATATCTAGGTATAAACCATTTATTAATTTAAAATAATTAACCTAACCCTAAAAAACTAAGAATTAAAAGCCGACAACTTTAACCTATCTCCATTTACTAAGTCACCACTACATATAACTTATGTTGGGCAATCAAAAACACTCTCTTCTTCCTAGACTTCTCTGTCTCTTGATGATGATCCCATAGTAGGGATCGAAACGTCGAGAAACTTTTATTATTTAACACAGATCCTCTCTTTTTCTTAAACTCTCTGCGTATGGTGCTCTATAAACATTCAAGGAAAATATTTTGTTGTATCTTGGTTCACTCAAGCTTGGTCTAGGTCCTCTCGTTCGGCCTTTCCTTCCTGTATCTTCTCTTTGTGTAGTTATTGATACTAGGAATAAGGAGTTTCTTGATGCAGTCATCGGTTCACAATGACCCTTGTTTTGGAACTGTTTTTACGAAATATTCTTTCAGTTTAGATGACCCCCACATCTATGATTTACTTAAGGCTTATATCTTACCCCAAGGATTTAAAATGGATACTGGATCTAAAATCATTCAGTTAAAATCTTTGGTTGTTGTTTGCTTTGGTAATGATAGTCTTCCACCCCTCACTCGTAAAGTTCATGATAGCTCTCACTTGCTAAGTGTTGTGGAATCAGACAAGTCCAAACAATACACTCATGTAACATTTAATTGGTCTGGCATAAATTACTCGAAGCAATGGAAGGTCAAATACAAAGAACTATGTCCAAAAGGAAAAAATGTTGAATAATCAAACAATTGTAAATACTCCAGTAGTATTTGACATATCTTCTGACTCTTTCCGGTTACCTGATGGATTTCCCACTCCTATGTTTACTCCTCCTCTCACTAGATCTACTTCTGTAAACCCATCCTCTTCTTCATCTCAAACAATGTGGAATGAACCATACTCTTCACGCCCTTGAACTTTCTCTTCATCTGATGTTTTTAATATTGAACATAAAGGACAATACTCTGAATGTCCTGCTTGCAGAATTTTTTTACAAAGAATGAGAGCCAAAAATAAAAGCCCAAGTTTATTCATGTTCTCCCTTCCCAGAAGTGGACCAGGTTATGAAGTCAAAACACCAAAGGGTGATACTTCTTTCATTCATGGCAGAAATCTTCCTGATGCTCCTTTTAGATAGTTTTCACATGATGGGAAATCTAAAAGGGAGTACCTTCCTCATAGGTCCTCTATTATATCTCACTACTACATTTTTGGCCTTTAGGGGGGGTTGTCTTCCGCCCCCAAAAGTGACCTACGAGGGGGGGGTTGGCTTTGGGGGTGGTTTTGGAAAAACCGCCCCCTAAAGGCACCGATGTTAAAAAAAAATTTTTCCTTTAAGGGCAGTTTTTGACGAGATTGGAACCGCCCCCAACCCCCCTCGTAGAGGTCTATGGAGGCAGTTATAAACCCCCCTCGTAGACCCCTTCATAGAGACCTATGGGGGAGATTTTGAACCCCCTTCATAGAGACCTACGAGGGCGGTTGTGAACCCCCTTCATAAGCCCCCTCATACAAACCTAGAGGGGCGGTTTGGAACCCCCCTCGTAGATGACTATAGGGGCGGTTTCAACCCCCCCTCGTAGAGGCTTATAGGGGCAATTTTGAACCCCCCTCGCAGAGGCCTATAGAGGCAGTTTGAAACCCCCCTCGTAGAGGCCTATAATGGCGGTTTGGAACCCCCCTCGTAGATTCCTATAGGGACAGTTTGGAAACCCCCTCGTAGATGCCTATAGGGACGGTTTGGAACCCCCCTCGTATATGCCTATAGGGGCGGTTCAAAACCCCCCCTAAAAGTATTTATTACAAACCTTTGGGGACGGTTATAAACCCCCCTCGTAGGTACCTACAAGGGTGGTTCTAAACCCCCCTCGTTGTAACATACAAGGGCAATTTCGAACACCCCTCGTAGTGACATATGAAGGTGGCTTAGAACCCCCCTCGTAGAAACATACAAAGACGGTTTGAAACCCCCTTTATAGCCATAATAAATCATAATAAAATATATTTTATTAAAAATACCAATATTTCAATATCTATAGGGTACGGAGGAATCGAACCACCAACCTCCTGCTTGTAAGGCAGGTGCTCTACCATTGAGCTGGCACCCTTTAATAATTAGGGAGATGAGCAATATTAACACTCATATTGCATTATTTTTAAGTCTAAGAAAAGACAATAAGAATGTTCAGGAGATGATTGGAATAGGATATCCACCTGTACCCAAATATCTAGAGATTATCATGCAAGAGCAACCTGCTCTTTGCAATCCTCACAAGGCATAAGAACTATAATTCCAAACTTTTCGATTACTTACTAAAACAACAAAAATGCTGAAAAAATTTGCATACAATTTGTAGACACAAATTTCAATCATGTGATTTGCATTTCATAACATAGTGCAGTGATTTTTATTGTAGACATGACATATTGATGTAGTTGAGGAGCTCAAAAGTTTGTGCATGGAAGGCAAATATTCAAGAAGAATCATCTTCCTTGTTTGTCTCTTCCACTATGAGAATTTATGTACTTTGTTCAATATAGCCAATATGAATAAACTAGAAGACAAAACGTTTGTATCCCTTAACTAGATGATAAATGCCATAACATGAGATTGTGAATACTTGAATAGTCGGTTGCTTAAATATTTTGCTCAACTTCAAGTTGTCCATACATTGTCATACATTTTCATAAACTTAATGGGAATTTGGTGTTGATTCATTGCTAACTAATATAGACATGCTAATGTTTGTGTGAATGAATATATTCTTTTTTGTCTGGGTTCACTAATCGGTGTATGTCGTGATCCCTACTCATCGGTTGGCTCAGCAAGAACAAATGGCTCATAAACTAGTCAATAAAAATACAGATGGCTTACCTCATGTATTAGTGGTGCAAAAAGAAATGTTTCAGCCTCAGTTGTTAGATGTCGAGGTGTTACATTTACATGACTTGACAATATTTCTAGAATATAACGAAACATAGGATTGATCGACTATGTTCTCAGAGGAAAGTATTAAAAGTAGTATGTATTAAACCAACTGCAACAGAACAAGTCGAAACTTGGGGACTACAATTGGAATTGTTTGAAAGGATGCTAACATCATATAAAAGGAAGCTGTTGTCCGCTGAGATGCACACCAACAATGGAAATCTTTCGAAAGCTATCTCCTCACTATAAGTGGGAGAGGTGTGGCCTTGGGGGAAAGCAATGAGCCAGGTACTGTCACCTGAATCCCAGCTCCTCCGTTTAGGCTAACTCCTAACGAAGCCAAGGGAGGTTGTCCCTAACAAAGAGTTTTCTATGGCTCTTGTTTTTTAAGTGTTTTTAAATGATGAAATGATGCGGATGGGTGTTGTTTAGGAGTTTTTTGATGATGAGAACACTGTAAAATACGCAATCCACGTTGCAATTACGAAATATGATTACAATATGAACAATACAATGACTTGAAATTTAAATAGGCATCCACAAGATAAACTTAAACAAATGACAAGGACATATGGTCCAGATTAAGGTGATACATGTAAGTTTCAAAGACCAGTGCCTTATGGAGGAAAAAAAGTGCTTGGATGTTGAAAAGTGTAAGTCAAAATGTAATGTTCGTGAGATCGTTTTGAAATTGTTCTTGGTAAATTTTGAAGTATTTTAGGTGTTCTTGATTATTAAGGCTAGAAAAAGCAAGGTATGCATCCAATCGGAAAAAGTATACCTTCAGTGGCTCTCCTTGGTGACCTGACGGATCGTCCGTATTCTAGGCTAGATGTCCAATGGATTTAACCAGCAAGCTAGAACTCAATGACAACGGTTGATTCCGGTGCCACCAGTAAGAATTTCCCCACTACTTGAGTATTTATCGAAACAACGTCGGTTCGTTGGTTTATGGGGGTGAAAATTTTATTATGGTTATCACTTGTAAGATTAACAAATCCAATCACCGTTCTGAGTAATAATCCAACCTTTTAGGGTTGGCGGAGCATACTTGGTGATGGAAAGCAACAAAATAAATTTTAAGAGGGGAATGTGAAGTTTGAAATGTTTAAACTTAGAGCACACAATAAAACTCTCCGACAGAGAGTGCTCTTGACTTTGTCTTATGACAGAAGTTCAAGAGACTTTAACTAATCTATATGCTAAATGCAAGGAAAATGCAGTGCTTATACTCTCTAACAGAGAGTGCTCTTAATTTGCATTATGACAAGTTCAAGAGTCTTTGGTTCTTTTTAAAAGTCAAGCAGATTGTGAACAAATGAACCAAATAATAGCTTAAAATAAAAGATAAAACAATGCTTTAGCAACTAATATACTAAGTAGCAGAAATGAACTAATCTAGCAATTAGTTTCTACTTGCAAAAAGTGAAACTACTTTAAGCAATTATTGTTCTACAACAAAAATGAAACTAAGCTACTTGCAAAAAAGTAAACTAAACTAAGAAAAGAGAGGAAACACACAAGGACACTAGAAGACTTCCCCAAATAGGGGAAGTTGGCTATGGGGGATTAAAAACCCCACTTATGAAACTTTTTATTAAAAGTACAATATTTTGGATTTTCAACCTTAGAGAAAGAATAAATGAGCTTAAAAAGACAAAAGGAACAAGCCTTAATGGCTCTTTACAAAAATGAGAGTGATTTGAAATTTTATATTCTTTGGTTCAAATCCCAAGTATTTGGATCTTTCTTGGTTTTGGTACTTGGTTTCAAACTTCTCTTGGATTTGCAAATGGTTCTCTTCTTCTTTGATAATCCTCTTCTCTTCTTCACTTCAAATCTTCTCTTAAGTTTGCTTTTCTTTTCAAACACCTACAAAAGACAAATCAACTCAAGGCACCCATTAGATGTTAGCAAAATCACAAAGATAAAAACTTGAAACTACTTAGATCTACAAATTGCAAAAAAGAAACTAGATGTGAGATCTAAGATGCAAATGCATTTAAGAATGGACTAAATGCAAGATCTAAAAATCAAATGAGATGCAAGCTACTATGAAACTAAAATCTAGAAAATGCAAGTTCCTTTTTAAGTTTTAAAAAAAAAGTTTTAAGGAGGAAAGGGGTAGCAAACAAAGGAAAAACGAAAGGAGAAAGGCCTTTTTTGAAAGGAGGAACGAGAGGGAAGAAAGGGAAGAAGCAAGAGGTTGGAGGGAGAGGAACGAAAGGGGGAAGAAGGGTTTGGCTTCGAGAAAACGAAAGCTAAGGGAAAAGGAAATCTTAAAACGAAAGGAAGAAGAGGAGGAGAGGCCTAGCAAAAGGGGAAAGCCAAACAAGCATGGAGAAGACCAAAACAAAAGGGATGAAGGATGGAAGGATGAAGAAAATGGAAGAGAGAAACAAAGAGATCAAGCCAAACAAGGAAAGAAGAAGGAGGCCGAAGGGATCTAACATGGAGTTTAGGGCTTCCTTGAAAGTAACCAAGTAACAAAGTTTGATTTTAATTTAAAGGATGGAGAATGTAGGAAGCTTCTCAAGCTCAGTTTGAAGCACTGATTCGACCTTTGGAGAATCCTGAAATGCACAAGTTTGTCAGAAAAATATTTGTGAAGTGGAGAGAGAGACAACAGAGTTCAAACTCCACTCTACTCTTTGAATATCTGCACAATACACAACTCATAAAAATACTTGATCAAACTTAGTATGTTAAATAAAATGGGACAAGAAGATGCATCAGTATTACCGACTACAGTTTGCACTTCTAAATCACATAAACCCAACATCAATGAACAAATTGTACCATCAAATGTTCATCCTATGCTCTTAAGATAGAAATCTAAGCTAAAGAATGATCAAGCATTTACAATATGAAAAAATACAAAGAACAATATCACCTTAGATATGAAGCATTTCTCATGAACAACCAATGCACACCATGTAGACCTCCAAAGTCTCTTATTATTCCAAGATGGCAAAAGCTATGAGCTATTACAAAATGGGCAGAGTAATGTTGCACCGAAATTCCATGAGAAGATAGGAGGAATACCTGTCTTTATATAACAAAACAAGACAACCAAACCCCTAATTCGAATTGGCTTGAAGAGAGCCAATAACACTTGACACAAAATCGGAACTCCAATCTAATCCATCTAATTCGTAGCTTGGAGTGAGACACATCACATAACTCAAGCTAGCATTGATGTGGAGTGGGGATGTGGCCTCCACCTTGGCAAGGCGTCCCCACTCCCCTTCTTGGAAACATCACCCATCAAATAAAGAGTTGCCACATAGCAAACTCGAGCTCCAACCCTAGATTGACGGGAGGGAGGAAGAACACGTGTGGATGCTTGGAGTTGAACTCATATTTGATTGAGATCTTGGTGGTTGAGAGTGGGAGGTGGCCTCCACCTAGGCAAGTTGCCCCCACTCCCATTCAATGCATCAAATACTTAACTCAAAACCATTTAATACTCCTCCACATCACCAAAGTCGAGTTTCCACATGAAGAGGGCGAATTCCATTTGGAGTTAATCACTCATGCCGACTGGATAGTTAACTGAATTCACTTGGAGATGACTGGAATGATCATTAATGTATGGTGCCATGTCATTTAGCCTTTTAAATATTCCAATTTGGATTATTTTGGAGAGAATTGGATTTTCTCCAATTATTATTTTTTTCTTTTAATTAATTAATAATCCTCTTTTATTGATTTTTTGAGGAATTATTAATTAAGTGGCCAAATGACTATCCGAAACTTAGGATAATGGTGCCCAGGGTCTAAGTATGATTTTTGGCTTAGGAATTAGGCCTCCAATCACTGAAAAACACCCCCAAACGACTGGCATATTACAAATTGAATTATTCCATTTAAACTATGGAAAAATTAATTATTAAAAATAATAAAAACTTAATCCAACGCGTTCGGTAAAAAAATTCCGGACAATGTTTTTTTGGACGAGGACCCTATAAAATGACCATCTAAGACATACATGGTGTCCAGTAGGCTTATATACATTAGTTGGACTCTAATAACCCCCCAAGGCTCAAATTTTCAAAATCGGGCATTCCAGCTTTGGAGGAAGCGGGAGAAAACCTCGTCGATTATTACTCGGCTATAGGCAAAGCATAATTGACAAGGGAAAAACTCCCTGGAATGCCTTAGTTGCATAACCAAGTCATGGGGGACCGCGCCACTCAAAAATCCTACTAGCACACTTATTACAAACCCCGTGGGGCCATGGTCATTTTGACTGAAAACTAAAACTGGCTAGCCAAAGTTGGCTATTTATTGCAATCTGAAACCCTGATACTCAGGAAGTGAACACTGATGTGTTCCAACACTGGCGGCTCAATGGAGTTTCAACTATTTGTACAAAATAGGTGATAACATAAGCAACCAAAATTACCCAAGTCCAGAGGTAAGAACGTAACTTATTTCCATTGGATCCAGAAACATTTGGCCATTGTTTGTCTTTTAGGGGTTTACGGTTTAGGGTTTAGGAAGACTTGAAAGAATTCCAAGTGCTAAGATTGAAGGAAAACCCCCAGCGCAGACATCAAAAGGAAGCACTGGAGGTCCCAAGTGCCATGACAGCGGGTCTGGACAAGTTCAAGGCAGATGATCAGGAACAATAGTTTCATAAGGTGAATCCCATAGTGCCATAGTGGATTCTGTGCAGAGTTTTTTGATGCAGTTGTTGGCGGTGGCCTTGGCAGAAGACTGACACCATCCTTTTATTGTTGAAAGATAAATGTGGCTTGCTTCCTAGGAAGAGGCAGTGGAGCCTATGGCACAAACAAAGGTATCCATTTTAGAAATGATGAAAATGCCCGTAGGCATATGGGAAGCTCTCAAACAATGAGGAAATACTAAAAAAAATGAAAGAAATGCCCATATGCCCGCAACAACATTAAAATGCCCACCTAGCAAATGAAAAATGCCAGTAAATATTGCAAAGTGCCTACAAGTATTAGACAAAGGCTTGTTCGTATGAAGAAAATCCCTGCAACTGGTGTAATACATGACAGAATGCCCGTAGCACATTGAGAAATGCCCAGGGTATAAATATGTCTTAAATATGACCTGAGATTGCAGACTACAATATGTGATGTGTGTTGAGCTCCGAGGCCTTGCGAGGAAATGAATTTTTGATGAAAGCTCCGATCTTTGAAGGAAACCAATTTCTAAGAAGACTCTGTTTGATAATGATGTCTACATACTAATGTGAGGTAGCTCTGGCCCTGAGATAAGGAGATGTAATCAAGACATGAGAAAAATATGATGTAAGATTGCTAGCTGGCAACGAAACTGTGCATAAGATCTAGGCAGATAATTTCCGGGCATTACAGAAAAGATAGTAAAGTAATCAATCAAACGCGGTTGATTGATCGAAGTATGATTTTTATATGAAAAGGTGAAAGAGAATGCCCGCACATCAAGTTAAATGTCCGCAAGACCTTAAGACAAAATGCCTGCCAGACTTAAAATACATATGTCCGCAGACATAGTGAGGAATGCCCGTCTGACCACTGAAAATGCCCGCACTATAAGAAGAAATGCCTGCAATTGTGAAGTAAATGCCTGCCAAGGTCTTAAAATGCCCGCTGCATGCTTGTATATGAGAAGGGGATGCCCGCTAGCAATAGAAAACTGACCACAAGGCATAAGAGAATGCCTGTAGCTGGTGCATTACATTGATAAAATGCCCGCAGAGGTCTCCAACTATGCCCGCAAGACTTTGGAAACTCAGTTTAAGACTGTATCGGTGTATAAGCTTCAAGTTTCAAGAATTGAGTACTGCTTTTGAGCTATAGATTTGAAGAAAAGTGGTAGCCACAAACATGGTGAAATGATGGAGTAATCTATGAGCAGACTTGAATAATGAATGTTTACCTTTTATGAATTTACTGGAATTGTATTTGGCTATAACCTAGCTGGTGGATTAGCTGAAAAGTAGCAGCAGTCATCTTTTAATGGAAATAGCTTGACATCACCTTTGAATTCGGGCTAGATGACCGGGGTCTTGCATGCACACATTCCTATCTGAATTCCGGACACCTACAACACATATTAAACTGAGCTAAGGATAAACAAAGACTAAGACAGCCACTGGTTCTAAGGTCTGATTTTATAGGCATTTATCTCAGCATACATATGACAATTGAAACATCAAAAGATAATCTCGTGGTGTTTTAGATTGGTTAAAATCAGGGCAGCCAAGGACACATAGACAAGTGAAGGCATGTGTACATAAGACTAATCTCTCAGACTTCTAACAAAGACCTCTTATCTGAAGTGAAGCAGCCCTATTGGACATACAAACTTGGAGGTGCCCTATTGGTCTTTCATATCTTCCATTGGAGATGCAGCAGCTTCTTGCAAACTTGTCCTTTAGATGAAGGCAAATATGGTCTCATGTTTTAGTATAGGATTTGTGAATCTTCCATTTCTTAGTATCAAAACACATGAAAACTCTTATTGAAAAAGTTTGGAATTGGAAAAATATGCATAGATAGGACTCAAACACCACAAGGATAGCTTCCATTTTTTATGAAACACATGAAAGTTTGAAACCCTTATTGATAAGTTAGGGCATGTAAAAGATGCATATATATTACTTAAGCAACACAAGGATAGGAAAACAACAAGTTCAAGTGCAAATATAAGCAATAAACTAACCTCGATAAATGAAACCTTCAACAGGATTTCTCCCTGATCCTTCAAATCTTTGACTTTTTTATATATGGCCTCCATGGACCATAACAAAGGGAATAATTCCTTTTGTATTTCCACCGTGTGTATATCATGTTCCCATTGTGTATGTCTTTCCAGAACCAGTTTGCACCATGAAGAAAGGATTTTCCATAGATACCTCTGGACAAGAGCTTCTTACAAAGTAACATATTTGACGATTTTAACAGCCATCTTGAGGCATAATTATTAATTTTGTTGCAGAAAAGGTAGTGTTACTAAAACTCTCAGAATTGCTCAAGACAATTATGTATTGGCATCTAAAGGCACACCTGACCATATGCAAGAACTGTATCATTGTATCCTTGGAATAAGCCATCAACAAGTGGACCAAGACATTCTTCAAAAATGGCAGAGGAGGGAGAAGCCATGCTACCATAAGATCAAATGTGAATGAATGAGTTCACTTCTACATGCTGATAATGCATATTCTGTGTATGCTTCTGAAGAAGAGAAGAATCTGTAGAAGTATTTTGCTCTTTATGATCAACTGTCACCATATCTTGCATCTGTTTGCACCCTCTTGGATTTTTTTATTTTATCTTGCAGCATCATGATGGGGGAACTGTAGAGCATTTCAGAAGGCCTTTTCATAGGCCATTGTTGATTTGACATATCTGCTGGAAGCTGGTAGGCAGCAAAGGCTTGACAAGATTGTTGTACCTCGGGTCTTGGATTGGATAAGGGCGGCATCATAAGCATATGCTGCAAAGGATGTCCATAGCCTGCATGCATGTATGGAACCTGAGGCTGCACAAGTCTTGTGAAATTAGTTTCACCATGTGACTTCAGTCAGACGTCTACTTGAGAAAGGAAAACTTGTACAATTGATGATTTTGAACTCTGTAATTTTGCATGTGTTGAATGTTTCTCTTAAGGATAGGAAAATACCTCATGAGAATTTAGGGAAACATTTTTATCATAGGATTTTATCTGGACCTTTCTTTGATTTCATTGGAAATCCCTGTCTGCAACAGATTTGAATCAACCTGCCATATGATAGACATTGCATGGAGATAATTAATGTAAACAAGAAGCAGATCTTGAAATAAATAGAAACCAACACAAGAAACTTCAATAAACATTTTTCCTATAAAATAAGTCTGCATCTATAAAAATAAAAAGTGGAAGCTTAAATAGATGCTAACTGCAATGTGTTCAGGATAATCAATTATAAGTTGCACTTTATTGCTATAGATGATTTCTCTGTTTTTGTATGGATGAGTACTGACAAAATGATGGCAAAATATAGTTTATGACAAGTCATAGACTACCAGCTCTGCATGAACCACAAAATCTTCAGTTTACTGTGACAAGTATCCACATGTACTTAATAGGCTATAACCCCTTTGACGAATGTTTCTTATTCTTGAATACTCTTGTTGATCTACTAATCATGTTTCCATCACTCCCTTCAAATAGAATGAAAACAAAACTTAAAAAATAATTAAATCATTTGCTATGGTATGATAATACAATATATATGTAGTTAAGATATTTAAATATCCTGATTTGATGAACGCAATCTCCAACCATCTTACCTTGTCTGTATACCGACAAGCGATAGTGGCATGCTCCATTGGACCCTTGGACTCAGATCCGACAGTTTCTTCAAACTGTTAGTTTTGTACCTAGGGAAGTGTTCCCCAAGTGACAATTGCCTAATGTCACTTAGAAGGGGGAAAAAGGTGACCCTCACATTAAATGCACTTAATGAGACTTTTTAAAATGAAAGTCACTTTTTGCTAAAGTTAAGTGGGTGACTAATTTTTTATTTAAGTGATTTAAATAAAAGTGATTTTTACTCTCATTGAATCTTGTCCATTGGATTAGATTCACACTTAGGGTTAGACAAAAAGGCTTGAGGGAGGCATTTCACTTCATTCTTGAGAAAGAGAGAAAAGAGAAGAAGAGCTTGGAGACTTGCACGCATATCGAGGCAGCCATTCTACATTGGCATAGAAATCGAGGTACTTGTTGGGCATTTACTCTTGGCACAGATTTCGAGGAGTTACTTTCAGCATCTGTACAGCACTTTACAGGGCACAAGTTCCAAGGATTCACTGGGCACGAGTTTCAAAGTTTGAATGGGCACAAAACCCGAGAAGGGTACAGATTTCGAGGGTGTGTTTGCTGGGCACTAACCCCGAGGAGATTCACAGTTTTCTGAATAGCAACAGTGGGCACGTTATTCAAGACAGTAGCCCCAGTCATTTGAGCTGTATGGTGGGCACAAAACCCGAGGCAGACTTTTTCCTGCTGCACAGTTTTCGAGGAGGCACCGATTTCGAGGTTCTGTTTGCTGCACAGATTTCGAGAGGCACAGATTTCAAGACTGTAATTTCGGGCACATTTCCCAAGGCAATAATTATTTGCTGCACAGAAATCGAGGAAGGTACAGGGTTTGTTTTGTACTTTCTGGCACGATTATTGAGGCACTGTTTCAGCACAGAAATCCAGCAGTGATTGCACAGATTTCAAGACAGCTCCAAGAGTGAAATTTATGGTTGAGATAAGTACTTGTTTGACTGTAAATTTCTGACTGAATATTCTCTGAAGAATTACAATCTCTCTCTCTCTCTCTCTCTTACTGGTTTTCCCCATGGGGATTTTTCCAGGGCACAGTTTCCAAAAATACTGAGTCTATCTTTTATGGTGTGCATGTGTTAAATATTTAATTTTATGCCTATTAGTGGTATTTTACAGCGTGTTTAATTGTTACTGAAAATTTCATAAGTAGTTTGCAGCCTATGCAAAACCGGCTGCAAATGAAAAACACTGAAATGTTGACATAAACCAGCAAGCAGTAAAACCCAGAAAAATCTACATGGTATCAGAGCAAGGGGGTAGAAAATGATGGTATTTTGCAGACACACAGTAATTTCCATAACTCAGAAATTTTGTGATTTTTTTCTGTCAGTGAGCAGCATACTGTTGGGTTGAAGTTGAGATGGCTATAGGTCTTGGGTTGGAGGATAGGCTGAATGGGACAGAGAATTTTGTGCCATGGAAGGCTAGAATTCTACTGATGTTGGAGGAAAATGAACTATGGGTGGAGGTGGTGAGACATACTACAGCTAACCCGGTTGTCATTCCTGATGGTTCAGATGCAGCAGCTCTATCAACCTTCAACAAGAAGGACTGTAAGGCTAGGAGGATTATCCTTGACGCAATTAAAGACCACATAATCCCTCACATTTCTGGGAAGACTAGGGCATATGAGATGTGGACAGCCTTGACCGTTTGTATGAGAGTTCCAATGAGAACAGAAAGATGGTTCTCAAAGAGAAACTCAAGAGTATAAAGATGAATGGAGGAGAGGGAGTCATAGCATACCTCACTAGGATTTCCGCAGTTCGGGATGAACTGGCAGCGGTTGGTGAAGTGGTATCTGCTACTGAGCTTGTACGTACAACACTGAATGGGGCTTCAAAGTCCTGGAGTGCATTTGTGCAGGCCATAGTGGGTAGAGAGAACCTACCGTCTTGGGAGAGACTATGGGATGACTTTGTGCAGGAGGAGACCAGGAGAGGTCTTGTACAGGGCAGTTCATCACAGAGTGGGGTAGATGAGGAGAACGTGGCTTTGACAGCCAAGGGGAAGAAGAAGAAGGGTCCCAAGAAGGGTGGGGCCAAGAAGCAGCAACAGCAGGGTGGACAGAAGAAGGACTTGAGTAAAATCAAGTGCTATTGTTGTCATGCGTTTGGGCACTATGCTTCACAGTGTCCAAGCAAGAAGAAGAAGAAGGGACAGGGACAACAGACTGTAGCCTTAGAAGAGGTTGATGACTTTGGAGACAGGTTTCAGAGGGAGTTTTCCCTATATGCTAGACAGATTGAGAGAGAGAGAGTCTCTTTAGCCACTAGCACATATATGGATATGGAGAGTGAGCATTCATTGTTGGCAGGCCATCAAATAGGTCCATCCCCCACTAGTACGTGGTACATTGATAGCAGAGCCTCGAGACACATGACA
This sequence comes from Larix kaempferi, assembly GCA_027924585.1. Lineage (NCBI taxonomy): Eukaryota > Viridiplantae > Streptophyta > Pinopsida > Pinales > Pinaceae > Larix > Larix kaempferi. The sequence goes on from BSBM01000792.1 coordinate 3,335,111, forward strand.
GGTGCTCGAGAGTTGTTCTCCAAGTTATCACAGACAGTTAGAGATGTGGAGGTGGTACTTGGTGACAATACCATTGTTAGAGCAGTTGGTTAGGGGACCATTGCATTTCAGAGGGAGTCTATGAATCCCATGATTCTGAGGAATGTGTTGTATGTCCCTGGGCTGAAGAAGAACCTTGTTTCAGTTTCCACTATTGAGGATAGGGGTCTTGGGGTGTGTTTCTCAAATGGGAGAGTACAGGTTTTCCCCACGACTACAGGTGTATCTACGCCCATGGACATTGGGATTAGATGTGGAAAGTTGTACAAGCTATTGTTTCAGCCGCAGCATGCTCTAGCACACAGTAGCAGCAGTGAGCTATGGCACCGGAGGATGGCCCACCTACATCACCCAGCTCTGAGATTGTTGAGGAGCATGGTTACAGGTTTACTCGAGTTCAGCACTGAGCAGAGTGATGTGTGCAGGGGGTGTGCTTTGGGAAAGTACACCAAGACTGCTTTTCCAAGCAGTGACACGAGAGCAGCATGAGTGCTTGACTTGATCCATTCTGACATTTGCGGTCCTATGTCATCAGTCTCCTTGACTGGTCATGAGTACTAAATTAACTTCATTGATGACTAATCCGGGAAGACCCGGATCTACTTCTTGAGGAGCAAGAAGTCACACTTAGTTTTGAGTGTCTTCCAAGGGTTCATAGCCCTTGTGGAGAAGCAGACAGGCAGGAAGATCCGGATGTTGAGATCGGACAATGGGGGTGAGTATACCTCCAAGGAGTTCGATGCTTTTTGCAGATAGGAGGATATACAGAGACAGCTGACAGTTCCCTACACTCCTGAGCAGAACGGAGTAGCAGAGAGAAAGAACTGGTCGATTGTGGGAGCAGCGAGAGCTATGCTTCATGATCAGGGGTTACCGTTCTTTCTATGTGCAGAGGCATGTAACACTGCAGTCTATTTGCAGAACAGGAGTCCTCACCATGCTTTGGGGAGGATGACTCCAGAGGAGATGTATACAGGCAAGAAGCCTGAGGTGAGCCACTTTCGGATATTTCGCTCTTTGACTTACTCTCACGTCCCTTCTGAGAAGAGGACGAAGTTTGAGCCCACTGCAGAGAGAGGTATCTTTGTGGGTTACGATGAGACTTCGAAGGCATATCGACTTTACATTCCTGGCCAGAAGAGAATTGTAGTGAGGCGGGAAGTGAAGTTTGATGAGGAGAGAGCCTTCAGGAAGTTGAGAGAGATGGAGCAGAGGGAGCCATCAGCTCCCACACCTCAGTTGTCACAGGCTTCTTCGATACAGGTTTCAGGTCCACAGGTTTCTGGAGTGACTGGATCACAGGGTACAAGCACAGCTTCTACAGGATCAGTGGTTTAGGTGACAGGTACTTCAGGGACAGGTTCAGGTTCACAGGTTACAGGGTCTTCAAGGACTGGTTCATCAGTCACTGGTCCTCGGGGTGTTGGACCTTTTGCTTCTAGGAGTTCCTCAAATGAGGATAGACCAGTTTGGGAGGAGCCTTCAAGGAAGAGGAAGCCTAAGTGGCTTCGGGACACCTTGAAGAAAGCAGAGGCATTTGGTAGACCTCAGGAGGCAATCAGGACAGTAGTTGAGCCAGATAGATATGGGATGGCCCTTGTTGCGAGTCTTCGTGACTCTGCGCCTTCCACATTTGAGGAGGCTTCTCAGCATCAAGTATGGACGGATGCCATGATGGAAGAGTACCATTCCATCATGAAGAATGATGCTTGGGAGATAGTGCCGAGACCTGAGGGGAAGTCAGTGGTGACTTCCAAGTGGCTTTACAAGATAAAGCATGCTGCAGATGGCAGTGTGGAGAAATTCAAGGCTCGGTTTGTGGCTCGAGGGTTTTCACAGGTTGAGGGAGTTGACTATGATGAGACTTTTGTGCTAGTGGCTCGGTATTCTTCCATCAGAGCAGTGATATCTATAGCAGCAGAGATGGGTTGGAAGATCCACCAAATGGATGTGAAGACCGCATTTCTCAATGGTCTTCTGCAGGAGGAGGTGTACTTAGAGCAGCCACAGGGATTCGAGATTCATGGGAGATTCTCATGTGTGTAGGCTTAGGAAAGCCTTGTAAGGGCTAAAGCAAGCTCCTAGAGCTTGGTACTCCAGGATCGATGCATACTTGACTTCGATGGGCTTTCAGAAGAGTGAGGCTGATCCCAACCTTTACTACATTGTGGTTGGTGGAGATCTTCTCATTCTTCTGTTATATGTCGATGACTTGTTCATCACTGGAGATGAGCGTCTCATTGCACATTGCAAGAGAGATCTTGCAGGCTTGCAGCTGAGTATGAGATGACTGATATTGGGCTGATGCATTACTATTTGGGGATGGAGGTTTGGCAGGAGCCTGGACATATTTTCCTAGGACAGAGTATGCAGTTGATATTCTGAAGAGATTTCGGATGGAGGACTGCATGCCTATGTCTACACCGATGATCACCAACTGGAAGCAACTTCATGCTTCCGAGGGTAAGTTGGTGGATCCCACACTCTATCGTCAGCTCGTTGGATCGTTGATGTATCTGGTCAACACCAGGCCAGACTTGTGTTTTGCGGTTAACACTCTTAGCCAGTTCATGGTGGACCCTAGGAGTGTGCATTGGACTGCCGCAAAGCACGTATTGAGATACCTATCAGGTACAGTGGATTATGGTTTGGACTACAGGGGTTCGGGTGGAGTCATCCTGGTTGGTTTCACAGATTCAGACTGGGCAGGTTGTGTGAGGGATTGGAAGAGCACTTCCGGTTGTTGTTTTAGTTTGGGCTCCGCAACATTGTCGTGGTTCAGTCGGAAACAGAAGTCCGTTGCATTGAGTTCTACCGAGGCTGAGTATATGGCAGCCAGTCAGGCTACTTGCGAAGCACTGTGGATTCGTAAGTTATTGGTAGATTTATTTGATCAACAACTTAGACCTACAGTGATCTATTGCGACAATCAGAGTTGCATTCAGCTCTCCGAGAATCCGGTGTTCCATGACAGGTCGAAGCACATTGAGATCAGGTACCATTTCATCCGAGACTACGTCCAGAGAGGGGCAGTTGAGTTGCAGTGTATTTCCACTGATGAGCAGGTAGCAGATATCTTGACGAAGTCTTTGGGGAGGAGGAAGTTTGTCTTCTTCAAAGATAAGTTGGGAGTGGTGCGGAACACCTTCCTCGGTAAGAGGGAGTGTTAGTTTTGTACCTAGGGAAGTGTTCTCAAAGTGACAATTGCCTAATGTCACTTAGAAGGGGGAAAAAGGTGACCCTCACATTAAATGCACTTAATGAGACTTTATAAAATGAAAGTCACTTTTTGCTAAAGTTAAGTGGGTGAGTAATTTTTTATTTAAGTGACTAAGGACATCTTGAATTTCAAAGACTTCGTCATCTATAATGTCACACTCATTTTGTGCAAGTTCCACTGCAGACTACTCGTCATTTTCAGAATATATAGGCCTAATATTAGACATATTATCAGAACACATGCATGAAGGAGAATGTTTCCTATGGTGCAATTCCCTAGCAAGGTATAAAACACCAATCACTCATACCAGTGCAATGTGCAAAGCAAAATCCAATTTTGGCTAGACACTTACGAAATGATGAACTTAACAAATTTGATGACTTGCCTAGAAAAGTGTCTGAAAATTCCTCTTCTCCTGTCTGATTCCAATTATGAACAACATTCATGAAGTGTGGTTCACTACATGCTGTGGAATCCTTGACAGAGATACCTGCACAGTAAAGATGATCCTCTCTTGACATATGATGCCCAAAGGAACCCGTTGTCAAACCAGAATCACACACCACATTTCTTTTATTACCTTCTATTTCCCATTCAGATAAAGACACTTCATCCCTTCCATTATTACTATTCACTTTGCTGCATCCTATACCACAACTTTGGTTTTTAATATTCCCACTGGTTCCTGCAAAAGGGGATTCCTTGAGAGAAGCAAGAGATTGGTTGTTTCGAGCAATATGACTAGGTGGCAAAAGGGGGGAAATTCCTGTTTCCTTTTCCTTTTCGTGAGGACTCACAGGTTCCAAATAAATTAGACTTTCTTCAGCATTATTCTCCTTGATATTTTCTACATAGTTTTGCAAGCATAATCTTCTAGGAAATGACTGATCGTCCATTGAATTTATTATGATTTTCTCTAGATTTAATGCTGACAGATTACTGTTCAACCTCCAATCAAAATCTACACAAGCAAGAAGATCATCATTCCATACCGAACCTACTCCGTTATTACCAGCTGGCTATCCATAATCTTGAAGACAACAATATTTTAATCGTGGATCTTGATTCCCTGTCATCCAAACATTCAAATCAGATTTGCATCAAGTTGGGTCAGACTCCGGAGTCATATATAGAACAAACATAAATATTACCTTCCAATTGCTGAATAGTAGTTGAATTTCCAAATTTGAACTTTGTTGCTCCCTCCGGTGGCACTAAAGAAGAAACATAACTTATGGATGTGTTGATCTCTGGCAACATTTCTCCACTCACAATTCAGACCCTATGGAGTGCAATTAATCCTCCCCGATGATGATAATGACACAACACTAGTCCAGCTAACCCTGAACCAAGAACATGCAAAAATCTAACAAAGCAGTCACCAGTCCAGAAGATGAAGAGATTTAGGTTATTAGTGTAGATTATCAATAAGCATATATGTTTATGTTAGTACATGAATGTATTGGATATTTAATATTTATTCATTAGATACATGCATAACCTAAGATTCTAAGATACGTGTCTCTTTGTATTAGAATAAGTATTGTGTCCTTGGAATTCAATTGTGCACTTGATGTGCTACCCTAGAGCTTTCAACATGACTACTGGTTTGCTTCATTGGGAACTACTACAGAGAGCCAGGTAACAGTTAGGGCCTATAGTTGTTTTTTCATTGTGATTGGGCTCAATTGCTTGGTCAAAATTTGGGAAATAAAAATCAGTTTTCCATAAACTACAATAAAATGATTATTAATTGAATTAATTAATTAATTTTTTCTCTTAATTTGCGTAACGCATTTGTCAGGGAAACCCACCAGGCACTTCCCCTCATTACGAGGATGGTACCTAGGGTTAACCAGATTCTTCAAATCTCAAGGCCAAGTCAAGATCTCAACAACAATAGGCTCACAAGAACATGCCACAAAATGAGATTTGAACCTGAGCGGGGGAGGAAGCAACTTTCCATCTCAACCACTCAAGCTACACCCAATTGACACTTTTAATTTATGTTACTTATTCACTAAAAAGAATTAGAATATTTTGCAAATGTTATTGTCAATCTTAACATATGTCACAAAAGTATGATTAGATGCTCATGTCAATGCCAATATGGAGAGAAATCAAATCCTTTTTTAGAACACTTACAATAGTGAAGTAACATTCTCTTATAAGATCAATGCAAATCACCCACCAACAACCTATACAATCATAGCACAATTTCCTGTGGAAAACCCATTGAAGGTATTGGGAAAATAAACATGAATAATAATCTACAATAGATGGACACAGATTTTAGCTAGAAGGAGTGATTCCATTTTTCAGTTATAGCTTGAAATAGAGCTAAGGAACAAGTTTGTCGATAAAATCTGTTCTGAAATTGATGATTGTAATGAGGCCATTATGGGGTTTACATCCCAACCTAGGTTGGCATCTATGGAAGTAACAGAAACTGAATCTATCAGTTTTGGATGAATCTCATTTGTAGTCATCTGGATTAACTTAACCTTAGATTGTTCCAGGCATATAAAATTAGTTCACAGTGGAAAATGATCAAATTTAAAGATGCAAATCAGAGGACAACTTAAATAGATTGGACAAATTAAGTTATAGGCATGGTTCAAGCATACAAAAAATTATGCCAATAATAAATACATGAAAGCAATTATAACACAACGATGTTTTCTTTTAATTATTTTGTACAATGCTTTGTGAAAGGGGGGGTAGACATAAAATATAACAACTAATGGTTCTATGTTATGCTTCACATAATACATTGTATATATAAAATTTCATTTCAGTCACAGTAATGTCTGTCCAATTGCTAAAGCAGTCTAAACTTTAGTTTCAAAACTTTAGACAACTATTCATCTTCTTGGTGTGCCACATGTTATTTTTGGTGCGAATGTTATTTGTCTTTTGTAACAGTCTTAGGAAACAATTGGCATTCTTGGCATGCACATGCTACTGAGGTGATCATGCACAAGTTGCTAAGGTGGTTGTGCACAAGCATAGGCTAGAACCTGGGCACAATTGAAATTTGGAGAGGAAATGTTGTAGAGGTATTATTTGAGGCCACAAGGGGTGCTACCCCTTGGACTTGCAATAGGCACTACGCTCTGTGGTTTTGGTGACATGTTTACACTCAAACCTGCACTGCAGTAATCAGTGGAGACTTGTTGCACTCTAGACATAACACCCATTGTCACTAGCGTTATGTTTCTCATTTCGGGTTGGTTCATGCCAACACCAAGGAGGTATCTCTTTATCTTCTTATGACCTATGAAATGGGTTAACAGGTAGATCAAGTACATAAATGTAAAACTAAAACTTCTATAGAGGGATCTGGAAGCCTAGTGCCTGCCCTGGGTCATGGAGTGAAACAGAAACAAGATACAGTCTCCATGTGGTAACGGAGAATTCCAATGAGGCATCCACAGAGGATGAATCTCACCAAAGGAATGTGACTCTAACCCAATGATCAATGCTAAAAAGAAATCCCTATCCTATTGTTCAAATGCAATCAAGGGAAATTTCTTTGCCTTACCAACCCTTGTAGTTTGCAATAACTGCCCAGATTTGCAACAGCTTCATTAAATCAGGAATGAAACATTGATTAAATCTCATAAAATGACTTCATTACATAGAACAAGAATGCTGCAAGCATTAATTACAGCATTGAATAGAGAGAAACTTGGTAGACCAAGTGCTCAAGTTTTTATTATTGATCAAGATCTTTGGCGATTGTAAGCAAACTTGAGATTCAACCATAGGGGATCCAACCCCTACATCATCTTCCCATCATCATTATATATATGTTTATATTCCCTAAATCTATGCCCTAATGCACTCAGATCTAAAACATATGAATACTCATGTCAGAGAACATATGCACTATGCATGTTGTCCAGCTCCTATGTGTCGCTACACCAATGGCTATGCTATTATGCCATACTAATGATAGATGAGTCAATTTTCCTAACTGCTATGTGGAGTGTGGACAAGTCAGTGTTGAAGTGAATTATGAGAGTATGAACGCTGACTCAAAATTAGACATGAACTGAGCATCTTCCCATCATCCTTATATACATCAGCATATAAGGATGGATTCTGCACTTAATATTTTCTTAAGTTGACGATAAAATGTAATATAACCAAGGCAACAAAGACAATAAATTAAAAAAAAGTAACACACATTTACATGAAGGATAAATAACCCCCATTACAAGTTGATGTAACATAAATGATGAAGCCATGAAAGAACGACAACATCTTGTTTTACAGGTTCAAGTAAAAACATATTCTTACATAACATATTTCATCTGCAACATGGGAGCTGAATGACATACCTGAAAAAAGCAATGAATTGAATACATAGCTTTTCATTCTATGATATCTGGAAACACACTTTGATCTTAGGGGTTACATTATCGTGGACGATGACGGGTATTGAATACTATCACATAACTCATATTTGAAAATGTACAATGACTGCAGCTCCAACGGCCTGCAAACTCTCCAGTCTTGCTTGAATGAATTTTTGAACTGCGAACCTTTAAAAATCCACATTTTCCCTTGTTGCTATCAGAAACTTTTGAGGCACTAGTTGTGCTTCTAGATGCTTGTGAATTGTTCACACCTGACAAACGATTCTCCAAAGCTCGAATAAGGTTCTCAAAGTAACTGTGAACTGTGTGTCACACTTTATCGTAGTCAAATGAAACATAATCAGTGTACGTACAAAGGCAAGATTACATGATAATACAACATTTGGGATACAAGAAAAATTCTCTCATTTGGGCCTCATTCAAATAATCATACAATTGAAGGTCTTGCACAAATGAAATCTTCATATAGAATTATGAATAAGAAACAAATAGAAAATTAACTCTGCCATTGGGAGACAGATACAATGGAAATTCCGGCAAATTGAGCACAAATTCACTTAAAATCATCCATATGCTATCATCAGCGTGGCCTACAGCGATTCACCCATTCATGATGTGATTAATATCCCTAAAGTCGACGAAAGACCAGTTCACCAAATTTCAGTGGCCTTTGCTTTTCTCCAGGGTGCTAGACACAAGCCCTGTTCTAAAACAAATAATTTGATAGAAATAATATCAGAAGAAATAGGTGTAAGCAGATAGACATTTGATCTAAAATATGGCCTTAGAATCCTAGCTTTGGATTCCACGGGCATGGACATAATTACCTTGTTTCAAGTATCCCATGCTACTGCAAGTGCTACAAACACTTGCAATGGTCTATGGATTAGACCTCACACCTTACTTTTGCATTCGATAGAAGAGCAATATGACCTCCTCAAAATGTCCATGTTGAACAAGCCCTGCGATCACTGTAGTCCATGCGACCATGTTTGTGTTAGGCATTTTATGAAATGATTGGTGTGCATCTACCAATTTGTTGCATGCATTGTTACAGGGGTATTTCTCACAAAGACATTTGACTTGAGTCCAATAATGATAGAATGAACAAGTACATGTTTTCGAAGTTCCAGAGCCACCAATCCGACATAAGTAACTATGGCATTGGCTAACGTGAACTCGTTTGACTTCATCCTAGCATTACCATTTGACAAAATAATCCCAAGGCTTCTACCCCATGGCCATGCTGCTCATATCCTGCAATCATAGAAGTCCAAAAGACGAGACTTCATTTAGGCATTTTTTCAAACATTTTGTGTGCATTCGTAAATTTTCCACATTTCGCATGCATATTGATAAGATGGTTTCGAATGAAAATACCAGGTTCAAATCCCATTTTTATCATATGGGCTTGTACCAATTTACCTTTTGCAAACACCCTGAATTTGGAAAAATGTTGCAGAACAATCCCATATACTGCCAAACTTCCTCCACCTCCATCATATATAATTTCCAGCAGTTTCTTCAGTTGTGCCTATTTCTTGAGTGTGTGACCATTATCGACACTGATGGTGCCAAGGGAATGATGGAAGCAAACAACGAAATGATTTTGGCATGGTAGAAGTGACAAGTGAAGTGTTATGAATGTAATAGGAAGCCTGGGTTTTGACGTTCGCAAAGCAATTCCAATAAAGATCTCCAGCAATGGTCTATCAATCTGTGTGCACATGTGATGGTGGGAAGCAAAAAATGGTTTGTATGTTCTGTTAGTGCATTTCAAGTTCATAAGAGGGAAGGTGACCTCTTGGTTGGTGAACATGAATAGAGTCAATACACTGGGGAGCTAGGTGAAAATTGAATAGAAATTTCGGTAGGAATTTGAGCGGGCAAGAGATAAATAATTTAATATATTTCGTCCAATCCCACTTCAACTAAAAAGTCATTAAACATTAACTTAACATACATTTTTATTCCTTTTTATCCTACCAAATTTTGAATTTCTGTTAAATTATATAGTAATAACTTATGTCCATTTAACTACAAATCTAAAAAAAAACATTTTAATTATAACACATTGTTATCAACTATTTTCAATAATTATAAACTCACTAAACTATGGAAACTAATAATCCAAATATTAGAATTGAAAACCTTGTTTATGATAACAGTTATAAAAGATCCATTACACCAATGTTTATGAAAAAACAATATTCAAATCTTCACATTTTATAATATTTTTTTTTCTTCCAATGTGGATCATCTTTAACATAAAACTATTATCTTGTTGGGATGGGTAGCATTCATTTTTCCGAATGAAGAGCTCATTGACAAGATTCTAGATCAGTGTTGGTTAATAAAAGATGGGTCCTTGGTGCTCAAAAGATGGCACGCCAATTTTAATCCCAAAACGGAACAGACATCTGTTAGGCACATGTGGGTCTTAATGCCTGGCTTCCCTTTCGAATTATGGACACTGAACATTTTTGAAGTGTTGGGTAGGTTCATAAGGTTGGAGACGAACCTAATCTATGGGATCAACAAGCGTACTGCATCTATGCTAATTGAATTCAATGTTACAAAGGGGTTATCGGCGTCGGTGGATATAGTATGGAGAAATAAGGTAATAAGCCAAAAAATTGATTACAAAGATATCCCTTTTCGATGTTTTAAATGCCGAAATACAAGACATGTTCGTGCACGGTGCCCGCTGCTTGGATATAAGGATGTATCGAAGATGAAGGTAACAGAAAGTCAGGCTACGCCTATTCAAATTGATGCTCCAGAACCGGGTAAGCTTGTAGACGAACCCTTTGTTTACGAAGGTATCACAAAAGTTGAATTGGGATTTTACCTTTCAAAAGAAAAAGAATTAGATTTGCATCTTTCTAGTTCATAATGTCTTGCTAGAAGTTTATTGGGTGAACTAAATGAAGAGGACCCTCATCAGATCACTCCGCCAGGTTTAAACCATTCTCAGGACGTCTCATGTGACCAGACTCTCTTTGAAATCCCTAATCCAGAGCCTCCTAGTGATCTAAACCTCCCTAAAAACCCTAATCCAGAGCTTATTTGTGTTTCATAACTTGTTGTAAACCCTATTCCTGCCCCCATTAGTGTTTTTTCCTTGGATGCGAAGGAGAAATCCTGCCCAAACACCCCTGTGCAACTATTGAATTTGAAAAATTCGGTGATTTTGAATACTTCTTGTGAGCCTATTCTTGAAAACATTCCTGGGAAAAAACACGATTTTAATTCATTTCCAAAATCTCCGATGGATATGAAAGGTATTGATGGTGTTCCTTTAGAAATTTATGCAGTATACCGTAATGCTTCTGAGGATGTGATCATTCTTTTGCTAAGATGTTCGAATGTCATATCCGTAGGAAAAAAAAGGTTAAAGAGAAGGAGGTAGAGGATACCTTCATTCCCTTGTCAGTTCGCTTAGATTTGGCCAAGAATTATTCATCTTCACTAGGGACCCTTAGAGCAGCTGAGTCCACTCCCAGAGTTAGTTAATGTCGGTCTTGTCTTTCAATGTTCGTGGTATTGGGGGGGCTTCAAAGGCTAGGGCCCTCACCAATTTCCTAAAAACTACTAGCCCATATTGTTTTTTAATTCAGGAAACTCGTTGTTCGGCTGAGGAGGCCATTGAGTTCTTCACCAAAAGATGGTCGGGTTGGTATTTCAACGCTTTGGACTCTTGTGGTTAGTTTGGAGGCCCCGTTGACTAGATGGAATCCATCCTCCATGTGTTTCAAAACTTTCAAGACCATGGGAGGTATTCTCATGAAAGGTAGATTCCTCTCAAGCAAACTCGATGTGGCTATTCTCAACAAGTACGCTCCCTACAAGGAAAGGGAGATTTATTGGAAGGCTCTGGAAGCAAATGGTATCCTAAATATCCCAAATTTGATTGTGGCAGGTGATCTCAACTTTACCCTCTCTGCGGCTGAAATTTGGGGTTCATCTGCAAAGTTGGATGACATGGTTGTCTTCTTTAATAATTTTTTTAAAAGAGTCCATTTAATTGATGTCCTACCCAGGAAGTTTGGGGCTACATGGAGTAATAAGTGACAAGGAGTTGATTGCATAAGCAAAAGACTTGACCGGATCTATTAGTAGAGTCAGTAGTGACCAAGTTATTGAGATACAGGACATGGATTGAGCATTCCACCATCTCAGACCACCAAGCAATAGTGCTTCAAATTGATGACTTCCAGCGAAAGGTAAACAAGCCATTTCGGTTTAACAGTACATGGATGAGTGACAGTGATTACTATAATATGGTAAGAAATTTTTGGACACAAACAACTCCTTCAAATCAGAACCCGGTCGATTCTCTGATTAGTAAGCTCAAAGTTTTGAAAAGAAGGACAAAAGATTGGGAAATAAAAAAAGAAAGGGATAAAGTTGATCTCAATGTGATAACATAACAGATCAAAACTCTGCATAATCTCAATCTCAATGGAATCTTCTCAGAAGAGGATAGTCTGGAGCTTCAGTCATTAAAGAATAGATTGAATGACATTCTAAAAACTCAAGAAGGCACTATCAGACTTAAAAGTAGAGCTACCTGGCTTCATTTGGGAGATAACAATACTCATTTCTTCCACAATTATGCCTCCCACGGAAGATATGTCAATTCTATTTGGTCTATTAAGGATGCTACGGGTGGTGACATAACTGAGCAGAACCGGATTGAATTTGAATCTTTCCACTATTTCAAAAAACACTATGAGGATCCAAATTTGTCCAATATTGAAGATCAACTAAAAGTATTGAAATTATTTCCTTCTTTCTTCTCTATGGAGGAAGAAATTCAGTTAGGAAGGCCGATTACACTGGAGGAGATCGAGCATATTCTAAAAGCCTTCAAGAAGGAGAAAGCTCCTGGTCCCGATGGATGGTCAGTTGACCTGTTCATTACGTTCTTTGATTGCATGGGTCCAGACTTACTGAAAATGGTTGAATCCACAAGGATTGAAGGGTGGATTCCTGGCAGTTTGAACTCAACGTTCTTGACTCTGATTCCAAAAAATAAAACCAGAATCTTTTGATGACTTCAGGCCTATTTCCTTGTGCAATCTAGTATATAAATTAATTTCAAAAGTTATTGCAAACAGATTAAAACCCCATCTCTCTAGGTGGATGAAAAAAGAACAATTAAAGTTTGAAAAGAGGGTAAATCTATGGGTTAACAAACATATTTCTTTAGGGGGCCGCCTTATTCTATTAAAGTCTATTCTGAGCAACATGCCTGTGTGTTGGGCTCTCCTTGCTAAAATACCTACTTCTATTTTGAGGCTTTTAATTGGTATCATGTTTTCTTTCCTTGGTCAAGCTCAAAGAACAAGAAGAAATTTCACTTGACCAATTGGAACTCCATTGTTGTGCCTTACAAACACGGGGGATGGAATATCAAGAATCTCTTCTGGTTCAACATTACTCTTTCTTTAAAGAGTCTTTGGCGAGGCCTCTTTGGAAACAATCTCTGGACTAAAACACTTCATGCAAAATATATAAAGGTTGATATAATCAGATGGATCAGGAAGCCAAAAACAGATTTTCGAAGTGCATCTTTTATTTGGAGAGGATTTATGAAAATCATTCCATGGATTTGTGACAATCTTTCCTGGAAGGTAGGAAGTGGGAAAAAAGTATATGTTGGTGTGGATCCAATCTTTGGATTCACTGGTGAATATTGTCTTTCTCAAGACTTGCTAAATCATTTCTACAACTATGGTCTGTTCACTCTCAATCAGTTTAAAAGAGTTCACTATCTTTTGCCCGATCCCTCTTATTGGTTAACAGCTTCATATTTGGGTCTTGCTGGAAGGTGGAAAACAAAATGGGAACACTTCACCCAAAATATTAATTTGGCTGGAATCCGCCTTATTGATCAATAGGATTAGGTAATTTGGATTAAAAATCCAGTGGATGGTCAAGAGACTGCAAAATGGGCATATATGGATTTAGTTGATCACTTTGTAGTAAGTAATAGAAAGTGGTGGTCACTGATGTTATGGAAATGGAAAATTCCCATAAAAATCAAGTGCTTCCTTTGGCTTCTCTTCAACAACAAAATTCTCACTTGGGAGAATATGAAATGTAGGGGTTTCTCTGGTCCAGGAATTTGCTCTTTATGTAAAAATGGGGAGGATTCGGTTAGCCATCTTTTATTTCACTGTAACTTCTCTATGTCTGTCTGGAAAGCCATTTGTGCTAGATACAGGATCAGTGAAGTGTGGCCTTGTATGGATTATGAGCCGACTCTTTAGATTTGGTTAAGAGAAAACAAAAATTTGATTTATATTCCTATTTACTTGGCGTGGGAAATATGGAAAACTAGAAATTTGACTATCTTCTAGGATGTTTCTCCTAATACAACTCAAACTCTAAAATATTCTGGAACATGGTTCAATTTTATCAAAAAGAGTCAGTAATGAAGAAGAGCTTACCTCCCTTAAAGGCCACTTCTGTCACCACTGTTAAAGCAATCAGTTATTTTGATAGTGCCTGTTTTAACCATTTTTGCGGTGCTGGTTTCACAATCAGCTGTGGAAATGATTACCTTATCAAGTTCAGTCTTTCTTGTGGAGAAGGTACGAACATGAAAGCTGAGCTTTTAGGTCTATGTGGCTTACTAAAAGTTGCATCATTATGTGGCATCGACTCTATCAGAAACTCCATGGTTATAGTCAAGTGGGAAAACAAGCAAGCTAAGTTTGAAAACACTTATTTTCAACACTGGTGCCTTAGAATTTTAATTATGATGGAAAGCTTTAGTAATATCTCAATCGAGCATACCTACATAGTGAACAATGATGTGGCAGATTCCCTGTCAAAAGTTGCACTTAATGGTATCCCTGGAGTACTTTGTTGGGAAGAATGGATAGAAGATACTTCCGTCCATTCCAGTCATTCACTTTCTTTCCTTTCTGAAGCTTACTAGGCTATTTATGAGTCATGACATATGATTTTTTTGTAAAAAGGATGTAATGCATTGAGATGCATAGGACAGATAGAAAAGAATGATTCAAAAGCTTGTTTTTCCTTTTTAAAGATGCAGTGATAGATGGTCACTCTGTAACAGTTTTTAACAAGCACCAAGGATTAAAAGCCTTGAAGTGTTTATGTACTTTTTGATTTCCTAGAAATAACAAAAGTACGTTTTTTTCTTCTGAAAAAAAAATTATCTTGTTATTATTATTTATATGATGTTATATGGTTCAAGAAAATGCCCTTTGAGTTTGATCCGACTACATTAATGTTACCTGGCGCTGAATCTCTAGATTGGAACAAAGGTATCCATATCAATGCTGTCAAACCCGAATGGAAAGAGGTCGTTGGCACTGTGCAGAGTTACATCACCTGCGAAGGGAGGTTTGCTACAGTTTATAAATACCATCTTAGGTTTCTGTTGCATTTGATTGATCAGTTAAAGATGAATTTACCTGTCTATTTCTTGAAAAGCCTCACCAAAATGTCCAATAGAGTAAAGGGTCATCTCGATCATACGAATCAATCTTTTTTTCCTCATGGCCTAGTTAAGATAATAGTGTTAACAGAGCTTGGAAAGAGGAATCCTAGCTAGAAACATTTCCCATTTTGGTCTGGATTTGAACTTGAAGAAGACACAAATTAGACAGAAAATGAAAAATAAGTTAGCAATCAAAAGAAGATTCAACGACAATCCAATATTACAAAAAGATTTAAAGGGATCCTGAATGAAGAAGTAAACCCTACTGAAGGATGCAGGTTATAGGAAGAGATTATAAAGTAAAATGAAATAGAGCAGGGACATGTATCAGAGGAAGAGAATATTCCTACTCCCGATACACCTATGGATGCAAATAATAAAAAAAAATACTCTTGCTCCTGATACACCTTCTATTACCAAGGAGAGATTTACAGAGGAAGGTAGTATATTTCCTTTTCCCAATTTTGAAGCTGATGTCAAGTCTATAATGAAGCCCAAAATTCCCAGATGGAGACCCAAGGCCAGGGCATCTAACAAATAAAGGTTGAACACAAATTAAGGGCATCTTCAATTTTTTGCTAGCATTTTCATGCAATTAAACAAAATCATGTTAAAAACATTTCCAACATGACATAAAATGGAATTCTAATCTGTATCTAAAATAGAAGTTTAGGAACTTACTATTGTTTCTCCTACAGCTGGTGTGATTGGAGTGCTATCCTTCTTTTGATGGCACTTCTTCCATAGGTTTGCCCTAGTAATGGTTGTGGATGTATCATCGGAGGATCTAGAGTTTTTCTAGTTACAAGAAGTTAGATAGTATGGTTAAGTTGTAGCATTACAATGAATCCCAACTATGATAATATAAAGAAAATATAATGGATCAAAAGTACTTACCATGTCATGTTCGACCCTTTGATAACCACGACGTCCACAGTGTGCAAGTCTTGCTCCTTTTCTTTGTTTTGGTTATTTTTTCTCTTTGTATCCTACAAATCAATTAAAAAATTACAATAATATAGGTCAACATTACAAGCCAATAGAAATTTCATGTAACTTGATTTTACAAATATTTGAACTTTTTGCTAACTTGGAATTCGATAGTGCTTCGTGATAGTACAAACTCTCTCCAAATTGTCTCACTTATCCTAATTGGAGGAACACTTTTTAATCTCTCCTCATTGGATTCATGAGAATCATAAAATCTTTTGGCTAAACGATGTCTATGACTGTTTGCCTTATGGCCTATAGAGTGCATACAATAATATTTAAGGATGGGAGGGATTATGAATTTGGACTGCAACATATAAGAAGTGAATTACTATATGTCATCCATTGTTTGAAAATAAACATTGAAAGCATGCAAAAATACAAATGTAGAGAACAAATATACAAATTTCTAATACTCACATTGATGATGTTCCACAAGTCATCCTTTAGTGGAATTGGAACCTTCCGCCAATCAAAATATGTGATTGGAACCATCTCCCTAGCAAGTACACCTAGTAATGACGATAGCTTCACAGAGTTTGGACCAACTGGTTGGTTCCTTTCATTAATTTCAATTTCAAGCGGAGCCTCCAAGTTATTGATGTCTGCACATCTTGTTGGTCCTCTACACTTCTTCTTGACCGTCTCAGCCGATGCTTGTGTAGAGGGATCATCCCCTTCTATGTTAATATCTTCTTGGCATGATTGTTCGTGAACATCATCTATAGAAGAAGGAATTGTAAAGGTGTTAAGGATTGATTAATAGAAAAATTTAAAGTTATCGCAAAGTTAAAATCTAATAATTAATGCGCATACCGTGTTCTTCTTGTAGCACCATCATGAAAAGAAGGAAGTATCTCTTCAATGTCATTTCTTTCATTATTGGGACTATTACAATCATTCAAAGGAAATTTGTAGCTTCCTCTTGTTTGGATCTTCCTCTTCTTAGTCACTATAGAAAGAAATGTTAATAGACATATGTATAACATCGCCATACAATAAAAATATAAATTATATTGCATAAGAAAATAAACTGATATATTTCTAAATATTTACCTGTAGGGGTGCATGTTCCTGTATTCCCCACTTTATCCTTCTTAAAGGTTCTTTTTAAAGATTCCATAATTAGACTTCTTTGATTTCGTGTCATAATTTGTTTTCCCTATGTTTTCTCAAATGGATTAGAGTATTACTTGGTTGTAGCCTATTAGAATCTTATTAAAGTACAAGATAATATGTTATGAGCATGGAAATATCATGAAAAGAATGATATAGTTAAAGCACATAGAATCACTTACCTCCATGTATGCACTTGTACACAACCTAAATAACAAAAAAAAAACTTGTATCATTAATCAACCACATGAAATATCAATATTCAATTCCAATTTTATAACAATCATGTGAAATTTTATAACAAATAATAGACTTCATAAGTTTTCACAAGCCTCCCCAAGCTTCAAAAGGACATTTGTGATCCCTAATTGGGAGAGAAATACAGGTTTGAACTAGTCTATAAACACAAAGCTTACCAAATCCAAATTTGATTAAGATCCAAATAGTAATTGATCAAGACATATATTCCACACAGATCCAGATATTCAGAGTTGGTTCCTGGAGTTTGATCCTTTGTCTACCCCAGCCATGATCACACCCGTCTGGGTAAGACTCTCGAATCTACCCCTACATCTCTGGTCTCCATGCTCTTTAACTATTAGAGAGTCTAACCTAGAGAAAGAATTCTACCCCTATCTGCCACCTCCTTCTTCGGCTGGAAAGGGGGTCTATTCAACTGTGATTTGGCATTAATATCTAGTGGCATCTGGGTAGTCAAACAATGTCATATCAGCAAGTGTTGGCTGGGCGAATAGGGTATAGATTTGCTACAATAATGGTTGACAAGTGCATGAAATTAGTGGAAGGAGCAACTCACAATATTGATGCATGAAATATCCATCAGATCTATGAAATATGTTAGGCATCAATATTCATATAAGATCTATATTACATTATTTGACTGAGTATAGAGGATAGTTGTGGGTCTCTAATCTAGATCTTAAAGTTGATTGGCTTAAGGCAGTTTATGGGTTACTATTCTTAGCTACATATCCTTGTCATTACTAGTGGCATATGCTATATCCTTTGTGGAAGAAGCAGGCATGTTCCCTTAAGCATACAGGATTGATAGAACCCCATTTCACTCATAAATTGCATCATAATCTTGGCTTGATTTTTAAGATAGTTTGTTGGTTTTTCCTAGAACATATTAGAGGAGATTGCACACAGGGACAACAACTAAACATTCAGGTATCATCTTCAGCAAGAGGGTTCCTTTTCTACTTAGAGAGTGGACATCTTATCAAGTCATTAACAAGGCATTTCCAGGCATGTAGTTTGTTCATTCTAATAAAATACATCAATTTTTGTTTGTTGGTTATCTATTTATTATAGTCTATTTAATTTTATTTCACTCTACCTTACAACACTAATGATTCACTCTACCTTACAACACCAAAGGAAAATATCAACAAGGCATTTATCATTAAAACTAGATTAGAATGAACAAGACTGCACGAAAGATATGAGGACGTACCTTGCCCTTTCAAGGTTCTTCAATTCTACCATGCCAATTGAATGGATCCCCTGGTTTGAGAGTCGGCCCTAGTGCTAGCGTCTATGGTAATGCCAGTCCCAGATCTGAATTTAGTTTGAGCACTTGGTATGAAGGATCCCCTGGTTTGAGAGACGGCCCCAGAGTGCGATCGATGAAGGATACCAAGTGCTCATAGAACCAGTCTGTCCAAATTGCGCGGGATTGAACCAATTTATTAAAAAAATATCACAAAATGGAGTGGCGGGAACTAGTATTCCAAATGGCATGGGATTCCTAAACATGATTTTGATTTTGATTTCATTCCCATGATGAAAAATTTAATTAGACATTAGTACAAGGCTAGGCACATCACATATTAAAATACATTTATATGGATTCGTAAGAAAGCTACTAAATTCAATAAATTATTAAATACATTGTTTAAGTAAATAATTATGATTCCACTTTAGAACTGAGCGGAGCGATGGAGGATGCGTCCAGTACAGAAGCTTTTCGGGTCTCTTCGGGGTTTTTCTGGTGTTTTCTAGTGTTTTAGACGTGCATGAAGACTTTCTCCATTTAGATGTGTATATGTGGAAGAATGGAGTATTTGTTAGACGTGGAATGGGAGGCGGAGACTTGAGTCACCCTTCACAAAAAGGGGAAAACAATGAGAAGAAAGGGTGATGGAATGAAAATTACTAGCATGTTGAAATTGGCAGGAAAATTTTCATTTTTGGTGTTACAGATCTAAAAATTACCAACATATCCCACTTGTAGTTGAAATTAGATTCACTCTTTAGAGATTATGTGATGTCGCAAGGCCTCAATCATCACTCAAGAGCAATAGAGGGAATTGTTACATATAGGCTAGATATTCCATATGTAGGTCATATGTAGTAGTCTAGGTTAACATGCATGGACCATCAACCCCATAGCAAATTAATATGGTATTAGGCCCTAAAATTAGTTTATAGGCCATGGTATAGGCCACGAGAACCATCGTCAATGTTACAAATATTGAAATGGCCACACTATCTCGCTTGTAAGGTAAAGTAATTATGTGTAGGGCCCTACACATGGACCATGAATCATATAGTAAATTTATTAATCATGGACCATTATTTAGGTTATGAGAATCACTATTGGTTTACATAACCTATAAATATTAAACTATGGTTGGTTTATTGGTTTACATAACCATGGACAAACCAACAACAACAATGACATCGACGATGGTGACAATGATGATCATGATGATCTCACATGTAGGCTAGATATTCTTATGTGGTAATCTAGGTTAACATGCATTGACCATCAACCCCATGGAAAATTAATATGGCATTAGACCCTAAATTTAGTTCACATGCCATAGTCCAGGCCACGGGAACCATCCTTTGTGTTACAAATATTGAAATGGCCACCATAAATAATGCCACTAATTAGATACTGACCTAACAAAACCAACCCATGTAAATGACTCATGCACTTGGAAAACTTGATCCATGCAATGAATTCATGCACCTAGGAAGCTTCAACCTCTAACCCCCTCACCTCGTACCTAACCTTAACATCTAGCCCCAAACCGAATAACATGATTACTTATAAACCACTTAACCAATAGTACCAACAAAACTAGAACCCCTTTCCCACTGATCCCTTAGGTGCCTCACTTCTAATCCAAAAACTCCCCAAAGCCTACCACATTATCAAATTGTAGAAAATATCTCCTTAAGATAGTGTCCCTCTATCCCTGACCCACTACCCCCTAACCCAATCACTAGCATGCCTACTGCACCAAATCAACACAGTAACACAATAAAATTTGACCTTGGGTTATTTATAACCAAGGTTTTAGATCAAAGACTTTAACATCAAGGTTTGAATGATCACTGTATGGTATTTTATTAAACCAAAATTAGTGGAAAAATAAACACAAGAACTTAGGCTATAAACAAAATATTCCCTATCTAGGGTATGTATGATGACTCAAGTCCCTATGCATGGCCCATGAGTCTCAAAATAATTTTTTACTGCCCAAGAACCTACATTTTGGCCCTAGACCATAACATAGGCTCCCAGAACCATCCATGACATGAAAATACTAAAACAAATGACAGCGTGTTACTCAAATTAAGCTAAATATTCCTTGCCTATGGCCTATGTGGTGGTGTAGAGAAACGCCCATAGGTCACAAGACCTTGAGGTAACTACCGGTCATTATAAACAAGATTTTGATCTAACACCATGGACACCATGGATTAGGCTTCAAGAACCATCCATGATGTTGTAAATATTTAAATGGACACCATACCCACTTGCAAGCTAAATATTCCTTGTATAGGAATCATGTGGATTAGGGCCCTACACATGGCCCATTAGCCATAAAGGATAATGTTATGGCACACGAGTTTGTATTTTGACCATGGATCATGGAAAGTTGGAGTGTGAGAACCATCTTTGATGTGAAAAACCTAGCATGACTGCCTCAATTGTAGAGCTCTAATGGGATATGGTGTTGAATGATGATGCACACCCTTCCTAACACTACAATAGCTTGTGTACGGTTAGCTCCAATGTTTTGATGAGATGCATTGTTGAACCCATGTGACACACCTAACCCACGTACATAAATGACTTTTAGGGGGTTTTCAAAAAACTTCCTTGAAAATTTCAATTCGCATGACTTTTAGGGGCGGTTTCAATAAACTGCCTCCAAAAGTTCAATTCTCATTTCTTTTAAGGGGGGTTTCACAAAACCGCCTCCAAACGTTCGATTATCATGACTTTGAAGGGGAGTTTTTAAACAATTGCCTCCAAATTTTTAATTTGCATGACTTTTAGGGGGGGAGTTCAATAAACTACCTCCAAAAGTTCAATTCTCATGACTTTTAAGGGGAGTTTCAAATACTCGCCTCCAAAAGTTCAATTCTCATGACTTTTAAGGGGGGGGTTCCAAATAACCGCCTCCAAAAGTTCAATTCTCATGACTTTTAGGGGGGGGGGAGGCTCCAACAAACTGCCTCCAAAAGCTCAATTCTCATGACTTTTAAGTGGGGTGCTAAAAGAACACCTCCAAAAGTTCAATTCTCATGAGTTTTAAGGGGTGTTCCAAAAAAACCGCCTCAAAAAGTTCAATTCTCATGACTTTTAGTGGGGGTTTTGACAAACCACCACCACAAGTTATGATAATTGGGCTCTTAGGGGGGCTTTTCAAACAACTGCCTCCAAAATTTCAATTCTCATGACTTTTAAGGGGGGTTCCAAACAAATCGTCTCCCAAAGTTCAATTCTCATGACTTTTAGGGGGGGTTTGACAAACCACCCCCAAAAGTTATGAGAATTGGGCTTTTAGTAGGGGTTTTCAAACCACTGCCTCCAAAAGTTTCAATTCTCGTGACTTTTAAGGGGGGGTTCCAAACAAACCGCCTCCCAAAGTTCAATTCTCATGACTTTTAGGGGGGGTTTTGACAAACTGCCCCTAAAGTTATGAGAATTGGGATTTTAGGGGGGGGGTTCAAACAATCGCCTCCAAAAGTTCAATTCTCATGACTTTTAAGGGGGGTTTAAAAAAAATCGCCTCCAAAAGTTCAATTCTCATGACTTTTACGGGGGGTTTTGACAAACCGCCCCCAAAAGTCAAATTTCAGGACTTTTGGGGGCAGATTTAAAAAAACCACCTCCAAAAGTCCAATTTCCAAGACTTTTAGGGGCGGTTTTAAAAGACCGCCTCCAAAGGTTTGAAATTTTTTTAGGGGGGGTTTTGCCAAGACCCCTCGCAAACCAAAACTGCCCCTAAAGGGCTATTTTGTTGTAGTGTCTGAAACTGTCTCAGATGAAATCAAACTAGCAAATTATGACAGAATGCAATATCAGTTAACAACTCAGAATTTAGATGATATGGATCATGATATACTCCTCTTAAAACAGAAAGCCAATGAAGAACATGAGCATATCACTCTGCTTAGAACTAAGACGGATCTTATTGATCATTTGTTGCATGATTATGATGAAATAAAGAATGCTATTGTTACAGCTGCAAACAAGCTAGAACAATGCTTAGATGTTTTGGGAAAACTCTTCATTAAAACCAAAAACTTAGAGAAAAAGACTAAGTTTGTTAGTCAGTCAACTCTAGAGATTGCCTCTAGAGGTCATAAAGAGTATAAGGATAAGAAACATGCCAGAAGTTATTTATTTAGTATGATGAGTATCAAAGAAGAAGATAATAGACCATATTTTACCTTTGGACAAGATGAAGAAGAATTTAATGAAATATAGTATCTAGTCTCTCAATTTAAGAAAATGCCAAAAGCTCCCCCCAAAATATATCTCGCGGAAATGGAAATTTCAAAAAGGGAAAACTCTCCACTTCAGAATGGATCTTCTTCCCATCCATATTTTAATCCACTTGCAGGAACTCCTCCTCCCACTTTTGATGAGGTAATGAATGATGCTTCTACCTCTTTTGATCCTTCTCATAGATTCGATTTCAACATTAATGGAATCAATAACCTTATTTCTCAAATGCCAGAACAACCTGTCTTGAATATCCAATGTCAATCAAGGGATGAGATTAAGATATCCATTCAGTTGCTAAGCAAATGGGTTCTTTACAAAAGGACTCAAGACCAGAATATAATGTCTAACCAATTAGTTTTCCAGCTAGTAGCAGTTCTATCAGGTTTGGCATATGAATGGTGGTGGTGGATTCCTCAAGAAGCCAGAGATGAAATGTTGGCTACTCAAGATGCAGATGACCAAATTCTAAAAGCATTAGGAAGAGAATTCTATGGTCTAGAAGAAACCAAAGACTTTGAACATCTTGCATCTTTGTTTATGTCTGCTAGAATTTCTGATCTTAATAAAAGTGAGCCATATTTTTGTTATATGCAGAATTTGCTTATCTCTTATGGAAATGCAGACAAGCTCGCATACTCAAAGCATTATCTCAGGATTTTCTCGGGTCATGTTCCAGATGCAGTAGAACAATTCATGAAAGATAAAAATATTCCCTTGCAAGGACTCTCTCTTTCCCAATTGCATGGATTCATTATGGAAACATGGCAAGAGCATTGCTTAGAAAGGAGAGTTGTCAAAGACTTTAAAAGGAATTCATCCATGTACTCTCCTATTTTTTGCAAAGATGTGGCAGAAATTCGTGATTGGGGTTGTGGATCTCACAATAGATGTCACTTTGGTAAATATTCTTGTAGCTGCAAGAAAAATAAGGGAAAACCCTTCTATACTAGTGCTCCCATATTTCACCCAGACAAAGCCTACATATATAAGAAGAAAAAGAGTTTCCAGAAAAGAAATGCTTTTGTCAAGAAACGCTCTACTCCTTCTGATAAAGAAAAATGTTTTATTTGTGGCAAGAAAGGCCAGTAGGGAAATAAATGCCCCAAGAGAAAATCTAAGCCTTGGCTTGCAGCAACTTTACTGATGAATTAGATCTTGCTTGGTTGGATCTTGACTACCGTGATGCTGACCAATATCCTGAAGGAGAAATAGTTTTTCTCCTAGATGAAGGATCCTCTGATTCAGATGACTTAGATCCTTCCATGAATAAAATTGTTCCTGCAGAATACACCGACTCCTCTTCTGATTCCATTCAGGATGCAAATTTAGGAGGGCGTGATGGTTCTCCAGAATTTTGTTTTATATGTTTTCCACATCAAAGGATTCTCCTCAAATCAGAATTGTTGAAATTGATGAATTTGTATCTAGAACACCAACATATTAGTATGTTCTAAGAAAAAATTTAAAAGATGGAAAGAAAAATCTTTTAGCTCAACTAAAAGCTAAATAGAAACAACAAACCAAATCTAACTCTTTCTCTCTTCATATCAGCATGAATCTATCATTCTATAACCCAACACAGCTTTACAAAGAATATCCCGATCTTCATGAAGACAAACAAAGATTCAGAAAAGATAAAGAGCACTTACTCAGGTTGTAGATCAAAGAAAAGTGAAGCTCTTTGAAGAAGCTTGTCAGAGAAATAAAAGAGCTAAAAATAATTCTACAAATAACTATAAGAGAGCAGTATCATTCCTTGGAAGAAGAAATGTGAAAAGCCTATGAAGAAGCTCTTAAGAGCCCCAAAGATAGAAGCACACCTAGTATAAGTGAAGAAATCCCAGTAGAAGAAGATGACGAACCTACTATGTTTCCTACTCCAAATCCAGATCCAATTCTAGAAATATTTACTGGTCCTAAGTTATATATAAAAGTATTCTTTTTCCCTCCAGAGTTCAAGCCATACCATCTAGATTGCATGATAGACTCTGGTTTCCAGATGGATTTGGAAAAAGGAGGAGCCATACCATCATTTTATTGGGAACATACTTCTGATCATGACGTAGCAATCGAAGGAACTCTTGTACAACTGCTTGGAAGAGTTCCAAACTTCCCAATTAAGATTGAAGGTTTACCAAATTTTTTATCTTTAAATAGACTAGACAATATAAAAGAGGATTGCATTTTAGGATCAGAGTTTTTGACTAGAGTCAGTCCTGTTACTATTGATAATAATAAAATGTTGTTCAAATGTACAATAAATGGTAGATTAGTGTCTTGTCCCATGTAATTTGAAGTTAAATCGAAATTCCCAACTTTTGTAAAGAAGCTCAATCCTGCCCCTAATATTGCAGAATTGTTCAAAATGGAAAGGTGTATAGCTTATGCAGAAATGCACAAGGACTCTTCCTTATCTCATATTTTAGAAAAGCTTGAGAAAGATTGCACCTCTGAAAGTCCTAATGCCTTTTGGATTAGAGAAAAATATTTTGTCTCCCTATTGTATGATCCTTTGGTTAATCCTAGAGCCCAACGTGCCTCTGTAGCCTTAATGTCTCCTACATAAAAAGAGAGTGCCATTGAAATCAAATACCTTCTTTTTAAAGGTCTCATTGAACCCTCTAGGGGCCCTTGGGCTTGTTGTGCATTTATAGTAAACAAGCATTCAAAAATTAAGAGAGGAAAGCCCAAGTTAGTTGTAAATTACAACTTTGAATGCATCCTTCCAACATGTCAGACACCCTCTTCCTGATAAGTCAATCCTTTTACAAATAATTGTAGGTTGTACGATCTTTAGTAAGTTTGATCTAAAATCTAGATTTTACCAGATTGGGATTGAAGCAAAGGATTGCTTCAAAACGTATTTTGTTGTCCCACATGGTTAGTATCAGTGGAAAGTTATCCCATTTGGAATAAATAATGCTCCTTCTGAATTCCATAAGAGAATGGAAGATATTTTCAGGGAAAAGAAATGGGCACTTGTATATATTGATGATATCCTAATTTGCTCTAAAAAATTGCAGGAGCATTTAAAGCATCTACAAGAGTTCTACCAGCTGGTGTATAAACATGACTTAGTTCTTTCCAAAAGAAAAATGGAGATTGGGAAGACATAAATTGAGTTTCTTGGTCTAAAGATCAATAAAGGCCAAGTAATCGTCCAAGAGCATGTTCTTAAGGTTTTTGATCATTTCCCGAATCAAATCTTGGAGAAAGTCCAGTTGCAGCGCTTCTTAGGAAGCCTGAATTATATCCGACCTTTCTATAAGGGCCAAGCTAATGACATCCATATTCTACAACAATTATTGAAGAAACACCCTCCAAAATGGAGCAATGAAATGACTGAAGATGTTAAAATAATTAAAGAAAAAGTAAATCAACTTCCTCCTCTCTCCCTTCCCCAAGGTACAGGAGACCTTGTCATAGAAACATATGCCTACAACAAAGCATGGGGCGGTGTCCTGATAGAAAAGCATGGAGATAAAGAATAAATCTGTGGATATGCCTCAGGTTATTTTAAGATTGCAGAATTAAACTACCCCTCAAGCCACAAAGAGATTCTTGTTGTCAAAACGACAGTAAACCATTTCAAACTATATATGAAACCTGTAAAATTCTTGATCATAACAAATTTAAAAATCATGCCAAGAATTTT
The DNA here is from genome assembly GCA_027924585.1 of Larix kaempferi. Lineage (NCBI taxonomy): Eukaryota > Viridiplantae > Streptophyta > Pinopsida > Pinales > Pinaceae > Larix > Larix kaempferi. Next base: position 3,361,775 of record BSBM01000792.1, read on the forward strand.
TAAGAATGAAAGTTTGATGGTTGAAAATAATTCTAGAATTCTTAAATGGTTTATGTGGCTTTAGAATTTTGATTTTGATATTGAGCCTAGTCTCAACATGTTCAATGTCAGTGCATTAGATGCCAGACAGTCAGATAAGAGAGCAGGCATCAAGCATGATCTGGAGAAATCCAGAGGAAAAAGAATTTTTTGAGACACCATGAGTTCTCCAGAGCACCTGAAATTTTTGGAATATGCCAGCAAAAAATAAGAAGACAAGCAGTTGGCCATCTCATTGATAAGACATATTCACTCTTTTCCTATGAAAATTGAAATTTTAGAAAGATGGGAGAAGACAACATTTCTAAATCTCCATGAGTTCTCTAGAGCATCTGGAATTTCTGGAATATGCCAGCAAAAAAGAAGCAGACAAGCAGTTGGTCATCTCATTGATAAGACAGATTCACTCTTCTCCTATGAAAATTGAAATTTTAGAAATATGGGAGAAAACAACATTTCTAAATCTCAGAAATGCATATTATAAGTTATCAGACCTAAATGATATATGGTTAGATACTTCTGATTTTGATGGGAAAAAGCTTTTCTTTGTTGATATAGGCCCTAGATATTTAACATGGACAAGTTACCATATGATTCTACAATTTTGCAGAGAACAAGGAGAGATCATAATTTGCGGAGACATATCCTCCTTTGTTCAACAAAAATGGTCAGGATGGACATAATTATTTCTTGATAAGTTGTAATATCCCTCTTTCTACCTTAGGGTTTCTGAAATAGAAAGTACAACTGTGTACCCACCAACAACAAGGAGCTCACGGCAAGAGCTCCGCAGGTAAAAAATTTGTAAGTATGATTATGTGTTCCTAAGTGTTAAGTGAATTTGTAGACTTAGGAGATCGAAGGCTTGACGCAAAAAAACGGATGGGGCATGTAATCCAGTAGGGGGAGAGGGTCAATGGCTTGGTAGCCATAAGTTTTGATGACAGTGGTCATCCTAGTGCCATGAGCACTTAAAGTGAAATGTGATGTTCACTAAGAAAACGCTTAAAGTTTAAAAGTATGTTAGTAATTAGTCCTTGATAAGGACGCCGAAGAAACTTCTAATCGCCGGAAGGTAGTAATAATCTGCCTTGACCTAACTATTAGCATGGAGCTAACCCATACTAAGCAACATTAAGGAAACATAATAAGTTAACCTAAACGACATTAGTAACTTGGCCTTGACAAAATATTTTGTTAAAGTTCCTAAAGTAGAAAAGGATTAATATTTTCCTAAATTATAAATTAGGAATAAAGATAAAAGGATTTATTATTACTAAGAAAACATATTGTTATTTATAAATAAATATTTAAATGTTATTACAAATAAGATAAATAAAGTAAGTAATGTTGATGTATTTGTAACTTTGGAAGATATTCACTTGTATATTGTATGTATTACATTTGTACTTTATTGTATCCCAAACGGTGATGTATTATTCCTCTGATTGGAAGTGTCATCATGTGTACTTGTAAGTGTCGCAAGTTATATTGTAAGTGTCGTAACTTATACTTGATGAGTTATTAGACCACCTTGATGGGGTCGGCCCTGTATGAGTCATGTGGGTCAAAGGATTATTAGACCACCCTATTGGGGGTCGGCCCAGTCAGCATTATGTTATGTGGTAAAGTTAGGGCCAACCTAGTTGAGTAAAGGTTAAGTGATGTAGTGTATAAATAGAGAGTGTCTCTCTCTCATTTTACACATTCTATTGTTCACTCACTTCGCATTAGTCAAAAAAGAGGAGGATGCGCACAAGTGGAGGAGGGGCATGCTGCTGTAGATATCTATCTCTTGGGTTTGATCACAGTGATCATTGTATTGATGCTTATTCTATCTCCGAGGAAGTTGCGGGGTTTTTCACCTTCTTGGTTTTCCCCGGTGAAATGTTTTCTTATCTCTTGTCTCTTATGCTTGATATGTTGCACATGTCGTTATTTCAGTTAAGATCCTAGATCAGAATGTATTAAATTATGAAAAAACTAACATAGTATTAGAGCTAGCTTGAAAGAAGGCATGGTATGGCATTTATGACACTTGTTGCACTTGCGAAGCTAGGGATTGATATAGCAAAAACCAGCCATCGTAGCACTTTCGCTATAAATTCATTTTGGAGAAGTTTCAAGATTTGAAAATCTTACAGGTTGAATATAAGATCCCCATGTACCTTGTGTTTGAAGGAGAGCCTCTAATTCGTTTTACTTTTATATTTATGATCTGTACAATATAGGGTTTCTGCCTCTTCTAGATCTGAGTCATAAACAGGTGACCTAGGAGAAAAGGTCACAACTTGGGATAGGAAGCTCTAAATGCAATTTCATAAAAAGTGGCAGGTAGGGCACAGACTGTAATTTCACAGGTACAATTTTTAGAGGCCAAAATTGAACCAGTGAAACGTGGCACTTCGTACAAGTTTTCTCTCCTGTTTTATCCCATAAACAGGTCACATTGCGACACTTGGCATAACTCTCTCTCTCAGAGAATCCATTTGAGGTCAGACCTGTGGGGTTGGAAAGTTAACAGGTCAGGATACCACAAGAAGAAGTTTCAGACCTTGTAGATCTGGACTTTATGAGTTACACCAGAAACAATCAGGTGCATATTTCTGTCAAAACATAATTGTATTTTGAGCACTTTCATTCAGGGCTACGGGAATTTAGGGTTTCAGAGAAAGTTGGAATTTTTGTAATCGGAAACCATGGCTAGATGCTCCTCATCAAAATTGAAATTTAGAGACCAAGATCGAATTTTTTGGTTGGGAAGAAGGCCGGGCTTGATCAAACCCTAGTTCGGGACTTTGATCGGAAAGGTGAAAAATTAGGGCTTCTGCAAAAATGGGAATTTTTGAAATCTATGACCATAGCTGAAAGCTCCTTGGAAAAATTGAATTTTAGAGCTTTGGATCAAACTATTTGGTTGGGTGAAGCTCTAGGAAACTCAAACCTTAATTCAGGGTCCTCCTCGGTGAATCCAGAAGATTGAAAAGCAAATTTGAGGGGTGAAACTTTGCAGTTTTCAAATTATGAGTATACCAGGTTGATCAACTCATCAAGGTGCATCTTTCTATCCTTTCAGAAGTTTGAAATTCAAAGTTTGAATTTTTAGGGTTTCCCTGACAAACCCTAATCCAACTCCAGATCTAGGTTCTGCAATTCAAGTGGATTGGGTTAATCCTAAAAGAAAATGGATTGGTCACCTGCATAAGTGAAGAAGTTCCTATTTCAGAGGGAGATGAGGCTAAGACCTTACATAAGAAGATTACAAGCAATCTCGACAGGTATGACTTATCCAGGTATGTTTCGAGATCTGTTCATGATTAAGTTTATGGTATGTTTGTCTTCATTAAGGTTAGTACAATCTTGACTAACTTTAGACTTGTCGTGTCACCTTAATAAAATTATGAATGCAGATATTCATTGATTAGGGTCTTGACACTTATGATTGTACTAATGCATTGTGGTGTTGTATGAGGTTGATGTTGTCCGCTAACATGAAAGGTACATCAAGAAAGACAAATCATGTTCTAGTTCAAGAACATATGACCATGGTGACATGAAGACAAAGATTCATCCATTGTCATGGATCACATAGAAAATCTACTTATGAGGTATGTATAACTTGGTTCTATAATGGTTAACCTATGAGATGTGTAGGTTACTAGCACAAGTCATTGAAGAAAACAAGAAGACATTATGCGGGTATGTTAGACATAACTAGCTAGCATGCTAATCCAAGTATGTTTTTCCTATATCAAGTTAGAATCCTACCTTGTATTAGGATCTTATACCTTTGTATGATTCATAATGATTATTCATGAAGTTAGAAATTTAAGTAAGCAAGGATTTGTGCATATTATGTCTCTCATCTTGATTGATGATATGACTAACCAGAAGAGTCCTATGGTCAAATAAGAATATGCATAAGTAAAAGAAGTCTTCCTTGAAACCTTGAGTACTAATGCTTATTATCTGTGTTCGAAATGATCATGACTATACATGTTTAAGATTATGTTGTTTTAGTATCTATACTAATGAATGTATGATTATGTATGAGATCTTGAGGATGGCACAATTATGACACTAGTGCACACTTAAGCATGCAAAGTGGTCCAGGATGAATATAAGTCCAAGGACAGGTAATCCAGGAAGCAAATATCAAGAGGGAGCACACTCCAGCAGTTCTCGCAAGGAAACAAATATTGAGAGGGAGTCCACCCTACAACCAAACAAAGATAAGTATTTGAATTGTCATTTCTTGCATACTTGTTTGTTTAAATAATATTGTTCAATGATGTTCCTAGACTTAGGGTGTGTATTATGCATATTAGAATAATTGCATTAATAAACAGTATACTACCAATATGCATGTGATGGGTAAGTGGCCTATGGCACTGTACAACATTCCATTGCTACTTATCTAGAATGAAACCTCTTTGCTGACATGTTGGGAGTTGTGCACACTATTAACAATGTTTTGGTAGAGATTGGAAGGCATCTAGAAAGTTACGGGATATGGATAAATGTTCTATTGAAGCATTGGCTAAAATAATTGCATAATTGTATGACATATTTCTTTATGTGTAAGGATTTGTTCTGAAAACTATGAGATGTTTCTACTCATGCAATTTAACTTGGTTTATAGGAAAGATCGTATACCATCATCTACAAAAGAAGGACTACAACATTTGTTCCAGCAACAAAGCTATCTACTGAAGATATTGAAGTTCCCAGGATCCGGGATGAAGTAATGGAAGAATACCATGATCCGTCGATCATGAAGAAAGATTTTTGGGATGTGGTCCCAAGACCAGATGGGAAGTCTGTTGTGACTTCCAAATATCAAGCATGCTGTAGATGGAAGCATAGAGAAATATAAAGCGAGATTTTTAGCTCATGGCTTCTCCCAGAAAGAGAGAATAGAATATGAAGAGACTTTTTCTCCTGTAGCCAGATACACTTCCATTAGAACAGTACTTGCTCTGGCCGTAGTGATGAAATGGAATATACACCAAATGGATGTCAAGACAACTTTCTTGAATGGTGTAGTTGAGGAGGAAGTGTATGTGGATCAGCCACTCGGTTTTGAGACACATGACAGTGGGACTCATGTGTGCAGATTGAAGAAAGCCCTGTATGGTTTGAAACAGGAACCCAGGACCTAGTATGGCAGGATAGATGGCTTCCTATCTAGTTTGGGCTTTACCAAGAGTAAAGCGGATTCCAACCTATACTACAAGGTTGAGGAAGGCAATCCAGTGATACTACTATTGTATGTGGATGACCTGTTTGTAACAGGTGAGGATAGATTGATTGCCGACACGAAGAGGAAGCTTGCTTCCAAGTTTGAAATGAAGGACTTGGGTATGATGCACTACTTTCTTCGTATGGAGGTGTGGCAGAGTGCAGATGGAATATTCCTTGGACAAGGGAAGTATGTAGTAGAGATCCTGAAGAGGTTCGGGATGATGGACTGCAAGGCCATGGCCACACCTATGGCATCGAACCTGGAGCTTTTCTGTGATGCTTCATTTGAGCCGGTTGATGTTACAATGTATCGTCAGATGATTGGGCCCTTGATTCACCTGACGAATATGAGACCGGATATTTGCTTTGCGGTGAACACCTTGAGCCAGTACTTGACAGATCCGAGACATGTTCACCTGATAGTTGCAAAGCATATTCTGAGGTACCTAAAGGGTACAGTTGACTATGGGCTCAAGTATGAGGTGAATCAAAAGTTTAACCTAGAGGGTTATGTTGATTTAGATTGGGTAGGCAGTACCATTGATCGGAAGAGCACTTCGAGGTGCTGCTTCAGTATGGGATCCGGTATGATCTCTTGGTTTAGCAGGAAGTAGTCCTGTGTGGCACTGAGTACAGCCGAAGCAGAGTATGTCGCAGCTTGTTCAGCTAGTTGTGAGGCAGTATGGCTTAGGAAGCTACTGTCTGATTTGTTTGATCTCCAGTTGAGTGCTACTTGTATATATTGCGACAACCAGAGTTGTGTGAAGTTGTCGGAGAACCCAGTGTTCCATGACAAGTCGAAGCACATTGATATCAAGTTCCACTATATCAGGGATATGGTGTAGAGAGGAGCAGTGAAGCTCCTATATGTTGCGATGGACGAGCAGATAGCCGATGTGTTGACCAAGCCGCTGGCCAGAGTGAAGTTTGAATACTTCAGAGAGAGACTTGGTGTACTTTAGATCAAGAATCCTTCCAAGGGGAAGTGATGAGTCCGGAGACACAGATGCACATGAGCCCTTCTCACATGGTGATAGATGTGTTCTCCCATGGTGAGATATAAGTGCTAGAGCCATTCTCACATGGTGATAGATGTGTTCTCCCATGGTGAGATGTAAGTGCTGGAGCCATTCTCAGATAGTGATAGATGTTTTCTCCTATGCTGAGATGTAAGGGCTGGGGCCATTTTCAGATAGTGATAGATGTGTTCTCCTATGCTGAAATGTAAGGGCTGAGCCATTTTCACATGGTGATATATGTGTTCTCCCATGGTGAAATGTAAAGGTTGGGGCCACTCTCACATGGTGATAGATGTGTTCTCCCATGGTGAGATGTAAGGGCTGAGTGAGCCTTTCCGACATGGTGGCAGGTAGTTCCTTCCATGGTGACATGGTGGTAGGAGAGTCCTCCCATGGTCATGATATAAGTGCTAATCCTTCTCTGAATGGTGATAGATGTGGTCTCCCATGTCGGTAGTGTAAGTGCTGTTTAATGTGCATCTAGGTTGTGCTCCATGGACGATGATGTGACATTATGGTACACAGGTTTTGTAGAGGCATATAATCAGTCTTGAGATTCTCTTGCAGGTTTTGCAGAGGCAGTGTAATTAGTCCTGGGAGATCTTGCAGGTTTTGCAGAGGCAGTGTAATCAGTCCTGAGGTGTACCTACTTAATGGCTTGCTCGCTGAGATGACATGATCAGTATGATCATGAGTATCAGGATGATACTCCATGGCCGTGGATAGGTTGTGCAGTTGCATGTAAAAGATCTTGGGAGATCCGATAGGTTGAGCTGTGTGCTTGTAATCAGTCCTGGGATTCTCTTTCGAGGTTTTGTTGACGCACGTAATAAGTCTTGAGGATTCCATAGTATGGCAAGTGATGATGAAGACCTATAGGTGGTGGGCCTACATCCAGCATGAAAAAGGGTTGGCTCTGTAGAACTTCCTATGACGAGAAGAATTATGAGATAGCACTAGTGATCGAGATGACGAGTACACCAGCAGTGACGATGATGCTCCGTGATCCAGTGATGATGATCCAGCTCTAGTATTGAAGACTTGTGTCAAGAGAATACCTTCCTAGTTAAGAGGGAGTGTTGATGTATTTTGAACTTCGGAAGATATTCACTTGTATATTGTATGTATTACATTTGTACTTTATTGTATCCCCAATGAAGATGTATTATTCCTCCGATTGGAAGTGTCGTCATGTGTACTTGCAAGTGTCGCAAGTTATATTGTAAGTGTCGTAACTTATACTTGATGGGTTAATAGACCACCTTGATGGGGTAAGCCCTGTATGAGTCATGTGGGTCAAAGGGTTATTAGACCACCCTATTGGGGGTCATCCCAGTCAGCATATGTTATGTGGTTAAGTTAGGGCCGACCTAGTTGAGTAAAGGTCAAGTGATGTAGTGTATAAATAGAGAGTGTGTCTCTCTCATTTTACACATTCTATTGTTCACTCACTTTGCATTAGTGAGAAAAGAGGAGGATGTGCACAAGTGGAGGAGGAGCATGTTGTTGTAGATATCTATCTCTTGGGTTTGATCATGGTGATCATTGTATTGATGCTTATTCTATCTCTGAGGAAGTTGCGGGGTTTTTCACCTTCTTGGTTTTCCCCGGTGAAATGTTTTCTTGTCACTTGTCTCTTATGCTTGATATGTTGTACATGTTGTTCTTTCAGTTAAGATCTTATATCAGAATGTATTAAATTTTGAAAAACCAACAAGTAAGATTGAAGAAGGACCGATTGTCCTTGATTAAAAGTAAAATCTTATCTACAAAAGAAGAAAAGATTAACTAGAATTTAATGCATGGGTATGCATGGATAACTAGTAAATTAATGCATGAGTATGCATAGATAACTCTCAACTATTAATATTCAGTTAACTAATTAATTAAATATTGACTATGTAAGTCAATCGGTTAGCTAAACTAAGTTAAAGTTAGCTACGTTAAATACTAGTTAACTAATTAATGAAAGATTGACTAGGTAAGTCAATCAGTTAAAGTTAGCTAAACTAATATAAATTAACTAATTAAATAAAAATTGACTATGAAAGCCAATCAGTTAAGATTAGCTAACTAAGTTAAAGTTGGCTAAAGTTAAAATATTTATAAGTTAGGTAATTAATTAAATATTTACTAAGTAAATCAATCAATTAAAAATTAACTAAATTAATAAATTAAGTTAATTTTTTTTTTTTTTAATCTTGGAAATCCAAAAGAACAATTTTGGGCTATAAAAATGACACTATTGTGTTCGAAAAGGGGGATCATCTTCAGCAGAAATGAAGAACTCATGGGAAGATGAAGAGGGTGAATTAGAGAAAGAAAGCAAAGCATTACTCTTACGTCGTAGTGGATTTCACACCCAAATCGGGGGTGGTCTCTCAGCGGGAAAACCTATGCTGGACAAAGGTCAGTTGGATGGGAGGAACGTTGCAGTCAAGCTCTCAGTCGGATAGCAGTAGAAGACTGATAAGTATATTTATGTTTGTTGTTTCAGGAATTATAAACTATGGATCTGAATTATTCCTTTCTGTTATTTCTGTAATAATTATACATTTATTTAGGAATCGTGTTTTATAGATCTTAACAGATTTCGTTTGTCAGAAGTGATACTAAATGTAGATGAATTAAATCTTAGGACCATATTCTGCTTACCTGAATTATTTTCTTCCGTTCATGCAAATTCTGGAAATAATAAAAATGTGTTGTTGCAACTAATTCCCATTCTTTTTATTATTATTAGGGATAATATTTCTCAATTTATTTATCATGCATTTTAAAGTTCTTGTTGATAGATCATTGACATAAGTAATTAGCCATGATCATGGGACTAACCGTAATGTTTGCAGAACAATTAGATTACATAGGAGAAAACTCCCATTTTAACACCCATGCAGAAAGAGAATCCCATAAATAAGATTATGGGATAGAGCCCTAAATTCAAGGTGGTTTATTAAAAATATTTATTAAATAAGCAAAATGCTTATATATTATACACATATCTCATATAAAACGAATTTTCCAGATTTAAATATACAGTAAAAAATTTAGCCACCTTCAAACCATAAATCGAAATTCATAATGGAATACACTCTAGCAGAGCTAGCTATTGCTAGAGCTCAGGCAACACGATTTAAAAACCTTAAACAAATTTATAGATCTAGAAAACCCTACAGAAGCTGAACCATAACTTTAAAACTAATTAAAAGATTTGCCAGTGAATGGAGTAGTAAATAGGGGCCCAGATTTACCAGCATTAATACATTTCACAATACGTAGCTACCAACACATTAAAATTGCCAAAATCAGAGGTTAGACAATCACGAGTCCAGATTTTCCATTCACCCAAAACATTAAGAGTTCCCACATTTAAATATTACAAAGACCCAAAGGTTCCCTTCTACATTACATTACATTATAGAGAAATCACCTTACAAGCTAAAACCACGAATTGCCAAAACAGAGCAACAAACTGCGAATCCTCTTAAAAAAAGGTCCTCTTAGAAAATGAGAGTTATGTGCTTAAACGTGAAAACACCCAAACCCTTGTCCCTCCAGGGGTGTAGTACAATCATCCTCTGAAACCAGAACATGATAGAGATAGCACAATCACCCTCTGGAAAACTAGGAAACGATAACACAACCATCCATAGAACACAATAGGAGTAACACAGTCAATCAAGAACTCGATAGGAAACACTCTCACCATGGCAGAGAAGAGAAAGGTTGAAGGGGCACGAACTTACCACTTCGAGAAAATTCCCAGGCTATATCAACGCCCAAACGCTCAAACCCCTGTACCTACAACCAACAGCCAAAATGAAGACATTAGAATCATTTAAAACAAAGATTTAAAACACAATTTAAATCTAAAAACATAAGCATTAGGGGCTGCAAAACCTTACCTGAGCATTCTTACTTCTCCATCCATGGCACGTCAAAATAGGAAGCATGACCATCCTCCAAACCCATCCTTAAGACTCAGCAAAACGCCACACAACAACGCCAAGCTATAACTCCACATTTCACTCGCTGCCCACACAAATGAAACCCTACCCCAAACCAAGCTGCAACAGGATACACTGAAACCCCACTCGACACAGTCAGACACAAAGGAGAAGCGCTAACTTCCCACTCCTCCAAAATAAACTCTACGATGGGAGTTGTTGATGTATTTATAACTTCATAATGTATTTCATATATGTATATTGTATTCCTATAGAGATGTTATTATTCTTCTATATGGAAGTGTCGTCATTTATATTGTAAGTGTCGTAACTTATACTTGATGGGTTATTAGACCACCTTGATGGGGTCGGCCCTGTATAAGTCATGTGGGTTAAAGGGTTATTAGACCACCCTATTGGGGGTCGGCCCTGTCAGTATTATGTTATGTGGTTAAGTTGAGGCCGACCTATTAAAGGTATTAGGCAAGTCAAGTCAAGTATAAATAGAGTGCGAGAGGCACTCTATTTGATCATTCAATTTCTCACTCATACACTCATTGGAGTGTGGCGCACTAGTGGAGGAGGAGAAGCTGTTGCTAGGAGACTATCTCGTATGCTTGGGTTTTGTATCATTGCTCTATCTATCTTTGAGGAAGTTATTGGGGTTTTTTACCTTTATGGTTTTCCACAAGGAAACTATGTGTGTCTATTGTCTCTTGTGATTGCTTCTTGTGATTGATATCCTGTACATGTTATTCTCTCAGTTAAGATCCTAGAGTATGTTGAATTAATGCTCAAAAATTAACATGGTATCAGAGCTAACCTGAGAAAAAGACACTGTGCAGTTACAGAATCTAGGGCTTCTTGTTTTTGGGTTTCTCTCCACAGATTTTGGAAAGGTAGTAGGGTAGATTGACTCTCCTTAGCAAGCTGCATCTTTCTATCCAATTAGAATTCAATTCTGGGCACTTTCATGTTTGGCCCTAAAACTTAGGGTTTCCATAAAAATAGGAATTTCTAAAATCTGAGACCATGTCTAGAAGTGCCTTGGAAAAATCAAAGTTTAGAGACCAAGATAGAACTTTTTGGATGGGTGAAGCTCCAGGAAAATCAAACCCTAATTCAGGGTCCTCCCTAGTGAATCCAGAAGTTTGAAAAGCAAATTTGAGGGGTGAAACTTTGCAGTTTTCAAATTCTGAGTATACCATCTTGATCAGCTCATCAAGGCGCATTTTTCTATCCTTTCAGAAGTTTGAAATTCAAAGTTTGAATTTTTAGGGTTTCTCTGACAAACGCTAATCCAGCACCAGATCCAGTTTTCAACAAATCAAGTGGTAAGACCTAATAACTTTTCTATTTCCATTTGAAGTACTTCTTAAGATGTCTCACCACACCAAGCTTGAGGATAAGCTTGAACGGGTTGATAACGTCCAATCCTGGAAATATAGGATTGGGTTAATCCTAGAAGAAAATGAGTTGGACACTTATATAAGTGAAAAGGTTCCAGTTCCAGAGGGAGATGAGACTAAGGCTTCACACAAGAAGAACTTGGTCAAAGCTAAGAGAATCATTGCTGATTCTATTAAGGACTATCTCATACCCCATGTTTATTCCCTAAAGACACCCAAGGAGATGTTTGATTCCTTGACCAAGCTATTTGAAGGGAAGAACATAAATCGAAAGATGACCTTGAGGAATCAATTGAAGAATATCAAGATCCAGAATGCAGAGACTATGCAGTCTTATTTCTCAAGGGTCTCCCAGATAAAAGAACAACCTGAAGCTGTGAGAGAAGATATAGAGAATGGAGAAGTGGTAATGACCACTCTTAATGGCCTTCCTAGATCATGGGATTCCTTCATCCAAGGAATTTGTGCTAGGAAGAAACTTATCTCATTCAGTAGGCTGTGGGAAGAATGCTCACAGGAAGAAGCTCGAATTATAGCTCGATAAGAAAAGATGGGGAATGAAGTTCAAGCTCTCATAGCCCACACCAAGAAGAGGACACTTTTCCTCAGATTGTCCTAAGAACAAAAGGAACAACAACAACAACTACTACAAGCAATCTGACAGGTATGACTTACAGGTATGTTTTGAAATCTATTCATGATTAAGTTTATAATATGATTGTCTTCATGTTATTGAGTTTAGTAGCAATCATGTTTAATTTTAGACTTGTCTTATCACCCTGGTAAAAGTCTGAATGCATGATAGAAGACATTCATTGATTAGGGTTATGACACTTATGATTATATTATGATTGTACTAATGCACTGTGGTGTTGTATGAGGAGAATGTTATTCGCTAACATGAAGGTACAAATCAAATTCCAAGATCAAGACCATGGTGACATGAAGACAGAGACTCATCCATAGTCATGGATCACATAGAAGCTCTACTTACAAGGTATGTATACTTTTTGTTCTACAATGGTTAACTTATGAGTTATACAAGTCATTTAAGAGAACAAGAAGACATCATGTGGGTATGTTAGACATAACCAGCTAACATATTAATCCAGGTATGTTTTTCCTATATCAAGTTAGAATCCTACCTTGTGATATGATCTCTTATATAAGTATACTTGGTATGATTGATAATGATTATTCATGAAGTTATAGGTTTGAGTAATCATGGGTTTAGGCATATTATCCTTCTTACTTTGATTGATGATATGACTAACCAGAAAAGTCCTATGGTCAAATAGGAATATGCATGAGTAAAAGAATTGTGATAAATTATCTATGCATGAAATGATCTTGACCATACATGTTTAAGATTACTTAGAATCATAATGTTTTTGATAGTATTAAGAATATACTAATGAATGTATGTATGAGACCTCGAGGATAACACAATGACGATTCTAGTAAGTATGCATAGTGATCAAGGATGGATATAAGTTCAAAGATAGGTAATCCACGAAGCAAAGATCAAGAGGGAGCACACTCCCGTAGTTCCTGCAAGGAAGCAAATATTGAGAGGGTGTCCACCCTACAACCATACAAAAATAAGTATTTGAATTGTCATTTCTTGTATATTTGATTGTTTAAATAATACTGTTCAACGATACATATACTTATGTTCCTAGACTTAGGTTGTGTATTATGCATATTAGAATAATTGCATTAATGAAAAGTATACTACTAAAATGCATATAATGGGTAAGTGGCCTATGGCATTGTACAACATTCCATTGCTACTTATCTAGAATGAAATCTCTTTGCTGACATGTTGGGAGTTGTGCACACTCTTAACAATGTTCTGGTAGAGATTGGAAGGCATCTAGAAAGTCATGGGATATGGATAAATGTTGTATTGAAGCATTGGCTAAAATAATTGCATGACTGTATGACATATTTATTTATGTGTAAGAATTTGTTCTAAAAAATATGAGAAGTTTCTAATCATGCAATTGAATTTGACTTGTAGGAAAGATCGTGTACAATCACCTACAAAAGAAGGACTACACCATTTGTTCAACAACAAAGCTATCTATTGAAGAATCTAAAGTTCCCAGGATTCGGGCTGCAGTAATGGAAGAATGCCATGATCGAGGAATACTAGTCGATCATGAAGAATGATGTTTGGGATGTGGTCCCAAGACCTGAAGGGAAGTCCGTTGTGACTTCCAAGTGGATCTATAAGATCAAGCATGCTGCAGATGGTAGCATAGAGAAATACAAAGTGAGGTTTATAGCTCGTGGCTTCTCCCATAAAGAAGGATTGATTATGAAGATACTTTTGAACATGTAGTCAAATACACTTCCATCAGAACAGTACTTGCTCTGGCTGCACCGATAAAGTGGAAGATACACCAGATGGATGTCAAGACAGCTTTCTTGAATGGTGTAGTCGAAGAGGAAGTGTATGTGGAGCAACCACTCGGTTTTGAGACACATGACAGGGAGTCATATGTGTGCAGATTGAAGAAATCCTTGTATGGATTGAAGCAAGTTCCTAGGACTTGGTATGGTAGGATAGACAGCTTTCTATTCAGTTTGGGCTTTACCAAGAGTAAAGCAGATTCCAACCTTTACTACAAGGTTGAGGATGGAAATCCAGGGATACTACTTTTGTATGTGGATGACCTGTTTGTTATAGGTGAGGATATATTGATTGCCGATACGAAGAGGAAGCTTGCTGCCGAGTTCAAGTTGAAGGACTTGGGTATGATGCTTTAATTTCTAGGTATGGAGGTGTGGCAGAGTGGAGAAGGAATCTTCCTTGGACAAGGGAAGTATGCAATAGAGATCCTGAAGCGGTTCGGGATGATGGACTGCAAGGCCATGGCCACACCTATGGCATCGAACCTGAAGCTTTTGTGTGATGCTTCATTTGATTCGGTTGATGTCACGGTGTATCGTCAGATGATTGGGTCCTTGATGTACCTGACGAGCACGAGACCAGATATTTGCTTTGCCGTGAACACATTGAGTCAGTTCCTGATGGATCCCAGAGGTGTTCACCTGGTTGCTGTAAAGCATATTCTGAGGTACCTGAAGGGTACAATTGACTATGGGCTCAAGTATGATGCGAATCAAAAGTTTAACCTGCAGGGTTATGTTGATTCGGATTGGGCAGGCAGTGCTGTAGAAAGGAAGAGCACTTCTAGGTGCTGCTTCAGTATGGGATCAGGTGTGATCTCTTGGTTTAGCAGGAAGCAGTCCTGCGTAGCACTGAGTACAGCCGAGGAAGAGTATGTTGCAGCTTGTTCGGCTAATTGTGAGGTAGTATGACTTAGGAAGATCCTGTTTGAGTTATTTGATCTCCCGTTGGAGGCTACTGGTATCTTTTGTGACAACCAGAGTTGTGTGAAGCTGTCTGAGAACCCGGTGTTCCACGACAGGTCGAAGTACATTGAGATCAAATATCACTATATCAGGGATATGGTGCAGAGAGGAGCAGTGAAGCTCCTGTATGTTACGACGGATGAGCAGGTTGCAAATGTATTGACGAAACCACTAGCTAGAGTGAAGTTCGAGTACTTCAGAGAGAGGCTTGGTGTTCTTCAGATTGACGACACTTCGAGGAAGAAGTGATGGACACATTTGTTGGAGCCATTCCAAGCATGGTGAGAGGAGGACCCTTCCCATGGCTGTGGATGTAAGCGCTGGATGATGAGCATCAGGACGATGCTCCAGTTACTGCTCTGTATATTCATCATGTTGGATGCTTGTTATGATCAGTTGGATCATGTATATGTATATGCATCATGTTAGATGCTTGTTATGATCAGTTGGATCATGTATATGTATATGCATCATGTTGGATGCAGGATATGATCAGTTGGATCATGTATTTGCATATGTATTAGGTGGATACATTGTATGATCAGGTAGATCATGTATGATGATATGCATCAGGTAGATACTTGGTATGCATCAGAAGGATGCATTGTATGATCAGGATGATCATGGATGATGAGCTTCAGGATGTTGCTCCAGATGATATGTATCAGGATGATGCTGTGATGATGATCAGGATGATCATGTGATGATGTACATTAGGATGATGTATGGTGAGTATCAGGTTGATACTCTGTGGTCGTGGACAGGTTGTGCAGATGAGCATATAAGTAGACCTGGGAGATCCGATAGGTTGGGCTGTGTGCCCGTAATAAGTCCTGGGATTCTCTTTCGAGGCATTGCTCTGGGAGGACATATAAGTAGACCTGGGAGATCCAATAGGTTGGGCTGTGTTCCTGTAATAAGTTCTGGGATGCTCTTTCGAGGCATTGTCCTATGGCATATAAGTAGACCCGGGAGATCTGATAGGTTGGGTTGTGTGCCCGTAATAAGTCCTGGGATTCTCTTTTGAGGCATTGCCATGACCACATGTAAGTAGACCCGGGAGATCCAATGGGTTGGCATGTGTGCCCATAATCAGTACTGGGATTCTCTTTCGAGGCATTGTGGTGACCACATGTAAGAAGACCTGGGAGCTCCGATAGGTTGGGCTGTGTTCCCGTAATAAGTCCTGGGATGCTCTTTCGAGGCATTGTGGTGGGAGTCACATATAAGTAGACCTGGGATGCTCTTTCGAGGCATTGTGCCGGTCGTGCTTCAACACATAAATGGTCCTAGGATACTCTTTCGAGGCAATGTGACGCATGTAATAAGTCTTGAGGATTCCATAGTATGGCCAGTGATGATGAAGACCTGCAGGTGGTGGGCCTACATCCAGCATGAAAAAGGGCTGGCTTTGTAGAACTTCCTATGACGAGTAGATCGAAGATTGATTGAGATAACATCAGCCGTGACGATGACAATGATCCAATGACGTTGATCTTGAGAAGAAGACTTGTGCTAGCAGATATGTGTCGAGAAATACCTTCCTAGTTAAGAGGGAGTGTTGATGTATTTGTAACTTTGGAATGTATTTCATATATGTATATTGTATTCCTATAGAGATGTTATTATTACTCTATACGGAAGTGTCGTCATTTATATTGTAAGTCTCGTAACTTATACTTGATGGGTTATTAGACCACCTTGATGGGGTCGGCCCTGTATAAGTCATGTGGGTTAAAGGGTTATTAGACCACCCTATTGGGGGTTGGCCCTATCAGCATTATGTTATGTGGTTAAGTTGAGGCCGACCTATTAAAGGTTATTAGGCAGGTCAAGTCAAGTATAAATAGAGTGCGGGAGGCACTCTATTTGATCATTCACTTTCTCACTCATACACTCATTGGAGAGTGGCGCACTAGTGTACGAGGAGAAGCTGTTGCTAGGAGACTATCTCTTATGCTTTGGTTTTGTATCATTGCTCTATCTATATTTGAGGAAGTTATTGGGGTTTTTCACCTTTATGGTTTTCCCCAAGGAAACTCTGTGTGTCTATTGTCTCTTGTGATTGATATGTTGTACATGTTATCTCTCAGTTAAGATCCTAGAGTATGTTGAATTAATGCTCAAAAATTAACAGGAGTAACCCCACTAGAGACCAACATCATACGCCCAGCCTACATGGACCAAGGAGGAATGAGCCATCACATGGTTGCATTCAATTCACCACCAAACCCCACTCCACTAGCACCCTCACTTTTGAAACATTAGGTTATGAGTTAAGATTTTAGCGTAGTATTGTAATGTATAGGCTTAGGAAGGATGTGGTATTAGGTTATATCTCTTAGCATAGGTAGGATATCGTAAAGGGGTATCTCTTAGGTAGAAACCCTTAGCTAGGAAGGGTGTAGTGCTTCCTTAGGACTGTATAGGAAGAGAGTATCCTTTTTTGGAGTTTAGTGTTCAGTTCTTATAGCACGCCACTAGTCCTTAGGATTTCCGTGGCTAAATAGGTAGTTTATACTTCAACACGGTAGCTCAGGCCAACTTTAGAAAACCTGCAAGGAAGTAAATAGAATGTCTTAGCTTTCGAAGCTAAGTAAGTTCGGCACCTGCAGACCTTCCACATCTCGCCTTAACCAATACAAATTATAAATAAAGAAAATGATAGTAATGCATTGAAATAAAGCTTAGCCATACAAAACCTCAACAACAAAATCAAACAGAATGAATATAAGTAAACGATCAGACAATTAAACCAATAAACATATTTAAAAGAAATCATCTTTATATTTTCCCAATGTTGAAGCAAAGCACATATAAATTTATTTTTTATAGTATATTTTTAGGGACATTACAAGTGGTATCAGAGCCCAGTTACAACACTACGGCCTATGGACTCACAAATGTGCAAGTACATTGCGTACTCTGTATAGTATTTCCACAGTATTTCAAACGTAAAGATGTTTTCTAGTAGATATTTACCCTATCAGTAGTTGTTTATATTATTAACATGTGCGACGTAGCAAGTATCAGTTAAACTAGTGTATCATTAAAATATGTTTGATATGCTATAGTCAAGGAGTATTTAGAAAACAAGATTGATATGTCCTATGACGGAATTCAGTTCCAAGTAAAATGATAGGATTTAAAAGAATTTAGTAGAATAAACTTAAGAATAAAGATTGATATGTTTACCTTCTATATGACCAAAGAGTCATGGGACACATATGCATAAAAGTGATAGTTATTTTTCTACATAGAATTTTAGAGACAAACTTCATGAAACCCTAAACGAGAGTATCACAAAACCATGTAAAAAAAGATAGAGTGAATCTACAAAACTAGTATGCTGTGAAAAGATATACTTAGAAGACATGACATCAATTGATTATGAGGAGTATTTTAAAATTCATGAATATTAATGGAATGAAAAGGTTTCCAAAATTTAGCATGACTAGTTAATTTCATTATAGGTGCATTAGTCGTTAGTATTTAAAACAATGTTTGAGATAATTAAACACTGCATGTGTGGTTGCATTTGATGCATCGTAAATCATAAATACTAAAGAAGTATGGAATTAAATTTCAAGATTCAAATATATGATATGTATGCTTTAAAAAATGTTCACTTAGGCAAATAAATGTTTAAACTGTTTGAGCTTTTAGTGTTGGAAGTGTAAAGAAAATTGGTATATTAGAGTATAAAGTTATCAAAGCTACTTACAAGCCTAGTCGTACCTAGGTTTGTTGGAAAAGAAGTGATTGTTTGGGTACAACAAAATATTTATATACTTAATATACTTTATGTTTTTCTTTAAAATATATTTTTGATGTAAATAAACTTTTGGCAAGAGATTGTAAATGAAGCATGTGGGTGCAACAGAATTCACCAAGCCTTGTCAATGAAAAGTAGTACATAAGATACTAGAGGTAACATGTTTGATTTAAGATAATGTTTAGTATATTGTATGCATAGAGTGCTAATCAAATCTCGAAGGGCTTAGTATTGTGGTTGATGTTGAGTCGAACAACTCTGGAGCATCAAGATTACTAGATTTATTATGTGTTTTGGATTGATGTTGAGCTAATAGGCTCTGGAACATAAAAGTATGACTAAAAATGTGAAGATTATGCTATCTCCATTTACTTGAGTTTTTTCTTATATGTCATGGTGACTGACAATACTTTGAGGTTATTGCAGGTAAGGGGTTAAGGTAGCTTCACTAAGGCCTTGAATTAAGAAAGACCTTAATTTATGAAACATGCAATAAAGAGCAATGAACTTAAATCAACAATGAGTTATAAAAAAATTTGAGCTAATCATGGGGGACGCCTTGGATTATAAATCTCTTGGAAATTTTAAGGAATTTCCCTACACTAAACCAAAATCTTTACCGATGTACATGGATGACTTTTCCTATGTGCTGGGCATAAGCCCTGATGTACATGGATGACTTTTCCTATGTGCTGGGTATAAGCCCTGATGTACATGGATGAATTTTCCTATGTGTTGGGCATAATCCTTGATGTACATGGATGACTTTTCCTGTGTGCTGGGCATAAGCCGTAATATACATGGACGAATTTTCCTCTGTGTTGGGCATAAGCCCTAATGTACATGGATGACTTTTCCTGTGTGTTGGGCATAAGCCTTGATGTACATGGACGACTTTTCCTGTGTGTTGGCATAAGCCCTGATGTACATGGACAACTTTTCCTGTGTGCTAGGCATAAGCCCTGATGTACATGGATGAATTTTCCTATGTGTTGGGAATAAGCCCCGATGTACATGGATTACTTTTCCTATGTGCTGGGAATAAGACCTGATGTACATGGAGGACTTTTCCCATGTTCTGGGCATAAGCCCTGATGTACATGGAGGACTTTTCCTATGTTCTGGGCATAAGCCCTGATGCACATGGACGACTTTTCCTATGTTCTGGGCATAAGCCCTGATGTACATGGACGACTTTTCCTATGTGCTAAGCATAAGCCCTGATGTACATGGACGGATTTTCCTATGTGATGGGCATAAGCCCTGATGTACATGGATGAATCTTGTTATGTGCTGGGAATAAGCCCTGATGTACATGGGTGACTTTTGTTATGTGTTGGGCATAAGCCCTGATGTACATGGATGAATTCTGTTATGTGCTGGGCATAAGCCATGATGTACATGGATGACTATTATTATGTGTTGGGTATAAGCCCTGGAGCACATGGGTTACGGTAGTATGTACAGAGCATGCACTCTGGAGTACATAGATAACTCCACAAGATAATTAATAAGTGTTGGGCATAAGCCGTGGAGCACACCAACCATAGATGTTGAGCATAAGCTCTAGAGAATCAGATCCTTGATCATTGTATCCCTAGGTGTATCTTGTATGAATCTTATTACTAGTGTTGAGCACAATCTATGGAATTGCACTAGTGTAACTCCCACTTAAAAGTGTTGAGAATAAGCTACTAAATAGCACTGGAGTTACCTCACTTAAAAGTGTCGAGCCTGGAAAAATATGAATAGCACAAAAACTCATCACGTTACTAATGTTGAGCCAAAAACTCTAGAGGATTAGTAATCATATTTTTCCATTAATTAAATGAATTATCTTTTCTTTATTTCTAGGACTAACAAGTACTGCCACTCAGAGAGGGACCGAGTGTGCAAGGGATTAAACTAACCAATTAGTTGACAAACTAAATAAACTAGAGTTACTTTACTGAAAGTGTTGAGCATAAACTCTGAATAGCACTAGACTGTTGAGCATAAAGCTTTGGAAGCACTAGAACTCATTATATTATTGATTTTGAGATGGAGGCTCTGGACCATCAGTAATCAGTTCACTATTGATTATTAGGTACCTCTGGAGCACCTGGAATAATAAGTCTTATTCAGTGTTGAGATGACACACCAAGAAATGTTCCCTACTATGCATATGTTATGCACGAGGTATGCGCATATACTTATGTTATGTACTTGTTATAATTAAAGTTATGTATATATTTTTTGAATTACGTATGTGTTACGTTATGTTCATGCACAGGTCACGTTATGAGCATTGATATTATTGCTTTCGAGGAAAACCAAGTAGAAGATGACTAAAAGTACTTGGAAAAGAAAGGCCATTATTTTTTTTTGAAAATATTATCTTAGATCATGATCATGTATGAATGACAAATTTGCAGGTACGGGGAATTTCAAAGTAAAGCTTTATAATAAGATCAAACTCTACAAAGAGTCGCCATGAAAAGTCCGCAACATGATGTTGCAAGGGAAAATTATTACTTATGTTCTAATAGATTTTGGAAAAATCATATGTATGCATGTATTTTAGGATAAAATGATAGAAACAACTTGTGTTGTTTGTGAAAAGTATAGGTACGAAAAGCAAGAAATGTTAAGGATATTTAAAAAGATGTCAAAGCAAGCAAGATAGCTGAAAAATTATGTTTACAAAGACAACTAAAAGCGGAAGCTAAAGTTGGAAGTATACGAACACCGAGGACGGTGTTATTCTTGAGGGGGGGAGGATGTAATATCCCTCTTTCTCCCTTAGGGATTCTGCAACAGAAAGTACAACTATGTACCCGCCAATGCCAAGGAGCTCATGGCAAGAGCTACGCAGGTAAAAACTTTGTAAGTATGATTATGTGTTCCTAAGTGTTAAGTGAATTTGTAGACTTAGGAGATTGAAGGCTTGACACAACAAAATAGATGGGGAATGGAATCCACTAGGGGGAGAGGGTCAATGGATTGGTAGCCATAAGTTTTGATGACAATGGTCATCCTAGTTTCGTGAGCACTTAAAGTGAACTGTGATGTTCACTAAGAAAACGCTTAAAGTTTAAAAGTATGTTAATAATTAGTCCTAGATAAGGACACCGAAGAAACTTCTAATCGCCGGAAGGCAGTCATAATCTACCTTAACCTAACTATTAGCATGGATCTAACCCATACTAAGAACCATAAGTAAAAATAAGGAGTTAACCTAAACGACATTAGTAACTTGGCCTCGACAAAAGATTTTGTTAAAGCTCCTAAAGTAGAAAATGATTAATATTTTCCTAAATTATAAATTAGGAATAGAGATAAAATGATTTATTATTACTAAGAAAACATATTGTTATTTGTAAATAAATATTTAAATGTTATTACAAATAAGATAAATAAAGTAAGTAAGATTGAAGAAGCACTGATTGTCCTTGATTAAAAGTAAAAGTTTATCTACAGAAGAAGAAAAGATTAACTAGAAGTTAATGCATGGGTATGCATGGATAACTAGTAAACTAATGCATGAGTATGCATGGATAACTCTCAGCTATTAATATTCAATTAACTAATTAATTAAAGATTGACTATGTAAGTCAATCAGTTAGCTAAATTACGTTAAAGCTAGCTAAGTTAAATATCAATTAACTAATTAATTACAAATTGACTATGTAAGTTAATCAGTTAGTTAAACTAAGTTAAAGTTAGCTAAGTTAAATATCAGTTAACTAATTAATTACAAATTGACTATGTAAGTCAATTAGTTAAAGTTAGCTAAGTAAATATAAATTAACTAATTAAATAAAGATTGATTATAAAAGTCAATCGGTTAAGATTAGCTAACTAAGTTAAAGTTGGCTAAAGTTAAAAGATTTACAAGTTAAGTAACTAATTAAAGTTTTACTAAGTAAATCAATTAAAAATGAACTAAATTAATAAGTTAAGTTAAAAAAAAAAACTTATCTTGGAAATCCAAAAGAACAATTTCGGGCTATAAAAAGGACACTATTGTGTTCGAAAAGGGGGATCATCTTCAGCGGAAACAAAGAACTCATGGGAAGATGGAGAGAGTGAATTAGAGAAAGAAAGCAGAGTATTACTCTTACGTCCTAGTGGATTTTGTGCCCAGATCGGGGGTGGTCTCTCGGCGGGAAAACCTACGCCGGACAGAGGTCAGTTGGATGGGAGGAACGTTGCAGTCAAGCTTTCAGTCGGATAGCACTAGAATACTGATAAGTATATTTATGTTTTTTGTTTAATGAATTATAAACTGTGGATCCGAATTATTCCTTTCTGTTATTTCTGTAATAATTATCGATGTATTTAGGAATAGTGTTTTATAGATCTTAACATATTTCCTTTGTCAGAACTGGTACTAAATGTAGATGAATTAAATCTCAGGACCATATTCTGATTACCTGAATTGTTTTCTTCCGTTCATGCAAATTCTGGAAATAATATAAATATGTTGTTGCAGCTGATTCCCATTCTTTTTATTATTATTAGGGATAATATTTCTCAATTTATTTATCATGCATTTTAAAGTTTTTGTTGATAGATCATTGACATAAGTAATTAGCCATGATCATGAGACTAACCGTAATGTTTGCAAAACAGTTATATTACATAGGAGAAAACTCCCATTTTAACACCCACGCAGAAAGAGAATCCCATAAATAAGATTTCGGGACAGAGCCCTATATTCTGGGTGGTTTATTAGAAATATTATTAAATAAACAAAAAGCTTATATATTATACACAGATTGCATATAAAACGAATTTTTCAGATTTAAATATATAGTAAAAAATTTAGCTACCTTCAAACCAGAAATCGAAATTCATAATGGAATATGCTCTAGCAGAGCTGGCTATTGCTAGAGCTCAGGCAACACGATTTAAAAACCTTAAACAAATTTACAGATCTAAAAAACCCTACAAAAGATGAACCAGAACTTTAAAACTAATTAAAAGATTTACGAACGAATAGAGCAGTAAATAAGGGCCTAGATTTACCAGGATTAATACATTTCACAATACGTAGCTACCAACACATTAAAATGACCAAAATCACAGGTTAAACAAACATGAGTCCATATTTTCCATTCACCCAAAACATTAAGAGTTCCCACATTTAAATATTACACAGACCCGAAGGTCCCATTCTACATTACATTACATTACAGAGAAATCACCTTAGAGGATAAAACCACGAATTCCCAAAACAGAGCAACATACTGCGAATCCTCTTAAACAAAGGTCCTCTCAGAAAATGAGAGTTCCATGCTTAAACGTGAAAACTCCCAAACCCTTGTCCCTCTAGGGGCGTAGCACAATCATCCTCTAAAACCATAACACGATAGAGATATCACAGTCACCCTTTGAAAAACTAGGAAAAGAATACACAACCATCCATAGAACGCAATAGGAGTACACAGTCAACCAAGAACTCGATAGGAAACACTCTCACCATGGCAGAGAAGAGAAAGGATGAAGGGGCATGAAATTACCACTTAGAGAAAACTCCCAACCTGTATCAATTCCTAAACGCTCAAAGCTTTGTACCTACAACCAATAGCCAAAACAAAGACAATAGAATCATTTAAAACACATTTTAAATCTAAAAACAAAAGCATTAGGGGCTTTGAAACCTTACCTGAGCATTCTTACTTATCCAGCCATGGCACCTCAAAATAGGAAGCACAACCATCCTACAAACCCAGCCTTAAGACTCAGCAAAGCGCCATGCAATAACGCTAAGCTATAACTCCACATTTCACTCGCTTCACACACAAATGAAGCCCTACCCAAAACCAAGTTGCAACAGGATAAACTGAAACCCAAACTCGACACAGTCAGACGCAGAGGAGAAGCGCTAGCTTCCCACTCCTCCAAACTAAACTCTACAATGGGAGTAACCCCACTAGAGACAAACATCATACGCCCAGTTTACGTGGATAAGGGAGGAATGAGCCATCATGTGGTTGCATTCAATGCACCACCAAACTCCAATCCACTAGCTCCCTCACTTTTGAAACATTAGGTTAGGAGTTAAGATTTTAGCGTAGTATTGTAATGTATAGCCTTAGGAAGGATGTGGTATTAGGGTATATCTCTTAGCATAGGCAGGATCTCGTAAAGAGGTATCTCTTAGGTAGAAACCATTAGCTAGGAAGGGTGTAGTGCTTCCTTAGGATTGTATAGGAAGACAGTATCCTTTTTTCGAGTTTAGTGTTCAGTTCTTATAGCACGCCACTAGTCCTTAGGATTTATGTGGCTAAATAGGTAGTTTATACTTCAACATGTTAGCTTCAGGCCAACTTTAGAAAACCTGCAAGGAAGTAAATAAAATGTCTTAGCTTTCGAAGCTAAGTAAGTTCGGCACCTACAGACCTTCCACATTTCGCCTTAACCAGTACAAATTGTAAATAAAGAAAACGCTAGTAATGCATTGAAGTAAAACTTAGCCATACAAAACCTCAACTACAAAATCAAACATAACGAATATAAGTAAATGATAGACAATTAAACCAATAAACAGTTTAAAAATAAATCGTTTTTATATTTTCCCAATGCTAAAGTTAATTTAATAGAACTATTTGATCGAAGCAAAACACATATAAATCTTTTTATAGTATATTTTTAGGGACATTACATAAGTCACTGTCTCATAAAAGATTGGGTACAAAGATGAGCTAATTTTATTTTGCATCTCCAGGCTGACATGATTGTAGCTCATCAGAACTATATGTGGTTCAAATTCAAATTGAAACACATTGGTGAGAAATATTCGCCCTTAGAACCACCTATCAAAATGACACAAAAGTTTCTCCAACATGATAAAGATGGAGGGATTATTAGACACTATAACAAAGAAGTTGTGCTCAATTACAAAGTGGAATCATGTTTTGAAGGAGAATTTTGTTGCTCTTCCAATGAAGTCATGATGGGGTTTGATGTAGAAAGATGTTTTTCACATTGTTTATTTCCTGATACTGAAATCTCTATCCCATCTACCTCTGACAATGATGATGCCAACGATGATGGATTTGATGGATTTGGTTGTGTTTGTGGCAGCCCAGATCTTGGGGATGGAAAAGAAAGATGTATCTTCCTAGTAGGATATGATCCCTATGACTGATGTAAAAGCGTCGTGGGCCGCTAATAATAGTTCCACCTTGTAAATTTTAATTCTCTTGTCAGTATGGGTTCGCAAGTACTTAGATTATTTCACATGGATCGGATGACTTATCCGACAAAGGGTACGATTTTATCTACCACCATAAAAGCAAATCTTAGCTTTTAATTGCATTTGTCAGTTTGGTGTCACCGATTTACCAGATGAATTTGTATAAATATATCCTCCCCCACCCACTTGGGCATTCAGAGTTGGGGAGTTGAGAGTTCTATAAGTATTCGAGTTGAGGTCTGTGTATCCTCTATGCCCGCTCTTCTTGTGACCTGGCATACGAAAACATATATCTCAAGTGTAAGAAGAATCCAATGGTGTATGCTCTCCCTCTGCGCTTAGTGTGACTAGTTGGGATCAAAAGCTTGCTGATATTCTAGTGTGTCGTCTGCAATGATCTTCACTATCCGAAGACAATCAGACAAAGGTGTGTTATTATCTAAGTTTTAGAGTTTTGTAGTGATTGAGTCTGGTTCGGTGACTGGGAGTTCTAAAGCCGAGCCAGTCCTTGGAGTTTGTGATTGAGTGTGGTTCTATGACTGGGAGTTCTAAAGCCAAGCCGGTCCTTGGAGGTTTCTAGGTTTTTCAAAGGCTTTGGACTAATTTATTTAAATATCTAAGCAAATCCTCCTGCAAACCCAATTAATTATGCATAGAATTCCCACTTGAAATATTGTCCTTTATGGTCATTCTCTGCTTTATGAAACCGATGGGATCCTTAACCTGTTCAAAAGTATCCTTTCACTACCTTTCTCTTTGCCCTTAGGTCGTTAGAGCCAAATTTAGACCGAAACAATACGTTTTTGACTCACCGGCTTCTAATGCCTAAATTAATGTAAATTAATTCAAACCCAATCAATTATTCTTTTCATTTCATTATTTGCCCAAAGCACATATCAAATGCTCATAACAAATTTGTTTGTTGTGTTATTTTCATGTAGATGGTGAAGAATGCGATATTTTTGTATTTAGCTGATAAATTAAATTAAAAATAAAAGAAAGTTTATAAAAAGGAAAAGATAGATGTGTACACTATAATATAAGCCATTATTGCCAACTTTCATGGGCTTGCATGACGTTGCAGTGTTGTTGACTATTGTGTCGTTTGCTACAGAATCACGTCCCGAGGGTAGTTCATATTCATCATTAAATATTAAGTATAATCAAGATGATTCATGTGCACCCACCGTTCTTACATATTTCACCTAATCTTGTCAATGGATTCCTTTCCCAATGTCGCTCTGCCTTGAGTGCTTGTGCTCTTAAACAAATCACTTTTCTTCAATGCCACCTCAATGTCTGTGATGTAAAACAACGATTGGCCTCGGTTTCCACTGCATAATTTTAAGGTTTTTCAATGGAAATTTGATTCCTTGAGCATGTTATGGAACATGACCTCAGTGCCCAAAATCTCTCATCTGCACTTCATTTAGTTCTATAGTAAAAGTCTATGGCCTCATTCCTTCACTGGCATACAATTATAATTTTATAAATAGTTTTCTCAATTCTTGAGGATTTCATGATCCCTTCATTGTCATGTGACGAAGCCTATAGACCCTTGGATCCAACAACAGTTCTCATATTATAATATTTTAAGGGATATATAAGTGGTTTTAGCGGAGAGAAGGGCTAAGCTTGATGTGAGCAAGTACAATTTTGTATGCCTAGGTCGGAAATTCTTTAATAAAACTACTTAGAAGCGAATCCTTCGCCGATTCACGTCATTCTTTGCGTGCTAAAAACATGGTCATCGAAGAAGAAGGAATTAGGATTGACTAAGTTTAGAAAGGGAGAAGAATGTTGGGGCGCTATCTCACAAGGCTCTGCAACCTTATAAGTTAGAGCCCCGACATGCTCAGACTCTTTGTTGCTTAACTCTGGGGCCATAATGAATAAGCCCTAGCGAGACATCCCCTCACCAACTTATCCAATGATCACCTCTCATATATCCTTTTCACTGCCACATGTCACCTCTTATATTCTATTTCACTGCCATGTGTCATTGTAGTTGGAGGATTACAAATTTCTTCCACACGCCTCTAATATTCGAATGCATCACACATCAATTGATTATTCATTAAAGTCACAAGGGTGATTCACCAAGTGCAAAATTGTCCTTTTGTTTCCCCAGGAAGCAAGGCTGTCATTTCTTTAGAATATCAGAGAAAGCCACTCTTACAAACCCACAGGATCCATGTTGTGCTATGATGACGTAAGCACATAATTCTGTGGATTTTCAATTAAAAGTAAAATTGAAAAAAGTATAATTCAAAAATTCTTTCTTTCCTTGCATTGATTGTAAGGATATCAACTTTTTGATTGTTATTTCTCTGTTTGGAGTAAAAACCTAGAGAGATTCAAAATATTTAGCTTCTTTGTGAATGTCTTGAGGCGTGGTCTCGAGTATCGGCTGGTTGTACAGAACTTCCATACTATATGATCTGGGAGGTATGGAAAGCTCGAAACTCTCTTATCTTTGAAAATAGGACTCCTTTCTATGATGGGATTTGCTATAAAACACTTGCAGCACACAAAGAATTTACCTCTATCCATGCAGATGTTGGTGGCAGGAATAGTCTGAATAAGAAATATCGTTTGGCACCTCCGGTGCTGATCTTCCCATGTGGATTCTTCGATGGGGCTGCTATGGCTCGTTATGGGAGGGGTGGTGCGGGCACAGTAATTCACATCTCCAACAGTGTCTCCATCCATATTTGGCTAAATCTGGGGGTCGGAACCAATACAAGGAGCAAATTATGTGCCCTTTGGCTCCTTCTGTTCTATGCCCGTTTGAGAAAGATCACATCTCTTGTAGTATTGGGTGACTCTTTATCTATTATCTCTTGGGCTCGAGGCAAGTCATCACTCAATGTACTACTTCTCTCTCATTGGATGGATGCGGCTCGTAAGCTTATCCTGGATTTTGAACATATACACTTTGAACATGTATTCAGAGAGGTTAATATGGAGGCGGATATGCTTTCCAAGCGGGCTTTTACCTCACAGGCTGGGGTCATTATGTGGCAGGAGTGGCGGGAGGATATACTGTTTTCTCACGGCTCATATCATTTGCATTGGACTTGAGGCTTCTTGTCTTTACTTATTCACATTTTGATTATACTGTATTTTGCGGTCTTCTAAACCTTGAATAGTAGTTCTATGTGCAGATTCTTGATGGTACAGGGTCCAACTACTTGTTGGGCGTATATCCATACTTACCATTTTTGCGGGTACTTATTACAGCCTCTTATTGATGCTGTTCGGTATTTATAGTATAGTTGATACTTGTTTATGATGCACTTGGTGGCAGAACTTTGAGGATGACTGTATATGAGTCTTATTATTTATTTTGGTTTGTATATTTATGCTCGGATGACTGTTGAGTACGTTTCTACTTTAGGTTATATTTTTTGGTCTGGGCTATGGATGATCTAGGGGCATATGGCTCTATTTATTTTGGACTATACGGTTATGGTTGATGACACTTTTCTGTCACTTGATGACATATGGCTCTATCTGACAGGGATTATGTAATTTGTATGATCTGACAGCTGGCTTTATTTACTATTTCGCATATTAATAGTAAGTTGAATTTTTCTGTGGAAAAAAAATCTGACATGTCTGCAAGGAATAGTTAGCTTTAAGCTGCGTTGTCATTCACAGAAGAGGCAAAGTTAGATGGGAATTTCATGTGTATTCACAAAATATATCGTCTACATATTACCAATAAATGCAAGTGAAACTTTAAGATGTCATTTCTAGCCTTAGATTCCAGAAACTTTAAGTTGTCAAGTTTTGTTACAATCCAATATTTTGACCATTAATATTTGCAATTTACTATGCATTACAGGATTTAGGCGGATTTAATTTGAAAGACAGATTATGCATGAACATTCAGGGAACCTCCTCTATCAAATGACCATGAAAAATATTAGTGACTCCGAAGCATGAGAGGATTCATAGAAAATTGTTGTTCTTAATCATCATGACTCTCGAGGCAGAGATTTGCAACGCAAATGTTTCAACATATGTGCTACAGGGCTAAGTATACATCTCAAGGCATCATGTTTGACGTCAATTTGAATAGAGTTTTGTATAATCTTGCAGAAACTGGGTTTAATACTTTTGAATATATGGCCTCCTGCAATGTGGTGGAGCCGCAACAGTCTACCAATGCCACGGTTGCTCAGAACAAGCAGAGACTCGCTCTCCACACGACTATGGGAATTCCCTAAAGTATATAAATTGATGCCTTGATTCTAAGCATGCCGATGTAATAATATCTCATTTTCTCAAATTTAATATACTTCAAAGATTTAACAATTGAGAATGGTTTGCTCATACATGAAAATGGCAGAAGAGTAGTTTCTATACATAAGATCAAATCTTTCCCCAGAGACCAACAATGAGAAAGTAATTAAAATTACCATGACTGAATTGACTGAAGAGGTGATCGGGCATACTACACACTTTCTGCCATTGCTTGCCAGATTCATCGAGCTCCCATATACTAATCTTCTTCAAAACTTCAACGCTTCATGAAATGCCAAAAGGATTTTCATCTGCAATAACGTGATGAAAATTGACTCCCATGCAAACCCCTCCCTCCTAAAAGACGGTGACCTGCAATCACCACAATATCATAATTTACCAAAAAAGGAATTGAGTTTTAATATAGAGCATTCCTCGACAGTTTCGATTATCCAGTTAGTATCATCTTATCCAATCATTTTTTTAAATAATAATATCAAAATTTATAAAGAAACATTTATAATAGAAAATAATATAAAAATAATTAGTAGTTAATGCATAAATAACAAGTATGTTTTCTTCATTAATAATTTTAAATGCCAAATCAACTACTCGTACATGTTATGTTTTCTTTTTTCATAATAACATCAACTCTAACATTCAGAGACAAATGCTCTGAAAGAAGTTATCTATCCTATGTAAAAAACAAATTCCACGAAGTGAATACACTTAGAAATAGTTATTTTTGTCGATAGTGCTACAAGCTTGGGTTATATATGATCTTTAATGCAGTAAAATTAAATAAGAGCCATAAACCGCATTTATCATGAACAATATGTATGTTGTTTATCCTCCAATGTTTTTATTTCATTTCTTGAAAGTGGTTACCTTTGTTAGAGTGTTTTATGCATGCTTCCGATTGATTGGGTATCTTATTTTCATAGAATTGAGCATAAAAGATAGTATATGTCACGTCCCCGATCTCCCTAGTGCCATTTTGAGTGATGGGGGAACAACCTTGGAGAACCTGCTACTTTTTTTTCCTTCCAAAACAAATCCGCAACTCTAATCTTTTGCACAACTGCAATTGTCTTTGATTCGCAATCCACACTCCACGATCCACAAGTCGGAAGGGCAGACGCTCAAATCACAATGTCGAATATTTACACCTCCAACTTCCGCACTGCGTATCTGGGATGCGGAAGTCGGAAAGTCGGAGCACCAAACACACCATCCTCAAATATTTCCACTTCTGACTTCCGCACTCCGTAGTCCGCGACGTGGGAGAAAAGTCGGAACACCAATTCATCAATTGCAAAGATTTCCACTTTCGACTTCCACACTCTGCAGTCCGCGATGCGGGAGTAAGAAAGTCAGAACACCAAATATTTAACTGCAAATATTTCCACTTCCAACTTTTGCACTCGGCAGTCCGCGATGCGGGAGTCGGAAGGCCAGAACACCAAATCTCTAACTACGAATATTTTCACTTCCGACTTCCGCACTTCGCTGTCCGTGATGCGGGAGTCAGAAAGTCGGAACACCAAATTTTCAACTGCGAATATTTCCACTTCCGACTTCTACACTCCGCAATCTGCGATGCGAGAGTCGGAAAATCGGAAAACCAAATCTCCAACTGTGAATATTTCCACTTCCAACTTCTGCACTCCGCAGTTCGCACTGCGAGTTTAGAAGGTCAAAAGTCAACCAATTACCCTTGTCACAACCAACTTCTCAAGCCCATATCTTCTTCATCCTAATTCCATTTCGGGAAAATCCGGTACCATTGGAAAGATATCGGCGAGCTCTATGCAACTGCATGATCCTTTGTCGTAGTTGATGACTTTGATTCCGTTCTTCATCCAACCTAAAAGGTGGCCCTAAACTTCCTCAAAACCTCTTCACTACTCTGTAAGGGGCTTTGATACTCCTCAATCATAGCCCTGCCCTACATTTGATCCACAAGGGGAAGCATGAACACCATAGGGGGTGTCTATTTCCTCCCCAAATCCCTAATTGAACCTTATGCACACTCATGGCTTCAACCAAACTCATCCCTATTCATCAATGAACAAATTTACATATAAGTAAAACACATGGAGGCAAAACACAGTTGTATTAACATTATTAACACACACTCAGATGCATTTAGCAACATATTATCATATGCATAATAATAACATAAGTACAAGTATTATGTTCCCTTAATCAACTGGATTATTCTATGCATTCATACATAAAAAAACAATCAACCACATGAATATAAATTGGCATAAACAGAGGCAACATGAAACACTTATCTTTAATTGAAACCACCAGGCAAGTGGCTATGGACTGTGACGTTCCAACCCAACCATAGATCTCTTCCCAGCCTGTAGTATTTCATCACTCAGAGACCACCCTCGTGTTGGGGTTATGTATCCACTAAGGAGGAACTACCTAGGGTTACTCGTAGCCTTGGTTTCACACCAATAGTCATGCTAATCCAACACATAGTTGGGTTTATCAAGAATACCAAGAGACAAGGGAGGAGGAAGCTAAGCCAGTTATCTCAACCACAGAGCTACAAATATCTCCAACTCACTCAAACAGTCTTCACTGGGTTTATCAAGCGGTTCCAACCTATGCTCTCTCTTCCGCATTGTCATCCATGCTCGGATCTCCTCAGGGTTATGGCCGAAAGGCTCTATCTCACGTCTGCAATTTCAGGCTATCAGATCTGGGTTTCTCTAAGGGTTCCTGGGATTCCAACACTCTCCAAACCGCAATAGGGTTCGGGTATATGGATCCCCCAAAATATTTCTCCTCCCACCCATATTTCTAAGCGGTCTTGGCTCTGCAAATCGTGGCTTTTCCCAAATCCCAATTTTTCTTCTTCTCTTCACCGCTCGGCTCCCTGTTCTGCGTCCCCAACTCCGGTTTCTAGTCCCTCATGGAATGGGGATCTGAGAATACGAATTCCTAGGGGTAAAGTGACTTGTGGTTCAAGGAAAACAGAGCCCCATACCCCGCCATCTGAATTTTTGGGGTTTCCCACACTCCATCGACCTCATGAACAGTTTCTTCACCCACTTTCTATAGCATAAATAAATGGCAGCTAGGACAGGTCAAAAAGGGTTCTAAAGGTGACATTTGGAAGCCTATGGTTCAATACCACAACCCCCTTACCTCTCCCTAGTGGATACATAGTTCCCCCTCATTTAGTTGCATCCATAGCCAACCCCTTAGTATTTTTATTACATGATATTTACATCATTTTACAATTTCCATGGCTTAATAGCACATGGATCACACAATGTCAAATACTTGCCTCTTAAAGCTGAGCAGTCACTAGTGGGGCCTTGGCCTTGAGCTCCATGTTAGGAATTATACATCACATACATACAATGTTTATATAAAATCCAATATATCCTAAGGGTCAAAATGAGGATATTACATTTCCCTCCCCCTTAGAATAACACTGTCCTCGATGTTCTAATACTTAGGAATACATACACAATCTACAGATGTCCAAAAATTCACAAAATGGGGCAGGTCTGTCTTGCATTTCATCTTTTAATCTGAGCTTCTTGGACCAAGTCCTTGGTTTCAACAGGATGCTTCTGTTGGCTTTGAACTTCCAGCTCCACAACAATCCCTTCCTTTTCTTTACCTTCCAGCTGATCCACAAGTTTGGAAGCTTTATGGCTACAATTCTTCTTCTTGTCCTTTGTTGGGCAGTTACAGAGGCAATGATTTCCTCCACATTCCCAACATTTCAGTGGCTTCTTTTTCTTTACCTGCTCCATTTCCCTTGAGCATTTCTTAATGGGTTGATTGGGTGACTGCCTCTTTATTGGCACGCTGTCCTTTCCACTGCTTATAGCTTCCAGAATGCCTTTTACCTCATTATGTAGACAAATAGAGTCCTGCAAAACCTTGTGGTTCATCTCATTCTGTTGCTTTGTAGCTTGAGCACTTACCCAAGATTTTCTTGGGCCTTGAAAATTGTTTGAAGAAGACTTCCAATCAATTCCAGTAGATTTTGGTCTGCTGCCATGATCAATGTGCACAACTGTCCACACTTTGCTTACTAGCAACACTTGTCTTGTGACAGTTGCAACCAATTGATTTACTTTTCACCTGTGAAATTCATCATTGCAATTCTTGTTAGGCCAAGCATAACATAAGCATTCAGATCAATCAATTACTTTCCCAATTGACATGGAAAGTTCATGATTTATCCATCACACTTCCACACATTTCATGCTTGTCTGTTGGCTAATTCTTTGTTCTTTAACTTTCTTGTACTGACCTTGGTTCGTCGTGGTTAGGGAACCAACAATACCACTTCTCCACCGGCCCTTTCGGAAACAGCCTGCGAACAGGATGAGGTCTCACCCGAGGTGAAGTTATGGGGGATTACAGAAGCATGTTTCTGTAACCAGGTGATGCACGGTTATGGGACTGGCTCGAGCGAAGTTCTCTTGACTTCACATATACTTTGTTATTACTGCACACATATGGGATTGCGCACTTCACAACTTCCACAATACAATAGGACAACACAACTCCTGGACTGCGCTTTTATTCAATTACACACATTACAGACTCCGCTAGCTTAGTATCTATCCATGAAACTATGCATCCAACATGCTCAGAATTACTTGCACATTCAGTTATACATGTTCCATACTTAACATATTATTTTCATCCACCATACATGTGAAAATACATATAAAAGTGCGAACTTACATAAACATAAGCATGAATGTAAACATAAACATACACATATACAATCACTCTCATTCATTCACATAACACACTTATTTACGTGGTTCACCCCCATGAGGGGAACTACGTGTTAAGATTCAATATGCTAAGATAGATAACATCAGTGTTCAATTAAATTTCACAACAATAGCATATACAAGATCACTGAAAGAATAACAAGCACATCATAAACACAAGAGACACAAATTTATCCTAGGAAACCCTCTAGGGGAAGAAAACCCAACAAAACTTCCTCAATATAGATGATCAAAAGTACAAAGACAAAACCCAAAACAAGTGCTCATTCTCCTTGCAGATATCTCTCTCTCTCTCTCTCCATTGCGAATTACACAAGTGAGTGTGTGTGTGAATGAAATGAATAAATGAGAGAGCCTAGCTCTCTATTTATACATTCACTTCTACTTTAATTTTACAACTTAACATGCCGGCCTCAACTAACTTTATCACTCAACTAATGTTGTCTGGGAAGACTTCTCTAGGGGACTTAAAAACCCCATTACATTTGAAACTAGGGGATCTATTGCCCCGACTTACATGCGAGGATTTACATCATGACTCTATGATGACCAAATACAATAATAACATCCCGACGGAGGAATAAAACATCTTCGAATAAATTACAATAATAAAATACAATAGAATATTCTTCGGAGTTACAATATTTCAACACTCCCCCTTAATGAGAAGGGTATTCTACTGACAACGGAAACATCAACTGTAGGAGCAAGGAGAGAGAGAATCATCAACAACATCAAGGTGATACATCTATAAATCATTGGAAGTTTTCTTCAACAACATCAACAACCGAAACAGTTATTGGAACATCTTCAATATATTCAACATCTTCAGTACTGGAGTATCATCTTCTACAACAATGAGTCTTCATCTTCTGCAGCACTTGATCACTTGATTGTTTACATCAACACTTGATCTCTTGATCAGCAACATCATCTTGATCTTTCGACCAACAACATCATCATCTTGATCTTTCTATCAACAACAACATAACCTGCAACACACATGATCCAATTACAGGATGATCAACCCCTTTCACTTTAGGACATAAGTCCAAGGATGATGCAATCCTGATCCAATTATGGGATGATCAGTCCCTCTCACTTTATGACATAAATCCAAGGATGATGCAATCCTGATCCAGTTAGGGGATGATCAGTCCCTCTCACTTTAGGACATAAGTCTAAGGATGATACAATCCCACCACATTCTCGAGGACATAAGTCACCAGATCAGTTTTGGACTAAATTCCAGGGATGATACAATCCCACCACATTCTTGAGGACAGAAGTCACCGGATCAGTTCTGGACTGAAGTCCAAGGATGATACAATCCAACCACATTCTCGAGGATAGAAGTCACTAGATCGACCGTTCTGGACTGAAGTCCAAGGATGATACAATCCCAC
This sequence comes from Larix kaempferi, assembly GCA_027924585.1. NCBI lineage: Eukaryota > Viridiplantae > Streptophyta > Pinopsida > Pinales > Pinaceae > Larix > Larix kaempferi. The sequence goes on from BSBM01000792.1 coordinate 3,398,222, forward strand.
CACATTCTCGAGGACAAAAGTCACCGGATCAGTTTTGGACTAAAGTCCAAGGATGATACAATCCAACCACATTCTCGAGGACAGAAGTCATCGGATCCATTTTGGAATGAATTCCAAGGATGATACAATCCAACCACATTCTCGAGGACAGAAGTCACCTGATCAGTTCTGGACTGAAGTCCAAGGATGATACAATCCCACTGCAACATCATAATCATCACATTCTCAGAGGCAAGATTCTATGGATCCCTTTATGCCATGTGTCCAGGGATGATACAATCCCACTACAACATCATCATCATCAGCATCAACACTGCTCCCCCTTTCGATGAATGGTCCTTTCGAACCACACCAAGCTTGTCTCAGAAGTAAATCTCAAACATTACTCGAGACAGAGGCTTAGTCAACACATCAACAACTTGCTCATCAGTGCTCACATACTGGAGATTTATAGCTCCCTTATGTACCATATCTCGTATATAAAAATACCAGAATTCATTAGAGAAATTTTGAGGTAAAAAAATTGTCTCAAAACAAAGAAAATGTACTATAAAAAATAGCCAATCACATTCTAGTAGATGACATCATCCCCCTTGGTGAGGTGGCATTGCATGAATTAAGAATGCTTATTTGTCAAATTTTGTATGGTGGATGAAAACACATAGTTAACCAAGGTAGTGGTGTAAGTACTTTTAAGTCATAAAGTAAAGTACTCATAATGAATGTATTTTCACACTTTCTCATAAAATAATATTAGTGTCATTTTCAAGTGAAGTACTCTTAATTCATAAAGAAAGTCCTTTCACATTTTTTTTATAAAATAATATATTATCATTTTTATATTTTAAATTTTAAATTATATATTCACTCCATTCTATTTAATAACATAATGTCAAACTAATAAAGAATAATAATAGATTTAATAAATAATAATAATAATGCAATGTGGATTATAATAATATTATTAATATTTTACATGTAAATAAATTCTCAATTAAATTACATTATATTAAATTCATGAGAAAAGTACTAAATATAAAAAATCAACATAAAATTAAAAAAATAGCTCTTAAAAATATTTTTATTATTTAATTTCATTTGCAAGTTTAAGACAAATAAATGCTAAAGGATAATAAATTTTTGGGAATTTACAATGAATCTTAGTCACATCAATGTAAACTTATTTTATTAATTTTATTTCTAGTGAATTTTGAAAAGCAACTCAACCATGGTTATTTATATTGTGCATAGAAAATAGTGTGGGAGGTGACTTGTCATATATACCTACCCCATAAAACCCCCAATTCATAATATTTTAATATATCTCATATTTTTGTAGTACATCTCTTAGGAGGCCATTTTTTGACCTCAAAATCTCTCTAATGCTATGTGCTTTGACTTGTCTTGGAACACTGGGTTCTCCGACATCTTTATACAACTCTGGTTGTCACATAGAATCACTGTGGTATCCTACTCCAGGTCAAATAGTCCTAACATCAAATTCTGAAGCCATATGGCCTCACAACTAGCAGAAAAAGTTGCTATATACTTTGCTTTAGTTGTGCTGAGAGCAATACTGGATTGCTTCCTGCTAAAACATGAGATCATGGCGGATCTTAGACAATAACATCCACCAGAGGTTCTCTTCCTGTCTGAGACACTTCCATCCCAATTTGCATTTGTATAACCATACAATATGTAGTCATGATCCAACATAGTATAGACCAAAGTTTATCGTACCTTTCAGGTACCTCATCACATGCTTTGTAGCTACCAGGTGAACACGTCTAGGCTCAAATAGATACTGACTCAGGGTGTTCACAACAAAGCATATATCTGGCCTGGTATTCGTCAAATACATCATCTGTCTGTAAACTGTAGAAACCACCGTCCATCATCCTGGATCTCTACTTCACATTTTCCTTGGTTAAGAAAAAATCGTAGCCACATATCTAATCACAAGAATCATACCAAGATTCTTTAACTCCGAGATCTACTCCCTCTGAAGTGGAGTCTTCTACATCTGAGTATTGTCCTCCCTCTATGACTGAACATCATGCACACTCTGCATTGAGTGATCTTCTGCATATCTATCCGTGCCATCTCACGTTAGATGGGTCTACTGATATGAGCCTCAAGATCACTTGAACTCTATGGTGAGTTCCTTCTTGCATCCATATGAGAGAAGCATGTCATCTGTATATAGAAACCATCTTCAACCTTGTAGCAAAGGTTGAAATCCACATCACCCGTGGTGATCATCAAGCTCATCAAATGACTATCGATCCTAGGTACCTGTTGAACCCGTACAAATCCTTCTTCAATCATGTGATTTTCTTTCAAATATTGGGAATCATCCATGGGTGTAATCTATCTCTGGAAGTGTGTCTAGCCATGAGCCTTGCTTTGTACTTCTATAGTATGTTTGATTTGTAAGTCTTCTTGTTGAACAATCAATACTTGTTCTTCGGAACAAGTGTTCATCATCCTTCTTTTGTAGATCATAGCACACGATCTTTCCTACAAATAAAATTCAATTACATGATTAGTAACACTTCATAATCATCAAATCATGTTGACATTTCAATGATAACCTATTATGCATATTGATATGATTCACATAGTTATGCAACTATCTTGACCAATACTTTGGCACAACACTTTTCCATAACTTGTATGCATACAGTGGCTATCTAGATGCCTTCCATCTCTACCAGAACATACTATCAAGAGCATGCACAACTCCCAGCATGATAGAAAAGAGGTTTCATTCTAGACAAGCAACAATGGAATATTTGTCCAACTTACCCATCATATGCATATTAGTAGTATATTGTTCAATGCTATATGAATGCTTACACTATGTATGATATATTTCCTGATTCTAGGAATACAAATATGCATACAACTATTATGAGCAATATCATTAACTATTCATAGATTCAAGAAGTAATTCAAATAACAACTCAAATACTTATCTTTTATGTTTGTGTGGTTGCCTCCCTTTTGATCTCTATTTTCCCTTTATGATAGCATCATGATTATATGTCTTTGAACTTCTATCCATCATGTACCACTATGCATGTTTAAGTGTGCACTAGTTTCATCATTGTGTCATCCTCAAGATATCATACATATCACACATTCATTAGTATAATCTCAATAAGATTAAAAACATTATAACCCTAAGTAATATTAAACACGTACGGTCATAATCATTAATTAAACTAAGAAACACAATATGCATAAAGCCTTGATTACCTAAAAACTATTTTCAGGAATAATCTTTATCAACCATATGAAAGTATACTTATCTAAGATCCTAACACAAAGTAGGATTCTAACTCGATATAAGAAAACATACCTGGGTTATCATGCTTGCTAGTTATGTCTAACATACCCAAACAATGTCTTCTTTGTTCTCTTCAATGATTTAGAGACCTTGTGCTAGTAACCTGCATATAATCTCATAAGTTAAGCATAGTAGAACCAAATTATACATAGCTCGTAAGTAGAGCTTCTATGTGATCAAATACTATGGATGAGTCTTTGTATTCATGTCATCATGGTCATATATTCTTGATCTATAACTTGATTTTTCTTTCTTCATGTACCTTTCATGTTAGTAGACAACATCATCCTCATACAACACCACAAGTGCATTAGTACAATCATAAGTGTCATAACCCTTAATCAATGAATGTCTTCTATCATTCACATGCATTCATACTTTTACTAAGGTGATCAGACAAATATAAAATTAATCATGATTGTACTAACCTCAATAATATGAATACAAACATATCATGAACTTAATCATCAGATAAATAAAACATATTTCAAAACATACCTGCATCTCCTCAAGTCATACCTGTCGAGATTGCTTGTAGTCTTCTCTATAAGGGTAAAACCCTAATTGTCCAAGGTAGATCACTTGTAAACATATTATATAGATTCAGGGTGCTAGGATGATAGAATACCAATGCAATTTAAACCTCCTTCATTGCTTCCCTATGATTCTCCCAACTTTGCTAGGGTTTCTTCTTACTTGTAGAACCCAAAAAACTATAATTTTCAATCTCCTTCCTCCCGCAACATTTGATGGACGATCAATATATATGATGAACGGATTCCAAATCCTTTTTCAAAGTTTACAATGTTGCATTAGGTGTCTCCAACATTGTATCAGGTCCTTCCATACCTAAAAAACTGAAAACCCTAAGTGAGAGCTTCTTCTTGCTCTTCTTTGATTTCCTCTGTTGAGCTATTTCAGATGTGCCTTATTGTTTCTAGTTTATATCTGAAATTTTGGATCCTTAGGGTCTGAAACTTCATCATGTGGTATCCTGAAATGTCATATTTCCAACCCCACAGATTTGAGCTTCATTGGATTCTCCATGAGAGAGAGATGCTAAGTTTCCCAACATGACCTGTTTATGGGATGAAATAGAACAACAAACTTGTACGGAGTTCCACATGTCATTGTTTCAAGTTTGGCATCTGATACTCGGATCTGTGAAACTACAGTCTGTTCCCTAACTTGTCACATACCCGCCCATCTATCCAAGGCAAGGAAGGGTACATGATGGCAATCTCTAGGGATTTTCCTAAAACTCATCCCATTCATTAGATTCACAGCCATAAATTAAATGTGTGTAGATGCAAATCAGTTAAACATGCACAGGGGAATAAAACATATTCATCCACACACTCTTCATATGCATTCAACGTATCAATAACAGTCATTAATTCAAGCATTGCAGAAGTAGATACATAGACAAAAAACACTTATCTTCGTTGTGCAATTGTCCCAAAACAACTAGCTATGTCGCAGCAACGTTCCATCCAACCGTAGGCTCTTCGACGACATATACTCAGTCCGTCCGAAGGCCACCCCTGAGCTGGGCATGATTCTTACAAGGAAAAGGGGACATTCAGCTCATACATAGTCAATTAAGCATTTCGTTTGAGCCAAGCCAGTCCATAGCTGGGTTTATCAGGCTACATCAGAACCATGGATGCTTGCACTCAAGCTCAAGCCAAAACAATGGAGACCCATAATCCATACCCCAACATACTCTTTTCTCACACAACCAACACAATCATTGGGTAGGGATACACATTTAACAATGGCATTTACAACAAGATGGTCATGGGTTTTCCCCAATTCGTTTCCAGCCAAAAACGGATTATGGAATGGGGAAAAACACTCACATGGAGGAAAACGATTTCTTCCCCAACTAACTGATCATTCAACAGCCAAACGATCTCTATGGAACCCCTAGTTCAATTCCCCTTCTTCCCCACTGGTATACAACACAAAAACGCTCTTTCCCCAACTGAGAATGAAGGAAAACACATAAGTTCGATGGGGAAAAATGCCCAGCAAGCTCCTAACTCGTGAGAGAGCCCAACTGGTTGATGGATAATGGCTTGGGGAGCAATTCATGTCTCTTTTCTTGCCCAAGAAGCAAAACATGATTTCCCATGCAGGGTGGCTTTCCCATACCCGAAGTTGGACAGCTATACCTCTCATTCCCCAAGGAATTAACTTCTTCCCCAACTCTTGGGAGAATGAATGATTGGGTACAAAGGTCAACATGGGTAGTTGGGATTTTATGGGTTCTCTCATTGACACTTGGATTGACTTGATTGGCTCAAGGGTTTGAATGTTTTCCCTCCCAATTCTTTGTAAAATCATGCCCCATCTCTTTGTTGCATTGCATAGCTAGTTGTGGGTATTTTATTAAAATGCATATTTACATAATATCTGCAATTCCATTGTGTCAGGCTAGCACGTAAACCATATGCATCAATAAATCGATGGCGGGGCCTTGGCCTTGAGCTCCTCACCACGATTATATAACAAGATTACATCATTTACAATTATAATGTGATAGGGTCAAGATGGGGACGTGACATTCCCCTCCCCTTGGAATAACATCGTCTTCGGTGTTCCAATACTTCAGAGTATATACCCACTTTACACATGCCTCAAAATTCACAACTGGTGGCAGGTCTATCCTGCGTCTCATCTCTTGAATTTGAACTTTCAGGATCAAGTCCTTTGGCTTCCTTAAGCTTCTTTTGATGGCTTTGATCTTCCTTCTCTGCAAGTGGGCATTGCTCCACAGCAATCCATTCCTTTTATTCACCTTCCAGCTGATCTACAAGTCTGGAATTTTCATGGATGCCATCTTTCTTACCATCCTAGCAACTTGTTGAGGAATATTTCCAACCAAATCAAATAGCTTTTGGTATGATGCCATGATCAAAGTGTGCAACTAGCTCTCACTTTTATCACTAGCAACACTTGGATAGTACTAGCTGCACTCAATGGCTTTCAACGTCTCACCTGTGGGACTCATCATGGCAATTCCTGTTAGGACAAGCATAACACAATATTAACATTAGTCAATTATTTTCCCAATTGACTTGGAACGTCCATGCTTTACTCATGAGACTTCCACACATTTCATGCTTTCCAAACATACACATAAACTCATTCATGTTCATCATTTCACAGGAAATAACTAATTCAGCATTCACAATTCATTTCAAGCAAATAAACACACTCTACTTTTAGTCATAACATGCATTCAACAATTCTCTGTTTCCGAAATGTTTCAATCAAAAAGGAAAGAGAAGAGTAAGAGTTTCCCCCTCTTAGTCTTGTTCCAATCCGGAGCCACACCATCACTGTGGTTTCATGCTCCTTAGCCTCTTTCACTTCAATGTGAATTCTTGAATTGCCCTTTCTTGGCTATGACACTTAACGTCTAAGGTCTGTCTAATGCTTTTCAACTAGGGAATCCTTCCCCATTGTTGCTTACAGAACCTTTGGCTGCTAGGACCCACACATATCCACTAGCACCATCTTTCATTACTGCTCATACTGAGCTCTCTTTACGACGGTCACATGTCCACATGCATCCTCCATATGCTTTCATAGTCCTTGCTTCCAGCAATACCTACACTCAAACATTGAATCAATTCCCATGTTTAGTGTATTTTCATAAGGTTTATCTCTAAACAAGAGTTTAAGAAATCATAATTAAATCATATACACACGTATATTCATAAGCAAGAGTTGCAAGATAACCAAATACTTATCTGCATTGGATGTCTTCACTTTATTTCACAGGATCCTTCTTTGCTTTCCAAGCGTTGGATTTCCCGTGGATACAATAATGAATGTTGGGTCAGCACGCAGGCTACTCCACAACCATTTGAATAGGTAATGTCAGGTCAATACGTAGACTAGTTTTTATCAATTAATTAAGGAATGTTTGGCCAGCACACTGGCTGCTCCACGACATCAAGTGGTTAATGTTCCCACCAACTATTCTCTGAATTTACCAAGAATTTTATAGCGCCCAACCAGTTACTCTCTGGCTTTACCAAGAATTTTATAGTGCCCAACCAGTTACTCTCTGGCTTTACCAAACATTTATAGTGCCCAACCAGTTACTCTCTGCCTTTACCAAGCATTTATAGTTCTTTCAGGGTCCTTGCTTCCTGCAATGGCCAAGGTTTCCAACAAGGAAACAATAGTGTATCAGCTTAGCTGTTAGAAGACTTATACCTGAAATCTTCATTATTCCAAACAAGAAATAAATGAAAATGAATACTTATATGTATTGTGCATTTTCCTCGCTACTCCACAGGTTTCCTTCTTTGCTTTACAAGCCTCGGATCACATGTGGGGTGGATGCTTGGCCAGCACACATGCTTCTCTACAACATCATCCAAATAGGCAATGGCAAGCCAGTATGCCGACTGGGTTTATCAGGCATCCCAACAATTAGTATGCTAAGCCAGTACGTCGAATGGGTTTATCAAGCATTTAAAAAATTAGTATGCTAATCCAGTACGCCGACTGGGTTTATCAAGTATTTCAAAAGTCAGTATGCTAAGCCAGTACACCGACTGGGTTTATCAGGCATTTCAAAAGTCAGTATGCTAAGCCACTACACCAACTGGGTTTATCAAGCATTTCAAAAATCAGTATGCTAAGCCAGTATGCCGACTGGGTTTATCAGGCATCATACAATTCTTCATCCGCACAACACCCAAATAACCAATGCCAAGCCAGTACACCGACTGGGTTTATTAGGCATACAACAACCATTCGCCACAACACCCAAATAACCAATGCCAAGCCAGTACACCGACTGGGTTTATCATGCATACAACAACCATTGCCAAGCCAGTACATCGACTGGGTTTATAAGGCAATATGAACAACATAACATGATTACATGGCTCCTTCTCTTATGCAACCAATGGTTCCCTCCAGGAACTCCATAGGTGACTCACTTGACTGTAGGCTAGCATGGCCCCACAATACCCACTCACACTACACAAGGATGATACCCCTTTTCTGCAACACAGCTCCTCGGGCCTATCCATCTCTTCTAGTGTCCTTTAGTGTGAGCGTAGAAAGGTTACCACTACCCATATAGTCCTCTTGAGCACCCTTTCTTCACTTTACCTTTTACGTGCAACACCAAATTGCATCTGTGTAAGCTGATAGCACAAGAAGGATAAGCAGACTCATCAGTATTGCTGCTCTAAAATTGTAACCATATTTCATAACATTCACTATCAAGTATTGAAACACTAGGAATGCGTCCATTCCCTTAGGGTGTAGTAAATATTGACAACCCTAACATAACCAATCATCTGAAAGGTATGCATCCCTTTCCGATGTGAGCCATGTAGGACCTAATCATACTCAAGCAGTCTGGAATAATAATAAAACAATGAAACATGTTCCGCATATCAAATCTAATAACCATACAAGTATATTCTTAGTTAGGGTTATAGAATACTCATTCATTTTATAGACGCATCTTTCCTTCATTTGTGAAGAATGGGGGTTCCCTTCTCTGAGTCATCAGTCCTTCAGTTTGCCACCCCAATCTTTTCACATTCCATAACCCACACATGCCTTCTTGGCATAATTTACTGTCTCACTCACATGCTTTACCAACATGCAGTTTGGTTGAGACATTATCAACATTTACAATGGCGTTTCACCCGAAACCCATTTCCAAAGCATGGGATCCTTCCCATATGGTTTGGCTTCTACAGGCCATCACACATGGTCTTCCTGCAATGTGTCATCCTGGCACACTTATCAAATAGCCAAACAATCAACAACATTTAGCAATAAGCCTCAAATATGATTGTTTCATAACCAATCAATAACATTAATAATTAACTCAACAAGAATTTGAAATTCTGTCTCCTACAGAAATTGATTTGTTTAACCGTGAGGCTACCCTCATATTGTTTGGCTCTCATAAGTGGTATCACTCTATCCATTATGGTTTCACCCTTGCTACCATACATGAACATCCACCTACGACATGTCCTCCTGACACAACTCTATATAAGCCAAACAGTTATTAGCAATTATAAGCAAATTCTCAAATCTGAAATTTGTAAATCTGTTTTCCTACAAAAATTATATTTGCAACCATGAGACTATTCTCATAAACTTAAACTAGACAATTTTCAGATTTGTTTCATGCATAAATTACAACCATGAGAACCTTCTCATAACCTTTGGCTTCTGCACATGGTAGATCTCGGTCTTTACTATGGACTTATTCTCATTGCCATACGCAGGACTTTTCTACCTGAGAACTGAAACTTCAATCAGCCAAACACGTTGTGAGTATCTATGCATATAATCCTTTCATTGCCACAACAGTCACTGAAGTGATCTCAGAATTATAACACTCAATAATTCAAACACCTTCAACTGTTAACATTTTAAATGCAATGAAATATATACATTCTATATATGCATTATTAATAAAATTGCAAGACACAATCACATTATCCGTGCAATTTAAATAAATTGTAAGTACTCATTACTTCACATTCCATGCAATCTCCGTCCTTCCACAGAGCTCTCTGGTAGCCTATCAACATGTCTACCTTCTTCGTGCAATCATTTTCCTACATTCATAGCAGCTCATGAATGGTCTCAGGGTTATCAATAGCTCACCATTTCATCTATTATCTAATTGCAATGAAACATACACCCCAACCATGCATTCACATAATGCATCTCAACATGTGCACTCACACATACACATGCACATTCACAACATTTACATAATATTTTAATGTGCATTCATTCAATGCATAACCACAAGATTGTACAGAATATTCTAATGCACATCCCTTCAATGCAACCTCGCATTAATCCATGATTACTATGCATTCCAACATATTATGGCCTAACCATGAGTATCTCATATGGCATACACTTACAACAAGACCATAAGTCATCACTTGTTCTGGTTGTTAAACTCACAACCATCCTACCCAAATGGCATGATATAATTTCATATGAATGCATCGAGGTTTCTAAGAAACTATAGGGTGTAAGGCTCACTGCCTTCACTTACCCACACCTCACATTACTTGGTAGGTTGACATTCACATTCAGGCACTCAATACCACATGCAAACCAATCAATCATAGTTTGAACTTAGTTGAAGGGATCTCACCAAATCCTCTTTCAACATTCATGCAATTTACGCATAAATAATCATTACCTGCATGGCTGTTGTTAACATCGCTTGATATTACCTGATCAGTTGGCCTCTTACCAAGGCTACACAGTCCTTTTTCCAACCTCATGATCATAGATTTGTTGCACCATCCTCTCTTCATAAGGTTGTATGCAACAATCATCATCCCATCCTTAGCCATGCTTCAGTTGTCTTTAGTCCTACAACCAATGTGAACATGACTAATTATTAGCAACCACAATAATTATCTTAAGTGGCTCATTGCATATGTAAAACCTCACTATTTTACTAATATGCAATATCATATACACGCAAAAAAACACTTTCACATGCACTGTGCAATATGCCATCTAGTACATATTCACTTCATCTATCTATCTTTTTGCATTTCCAACATCCCTATGCCATAATTTTCATTATAGACAACTCAGGAAATATAAATATAATAGAAATGGAGGAGTTAAGTAATTCTCCCTTTCCAATTCCTCATCATGACATGGAGTCCCTCCTCCACATCATAGCTGATCCTTTTCTTGGCTTCGCTACCAAGCACACAAGGATTCATTAGCTATGATATTCTCATGAATTAGCGATTCAACATATACATACGTGTATAATATTCATTCTTGCTATATGCAATTATTATGCTATAAACATAAGTAGTTTAAGGTGAGGAATTTCCCTTTATCAACATTGCCTTGCTGCTCCCATTGCTCTTCTGCAAGGCATATTACAACCAACTACTCTTAATGCAATTCCTGCTTCTCATCCCAAGCATAGAGAATGCATTTCACACTTTCAACGACTGCCTTTGGGGGACGACGGGGGTCAAGGGAAGCGCCCTCGTTTTTTTTTGTTAAATCCTTTGATTTCGCGCAATCTGGCGCATAAGTTCCATGGCATTTTTTCTCTTTCGGGCACCTAAAAATTTCACTGAAAAATGGCTGAAATTCCCTGTTTCGGAGCAACTCACTGAGTTCTTCCGACTTGTTTCGGGCCAACTCGCCAAGTTCTTCCACTGTTGCGGACCAACTTGCTGAGTTCCTCCGCCATTTCGAAAAAACTTGCCGATTTCTTTCTGCCGTAAACACTTAGAAAAAAATTGAAAATTTTCGGACCAACTCGTCGAGTCCTTCCGCCGTTGCGAACCAACTGGTCGAGTTCTTTCGCCGTTGTGGAGCAACTCACCAAGTTCTCCCGCCGTTTCGGAGCAACTCGCCAAGTTCTCCCGAAATTTCCTCTTTGACGCCGAAAACACTTAGAAATTTTTTTGGACCAACTTGCCGAGTCCTCCCGCCATTGCGGGGCGACTTGCCGAGTTCTTCCGATCGAACTCAGCTTTTCCTTCCAAAATTTTTCCATCTTTTTCGCCGAACTTAAAATTTCTGGGTGATCCATTGCGAAGCAACTCGCCGATCTCTTCTGCCATTGCGGATGAACTCACTAAGTTCTTCCGTCGTTGTGGACGAACTTGCCAAGTTCCTCCACCATTGCGGACGAACTCGCCGAGATTCGCCGGCACAGTTTTTGGCAGAAACTCATAGACACTTAAAAAATTTTGAAAATTTGATAATTTTGAAATTTTTTCTTAACTATTAGTGCTGAGCAGGAAGCATACTTACCTCTGCAACTATGATAGGTATCCCATAAAGGGCCAATGCTGCAACCAGCTGCTCTGATACCATCTGCCACATACCCACCCATCTATCCAAGGCAAGGAAGGGTACATGATGGCAATCTCTGGGGATTTTCCTAAAACTCAGCCCATTCATTAGATTCACAACCATAAATTAAATGTGTGCAGATGCAAATCAATTAAACATGCACAACGGAATAAAACATATTCATCCCCACACTCTTCATATGCATTCAATGTATCAATAACAGTCATTAATTCAAGCATTGCAGAAGTAGATACATAGACAAAAAACACTTATCTTCGTTGTGCAATTGTCCCAAAACAACTAGCTATGTCGCTGCAACGTTCCACCCAACCATAGGCTCTTCGACGACATATAATTAGTCCGTTCGAAGGCCACCCCCGAGCTGGGCATGATTCTTACAAGGAAAAGGGGACATTCAGCTCATACACAGCCAATTAAGCATTTCATTTGAGCCAAGCCAGTCCATAGCTGGGTTTATCAGGCTACATCAGAACCATGGATGCTTGCACTCAAGCTCAAGCCAAAACAATGGAGACCCATAACCCATACCCCAACATACTCTTTTCTCACACAACCAGCATAATCATTGGGCAGGGATACACATTTAACAATGGGATTTACAACAGGATGGTTATGGGTTTTCCCCAATTTGTTTCCAGCCAAAAATGGATTATGGAATGGGGAAAAACACTCACATGGAGGAAAACGATTTCTTCCCCAACTAACTGAGCATTCAACAGCCAAATGATCTCTATGGAACCCCTAGTTCGATTCCCCTTCTTCCCCACTGGTATACAACACAAAAACACTCTTTCCCTAGCTGAGAATGAAGGAAAACACATAAGTTCGATGGGGAAAAATGCCCAGCAAACTCCTAACTCGTGAGAGAGCCCAACTGGTTGATGGATAATGGATTGGGGAGCAATTCATTTCTCTTTTCTTGCCCAAGAAGCAAAACGTGATTTTCCATGCAGGGTGGCTTGTCCATACCCGAATTTGGATAGCCATACCTCTCATTCCCCAAGCCATTAACTTCTTCACCCAACTCTTGGGAGAAATGAATGATTGGGTACAAAGGTCAACATGGGTAGTTGAGATTTTATGGGTTCTCTCATTGACACTTAGATTGACTTGATTGGCTCATGGGTTTGAATGTTTTCCCTCCCAATTCCTTGTAAAATCATGCCCCATCTCTTTGTTGCATTGCATAACTAGTTGTGGGTATTTTATTAAAATTCATATTTACATAATATCTGCAATTCCACTGTGTCGGGATAGCACGTAAACCATATGCATCAATAAATCGATGGAGGGGCCTTGGCCTTGAGCTCCTCACCACGATTATATAACAAGATTACATCATTTGCAATTATAATGTGATAGGGTCAAGATGGGGACGTGACATAACTGTTACTTTTTAGGGAATTCCATTTGGAGCTTCCTAGCTCGATATATGACGTTTTCCCCTAGGTCACCTGTTTATGGGATGAAACAACATAGCGAACTTGTACGGCATGCCACGTGTCATTGTTTAAACTTCGGCCTCTGATACTTAGACCTGTGAAACTAAATTCCGTTCCCTAATTTGAACTTTTTATGGAATTCCATTTGGACCTTCCTAGCCCGAGATATGACCTTATTCCCTAGGTCACTTGTTTAGGGAAGCATTCTGGAAGAGGCAGAAACCCTAACTTGTATGGATCACATCTCACAAAGTACAATGAATATGATGCTGAAACTTAGACACAAGGTACATGAACATTTCATCTTCATCTTGTCCAAGTTTCATATCTTGAACCTTCTCCAAAAGGGATTTATAGTGAAAATTCCAATATGGCTAGTTTTTGATATACAAAGCCCTAACTTTCAAATTGTCGCAAGTGAAACAAGTGTCATAAATGCCATACATTTTCTTCTTTTAGGCTAGCTATGATACCATGTTAAGATTCAATATGGTAAGATAGATAACATCAGTTTTCAATTCAATTTCACAACAATAGCATATACAGGATTACTGAAAGAATAACAAGCACAACATAAACACAAGAGACACAAATTTATCCCGGGAAACTCTCTAGGGGAAGAAAACCCAACAAAAATTCCTCAATATAGATGATCAAAAGTACAAATACAAAACCCCAAACAAGTGCTCCTTCTCCTTGCAGATCTCTCTCTCTCTCTCTCTCTCTCTCCATTGCGAATTACACAAGTGAGTGTGTGTGTGTGTGTGAATGAAATGAATAAATGAGAGAGCCTAACTCTCTATTTGTACATTCAATTCTACTTTAATTTTACAACTTGACATGTTGGCCTCAACTAACTTTACCACTCAACTAATGCTGACTAGGCCGACTCCTCTAGGGGACTTAAAAACCCCATTACATTTGAATCTAGGGAATCTATTGCCTCGACTTAGATGGGAGGATTTACCTCATGACTCTATGATGACCAAATACAATAATATCTCAATGGAGGAATAAAACATCTCCGAATAAATTACAATAATAAAATACAATAGAATATTCTTCGAAGCTACAATATTTCAACATTACGTCCACGAGAAATGTTGTTTATATTAATGGGAAGGGTCAGCAGTTCCAGTCTGTGCACACAGCTGCAGACTCTTCTCTTTACAATTGGGTCTCTGCGCACTCAACTGCAGAGCCTCTTCTTCTCTTCTTGTTCTTTAGAATACTTAGTCTCTTGAAAGACTCTAAGACCAAAATAAGACCATGAGAGACCAAAATTAAGACCAACCCTTCCCTTACAAAATTGCCCCTTTTATAGATCGTGCCCGAGGATCACGTCTTTACAATCACTATGGGCCAAAATTCCTATAGTATCTAAAAATGCCCCCAAAAATGGCGTGGTTACCCCACTAACCAGGCCTGCCGTAGTCGACAACTACATCACTTGACTTTGGCTGCCTTTATGTGCCGCTTTTGGTTCTGATGCCTCTTCTAACAGCCGTAGATCTGACTGCATACTGACATGTCCCTTTCAGCCGTTCCACTTCTTCTGTCATTGTTGATCCACCATTCTAACTGCCTCAACTGTCATGGTCGTCCTTAGTACTCTGTTTAACTAAGGCGACAAGTCCCTTTCCTCCAACTCCGTGCCGCTCCTAACCCTTCTCCCAAGATTTGTAGAGTTGTTTACCCAAAATAGGTCGCTGCTGGACCTTGCTTCGCTTGTACTTCTTGCCAAAAATAACTGCTTCGCTGGAGCTACGGTTCAACAAAACAACGCCATGCTTGGACTTCTCTTCGCCAAAAATTGTGCCAACTTGGGCCATGTGCAACATTGTCTAACATACAAATGAAATTTTTGTTTCTAAAATACATCAATCAAAAAGGAAAGAGATGAGTAATATTTTCCCCCTCTTAGCCCTGTTCCAATCCGAAGCCCCACCACAACTGTGGTTCCATGATCCTTGGTCTCTTTCACTTCAATTGTGAATGCTTGACTTCGCCTTTTCTTTGTTTAGGCGATGACACTTAGGGTCTAAGGTCTGTCCAAGGCTTCTCAACTAGGGAACCCTTCCCCATTGTTTCCTACAGAACCTTTGGCTGCTAGGACCCACACAAGTCCACTAGCACCACTTTCATTGATACTCATCCTGATCTTCCTAGGACAATCACATGTCCAGATGCATCCTTAGGATGCCTTCAAGGTTCTTGCTTCCAGCAATACCTACACTCACACATTGATTCAATTCACACCTCAAGTTTCCTTTCATAGGATTTATCTCTAAACAAGAGTTTAAAAATCATGGCCAAATCATATACACATGTATATTCATATTAAATAGGCAAGAAGTTACCATTTAACCAAATACTTATCTATATTGAACGTCTTCTCATTACTCCATAGGATCCTTCTTTGCTTTACAAGCCTTGGATCGCCTATGGATACAATAAAAAATGTTTGGCCAACACGCAGGCTGCTCCACAACATTCAACGCCCAACCAATGCACCGACTGGATTTACCAAGTGTTTATGGTGCCAAACTAGTCCCATACCTGGTTTTCTCTCTCGATTGCCAAGCCATCACTTCCATATGGGTTAACATGCCAATGGAAGGAAACTACACCATAACATTCAATGCTCAACCAATGCACCGACTAGATTTACCAAGCATTTATGGTGCCAAACCAGTCCCATATCTAGTTTTCCCTCTCCATTGCCAAGCCAACACTTCCGTCTGGGTTAATAGGCCAATGGAAGGAAACTGCACCATAACCATTTCCAAGCCAAGGATCTACTACAGAGCCACATGCATCTCCATGTGCTCCAGCCAGCCTCAGCATCCATCTCACTTTGCTTCTTAGCATGCATCACCAATTGCATGTGTAATACTTGACAACACAAGATGAGTAGGTAAGATCGTCGGTATTGCTGATATAAAATTGTAACATACTTCATACAAGTTCACTCTCTAATATTGAAACACCAGGAAAGCGTCCATTCCTTTAGGGTGTAGTCAATGTTGACAACCATAAAACAACACAACACCCAAAAGGTGTGCACCCCTTTCCAATGTGAGTCATGTAGGCCCTAATCACACTCAAGCAGTATGAAATAAAACATGCATATTCAAGCAGTCTGAAATAAATTAACATGCCTTGGACATTATTTCTAATAATTAGACATGCATAATTTTAACAAGGGTCACAAAATAATTATTTGTTTTGCAGATGTATTTTCTCTTCCTGCAATGTGTCCTCAATCAAGCTCAAATCTGAATTTACAATTCTGTTCACTACAGAATTTTGGTTTCTTCAACCATGAGGCCATCTTCATATTGTTTGGCTCTTGTAAGTGGTATCACTCTGTCCATTATGGTTTAGGCTTTCTCCCATAGCATAGACATCCATCTACAACATGTTCTCTTGACACAATTCTGGATTAGCCCAAACACCATTGACAATTATTAGCAACATTTCAATTTTGAAATTTACAAATATGGTTTTCCTATAGAAAGTAGATTTTTTTTTTGCAATCGTGAGATACTTCTCAAAAATTTAAATCAGAAAAGTTACAAATCTATTTTATACAAAAATCAGATTTCACAACAATGAGATCATCCTCACAACATTCGGCTCTTGTACATGGTAGATTCCAATATACAGTCACATTGTCTATGCAATTCAACAAAATTTTCAATACTTATGATTACACAATCATATCCATTCATGCAACTCTATCCTCCCAATAGAGCACTCTAGTATTCCATCAAACACAACTACCTTCTTCATGCAATTCTTTCTCCATAGGATCTTATGAAAGGATCTTAGAATTTTCAATAATTCTACCATTTCATCTATCTTTTAATAGCAATGAAATATATATATACCACAACCATGCATTCACACAATGCATTCCAACATGTGCACCCACAAATATGCATGCACATTCAGAACAAGATTTACTTAATATCTTTTAATGTACATTTACTTATTGCACCCAATGCACTACAACATTGATCTAAAACATTTTTGTGCCTACACACAAGTTCCTTACCATGGTAAGTTGGACACCCTTGCCAATGCTTCAACACAATACCCAACCATCTCCCCAATCACTTGGTTAACTATCTGGGTGCCTTCTTCTTCATCCAAACACAACACATCAGGAGTTATCTTACTCCTTGGTTGTTGGCAAAGATATTTCATCCCAAAGTAACACCAATAGGGAGTTCATGGGATACTTGTTGAGCACTGCAGGATTCACAACCCAACATCCTCATGGTTTCACACATGACATGCTATTATTTCTTATGGATGCATTCAACATTTAAACAGTCACATGTTATAATGCTCATTTCCTTTACTACCACCTACCCCACCATACCCTGTGGGATGCCATTCACCTAAATGCATTCAACCTTACATGCATACCATTTTATGATGATTGAAACATGGTTAAAGGATTCTTACCCATCCTTTCTCAACATTTAAAACATTAGCATAATAACATTACCTACATGGTTTCCATCAACATATTGTTTTTACCTGATCAATTTGGCCTCTTACCAAGGACTACACAGTCCTTCCACGAACCTATTGATCATGGATTTGTGCTCCAACCTTTCTTCACATGGCTGCCAGTCATATGCAATATCATTATCAACATCTTCAACCATGCTTCTATTATCTTGGTCCTTTTTGCTATGGTTTCCAACAGACTTGGATATGTTATGTTGACCATGGTATCTAGGATATCATCTTGGTAAAATGAAGAACCACCAGAAACAACACTTTCATCATTTCTCAAGCAAAGTGTAAGCAAGGCATCTCAAAAATATTTTTGCATATCCTTGTGCAACATTGCAAGAATCACATGCATGCAACATAAGCTTTTCCCGCAATCTCTTTAGTGGATTTGCATCCTTGTTAGGTGTGCGTTCAAATTGAAATGCAATGTGCTCATTAACAAGTTTTTTCAATATGCAATACCATATGCAAGCACACATAAGTTTACATGCAATATGCATTATCTCTTAATATACCTACTATGCATACACATTTTAACTACCTAATCTCTTGCATTTTCAACATTCCCATGCCATAATTTCATATATATAAAACTCAAAAATTGTAAATATAACAACAAGAGAAGAGTTGAGGAACTCTCCCTCTCCATTTTTTCATCATAGCATGGAATTCCTCTTTCGCATCATAGTTGAACCAATTTCATGGCTTCTCTATTAAGCACACAATGGGTCATTAGCTATGATTTTCTCACCAAGCAGCAATTCAATACATACACACATACATGCCATTCCTACTTTCTACTTTCCAAGCATGCAATTCCTATGCTATAAACAGAAATTGTTGAGGTGAGAGATTTCCCCCTTTATCAATATTGCAATCTGTTCAATTCCAACTCCATATGGAGTCCTTCAGGGAACATTGTATGCCCTTGCACTTCATTCAGATTATGGTTACCTTCCTGTAACTCATACTTTGGCCCAAGCAGCCCCAGTGCTACAAACTTGGGCTCTGATACCATTCTGTCACATCCCCGATCCCCTCAGTTCCCTTTTGAGTGATGGGAGAACAACCTTGGAGAACCTGCTACTTTTTTTCCTTCCAAAACTGATCCACAACTCTAATATTTTGCACAACCGCAATTGTCTTTGATCCGTGATCCGCAAGTCGGAATTTGGAAGGGAAGAACACTCAAATCATAGCGTTGAATATTTACACCTCCGACTTCCACACTTTGCATCCGCGATGCGGGAGTTAGGAAGTCGGAACACCAATATACAACTTCGATGGTTTACGCCTCTGACTTCCGCACTTCGCATCCGTGATGCGGATGTCAGAAAGTCAAAGCACCAAACACACCATCCTCAAAGATTTCCACTGTCGACTTCCGCACTCCGAAATCCACGATGCATGAGTCGGAAAGTCGAAACAACAATTCATCAACTATGAATATTTCCACTTCTGACTTCCGCACTCTGCAGTCCGCCATGCAGGAGTCAGAAAGTTGGAACACCAAATCTTCAACTACGAAGATTTCCACTTCCGACTTCCGCACTCTGCAGTCCGTGATGCGGGAGTCGGAAGGTTAGAACACCAAATCTCCAACTGCGAATATTTCCACTTCCGACTTCCGCACTCTGCAGTCCACGATGCGGGAGTCAGAAAGTCGGAACACCAAATCTTCAATTGCAAAGATTTCCACTTCCGACTTTCGCACTTCGCAGTCTGCGATGCGGGAGTCGGAAAGTCAGAACACCAACTCTACAACTGCAAAGATTTCCACTTCTGACTTTCGCACTCCGCAGTCCGCACTGCGGGTTCGGAAGGTCGGAAGTCAGCCAATTAACCTTGTCACATCCAACTTCTGAATCCCATATCTTCTTCATCCTATGTCCATTTTGGGAAAATACGGTAGCCTTTGAAATCTGTCGGCGAGCCCTATGCAAATGCATGATCCTCTGCCGCATCCGATGACTTTGATGTCATCCTTCATCCAACCTAAAAGGTGGCCCCAAAATTCCTCAAGACCTCTTCACTACTCTGTAAGGGGCTCTGATACTCCTCAATCATAACCCTGCCCTGCATCTGATCCACAGGGGGAAGCATGAACACCACAGGGGGTGTTTACTTCCTCCCCAAAGCCCTAACTGAACCCTCTTCATAATCAGGGCTTCAACCAAACTCATCCCTATTCATCAATGAACATATTTACATATAAGTAAATGGAGGCAAAAAAAAGCTGTATTAACCTTATTAACACACACTTAGATGCATTTAGCAGCACATTATCATAGGCATAATAATAACATAAGTACAAGTCTTATGTTCCCTTAATCAATTGTATCATTCCATGCATTCATACATAAACAAACAATCAACCACATGTATATAAATTGGCATAAACAAAGGCAACAAGAAACACATATCTTTAATTGAAACCACCAGGAAACTGGCTATGGACTACAACGTTCCAACCCAACCATAGGTCTCTGCCCAACCTGTAGTATTTCAGCACTCAGAGACCACCCCGGAGCTGGGGCTATGTAACCACTAAGGAGGAACTACCCAGGGTTACTCACATCCTTGGTTTCACACCAACAGTTATGCTAACCCAACACACAGTTGGGTTTATCAAGCATACCAAGAGACAAGGGAGGAGGAAGATAAGCTAGTGAGCTCAACCACAGAGCTACAGGCATCTCCAACTCACTCAAATAGTCTCCACTGGGTTTATCAAGCGGTTCCAACATCTTCTCTCTCTTCAGCACTGTCATCCACGCTCAGATCTCCTCAGGGTTACGACTGAAAGGCTCTATATCGCGTCTCCGATTTCAGGCTATCAGATCTGGGTTTCTCTAAGGGTTCCTAGGAATCCAACACTCTCCAAACCGCACTAGGGTTTGGGTCTATGGATCCCCCAATGGATTTCACCTCCCACCCAGATTTATGAGCGGTCTTGGCTCTGCAAATCATGTCTTTTCCCAAATCGTAATTTTTCTTCTTCTCTTCATCGCTCGACTCCTTGTTTTGCGTCCTCAACTTCGGTTGCTAGTCCCTCATGGAATGGGGGTCCGGGAATACGAATTCCCAAGGGTAGAGTGACTTGTGGTTCAAGGAAAACAGATCCCCATAACATGCCATCCTAATTTTCGAGGTTTCCCATAGTCCATTGACCTCATGAACAATTTCTTCACCCACTTTCTGCAATAGAAATAAATGGAAGCTAGGACAGGTCAAAAGGGGTTCTAAAGGT
The DNA here is from genome assembly GCA_027924585.1 of Larix kaempferi. Lineage (NCBI taxonomy): Eukaryota > Viridiplantae > Streptophyta > Pinopsida > Pinales > Pinaceae > Larix > Larix kaempferi. The sequence goes on from BSBM01000792.1 coordinate 3,419,685, forward strand.
GACATTTGGAAGCCTATGGTTCAATCCCACAACCCCCTCATCTCTACCTAGTGAATACATAGTTCCCCCTCATTTAGTTTCATCCATAGCCGACCCCTTAGTATTTTTATTACATGATATTTACATCATTTTACAATTTCCATGGCTTAATAGCACATGGATCACACAATGTCAAATACTTGCCTCTTAAAGCTGAGCATTCACTAGCGAGGCCTTAGCCTTGAGATCCACACTAGGAATTATACATCACATACATACAATGTTTATATAAAATCCAATATATCCTAAGGTTCAAAATGGGGATATTATAGTATCAATAGTACAATTTCCTTTACATTCCACAAACCTGTAAGATGTTTGAAACTAGTAAAGTGAAAAGAAAAAATATAATTTTATTAGTGAGTCCATTACAAGTATGAAGCTCTTGTTACAAATGTATATGATTCTATTGTGTTTCCTGCTTTGATTATAAAAAAAAATCAAAATCATGGAACACTTGATTATTCTAATGGAAATTTTTTCGAACTCTGGAATAAATGTTACTCATGAAGGTCTAGAACTCATTCAAGAACTTAAAGACTTGTCACATACCTCATTCCACAACTTTTCTTGATAGATTGTACAAATCCAAAGATGATAAGGCCATAATTAAATCTGAATCAGATTTATTTGTTTACCTTTTAGTTGAAGAGCAATATCATATTTATTCCTGATATGTGTTGCAACAATTATACGCTCTATCACTTCGGCGGTGTACAGATTGATTCTTAAAATAGGGATTACACATAGACATGAGATATAGATAACCTATATATGTATAATATAATTTAAGTATTTCATTGATGGACAGTAATTTGAATGGTTGGTAGCAACTAACATCGTCCAACACCCATCCCAATATTATGACCACACATAATAAGAATTATGATTCATGGTGTTGCTAGCTTGTTAACCATCAAAGCATTATCTGTTGAGAATCAAAGCTATTATGGTTAACCATCAGAGCATTGTCTGTTATCTCGTAGATTTATAATTTGAATGGTTGGAAGAAACTAACATTGTCCAACGCCCTGTCCAATATTACGACCACACGTAACAAGAATTATGACTTATAGCGCCGCTGGATTGTTAGCCATCAGAGGATTATCCGTTATCTCATCGATTTATATTGCCTGAGCATCAGAGCTATTATGGTTAACCATTGGAGCATTATCTCGCTGATTTATGTTTGAGCATCAGAGTTGTTATGGTTAGAAAATTATGACTTATGGCGCTGCTAACCATTGGAGCATTATCTGTTATGATGCAAAGTATTATTCTTTCATTTTCATAACATATGTCAGAGGATATTCTTAGATCTAGTGATGAAGTTGTCACACACTTCTTCTATTTCAATGCATATGTTTATATGTACAATCTTCATCAGATAGAACTTGCAGCAGAGTTGAAGAAATCATTTTTCATGTTTGTTGCAAAAGATTGGAGATCGATGGCGATATTATAATGTTCGTTTTATTTTCTTGACAACTACTGTGAATTATAAAACTCTTTCAAGCTACTCGATTGAAAATTTATTTTTATGTAGAAAATATTAGTCATCGACAACATCACGGTTCTAGCTATTTTGTAATTTTCTACCAATCCCGGAACTGATGCTTCACATGGAAAACATATTAAATGATAAATTGGATTATCGATGCTTCGTACATAATAACTTGTCAGCTAACAAATGTTGTGTGATGGTGTAGATGTTTTGAAACAATTTAGATCCATTATGATATTTCCTCGCAAGTGTAAAATGAAGAAAAGGTCTTGTGGGGGTACCCTCTTGTACGCCATCAGAAATGAGTCTGATTGCACCATCGAATTCTAGGATTTAAAAATAATCAACATCTTGAAAAGATTCGAAATCGACAGTCTGGCCAGTATATTCTCCCACAAATGACATGGAATATCAGCTGCTTGCATTCCCTATAATGGCCTCCAGCTTTACTGGAATCCAACGCCCCATAATAGAAGAATCAATTGAAGCTCCGATCCCGACTGATATATGAGACACCCAAATGAAAAATAAGAGACTCAGAATGGATTTTGTTTGATAAATGAATCCGAAGAACAGGGGACGTGACCTTGTCAGTGTACCCGAATGGAAATATAAACAATAAAGGTAATTTAATTACATGACTTGGCTTATTCATTCCCTTTCACATTCTTTTAAAATCAAACTACCACCAACGCATTTATACTCAATTTGATCCTCCATGCCAGAGAGACAAGTTCCAAATTCCTCAATTGCATACTCCTCCCTGACCAAATTCCTCAATTGCATACTCCTCCCTGATTTGATTCGTTTTTAAACACAAATATAGTCTGATCCCACATTGTGATTTGCTTTCAATTTGCCCTTTCCTATAGAAAAATGGGATCATCCCATGGTGGGTTGCATTGTGAGTAATCCAACTAGTATGTGGCACGTGCTCGGAGTGTAATTTGTTTCATGGTTTTGAAGAGGGTATGCCACAATAATGGTGTGATATCACCATTGACAGTGGTACCCTCTACCTCCACTAGTAAAAAAAATTGCCTTGGAGTGTAGGTTTGATTTCCAGCTAATTGTGTCAAACAAATCGCCCTTGATTTCCTGTTGATTAGGAATTTTCACAGATCCAACTAATGGGAAGTAACAGGGGCTTGTGACTCTCCGAAGAGTATAGTGACATATCTATGAGAATATTTTTTTGTTTCTTTTTAATTGAACCAAATCTAAATATGAATAGATTTTAGAAACTGTAAAGCCAATTTCTTGTTTTCGCATCACCCTTGGTGTTTTCACTCATTTTGTCATAAAGATAAGCCCCCATTTCATCCATTACATCCCCAGAAAAATCTAGTTAGGAATAAAAAAATGTGAAGAAGTCGGCCTAACAAACCAAGATTTAAGCGAGAATGTGGGTATTTTTGCCACACAAACTAAGATCTAGGCCTCCCAAACCCTACTTGCCCATTACAAAATGTTGAATATTTTATATTAGCTGAGTAAACTGGAAATTGGGCCAATAACATTGCTCTTGCGAGATCTAGGTTCCCAAAACATTACTTGGCCACTCTTAAATGTGGGGTTTGGGCCTAAAGACTAGGATTGTGCATTAAAACAGTTTTTGCAGTTCAAGAAACCATAGTTAAAAGCAGTTTAAGAAGCTATAACTCAACTCCAAAATACTACCAAACAAGATAATCGTCAAGAATGGGTTGTATAATGACATTCCTCAGAGTTGTGTTGTGCATGTTTATCTGAATTCGCGCAATTTGTCCATGTTTGTAGCAATGCAGGGCCTTACCAGTTCCACTGATGCAATTCATGCTGCAAAATATAAACAAATAGCTATAGATGATGGTGGAGATTGATCCTTTAGGAATATGCCCAATTTGGTAAAGAATACTTCCAAGTGCATTTAATGTTAGAGATACAACAACTCCAAGTGGTCGTTTAAAAAAAATAGTTTAAACATAAATTTTATTTATTTTTAAATTTGGGTAAATAAAATAACTGCTACAGGGATTTATGTCCCAACAAAAGTGTTTTAAACCAGTCAAAAATTCAGAATATTGTATTGCAAAAATTGCAAAAATTATTTATTTTTTCAAAATATTGCATTTAATATTCAATTTTTGAGAACTTTGAACAACATTGCAAATTTTTTTATGTAGAAAAGCAAATTAATAGAGGTCAATTGTAATATCCCAATTTTGGACTTTGAACCCCTATTATATTTCTGCTAAGCATTATTTCATTTTACTTAGGTGATTTCATAAATCTGATAAATTGATTTCTAATGACCATGTGGGCCAACACATTAATGAGATGGGAGTCATAGTCCCCTAAGGGTTGGAGGGAATAATGTCACTTAATAATAATAATAATAAGAAATTGTTATTGGAGACAAATGGCAAACCCTAAAGAAAAGAATTGAGAGATTAATGAATTAAAAGAATTCATAAAATGAGAAATTTTCCCCTAAGAGAATAAAAAGTGAAAACTCATTGAAACACATTCATTTATGACATTGATACACAATCTCATGAGCTGAACACACAAGAGAAATGGGAATGGGAAAGAAACAACCTGAGACAAATGAAGACTAGTGAGGGATGACAGATTTGGGAGAACCAAACTGGTCCTAAAGCCAAGCGATTGAGGGCAGATTTGGGAGGACCAAACTGACCCAGATTAAGAGGAATCATACAGTTTGGTATGAGCTTGGCCACTTAATTGTGTGCGGATAGGAGAACTACCCCAAGCTGCAGGAGTACTGCATTTACCTAAATAGGCTGTGTTTTATTGATTCTCTTAATGACTAAGGCTTAAAATCCCTTGGAGCATCCTGGATCTCAGGAGTACTGAGTTGGGTGTTGGGTTGTCTGCTGCCTCTGAAATAATCCTGAATAACTTGGGGAAAACAACTTAAGGTTAATCTAAAATCTATACTCTACTTGGGGGACTGCGAACTCAACTCGGGGTTGACCTGAAAGCAATGAGAACTTGTTGATCAAAGGCTGGGAGGTTTGTGCTTGGTTCCATTGGTCAACGGATTTCAGATAAGTATCTATATGCTGTACTTACAGGGTATTTGTTTTGGAACAGTATTTGTATGTGTTTCTAAATATCTCTGATTTACAGTTGAATGACATATTCTTAAGATTTGACCAAATATATATAATGTTTTATGAATATTTTGAGCATGAATCTCAGCTAGACAAATAGATCTCTGCAATAAATTTCATCTTATGATCAGATTTAAGATCTGGAATATTTATGTTTTGGGATGGATGCGAGGATACTTGCATTATGTTTACAGTGGATATACAACATTATGATCCCTATATTGTTTAAAATGTCTACAGTAGTTAATACAAAGCAGAGGTCCATGTGCTAACCTAGGGTTTGGTGGGACATGTTCAAATAATGCAGGTCTTTGCATTGGCCCTATTCTAGTTATTAAAAGAGTTCTTATGCCTTTTATTTTAATGATATGAATGGGAAGACATGTAAACCTTGAGGTTTACATGTCTAGCCCTTATATATTTTCCTAACACATTTATGTTAGAGTTCATTTCAGAATCCCTATAAAATGCTTATGTTCAAATCTACTATATTTCGAGTTATTGTCTTGATAGAGTTTGATACTCTTAATGAACCTGGTCATAAACGACCCTATGCATCAATATGGCATTTCTAGGCTAAGTCTTTGTGAAATGAAATAAACTACTTACTGTCATATTTTTCTGGGTTGAATCCATGACATTAATCCCATTCTGGGTTAGACAAATATCATTTTATTTAGACAACATTGTAAGATTCAATATACTAATGTTAAGTTGATTTCCATCACCTATGGCGCTATGTGAATCATGGATAACCCATATCGCTACACTATTTGCTTGCATATAAAATAAATGTTGTATGAGTGCGTTAAAATTCATAATGAAATCGATATATCCAAATGAGGGATGCACCCATTATCCCGAAGGTTATTGCCAACATGTTTTGTGTTAATTATTCATTTGCGCATGGTGTTGTGGAAGTGCGATTTCATACATTATATATATATATATGTATTACATAATATATAAACATAAGCTATTGTAGAGTTTAAGCTTGACATTGGTGCTTGTGGAGCATTCACATGTAAACATGAAATCATTTATTAAACATTGTTGGAAGAGAAACAGTAAAGTGATCCACATAAACCATCATTTTTCACATACACGTTGGGCAGGCTTATCGCCTTCGCCCTAAATATTTAATCATTCATGGATCATACATTATCGCTGTATGCCTATGAATGCAGACCGAAATCGTTTCAATCTTTAAAAGATGCGCAGCATGAAGGCGCTTTACATTTATAATAACAGTAAACACAACATTTCATTTATGCATCTAGCAATCATCTATATGCTTAGATTGCAGTAGAATAACATATTCATTGCATTAAATATCGAGTGCCAAGAAGCATTTAACCATGCAAGCTATGTTCCAATTGCACATTACATTATAATTTAACCAGACAGTCTCGATGGAAAATGCAATGGGTCTTTACAAGTCAAGCTGGGCTTGCATCCATCCATCAATACGATTTTTAAAGTAATAAGCATACACACAGTCAAAGGAATTAATATTAACACTGTAGCGTTTCCATTATATACAAGTAGAGCTTGTTACAAAGAATCTCGATGCCTATGCCGAGGCAGAGCGTCGTTGGAACATTTTAGCTACGCACGACTGTGGGGTTCTACTTTGACAACATTTCATTTAAATGTACAGTCTACCTTGCGACGCCGAAGGAGCACACAGAGGTCGCGAAGACCCCCTCATAGGCAGGCTTCATGCCCCTACTGGCTTGGCCGATGGCCTTGATCTTTTTTAAAATGCAAAACGAAAGCAAGTAAACCCTAACCCTGGAGTTAACCAGTGTTCTAAGTAACTCATCCCCCACCAACAGGGTAAACCAAACCCGAGATGGTTGGTTGGCGAGTTACCTGGTAGCGTAGCGAGCCTCCACATTTTAGCGACGGTTATGAGCTTGCAAGAGTGCGCCCAACTCCACCTTGTCATAGCTCCCTGCACAAGTATTGTGGCACGAGGTCAAACCTCGGGGAGAAACAAAACTAACAACCGAAAGTTAAATGACACAACGAATTTGGATACGGGTTAAGTGTTACATTACCTGGTTGTGGAATGGAGTTGCAGCACAGCTCAACTTCGACTGCACCTGTTCACATTACGACGAAGGAGTTAAACGTTGGCATTTAAAATGTAAACGTAAGCAAACATTTAATGACTTTCTTTGAATGTAAAGAATGCAAAAAGAGACACCGTGTTACCTTGCAGCGATGGCCATGCTGGGCATTGGTTCGAATTGGTTTAGTATTGCATCCCGACGACAAAGGAGCCATAACATTGTAACTCTCATACACCATAGACAGTGCAGAGTCGAAGCTCTTTGCACAGAACCCCAACAATGACCCAGACTGGCAGGTTAAACGACTATCAACAAGGTGCACTGAGTAAAGTAGGTGATTACCACTGCAACCGGTGCTCGAAGAAGTTATTGCAAACGTAGAAGTGGCTGGGCGCAAAAGTACATCACCGAAATCAATGGCGTAGATCCTCTCATGTTTATCCATGCACTGGCTAGGATCACCATCGACGAACTAGAGCGACTGAGATGTTAATGAAGTTCAGATGTTGGTATATGGTACGCCTTGGGCGTGGTATCCCACTGTCAGATCATAGCTGGTTGAGGGAGCTCCATTAATGGAGTGACCCACTCTTCACCACGTCGAAGACGCCATTAAACACAACATGTGTTAAGTCTTATCCATGTGAGCGGGAGTTGCGTGGACCTGCTAACATGGCAGCGAAAGATGGGTTTAAAATGAGGTTCAAGAGTGGTCAATCCTGCGTGGCGCAAGCCACGTCACCAATCAGGCCAGCTGTTGGATCGAGTCAGCATGGAACCAACTGCATCCCACTTCTTAACCCACGTTTAGCGTTTGAGTAGTGCGCTCTATTTTTTTTATGTAGCTCCATGTCACTAAATCGTGGCATGATGGCCACCTTATTATGACGTTGGTGGACAGGTCCTCTTCCTTTAACGTTTAAGTGTTAGCGCTTAAGGGTAGGATCGAGTGGTGTGGTGGGGTCGGCTTTCACTAGCGACCACTTAATTAAACCTTTTAGGCTTGTTTATGTTGGTGGTTCAAGCCTTAGGCTAAACACTCCAGGCTATAGTTGGTATCCATTGTATCAGATGCATAGTATGTTGGCTACTTAAGCCATAGTTTAATAAGAGAACTATTTATATGTATAAATATATATAAATATATATATAATCTTTGTTTTATATTGGGTTCAAACAAGTCATTTCACATGTTAAAGTTATATCCTTTGTATTAACATATATAACTCTATGTTTATATATGTGTGAACCTTGTTTTATATGTTGGTGCAAGGAATTAAACCTTTACATAGGTTGAATTAATATTCCATGTTTTATATTGTATAATATGTATAACTATTATATGCATGTAGATGTAGGTATTAATATATGGCCCTTGGACATATTAATATATAGTCTTTCAATAATATTATAAATGGCTAATTGAATTATGAAGCTTTCATAAATGGTGAATATAATATTAATATATATTTAGGCATATATATATATATATAGTTATGGAAGGCGTATATATATATGTGCAGTAAGTTTGAAAAGAAACCAGGACCTAGGGTAAAAATGGTTGACGTACATTCTCATGTACCGACATTTAATATAAGTGTAAGTGCATTTCATTGAAGCCTTTAATTAAATACATATACCCTTGGTTCAGTTGGACAACATGTTTTACTGTTGCTTGTATAGAGGTTAGTATGTTTATTCATGTCGACATAGGAGACCTCTAACGCACACACGCTTGTTCAAGTGAAATCTATCTTACAACACGTAAGACGTAACGGTGCGTATAGTTTGTAAGACTATAGCACTTCAGTGAAGTTCATGACGAGTATCGTCCGTCGGAAGTTGGACATGCACACTTTTTTTTAGTGTTATGCTTAGGACCTGTTTCTAAGTAAAGTTCACGGCTGGTGGCGTATTTATAAATAGAATTATAGGGTCAATGGACCCATTAAAAAAAATGGTTAAGAGGAGACATGAAAAATTGGTATCAAAGCACGATCACTACACTAGGACCTTAAGCTCATTGCGTGATTGTTGTGTTTTTATTTTAGAAATAAATATTTAAAATTCCTGTAGCAAACTATTTGTACATTGTTTTATTAATTACGTTGTTGTTTATAACTTCTAACAAACAGTTGATTGGACACACTTAGACAACTCGGTGGCTGAAACAATAAATGGCAGAAATACATGCCGTGGAATAGGAAGGGAGGCTAGATGTAGAAACATCCAGTCAGCAAGGAGAAATGGATAGCAGGCAGGGGAGAAACCAAAATTCTCCACAGGGAGCAACAACATCCAACGAGATGTTGGAAACAGTCAAAAGCCTAAAAGCTGAGCTAATGAGCATTAAAGAAGACAACATTAAAAACTTTGAAGAACAACGAGAAATCAATGCTATTCAGCTGCAAAAGTTGACAGAGAAGGAAAACAGTCACCTCCCAACACTGGCGGAGCAACATGCAGAAAAATCAGTCACAAAAAGTAATTCAAAATTTAAATCTACACCTCTAAGGAATTCAGTGAGCTATAATATGGACATCAGTGACGCAGAGTCATAGGGCGAAGATTCCTAAGAGTACGTCCCCAATAAGAAAAAAAAGACTGGGAAAGTACATCACCTACATACATAATTGAGGAAGATCAAGCCTCCTTCTTTTAACAGAGAAATTAAAATTGGAGAAGAAGCAAAACTGTGGATGAGAGACATGGAAAAGTACTTATGCATGTTCGACTGTTCCAGCCTCATAAAGGCTAGAATTGTTGTTTTTAACCTGGAGGGTAAGGCTTCGGCTTGGTGGGATGATCTCAAGCTGACCCGCTCTATCAACAAGAAAAAGGTAAGTGGAAAATTTTTGCAACATTCTTCAAACAAAAGTACCTTCTTGAAAGATACTTTGATAAAAAGGTAAAATATTTTTACCACCTTAAGTTGGGACAACAAACCATGGAGGAGATAATCAATAAGTTTCTGGAATTGCTCAAGTATGTTCCTTACATACAGGATGAGAAGGTCAGAATTCAACGTTTCCTGAATGGTTTTACATTTGGGTATAAGGATTAGATAGATTTTGATGATCCCAAGACCTTGGATGATGCTTTCAGAAAAGCTAGACTGTGTTATGAACAGGGACAGAACATAGCTGAAGTGTTGAAAAGGTGGAATGAAAAGAAGAAGACCAAAGTTGAAAGTAGATAGAAGGGGCATAAGCTCAACCATTTCAGAAACCAAAGTATGCAGGCACCTTTCAGCAACAAGTTTGAGTGAAACAAGCCACAATCCAAATTTGTTCTGCCCACTAAAAAGTTCAATGCGGAAGGCACCAAAAAACCAGAACCTGCACCATCGAAGCCACCACTCAAATGCTCGGGCTGCGGAGAAAGCCATCGATGGTATGATTGTCCTCATAAAAAGGACATAAACAAACCTGTGCATAATCTGCAAGAGGATTCTACAGTCCAAGACATAGCAAGGAGCCCAAAAATCTATGCTGCATTGAACAACCGTCAGGCTGAACATCAAGCTTCGGTAATCGAGGTTGAAGGTATGCTTTCTGGGACACCTGTGTCTATCTTGATTGATTCTGGTGCATGTAAAAGTTATGTAGACCCAAAACTGTGTGAGTCATGCAAACTTAGTAAAAACAAGTAAATGCAACCTTGGCTGGTTCAAATGGCAACCAAGACAAAAAGGAAAGTTTCCGAGGTAGTGAATCAGTGTCCCTTGAAGTTAAATGAATCCTACACTAGCACAGATTTGAATGTTTTGCCATTAGGATCATATGATTTGCTCATCGATATGGATTGGCTGGAAAAACATAGGGCTGTTATAGATTACTATCAAAAATCTATTACATTTACTAATGATGTGGGACAGCCTGAAAATATCCAAGGGATCGTGAGAGCAGTGAAATTAAGGGAAATTTTTGGTATTCAATTAAAAAGAAATGCACGAAAAGGGTGCAAACTGTATGCTGTATACATGACAGAAAATCAGAAAATTGAAAGTGCAGATTTCACTAAACATCCTGTTTTGGCTTAATTTAAGGATGTGTTTCTCGAGGAGATTCCAGAGTTACCTCCTAGATGAGAATTGGATTTTACCATAGACCTGTCCCTGGGAACCGTACCAAATTATAAGGCACTTTATCGGATGAGTACACCTGAATTGATAGAGATGAAAGCACAATTGCAGGAGCTGTTGGAGAAAGGTTATATCCTCCCAAGTGTGTCCCCGTGGGGAGCACCAGTAATCTTTGTGAGGAAGAAAGATGGAACATTCCGTCTGTGCATAGACTATAGACAGTTGAACAAGGTAACCATAAAAAATCGGTATCCCTTGCCAAGGATAGACGATCTGTTCGATCAGGTTGGGGGTGCTACTATCTTCTCAAAGATTGATCTAAGGTCGAGTTATCATCAAATTAGGAATAAGGAAGACGATGTGCATAAAACAACTTTCCGTACTCGCAATGGACATTATGAATTTGTGGTGATGCCATTCGGTTTGACGAACGCACCATCCACATTTATGTGCCTAATGAATAATGTTTCAGCAAATACTTGGATAAATTTGTTGTAGTGTTCATTGATGACATCCTCATCTATTCAAAGAATGAAAGAGAGCATGAGGAACACCTAAGGTTGGTGCTGCAAGTTCTAAGAGAAAATCAACTTTATGCAAAGTTATCCAAGTGTGACTTCTACAAGGACCAAATACAATACTTAGGTCACATTATTTCAGTGTAAGGTATTGCGGTGGACCCCGACAATATTAAGGCCATAATGAGCTGGCCTACTCCCCAAAATGTGAGCAATGTCCACTCTTTCATGGGATTGGTCGGGTAATACCAGAATTTCATTGAAGGATTTTCTAAAGTGGCCCATCCCATTACCTCTCTTTAGAGAAAGGAAGTTAAGTTTCTTTGGACAACCAAGTGTGAAGCAAGTTTTGGAAATCTGAAACAGTTGCTCACTTCTGCCCCCATCCTAAAAGTGGCAGATCCATATGGTGATTTTGTATGCACGGATGCATGCAAGGATGGTTTGGGAGGCGTACTAACGCAAGATGGTGCAGTAATTGGGTATGAATTGAGAAAGCTGAAAGCGCATGAAGTAAACTATGCAATGCATGATTTATAACTGACTGCTATCATTCACACTTTACGAATGTGGCGACACTACCTTCTTGGAAAAATATTTGTTTTGAAGATTGACCACACTGGGCTGAAATATCTTTTCGAGCAGCCAAATCTAAACGGAAGGCAAGCAAGGTGGTTGGATTTCTTAAGCGAGTTTAACTTTGAAATTCAACATATCAAAGGCAAGGAAAATAAAATTGCGGACGCACTTAGTAGATGCATGCATATACTAACTATGGCATCAGTCACAATTTTTAGTCCGATTTAATATCGCAGATCCAAACAACAGCTGAAAAAGACCAAAAATATCTGAACTTAAGACAAAAAATGTCTTACAGAAATTTCAGATCAGCAAGCAACAGATTTCAGCATGTCCAAGGATGGACTGCTACTGTTTGAAAACAGGCTGTACATACCGGATCAACCAGCATTAAAACAACTGATTATGGATGAATTTCACATGAGACCATATTCTGGTCATCCAGGCTACCAGAAAATGATGACAACTATTAAAAAACAACATTATTGGCCTAGACTGAAACAAAAAATTGTTGAATACATTGCAAAATGTATGGATTGGTAGTGGGTGAAAGTAGAACATCAACATCCGGCTGGTTTGTTGCAGCCCATACCAGTACTAGAATGGAAGTGGGAAACCATTTCCATGGATTTGATCACCAAATTGCCTAAGAACAATAAGCAACATGATGCAATCATGGTTGTGGTGGATAAGCTGACAAAGACAACTCACTTCATACCCGTCAAATCCACTTTTAAGGCAATAAATATTGCATAGGTTTTCATGAAGTAAATATTTCGACTTCATGGAATTCCCAAGGTGATTATATCCGACAGGGACACCAAATTCACCTCACACTTTTGGAAGGATCTGTTTGCAATTTTGGGGACTAAACTGAGTTTTAGTACAGCTTACCATCCGCAAACCGATGGGAAAACTACCTACACATAATTGAATTTTCCTACAACAACGGTTACCAAACTTCTGTAGGAATGAGTCCATTCAAAGTGTTGTATGGCAGGAAGTGTAAAATCCCTATGACTTGGGATGATTCGGTAAATTGGATTGTGATGGGTCCCGAAATGTTAACTGAATTAGAAAACATTGTGCAGAAAGTTAGAACAAACTTAAAAACTGCCCAAGACAGGCATAAAAGCTATGCTGATCTGCATAGGGAAAACAAAGAATTCGAAGTTGGGGATCATGTATTCCTAAGAGTGAAAGCAAAGAAAAGTTCTTTGAGTTTGGGCAAGGTTTCCAAACTTGCACCAAGATTTTGTGGTCCTTTCCAAATACTTGTTAGAGTAGGACCTATTTCTTATCAGTTAGCTTTACCGGAAAATTTTAAAGTACATGATGTGTTTCATGTTTCATTGCTGAAGAAATATGTATATGATCCTAAGCATATTGTAAACTGGCATGTGATTCAGGTGGAATCAGAAGGAGACTTCCAGACAGACCCTATATGCATACTGGATTAGAAAGAGGTGGTACTTCGGAATCGAACCATTGTTCAGGTAAAAGTGCAATGGGAGCACTACAAGCCTGAAGAGGCTACCTGGGAAATGGAAATGGAAATGCAAGCAACACACCCTTTCTTGTTTGAAGAAGACCATGATACAAACTAAATTTTTTATTATTATGATTTTGTTGTTTTTGCAAAACTATTTAACACCGGGGATGGTGAAAACTTAAGGGGAGGGGAAATGTAATACCCCAATTTTGGACTTTGAACCCCTATTATATTTATGGTAAGTATTATTTCATTTTACTTAGGTGATTTCAGAAATCTGATAAATTTATTTCTAATGACCATGTGGGCCAGCACATTAATGAGATGGGAGTCATAGTCCCCTAAGGGTTGGAGGGAATAATGCCACTTAATAATAATAAGAAGAAATTATTATTGGAGGCAAATGGAAAACCCTAAAAAAAAGAATTGAGAGATTAATGAATTAAAAGAATTCATAAAATGAGGATTTTTCCCCTAAGAGAATAAAAAGTGAAAACTCATTACACATTCATTTATGACATTGATACACAATCTCATGAGTTGAACACACAAGAGCAATGGGAATGGGAAAACAACAACCTGAGACAAATGAAGATTGGTGAGGGATGGCCGATTTGGGAGAACCAAACTGGTCTTGAAGCCAAGTGATTGAGGGAAGATTTGGGAGGACCAAACTGACATATGATTTGGCAAATTATGGATAGATCACAAATCCCATATCGTTGTATATACATAAATTTTAACTAAGATCTAGATTCTAGTATTACAATGAACAATGTGTTTCAAACCTAGAGCCTCTTGGCTAGAGAATATACCCGTTTGTTGGGCAGTTTTGTCCTTCATTTTCTCCTTAGTATTGTGATGCACCTAGATAGGGTTTCCTTCTTTATAGGTGGTTCACTTTCCACAGGTTCACTTCTTAGCCATATGGACTTATATGTATGTTGGGTTTGATTCCTATATTTTCAGGAGGACTTGGCCATTCTTTTCATGTAGAATGAGAAATGCCCTCTTAGCCTACTTTGAGAGTACAGGATGTTCATCTTAATAAAGTTACATTTTTGGGGGCTTTTCCCTCGCATAATCAGACATAGATAATGGCAACAAAGATCCCCACCTTGATGTTTGTCCATTGCTACTCCATCTGATAGGGAATGATCCCGTGCAACTTATCATGGCACAACAACAACAAGTGGGATGCTTTACACTTTAAATATTAAGCTAAATTTAATTTTTTTATAAACCTATGTAACATCTTGAATGCCTTTTGTGCATATTTTCATAGCGGTTCTTACTGGAGCGCATTCCCAGAGCATCTTAAACTTTGAATACAATGAACATATGTAGGTTGGGGAATTCAGATGTATTTTCATGGCATGTGCACATACATATTGAGCTTGTACATTTAATTATGATCACATTTTTGTAGGAAATAGGACAAAATGTCAAAGCTTGCATTTATTTTGGTCACTGGATTGATCTTTTTAATATAGGACACCTTAGTTTTTATATTACAAATAATTTTGATCATAAAAATATTAACAAAAAGCACCAATTTTTGGTGCAGGCTTGTAGACTATGTAGTCACATATTTCTCCATATGATAGTCCAACAAAATTTAACTTTGACCACTTTTAACATAGTCCATTTGTGACAGTGGTGCCATAGATTAAGACAAGTTTTAGTCTTCTAAAAACTTACTTTAAGTTTGGTCACTTTTTAACACAATCCATCTGTGACAGTAGCTTCATAGATTAAAGGTTCGATATTCCAAAAACGTGCAGGGTGCTAGCTCAATGGTAGAGCATCTGCATTTTATATAATGCAGAAGATTGGTGGTTCGATTCCACCATACCCTATCATAAATATGTGTATTTTATATAAACTCTAGAAAGACAAAAATGATATTGAGAAACAATATTTGAGACAATATACATATTTTTTTGGTCATTTCTAGAGACAATACGGTTTGTGATTGACTTATTCTAGAGACAATATTTTAAGACAATAATTTAAGACACTCACTTAAACACAATATTTAAGACAATACACAAGTTTCTTTTGTATCAAATAGAGACAATATTTAAGACAATACACATGTTTCTTTTGTCTCAAATAGAGACAATAGTTTAAGACAATAATTTGAGACACTCGCTTAAAGACAATATTTAAGACAATTTACATGTTTTTTTTTTGTCTCAAATTAAGACAATTTTCTTAAATATTGTCTTAAAACCACCCTCTATGTAGTAGTGACCCTGACTACTCCTTCCTACTTGTCCCCATCTTGGTTTCTACACCTATTCTTCAAAATTGGCTCCAGCTCAAGGATTTAAGGATTTCATGGATTGAGACATCCTTGAACTAGATGAATTCATAAAAAATGGATATTCATGTGAAGATGGCATCTTGCAGTTTATTTAGCAACTCTACTGCAGATGTTTTTGTGTTTTCCTCGTCTATAGGCATTGTTAGACACAATGCTCACTGAGAGGGGAGGGTGAATCAGTGAGCCTATACTTTATTCAATTTCAACTTCAATTACCAATTCTTATATCAGCATATCATATTCATCAATAAACTAACTATAAATCCATGTCATTCATCAAATAAAACACATAATCATTAACACTTTGCACAAGAGAGACACGATATAATTGTAATGTTTTTGTATGAGTCAACGGCTACAACCGTGAGGCAATTCAGCACCAACTGATACAATGAGCACCAACTCATCATCTATGACCCAACCTAGTTTTTCTTAGACCTAGACAAGAAAATGGATACAAGACCCTGCTTGTATTAGTTAGTACAATTCATCACAAGACCCTGCTTGTAAATTACATGTACATATACATAACATCCCATCAATTACACATCATCATTGTCTGCATCAATTCCACCTAAAATCTCTGTCTATATAATCATTCTGATTATCATTAACTGTCATAATCCAAGCAATCATTCTGACCATAGTGTCATCATCAAATCAGTTTATCATCATTATTAAGGTCATTGTGACCTCAACACATCACAAACTTGTCATTATGTCCCCTAGGTCATTAGACTATTTGTACATATCAAATATTTGTTGTCAACCAATTGCCCAACATCATCAACTCATCAATTCCTGCCTCGGACAAACCCATAAATAAAGATAGAAGATAAAAGAAATCATTTTTGTTAGTTGTCCTATCTTAATTTCATTCTGTGATGAGAACAGTTTCATACAACACAACTTTAGCATTCAGTAGCCCGAATTAAACCCAAATAAAACGGATAACTTTATCATGTTGTTGCTTAGAAAAACCTTCATCAATTCATACTATCTTTAAATCATCAACATCTCCAGCATAATGTCTTTACATTCTTGTCCATTTCTGCCCATGCATCATTTCAACACATGCATATTCAACCAAAACATCTTCAACATGATCACACATTAGTTCAACCCAGAAATCAAGAATATTTATATCTCCATTCTGTCCTTCAGTAGCCCTAACATATCAACCAGCTGTCCATTGTCTTCAGCAATCAACTAATTATGTTTTCAGCCAGTCCAGAGGTAAAAAGATAAAACAAAAATGACCTTTTTGCTGTAGCTGCTGTTCACTCCACTGAAATCATCTGAGCCATGCGAACTGCTCCTCCTGAGCCTAACACTGTCAACTTGTCATTATCACATCAGTTTGTATCACTGCCTTTAACCTTGATCATCTGCTGCCCCAAGTTTTCACAAACTGTCATCAAAGTGTCATTCTCTTATGGTTGCCTTACTTGAACTTGGAATCCCCCAAAAAGACTTAAAAAAAAATTTCAGTCTACTGCTCTGCTACTGTGTCTGCTCCTGTTGCTGCCCACAAAATTCCACAGTAAACAGGCCGAATTTCTCAGAGACAGTCTGAAATTTTTTATTACATCTTTTTGAATGGGAGATCAAGTGTATTTATATAGGTTTATCTTGGATTTTTGCTGAGCCGACCTGCTATAATAGGGCTTTTTATTTTTTATTTTTTAATTAAAATAATAACAAAATTTAATATTATTTTGACCCCAAATTTTACTAGGCCGACTTCTCATGTTTTTATTTTAAGTTAACCTTTTGTTATTAAATTTATTTCATTATTACTTGGAGGTCGACTTGACATTGGTTTATCAAATGATGTTTTTGTTTCCACAAATTCATCAACAAATATATGTTTATTTGTTTGGTGATTTTGTCATATTGACAAAGTGGATTTAGAACCACTTTATCCATCATCCACACTATCTTTCTATGCCCATATGCATGCCCGGAAGGGTCTTGGCCATGCCTTCACGACTTCATCAAATGTTCCCACTCAGTCATTAATTGATGCTCGCACTGTCCATTTCTGGATGCCCACACTTGTTCTCAGCTCTTATCACCATGCCTGTGGATGTGTTGAGAGGGATTCTCATAAGGGCTTGTGGAGATGCTGGTATCAAGGGTTTCATCCCTTCAATACTATGCCCCATTTTCTTGTCTTTTGTCCTTATGCCCACACATGCCTCATGAAGCATGCCCACAAGCTCACGCTTGCTTGGCATGTCTTCTCCATTTTTATCTTTCCATGTCACTTACCTTCAAGCTTGTCAAACTTGTCCTCTTATGCCATCCATATCATCTTTATCTAGGGTATTCGTACCAATTCCAAATGACCACAGTATGGGTCATTTGGCTCATTTGGTGTACCACTACCCATTACCTTGTCCACTTTGTCATCCAATTTCCAAGTCATGTGCCAGTTATCAATGCTAACCCATCTTTCCATAACCTTTGTCATTAATGTTGTCATCAATGACAACCTTAGACAACCATATTCATCAGGCATGACCTCCACAAGAGCCTCCAATTTGGTGTATGTAAGATTGAAGAAGATGAGACTAATAAATAAACTCATCGATCATATCCCAGAGTCACTAATTGACTTGAAACATGCTACAATAATTGTCCCAGGATTTGACCTGTTGCTTCAGATTCTAGCAGAACCACATTTCTCTGCACTCACTCAGCTTTTGTGCATGGCTTCAATGCGGCCGTGCTGCTTCGCGTAAGTTGCTTTTTTGCATGGCTTCAATGTAGCTTTGACTAGCATGCTTTCCATGTAAATTAGATTCGTGGTAGGGTATAAGTCACTATGGATTGGTTATTAGAAGAACGAGTAATAAATTAATAGTATTGTTACTTGTAATCAATTGCTCACCAATGTTACATACTACAAATGCAGCGATCCCAAATCATGTATAAATCATATATTAGTATTTAGTCTAGTAAATATGGTATAAGTGACTCTTGTCGTACCTAAATATACATATACCAATGAGCTTATAAGCTAGCGTGTATCCGTTGTTTTATGATAGGGTAATAATAATGTAATAGCTTGTTAATTAAGCTTGTAAATTAGGTAATTTATGGATAGTGGTTAAGATGCCATACCTTGTAATTAACCTCTTGTATATAAACACTATATATAAACTGGGATCAATATGTGACTTGGAGCATCTATATAAGTGTTTAGTTTGTTTACTTTAACTCGATTATGATAAAGAAGCAGTCTAAATATTTGATGATTTGGCTTGGATGGGGCTTTTTGTTGGAATTTGGTGTTTTTTTATTTTATTTTGAAAAATATGAATTTAACTGTGTTTTAATGGTGATTTTGATGTTATAAATGGATTCAACACCATCGAAAACCCCCAAGGCACCCAAAATTTCAAAGTTTGACAGTTGTAACCATAATTTTAAAAAACTTATGTTGGATTTTTTTCAATTTTTTCCGTTCAAAATAGTCAAACTTTTAGAAGTGTACAACCATAGCATCATATTTAATCTCTAATGATTTACTAGCGTACAATATCTCTAGACAGATAATTAGCTCATATAACTATACTAGTAGCTTAGAGCAACTCCTTAGTTAATTAAGAATCATAGATCGTAACCAAAGTATAGCCAATAATTACAGACGGTTATCTTAATACCTGGCTTGAGATGGACTAATACAAGGCATGATTAGTATAACCTCGCCAATCATGCAACATATGAAATCTCTTTATTAAAAAAAAATAGAAAAGAAAGACTAATCTAGTCGTTGACATGCTAGCACGATGGAAGATCTCACCGGTGTTCAAGATCAAGCCATTCTACTTGAATTCATATTGAAACACCATTAACTAGAAGTGTTTCCAACTCTTTCTGAAAGATACATATATGCTTGTGCTGAAAACATTTGGTATTGCTTTGTCTGCACTCGTCCATCTCTTATGTTGTCAAATATTGTTGCAATTTTATTTTGAATTTATGTAACTTACTCACACAAATAACGTTTTCATGACAACAAGGGTTAGTTTACATTGATGTTCAATTGGTAGTGGTCAATGTTTAGAAATTGATACCTCAGATGTGTTAAGAATTGTAATCTCATTGGTCATCATTGCATTAATTAGTTGAGTGATTAGTTGTTTAGTTTGACTAGGACACTTTGATGTCCCATAGTATTTTCTGTTCCATGGTATTTACCCGTGGTTTTAGGTGTGATGTAATCCTATATATTCTTATGGTGTTGACACAGTCCCGTTGACAGGGGTTCACTTCGCACTGTTGTCAAAAAACATCGACCAGACACCCTTAAACATCAGCCCAAAAAGGTTTTACCCTTCCCAGCAACACCCACAAAGCAAGTGAATTCTCACCTGAGATGCCTAAGGGGGGATGCAAGAACCAAGTTTCCACAGTTGTGAGAAGACATGTACTACCTCACTCTCATTTGCATCATAATCCAGAGATTTGCATTCACATCAGGACATCATACTATCAATCTATTAACCATCATCCTTATTAACTACATTACCATCTCATAATTAACGAATTAAATAGATTATCAAAGCATGTTCAAGGAATCTACGGTACATAACATAACTGCGAACAAATCTACTGCTATTTCAATGAAACATCTAACACTGCGAAAGACAAAGAGACAAAGATATATATATATCAATCATTTCTAGTTTTTATCACACAACTCAGAACCATCATAAACTCAGAGCAATTGCTATGATCAAATAGACCAAAATCGGATAAATGCTTCCATAGATCGATCCAAAAGATAAAATATCAGATAGACGTGAAGATGATCATATCATATCACAAGATGCCAAAATAGATGCCCTTAGGCTTACAATCGTACTTCTATTTATAGGCTCACTTGGCCGTTACAAAATGGTCCGAATGACCCATTGCTAATTAACTTAACCAAACACTTCCACATATATCGGCTTTGAGAGCGGTCCTTTGTTCTTGTCTTTGACCCTTTCGCCGCTTGGGGGTTCTGCACTTGCGTGCTCTGGACCCGTGCCAATAGGCCCCCAACAAAAAATTGTGGCTCGCCCTCGAGCCACCTCAACTGGAAACTATGGGTGTGTTTACCTGCTGCTTGAACTCGTCGTATGTTGCCTTGATCCGGTCGACCACTTCCTTGGTTGTAGCTTTAATCGTTGTGATTGCTTAATACTCCTCGTCTGGTGAAACAATATTTATAGCACCCATGGTGGACGAGGCATGAGAAATCCAAATGCTCCAGTTCCGGCACATCGGTTTCACGAATTTGATCATCCTTCACTGGAGCTAGAGTGTCCCTTGTGTTGGTTCTGCAACGATAAAAAAACCCACCGGTTCTCCATCAACTGCAGCTTGTGCCGAGCTGCGAGCACCCCACTTCGTCCTTCGGTCGGTATCCACCGGTCAGCTGGTACTTCTCTTGTTCCTCATCGTCCACACTGATGCAACCATTGGTTGTTCATGAACACTTGTCATCCTCGCCCTTAGCGCACCTTGTGTGCTCATGCTAGAAATGAAATGCGCCATTGCAACCTTCTAAGCTCACTCTTTGCTCTGAATCTTCTTCTGTAAATTCTTCAGTATCACACATAAGGCTCAATGAGTCTAACTACCATTTTTCAAATGTATTTATAACTTCACTTGCCCACTCCCTATCCATCTTGTCGCTTTTGTACAATGATTTCCAAATCGTTTGTCGGATCCTTCGCGGATGTACCAAATCCTATCATCAAGTGTTTCATCATCCACCTGCGCCATCATCCGCCACGGCTTAACTGCTGTAATTATTACCTGATTTGACCTGTTTGTGCTGAACATCGACAAGATCCTAACCTTGTCTCTATTCCTTACTCAATCATTGTTTCGTCGACAGACCTAGTGCTATCGACAACTTGCCAACCTTCACAATGTGCTTATGGTTTTTTTTTTTGTCGACTTAATTTCTTTTTCAGTTGCTACGCGCCCAGCTATCCCGATAAGGATTCAACCGATTCCCATTCACTAAATTTGTCAACAGTGTCCTGTCTAGCTTTTGTAGCTGCACTGCACCTCCGTCAGTAATGAAATTGATAATGTATGGACCCAACCAATGCATCTGTAGCTTACCTGGGTGCTTCACAAACTTACTGTCATACAATAGGACCATGTATCCCCACTGGAAATGCTTCACCTTGACATGGCGATCGTGCCAAGCCTTTTGTCGATACTTTTCTACCTACTGATGAAATCCTGCAATGAAGCGATCCTCATCAAGCTATAATAGTTGCACCAACCGTTCTTCGATGGCTCCGTCGTCACTCATTCCTGTCACTGCTATGATGCATAGACTCGGGACAATATACTCCATTGGCATCACTACCTCTTGTACATATACTAAATTGAACAGAGACTGGCCTATCAACCTTTTAGATCTCGTTATGTAAGCCCGTAGTACCGCTGGAATCTTCAAATCTCAGTTGTCACAGTTTGTGTTACACACCTTGGTGAGTGCATGTTCTAATACCTTATTCAGTGCCTCCATTGCACCATTCTCCTGTGGATGATATGGGGTACTCCTTTGATGCTGAGTTTGAAATTATTCCATCATGGCCTTGATGGTTTGATTGACAAAGTGAGTGCCTCGATCACTCATCAGTATCTTTGGGCATCCGAACCTGGTGACCACGTTATCAAAGAGAAACCTTGATGTTGTCGCAGCTGTGCAATCCTTTACCGGTGTTGCTTCATCCCATCTCGTCAAGTAATCAGTCATAGCAATTATGTATCGTGACCCTGTTCTTCTCCCTGGTGGGTTGATGGGTCCCACAAAGTCAACTTCCCATTTTTCGAAGGCTTGTAACTTTAGTTGAGGTACTAGTGGCATTTCATCCCTCCGCGATGGTTTCCATGTTCTTTGACATACATCGCAGCTCTTTTCATAATCTGCAGCATCACCATGCACTGTTGCCCACCATAGTCCAGTCCGAAGTATTTTCCTAGCAGTCGCACACCATCCATAATGACCTCTTGCGATCCCATCGTCAGCTTCCGCCAATACTCTTTCTTGTTCATGTGGAAGCACACATCGATGAAGGACTTAATGTGGTCCCATTTTGTAGAGCTGACCTGCGATTAGTTGAAAATCAACAACCCTAACAACTAGTTGCTTCTTCTGACTGGTAGTGAATTCTTTTGGTGCACTTCTTGTAGCCAAGAACTGAATGATTTCTCGTAATGGTCATCGACCATTCCAATCTTGAATAGTGGCGCATCGAGAAATCCTTCATCAATGCTCCTTGGTTCTTCACCTGATTCGATCTGGGACAGGTGATCAGGTCCTACATTCAATCACCCTGGTTTCACAATGATTTCAAAATCAAACTCCTGGAATAGCAACAACCAACGAGAGATCTCCCCCCCAACATAGGATTATTGACTAAGTATTTTAATGCAAAGTGATAACTAAACATTTTGAAATTACCTCCAAGCAGGTAGTGCAGAATTTTGCAGCACATAGACCATTTCTAGACCCTCTCTCTCTATCGTCATATAATTCTTCTCCACAGTGGACAACTTCTTGCTTGCAAATGCAATCGGATGGTCAATTGATCCTTCTCTTTCTTGGGCCAATATCACTCCTAGTGCTACTGATGATGCATCCACATGGGTGTTGAATTATTGTCCAATCAAGGAAGACTAACATCGGCGCTGCGACCATCTTCTCCTTTAGTACGTCGAGGCTCTTCTAGCACTCGTCGTTCCACTTGAACTTTGCATCCTTTTTTAATAGCTTTTCCATTGGTGCTGTGATCAATGCATATCCCTAATGAACTTACTGTAATACCCAATATGTTCCAATGTCTCCCTTAGTTTCTTCACTATCGTTGGTGGTGGTAAGTCAATAGTGATTGCAATCTTCGCTGGATCGACCAGCATCCCCTCCTTACATACAATGTATCCTAGCAGGATTTTGAATGGAGCGTAGAAAATGCACTTCTTCAAGTTCAGTGAAATTTGATTTTGTCGACACCTTTCCAGCATTAGCCTTAGATTCGCAACGTGGTACTTAACTAGCCCATATACGGTCCAATATTCCATATATACTGCGAGGAACTTATGAATGCAGTCTTTAAATGCAACGACAACTAGCCTTGAAAAGACAGTCGGGGTGTTTTTAAGACCAAACGACATCACTGTGTATTGAAATCAACCCCATTCCATCACGAAAGTTGTTTTATGTCGATCCTCCTTCATGATCTTTATTTGGTGGTATCTTGAGAATCCGTTTGTAAATAAATATATCTCCTGGCGGTCAACACCTTCCAGTACTTCATTAGTGAATGGCGTAGGGAATGGATCGTGAAGACATGCATCGTTTGGTTTCCTTAGATCGACATAAATCCTGATTTCACCAGTCTTCTTATCTTGGACAAACATTGGGCTGATCCATTCTGATTCTTTGACAGGTTCTATGATTCCTGCATCCAACATTCGCTCTATCTCAGCTTTCACTTGCTCCTTATACCTAGGATTCAGTCTATATGGTCGTTGCTTTACTGGCTTTTCATTAGGTTTCAACGAAATCTTCATTTCGCCCAGGTCCCTGGAAATGCCCTTCATTTCTGAAAATTTCGTTGGGAACAAGTCTTGGAATTCGTGTAGTAGATCAATAACTTTTCCAATTGTCGAATCATCCCAGTAATCTCTAATAATTGCGAACTTGGGATTTTC
This sequence comes from Larix kaempferi, assembly GCA_027924585.1. Lineage (NCBI taxonomy): Eukaryota > Viridiplantae > Streptophyta > Pinopsida > Pinales > Pinaceae > Larix > Larix kaempferi. Next base: position 3,444,163 of record BSBM01000792.1, read on the forward strand.
CTCCGACCCAATATTAACCTTCTTGATTTTCAACAGCTGTTGGAATTTGTCGAATGGCATCTCTGGTGCTTTGACATCCCAGAATCCCTCCGACTCTGGGACATAAATAGCTCTTGGATCATCTTCTTCTTCAGGTCCTCCCGTCACATTATAGCACTCCATTAGCATTTCTGGCGTCGTGGTCCACGCAATCCCATTAGCTTTTCTGTCAGAATTGTTTCGAGTGCCTTCTCACAAATCTCTTGTAGTGCACTGTGGATGAATGGGTTCTCATCCGAGAAGCTGAATGTCTGGTTGAAACTAATGGTTAACTCTTCCCATGTAGTTGTTCTGCGTTGCAGTTCTGCTACGATGTACCAGCTCTATGGTGCCTCATCTAGTGTATGGATGAACACATGGACCCATTCCTGTTTCGGTCTCATTTCCCATGCGCTTTTACACTCTTCTAGATGATCCCTTGGGTCACCCCTTCCACTGGATTTCTTTCCATAGTAACCTACATTATCCACAAATCTGACTTCCATCAGTCGTCGACATATTGGCCAGCTCGTTATCGATGACTTGTGTGCTTCTCATCACTGTGCTGGTGTAGCCTTCAGTGCTTCTTCCAACGCCAACAGTCATTGTGGTTCTGATACCTTTTCTTCGAATTTAGCGATGAATATAGTCAGATTAGGTAATCCTTCATATATTGGTAGCTTGTATACTTCCGTCGCTACCCACCTTAATGAATGAGTGATTAGCGCACACCTTCTGAATGATACTTCATGTAATCGATTTTGCCAATTTTCAAGCACCTCATCGGAGTCTAATGATGCTAAACTAACACTTCGCCACCCCGATTCCCCGTTGGTGGTGGGATTGACGTAATCCTCCGAGATGTTGTAGAAATTTTATCATCCTTCTGTAAGTTCATCCCTCATTGGTTCTATATACCTCTGCCCTTCCGATGGATCAAGTGGGGAGACTACCCTCATGTCGTGGTTTTCAAAAGACATTGTTCTCTTCTTAAAGTTTATAACAACCTAATTCTCCATTGCCCAATATATTCCTAGAAACACTAGATAGGGGCTTTTGTTGTCAACTATCTCTATAACATCGAAGTCTGCATAAGTTTTCAATCCCTCTATTTCGACCCGAAGATGACATAATCGACCAATTGGTGTGACCTTGCTTTGATTTTCCAGTCGAAGCTGTACAGGGGACCATGCCAACTGTGGTTTCCCCATTTTCTCCTATGTTTTCTTAGTTAATATGTTTACGTCTGATCCTAGATCCAAAATGATAGAATCGACGTCGAATGCACCAATCTGCGTAGTCATCCTCATTTATCTCCCTGCCTTCTTTCTGTGCAATCGATTCACGATCCGATCATGTCGCCCGTTCTCCTGTCGATATAATAAACTAGTTATCTCTGTTAGTGCATCCTGATCTGTTGCCAGCATCAAAAAAATTTCCAGGAACGTTCTGAGAGTGCTGACCTTCCCTGGTGACCTCTGTGAATTTTTAATATCAAATATTGGTGGCATCTCATAAACAGGTTCTTTTTGGCTTACAGGTGGAAACTTAGTCTTTCTCATCATATCTCGTGCTTCCAAAAAGGTCTCCTTTTCTGATTTTGCATCAAATCGAACCAGTTTCCTTGTTGTAGGCCAAACACTAGGAATTGGCTTGTCTTCTCCTATTGCAGCCCCCCCTAGTCACTACTGCGACATTCATAGGTCAACTTATTATCTCCGCTGAGATCTTTTGTACATTAGGATTTTGATTTTGATCCTGATTTACATTCGGATTTGGTTATGGTTGTGGTGGATTCTTAGTTTGTTGCTTCACAATCAACTCAGGACACTCCTCGACACTATGGTCTGCTACACTGCAATAGGTACACTGCGGAGTCAGATTCGTACAATCCCGCAATGAACCATTCTTTGTGTTGCATGTCAGTCATTCCAAAAATTACTTTGGCCATCAAATTTTTGTATCTTTGATCGAATTCCCATACTGATTCATTAGGAATTTGCTTTATTTCCTTCAATTCTGTGATATATTGCGACTCTGATTTTGGTTTCCTAAATTCATCAATCAATCCTACTATGATTTGTGCCAATTTTTTCTTAGGATTCCCTATGGGTACTTGTACAAAATTCATAAACCAATCCAGCACACGGCCCCTAAAGGTCATCGCTAATTGTCCCTTCTTGATATCAACATCTTAGACTTGCTTCACCGTCTATACTGCTTCGCATAAAAATAAATATTGTTCCGGATCCTCGGTTCCATTACCATGAAAGATATACAACTTTACATCATCTCCTGCCATCCTTGGTTTCCTACTGGTATTCATAGACCCACTACTCTTGCCATTATTCTGACATGCAGGAAAACCCTGCGAAGAGCTTATATTTCTTCCTTCAAACTTTGGCATAGTGCATGGGGTTGTGGGTACGTTGTAGCTTTGGGCCTGTCCTTCCTCAGGTTTAGGGGTATCTTGGTCTCTTTCTCCATCATAGTAAGGTCGCTCAGTCCTTTGTGGTCATGTTTCACAGTTCTATATTTAGGTCTCCCTAAGAGACTCTCTCTCTATCTCAGTCCTCCTCTTCTTCTCCGGCCGGAGCCTCACCCCACTTTGTAGGGTACAAAATCTTCCATAGCTTCCCTCAATATTTCTTCGTAACTCATATCCATCTACCCCACATCATTCTATCAGACCCGCATCCGCGCAGTACCCACAGCCTCCGCACACCCAAGATTTACTCGTCGGAATTCATCTTCAATATGCCCTTTTCACAAATGGGCATCTTAATCCATAGTTTCGGCGACAATAGAAACCTTCCTCTAGGTCCCTTGAAAAATTTCATTTCTGCATCGCTATATGAATTAATCGCGTTGACAACTAATTCAGTGATGTATCCTTCCAAAATACTATCTACCCAAACCTCTATAGCTCTTGACGCTTTGTTGTTCACTTGTTTCAATTGCTGGATCAGTTCTGGCGTCCAGTGTTCAGGCTCACCCCATTGGAAATTATTCTTCTCAAAATGCAATTGTGCCAACCATTCGTGTAGAAATATAGGAAATTCACAGAAGAACACTTCATGAATATCAAAGTAGATATAATTCTGTAACCAGTCAATTGTCGACCATCCAGAAGGTTTGAAAATGAAGGGATATATATGTGGTTGAAGTAGTTGAAACCGACAACAGTTATAGATACTTGACTCTATGTAGACGATTTTGCAGTTAGAGTCATCGTCTATCACAGTCAGGGTTGATGGGAACACAGATCGATTGGTTGTCAACATCTCGATGGATGGTTGACGGGAACACAAATATACCAGTGGTCAATGACTCAAAAGATGGTTGATGAGAATGCAGATAGACTGATGTTCAATGGATTGACATATGGTCGATGGTAAAGTGGTCGATTGGGAAATCGACGAGACCGATTGGTCAACTAGGCATATGGTCAACTGAGTCGGCTAAAGGATATGGTTGACGGGGTCAACTAATTATTATGGTTTAATTGGGATTATTTAATATAATCAAGTTCAATATCGACTGGGGAGTTACGAAAGGTCGATTGGGTGGATAAGCTTAGGTCGAATAAGTAGTCATGGTTAAAATTGACTGGGTAGTCGATAGGTTCATTATTCAACTACATAGCAGAATAATTTTGGATTCAAAGGGACGCCTATGTTGTTGAGGGTTAGAATATGTTGGAAATTGTTTCGAGTCTTGATGTAGATGTAGACATGATCGATAAGGAAATCCTACTGAAAACCAAGGAAATAATTGGAGTGGCATGAAGATTGTTTGACTAGAGAAAATGGTGAAGTCTATTGTCAACTTTGTAGAAGGATCGAATGGAGCAAGCAATGAATTTTGTTGTCGATTGTGTAGAATGATCAACTGGAGTAGATGGTGAATTATGTTGTTGGCTATGCAAAGAGATCAACTGGAGCAAATAGTGGATTTTATTGTCAGCTAGGAAAAGAGATCGATTGGAGTAGATGGTGGATTCTATAGTTGATTAGGCATACAATTCTACTAGGTAGTCAATTGAGTAACAAAATTCAAGTACTTAGTTCAAGAGTGATTGGTTGTTGATGTATGAGAAGGTAGATGCTCGGGAAGTTATTTTTTCAAGCAATGTTTCAATAATGGAATTGTTGTCACTGTAAATGGGCATATGGTTATAAGACCAATAGAGGCATGCATACCCATGGTAATTATAATATACTTAATGTATATTACAATTGGAACGCAATAGGAATACCCATGTTACAATATAAATTCACCAACAAAACCCTAGATACCGAACCTTTCGGCATCACCTACAAGTAGATGAAGTCTCACCCGGGGCATCTATTGGAACTACAAGAACCAAGCTTCCATAGTATTGAAGGGATAGAAGGCATTCATTCTATTAAAATACCATGCATTCATCTTATTGCGAAGAAATAGACATCATATTCATAGGAATTGATAACATATTCAAAGCAATAACAGAAACATATCATACATGCGTGCAATAAACATAACATCCATCACACCAAACACATAAAATGTAATCTCCAAAACAAGTTCTCTTCCTTATTGTTATCATTTGTTCAGTCTTACAAAACCCGCACAATGCGCATCAGAACTCTATTACATCCCCAAAAATACCCCAACATTAGATAGAAGAAGCACAACTACTACAGAAGCAACTATCAACGGAACAACAACAACTAATAACCAACAACCAAAATCCAACCCTTAACCCAAACATTCCTTACATATTTATACATTTTAGAATGGGCTGAGCCTATTACAATGTGGACAAAAGTTATCAACTACTTCTAACTAACTTCCACCTTTTACGCACGCAACTCCTTATGCTGAATGGCTCACGGTCCATCTCCTTGTGTGCAATTCCCAAAACTAGTCCAAAACCTCGCTCTAACAATTACTAGTATTTAATAATTATCAATTATATATTGTAATAAATACTTATGTAGTTCAATATCCTATATAATATTATAATGTAATTATTAATGGTTGCACCCTTTTCCAAGGGGACATGACTTATCATCTTTGTGTATTATATATACACCAAAAGTATATAGGGAAAGATATGAAATATAATTAATTATGAATATGAATATATAAGAAGTATTTATCCTTATATGGGATTTACTTGTTATTATGGATGTTAAGGTCAAGTAACCCATTGGGTTCCTTGCAGTTGGTATCAGAGTGGTTTTTCCGTTGACATGAGGTCAATTTTTTTTGCAGTGGAATAAAATAAAAAATATATGGGCTTGTGGCTCCATTAAATTACTAAATAATTGAAGAAATAAAGGAATCTCCTCATGTGAGAGAAGGAAAAAAATTCTCGAACTTCAGGCTTGTGGCCCAAAGGGGAGAAACTAAAAAAGAAAGCAAAAAGAAAGTAAAGATATTTTCAAAAAGAAAGAAGGATATTTACCGCCCATGGAAGTGAAAAAGAAAATAAAGAAAAATAAAGTAAAGATATTTACAAAAATAAAGAAGGATATTTTCCACCCAAGAAAGTAAAAAGGAAAAGAAAGAAAAAGATGTGAAGATCTTTACAAGAAGAAATAAAGAAAAAAAGGTTCTTTTTTTACTAGTGTTAGTAAAAAATATTCCATAGTAGCATAAGGAAGATTAAATCATTGAAGTGTATATTTTTAGTATTTATTCAAGTGATATATATATATATATATATATATATATATATATATATATATATAGAGAGAGAGAGAGAGAGAGAGAGAGAGAGAGAGAGAGAGAGAGAGAGAGATTATAATATTAAAAATATATTTTTGAAAGAGAAAATAGTTTTCTAATTGTCAAGCTCATCCAAAATGAAGTCTACAAAAGATTAATTTTTGTGGAAATGCCCATTTTATGAAAACGAGTTTAAATGGAGATTGGAGGTTAAAAATATAAATTGTCCTTGCCCCAACTGTTGCAAAGTATTTACTCTAATAGAACAACAAGATATTCCACAAATGAAGTCACATATTAAGGAACTAGAAGATGAATTAGCCAAACTACAAGAAAAATAAACAGATTTCGAGAAAACTTCTAGAGGTGAATTATTAGAAAAAGAAGAAAAAATTTCACGATCAAAAGTTTAGGATAAAAAACTACTATCACAAATCAAGAAGTCAAAGGGATCAAAGCAGTGCAATCATAAATTAGAACAAAAGAATCAAGAGCCCAACAAAAAGCTATTAGGAAAAGGTGAAGAAGTTTTTACCCTAAAAGACCTTAATAAAAAAATGTTAGAACAATTCAAAGATTTAAGAGAAGAAAAGTTAAATAATTGTGACTTACAAGTAAAGGATCAAGCTTTGAGTTGTCAAATTCTGCTCACAGAAACAAAATACTAAAACGTAAGGATATACAAATCTTCAAGCTCAATAATGCAACCCAAACCGATCTAGTGGAATCAAAGTTCTTAGAAATTGAAATTGCAGATAAAGCTGGGACATCAATAGAAAGGCTCAAAACTCAAAATTAGAGTGACATTACAAAGGAAGTTTCATCGGTGATTGAACATCCATAAATTAATTGCGCTGAGAGGCGCTCTACAGCCCAGTATGAGGGAGATCTTGTAACATGTGTTGAGTGTTTGTCGAGTAACAAAATAATACAAAGTAAATAAAAAAGAATAATACAAAGTAAAAGGTAATAAATATTATGTCGGTCATAAACAAAAAAGAATAATACAAAGTAAAAAGTAAATATGAGGGAGATGTTGTAACGTTTGTCGAGTTTGTCGAGTAACAAAATAATACAAATTAAACAAAAAAGAATAATACAAAGTAAAAAGTAAATATGAGGGATATTTGATTCCTCTCGGCGCTTTATAGAGCCTATGATTTGGATCTATGCCGATTTTAAGCCATAATAAAGTGACATGTCGACATCAGTAAATGTAGTTCCTTCACTCACTATTAATGAATACATCATCTCACTTAGTCAATACAAAAATGCCAAATATCAACATGTTGACTCTAGTACATCATGAAGAGTTTAAGCCAGAGTTTTTGAACGATCAACATATCAAGATAGCTTACATCGGTTTCCTAATTGTAGAAAATGGAGCACACAAAATCAACATACCAATGCCAGCATTGTTCTTGTATATTGCAACACCCGAACCTCTATACAACTCAAAATAAATGACAAGGAAGGTCAAATTCATATTTTTATCATTAAAAAGTTCCAGAAAGATTCCATTTAGGATGGATTGATCCCATTTCTATGCGCTAGCACTGTTCCAAATTTACACAAGACCTTTAATCCTATTCAGATGATATCCTTCCCTTGTTTTGAGGAAAAATCATTTCAAAAGAGGAAAGACTTGTAATATGCCTAACGTATATTACTACTATTTAATAATTATCAATTATATATTGTAATAAGTACTTATGTAGTTCAATATCATATATAATATTATAATGTAATTATTAATCGTTGCACCCTTTTCCTGAGGGGACGTGACTTATCATCTTTGTGTATTATATATACACCAAATGTATATCGGGAAAGATATGAAATATAACGAATTATGAATATGAATATATAAGAAGTATTTATCCTTATATGGAATTTACTTTTTTATTATGGATGCTAAGGTCAAGTAACTTATTGGGTTCCTTGCAGTAACTCACCGGTAAATTCGAGTTGTAGACCTAGGTGATAGGGGTTGTTGTCCCTAAGGTCCCCACTAGACTACTACAGGGCAAAGCTAGGGCATTTAGAAGTGATGGTTGAAATTATTTAGTTTTTTCTTTGGTAAATTGGATAATTTTCAAGCCAAATTGTGATTTGTGTGGGATATTCGAAGATATTTAAGAACAATAAATAGGTATGAATCTGGGAATGTGACTATGAATCAAATGTGAATTCAAGTCAAAAAATAAGTCTAAAATGTAAATGCATGGAATAGTAAGCTACAAATTCTACCAATCTATTCAGGAAAGAATAAGTGAAAACATAGCAAGATCATAGATAATAACCATCCATGATGTACATGTCATTAGTTCTGTAATTCTAAAAATTATGCAGCGCATTTAAAATCTCTGAAATCAAATAGACACTTAGGATTCAACATATAAGATGGAACAATTGATTCATAACCCAAATAGTCTCAGATATTCATAGAAATGATGTTCAAAATAAACTTACAAAAAACCAAAATCTCCACTTGCTGGCTAAAAATCGAACCCCATTATCTTCTTTTACTTAGAATATATAGTTTTTCACTACCCCAACCAAATAATCCTTTTTATGGATTCCATAACTACCTATTTACTAATAATATCTTCTTGAACTGAAATATGTGTTTTAAAAAATAAACAGTTTATGTGGTTCTATTTTTAAGGATTCTATCAACTAATTGCACTAATTCAGTTTACTAAGATTTATGCTAATGGCCAGGTGTCTAGCCTTTGAAATTCAAAGTGCCAAATGTCTTTGAACTTTAGGACTTAATACATATTTCAAGAAATTAAAGACTAAAAAATGATAGAACAATTTTCATATTGCTGCTTTTGTTTGTAAACATGCATAATCACCACGGTCTCCTGCGATTTGAATTTGTCTTCACCTACTTTCTGGAACATGAATTTGCATGGTATCCTATAGAACATGAGTACTGAGAGATCCTATCAAAATGCCCAATTTCTCATTGTTCTCTTGATTTTTATTTCTCTGCTGAATGCATTCTTCTTTCTAATATTTCTTTTATCTGAGTAATTTAGCGTTTATCTTCTTTAATTTTCTAGAAAATTTGCATACTCTAGTAAATATGACAATTAATTAGTTCCTTCTTTCATTTGCTTCGTTTTCCCTGTTCTGTAACAATTCATTCTCTAGATTTAATTCTTTATTCAGGCTTCTAATTTCTTAATCATCTTCTTGAATTTTTTATTAATGATTTTCTCATCGTTCTCAGGATGGGACAACATCACTTTCTCTGGTGCTTGATTTTTTGATGTTGAGTCTTTCACCACAAGCCTTTCATCCTCAAAATTTATGCAATGTTCTTCTTGTTTCTCCTCTGAAATAATAGGAGCAATAGGTTTAGTTTCTGGTGAACAGGTTATGGCATTGATTTCGTTTTCCAAACCAGTTAAAACTTGTGCAACCTTCCTTTCTTTTTCCATCAAGGAATTTGATTCTTCATCAGGGACTTCTTGGAGACAAACTTCTTCTTTTCGCTTTACACCTTTCTTTGCAGTTTTCGTTGGGGAAGCCTCGAGGTCAATGACCTTATTTTCCTTCAAATAAGGATAAAATTTCCTTATAATTGAGCCTGATTTTATTAGTCGCCCTAGTTTGTGGCTTTCTGAGTGATTAAAGCTTAGGTTATTCTTGTTTTCTTCTCTTCTTTTTGTCCCGGCCTTCATCATTCATGAAATTACATACATTTCCCTCCTTTTGTTGAGTAAAAATTTCAGGTAATGGACTTTTCAGGATCATTCCTCTCATCTTTCTAGTAAATACTATGTTTTCATGCTTCCCTAAATCTTCTCCAGTTCTCTTAGGGTTAGGATTCCCAAGTTTTCCCTTTGAAGAAGATTGCACTTCTATATTGATAGGTTTTTTTGATTTTGTATTCAATATGCATTTTTTAGTCACCTAAATTTTACCCTTTTTTCTTGTGCTTGGCTCTGTAGAAGAGCTTTGAACATCAACGGCCCCAAAACTTGATGTAGGCTCTATTTGAGTAGAAGAAGAATTTATAGCTTCATGTGAGAATGACATGTTCTCTTGGGTTATGAACTCATAAGATACAAGGAATTGTTCCCAGTTATGATTAAATTTCTTTAATTCTTGCATTATTAACAATTTGATAAGAGCTTGATGATAAACACCATGTGGGTTGTTTGGGAATTTTTTAACCTTAGCAGCCATTTCAGAATGGCTTATGAGAAAATAGAAAGGTAAGTTCATGGCATAAATCCCATCTAAATGAAAAAGGAAACATGTGATAAAGATGAATTGTGGAGTACCTTCCCTCTCCTGTTATATATCTTTATACAAGATTCAGAAGATGGTTGTACTCTATCCTCAACGGGTTCCTTGGTATGCCCTTGGTTTTGATGATCTTCCTATAGGAAATGATTGCATTCTGGTACACTGACACCTTGTAGCTTGAACCATCGTTTCCCTTCCCGTGGAAACTCACAAGCCATTGCTATATAATTTTATGAAACTGGGAATGTTAGATAACCCATTGTAACATTTTCACCATTAAATATTTCTGCAAAAGCTTGGGTGACTGGAGTATGGTGTCCCTATCATTTCTGACAAAAACGAAACCACCCTACTTGCTTGAACTTTAGACCAAACTATAGATATGCCTCTATCAATTCGACTCTCATAGGCTCATATATGACCAAGAGTCCACTCTTCTTTGATAAAATTTTCGGTGTTACGACCAAGAAGCAAAGAAATAACAATAGGTCCAGCTGATTACTAGAGCATACAACAACCCAAGTGATGAAACATACAACTAATGATCTTTGTTATGAATTGTATGGATAATCATAAAAATAATAAGGGCTAGGTCATTTCATATCTACGAGAGATTCAAGACTGAAATGTCCACCTGATTTCATTATTGCGCACGATATTTGTAATCCCCTTTTGAACTTGACATGACCGGAGGTGGGATTAGCGATGAACACTTCTGACAACTCTGTAGCATAGCCTTCTAATTTTGCAGCATAGTTCCCAAACAATTCGGTAGGGCATTTACTGAACGATTCTGCGACACTATTGCAGAATCATTTTGTAGTGCTACTTCATTAAAGCAAGCTCGATCTTAAGGATTTTATTTTCTTCAAATGAACATATCTAAGACATGTAGTAGCTCCTGTAAAACAAATCACAAACCCAATACCAATTTTGTGCAACCTTAACATGTTCAAATAGCTAATAGTCACATTGAAAATAGAAAAACAAAGCGATAGTAAAATCAGAAAGCAGAAAACCAAATGTGAATTTTTAATTTTAGAGGAAAACTTACGATGAGTTTTAAAATTCAGGATCTAAATCTCAAGGAAAAGTAAACAATCCTAAGTGCAGACCTAGGTACTAACAGAGGGGATGTCAGATTCTTGATGAATAGAACTTCAAGGGGGGGAAGTTGCATTCCTAAGTCAAATTTAAAAGGGGGAATGCTGGTTTAATCATGAATCAGTCATAGAACAAGTTAATAAACTTTGGTTATTATTGTTATGGACTCATGGTATCGGGAGATTAGTCCATGGTATTCTTGTGATGTAAGCCTATAAAGAGGCTAGTCGTACTCAACTGTAAGATGAGCATGTGTGTGGAACTAATTGATGGTCAAGGGTTCCTATGGTGGTAGGGCCATGCTCGACCATGTTTTGTTTGGATTTTCCAAGGGGCATAATGAATATATCTTCTATTGTTTTTTCCCAGTTAAGATATTTATAGGATAAATCATGGTGTTGATATGTGCATGATGTTATTGTTTGTTTTACTATTTATGTTTATGTTGTGTTAATTATGTTTGTTGCATCCATGAAATATCAACATGGTCATGGAAGGTCATGATTGGTCCTCATTTCAAGATGTACTAGTCTTGTGGCCCAGCTGAATACCCCTTGATGGGTAGTAAATCCCTATCATATCGGGCATTTATGCCTTGGGTAGGTATTGGTGCATCTTGGGGTGATTCCATTAGGACACATGATTTGCAGAGCCCCTAACCACACTTGTGATACTATTATTTGTAAAGGTGATTACTCTTGTAATGGTTTCCATACCCGCTTCAACACACCTCTATCATACCCACTTGGATCTTATTGTGTTGTATTACCCTTCCTCTTGGTCATATTGGTGAAATAAATGAATACATCCACATTAAAATATCTCTTTGAAGGTCATGCCTTGCAAAAGGAGGAGGGTGTTGAGGGAAAAAAGAACATCGTTGGGGTTAGTTGGGGCATGACATCCTCCTCTTAGGCTCAACATTCCATCTTGGTTGAAGCCTCTTGCTTATTTGTCATTATTTTATGTCTTTTGGGATTGGTCCTCAACTTTTGTGGGTGACAAGTCACACATTTAAGTTATTTGTCATTTTGTTAGATTGGCTCAAGATTAAAAAGGAGGTCACTTAGTATAAATAAAGCAACTCTCTTTCTCATTTTGTAAACAAGAACAATAGTTCAATTAATTATGATTCTTTTTTTTTTCTCTTGGTACACATAAGCTCTAAAGGATATCGCACTTCTGTCTTAGCATGTTTCTTTTATGTGAAGGACAAATTGTGGATTTTCTAGGGTTTTTCTAAGCTTTCAAGATTGATCCAAGGAATGGTTATTGATAAATTGTGGTAAGGAAAGGATTATAGGGTCTCTTATTTGCTCTTTTCCTTCATTGGTGTGGGGTAAGATTATTTAATCTCTTGTTTATATTTTCTCTTAATGCACCTTGGCAAGATCAGTTAGGGTATTTTCTATATATTGTTAACCTTGTTAGTGGAGAATTTCCTCTTGAAGGATATCTCCTTGTGGGCCTTGGAATTCATATTTTCCCCTAATTAGGTCATGGATTACTCTAATCTCAGGGATTCTAATATTTTCCCTAATTTATAAATATTGAATTGCCAATTCAAGAAAGAGACATTAAACTTGGTCTCTTGTTTCCCTAGGAATAATACTAAGGCCTAATTCCCTTTTTTTCTCAAAAATATATATGTTATACCAAATATCGTCATCATGAGCCATGTATCAACTCATTTCCTTAATCCCTGAAGCTTCCCTATCTAGAACATCATTGAGCAAGTTGTGGACCTTGTCTTCCACCTTTCCTAGTGATGTTGGCGCATCTTGTTGCGTAGTAAAGGGTGCCAAACCTTGGTTGGCGCTTGATGTACACTGGAAGCCTGCTCCAGTGGCTCTTGCTACCCTCATGCAGCCTGCGCCTGACCCTTCTTGGTGCCTGTTGTCTTCATGTAGAGTGAGCTAGGGTTGGTTAGAGTGCATAAAAAGGGGCTTCGAGCGAATTCTCGAAGCTGGGTGACATGGATACCTATCCCTATTTGGTAGGTATAGCTGGTATTCGGCTCCTAACCTAATGGGTAGATCCCTTAGGCCTCTCCCCCTAATCCTCAACCTACTCTACCCTCCTAACCTTATAAATAAGATCTCTCTCTCCATTGAGAAGGGAGGAGGGACTATAGCACTTACATGCTGGTGGAATTACCCTAGGTTATCCCTATTAATATCTTGGGAGGGACTTACACCCTTTCACTACAATATTTTAACCCAAAATACGACGAGAAAATCCGACGAAAAAGACTGTGTCGTCGGATTTCACCTTCAAAATTACGAAACTTGATGCTTTTTTTAAAAAATTGATAGAAGTGTTCGTCGGATATCCGACGGCCCTTGCGTACTCTACGAGCTCCGACAAATAGAGAACAGTGTCGTCGGATAGCTGACCTAATATTAATCACGAGGATGTCGGATATCCGACCATACATTATGGTCCTGACTGTCGGATATCCGACTTCATGTGATTCCCGAGAATGTTGGATCTTCGACAGCATATCATGCCCTAGCATGTTGGATATCCGACATCTACTCTCCAACAGTAACTAAGTTCAAGTCGTCGGATATATCCAACGGAAGGTTATATTTTAAAAACTATAAATTTCGAAACATTTCGACATGTTTGCTATACAAGCAACGGTTTGCGGAAGTTTTTTTATTTGGCAGACTGTTTTTCATTATTTCCATTTTTTTGTGATTAAAGAGAGCGAAGTGTGGAGCTTGATTTTCTAAGATCTATAATCTTCATTCAATCTCTTTACGAGAATAAGGGGTGATGGGAAATGCTATTGTCCATGTATTTAATGCAGGGGCTTTAAGAGGAGAAGAATTTTGATCACAACAACCAGAAAACATTGTAGGGAACATGGACATGCTGAGGGGGGACATGAATATCATCCATTTGTAAGTTTTGCATTATATATGTTTTTATTTTGATTTCTTTTGTAAATGTATGTATTATTTTAATATTTCTTATATTAACTTTTATCCGTTGATGGTTTCAATAGATGGGGACTAACATGGACAATAAATATTATTTATTATAATAATTTTTTCTTGTGTGCATGTTGATTCTAGGGTATAGTAGAATAACTCATTTATTTATTCGTTAGTGAGACTAACCCACTCACCGGGGAAAGCACTTAGCTCTCTAGATTTGTGACACTTTCCATGATAATAGAAATATCGACTATATTGGCATGTTGTTTCTCTTCTATTTTCTCTATAGAAACCATATCATCATTTATCTTACCTTAGTGGATAGTATGGGAAATTGTGAGTTATATTTGAGTAGCTTTGCTCAGCAATTGGGTCATTTTTTATGTCTCTTGGATAGTTTGGATGCACCTATTTGACCAACAATACAATTGGCCATTGTTCTTTTCATCCCTAAAGTAGCGACTAGACCCTTCTTGTTTCCCCTTTTTATCTAACTGTAGAGACCACTCATGAAAAGAGTCATTTTTAACCTGTTAATTTTAGTTTTTCTTGTATTTTTCTCTTCTTGTTTGTATTACACTCAAAGGTAATAATAAAGAGTAGTTGATTGATCTATTTGATTGATTGCATGTTTTGTTTACCAAGAAAAATTAGAGCACCTCGCTTCTCTCAATGAAAAAAGAAAACATCAACATTACAGTGATTGCATTGTTGATTATATAATATTCTCTATTAACCATACAAAATTTGTTACATTTTAAATGCATCACAAATTTTTTTACAATTTGCATTTGAAATTTTTACATTTTCCGTTTGAATTTCTTATATTAACTTTTATCTATTGATGGTTTCATGTAATTATAAAGGAAAGACATCCTGCTACATATCATCTGGAGGAATTGCTTCCAGAACAAGTACCGGAGGAACATGGAGCTATGAATAATGGAGAACAAGTTAATGATCATATTGAAGAAGATCATGTAACAATTATAGTACTCTGAAAATCTAGGGTTTGTGATACGCCTGCTCGAATGGAGCTGCCGCCGGACCCTGGCCGCAATGGCCCGGAGGATGCTCATCCGCTCGTTGCCGATTTGTTTAAGGCATTGGTCGATTCACAACCTGCCTCAACGAAAGCTACAGCCCCGCCCGAATCCAAGTTTGTCAAAAGAACGGAGGTTCCAGAAGTGAAGCTCACCTCAACTGCTTCAAAATGTAAAGCCATTGCGCTAGCAGAAAAAGGACTACTAGGACATTTTACGGGTCTTTGGCCCTCTCCTCGCTCCATTGAATCCTGGCTCAGCAAAAACTGGCGTCCCCTAATACAAGGAGTGGTGCAACAAATTTTCTGTGGGAAAGGGTTCTTTGTCTTCTACTTTGAAAAAAAGGAGGATCGAGACTTAATCTTCAGGAATGGACCATACTTCATGGGTCCAAGAGGAATGTACCTTAACAAATGGGATCTTTCCTTTGACCCAGAAAAAGACATTCCAACTGGGCAGTTCCCGTCTGAGTAAAGCTGCCGCATCTCCCTCTTCATTGTTGGAATGACGAAGATTTACGAGCCATTGGTAACTCGCTAGGGAAATACATCGACAAATCAGAGCCAAAACCCCCAATGTTTTCTTGTGCAAGAATATGTGTTGAATTCGATTTGGAAAAGGGCCTTCCAGAAGCTATAGACTTGGCAATGGAAGGATGGAGCCACAGACAAACAGTGGACTATGAGCAGATTCCCTTTAAATGCAAGGTTTGTCATGAATATGGACATTTCACGAGGTTGTGCCCCAAAAGAAAAATCCTAGAAGTAGAAGAGAAACAAGGAGGAGAATGGAATGAAGTCTCAAAGAAAAAAGGGGGTAAAAATAATACAAGTACAGTGGCCAAATCTCCACCTAAAAACAAAGAGCATTCTAACAAGTTTCAGATCCTGAGCAGCGAGGAAAATGAAGAAGAACAGGAGCAAGAAAAGCAATCTGAAGAACATCAGGGAGGATAGGTACAGAATGATAATGAGGACAAGAACCAAAACCTTCCCTTCTCTCAGCATGCAGTGGATGGAATAGAGCCCTCATTAAACTCAGGAGGTTCAGTAACAAGAGCCAAAGCAAAATTATTTCAAGAAGAAACCTCGGAAAGTAAAGAAGATGAACAAGAACCCATAGCCAAAAGAGGAATAAGACTCAACAAAACAATCAGAGAACAAGAAGCAGCCAGAGAAAGGGCGACGGGCAAGCAAACTAGTTTGGACCAGCATGTAAGAATAATACCCAGTGGAAAGCAGACACAGGAGGAAAGAAAGGACAGAGTAGGTCCTCTTCAAATCAAAAAATAATTAAAATAGTCTCTTGGAATTGTAGAGGATTAGGCGGAAAGCAAAAAGTAGAAGCAATAAAAAGAATAAAAAAAATGGAGAACACCTCAATCCTCACAATCCAGGAGACTAAAATGCAAAAGGAAGACTACATCAGCACTATGAATAAAGTCTGGCCCTGTTAACACCCAAAAAGTGTTCAATACCTCATCTACCACATTATATGGCTCATTTGACCATTTTCCTCCCCAGGTAACCTAGGCCCTCTCCCCTTCAGGCTTAATCCGGCTTGGCTAGAGAACCAAAATTGCATGGATGAAGTTGTTTCGATTTGGAAGCAATTTATTCCTGGGTCCCCTGGCTATATCTAGGAGACTAAATTGAAGTTAATCAAAAGAACACTGAAAATTTGGGCAAAGCAAAACACTCTAAAACCTGGAGAGGAGCTCGATTTGCTTCAAAAGGAGATGGAACAACATCAAACTAAAATGGAGCAGACTATAATCACAATGGAAATGCTTAGAGAAGAAAAAAAACTTGATGAGGCAATTCTGAGCATAGCTAGAAAAGAAGAGGAAGAATGGAGGCTCAGATCAAGATGTCTCTGGTTAAAGGCAGGAGATAGGAACACAAAATTCTTTCACGCCCAATGCAAGGAGAGATTTAGGGAAAACAACATTCTGAGCCTCACAAGGGGGGATGGTCAAAAGATAGAAGGGCAGGACAGCATTCTCCAAGAAGCCAAAGATCATTTTGAGAAACTATACATTGAAAATGAGGAAGTCTCCAAAGAAGATCTGGACCAAATGAGCATGGAAGTCCCAGCTCTTATTTCAGAAGCTGACAATAAGAGGTTAATGGATCAGATAACAGAAGAAGAAGTAAAAAGAGCAGTCTGGTCACTTCATCTAGAAAAGGCCCCCGGCCCGGACGGATTCCCCATTCATTTCTACAGGAAATTTTGGCATTGGCTCAAAAAAGACCTTGTCAGAATGCTCAATTGGACAAGGGAAAGAGCAAGAATCGGAGGGGCTACCAACTCCACCTTTATAGCTGTCATACCCAAGGAAAAACATCCCCACTCCATAGGAAGATTCCGCCCCATCTCCCTGTGTAACTCCTCCTACAAAATTCTTACCAAAATCATTGCCAATAGAATTAAAAGGCTTTTACCCAGAATCATATCTCCAAATCAAGGTGGCTTCATGGATGAACGGCAAATCTATGACAACATTCTTCTTGTTCAAGAGGCAATACACTCGAGCATTCAAAGAAAAGATTCAGGTATGGTTATCAAGTTGGATATGGCAAATGCCTTTGACAGAGTCAGGTATGAATTTCTTTTCACAATAATGGCTAAATTTGGTTTTGGGAAAGAGTTTATAGGGTGGATTAAAGCCTGCATTGGATCCCCTTGGATCGCCCCTCTAGTTAATGGCATACCCTCTTCCTTCTTCCGTTTGTCTAGGGGGCTGAGGCAGGGTTGCCCCCTTTCCCCTAGCCTCTTTGTCATCATGGCGGACTCCCTGAGTAGGAAACTTTATAGTCAGCAATTGAATGGCTCCCTCCCAGGTATTTTTATAGCCAAAAACGTTCCTCCCATTAACCATGCGCAGTTTGCTGATGACACCATTCTTTTAGGTAGCGCCTCGTCCATCATTGCTTCTAGATTTAAGTCAATCCTAGACCTTTTCCTCCATGCTTCTGGGGGTAAAATGAACAGTCAAAAGTGCAATATTTACAGTTGGAATTGCGGAAACCTCCTTCTTAGAAGCATAACTCTCTTATTAGACTTTAAACCCTACTTTGACTGGACATCCTTCAAATACTTAGGCATCCCTATCACCCATAAAAGAACCTCCTCATCCTCCTGGCAACCGATTTTGGAAAAAATCAAGAATAAGATTAACTCTTGGGGATCACGTTGGCTCAACCTAGCTGGTAGAGTGACCTTGATTAAAGCAGTCATATCCTCAGTTCCCATTTACATTGGAGCCATTCTTTTGGCCCCCAAGACGATTATGAACGATATATGCCTGGAAATCAGAAAATTCCTCTGGCAGGGAGGGAAGTCTCAAGGTAAGAAATTCCACCTTGTCAACTGGAACACTATTAAGGAGAACTGGAAAAGAGGAGGTTTGGGCATTTGTGATCCAGCAACGATGAGCAAAGCATTGGGAGCAAAAAAATTTTGGAGATTGATATCAGGTGAAAAAGAATGGTGGAAGGAAGCAATAAGGAAAAAATACACCATAGGATCAAGACAGAGATGTCTAAACAATATGAAGAAGAACATAGGAACTGCCATTTGGAGACTTATGCTCGCCTCAGCAGGGTTAATTAAAGATAATATGTATTGGATTCCTGGTAGCGGAAACAAAATCAACCTTTGGACAGATAGCATCAATGGAGAGCAGCCTATTGGCGAAATACAAGAAATCCAGAATGTCAAAACCTGGCTTCAAGATGCAGGGATAAAGAAGCTGGCGGATATGGTCATCTGGACACCTTCTGGGAAATGGAAAGATTGGAAAAACATGGATCCCCCAGGCCATCTAGTTGAAAGCTACAAAGTCTTCACACAACTCCTGCATGGGAAATCCCCCTTAAGCATCAGATCCAAAGATACTAGAGGTTGGGGTAAGGATGGGAATTACTCCGTTAAAGATGGCTATGCACTTCTTACCAGGAATAACAACCCTTCCCAAACAAGGTGGAAGAAAGTTTGGAATAGAGACAGCATTCCAAAGATAAACTACTTTTTTCTGGATTCTAGCGCACAACAAACAGTTAACAGCCGACAATCTCAAGCTACGTGGTATCGAAGGCCCTTCTAGATTCCCTCTGTGCCAAAACGCAGAAGAGAATGCACAACATCTTTTTTTGGAGTGCACCTTCGCTAGACAGGTCTGGAATGTGGTTCTCGATTCACTGGCAAATTCATTTCCCTTCCCCAGACAGATGAAACAGATGCTGGATGAATGGAATTATAGAGTCCAAGGAGGATAAAAAAAAAAGCCCACCTTCTCAAGAATCTGGAAGCTTCTCCCGATGAATACATGTTGGCAAATATGGTTGGAAAGAAACCAAAGAATATTCGAAGATAAAAAAAGTTCAGAGACGATATTAGCAAACAAAGCAATAACCTTTATCTCTGAGTCCTTGAAATCCAGGGGAGTGGCACTCTGTTCCAAGGAATCTTTAAGCTGGAATGAATTCCAATGGTGTCAAAGGTTCATAACGGTGAGTTCTCTTCAGTCCAAAATTCTCCCAGTCTGTCATGAGTGGGAAATAAGAAAAGACAAACAATCCTTTGGCAAATGGTGGAAGGAACAAGCAAGATTCACAATCTTCTTTGACGGGGCCTCGAAGGGGAACCTGGGGGCAGCAGGTGCGGGGGGGGGGGGGGGGGTAATTTTTGACCCTGGAGGAAACAAAGTAGTAGACTTCTCCTGGGGATTGGGCACCAGCACCAACAATCAAGCAGAATGGTTAGCTTTGTATTACTCTCTAGAAAAAGCGGTCATCCTTAACATGAATCGCTTACAGGTTTTTGGGGACTCCAGACATGTTATTAAAGCTATGCCCAATGGAAATCTCCACAAGAATGATAAAAGCCAAAGAATTCAGAAAAGAATCAAGTGCCTCGCTCTCCCAGAGGACACCATCTATTACCATGTGCTAAGAGATCATAATTTCATAGCTGACAAACTAGCTAATGCTGGAGTCAATCTAGACATGGGGCAAGTCTCTCTCAACAAGGTTTTAACACACCATTATCTACCTTAATGTATACAAGGTTAAGGAGTTTTATTTTTTGGAACAACTATAGGCTTGATAACCTCTACCACCATTACGAATTTGGCTTTGGTTATTATTTTCCCCACAACCAAGACATGGCTCGATAGTCTCTTGTCATTCCATGTGCTCTCCCCTTGGCTTGCTCAGTCCTCACGCTTGAGCATTTACTACCCCAGGCGTCCGTCGGTTATATAGTTTTCAAAATGGAAGGTGCTCCATACCCTGCTCTCGGCCCGGCTCTGCAGAACCTCTGCATCTCCCAGGATTCTACAGTGTCATTCGCAGACGGTTCTCTCTCGACGGTCTGCGATATGGACGGCGTCAGGCAGGCCATTGTTACGTTGAGTCGGCTCACCTCTGACATCAAGGTATATCTTTCCAGGACTTACTTTGCAGTCTGTAATACTGTAAACAAAATTGATGAATTAGCACTGGAAGACAAATATATCCACGCTAGGGTCTCTTGTCTGGAATTGCGCCTGGAGGACATGGACAGAAACATTATAGAGTTAATGGGGAAAGTTGATAGTGTTAAAGCATACATCTCTGCCTTTGTCTACAAAACTCAATGCAGCTGTGTGCAGGAGGCCCCAACAGTCAATCAGGGGATGGTAGAAGTGGCTTCAGTCCAACACCAGAATTTCGGATGATGGGAGTCACTTGTTCGCAGGTTCCTTTAGATGTTTATCTTGAATGCTTTTTTTGCCTAAAATTATGCAATCAATATGTAAGGGTTTATCCCACCAGTAAAAATAGAGTTTATAGAAAGTCTGAAAGTATAGAACTTCAGGGGGAAAGCTCTATAAGCCTCTGTAATTTTCCTTCTTCTGATACAGAGTGTTGGGTTTTGCTTTTTTTGTATTGAATGGCTGTGCACAGCCTTTGTTAATACAAATCGTTCACCTGTTTCTGTTTAAAAAAAATATTGAAGAAGATAATCATACTGATAACATAGTTGAAGACGATGGTACAAATACTTTGATTCATGTTTCATTTAATGTTAGAATGGATGATGATGATGATCATCATCATCATTTTGATGATATTCATGATATACCTCTTCTTGAGAAGGCATACGAACCCATTTATGAGGGCTCCAACACAAATCTTCTCTATGTTATATTGTTGTTAATGAACTTGAAGGCTATGAATGGTCTTTCAAACATATCAATCACACAGATGTTAAGGTATGTAATATATTCCATCACATAATATATATGATCGTCTAATAATTTTATTGTTAATTCATAAGTCAAATTAATACGGATGAAATGTGTTTCATTAATATTATTTCTATATTATATTAACTAGATTTTTATTTTAATTTGTTGTAGCATGATAGGTGAATATTTGTTACCATCGTCAAATATTTTATCTCGCACATATCGAGATTTATCTGTCATCATGAAAGAAATTGGAATGCAGTATGAAGCAGTTCATGCATGCCCCAATGACCATGTTCTATATTATAATCAACATGAATTTGCAATAGAATGTCCAGAATGTCATATCAGTAGATATCGAACAGATCAAGTAACAAAAAAGGTGCCTCGCAAGGTTCTTCGTTATATTCCCATTATTCCACATTTGCAATGACCCTTCAGGTGCAAAAACATAGCGCAGTTTATGGATTACCATGCACAGAACATAATTCAAGACGACATTATTCGAATGCCTACAGATGGGTTTGCATTTAAATATATGGAGGAAAAATTGCCTCACTTTAAAGAAGAACCTCGTAATCTTAGGATTTATTTGGCAGCAGATGGCATCAATCCATTTGCATAGATGAGAGACGTTTACTTGGTGTGGCCTATTTTTGTTATCAACAATAACATTCCTCCATGGTTGTCAATAAAGAGGGAGCACATAATGTTGTTGATGATTGTTCCAGGTATATTATTGTGTATACAACTTTTTTTTAATGTAGTGGCATCCCATTTGTCGTATTTTGTCGCATAATGTCATATATATATTTATTGTTTTTCTCTTGTGCAATATGGTTTATATATCTAAATGGTACGTCTCATAATTATATTTTTTATATGTTCAAATCAATCAGGTAAGTACCAAGTCAAAGATATGAATGTATATATCGAACCTCTCATTGAGGAGCTACTAAAGTTATGGAATGGAATCACTATGTATGACGTATCTAGACCAATACGACAAAGGAAATTTCAATTCCATGCAATGCTTGTATGGACAATACATGATGCCCCAGGGTTAACCCATTTTTGCGGTATGTAATTATAAGTTCCACTTTATTTGCATTTAATTTTATGAATTAGTTAATATACTACGCACGCATGTTTTTCTAAATAATCCAGTCATTTTTTATATAATTATAATTGACTTAGATATTCCATATCTTTATGTAGGTCTTCAAACAAAGGGGAAATTTGCATGTCCAGTTTGTGGTCCTAAGATCAAATCTCGTCATTCAAAAATATTAGGAAAGGAAGTGTTTGATGAGTATAGGCACTTCCTCTCTAAGAATCACAGGTATCGAACTATCGAAAAACATATGTTCAATGGCAAGCAAGAGACTGCATTAAAACTGCAGAGAATGACACCTCACCTATGGAAGTTGCAATATAATAGAAATCGTCAAGGTACGTATGAATCATCATATATGAAATGTTATATTGTATTTTTTTTATTGTGTGTTGTTTACTGTAATTGACATTGATTTATGTAATTTCTTTATAAACTACTATTCATGATTGTCGTTCATGTTATCATGAAGGCATTAGTGGGCTACACGAGGAATGAAGAGTTATCCTAGACAATTTAGTACGTTTCCCTACTATGAGAACCTACAAATTTCTCATCTATTTGATACAATGCATATTGGAAAGAATGTGACTGAAACATTATGGTGAATATTGTATGGAAGGAGTGAGAAAGAAAAAATTGTCAAAATTTGCAAAGACATTCAAGAAGGCAACCGTGCAATGAAAGACGTCATTCAATTTCATAGCAAGGGAGAGCAAATAAATATAAACTCACTTCCATGGATGTTAACGGACCAACAAAGTAATGTTGTAAATGAAGTCATGCGAAAAATTAAATTTCCCACTGGATTTTGTGCGAACATGAAGAATATCATAACAAAGAAAGGTGATTTTGTGGGGGTGAAAACACACGATTGACATGTCTTTATGAAGGTAATTATTATGGTATGCATTTAATTTAATTTTTTCTATTCCAGTGAATATGGTAAGTATTTTTGTTTGTCTACTCTTTGTTTAAAAAATGAAATGATTTGTATATTGTTACAGTATGTTCTACCTCTCTCTCTCCCGGACAACTTCAACTACAATGTCAAACAAGTAATATATAATCTCAGGAAATACATGAGGTAAGTAGCGATTTTTTGCATGTGCTTAGTGTTTGTTTAATTCATGTTATGTAATATAATGTTTTTTTTCTTAGAAATCTTGATTGGGTTGTCATGTCACTTGTAGATGGTTGTCATCTAAAGAATTCCATAAAGAATATATAAAGTATTGGAGGAGAGAAATTCCTTGTCTCATGTGTGAAATGCAGAAGCATCTACCTTCGGCATTTTTCAATGCATAGGAACACTACCTCATACACCAAATTGGGGAGATTGAATTGTGTGGACTTGTGCACTCAAGGTCCATGTGGATGGTTGAGAGGCACTTGAAATTTATGAAGTGTTTGGTTAGAAAACGAGCACATGCCTAGGGTTCTATGATGGATGGATATATGGTATACCAAAACATGTTGTATATTAGTGAATATCTTCCTATATTAGCGTCAGAGCTCAATTTACGTCACATTTGTGATCCAGACTCCAATAAATATTTCGAAGGGGAGTACCCGAAGGGGAAAGGTAGATCGAGGAAGGTGAAAGGTAATATAACACATTTGACTGTTGATTTTTATGTATATATATCATACATATTCTATTTTTATATTCAATATTTTTCATCAATTTAGAGTGTAATATACTTTGTTAAGTGACTATACATTTGTGTTGAATTTTAATTTTATTGTCATCAAACAGTTGGTCGAGAGTGGGATGCAATTCATTTATACATTGCAAACAATATTGACTGGATGAAGGTATGGATTGAATGATGTGAACAATATGGTCATGGAATATCATGGGAAGGTGTGGCTTCATTGGTTAAAGTTGCACATCGCAATGGAGATACCAGTCTAACACAAAGGGAAATCGATTTAGATATGGTTTAAAAGATAAGCAGGTAAGCATATTAATCAACTACATTATTTATTTATTTTGCAAACATATTGTCATTGTACACGCTCATGATTTTTTTCCCTGTATGGCATTATAAACATGCACAAGTTAATCATAAATATTGGATCATTATGTAATATTTTCTTGCATGGCTTGTTGTAGGTAAAACACCATAAGGCTATGTGGTGCAATGGCTATAGATATCGCATCAAAAAGTTGGATGAAACAAAGAAAACATCAGATTGTGGGATATCTGCATCCTTTGAGGTGACCAATAGTTCCTCTAGAAGTGATAGACATCCATAAATCTTTGAAAATCGATACTATGGGTATCTAGAAGACATTCTTTAGTGTGACTTTAACTCTTTCAAGGTATTTCCATTCGTTGTCAAATGGTACAGATGTCGATTGAATCAACGTGATCTCGATAAAACAATTATTGAACATGATAATGGATTTACCATGGTAAATACAAGGTTGTTTGATCCAGGAACGAAGCCCTATGTTCTTCCAACCCAATGTGAATAGGTATTTTACTCTAAGGTTCTAGGTAGAGTGGGTTGGTCATTTGTTGTGAGACATGATCCAAGGGGAAGGTCAGTAAAGTATAACGTAGATGAAGGTAATGAAGACGTTCTCGAAGAAGAAGACGTCGTTGAAGATGATCATGATCAACATGAGTTAGATGATCATATTCCAGAAGAAGATGTCGAAGAATTAGTTGAGTCAGATGATGTATCAGATAATGTCCATGAAGATGATATCGACGATGACATGATGATCATAACTGACATCGATGACAATGATGATATGGCCAATCCTTACAATGATGAATCCAGATCATTGGATGATACAGATGATGACTCGGATGAAGAAGATGACGAAGTCCATTGAATTGTACGAGGTATGCAGTAATATATCTACTCTATATATTTTGATTTAATATTGTGATACTAAAAATATTGAATTTTTTTCCGGTACATATAATAAATTAATTGTTTCTTAGTGAGTTTCCATTTCCTTGTATGTTATAATTAGAAACATTGCTTGTTATAGAGTATGACATAAAACACATTTAATTTTTTTGTACATAGATATTTTTGTCGGGTTATGGGCAATTGAGAGTGACGTGAGGGGGGGGAGGGAGGGGCCATAAGAGCTTCCACCTTCACATGGTTGGACCTGTTTAGTAGAGAATATTAAATTATTCTCAAAACATAGAGAATATTAGTAAGGAAATGCACAATTATCATGCTAACCCAAATGGCGTGCTTGATCATGACCATCATCTTCATCATGATCATCATCATTGTATGATATCCGATGCAGCTACCTAGAAATACCAACGACGTTTGTCATCGGTGGTTTAGCGAGCTCGTCGGATTCTTTTGAAGTCAGAAGTCTGATATCTATTGCCTCTTGTAGTAGGTGGTTTGGTGAGGTCGTGTGGGAGGGTTTCCAGACTTAAACATGACTGACACCAACCATTGGAGCATCAAAAACCATAGCTATAGATTAATTAATGTGCTACATGGGGCCAATGTTGAATTTTTTTAAATATGTGCTAGCTTGTACTGAAATTTGGCATGGTTCTACTAGATGCATGCATTGATGGTGTGGGAGTGTTTCTAGACTCAAAAATCATCACCATCAACATCATCATCATCATCATCTTCATCATCATCATCATCATAATCATCATCATGACGATGATGATGGATCCGACGACCTCAACATACCACCGACGGCAAGAGGCATCGGATATCAGACTTATGACTTCATCAACATCATCGACATTGTCCTAGCCATCACCACCACCATCATCAACATCATCATCATATTCATCATAATCATCATCATCATCATCATCATCATCATCTTTATCATCCTCCTCCTCCTCCTCATCCTCCTCTTCATCATCTTCTTCTTCATCATCATCATCCACATCATCATCATCCTCATCCTCATCATCATCATCATCATCATCATCATTGACGTTGTCTTCGTCATCACCACCACCATCTTCAACATCATCATCTTCATCACCATCATCTTCATCATCATCATCCTCATCGTCATCTTCATCATCATCGTCATCATCATCATCCTCATCATCATCTTCATCATCATCATCCTCATCGTCATCTTCATCATCATCATCATCATCATCATCCTCATCATCATCTTCACCATCATCATCCTCATCATCATATTCATCCTCATCATCTTCTTGATCATCCTCATCATCTTCTTGATCATCATCATCATCATCATCGTCGTCATCGTTTTAGGATATCCGACGCAGATACCTAGAAAGACCAACGACGTTTGGCGTCGGTGGTTTAGCGATCTCATCGGATTCTTTTGAAGTCAGAATTCTGATATCCGATGCCTCTTTCTGTTGGTGGTATGGCGAGGTCGTCGTATGCATCAAAAACCATACCTATAGATTAATTAATGTGGTACATGGGGCCAACGTTGAATTTTTTTAAATATGTGCTAGATTGTAGTGAAATTTGGCATGGTTCTACTAGACGCATGCATTGACAGTGTGGGAGTGTTTTCATCATCCTCATCCTCATCCTCATCGTCGTCGTCATCATCATCATCATCATCATCATCACCATCATCATCATCTTCATGGACGTTGTCGTCGTCGGATTCTTTTGAAGTCATAAGTTTGATATCCGTCGCCTCTTGTCGTCGGTGGTATGGTGAGGTCGTCGGATCCATCATCATCACCATCATCATTGTCATCGTCGTCATCATCATCATTAACATTGTCCTCGCCATCACCACCACCATCATCAACATCATCATCATCATCATCATCATCATCATCATCATCTTTATCATCCTCATCATCCTCATCATCGTCATCATCATCATCATCATCATCATCATCATCATCATGGACGTTGTCATCGTCGAATTCTTTTGAAGTCATAAGTATGATATCCGACGCCTCTTGCCATCGGTGGTATGGCGAGGTCGTCAAATCCATCATCATCATCATCATAATAATCATCATCGTCATCATCATCATTGACGTTGTCCTCACCATCACGACCACCATCATCAACATCATCATCATCTTCATCATCATCATCATCATCTTTATCCTCCTCCTCCTCCTCCTCATCTTCTTCTTCATCCTCATCATCATCATCATCATCGTCATCATCATTGACGTTGTCTTCGTCATCACCACCACCATCTTCAACGTCATCATCTTCATCATCATCATCTTCATCACATGTCATTCTTTCATAGTAGAATCTTCGATCTTGTTTATATTATTGATTATGACCATTATCACAAGCATAAAATCATTTATATTTATAGGTGTTACATATTTTTCCTTTATCGGTGACATTGAGAGGATATTGATAATACTTTAAACTTGTATATTTTGACATTGATCATATACTTGATTAGATACTTGAATACTATCTATGATACTTATAAATTTTTTGTATCATAAGAAATGTTTTCCTTATATTTCACTTAATTCTTAATGCATTTTTAATTTTCAATAAGGATTTTTTTATAAAAAATATTTCATTTTCTAATTGAACTATGCTCATCCATTATTTATACAACAAGGTTATAAGATCAAGATTGTGACTTGAGCTTGTAAAAAGGATTACATATGTGATTAAGACATTACCTATATGTTTAGGACCAATATCTTCCGGAGCTCAAGACCAAGATTTTTATTTTGAAATATAATGTTTAACCTATATCTCCAAATGAACTCTTAACACAATTTTTGACCTAACTAATAGAATTCATGTAATAAATTTTGACTATGCAATCATTTTTTGACCACATTTGTAATGTCCATTCTTAACATTGTTTTCAACCTAAAATTATGTCATTATCAACACACAAAAATTGACTTCTATTATGATGGGTATTTAGACCACAATTATATCCAATTTGTCAACCTAAACTTATCAACAAATTTGAAAAGTGCTTCTAAGTGATCCTTAGAAAAAGATTATTATCTCCATGGAGTTGTGGAACTTTATAAATTCATTTTTTTGGGAATGAATGAGGATGGAATTATATAGAATTAATATATAATGCAATTACATTTACAATAAAATTAATATCCAATACAATAAAATTTATACTATACCATTAAAAACAAATTAAAAACACAAACATTATATATAATATATATATAACAAATAAAAAAAACCCATATGCATTTCATAAAACAAACCCATAAACCCTGCGCAGTGCCTTTTTGATTTGGACCTGCTCTCGTTCTGCTATCGATTTGGAGCAGAGATTGACCTGTTCTCCACCTGCTCTTGACCTTCTCTCGACCTGAGGCATTTTACGATTGCGACGGGAGAGAGGGAGTGACCTGGTTAGCAAGAAGTGGGAGTGATCCGATGTGCAAATAGGGGGAGAGGTGGTTTGGACCAGTGGATAGTTGGAGTTTTTGGGTGTGGTTTTGACTAGTGGATAGTGGGAGAGGCAGTTTGCAATTGTGGCAAGGGAGAGGGAGAGACTCAACAAGCAAGAAGTGGGAGTGACCCGATGAGCAAGTAGTGGGAGAGGTAGTTTGCAATTGCGGAAGGGGAGAGGGAGTCCAAGTAGAGAAACTATAAGAGGAGCCGAAATTGCCTCCCAAGTTTGTGAGTACCAAGCCCTAATTCAATCTACATTGGGGTTTCTATCTTCCAAGAGGGTTTCATTTCTAATATGGAAATGGATGTTTAGTTGTTGAGTTTAATAAAAAAATCCATTATTGATTTGAATACTAATGCTTGGGATGAATCCTTGCTGTAGTTTCATTATACATTGCATGGTTGCGTATTGATTTCCTGTCCAATGTTTGATATATTCTATTTATGTTGATAGCATTCCAATGAACCAGTGTTTAGTATAGGTTTGAATAAGTTCCTAATAAAACAACCTTCTTTTTTTTCCCCGTCTGCTATGCCAACAACAGTTCAAAGCCAACATAAATATCTAGGGCCAATAACTGGTAGCCGACTTCTGTTGTAACTTTATGGGGAGCAACTTCTTGTTTTGAACTAGACTATGTATAGGCATGGATTTAGCAATGAATCTCAGAGCATAAGCCATAATAAATTTTCCTAGTATGTTTGCACTAGAACTTGAAGAGGAACATCTAGGGCCAATAATTGTTAGTTGACTTTTGTTATAAATTTACAAAGGATAACTTCCAGATACGAATTAGGCTATTTATAGACATGGTCTTAGCAATGTATGCTCTAAGCATAACTCATAATAGATTTAGCTATGTCCACACCAAAACTTGACTGCGCTTGGACAAAATTGGACATGCTCAACAAACAATTGGTTTGGTAAAAAAAACATAACTTTTCCACTCTAGGCCTACCAAGACTTTGCCTCTATAGATGCTGGTGTTTGTGCAGGTGTTATGATTTCAGTGTCATAGTTTTCAAAGTGTGATTTATACAAGTGTAGAATTTGTTGACTGCATTTGCTAAGCCAAGCAAGGTCCTTTAGTTGTAAATATTTCGATGTGGTAAAATAAACTACCCTTTGGTCCTTCCTGCAATTGGAAACATCCAAGAAACAAACTTGTAAATTGTTCTATATCATGTGGTAGATGTATGCTTATATTTGACCAAAACATCAATTATCGAGAGACATTAACCAACTTGCTTTCACTAGTTGAGTCATGAATGTCAATCCGACGTGCTGGCTTGAAAACATGTTTTGTTTTAGATCGATCTAAAGCAAATTATTGCCTGATGATTTGCTTAGGAAATTGAATCCTGTACTTTATCTTTTTTCCTGTCCATGACATTTTACTGCTTCTAGGTTGGCCAAAGCCAAATTCTTGCTCGACATCTTTAAGTGGAGTTAAGTAACATACATGTCTTTTTTGCATATTGCAACATGTAAGTAAGGCTTTGGTAGCTTGTTTTTTTCCCTTTTTTTAAATGTATATTATAGTGATTTCCTCGAACGTAATGCCAAGATTACTTCGCATGGCCATAACATGCCTTGTAGAAATAGCTGGTGTCTTATGATTACTTACTAAGGTCAGACCTGATATTGTTTCAGTGATCTCTGGTTTAGTAAATGATGTGTGGTTATGTTTCCATATAATGGTATTTCCTCTATCTCACCAATGTTTTGCGGCTCGGTGAAACCTTGACTGGTCTTGTCTATTTCATCCAAAGACATAGAAGCGATTCACATAGTAGAAATTAATGATAACCAGAAATGGGAAATTGCACCTGCTACATTTCATACGAACATTAGAATTAGATCCCAAGAATAAAATGACTTGAACAAGGCATATCTTGTTAGCTCGTGACAGAAATAACGTGGATAATAGATAAAAAATGAAGCAACATAGGTTTTTCCTATAAATGTTTTTTTTTTCAAAGAAATTTATAAAGGCTGTTGCAAAACCAAGCCATTGAATCGAGAGGACAATTTTTTCAATGAGTAGCCTTATTTGATATACATATATCACGATCAAAATTGGACAATAGAATCTAGACATGTGTGCTATTGTAATGGAAATCGTATTGTCTAGGAACCCTTGGCTTTATTGAACAACTACTTCCAGGCATTGCGAGAAGTTCGTTTTGCCAATGCATATGCGTCTTCGCCTATAACGATATCGAATGCCGGGTATAAAAAATTAATAGAGATTCCCAGGCTCATCAAATAAGATAAGGAAAGAAATATCACAATAGGAGGAAAAAAACCCAAAATCCACAACCAAACAAATAAGAGACTTTGAACAAAACATCAACGTAGACAAAATTACATGTTAAGGTATGCATGTTACATATAATGAAGTTGCGTTCCACATCTGTATTTTCTGAATTTTATGTGAAACAATTTTATAAAAGGTACCTTCTTTCACTTTTCTTGGATGCTGCTGTAAGTCTCCATCTTTTCAATTTGTAGGAATGATCTATGGTTTCTTCTAGCGCATCCCTAGCTGCAATAATATCATCATTTAATTTTATTTCTAAGTCACCCTTACATGTTGAAACGTCTAATTATACACCATCTTCAATGGCTATAACACCATCAGCTGCAACTACATCTAATTCATGATGATGGTTAGATGTAAAGACATCTTCTTATTTGGTCTCCCAACCTGCAATAGTTTTTTGAACAATTGTGAATGTTGCAGGGATGTCATTGCAATTGCTAGTTTTTAGTCCATATGCTCTTTATGGAAAAAATACTTGTTGATCTAATAACAACTGCTATTTGGAGACAGGAGAGAAATTAGCATCATTGCAACCATAAGATTGCTTATCAGGCTATGCATTTTCAACCTTGATAATTTTTCTAGCTTTGTTTTGCTCAAAGTCTAGACACCTTGTTCCCTTGTGGTAATGGGGTTTGGAGCCTTTTTTCTGGTGGCATTAATTTGTGTTCTTTATAAATTTCTTTGGCACATGGGGTAGTATAGAGATGTTTGAACTAGCAATATCCTAGGTCGTAGGGAAAGTTGAACCCAACAAAACTGCATGTTGATTGTTTCGTTAGGTCACTATATGGAGAATAAGGTCCAGTTTTGTCATCATTTTTTCATGTTGTCTCTCCATTTTGGTGATCTCAGTGAGATCCATGCCTTGTGGGCTCATTTTTTAGTGTTGGTTTTCTGCAATTTTTTCTTTTGGAAATAATATATTCCCCAAAAATCAATTTAATTTCCATGAAATTTCTGTAATAGTACTAGGGTTTGCAGTGTGGTGTTGGGTCTGAAATACACTGGGGTTTTTATCCCACAAAAATGTAGTTTTACATCAAGTTGTTAGGGAATGGCCTGCTCTGATTTTTCCAACAAACTTCCGAGCGGAAAAAATTCAAGTATCAACCCAAAATCAACTCCGTAACTGTGTTGTAAGGATTTTTGACACAACATTCATCATTCTTATTGATCTGATATGAAATTAGGATTTTTCAAACCATAATTCAATGCCTAGATAGTGACATTCGCAACTGTTGTAGGAGTTGTTGTGGTTGTTAGTGAACCTTCAAACCAATTTGCTCCACCTAGAATGACAAAGTTTCTCCACCGACAATAACAATTTCTAAGTTCTCTATTAATCCCAAAACCTAAAATTTTCTGCTTTTGAACAATGAAATTTTTTTGCATAGCAAAATAGTGTTCGAGAAAAGCTCTCATCCCACTTGTAAGAGAGATAGATACAGAGTATGCACAATAAGATATATTTCAGATAATAGATTAAAAAATGAATGATATGAATGAGAACAATCCACATGGGTCTATAAATACATGTCATATGGGAAATATTAATTAGCCTATGTACCACTGACCTTACATTATATATTTATACATACATTACTCTACATGCTAGCTTACATAATAAACATTTACATTCATTACAAAATGCATGTGAGATAAGATAAAATAAGATAATTATATTAATGTCCAACAAATGACTACAACTAGGTCAATGTGACTACTAAGTCACAAAGTACAAAAGTATGAATACACTTGTTATCACACAAATATGAATCTAAAGATAACTGATTGGAATGATAATTGCAAGAAATTCAGCCTCGTCACTTGATACATGCCTCTCTGTTAGGGCTAGTGATTTTCCAGCCACGAGGTGTCTATAAGGTCGTTGTATAATGTTTTTCTGCGTAGAAATTATGCATATAAATTTCAGAAATAATTAGCAACAAGGCTTCCCTCAAAGTGGCCAAAGGAACCCAAGAACAAAGTAAAGCCTGTAAATTAAAATGTAGGAGTTGGTATTAGTTTCTTAATCGAATTTCAGTATTAAAAATGGAAAAGAATGAAGTAGAATATGCACCTTGAGTGACAGTCAAATCCTAAATCCTATGCCCCATCATGCATGGCTAAAGGTTGTCTTGAATATATTTCCCACTTAAGTATACTTTGTGCATGAACTCATGCATCCAACCTATCAAGGGATATATGCTTTGTAAGATAGACAAACTCCACATGCACTATGCCTCCTTAGATTGGGATCTACACCCTCCTAAATATGGAATATGCATGCACATGCCTTACATTAATGAATGCCTACAAAATAGTGCTAATCCCCATTAAACTCACTCTAATGTGCTTCTTCTACAACAATAAGCATATTGCCTCATAGTCCATGTTAGAACAAGTTTTCCAAATACACTAGAATAGTTGGATCTTTTACATCTTGGGAAAATCCATGTTCAAGGTCCACTTTGACAAAAAAAATTACACTGTTGTAAATCCTTGTTTTATATTTAGACATAATTATAACATTACTTAGCATATTCCCTATTTCATTTAATGTTCCACCATTTCACATCAGCAATGGCATCAAAACGGAAGGTTAACCTAAAGAGGGACCACTATTGGGATTTCATCTTCTAAATCAAAGGTGTGAGATCAATGATTTAAATATCATGCATTTAGAATTGAAAATATGGTCCACCTAAGGAAATCTTATATCTAACCTCCTTGTGTTAGAATATAAACAAATCCCACAATAGAAATGGACAATTTTGGCATGGAACAAAGGTATCTAATGACTCTTGATACATTCCAATTCCTTTTGACTTGGGTAAGTGTCATTAAATTTGCACCACAAGTCCACTATTTGTGAATAGTAGCGCATACATATTGCTAACTCTTTTTCCTTAAATTACATATCAACCTCTAGATACAAGAACATCAACCATGCCATATATGCATCAAGATCACAATAAATTCATGCACACAAAGCCAAGTGGACTAGATTTCACTCTAATTTCAACATTAAAACTCTGTCATTTCTAAATTCTGATCATGAACTTCTATCATGATGACACTTATTGACTAAAGATGTAGACTAAAAAACTCAATTAATACACCTACGTAGACTCTACACTGAATGCCTACAATTCTTGACGTTTTCATCTTTTGGTGACTATGCACAATATCACAATGTCATGCATTTTACTCATTAGAAGTAGAAGAAAGTTATTGTTGGATTCATTTTATTTGAAAGAACTCTTTCCTTAACTTAGGTAGCATTCATTGAAAGGAAAAGCTTATTTGATTCATATTCATTTGCATGGTTTGAGTCAGTCATTACACCACGAGTTTCACTTCCATCACCCGACTAAGTAATACAACCATTAAAATTTAACTCGCTAACTCAACACACTTTAACCTCGCTTGAGGATAAAAATAATTTGGTAGTTAGGTAGGCCACTGGGGATAGGCATCCAAATAATTCCCCCTTTTCATTTTCATTTGAGACATAGTTGTTGTCCTCTAGGGTACTAAAATCCTCTAGTATTTATTGACACGGTCATCGACCAGTTCGTGGAGGGGCCTCCCATTTTTTCGGGGGTAAGCCATGAGGACTGATTCCATATGGAATTTGTGAAATGCCACACTCCACTTAGCTCCTAAGGCTATCTATCCATTGTCTTCCTTGTACTCTATTGTATATGTGATACATGGGCTCAAAGACAAAAGTGCCAGTTAACCTTCTCCGACGTGTCATGAACGAGGTAACCTAGTAAATTTTCTTCTAGGGATCTTTTACTTAGGATCCCTTTCGGTAGAGGGATATCCTTCCACTCCGGTCTCTCATTTCGTATTGTTCGACTTGGATTTCATCACCTTGCGAAGGATACGATTTGTCAAGGTCTCCAGCTCCTAGTTAGGAATTTTGCTTGCTATTTCACCTTTTTAGAGGGTCTTTTTCTTTTTAGTGTTGCATGTTGGAATTCTGGCCACTTTTGTTTCAACTCGCTTACTGTGACACTGGTCCTAGTTCATTTTTTTTAGCTTGCTTTTTTGGCCTGCGAGCCTTGTCTTTTCCTAGCTCCCCTTCTGCACCCTCAGTTGCTTTCGGGTTTTTGAGTTCTTACATGGTCAATTACCAATTATTTGATGATGTGTGATGTCCTCTTCTCTAGGTCTTCAATATGATTGAGTTAGATGGTCTTCTCAAGGGATTGGACACCCCTTGATGGAGCCACTAACGCTTGACCTCAGGAGTAGTCTAGAGGGCCACGTGATCACATCATCCGTGTGGACTTTTCCTTTTATTGTGATGATGGAATTTTAGGTTATATGGAACACTGGTACATTTTAGAGAGAGATTATTGGTTGTATCCCACCTTGGTTGATTGACTTTTGGTCCTTTCATTTTGTTGATAATTATTTTGTGGTACCTTGCATTTAACCTTTTGGGTCTTTTACCATTTTATGTTTTTGGTCTTATGGGTACTATGGTAGTTTGTCCACATTTGAGGTACACCCCCTTTGTCCAAATTGTTATGAGTCTTTATACCCACTTTGCACCACCCTCCAGACCTTAGTTAGGAAGATTGCTTGCTATCATACCTTTTAGAGGTCCTATTTGAGTTACAAGAGGTAGTTACAAGGAGCTATTGCATATAAGAGGTAGTTACAAGGAGCTATTGCATACATTTGACATTATTTGACCTTCCATCTCTTTGGCATGTCAAATAACAGGTAGTTACAAGGAGCTATTTCAATATATATTTGACCTTATTTGTACCTTCCCCACAATGGTTGATTTACTTTTGGTCCTTACACTATGTTGTTTATTGGTCTTGTGGTACCTTGTCCTTTCATTTTTTTGTGGTACCTTTCCTCTTACTTTTTGGGTCTTTTACTCATCTTGAGTTATCTTTTGATTTGTACGACATTTTATGTTTTTGGTCTTATGGGTATAACTATGGTAGTTTCTCCACATTTGAGGTAGTACACCCCTTAGTCCTAAGGGTTATGAGTCTTTATACCCACTCTTTTCTTTTTGAATTGTACCTTACTGGTTGGTCTTTGTACCCTTTGGTTGGTCCTTGTACCTTACTGGAGGCCGTGAGTCTCTTTGGACTCAATCTGCTGGCTATCAGCTCATCTTTATTGTGATTGTACTGAGCCTTTTGACTATCATTGACTTTCTTTGATTGACCATACCATAGCCAAGTCATCTCTCTCTCTCTGGTTCGTAATAACCCTATAATAGGGTCACTTGGTTCCTAGAGTTCACTGGCCTCTAAGAGGCACAGTCATTCTAAAAGTAACTCTTATGAGTATATTACAGGAAACATCTACACCCATGTAATCAAATATGTGTTGGTAAGACTTAAGTAATCAAATTGTTGGTAATCAAATATGTGGTAAATCATGTGTATTAAGTAGTTAAGACTTGTCCTGTCAAACAAAATTGTTGGTAATCAAATATGTGTTGGTAAATATTTTTAAGAGTGGTGGAACTCCTCGATTGAACTTGTGAGGAAAATTATTTTGGAGAATAAGTGTCATGACTATGGGACACTAGGTGGGAAAATAATTATACACCTTCAATTACCAAGTACTATAGTGATGAGTGACTTAATGAAAACCATGCAAATTCCATCATTTAATAGGATATATTAGGACAAAGCCATCCTTGAGAGGTGGAGAATGGATTTGTAGAGTTTTCCACTAAAGTTGAGAGATTTAGATGTTACAACATGATAGGGACATGGGACTAAGAATGTATATGATTAATGGGCAACACATCATGGGGTAGCATACACTCTTTTACAATAAGTCATCACAAGGTTCCTTTCTTAGGTTACATCATCCTTTTGTTACAAGAGGAATTGGTGCACATATGAGAACGTGAACACTTTGAAAAACAACCATCTTGAATATAAGGAAAGTTTGCAAGATGACAAGCATTGTTTTCCTGTTATAACTATATTGTTGAGCACATTTCTGAGAAAGAAAATAGCATTCCTGACTTTTTAACAAGAGAATATTTGACACAGAAATATGCTGTTAATTTTGAACAAGCGAGCCTGAAGTAAGCGAGCCTGAAACAAGCGAGCTTGGAGCAAGTGTTAGACCCTAAATATACACCTATGTAACCTCAGTTCCTAAATCCCTGAAGTCCCAAGATCAATCTAGTCATTTAGAGCAAGTTGATGACCTTTATCCACACTCCTAATTAGGTCGGTGAAGGTTGTCTTTGAGCAAAGTGTGTCGGCATAGGTTGCCTTCATGCAACATGTGCCGGAGTCAGTTTCATGGGATAAAGGTAACTTTCGGGCAAATTCTAGAAGTTGGATGAGGTGGATATCTATCCCTAACTCTTAGGTGAGCTGGCCTTCGGTTCCCTAACCTTTGGGAAGGACCCCTTAACCCTCTCCCCATGATCCTCAACCTACTCTATCCACTTGGTCCTATAAATGCAAGAGCCCTCTCCATTCCAAAGGGAGGAAGTCTATGGTACTCTTATGCTAGTGAAATTAGCTCAGTAGTTCAGCACCCTAGTCTTGGAGGAACCTACTCTCTCTAGGAGCTTTGGTTTGGCTTGTCGGAAGGATATTGCAATGTTGAAGCATCGGTTGTAATATAAACACTTTCCATAAATGTTATTGTGTTAATGATATTTATAGTTTACCTCCTCAACTGTTTACTTAGACTAGTTAATGTTTATGCATGTTTTACTGCTTGTATTGTTCCTATGTGTTTTGACAGGACTTACAACCATAGATCTGACGACCGAGGAACTCAGAACAACAACGAGGAGAAATATCTATGAATTTGAGGTAAGATGCTTAATTACTCGATCTCTAACTAGATCTAGGAGAGTAGTTTCATATTCTATCTCATTTGTTCTAGACTTACATTGAGCTAGAGAGATCACGCCTTAATTCCTCTTTTGGTAGATTGTCTGATAACAAATTTGACTCTTTCAGTCATTCATGCTTAAAAATATCATTATTATCAAGTTGTAATCTTGGCATATCATTGAAAAATTAAAAGTGCATCATTTTTACCGTTTTCACGTGCATTTGAAAATTGTTGTAGAAATTGGTTCGTGCATTGGAATTTATCATTCATTATTCTTTTGGAAAGTTTGAGAGAAAAGTTAATTATTTGTGCTTTTCGGGAATTATGAATCATTCATTTTCTTGAAAAATTCAAGTGAGATCAAGTTTTTACAAAAGTGATTCCATGCTTGAAATAATTGTATGCATTCTTGGTTTTTTATGCTTTTAAGCCATCATAGTGAAATTTGAAAAGTTAGAGTGCTCTAGATAGGAAATTTCTCTCTTTTCATCACTTAGTTTCATTTTTTATTTGAAAAGACAAAAGAAAATGCATAGATTTGGTTGTGATGCTTGTTGACTTTTGTGTTTTGCTTGGAAAAATCGGAAAATAATACTTTTATTGTCAAATTTGGTAGATTTGGGATTGTGTTGCATTTCGTTGTTTTGGTAAAACTAGTTGGAAAAAGATTTCTCCTTCCCGTATATAGAGTTCATCAAAAGAAAAGTACATTTTTTCATGTAGTTAGGGCTTGCATTCTGTTTACATTTATGTACTCACCTCATGCATTCACCTAACCGTCCATATAAAATTAATGGTAGAACTAGAGTAAAATTTTTAGTAACTTGTGTGTTAAGTTAGAGACGTGTTCTGGCGTCATAAAACGTGGTAGTTGTCGTTACTTGCTAGCACTGTATTCTGGGGGTATTGTAGTCTTCCACGTACCAATCGGTATATCGAATCTCTTTCACGTACCAACCAGGTATATCGAAGGATCTTTCACGTACGTTAGGGTATATCGAAAGGCACTTCATGTACTTGGCGTATATAGAAAGGTGTTTCACGTACTCGGTAGTATATAGGAAGGTCTTATGCCATACAGTTGTGCATTAGACAACACCACTACGGATTTGAGCTCCCATGTACCTCCAGTATATCGGGAGACACCATTAGGATTCCTGAAACCAACTGAGTTATCCATTTGGCCGTCTTGGCAGAGTAATACACCGAGAACAACATTCGGGGAGATTACTACGCACGTGCCGTCTAGGTAGTCGGGTATTCAGGCAAGGATACGGTCCTAATCCTCCTTGTCGCGTTTTACTGTTGGACCCTGCGGTATATAGCGAATTGCGAAGCCTTGAAAATCCTGTGAGGTTCCAGACTTTTGAATCCACACCTATCACATAAGTTTGCTTGTGGCCTTAGTTTGTGTAGTTTTTTCTGGATTGCTTTTCTTTTTTTTTAGATTACCCTAGGAGAAACTCTGTTTCAGTCACTCTAGGTGACTTTCCTTGGAGAAGGTCCTGCAGAATTTTGAACTTACCACCCGAATATCCCCTTAACTAGGAGGTAATTTCGAAGGTAAGAATGGACCCACACATCACGGTCGTGTCACCTGAAGTAGAAAACCCTACTTTGAATTTTGGGGCACACATGTTCCCTCCAGATTCACCCACCTCTAAACCCCCACGGGGTGAAGAGGCGAAAAATTCCGCTTCACAAGACTTACCTCCCGTTTTATTGGGAGAGCCTGGATCGGTGGAATGGTTAAATCCACCATAGGACAACCCTGTATCATTTGTTGGTCCAGCTACAACTTTTTGGACATCATCTCTAGGCCACCCAGTGGCTCATTTTTCCATTGCATCCCCACCCAGTTGGGCTACTCTTGACAACCCTCTAGCACCTTATCGTGATCAGTTAACTCGATTACGTGCTATGGGTGAGGAGTTTCGAAGACAAAGTATTTTACGAAGGGTTGAAGACTCGATGTTACCCCCTTATCGTCCACTCCCGAGTCATTTTTTTATCTTTTTACTCACCGGAATCACTCACCCAACACGTGACCACTTCTGAATCTGGTCAACCCTCACTTCCTGCACATACACCCCTTAGACAAGAGACCAGTTTTATACCTCAAACGAGTCAACCTGTTGAAGAACCACAGTCCAACACACCTGTTACTACCATGGTTACATTACCCACCCCTCCCCCACCCCAAAAATCGTGGGGAGGGTACTCTTTACCCTCTACCTTCCTTACGGGTAACGTTAATCTTGTCGTAGATAATAAACAACCTGTGTTGGGTCAACTTTTGATCAGTGGTCAGCAAGTTGTTGCTGGGGGGAAACCCCTGTATCCTCACCATGATACTGGAGGAGGAGTTCCCATCGGTCCTTCCGTTGGAAATTCCCTACCTATCAGACCTTCCACCACGAGATTATCCCATGTTGGGGGACCATACAATGTGATTCAACCACCATGGAGTTAAGCATATCCAAGTTATCTTAACCCTGTGTCGAGACAATTCAATCCTGGAAACGCACTCTAAGGGATACCTTATCCTGGAAACCCATACACTCTCTATGGGGGAAGCAAAATTTTTTACAACATGGACCCCCACCTACAGTCCCTCAAGTCCCACCACCCCCGTTTGGTCCACCCCCACCCCCCGTTGGAGGCGGAGGGCCCACACACAATTCCGAAGGAGGTGGACCTCTACCTTCCAGTAGAGGCCCACCTCATTCTGGAAACCATGGCCCACCCTCCCTGGCGGTGGAGGTGGAGGAATTCCCCCTTCAGGCGGAGGCGGAGGGCCACCCCCCTGGTGGTGGAGGACCATTCCATCCTGGTGGCGGCAGTGGAGGACCATCCCATCCTGGAGGTGGTGGTGGAGGACCATCCCATCCTGGCGGTGGTGGTGGAGGACCAACCCATCCTGGTGGCGGTTGTGGAGGACCGTCCCATCTTGGTGGTGGTGGTGGAGGACCATCCTATCCTGGTGGAGGTGGCGGAGGAGGCCCTTACCCTTCCGGTGGAGGCGGTGGAGCACCACCCCCTCCCGACGGAGGCGGTGGTGGTCCACATTATCCCGGTGGAGACGGTGGAGGTCCATCCTATCCCAGTGACGGCGACGGACCCCCACCATTTGGAAGCGGCCCACCCCCTCCCGGTGATGGGGGAGGACCCCCACCTTATGGTAACGGACCACCTTATTATGGTAATGGGCCACCTTATTATGGTAGCATACCTACATATGGTCTGGGCAGCATACCCCCTTATGGTCAGTTTTCTCCAGGGACACCCTACAACTAATCGATGCAAGGTCCCACTGGTCCATACATGCCATACCAGTACTATCAGTACCTGCAGCTGAACCAATAGCTTCCCTTTTTTGCTATGTTGGACGTACCTAACCTGTCTCGTCTGACTAATGACCCCATCTTCCACGGACATAATTGGCCACCCATTCCGGTGAAACTACCATCATATATTCCCAAATTTGATGGAAAGCTCGGTGAGGATCCAAAAAACCATTACATACCATTTATGGTGTTCATCCAACTCCTTGATGGATGACTCATTTCGTCTTAGGTTATTTCAACAAACTCTCACCGGCCCAGCCACCAAGTGGTATATTGAACTACCACCCAATTCTTTTCCATATTTTTGCTCTCTTGCTATGTCATTTTTGACCCACTTCCAGTTGCCTATTCGCTATGAGACTAGTACGGACTTATTGACCTCCCTTCGCCAGAATAGTGCCACTCATATTTAAGATCATATTCATGAATGGCGGCGAAGATGACATCTTATTAAGGCTCATATTCCAGACCAAAGCTTAGCTGACTGGTTCACAAAGTCACTTTTACCTGTCGTAGCTCGAGTCGTATCTATGGGAGGGGCCGTCATTGAGGAACAAGCTGTTTCCCATGCCCATTACTTAGACTTGGTCTATGCTCAATATGGAACATTGTATGAAATTTTTCCTGATGCGCCTCACCCTACGTATGACCCTGGGAAACCACCCAAGGGACCACAGGCCGATGGCATCATTGGTTCCCTTACCTCCCAGCCTTCTACTCAAACTGGTGGCTTGTCAAACCCCCAAGGTTATTCCCCATCACCACCATAGGCTGGAAACAACACTACCAAGTCCACTAATCCTGCCTCCACCAAAGAGGTGAATTCTATGCAATTGGCTTCATCTCAGAAATCCATTGGTAAGAAGAAAAACAAAGGGAAACCTAAGAAACCTTCTAATCAGCAGGAGACCAAGCCCACTCCCGAAGACACCAAACAAAAGCGGAAGTTGAAGTATCATTGTTTACTGTGCGG
This sequence comes from Larix kaempferi, assembly GCA_027924585.1. NCBI lineage: Eukaryota > Viridiplantae > Streptophyta > Pinopsida > Pinales > Pinaceae > Larix > Larix kaempferi. The sequence goes on from BSBM01000792.1 coordinate 3,486,492, forward strand.
TGGTGTCATGTCCCAAATTTGGAATTGGGTCACAATGGCCTAATCACATTAGCCATATTCATCAGAGTTTGTAAAATTGATGTTAAGGGTCAAATAATTGCCAAGGAGGAAAATTACTACTTTCCTAGGTTTGGGGTGGAAGCTTTGGGATTTGGAATAATGGGGATAATAAATGATGTTTGAAAATTATAATGGAATAAATATTTAATAAAGGAGCTAAATAAATATATACAAGTGAAAATCAAAGTGGCATTTGATCATGAAGACACATGGAGGAAGTGGGACCCACATATGGCTAGATTTCCCCACTACACTTGGCATCATTCTCTCACCAATTCGAATTCAAGGTGAATGGTAACATACTTGGGGGAGTCCAAAAGGTATTATTCATGGCATGACTCATCCAAGGTCGAAATATAGAGGAAGAGTAACTCCCATGGAAGAGGAAGCGGCAATTTGGAGCTAGTGAGACAATTGGGCTAGATTCCCTAGCTCTATGACAACAATGATGAAGATGCTATGACACCTATGACACAAATCAGACCTGAAGGATGAAAAATGACATATATGAAATGTCAAGGCTAAAAATAGACTCCAAGAGGGCACTCAAGGGTGTTAGGGCAACTAAGATGCTTCCACATGTGATTTGGTGGAAGTGGGAGACTAGGAATTGTTGTACAAGTGGCGTTCTTTGGAATCTCTTCCTAACTTGAGTTGGCATGAGTCTCTTGGAAGGAATTCAACCCATGGAGGAAATTATAAATTTATAAATGTCAATAAAAAATAATTAAAGCAGCTTTTGATCATTTGTATAATTTGCAATTGCATTTGTGAAGAGGGAGAACTACTGGATGACTAGTTGCTTGCCTTAGCCAATTTCGAGGGTGAAAGGTTCCCATCCAAGTTGGAAATTGGAAAGGCCATTGAGACATTTCATTTGGATATTTAATGGAGTCTTTATTTTTAGGTGTAAGCTACAGGGAAGCTCATGGTTTCTTCTATTGCAGCTCACTCCTTCAACTATTTCCAGTTTTGATGGCATATTCTTGATCCTTGAGGGAGGGCGTTTTTGGTGAGATATTGTACTCTTTGGGGGAGCTTCTAATGCACCATTTATTTTTTAATATGAATTAAATACTCTGTTCTTCATCTCCAGAAAGTTTCAGGTCGAAATTCCAAGTATAAATGTATAAATCTCAATTTTAATGAAAGAACAGTGCCATTTCCCCACTACCTTGTTGTGAATCAATGTAATGCTGATGATTTCGAATGAATGGATGAATATCTGATGAATTTGTGATTAATGGACTTCCATGGATGTATTTTACAAGTTTCATGTATTGTACTTGAGCATTTGAAGTATTTTTACTCAGTTTAATTGCATTGGGAGAAGAAATAGTGCAAATCCCCAAGGGTCGAATTGATGATTTTTGCAGTTGAATGGGAGAGGGTTGGAATAGATATAATAATAAATTAATGGTGCACATGAGATGTTAATAAAATCCTTAATAAATTTCCTACCTCTTTTCATAAATTTGAGTGGCTTTGGAGGCATTTGGGAAGCCATTTTCAGTACTTACCCTAGGGGGATTTGAACCCCAAATTACTAGTAAAATTGCATACTTGGTCCAGAATCTTAAGAGAGTTTGTAGAGGTCTTTTGGTGGCCATATTTCATCCCTGAACATCATATTCAAGTAATAATATCATTCATACACCTTCATTGAATATTTGAAGGCATTTGGAGTCAATTTGAGACCTAGAGACCAATACTAGTCAAAGGGAAATCACTAGTAAAGTTACCTACATTGACCAGAATTGAAAGAGGATTTGCAGAAGTATTTTAAAGGTCCAAAGAAATCCTTGAAACACATATTTATGTTCTAATGTCATTCATATACCTTCTCAGAATATTTGGGATCATTTGGGGCAAATTTGGGACCTAGAGATAAAAACTTGTCAAAGGTCGAAGTAGGGAAAAAAAAGTGGAAAATTACCATTTTAATAAAATTCCTAACAAGGGACATTACAGGTGGTGATCACTTCTCCAAGGAATGTCCCCACCGAGATGAAGTTCAGAAGTTTCTCAAAGGAAATTCTACTACCGCAGTTCTCAACGATCCATTCCCCACTCAGAACCATCAACTAATCACACACACCTCTCCTTCCCAAGGAGAGGCATCCTCCACCGCGCATATTATCATGATGCATAGTGAGATTGTCAAATTGAACACACGTTCCTGTTCATATGAATCAGTCCCTTAGAAGGTACCAGTAGGAAGTAATACTGAAAAATATTCCACTTCTATTCTCGACGTCACCGTAACACACGCTTCTCTCACCATTGAGAAGCCTTCCTTAGAGTTAGTGTTGTGTCCGCCTAAGAGCATGATTTGAAGAGCCATTTTCAATCCCAATCCTCAGGCCGCTCAGAATTACAATATTGTAGAGGACCTAGCACAAGCTCCTTGTGCTATGTCGACTCTAGAGGTCTTGCAGAACTTCCCTAACCAGTGCAAGACTCTCCTCGCTGCCATTGGCGCGGTTGATCCAAATTCTTCTAATATCATCATGTTCCGACTAGAGTACTTTAAGCCGAGGCTTTCCCATCAGTTGGCATTTCAAGTTTCCACAAACATTGCTGGGAAGACAATCGATCATACCATCTTGGACGAAGGTACCTCTACCTTGGTCATGTCGATTTTGTTTTGGAAGGCCATTGGCTCTCCCGAGTTGAATCCTTATCCCACCACCTTGAAAGCATTCGAAGGACATGGCTTTCAACCTCATGGGATGTTACAAGCCTTAGCAGTCGAGTTGGGGGGTAAGACCACAACCATTAACGTGGAAGTGGTCACAGCCCATTTAGATTATAATCTCTTACTTGGTCGTAATTGGTTTTACGCCATGACTGCGGTCGCATCATCTATCTTCCGCATAGTACAATCCCCCCACCAAGGCCGAATTGTCACTTTCGACCAACTGGATTTCTGCACACCTGACACCGCTACTCATCTAGGCGATAATGTTCCATTACTTGGAAAATCTTCACATCTATATGAGAGCATGGGGGTCGGCCTCATAAAGGACTCATCCCTTATGGGATTTTTTCCAACCTCGGATCCCCCTAATCATGTTGCCACGGTGAACATGATCTCCTCTAGGATTTCATCTATCCCCAACTCTACTGATCAATGGCTTGTACCTGATGAAGCCACTATGCACCTGATTGGAGACACCATGCCTCTTTGACCCACTTAACTCACTTATGAGGCTATCCAGTCAGGACCAGAGGACCACTTAGTTGTGGCCTCGACGTCCTGTTCTCTACAGCGGATGTCTTCCCTACCCGATCCTCTACTCCAGACTTTTCATTATGACGAGTCCATTATGGAAATCATGAGTGCAGATGACCCTCCATGGGAAGACCTCCATCATCTATCGTCTTTCCTTCCCCCATTGGATACTATGGAGAATAGCATCACCACCATATTTACACTGGATGTACACCCTTTGCCTCGGTCCCCGATACTTACGTGTCAAACAGACACTGAAGGCAATTTGGCCAACATCGAACCTACCATTTCAGTCGACATATCGGTTACTTCTGGTGTAGTGGAACACATTCATTTAGGCCAGAAGTGTTCCCCTGAAGAGATTACAACATTCATGGCCTTGTTCAAGCAATTTCGAGACGTGTTTGCTTGGACATACGAGGAGATGCCCAGGATAGACCCCGCTATTGTTTCGCACGAGATTCAAACCTATCCTGATGCTAAACCAGTCCGGAAAAAGCTACGGCCGGTACATCCTCGAAAGACTGTGCTGATTAAGACAAAAATTGAAAAGCTCTTGAAAGCTAGCTTTATCTACCTTGTCCCACTGACAGAATGGGTCTCAAATGTCGTCCCTGTAGCTAAGAAGTAGGGTACCATTCATGTCTGTGTTGATTATCGGGATCTCAACAAGGCTTGTCCTAAGGACAATTACCCAGCTCTCTTTATCGATCTGATTATTGACAATTGTGATGGAAGTGTCATTTTCTCTTTCATGGATGGATTTTCCGGTTACAACCAGATTGAGATCCACCCGGCTGATCAACATAAGACAGATTTCATCTATCCTTGGGGTACGTTTTCTTATCACAAGCTCCCTTTTGGTCTCAAAAATGTTGGTGCCACATTCCAACGGGCCATGTCGTACGCCTTTCATGATGTGAAGGACTTTGTGGAACCTTATCTCGGCGATCTACCTGCCCATTCATGAAAATGTCAGTACCACATCGATCATCTGACGACGGTATTCCTCAGATGCAGATGGTATAACATCCGTCTAAACCCTCACAAGTGTATCTTCTGTGTCTAGTCTAGACGCCTCCTCGATTTTATTGTCTCAAAGGATGGGATCCGCATTGATCCCTTGAAGGTGGAATCCATCGTCGCTCTCCCTCCTCCCACTGACATTATGGAACTGCAAAGTTTGCAAGGGAAGAAAACTTACTTATGGTGTTTTGTCTCTAATTTCGCGCAAAAGACGCAGGGTTATATGAGACTACTCAAGAAGGAAGTCCCATTCATTTGGGACGACCAAGCACAACAATCCTTCAATAGTCTCAAACATGCTATTATGCACGCCCATGTGCTCCAACCGCTCAATTACTACAAGGATTATATCCTTTATATTACCGCTTCTTCCACCACGATCGCCATGGTCTTGGTACAAGAAGACAACAATGCCCAAGAACATGTGATATATTACTTAAGTAAGGGTCTTATTGACACCGAAACTCGTTACTCACATGTTGAGAATATCTCTCTCATGACAGTTATTGTCGTCCAAAAGTTTCGACATTACATATTGCTCCGCACCACCACCATCATCGCCGATTCAAATCCCATGTACCACGTTTTAATACATCAGGTACTTGGGGGCAAGTATTCATGCTGGATCATGATACTGCAGGAATTCGATCTCCTATTCGAAAAGGCTAAGTCTAAAAAGCCTTTGGTGTTTGCCGAGCTTATCTGTGATCTTCCCCGTGCTGATGTAGAATTTGAGCCCAATGATTCTCTTCCAGATGAATCATTGTTCCTCATCAGCACGTCTGATCCGTGGTATGGAGATATTACTTTATATCTTCAAACCCAATGTTTCATCCCCCAACTGTCTCGTGACAACCGGCATCGAATATGCCACCATGCAAAGTATTACCTGATCGTCAGTGATACCTTGTATTGTCGTGGTATTGATTCTATTCTTCGACGTTGGCTCACTCATGAGGAGGATGAACACGTCCTAAATGACTGTCACATTGGGGCTTGTGGTGGTCATCTCTCTAGGATGGCTACAACCCAAAAGATACTATGCACGGGATATTATTGGCCATCCATCTTTAAAGATTGTATTGAGGCCGTAAAAAAATGTCCCCCATGCCAGCATTTTCAAACGAAAAAGTGCACCCACCCAGCCCCGTTACACCCGGTTATTGCCGTTGGCCCCTTCGCTAAATGGGGCATTGAATTCATGCACTATAAGCCTACCTCGACCGGGGGGCATGGTTATTTCATAGTAGTCATGGATTACTTTACAAAGTGGGCCGAGGATATGCCTACATACACGGATGATGAAAAAACCTCCGCACTCTTCATGTTCAATCATGTTATAGCGCGGTTCGGAGTTCCTCAACCTATAGTTACCGACCATGGTTCTCACTTTCAAAACCACATGGTTGATGAATTGAGCACTAGATTGGGTTTTCTCCATGAAAACCCAACACCTTACTACCCATAGTCCAATGGACAAGTAAAGGCCATTAGCAATATCTTGAAAACCATGATCCAACGCATGGTGGGTATGCATAGGTCTAACTGGAACAACATGCTCTTTTCCACACTATGGGCTTGTTGAACTTCTATCAAAAATGCCACTGGATTTACCCCCTTCCAATTATTTTATAGATTGGAGGCAGTCCTACCAATAGAGTGCGATATTTCATCCCTCAAACTCGCAGTTGAACTTCTCCCTAACACTACTGTCGAGGAAGAACGCTTCCTCTACCTAGCAAAATTCGACGAGACTCACCGTGAAGACGCTCTTGCCAACGAGGCACATAAGAAACGCATCAAAGCGTAGTATGACAAATCGGTAAAACCCCACATCTATAGACACATATGACCAAAGACATGATAAGTTGGGGGCAGGAAAGTTCGAGTCCATGTGGCATGGACCCTACATAGTGAAGCGTGTTCTGGAGAAGGGAGCCTACGAATTAGAAGACTACGATGGGATATCTTTAGGTGAACCCCGAAATGGGCTTTACCTGAAGAGGTACTATGCCTGATCCTTTTCATGCATAAGTACGTTGTATATACTGTACATGGCGTGTGTTTTTGTGTGGTGTGATGCTTTTGTTTAGTGTGTCCAGGTCTTGTTTTTGCTTCTTATACCATGTTATGTCTTCGTGTGCAGATGGAAACTTGCTACGGATTCACGGACGACCCTAGCCAGCATACCTGTAACCTTGCTTCGGCAGCTTGGGTACTTTATTCCCCGACCGATGAGCTCATTAGTTCAGGAGGAAGTTGTCTAGGTTTCGCAACCAACAACGCCGTGAAGTACCAGGCGGTGATTGGAACCCTAACTGACGCTCTTTCCTTGGGTATGGACCACGTTGTTAGCTATTTGGATTTGCAACTAGTGGTTTCTCATCTTAACCAGATTTATGCTATTCGTGACCCTACCCTACTCCGTCTCTACACATGAGTCCATTTTCTGGAAAGGTCCTTTGAATCTATTCAATACCTGCACATTCCACGAGATGTGAATGCAGTTGCCGACTCAATGACCAATTTCATTCTAGATTGGTACATAACACACACATAACATATTCATGAAATATAATAGCAGACATAACATGTAAATAACTCATTGTATAAGCAAACATGTAAACAAGATCACATTAATCATCCATTAAAACACATAATGTATAAAGCTGCCTGAAATGTCTGTATATATATAAATCCATACAAAATTACAAAATGGTAGTGCTAATACAAAAATATGAAGCATGCTAGCTTTCATTAAGAGTCATATCTACAAAAATTCGGAACCATGTAATATTTCAGAGTATACATGTACAGGCCATGTGCCTAAACCCTACACCGCATGGCCCTAGGCCACTCAGCCTCAGGCTGAGCATGGTAACAGACAATGACCCTCGCCACCTTTTGGAGTAGCGTGCCGAAATGAGCTGATACCCCAACTGTCAACTCCTGATATAGGAGGGGTAAGTCATGTACAATAGGATCTGGAATATCAGAAGTCATCCCTTGGAGATTCTCCCTGATCACCTCTTTCTCCTCAAGAGCATCACGGGCCGCAGGCTCCATCTCTAACACTCCTCCCCTCCGCACCTAGCGGGAGACTCCCAATGGTCTATCTGGACCCACGTCTGCAAAGAAACATGTAAACATCGTCAGCACTACTACCAAAAAAAAAACATCATAAAATGTATAAAATATAAAAACACAAGTAGCGGTTCTTACCTATGTCACCCCACTGCGTTCCCTCTGGAAGCACTAGGTCGGGATCTCCCCGGAAGTCTGTACCGACATATGGATAATCCTCTACCATGAGGATCTCTGCCTGCAGCCATGAGAAGAACCCAGTACCAAAACTGATGATGGGCCCCCCCGCCATCATGGCGGTCCATCGCATCTTCCCATGTCAGCATGTGAGGATCACATACCTCTTGATCCTCGAAATCTAGTTGCGAGCGCAAGAGAGGTACCCGCTCCAACATGAAAGATAACATGATTGAGCCATATCCGAATTTCTTCAGCACCCCATGCTGACACTTGGTCAACTGATCCTTGAGTCTAACGAGAAGCCCCTCGCACCAGTTAAACACAATAGGAGTCATGCACTCCTCGGCATATGTCATTTGTGACTTGCTCGCCAAGTGAGCAGCTCGGCTGCCAATGACTTGCGCAACAATGAAGAGTATCGCTTGTAAGTCCCTGTCCACGACATGCTTGATGGAAATTTTCCCACCAAACATTGTTGTACCTGGAGTACACCACTAATCTATCATGTCCTTGACCGAATGGTCACCACCCCATGACTAGGTCAAAGACACAGGGTTTCCTTGTCGGGATAAACTTGTCAAAAAGTAGATGCCCTCGACATCTATGGTAAGCGTGTGCTCACCTATCCGGAAGTGCTACTGAATAGGGTCCCAACATTGGACCAGGTATGTTAGTAGGTTGACTTGGGATCTAATCCCTGGCACTCGAAAGTACTTGAGTAGCCTGTAGTTCCACAATGCTGCAACACTTTATGGACTATTTTCCACTTGCATATCCTCGAGCTCATGCTCACGTTCCCGCCATTCAAGGACCATTGTGTCACTCCAAACCTCCCAAGTAAACCATTTGAACATGTTTAGAACTTTGCCCCTCCATCCAACAATTTTAATTTTTGCTAGGTTTTAAGTTTCATTTGGCCGTTTGCACCGACACAGATCACCCATTCTGATAGTGCGCCTCCTGCGCAGAACCCGAATGGGCTGCTTGCGCCGGCCCGCGAACGCAAACCTACCAACTTAAAACACTCAAAACCTACCTAAAAACATAAAAAGGGAAATTCTAATCCACTAAAAAGTTAAATGGGAAAGTTTAGGGTTACCTGTCACTAACATCTCGCGAAATGATGGACCATAGCTCCTGGAAACAACAGTTGAAATTCGGCTCCAAACGGCATGTTGCACTCTCCAAATTTGGTAAAAAACAATTGTAATTTCTTTTCACTATTTCACCCATTTTATAACAAAAATGGAATATTCCTTTTATATTTTGATGCTTTAGTGGGGTTTTTACTATAGTTTGGGTCATTTAGTGTATTTAATACTCAGTTAACCACTTTTGACCTAGTTTTTTAGCTGCAGGTGCCTCATTAATGCCATCTCTTGACGTGGTGGTCATCTCGCAAGTATCATTAGGTATGAACACTCTTTGAGCGTCTTTTTGTCATTATTTCGCTCAGTAATGTAAATTATTAAATGACAACCGAGCTAACTCTTTGTTCTTTCTCATGCTCGTTAAACAATGAGAATAAGTCACTAAGTTATAGTTTATCACTTTTTTGGGCTCGTTAAACTCCTACAAAAAAGGAACCCCTCGGAGTTTTCTTTAATATCTTTTCAGGCTCTCGAAATACGAAAAGATCGCCAAGAGAACTTGTCACGTTCACGCTTGTTAAAGTATTTGAATGGTCGTCTTCCTGGTGATATTTTACCCCTTTTTTGGACCAGGGGGAACTACTTACGCAAAAGGAATACTCCAGCCAATCATGACTGGAAGATTCCTCTCTCGCATTGTTTTACCCTTTTCCGGGCGAAGAGGCTAACCTTACGAAAAAGGACCTTTGGAGTCTTCTTTGGTTCTTTTCAGACTCTCTAAACATGAAATGACACTGAGTTTACCTTCTATGGACTCGTTAAAACTCAACATTGAAGGGCCCGCCATGGGATGAACCCCTCCTTTCCTAGGTTCGAAAAATATTTGGGATTGGAATCATCTATGAGATGAGCTATACCGAGCATCTGGTTACCCTCATCAAGCTGGTCAAAAACACATGAGGCACTCATCAATCATGATGGGGAAAAATGAAATTTTTTGTGTTACACCTTTACTTGTGGCAGTACTTAGTTGCTCTTGAACATGGCACTCATTTTGCATTTTCATTCAGTACTTGTCTTCGAGTCCTGTTAACTCCATGAGTCTTGTTACTCCTTTGGGTCATCCAAAGAAAGCTTCCACCATCAGTTGCATTAGTAGTTGACATCATTCTCGTCATGTCAATACAGCCATGGGGGCTTCACTAGAAGGCAATATAATACCATGTTCGTTCATATTGCGGTATTAAATATTCATGAAAACCTAAAAATTATATTGCTTATATATTAAGGGGTAAAGGGTTTTTTTAATTTAATGTAACAATACAAAAATACTTTGGGGTCTTTTTTATATGGGCAGGTTGACAAATATCCACCAAATGGAGATGGAGGGATCACAGTCGGATGAGAAATTGAGTTGAGGCAAGGCTCGGGCTTACCAGTACGTAGGGAAATCGCGTCTTGAGGCATGCTTGAGGCTAGGGGTTTCATGGTGAAGTGAGTTTCCATTCGATCATAGTCGAGAGACAGTGGTCATTGACAGCCAATTGTTACCAATAGCACTTAGACAGTTGTTACCAATAGCCTTAGGAGGCTCTAAGCCTCAAGGGCCTGTTATAGGCCCTCGATAGGCCTTGGGGGCTTGAATACCCAACCAATCGTGCCTATTATAGGCCTTGGGAGGTTTATTCATCCTCCTAGAGCTTGTTACAGGCCTTGGGGGCTTGGATACCTAGCCCACAACATGCTTAGTCAGCGATTGGGGAACTACAACATGCAATCTAAATGTTGTACTATGTGCATTAGCTCTAGTGACATACAAGAAGTGATATCCTATCTCTTCATTGGACCATTAGATGTTGCAAATCATAATGATATGTGGTTGAGTAATTGCATTGTGGGTGAAGTAATGTGCATCCATAATATACATTGAAAGAAACAAGGTGCATTGTAGAATGCATGTGGGGTCATAAGAGGGGTATCATATCAATATACTAGGTAGAAATATAAAGGGGTATAAAAAATGTGAATGAAAAAATTGATACATACAATATCTAGTGAAAATAAGGGTTTTTTAAAATTGGGAAGGCATATTGGGAGGGGGTAAAAAAAACGATTTTGAAAGGTATTTTCCAATATTTAGTGAAATTAGGGGTATTGTTTCATATGCCATGAACAAACGTGCTATGATACCGGTTTATTGAGTGAAGCCCTCATGAATACAGCCAAGTCACGCCATGCCCATGTTCAAGAGATGTATTCACCGCTCATCATTTGCAGTCAGTACACTTTCCATCATGTCGGTCTACTCTGAGTTAGTCTTATATGTTACTGTACCATCCGATCTACTCCAAACATATGTTATCGAGTTTTGTGTCGATGATGGGGGATTCATCATGGCCCTCCTTCAACGGGTTCATCCTTGTCAACTTCAGCACATCATCCGAGGATTTAACTTAGAAACCAATCGAGCACCTTGGGCCTGCATGCCTCAATGGAAGGTTACCTCGCTTTCGACATGAGTTTACATCATTGACTCTTGATTGAGAGATTTCGTCAAGCATTTGAATTCAACTCATTCATTCGCACTTGATGATATGTACTATGATACCTTTTGGATAATTGACATTAATGGTGATTTCCCTCGCGCTTGTTAACGATATACACCAATGACTGTTAATCAAGTGTTTTCTATCATGTTCGATGTCAAGACATTTGTAATCACATGGATATATTCGTATCAGTGCGTGTTCGGCTCGAATACCCTAGGGAGTCATGTTTTACCCAAGTTGCGATGGATATTATGTGATTCATATTACACGGATCCACTTTTGTATTGGTCGTAGCTATGTTATCATCTCATCATGGATCTACGCTTGTTTCTAGTATCCATGATTGTGTTCAGTCGGTCATTACTACCATGGATCTGCAATGTATTAGTCGGCAGCCATGTTGTGCGTCATATGAGACTGTGTTCTCAGATTCAGTTGTACTGCAGCAGCATCTTCTCTCCGACAAGTCCTTTCCATTTCTTCTATCAAAGCATTTTACCTGATTAGCTTTACCAGCTTCATGCTTTGGGGGGCATTCTGTTACACCCTAAATCTACACCTATGTAACCTCAGTGCCTAAATCCCTGAAGTCCCAAGATCAAGCTAATCATTTAGAGCAAGTTGATGACTTTTATCCACGCTACTAATTAGGCCAGCGCAGGTTGCCTTCATGCAACATGCGCCGGAGTCAGTTCACGGGATAAAGGTAAATTTAGAGCAAATTCTAGAAGTTGGATGAGGTGTATATCTATCCCTAACTCCTAGGTGAGCTGGCCTTCAGTTCCCTAACCTTTGGGAAGGATCCCTTAACCCTCTCCCCATGATCCCCAACCTACTCTATCCACTTGGTCCTATAAATGCAAGAGCCCTCTCCATTCCAAAGGGAGGAAGTCTATGGTACTCTTATGCTGGTGAAATTATCTCAGTAGTTCAGCACCCTAGTCTTGCAGGCACCTACTTCTCTCTAGGAGATTTGGTTTGGCTTGTTGGAAGGAGATTGCGACGTCGAGGCATCGATTGTAATCCTCTCTTCTATTGTATTTCCCACTTTTTATACAGTAATATAAACGCTTTCCATAAATGTTATTGTGTTAATGATATTTATAGTTTACCTCCTCAACTGTTTACTTAGACTAGTTAGTGTTTAGGCATGTTTTACTGCTTCTATTGTTCCTATGTGTTTTGACAGGTCTTACATCCATAGATCTGACGACCGCGGAACTTGGAACAACAACGAGGAGAAAGATCTATGAATCTGAGGTAAGATGCTTAATTACTCGATCTCTAACTAGATCTAGGAGAGTAGTTTCATATTCTGTCTCATTTGTTCTAGACTTACATTGAGCTAGAGAGATCATGCCTTAAGTCCGCTTTTGGTATATTGTCTGATAACAACAAGCGAGCCCGAAGCAAGCAAGCATAGAAGGTCAAAGCGGAATCCAGTGGGCCCATAACCCATAGGTAAACATCGAAATCTCTGCTTGGGTCGAAAGAAAACATTAGATATATATTATTAATGATAATATTAGTTGGCTTGATTATATGCAAACATGGAAACCTAGGTGGGAGTTGAGACATACTGAAGTATTAGATACTAACTGATAGGGATCTGATGCTTTTATTAGACTAGTGTCAGAACTCAAGAGAATGCCTATGGGATCCAGTATTGTACTAGAGATGATTCACAACAAATCCCTGAGAAAAGCAGCTGATGCAAGCAATTGGTCAACAAACCTCTACCATGATCTTAACTTAATCACAACAGAGGTCTCTACACATCACCCCAGGATACAACTAGAACATCAATACTACTATATTAACCGGACACGTTCTTTGAAAGCATGGCCACATCAAGATGCTAGTCTCTGGTTTCCAAGTACTACCCACACTTATGAAAACTATAAAAAAATTATAGTGGGAATTCTTGAGAAAAGAAAATATAGATAGAACATATTATACCATGCTAAAGTTTGGACATCAAAGTACACATATCCATGAGTATCCTGCATTCTACGGCCTTGATTGGATGAGAGAATGGTGGCAGTCATTCGGCATCAACCTGACAGCATTAGAACCAGTTGTTATTTATAATCTAAAGCAGGACATTGGAGAATCTCTCAAACAAGTCAAATATATTTTGCAGACAAAGATTATTGAGAATCAAATCCTTGAGTACTACATTCAAAACAAAGAAAAATGGCTTGTCAAAACCTACATAGAAGTCCACATGCATCAGAATAGATGCGTGGTTGTGAGGTCTGTTTATTCAAAGGCATGGGATACTCAATCCAACTTTCAAGAATTATATGGTCCCCCATACTCCGATCAATTGTAAATATCTCAAAAGTATTTGGCTATGAGTGGGGCCTGTCCATTCAGATTGTCATAATAAGATTCCATTCGGCTAAGAGAGTGGGCCTGTCCTCTCTAAGTTTTAGGTAGAGAACCATTTTAGGAATTCGAGTTTGGTCTCTCTCTGCTCTCTGTCTGAGTCTGAGAAAAGGTGTATGCTCTGCAACTAGCCTTTGTGGTATTAGATTGCAACAAAAACCTTGTATGTCTGAGAACAGGAGTATTCTCTATGGCTGTCCCTCGTGGTATCAGATCACCCCACAAACCTGATACTTCCTTAAGTATAAATATTGAGTCTGTATCTGTATGAGGAAGTATGCTTTGTCTGTTGGCCGAGCACTAAAAGAAGATATCAGAAAACTCTTTGAGTCTTTGTAACTATGTCATGATAATATAAAGAAAGCCCTACTTTTCTCTGTGTCAATATGATTGAAAATTTATGTTATGCAATTAATACCATTAGTCAAGATTACGAGTAATTGTCCAAAGGAAGCATTAGTTGGGAGCAGCGTTGAAGAGGTATTCACGTATGTTCACAGAAACATTTATCTTATATATAGGACAAGGGGTGAGTGGTCAAATGGAAGGACATAGATGGAGGTATTTCCTATCTTAGAGGGAATCCTCTAAGAAGACCATGCTTGATTACAAAACTACCCATGTGTTTCCAATATTCAATGAGTTCATCCTTTTCCTTAAGAATATTTTAGTTTAGGTTTTGAATAAGATTATGGCAAGTTTCACAACATTATATAAAATATTGTTTTTGAATATTTGTGAACACTTATTAACCACCTCAAAGATCTTAGTTTTGAAAGTCATAAAGACTTTTAGAAGTTTTCCATAATGGTTACTTATTTTTATTTTATATTATTATTGTTAAATATAAATATCTTACTAAATGTGAGTGTAATTCAATTACCAAGGTGATGGACCCAAATTGATGGGATGGGAGAGACTTTAGGGCCATGACGACAAAGATAGTTAGATGGTGTGATATGGGACTCAAGACCCAAAGGAGCAATAAAAGACAACTCATAATCGCATGAATTTATACTCCTAAGAAAGATAAAGTGATCCTCTTCCTCATCACTTGAATGCCTACATTTTGAGAAAGGGAATGCGGTACAAGTCACCTTATAAAAGGCGATACATGTCACCTTTTAAGAGGCATTATTCCATGCGGTCCTATCTAAATTTTTTTCCCATGGTGCAGGTAGAACCAAACAGGTATTTGTCAGATATGTCTTCCTCGAGCAAGGGGAGTTTAGGAAGGCTACAGGAAAGTGAGACATCCAGTAGGTCTACAAGAGTTTTATCAACTAGATGTCAAAAGACCAGAAGAAAATTCCTATGATGATGAGACAATAGGAGACATTGAGGTGCCCTTGAGGTACAGACAGTTAGTGAATGGGTACCCAAGGATCTTCCTCAACCAAAAACAGATTTTTGTGTGAACGAGAGGATATATCGAATTGCACCGTCGTCATTACATGGTTTGGGGTTGTTTTGCATGGATGGCATAAAGGTTAGTTACGGCACATGTACAGAATTGATGGAGTATGTTGGACCCCGTTACAACTACAAATATTGGATGCACCTGGTCCAATATACATGAAGTATGCGTAGATATGGATTGTCAGCAAACTATTTACGGTTGAAAGACAACGCTCAAAATAAAGGAGCAATGTTGTACATTGACGGAAGGCCAAAGGCCACAGGGAATATTGTGGGGTTTATAAATAATACACAACCAGGGTCTACAATTAAGAAACCAAATTGCGAATTTGAGGGGCGTGAAGGAAACCATATTTTTGTATGTGCCATTAAATCAATATCTGCAGGGGAAGAGTTGCTTATTAATTACAATTTGAATCGAGTAGATACAAACACGGTTACTATGGGAGTGGCACATATAACAATTTAACCAACCTTTTATTAATGAATTTAACATCTTAAGGATTTTTCGTTACTTTATTTCGTTTAAATTTTCCATATTTACTTCGTAGGCTAGTGATCGGAAAAAATCCCTGCCAGCAGATGGTCGGAGGAGTACTTCTTTCTCGAGGGAGCAGGTATACATCTTTGTAATAGTAAAAATATAATAAGAAAAATGTGTTTTTTTTTTATTTGTTTTTTCATTAGTATATTGGTTTGGTTTATATAATGTTATCTATATTTGATGCAGAATGTTGATCGGGAAAGCCACCCGAATGTTCATCAGACGACAACAGCCTCGGGGCAATAGGTAAACCTGATTGTAATTGTACAATTTAAATATGTCAAAATGTTTTCTCATTATATTAATGTTTAAATGACGATTTTGGTTTCGTTTAAGTAATTTTCTATATGTTTTTTATGCATGTCCATTCTGTAAGGGTCACAGTAGATCATAACACACCTACCTCGACGCAACAGGTATACATCTTTGTAATAGTAAAAATATAATATGAAGAATAGTTTTTTTTTGCTGTGTTTTTTCATGAATAGTTTTGGATTCGTTTAGGTGATTTTTTCTATGTTTTTGATTTAGGGTTTTGTAAGAGGCACCTCCTTATTGGTAGATCGGGGCAAGTCACTTATGACCATTGATCCGATGAGTGGTTCACGCTCCTCAAGGCAACATGTATAATTCATTTGAATTGAACCAATATAATATGTAGCATAATGTTTATTTTGTTATGTATTTTTCGTCTGTATACTGGTTTTGTTTTGATAATGTTTTCTACTTATTTTTTGCAGGGGTCGGATGATCGGGGCAAGTCCCCAGCAGTGGATCAGACAAAACCATCGTCCAGGCATCAGGTAAACCTAGTTGTAATTTTAGGAATCTATCATGATAGATATGTTTTGTTAATATAATTTTAGGAATCTATCATGATAGATATGTTTTGTTAATATAATTTTAGGAATCTATCATGATAGAACTAAGTAGTGTTTTATATATTTTGTTTGCAGACGAGTGAATCGTTGTATCAAACAACATCACAACAATATTCAATAGATCCTGAAGTGGCTGAGATGTTTACCGATGCCGACATAATTGGTGAAGCTACAAACCCGGTTAAGGTGATAGACAAAATCTTGAATAAAATTAGTGCGGAAATCGTTTCTCTGCTATTCAAGGTTCTGCAGACAGACCAGGTTATAGCCAGGATTCAATTGTTGGATCGGAGATCTGAAGCCTTGCAAGTAAGTTGAGGAATCTTGAATCATAAAATAATTCATTTATGACTTTATAATTTTCACTTTTATATGATAGTACTGAACGTATAAAATGTAGTTTGTATTTACAGAATTATCTGAGACCACACAATAATGGTCAAGGCGGTGTTGGCCCCAATGAGGCTCGTGGAGAGACGTCGCATCATGAGAAAATGACTCCAGGTGCATCGATTCATTCGCCATTGTTGTCGACTGAACAGTCGGAAACACATTCCAAAACACCACGAAACCCAGCTGTGAGCGCACTGGCCTCTAGTGACCGACACACACCATATCATCTAGAAGAAGGGATCGACACCGAGCCTCCTAGTAATATTGATATCGTCGAAGATACATTTCTAGGATCTTCCCGTGTCACTAGCACAGGAACAATCGAGGCAACATTTTTGGTGGACGAATATCTCGTCCCAATAAAGATAGAGAAGATCCCAAGTAATTAATATACGTTGATCAAGTTAGTGTTTATAATTTCATTGCAATATACCGATAAAACATTTTTGCAACTAATTATGATCATGGCATGATCGTTTTGCAGAAAATGATGTTTTCTATAAACAAATGAATGACTTGTCCTTGGATATCTTCGGGCCCACAATCCGCACAAGGTGGGATAGACAACCGAAATATTTAAAAGATGAGCTCACTAATCAGTTGGTTGGCCTATTCGGCGACAAGTCCTTTGATCAATCCAAGGTCTACCTGGAAAAAAACCATAGGTATGAGCACCCTCCAATGATTCCAGCAATGGAGTGGAAATCTCTAGTGGAAGATGGAAAGGAGAGGGCTTAGAGAAAAGAAGGAAAGGTACCACCAGGCACAGGGAGGTATGCAATCCACAATGTAATTCTAAGCCTTATTATTATTGATTTCTATATCGAATTTGGAATATCTAACGTATTTCAACACTTGCATAGGCTGTTAGACACATCAAATGCCACAAAGGAAAGACTGGAAAAAATAGGTCAACACAAGCTTGGGCCTGGTGGTTATTTGAATTTGGCGGCACGAGTTGTAAGTTTCAAAAAACCAATAATGCATATAAATAATAAATTGCAAATTATTTTTAGTTTTATTGCACCGCAAAATGTTAATTAATGATGTTATGCAAATATGCAGGCTAACCAATTGAAAGAAGTTCCCACTGAGGAAGACATGAAGCTTGGCTTCTAGCACAACTTTGGAGATGTTGTTGAACGCTGAAAAAGATTGTCTGGAAAAACACAGTATTCTGGTACTAATCCATTTGGTGCACACGTATATATAATCTATATAGTTTAATGAAGATTTATTACTTGTGTAATATATTTGTTATAAATAATTGACATAAAATATTGACTCTGTTTTGAGCAGGAAAGAAATGATCCCCTTAATGTCGAGGAGGGACAACAACAAATCGAAGATCATGCTTCGAATCCTAGTAATGAATTTATTCATATGCTACAATTTTATGTATAGCATTGCAGATGGTGAACATTAATTGTAGTTCACCATATTTCAACTGCAGAGCATGTAGAGGGTGACACTATACAAGTTGAGCCTGGACAAGAACATGAAAAACATGATCTGGACACAACAGGTAAAAAAACACCTTTGTAATGTTTTTCTTTAAATGAAATACTTGTCATTACAATAGCAAAATATAACGATGTAACATTTTCACATTGTTGTAGCAAATCCGAACCCCTTGCTGCAAAATCCATGTCTGGATCAGCACTCTAGAATGCAGACATCACGACAAGCTCCTGATGAAGAACCAAGAACTGGAGGAGAAAGTCGAGAAGATGGTCTTCTTAGAGATTATCTAAAGAGAAGAAAAACTAAAAAGAAGTGATTGGAAAAACATCGTCTAATTATTTTTGATAATAATATGTCATCCATGACTTTTGTCCTAATGAATGAATGAATGGTTTAATGGTTTAATGATTCAGTGTCGTAAACTGTTACCTTTATTGAATGAATGTGTTGACTAAATGAATGAATGGTTTATTGAATGTTATATTTTATTGAATGAATGTGTTGACAGAATGAAACAATGGTTTAATGAATGTTAGCCTTTATTGAATGAATGGTAGATGAAAGTTCATGATGAAATATGCATGAATTTGCACATAATTTTGTTTTTCAAGTACATGCATTGGGTATGGGGAATTGAGAGTGATGTGAGGGGGGGGGGCATAAGAGCTTCCAACTTCACGTGGTTGGCCCTGTTCAGTAGAGAATATTAAATTATTCTCGAAACAGAGAGGAGCACAATGAATGGATACGATGTTGGCTTTCTACAACCCACTCACGTGTCATCTAAATTTTGACAATTTCTTGGAGCTTGTTGTGATGTTTGGTTGCTCCTCATAACCAATTTCGAGTTTCTACAACATCAAAGACTGAGTAAATGATGCACGGGAACCAATATCCTTAACCTTCTCTTTAATTTCCTTGGAATCTCCTTGAGAATATTTGAATGAGATATGTTAAACTGAAATTCGATTCTGGCAGATGACAGTCATTGTACAAGGTCGTCATTTCTCATGCAATGCAATTTTCTCCCCAATCAATAGCCCTCTATGCTTGCTGTTAATTTGTTGTTATTTATGAATAAAAATATTATGCTCTTTTAAATTTGCAGAGGCTCTCCTAGAAGGAGATGATGTCAACCAAACTCAAACCGTCTCTCAAGAGAAGATGGTGAAAGAGGAAGACCACTCAGAGTCATACATTCTTCAGTTGGATGGGGGTTTTATGACACCAAACAACAATTCCTTTGGTCATGCTATCAAGTTTTGAAATCCTACCCGTCCTTGCTAATTTACTTAGACTAGGTTTAACAAACTAGAGCATTTCACTAGCTAGAATGTTGCACAACTACTGAAGTAAAAAATCTAATGGTTTAACTTTAACAGATATTATGAAAAGGAAAGCGCTAGACGGGCTGGTGTGGAAGAGTTTTACAGAATTAATCACATCAACCATACTTATGAACTCGTAAGCTCTTCATTTCCCTTATATTAAGTATTCTTACATCATGTAAAATAAGAATATGTTTATAATGCATAACAAATCAAGTTGCACTGCACTTTGCTTGTTGAAACGATGCCCTCTGTAGCATGAAAACATTCTCAAAGTTTCTTTATTTTGGATTCAATGGCAGGTTGGATATTACACAAAGAGCAGAGTCAATTATGATGGTCATGTATGGTTGTCAACTTGGGTGATTATCTAGTTTGGTTATCCACTCTGTTGTTTTCTTTTGTGTGTGGTTGCAGGTATTAAAGAAGCGTGAACATTAAGGTAAGCTTGAAAAAGCTATTATGAGCATTTGGGAATGCTTCTTCCAAGACTGGACTGGATTTGTTGCTAACCGTTTGTCTAGTACAGTACTAAAGATCCATATATATGAAATTTGTGTAGGTGACACTTACCCTATGGGATGCGCTTTCTATGAATCCATAGTTCACCACCAGATAAAGTGACCCTTTTCAAACTGGACATTTTAACTGAATTTTGATTCTGGCATTTTATATTGTTGGGTAATATTGCCTTGTGTTTCACTCATTTGGTTAAAGTGCCAGTACATTGGTTAATGAAGAATTTGTCCCAAAAGTAGAGCATTAGAAATAGAGCCATTATTTTATTTTCATTGGATGATAGTGATAAGACTAATTTGCACAAAATCCTTTTAAGCCATTCAGAAGACAAAGATATATGCACAAGACTAAGAAAACATATCAAATATTTTTTCCATAAAGTACCATTGTTGGGTAAATGAGTAGGCTATAAATCCCTTGTTTATTTTTCATAAGCTATCATATATAGCATATCAATCATTGATTGTGAAGCAACTACTAAAACTTTGAAGAGAAAGCTTACCCAAAAGATAGTAAAGATGGAGAAGAACCTTGAGACCTCAGCAAGATTATTGCACATCATATTGGGTATGCTTATTAGACAATTATGGAAGTTTTTGTTTTTTTTTTAAATACAAACTTTCTATCGGATATCCGACCCTAACATACACACAATCCGATGCCTTTGCCATACAACCGATGGCTAAAGTCGTCGGATATTTGACTTTTTTCTATGCACAATCTGTCGGATATCCGACTTCTACTTACAAACAATCCGACGCCTTTGCCACACCACCGACGGCTAAAGGCGTCGGATTGTGGTATTTTTTCTATGGCATGGTCGTCGGATATCCAACGTCTACTTACAAGCAATCCGATGCCTTTTCCATAGCACCGACGGCTAAAGACGTCGGATATTGGACGCCTTTGCCATTTTTCTATGCCAAGGTTGTCGGATATCCGACACGTTTTCCATACCACCGACGTCTAAAGGTGTCAGATATCCGACGGCTATGGTATGGAGTGGTCGTCGGATATTCGAACACGGGAGGTCGGATAAACGACGAGTATGGTGAAAGAGGGGTGGTGGGATATCCAACGGGAGGTTGTCGGATATTCGACGGGAAGTTTAAATGTCGGATTATAGCCAAAATGCCACCGAAGTTAAAAAAATATGTGGCTTGTCAGATGGTCGATAGAAAGATGTCGAAAATCGGACATCTTTGTCATCGGATTTTGGGCTAAAAAATGCTAGTGTTTGGAGGCTTGACTTGGACTGTTGGAGGAATGTTACAGCGTTAAGGCTTGGGTTGTAATCATCACTCTTCTACGTATTTCCCACTTTTTTAGACTAATATAATCTCTTTCATAAATATCTTTGTATTAATGATATTTAGAGCTTACTTCCTTAATTGTTTGCTTAGATCAGTTAGTGTTTAGATGTGCTTTTACTGTTTGATTGTCTCTATGTGCTTTGAAAGGTTTTGTAGCTTGAGATATGAAGACCACGGAGCTTGGAGCGACAAAGAGTCGAAGGATTTGCAAATCTGAAGGTAAGACATCTATCTATTTTAATCTCTAATCGATCTAGAAAAGTAGTTTATATTCTGTATTCATTTGTTCTAGATCCAGCTGGACTAGGGAGATCGCGCTTGCATCCGCTAGAGTAGATTATCCGTAAACAATATAAAATTATATATATATATTTGAAAAATATCAAGAAAATGTTATATTCCAAAAAGACCTAAAAATCAAATATATATATATATATAAGTCCTAAAATCAAATATAAAATATCCTTAAAATTGCATGATAGAAAAATCCAAAAAATATTTTGTTTGTGAAGAATCTAATCCATAAAAAAATGTTATACATCATTTTTCCATCTTTGACTATACATGCTTTACCACCATGGAAAGCATGAAGTTTCATAACCTCCTAGGTGTGTTAGACCAATCATTACATGGTGTACTTACTCCCCATCCAAATTGGAGAAGTTACTTAACCTAATGGGGTCGAATGCCACTTCACCAAACCTCCTCAAGCGATCAAAAGAGGGTTTTCATGCCCTGCTTAGTTATAGAGGCGCGAACAATTACAACATTTTCATGTTTTGCTCAGCTGCTAGGGCATGAAAATGAAAACTTTTTCGTGCTTTGCTCAGTTCTCAAGGCGCGAAAATATTATTCAGGGGATTTTGCCATGGATCTAGGGATCTCCTATCTCAAGGATTCCTGGCATATTTTCGAGTATCACTCTATTTTCCCTTCGAGGAAAGATGAATATCATGTTATCCACTTTATCCTACATAGATCCACATCCTCTTCTCATGATCCAAATCCTTCTCCATGTTGTTTTCGTGCTTTGCTCAGTTCTAAGGGCGCAAAAATGTTATTGAGGGGATTTTGCCATGGATCTAGGGATCTTCTATCTCGAGGATTCCTGGAATATTTTTCAAGTATCACTATGTTTTCCCTTCGACGAAAGATGAATATCATGTGATCCACTTTATCCTACTTAGATCCACATCCTCCTGTCATGATCCAAATCCTTCTCCATGTTGTTTGAGCTTCCTCACACTACATAAAGACCATCACTCTTTGGTTTTGGATATTAGAGACATAGAGACTAAGAGTAAACTATAGTTGTAGAATTGTTAGTGAGGATATCCTTATGTTCTCAAGGTTCTCAAAGGTGGCTTGTTAGAAGGTGTTAGAGAATATGTTGTCAGAATGAACTCAGGTATAATGTCACACTGTACTATTTCCTATTTGGATTTCTAATAGATAACTTGGCCTACTCTCCCATATTGTGTATTTCATATTAGAATGTCTCAATTTGTTACTTGTTCAAGTAGATGGATTTGGCCTAGCGTGCTAGCCTAGAAATTTAGATTGTATCTCTTCCTTTGTCTATAGGTTCACTTACTTGGATCATCAAGCAAGGAGCTGGAGCAACAAATAGCAGTGAGGACAACCATCTTGGCTGAGGTAAGACATATACCTTCATCTGCTTTCATTTTATATGTTCTTTCATATGTATGCTAGATCTAGGAGATATAACAACCATTTGGTTCTTTCTGTCTTGGACTAGGTTTTAATGAGCCTTATTATTGTCCTTGATATTTTCATCTTATCCGTAGGAAGAAAATTCTATCAGGGAAATTGTCGACTCTGTTGGGGATTGCTTCCCTTGTTTTCTTTCAACCTTTTAATCTTTGAGTTTGGATCTATTTTCTCCTCAAAAGTACTTGGTCTTGGCTTGTATATCTATTTTGGCCTTCACTAATAAGATTTGTGAGTCCTAGACCCGACACATCACTGGATTTAGGATCAAACCTTTTTAATTTTGCATCCTACAGGATATTTTCGTGCCCCTTAATCAAACCATAGAGCAAAAATTCCCTTATTTATGCGCCCCTGCAGTGTATCAGAGTGTGAAAAATCCATATTTTTTGTTGTTTTTAAGTCTCCCAAGGAACGAAAAATTCCTTGTGTGAGTGAAAAACTTGATTGGTTTTCTTGAACTCTATTTGAATCTTATTGCCTGTTAGGATATTTCAATACTCCATCCTTGTCCTACCTAGCATTATTTATTTTTCCTATTTGTTGATGATGTCATTTTCCCCCTAGTGTTATGCAAATGTCATCCATGATCCATCTACCAATTTCTGATCCCTGCATGCATTATTTTAGGACCACTTCAGTCAGTTCCCTATTTTATAGGAACCTATTGAGTGTTACAGTGCATTCCACCTGATTTATTTGACACTTGTGGGGGGTTAGAGCTCTAGATTCCACTGATTGTGGCCTAATGCATCCTTTCCTATCTGTCATGCATGAAAAAATCACTATTGTGCCCTCCTTAGTTAGTTAACTGATTATGTCTTCAGTTAGCTGAGTTTAGGTTCAGTTTAATTAATTTTGAGTCTTACGGAGCACTCTAGTGGTGATAATCCCTATGCTAGACCAAATGAGGTTTGAATTCTCCTGTATGATTCAAATTCTCTCCATTGTATCATTATTGTTCATTATAATGATTATTGGAACATGTGAAATTATGTTGCTCCTATCTGAGATATGTTGCATAATTTTTCTGCTCTTTTTTATTGCAGTTTCACTCTTATTCAAATTTTCTGCTCATTCGTTCTTTGTGAGGTATCCTCAACTCTTATATCTATTGTGACATAGAATTTCACATGGTATTGGATCTATTTGATCGAATAGGTTGAGCAGCTGCTTTCAGTAGTGCACCAGAAGCCTTTGGATTTCCACAGCAAATCTCGGTGCCATTGCATTGAATTCATTCGAGAAATCCAATGAGGTCTATCCAGGTGTGAAGGATCCAGATAAAAGTGCCTATTGTCCTAAAGCAATGCTTAGTAGTATTCTACCTCCATTATTGAGATTTTTTTGCAGGTTATTCAATTTTTTTTAGTGTTGCAGCAATTGTAGTAGTTTTTCTACAGTTGCAGCAGTTTTGCTGCAGAAGCAACAATTTTCACCTTGTATTCGCTCCAACAGTTTTAATGGACAATTCAAACTCTCCTCTCTCTCCCAAGATCCTGACACCCTTCAATTACCTTGATTGGAGGGATTATATGTAGATGGCATTGTGCAAAAAATCACTGTACAAGGTGACAATGGGGAAGGATCCCGTACCAACATCAGTTGTGGAGAAAACCAAGTATCTGAATAGATTGGATGAAGCATTTGGTTTCATGTGTATTCATATTTCCAGATATATACTCTTCCACATCGAAGGATTGAAGAATCCAAGAGATTTATGGTTGAAGTTAGAGACCCTCTTGGGAAAACAAGATGAGCTAAGAGGCCATATTCTGGAGAATGAGTTGATTTCTCTTCAATCGAGCAATTTCGCGACCATTCAACAATTCCTTTAAAAATTCAAATCTCTAGTCATGCAATGCAAGTTGTGTGGCATTGAGAAGAAGTATGAGTAGATGGCGCTATCCATTCTGAGCAAGATAGGTCCTGAGCTCTCCATCTTTACCTCTACCTTCCATTCTGGGCGAATGTTAATCCCTGGTTGGAATATTCCCTTTTTAGATGTTTTCACTGAATCTCTTATCCAAGAACAAGATAAGTTGATCTAGATGGGTGCCTTGAAGGCCTCCAAATATCAATCTCTTATGGTTGGAGAAGAAAAAAGTGCGAATGAGAAGCACAAGGGCAAGGATAAGAGGCCGTCTAAACCCAATCTAAATGCCAAGTCAATCCCATAAGAAGGATCCTCCATCTCCAAGAAGGGAAAACAAAAGGGATTTGAGAAATACAAGTGTTCCTATTGCAAGAAAGGAAACCACCCAAAGAGATATTGCCTACAGAAGAAGATAGATCAAATGATGAAGCTTCTTGAACAACACAACATTTCCCTCCCATAAGGTGCAAGAGAGACTAATTCTGGAAGTGAGTCTGATGGTCATGAGAGATGACATGCACTGAAGGATGAATTTTCAAAATCACAATCCCTCCTCATATATCCTGGATCCTTCAACCACAGGGTTTCCTCCAGACAATCATTGTCTTCTTTAGATCTCAAAGATGGTCTGATTATTCACATGGGAGACAACTCTCAGATCTCTGTTGAAGGGAAGGGAACAATATATATGGAGCATGAGAAGTTCAAAAATGTTCTATTTGTGCCTTCTTTGTCAACAAATTTGATGTATGTATATCATATGACTCACACAAGTTCACCAAAGAAAGTGGTCTATGGTCCTGACATAATTGATATTGCAGAGATCTCTACTGGGAACATTATAGCGAAAGGGTTTGCAAACCATGCCTCCAAGGCATATGAATTCTCACATTTTTTTCTATACTCTATGCCTACCCCACTGGAATGATGAAGATCAAAGTGATATCTCTTCTAATGAAGATGAGGATCAAAATCTTGATGTTGAGAATAAAGTTCAAGGAGATTCAGATTCAGATCCAGATCCAACACATGCTCCCAATCCATGGCCAAGTACAATATGGGCTCACAAAGTACTTGTATCTGCTAGGAACACAGATGGGGATCCATCTTACCATAGAACCACCAGATTGCAGTATCATGCAAAACTTGCACTATGTCATGCAGATCCACTTCTCTCAGAGAGGTGCTACATGATGGTGGGGTTTGATCCACAATCTCTTAGAGAGACTTGCCATGGGGGATCTACGACCAAGTACAAATATCGGTTTTCTAACAAAAGGTACTCAAAGGTTAATGATTTGGACTACAATGAGTAATTCGCTTCAGTAGCAAGAAGGGTTCATGAAAGACTTGTTTTGGAAAATACAACTTCTACACCATGAAGGGTACATCATAGATCTAGATCCAGATCCATATCTAGCACCTACATTGCTATCCTACAGAGGAGCAGCTTGCCAATATTTTTGCAAAGGCTTTCACAGATGAAAGTTTTTTCCTTCTCTTCTTAGTATGAAGGTTTTTTGAGTTCCCTACTGCTGTTCTTTTTGAGGGGTGGTATTTTTCCCATGAGGTTTTCCCCCATTACCTTGGTTCATGGACAGTTCTTTTTTATCATTTATTTGATTGTATGGGTGACCTTTGGTCTTAGTAACCACGGCCCAGGATGCAAAAGTATGGATTAAGGGGGGTTGTTAGTATATTTCAATACTCCATCCTTTTCCTACCTAGCATTATTTATTTTTCCTAGTTGTTGATGATTTCATTTCCCCCCTAATGGTGTGCAGATGTCATCGAGGATCCATCTACCACCTTCTGATCCCTGCATGCATCATTTTAGGACCACTTCAATCAATTCCCTATTTTATAGGAACCCACTGAGTGTTCCAGTGCAGTCCACCTGAGTTATCTAACGCTTGTGTGGGGTTAGAGCTCTGGATGCCACTAATTGTGGCCTCATGCACCCTTTTTTGACTGGAATGCATGAAAAACTCACTATTGTGCCCTCCTTAGTCAATGAACTGATTATGTCTTCAATTAGATGGGTTTAGGTTCAGTTCAGTTGAGTTTGAGTCTTCCAAAGCACTCCAGTGGTGATAATCCCTATGCTAGACCAATTAAGGTTCGAATTATGATCGTGTGTGATTCAAATTGCCTCCATTGTATCATCATTATTCTTATACTGATTATTGGAACATGTGAAATTATTCTGCTCCTATCTGAGTTCTGCTACATAATTATTCTTTTGCTCTTTTTTATTGTAGTTTTCACTCTTATTCAACTTTTCTGCTCATTCTTTCTTTGTGAGGTATCCTAAGCTCTTAGATTTGCTGTGACATAGAATTTCACATTACCAGTCTTGAATTGCCACTTTTTGTTGCTTGGTCGTGTGTGAATCTTATTGCATCTCTACATATTGATCCCTTTTTTACCTTCATTTGAGTTTTTTAGTCATTCTTGAAGTCTTGGAAGTGTGTTGTTCATTATAGGACTATCATAGTATCCTTTAGCATTTCATCACCTTCTCAAGTATCT
The DNA here is from genome assembly GCA_027924585.1 of Larix kaempferi. Lineage (NCBI taxonomy): Eukaryota > Viridiplantae > Streptophyta > Pinopsida > Pinales > Pinaceae > Larix > Larix kaempferi. The sequence continues at coordinate 3,514,108 of BSBM01000792.1, forward strand.
GAATTTGGTCTAGTAGCTTGTATTCATCGTTCAGCTTGGGATTGAACCATAAAAAGTCTTTTTGATTGAGGTTAGGTCTTTTGAAGTCAATTGGAGGTTGTTTGGTTTCATTTGAATCCTTTGTACTCAAAGCAATCGTTTGTTTTGTTTTGGTAAAGAATCTTGATCCTTTACAAAAGAAATTGGTCTTTTGATTCTCTGAAAGCCTCTTTAGCTACTTGATCTACTTCACCTCCAGTTTTAAGGTCTCAAAAATCCTTTTGTAGAGTGTTTGGTTTTCTTGGACTTAAATTTGTTTGATTTGGGGTTTTTTAGTAGAAAATGGCTTTAATCCTTTGAATGCTTTGTTGCTTCATCTAAGTTGTTTTATTTGAAGCTGATTTGATTTAAGTATTGCAAAGACATTTAATTTCTTGCATCTAATTTGAAATGAGGAGAGGTAATCTATGAGCATTGGTGCATTTTTGAAAGATCATTAGAAATCAAAGCTTAGTTTTCTGCATTCTAAAGATCCATTACTTTGGTTGTTGAAAATCTATACTTTGTTGAGTTTTGCAATTACTTGGAAAAGTTTTAGGATATATTAACTCCTTTGCTTTTTTGCTTGAAATTAGAAAAAATTGCAATTGAGAGAAGTTTACTTCATTTAGTTTGTCATTATAGGCTCATTTGAAGAAAAATAAAACAAAAAATTGTTTTTGTGTTTGTTGAAACGATTTGGATTTGTTTGGTGTGAAAGAGTGTTTCATGGTCAATTTAGCATTTAATTGAAAATGAAAAGTGAAAATCGATATTTCATTTTTGGGAAGAGTTGCATTAGTGCTTTTTCATTTGGGAAAAGAAAAGAACTCTCCCTCATTTAGCTAGAAATTCATCAAAGAGAAAGAATTTCATAATCATTCATTATTGCATGGTTTGGAGTCAAGTATACACAACATCAAGTTGCACTTCCGCTTCCCTTGTGAGTAAACAACAACCTCTAAAATTTACCACCTAAGATAAACACACATTAAACTCACTTGAGGAAACTAAAAGAATTGTGTAGTTAGGTAGGACATTGGGGATGTGCATCCAAACAACTCCCGCTTCTCACTTTACATCTGAGACTTAGAAGTTGTCTCTTAGGGAGCTATAATCTTCTTGTATTTGTTGACACGGTTTTGAAGCCAATTTATTGGGAGGCCTCCCATTCCATGGGGGTAAGCAGTGAGAACTGGTTCCGGATGGACTTTGTGGAATACCACACTCCACTTAGTACCTAAGGACATCAATCCATCGTCTTCCTTGTATTTTTCGGCCTCCATATTGGTGGTATAATGGATAAAGGCAGAAGCTTCAATAAACCTTCCTAGACGTGTCATGAACGATGTAGCCTAGTGACCTTTATGTCGGTTGTGGATCCCGATATTCCTGATTCAGAGATGTTGTTTTGGTCATGTTTGTACCCCAGTTTTATATGATGTATAGGTGGACTATACACTCACCCCAGCGGGGGGTTATGGGGGGCATCGCCCCCCAATGGGGGTCCGGGGGAGAAGCCCCCGTAACAAATTTTTTGGGTTGTTTATTGGACAACAATTTGTGGGCCCATGGCATTGGGTAGCCCGTGGTATTTTCCCATGGTAATTCCCCTTTAAAAGGAATACATTGTAATACGAATGTGTAATGTATTGTAGCATTGTAAGAGAGGCTGAGAGAGAGTGAAGAGGAAGTTGCAGTGGATGTCCTACAGGTTGTATCCATTCATTTTTTGGATGGTATAATAATGACTAAAAATTTATGTGTGGATGTAGCCCATCTTGGGTGAACCATGTTATATTGGTGCCTCTCTTGTATTGTGTTTATCTGATTTATATTGTATCTTGTTTATTGATATTTCTTTGTGATCCTGTTTTTCTAACAATTGGTGTCAGAGCCAAAGGTCTAGTTGGAAGATAAACTTGCATGAAATAATGGTTCTTGGTTCGAGTGGGAGCAATGGTAGAAGAAGGAAAGTTTAAGGTCGAGAAATTTAACGGCCAAAACTACCAGTTTTGGAATATGCAAATGGAGGACTATATGTATCAGAAGGATCTATTCCTACTATTGGGAGGAAAAGAAAAACAGTCGGCAACTATGAAGGATGAAGAATGGGAGGTTCTTGACAGAAAACCACTGGGAACAATGCGGTTGTGCCTAACTTTGTCGATGGCTTTCAATATCTCAAAATAAAATACAACATAGCGTCTGATGAGTGCATGGGGTAAGATGTATGAAAAGCCCTCGACCTCCAACAAGTTATTTCTAATGAAGATTTTATTTAATATGAAGATGTCAGAAGGTGGATCTATTGCTCATCATTTAAATGAATTTAATACGATTATAAATCAACTAAGTTGTGTAAAAGTGAACTTTGATGATGAGATTAGGACTCTTCTAATATTGTTCTCATTGCCAGAAAGATGGAATGGCTTGGTCATGGTCGTAAGTAACTCTATCTCTGATTCAAACACCTTGAAATTTGATGATGTTTTTGGTGTTATTCTTAGAGAGGAAATGCAAAGGAAAAGCATGGGTGAGACATCAGGTATTGCGTTGACCATGGAGAGCATGGGAAGAGAAAGGGAGAGAGGAAAGAGCCCAGGTAACCGCAACAAGCCCGGGAAGGGAAGATCCAAGTCCAGAATGGGAAAGATAGAGTGCTAGAACTGTGGAAAGAAGGACATCTGAAGAAAGACTGCAGGTCTCTAAAGAAGAAAGGAGATGGACAACAGGAGACTAATCAGAAAGAAAATGTAGTAGGTGATGTGTAACAAGATGCTTTGATTCTTGCATTAGATAATATTAGTGATTTCTAGGTAGTAGATTCAGGGGTTTCATGTCATGCTACACCCCATACAAAATTCTTTCATGATTATGTTCCATGTGATTTTGGACACGTTTTATTAGGTGATGATGAACCATGTAAAATTGTTGGAATGGGTAAGGTATGGATAAAGTTAAAGAATAGAGGTGAATGGATGTTGAAATATTTAAGGCATATTCTTGCTATGAAAATAAATTTGATCTCAACATGGAAGTTGGGGGATGGTGGTTGTTTATCTACGTTTGGAGAAACATGGTGGAAGATCACTAAAGGATCAATGGTGATAGAAAAATGAGACAGGATAGGTACGTTGTATTTATGTCCTCATAATACTGACTGTTCTATCTCTTTAGCTTCCATAGGAACATATACAACATTGTGGCATTATAGGCTTGGCCACATGAGTGAAAAGGGGATGCAGATTCTCCACTCAAGAAAATATTTTCCAGATCTGAAGCAAGTAAGTTTGGAATTATGTGAGAACTATGTTTATGGAAAACATAAGAGAGCCAGATTTCTTAGGGTTGGTAAACAGAAGAAGATTGAAAAGTTAGAGCTTGTGCATACATATGTATGGGGACAAGATCAGGTACAATCTCTTGGTGGCTCTTTTTATTATGTTAATTTATTGATGATGCAACTCGAAAAACTTCGGTTTATTGCATTAGACAGAAATATGATGTGTTTTCTACTTTTTAAGAAGTGGAAATATTTGGTAGAAAACGAGATAGGAAATTTTTTTAAGTGTCTCATATCTGATAATGGAGGTGAATACTGCGTCAAGGAGTTTGATATTTAATGTTCATTCCATGGGATTCACAGAGAGAAGACAATCCCAGGAACACCGCAATAAAATGGTGTGTCAAAAAAGATGAATAGGACAATCATGGAGCATGCAAGGTGTATGAGATTTTATGTAGGGTTACCCTTACATTTTTGGGCAGATGTTGTAGATATTGTTGTTTACTTAATAAACAGAGGGCCTTCAAGTGCTTTGGATGGTGGTATTCTAAAGGAGGCATGGACAGATAAAAAGGTAAAATACTGATTTCAGAGAACTTTTGGTTGTGAAGCATCTGTCCATATTGAGAAATAAAATAAAACAAAGCTTGAGGCTAAATCCAAGAAATGTACCTTTATTGGATACAGGGTTGATGATTTTGGTTATTGCTTATGGGATTATGAAAATAAAAAGATCATTAGGAGTATTTATGTGGTATTCAATGAAAAGTTCATGTATAAAGATCAATTGGAGGGAAAGAAATAGGAAAAGGAAAACACAGAGTAGACAGTGCTTGATGAAATCAAAGAAAATGAAGTTCCAAAGGTGCCGAAAAATCAAGAACAACAGCAAGCACCTCAAACTCATGCAAGTGTTAGAAGATATACTAGGTCAAGTAGACCCCCTGAACGATACTCTCCTTCAATGTATTATTATTGATGATTGATTTTGGTGAACCAGAATGTTATGAAGAAGCAATACAAGTGGAAACTAGAAAGAAGTGGGGGCAAGGAATGAATGAGAAAATTGACTCATTGGTAAGAAACTAGACTTGGGATCTGATTCAGTTTCCTGAGGGTAAAAGTGCATTGTAGAATAAATGGGTTTACAGGTTGAAGTAAGAAGATGGAGGAAAGAAGCGGTACAAAGCCATACTTGTTGTAAAGGGGTTTGCACAAAAGAAAGGTATATATTTTGATGAAATATTTTCTCCTGTTGTTAAAATGACTTCAATTAGAAATATTTTAAGTCTAGTGGCCGTAGAAGATTTGCATCTTAAACAGTTAGATGTAAAAACATCCTTTCTCCATGGGTATTTGGAGGAAGAGATTTATATGCAGCAGCTACAGGGGTATGAGGTCAAAGGAAAGGAGAATTTTGTATGTAGGTTGAAGAATAGCTTGTATGGCTTGAAGCAAGCTCCAAGGTAGTGGTATTTGAAATTTGAGAGGTTTATGACAGAACAAGGTTATAGTAGATGTCATTTTGACCAATGTGTTTATTTGAAGAAGATAGACAATGGAATATATATGATCTTGTTATTGTATGTGGATGGCATGCTTGTTGCAGGGCCTAACATGTAGGATATAAATGTGCTCAAAAGGAAGTTAGCTAATTCATTTGCAATGAAGGATCTGGGTGTTGCAAAGCAAATCCTTGGTATGAGAATAACAAGAGACATGAAAAATCACAAATTGACATTGTCTCAGGATGAGTACATACAAAAGGTGTTGGATAGGTTTAGAATGTGGAATGCAAAACCAGGTAGCACACATTTGGCCAGCCATTTCAAACTAAGTAAGGAGATGTGTCCCAAGACACAGGAAGAGATAGATTATATGTCTAGGGTTCCCCATTCATCAGCAGTTGGCAGCTTCATGTATGCCATGGTGTGCACACGACTAGATATTGCACATGCAGTGGGAGTTGTGAGCAAGTATATGAACAATCTAGGTAAAGAACATTGGAAGACGGTACAGTGGATTCTCAGGTATTTGAGAGGTACTACCACTCATGCATTATTTTTTGGAATGTTCTACAAGGATATGTTGATGCATATATGGAAGGTGATAAATATAGCATGAGGAGAACCACATGGTATGTATTTACTGTAGGTGGAACAACTGTAAGTTGGATTTCGAAGCTGCAAAAGGTTGTTTCACTTTCAACAATGGAAGCAGAGTATGTTGTTGCTACAAAGGCTAGTAAAGAGATGATTTGGTTACATAGGTTCATGGAGGAACTGGGAAAGAAGCAGGAGAATAGAAGGTTGTACAATGACATCCAAATTTCCATTCATCTTGCAAACAACTCATCCTTCCATTCTAATAATAAACATATACAGCTCAAGTATCATTTCATACGATATGTTCTAGAAGATGAACCGTTGAAGATGGAAAATGTACACACTAGCTAGACTACTGCAAACATGTTGACAAAGGTAGTAACCAGAGAGAAACTGATTTCCTGCTCAGTTTTAGTTGACCTTCAAGCATGAAGGTGAATATGAGAAATTTTCTAGGTCCAAGGTTCAGAGCATAGTCCAGCAAATGCAGCAACGGGGGAGTTGCTGTTATCAATCTCCAAGTGGGACATTGTTGGTTGTGGAACCTGATCTTCCTAATTCAGAGATATTGTTGTTTCAATCGCGTTTGTACCCTAGTTTTATATGATGTGAAGGTAAACTGTACACTCACCCCAGTAGGGGGTGTAGGGGGTGGGCATTTCCCCCCCATGGGGGTTCGGGGGAAAAGCCCCTGAAAGAAATTTATTGGGTTGCTTGTTGACCAACAATTTGCGGGCCCATGGTATTGGGTAGACCGTGGTATTTTCCCATGGTAATTCCCCTTTAAAAGGAATACATTGTAATATGGCTGTGTAATGAATTGTAGCATTGTAAATATCTCTATGATTGTGTAAGACAGACTGAGAGAGAGTGAAGAGAAAGTTGTAACGGATGTGTTGCAGGTTGTATCTCTTCATTTGTTGGATGGAATAATAATAATGATAGGTAATTTATTTGTGGATGTATCCCATCTTGGGTGAACCACATTATATTTGTGTCTCTCTTGTATTGTGTTTATGTGCTTTATATTTGTATCTTGCTTATTTTTATTGCTCTGCGATCCTGTTTTTCTAACACTTTCCTGCAGGGATATTTTACTCGGGATCCCTTTTGGTAGAGGGATATCCCTTCACCTATATTGGTCTCTCATTTTGTATTGTCTGACTTGTTTTTCATCACCTTATGGGGGATACAATTTGATGAGGTATCCATCTCTTAGTTAGGTGGTTGCTTGCTCATTTACCTTGTAGAGGGTCTTTTTCTTTTCTAGGTAGTGTTGCTTGCTGGATTTCTGGCCACTTTTTTGTAGCTTGCTTGCTGTGACATTGATCGCAGTAAAGTTTTGATCCTGATGTTTGGCTTGTGTGCCTCTTTTTCTTCTAGATCCCCTCTTGCATGCTCGGTCACTTCAGGGTTTTTTAGATCTTTTGGTGAGACTTATCCCATACCACTTAGTTTTGTTCCATGGAGGATCCACGGAAATCCTGGAGACAACAAGGATTGAGTCCTAAATCGTCCGCACCTAGGACTAGTTGACCACCACCTCTACATACCTAAGCTCCTCCTACCGGAAGACAAGCTGGTGGGGAGGTTGTCTCGGTACAAGTTAGTGCAACACCACATGTTACTGCCGCGTCGTGAGTTAGTGCGGTGCCACAAGTTAGTGTAGCACCAGAGGTTAGTGTCGTACCAGAAGTTAGTGTCACACCAGAAGTTAATGTTGCACCAGAATTTAGTATCACATCGGAAATTAGTGTAACCCCATAGATGTTATCAGAAGATGACCTCCCCGAAGGGTATATCGAATTCATTGAAGAATCAAACATTTTCCTTCTACAACCATCCAATTAGTTAGAAATTGTAACCAACCCTTAGTCCAATTGGTAGCACCAACTATTATACCTACTACCCCTATTATACCTAGTTGTCAATCTAAATCCTCTAGTAGAAGAACATTAGGAATTCCAACCTCTGAAATTTGCACAGGTCAAGAAATTATGGCATCCATACAAGCAGAAATCGTTGCTTTATCTCGTGAATGGGTGACAACAAACATGTCTAGGCGTGATATTTCATTACTTTCCACGTATGAAGTGGTAGATCCTTCTGATGCAAGAATTTCCCAATCCGCTTCCCATGATTCTACTTATGGTATGTCTTTTGTAGGTCGATCTGTGCCTACAGATTGAGTGTTTTCCCAACCCCTACCTGATGACTTGGAAACGAAAAATATTTTTGGTTCATCATCGTCATTATGGAACACTACTTTGGGCCAAGCACTTAATGATTTTCGTACCTATCCAACGCCTATGCAGTTAACTCTAGAACCTCCCCCTAGAAATATACCACTTATATTACTAAGTGAAAACCTTGGTCGCTCTTTAGAGATTGTTTCTATTCAAGGGACTAATATTAACATCCCTTCATTACCTGTGGTTACTGGATTAGGTGCACAATTATCCTCACAAGTCAGTAACACTTTCGCGGTCACCCAAACTTCCCAATCAATTCCCTATAATGTACAATTGGAAGTTTGTGTACTTCTTTTGTTGGAATGTCGGTTGTGACTGGAGTTCAATATTCATCTACAATTTTTACCATATCTAGAGGCCAACCTTTCATCGTTGGTCTAAGTGAGGCTAGTGGTCAACCTCCACCAATAGGACCATTTGTCTTATGGGGAAAACAACAACCACCTGCTAAGGGGAAACCTATAGTAGGTAACCAAAATCCTTCTAGGGGGAAACAAATCAATTTCAACCTTTTTACCCCCCCAACCTTAACCTACATCTCGTTTTACCTTACCCCGATGTTATAAATAATCAATGGACCCTTCCCCCCTAATGCCACCCCGTAATCAAGGAGTTGTAAATAATCCATGGGTTCCACCTACTCCAACACCTCCTCCTAATTCAGGCACCGCAAGTAATCAATGGATTCCACCTCCACCCTTTAACCCCATGATGAAGAATTTCCAAATATCAGTTAATCCTATGATTATGAGTCAACAATTAGTCAATCCTATGATTCTGAATAAAAAATCAGTTAATACTATGGTCCCTAATCCGCAAGGCTTCCAAGAGTACCTCGCGGGTAACATATATGGGTTTAACATGTAACAACCTTTAGTGCGAGGCCCACAAGTACTCCAACACCCCCTTAGTATTATTCGTACCTACAACGAAATAGGAAACTTCCTTTCCTAGAGACATTAAAATTGCTAGACTTGTTGAGATTAATCAATGATCCCATTTGGCATGAACCTCATTGGCCACCCATCCCTGCCAAACTACCATTGAATATCCTAAAATTTGATGGAAAACCAGGGGGAGATCCCAAAAACCACGTTATAACATTCCATATTTGGTGTTCTTCCAAATCATTGATGGATTACTCTATATGATTACGACTCTTCCAACGAACACTCACTAGGAAGGCAAAAAAATGGTACATTGAGCTACTACAACACTCCTTCCGAGATTTCAACTCCCTTGCAATGCAGTTTCTTACACATTTCCAGTTACCAATTAGGTATGAGACTGGAATAGACCTATAAAATTTGTTGTGACAATCCAATTCCACTCACATATCTGATCATATACATGAGTGGAGGAGGCGCTAAAGATTGATAAAGGCTCCTATCCCCGACCAATTACTAGATGATTGGTTCACCAAATCACTACTTCCACCTATTTCTAGGGATGTTTCCATGGGAGGGGTTGTTACATAAGATAAAGCGATTAGTCGCACCTAGTATTTGGACTTGGTATATTCCTAGTCCGGAACTTTAGATGACTTTATCCCCAATGCTCCTCGTCCCAACAACGCTCCTTCTAGGCCTACTACCGAACCTCCTGCCGATGGCATAATTGGTTCTGGACAACAAATTAAATCCACCTCAACCCCACCCAAAAACTAGGCTCCTTCCAACACTACAAGCAATGCTTCTCTTGCTCAGACCTCCGAGTTGAACGCGGTTTAATCCTTTCCAAAACAATCCAAAGGTAAGAATAAGAATAAATAAGTGAAATATAATAAACCTTCTACTCAACAGGAAAACTCGAAACCTCAACAAACCAACGCTGATAATAAACCTAAGAGGAAAGCTAAGTTTTCTTTCCTAATTTGTCAAGAAGACCACTATACGAAAGACTGTCCTTACCGTGAGGAAGTCAATAAGTTTGTGAAAGGTTCTTCTCACCCGACAATGTTAACTGGACCTTCCCCACCTTAACAATATCAAATGGTCACGCAAAATCTGCTGCAAGGGGGCACTACCAACAATTCCGATCAACCCGAGTCATCCACTACCGGAGATATCCTCATGATGAGTAATGAGACTGTTAATATTTCCACTAGTTCAAAGATTTATGACTCTGTTCCAAATTCGAACCAAAATGTAAGTTCTAAGGATAAATTTCCTATCAATGATTAATATGCTACCCCTCCACATTTTGGATCTCTTCATATTGAGAGACCTATTTTTGACACTGTGTTGCACCCACCAAAGGCCACCATTCGAAAGGAGACATTTAATTTGAGTGCACGAGCTGCTCAAAATTACAATATTGTTGAGGACCTAGCTCATGCACCCTATTCCATGTCAACTCTTGAAGTTCGATAGCATTGTCCTAATCAGTGTAGAACCTTATTGTCAGCACTTGGAGCCGTAGACCCCGAGACTTCTAACACCATTATGCTTAATTTGTAATATTTCAAACCGAGGCTTTCCCACCAACTGGATTTCTAGATTCATACTAAGATCCGTGGGAATAATATCCATCGAACTATCTTGGACGAAGGAGCCTCCAATTCAATTATGTACTTGTCCGGTTGGAGGGATATTGTCTCTCCTGAAGTAACATAGTCTCCTACCACATTAAAGGCCTTTGACAGTTGCGGTTTTCAACAGTGTGGACTCATACCATTATTAGTCGTAGTCGTAGAACTAGGGGGGAACTGTATCCATCCATGTGGATATATTTGATTCCCTTTTGGATTATAATATCCTACTTGGTCAAAATTGGTTTTATACCATGATTGCAGTAGCATCTTCGGTCTTTCACTTGGTGCAATTTCCTCATCAAGGAAAGATTGTCACCATCAACAAACTTGATTTTTGTACCTTGGATATTAATTCCAACAACAATAAAAATGTCCCACCATTGGCACAATCCCAACATCATTATGAAGATGTTGATGTTGGACTTTTGAAAGACTCTTCCATTATTGGAGTCTTCCCGAAGCTTCTACCCCCAGTTTTTGTCATCAACATGATCTCTTCTAGTGTACAAAAATCCCATGAATCACATGATTCTTGGGTAGTACCGATTCCACCTGAATGTGAAACCATTGGCAACCATGTGCCTTTTAAATTAAATGAGGCCACATATGATGTAATTCAGTCTGCTACAGACTGTATCAATCCTAATGACCACCATTTGGTAGCATCAAATCTTGTACCTTCACCATCTTGTATGGATTCATCTTTGTCTTTTGATGATCATCTCCTATAGAATTTTCCTTCAAATGAGTCTATAATCGAAATAATGAGCGTTGATGAACCCCCATGGGAAGATCACCATCGTAGGTCATCTTTCCTTCCCAATCTCCAAACGGTAGAGACTGATATCAAATCCATCGTTTCATCTGATATTGTCCAAAATCCTCAATATCCCATCCTTACTCGCAATGTGTTATCAGAGGGAAATTTATCAAACATTATGGAAACTTGTCCTATCGACATATCAGTAAAACATAGTATCATGGAGCATATCCAACTAGGAAAAACTTGTACAACCACTGAGATGGAATTTTATACTGCCTTGTTTAAGGATTTATGCGATGTATTCTCTTGAAGTTATGAAGAAATGTTGGGAATTGAACCCTCTATCGTGGTCCACGAAATCAAAACTTACCCTGATGCAAGATCTATTTCACAGAAACTCTGATCCGTTCACCCCAAGAAAACTGCAGTAATTAAAGTAGAAGTTGAAAAGCTTCTTAGAGATGGTTTTATCTATCCTGTCCCATTAACGGATTGGGTGTATAATATTGTTCATGTAGCTAATAAACATGGCACTATTAGGGTTTGTGTTGATTATAGGGATTTGAACAAGGATTGTCCTAAGGACAACTACCCTACCCCTTTCATTGACCAAATCATTGATAACTGTGCTGGGAGATTCATATTTTCATTTATGGATGTATTCTCTAGCCATAATCAGATAGAGATACCCCTGTCTGATCATCATAAAAAAACCTTCATCTTCCTGTGGGGAAATTTTTCATATCGAAAGTTACCCTTTGGCCTCAAGAACACTGGGGATACTTTTCAACGGGCCATGTCCTATTCATTTCATGATATCAAGCATATTGTGGATCCTTATCTGGATTACTTACCCGCTCATTCTACTCAAAAAAATGATCATCCAGAGCACCTTAGAACCATTTTCCTATGGTGTCACCACTACAAGATCTGCTTGAATCCTCATAAATGTGTTTTCTGTGTTGAATCCGATAGACTACTAGGCTTCATAGTCTCCAAGGACAGAATTTGAATTGACCCACTGAAGGTTGAGGCCATCTTAGCCTTACCTTCCCCCACTGAAGGTTGAGGCCATCTTAGCCTTACCTTCCCCCACTGATATCCCATAACTTCAACGTTTGCAAGGGAAGGAAAAAAATTTGCGCCACTTCTTTTGCAATTTCACCGAGATTACTCAAGGCTACAAGAGACTTCTCAAGAAGAATGTCCCATTTGTTTGGGATGATGAAGCTCAATAGTCTTTTGACAAATTGAAAAAGGCCTTGAAAAATGCACACATGCTACAACCCCCCAACTACACATGGTATTATATATTGTATCTCGCAGCATCCACTTCCACAATTGGAATGGTGTTAGTACAAGAGGATGATAGTGGCGAGGAACATGTGATATATTATCCAACTAAGAGTATTGCCAATTATGAAATCCGATACTCACATGTTGAGAAGTTATCTCTGGAAGTAGTCTTTGTTGTCCAGAGGTTTCATCATTACATATTACTCCGCAAGAAAACTATAATTTCCAAATTCAAACCCATGTACTACATACTGACACATCATGTGCTACGGGTTAAATACTCCTGTTAGATTGTGCTCCTCCAAGAGTTCGATTTAGAGCTTGCAAAGGCCAAATCCAAAAAATATTTAGTTTTTGTTGAGCTGATATGTGCACTTCCCGTATCAATGAAGAATTTGATCCCATTGACTCTCTCCTCGATGAGTCATTGTTCCTCATTGGCACAACTGATCCGTGGTACAAATATATCGTTTTATATCTCCAAACCCAACGCTTTCGGTATGATCTCACCCGTGATGAACGATGCCACATTCGCCATCATGCCAAATACTACATCATCATTGGTGACACATTATATCGTCCAGGAATCAATTCCATTTTGCATCGATGCCTAACCCTCGATGAAGTTGAACGCGTTCTTAATGACTGTCACTCCGGAGCTTGTGGCAGTCATCTCTCTGGGATGGCTACGACCTAGATGATTTTGCGTGTTGGATACTAATGGTCGTCCATCTTCAAATATTGTATTGAAGTGGTAAAGAAGTGTCCTCCATGTCAATTTTTTAACTCAAAGAAGTGTTCTCACCCAAGTCCACTACATCCGATGATTTTCGTAGGCCCTTTTGCAAAATGGGGCATTAATTTCATGCATTGTAATCCTACCTCATCCAGGGGGCATAGTTATGTCATCATGGCGGTTGACTATTTTACTAAGTGGGTTGAGTTTATGCCTACATATGCTGAAGATAGAAAATGACAACACTCTTCGTGTTCAATCACATTATCGCAAGGTTTCGAGTCCCTCAAGCCATTGTAACTGATCATGGTTCCCATTTCATGAATCATATGATGGATGAGCTAAGCGCCAAATTGGGTTTTCATCATGAAAACTCATCCCCTTATTACCCCCAAGAAAACAGAAAAGTAGAGGCAATTAACAAAGTCTTGAAAAACATGATCCAGCGCATGGTGGGGACCCACAAATCGAATTGGCACTTGAAACCCTTCTCGGCCCTTTGGGCCTATAAGACTTCTGTGAAAAATGTGACCTGATTCACACCTTTTCAATTGGTCTATGGTTTGGAATTTATTCTCCCGATTGAATGTGAAATTCTATCCCTCAAACTAGTCGTTGAACTCTTGGTGGAAAACACTTCTACAGAGGAAGAACGATTTTTGTATTTGGCTAAGCTTGATGAGACTGGTCGTGATGCTGCACTCGCTAATGAATCTCACAAAAAGTGGATCAAGGCCCAATATGATAAATTTGTTCAACCTCGTGTTTTTAATGAAGGTGACCTAGTCTTTACTTATGATCAAATGCATGACAAACTAGGCAAAGTCAAGTTAGAATCCATGTGGTACGACCCCTACATCATCAAACGAGTTTTAGAGAAAGGGGCTTACGAGCTAGTTGATTGTGATGGTATACCTTTTGGAGAGCCTCGCAATGGGATTTACATGAAGATATTTTATGTGTAGGGACATCCTGCGTGTACATTGTGTATATAGTGTATTGATGGTGTGTTTTTTATTCTTTTTGTGTGTTAGGATCTTGTCTCACCCGCAACTATTTATCTCGATTTGTAATTTGATGCGTAGATGTCGGTGTATTATGGATTCACGGAAAGTGTTAGTCGACATACCCAGAATATTTCTTATGCATCATGGGTGCTCTATTCCCCTACTGACGAGTTGATCTCCTCAGGTGGAATCTTCTTAGGTCCCGAAACCAATAACATCGCGGAATACCTTGCAGTGATTGGGCTTCTAACCAAAACATCCTCCCTTGGTATTGGTCATCTTGTAGTCTACCTGGATTCCCAACTCACAGTATCTCAACTAAATTGTGTTTACATCCACGATCCCATATTACTTCATTTATATCAAAGAGTACGGATCCTTGAAAGATCGTCTGATTACATTTTATATCAACATATACCAAGGCAATTAAACACAGTGGTTGATTCATTACCTAACTACGTGTTAAATTGGCATATAGCTCATACATAAACAACAACATCATCATCATCAAAAACATGTAAATGATGCAAAATACAAATTATCATAGATAAATATCCAAGATATATGTCCATGTATATCATTCATGTAAAAAGTTTGATCATGTCACAAAAATACCAAAATGTGCTAAAAGACAAAATTGGGACTACTACTCGTACATCATGTAAATGCCACAAGTACTAGAAATTATCATACTACGTAGACCTAATCACGAGGATCACAATGCTCATGATAACACACCACCTCCCTAGCAACATGGATGAGTAACCGGCCTATGCGCTCTGGTACACCCACTGTATGCCTATGAATATGATATGGAATCTCAGGAAGCCTCATTAGAGGGACCCCCCCCCATGGTCAGTCCCTCGATATTCTAGTCTACATCGCGGAGTCCCCATGCCTCAACCTCTTCTTCCTGATACTCTTATCCTCGTTGACGTAATGGTGACGATCCCATTGGCCTCACTAGTCCACGATCTGTGGAATTACACATGTACAAATTAATTCTTTTGCACAAAAAAAATGAAAAAGTTTAAAATCCAAAAATACATCAAATTTTAAGGTCGCAATATACCTGACTCATCCTAATCCTCATCTTCAGGAAATCCAAATCAATGTCGTTATGTAAGTCTACCATGGCATAAGGGTAATCCTCAATCATCACAATTTGCTCCTCCAACTATGAAAAAAATATGGATCCATATGATAGGAGTTGAAACCCACCTATTCGACCCACATAACCACTCCACCTCGCCATTTGTGGCTCGGATGAAGGCCGAGGGGGTCTATCTATATGTGGGTGTAACACTGGAACCCTCTCTAGAAAGAAGGTGACTAGGATGTTTCTGTACCCGAACTGTTTTATCTTCCATGTGCGGCACTTGGTGACTTGATCCTTTATGTTGACTAGGACCCCTTCACACCAACTGAACAACTTTTGTTAAAGACACTCCAAGGAATAAGTCATTTGGGCCTTGGTATCATGACTCAACACCCACGCTTCCAGCCACCCGAGCAATAGTAAATAAGACAATCCTCAAAGGAAGGTCCATCGCATCTATTATGGGTATCTTCCCACTCTTTTTTCGAGATCCCTACCTACAAAATCGGGATATGTAATCATATGTGTTCTCCTCAGTACTTCGGTGCCCTACCAAATTTACTCGTGCCTCTCTTTTGGAGAGACCGGTTAAGAAATATATGTCCTCGAGTTCGATCTCGAGGATGTGATCCCCTACCCATAAAGCTTGTATATCAGGATCCCACATCTCTATCAAGTGGTTTAGAAGCGTGTGTTTCATCCTCATACCTCGTGTCTTAAAATTTTTTACTAATCCACACTCACGGAGTGTGGAAAAACTTGCATCATCATTGAGGGAATCCCTATCTTCACCCTCATGTCCTCTCTCTTTCCACTCGATCATGGTTGTTGTTGTCTCTTAGAAACCCCTGGAAATGATCAAAAGAGGTCATAATTAGAACCTGGGGGAAGTTTCTTGCTTAATGCATGAGAGACAAGCTTATAAAATTTCACATCTTCATATTTCCACGCCCCTCTAACAAAGTAAAACGCTAAGTTTTATAGCTTTCGTGCACCATCTCTTACCCAGAACACGAAAATATAGAAATTTTTGCACTTCATGATATGTGAAGGACGCGAAAATTCCTAGGCACGCAAAATGTTCCCTAGGTTGGCTTGCCACTCACCCAAACAATAATGAAAACTAAAAAACAAACAATGAAATGAAAGAGAAGAGCAAGGGGACCGACTTGCTTCAAATGGCGGCTCGATCGATGTCCTGGATCTCTCGAAATCGTCAGTTGAAAATCGGTCTCGAACAAGGGTTAAAATCCTCTTGGGGTAAAAACAACAAGGTGAAAATGACTTTTTTTACATTTCATTCTATTTTTATACTTATGGAACTAGTTTTTTTTCTATGTTCACACTTATAACCTTTAGTTAAGACATTTTTCACTCATTCCTTGAGATTCTAACGTTTATTTTTAAGATTTGGCCACGTTTGAACATGACCGTCAAGGATGTTTACACCCGATGAGCTTTCTAGTGACCTTTTGAGCTTACTTTTTATTTTTCGTGCTCTAGATCCAAAACATGAAAATATTCCAAGTGCTTTTCACACGTTAGTTGTGCTTGTTAAAACTAAGTAAAAATGTGTCAAGTATGGTTTGCTTTACTCCTACTCATAAAATAATAAGGAAGTATCAACGTAGTATTATTTTATCTCTTTTTTGGGCTAGGTGGATTAGTTTACGAAAAAGGAACCCCGTGGAGTTTCCTTTAAGCTCTTTTTAGACTCTCAAAAGAGGAAAAGATTTCCAAGCAAACTTGTCTCTTTCACGCTTGTAAAAGTATTTGAAAGGTTGTCTATCCGGTGATAGTTTACCCCTTTTTCAAACAGTTTAGACTAGTTACGAAAAAGTATACTTTGGTCAACCATGACTAGAAGATTTCCTTCAGGTATAATTTTATACTTTTTGATGTAGGGACATCGGGGCCTAGGTGAAATAGTCAAAGTTGATCGAAAAAAGAAGGCCAACCAGGGGGATGGCCGACGACCACTAGTGTGGGAAGACTGGCAGTCGAGGCCAGGTAGTCGAGCAGGAAGCTATCGAAGTATGGTCGACAGGAGTGAGAGTCGATGGAGTCGAAAGTCGACAAAAGGTCGACTAGCGATATCAACGGAAGCGACAAAGGCCAAGCGTGGAGGATGGAGCGGACGACAGCCATGGATACTAAGTGAATTTGACAATTTAAGTTGACGATCGACAAAGTAGAGAATGGTCGACATGTCAAAGTGCTTACTAGTCGAAGTGGATAGCGATAAGACCGACAACTGTAGCAAAGTCAAGAGGCACAAAGGTCCAGGAGTGGATAAGTTGAGGCAACATACCTATAGTCATTGTGGGTATTTGAGGAGGTTAATGGCAGTTAAGAAGGTGGTTGGGATCAAGCCAAATGTCACCACGCGAGAAGGTTTTCTAGGCACGGACAAGGGTGCTAACAACTACAGGTTTCCAGGATCAGTGATAGTTTGGTGGATAGAGTAAGGACACCTTGGGGATACCGATAGGGTGGACCACGGGAACGACGACAGAGCATAATAGAAGACTGGTGCGAAGGCACAAAGGAAATGGGATCACACAGTGGAATATCAAAGGGAGATATCACACACGCAGAGCAGAGATTATTTTATGTGTATTGTAATAGATTGAGACCGACTTGTTTATTAGTTTGTATGTAATTTTGTAAATGATTCAAGTAATAGAAGCCAAATTCTTGGCATTTCGAGATCATATCTTGTATATTGTGAGCGTGTTTTTGTAATTTTTGTGAATCTATTAAGCAAGAGGGTCTGATCGATCCATACTAGCGTCAAGTGGTATTAGAGAAAAATAATCCTGTGACTAGGAGAGATTCTGATACCAACCAGACTTGCGTCAATTGGTACCAGAGCAAGAAGAGCCCGCGTATGCGTGAAGAACTCCAGATGCGGTTGGGTAGAGTTGTGCGCGTGTGGTGAAAGTCCGATTGTGATTGGACGAATGGATATTTTCAGCTGTGGTTAAAAACAATGGCACAAAGAGGTGTAAATTTACGTGGTGTAGGATGAAGAGCACGAGGAGGCATAGGAGTCATGGTAGATTGTGACATGTTCGACGAGTGGATGCAAACAATGAAAACCTTGACCAATGAGTTCGCATTAATCAAAGAATCCCAGAGATGTGTATGCATTCCTGACACACTTGACCATAGTGACAAGGAAGTCGAGGAAGTGGATGCTCGGGAAGCAGTAGAAGAAGAACCAGAAGATAGATTCATCAAGCTATTGATAATAATGACAGGTAAGGAAAAAAAGGATGTACCTACCTACTCAGGAAGTCTGGATCAAGAAGACTTGATAGATTGGATCAGAGAAATGGAGAAATACTTCGACATAGAGCAACTAGAGGATCCCAAGAGGGTTAAAACTATTTGTCTGAAGTTGAAGGGTCATGCCTCATTGTGGTGGGACAATGTACAGGCTGACAGAGTCAAGAAAGGAAAGGAGAAGATTAAGTCTTGGGACAATATGGTTTCCAAGCTGAAGGGGAAGTTCTTTCCAAATGACTATGTGATTTCCTTGTCCAGGGAGTTGCAAGACTTTCGAATGAAAGAGATGGCCGTGAAGGAATACATAGAATAGTTCTATAGACTATCGATTAGATCTGGTCGAACTGATGAAGGAAAAGAAGCGGTCGCAAGATACGTAAATGGTTTGAAGTATGTCATACAGGATGAGTTGAGCCTGTTGAAGTTCAGAACGTTTGGTGAATCCTACCAACTAGCCCTGAAGGAAGAGGAAAAGCTGTCAAGAAGAACAACATCGACCAGAGGAAGGATGATTGGTCAAGGTGCAAAGACTGCTCCCACAAAAGGACAAAGTAGTGGGACCATGAGAGAAGCTGTTGAATATAACCGACGCACAGAAGGGACAACAACTAGAGAAAAGGATTAAGAAAACCAACGGGATGGTCGAGAGACCCGCGGTCGGGGTGATTTTGGTCAAAATGGTCCACTGGAGAGACGAGGTGCTGAAATACTAACTATGTTTTGTTATAAGTGTCGAGGAGTGGGACACAAAGCTTATGAATGCCCGGAGAATTTGCACACGGTAGAGGAGTTGAAACCCAGATGCAGACGAGATGGCAAGGGCGACGAGAAGTCAGGTTTGACATCCGACAGTGGAGAATATGACAAAGAAAAAAGTCAAAACTTGACGACTAGGGGGACATTGGTCCAGAACTAAAAGCAAGAAGGGAAGGAGCCGGCGCAACGAAAGGCTATTTTCGGAACCAAAGTGTTGATCTCCGAAAGATACTGCAAGACCATTGTCGATGGTGACAGTACAGAGAACCTAGAGTCAATGGAGATCATCGACGAGTTGGATTTTAGATGTCAACAACACCCAAATCCATACAAGATATCTTGGTTACAAAAATGACATCATCTAAAGGTAACCAGACAGTGCATGATCAAATTCAAGGTTGGGAAACTTGAATACAATGTACTGTGCGACGTAATCCCATTGGACACTTGTCACCTGTTGTTAGGAATACCATGGCAATATGATCGGAAGATGATCTATGATTGGAGAGACAACATAGTCACAGTGTGGAAAAATGGCACGTGGAGAATGTTGAAGCCAAAGCAGGAGAACAACACCAACTGCAAGGAGGGAGAGAGAAACTATTGAGAAAAGAGAGTGTTAATGTGCCCAGTGAAGGAATTCATAGCAGAGGGGGAGAAACAATCGGAATGTTTCACCATCATTCCGAAGGGACCAAGTGTCGAATGGTTGAAGATGGAGAGAATTCTGGCCGAAGTTGAAAGGATGCTAGATGATTTTGAGAGCATCATGGTCGAAGAGACACCGAAGGGATTGCCACCGATGAGAAGCATATCCCATCTGATCGACTTGATTCCAGGGTCAATTTTTCCAAACAAAGCACCACATTGAATGACTCCGATAGGGAGTGAGGAAATTAATCGACAAGTCCAGGAGTTGTTGGACAAAGGGTTGATTAGAGAAAGTCCGAGTCCGTGCACAGTGCTAGCTGTACTAGCGTTGAAGAAAGGAGGAGAATGAAGGATGTGTAAAGACTCCAGAGCTATCAATAAGATCATGATCAAGTATAGATTTCCATTTCCAAGGATGGACAACCTGATTGATTATTTGAGTGTATTTGGATATTTCACCAAGATCAACTTGAAGAGTGGATACCACCAGATCAGGGTCAGAGAAGGCGATGAATGGAAGACATCCTTCAAGATGAAGGAAGGAATGTATGAGTGGTAGCCATGCCTTTTGGATTGACTAATGCACCCAGTACGTTCATGAGGCTGATGAACGAGGTATTGAAGCCATTCTTGGGAAATTTCGTTGCAGTGTACCTCGACAACATCTTGATATTCAGTCAAACCAACACATAACATTTGGAGCACATTCAACAAGTGTTACGGAAGCTGCAGGAAGAGAAGTTCATGGTGAACCTACAGAAATGCTTCTTCATGAAGGAAGAACTGGTGTACTTGGGATTCGTAATATTGGTTAAAGGGTTGGTGATGGACCCAGAAAAGGTAAAGGCTATATTAGAGTGGCCAGAACCAACAAGCACAACAGAAGTGCGGAGTTTTCATGGAATTTCTAGTTTTTACCGGAACTTCATAAGAGGATTTAGTTGGATATGTGCATCGTTGACAGAGTGCATTAAGAAAGGGGAGTTCAAGTGGAATGAAGCTACCCAGAAATCCTTCGACAAGTTGAAGCAGAAGGTGATAGAGAGCCCAGTATTAGCTCTCTTGGATTTCGACAAAGTTTTCCAAGTCAACTACGACGTGAGCGGAATCAAAATTGGCGTAGTGTTGATCCAAGAGGTCAGACCAATTGCATTCTTCCGCGAAAATTTGGATGAAGCCAAGCATAAATATTCAGTATACGATCAGGAGTTCTATGCTATCGTGAAAGCATTGATGAAATGGAGGCATTATTTGTTGCCCAACAAATTTGATATAGGAAAAACATACCTGGATATCATATTTGCTAGTTATGTCTAGCAATGTCTTCTTGTTCTCTTCAATGACTTGTGCTAGTAACCTGCATATCTCATAGGTTAATCATTATAGAACCAAGTTATACATACCTCGTAAGTAGATCTTCTATGTGATCCATGACAATGGATGAATCTTTGTCTTCATGTCAACATGGTCATATGTTCTAGAACTAGAACATGATTTGTCTTTCTTGATGTACCTTTCATGTTAGCGGACAACATCAACCTCATACAACACCACAATGCATTAATACAATCATAAGTGTCAAAACCCTAATCAATGAATATCTGCATACATAATTTTATTAAGGTGATATGACAAGTCTAAAGTTAATCAAGATTGTACTAACTTTAATGAAGACAAACATACCATAAACTTAATCATGAAAATATCTCGAAACATACCTGGATAAGTCATACCTGTCAAAATTTCTTGTAATCTTCTTATGTAAGGCATTAGCCTCATCTCCCTCTGAAACAGGAACTTCTTCACTTATGCAGGTGACCAATCCATTCTCTTCTAGGATTAACCCAATCCACTTTGGTTTGTTGAAACCCTAAAAATTCAAACTTTGAATTTCAAACTTCTGAAATGATAGAAAGTTGCACCTTTCTAAGCTGGTCAAGCTAGCATACTCAGAATTTGAAAACTGCAAAGTTTCACCCCTCAAAATTGCCTTTTAGATTTTCAGATTCACTAGGAGGACCCTGAATTAGGGTTTGAGTTTCCCGGAGCTTCACCCAACCAAATAGTTTGATCCAAAGCTCTAAAATTCGATTTTTCCAAGGAGATTCCAGCTATGGTCACAGATTTCAAAAATTCCCATTTTTGCAGAAGCCCTAATTTTTCACTTTTTCGATCAAAGTCCCGAACTAGGGTTTGATCAAGCCCGGCCTTCTACCCAACCAAAAAATTTGATCTTGGTCTCTAAATTTCGATTTTGATGAGGATTATCCATTCATGGTCTCCGATACAAAAAATTCCAACATTCTTCGAAACCCTAAATTCCCAGAGCCATGAATGAAGGTGCTCAAAATCCAATTTTGTTTTGACAGAAATATGCACCTGATTGTTTATGGTGTAACTCCAAAATTTTAGATCTATAGGATCTGAAAATTCTACCTATGGTAGCTTGACCTGTTAAATTTCCAACCGCACAGGTATGACCTGAAATGGATTCTCTAAGAGAGAGTTATGCCAAGTGTCGCAACGTGACCTATTTATGGGATGAAACAGGAGAGCGAAATTGTACGGCGTGCCACGTGTCACTGGTTCAACTTCGGCCTCTGAAAACCTTACCTGAGAAACAAAATTTTGTTCCCTACCTATCACTTTTTACGAAATTTCATTTGGATCTTCATAGCCCAAGTTGTGACCTTTTTTCCTAGTTCACCTGTTTATGACTGAGATCTGGAAGAGGCAGAAACCCTATAATGTACAGATCATAAAACACAAAGAACAATGAATTAGAAGTCTTGCTTCAGACACAAGGTACATTGGGATCTTATATTCGACCTGTAAAATTTTAAGATCCTGAAACTTCTCCAAAATGGATTTATAGCGAAAATTCTACGATGACTGGTTTTTTCTATATCAAGCCCTAGCTTCGCAAGTGCAACAAGTGTCATAAATTCCATACCATGCCTTCTTTCAGGCTAGATTTGATACCATGTTAGTTTTTCAGAATTTACTTCAATCTGATTTAGGATCTTAACTGAGAGAACAACATGTACAACATATCTACAGCATATCAATCATGGACATAATAATGCAAGCACACAAGATACAATAGACACACAAAGTTTCACTAGGGAAAACCATAAAGGTGAAAAACCCCACAACTTCCTCAGAGATAGATAGAGAAATGATACAACCCAAGCATAAGAGATAGTCTTCTTCTAGCAGCAGCTTCTCCTCCTCCACAAGTGCACCACTCTCCAATGAGAGTATGAGTGAGAAAGTGAATAATCAAATAGAGTGCCTCCCGCACTCTATTTATACATGACTTGACTTGCCTAATAACCTTTACTAGGTTGGCCTCAACTTAACCACTTAACATAATTATGACAGGGCCGACCCCCAATAGGGTCATCTAATAACCCTTTGACCCACATGACTCATACAAGGCCAACCCCATCAAGGTGGTCTAATAACCCATCAAGTATAAGTTACGACACTTACAATATAAATGATGACACTTCCATATAGAGGAATAATAACATCTCTATAGGAATACAAACACTTTGGTTATAGAGGAATAATAACATCTCTATAGGAATACAATATACATAGGTGAAATACATTCCGAAGTTACAATTACATCAACACTCTCTCTTAACTAGGAAGGTATTTCTCGACACAGGTCTTCTAGCACAAGTCTTCTTCTCTTGATCATCGTCACTGTATCATCGACATCGAATCATCGTCATCGTCACCTCTGCTGCTATCTCAATCAATCTCTGATCTACTCATCATAGGAAGTTCTACAGAGCCAGTCCTTTTTCATACTGGATGTAGGCCTGGTGCCTACAGGTCTTCATCATCTAGAGAGCCAGCCCTTTTTCATGCTGTATGTATCACAGAGCCAGCCCTTTTTCATGCTGGATGTGACCTAGAACAAATCTAGGATTTCCACCACAGAGCCAGTCCTTTTTCATACTGGATGGGACCTAGAACAAATCTAGGATTTCTGCCACAGAACTAGTCCTTTTTCATACTGGATGGGACCTAGAACAAATCTTGGATTTCCGCCACAAAGCTAGTCCTTTTTCATACTGGATGGGACCTATAACAAATCTAGGATTTCCACCACAGAGCCAATCCTTTTTCATACTGGATGGGACCTAGAACAAATCTAGGATTTCCGCCACAAAGCTAGTCCTTTTTCATACTGGATGGGACCTAGAACAAATCTAGGATTTCCGCCACAGATCCAGTCCTTTTTCATACTGGATGGGGCCTAGAACAAATATAGGATTTATCACCACAAAGCCACTCCTTTTTCATACTGGATGTGACCTAGAACAAATCTAGGATTTTTCACCACATAATTTCGAAAGAGCATCCTAGGACTTATTACGAGCACATAGCCCAACCTATCGGATCTCCCAGGGCTACATTACATGTGGTCATGGCAAAACCTCGAAAGAGCATCCCAGGACTTATTACGGGCACACAACCCAACCTATCGGATCTCCCGGGACTACATTACATGCAATAGGACAAAACCTTGAAAGAGCATCCCAGGACTTATTACGGGCACACATCCCAATCTATCGGATCTCCTAGGGAAATATTACATGTCCTCCCAGAGAAATGCCTCGAAAGAGAATCCCAGGACTGATTATGGGCACACAGCCCAACCTATCGGATCTCCCCGGTCAACTTACATGCTCATCTGCACAACCTGTCCACGGCCACAAAGCATCAACCTGATACTCATCATACATCATCACATGATCATCCTGATCATCATCATAGCATCATCCTGATGCATATCATCTGGAGCAACATCCTGAAGATCGTCATGCATTATCATCCTGATCATACAATGTATCCACTTGATACATATAATTTGGAGCAACATCCTGAAGCTCGTCATCTATGATCATCCTGATCATACAATGTATCCACCTGATACATATACAAATCCATGATCCACCTGATCATACAATGTATCCACCTAATACATATACAAATACATGATCCACCTGATCATATCAAGCATCCAACATGATGCATATACAAATGCATGATCCAACTGATGCATATAGAGCAGTAACTGGAGCATCGTCCTGATGGTCATCACACGGTGCTTATATCCACAGCCATGGGAAGGATCCTCCTCTCACCATGCTTGGAATGGCTCCTACAAATGTGTCCATCACTTATTCCTCGAAGTGTCATCAACCTAAAGAACACCAAGCCTCTCCCTGAAGTATTCGAACTTCACTCTGGCTAGTGGTTTCATCAACACATCTGCAACCTGCTCATCTGTCGCAACATACAGGAGCTTCATTACTCCTCTCTACACCATATCCCTGATATAGTGATATTTGATCTCTATGTGCTTCGATCTGTCGTGGAACACCGGGTTCTCAGACAGCTTCACACAACTCTAGTTGTCACAAAATATACTAGAGCATCCAACGGGAGATCAAATAACTTAGACAGTAGCTTCCTCAGCCATACTACCTCACAACTAGCCGAACAAGCTGCAACATACTCTGCTTCGGTTGTACTCAGTGCTACATAGGACTACAATCAGTTGAACACCTCTGGGATCCGTCAGGAACTGGATCAATGTGTTCACCGCAAAGCAAATATATGGTCTCATGTTCATCAGGTACATCAAGGACCCAATCATCTGATGATACATCATGACATCAACCGGATCAGATGAAGCATGACATAGAAGCTTCAGGTTCGATGCCATAGGTGTGGCCATGGCCTTGCTTTCCATCATCCCGAACCTCTTCAGTATCTCTACTGCATACTTTCCTTGTCAAGGAATATTCCATCTACACTCTGCCACACCTCCATGCCTAGAAAATAGTGCATCATCCCCAAGTCCTTCATCTAGAACTCGGTAGCAAACTTCCTCTTCGTATCGACAATCAATCTATCCTCACCTGTAACAAACAGGTCATCCACATACAAAAGTAGTATCATAGGATTGCCTTCCTCAACCTTGTAGTAAAAGTTCGAATCCGCTTTACTCTTGGTAAAGCCCAAACTGGATAGAAAGTTGTCTATCCTGCCATACCAAGTCCTAGGATCTTGCTTCAATCCATACAAGGATTTCTTCAACTTGCACACATATGACTCCCTGTCATATGTCTCAAAACCAAGTGGCTGCTCCACATACACTTCATCCTCGACTACACCATTCAAGAAAGCTGTCTTGACATCCATCTGGTGTATCTTCCATTTCATCACTACAACCAGAGCAAGTATTGATATGATGGAAGTGTACCTGGCTATAGGTGTAAAAGTCTCTTCATAGTCGATCCCTCTTTCTGGGAGAAGAACGAGCTACAAACCTCGCTTTGTATTTCTCCATGCTACCATCTGCAGCATGCTTGATCTTATAGATCCACTTGGAAGTCACAACAAACTTCCCTTCACGTCTTGGGACCACATCCCAAACATGATCGATTGGTACTTCTCAACCATGGTATCCTTTTACTATATCCCATATCCTGGGAACTTCAGATTCTTCAATATCTTCAATAGATAGTTTGAACCTCATTGTTGGAACAAATGTTGTAGTTCTTCTTTTGTAGGTGATTTTATACGATCTTTCCTACAAAATAAGTTAAATTGCATGATTAGAAAACATCTCATAGTTTTCAGAACAAATTCTTACACATAAAGAAATATGTCATACAGTCATGCAATTATTTTAGCCAATGCTTCAATACAACATTTATCCATATCCCGTCATTTTCTAGATGCCTTCCAATCTCTACCAAAACATTGTTAAGAGTTTGCACTACTCCCAACATGTCAGCAAAGAGGTTTCATTCTAGATAAGTAGCAATTGCATGTTGTACAGTGCCATAGGCCACTTACCCATCACATGCATATTAATAGTATACTGTTCATTAATGCAATTATTCTAATATGCATAATACACACCCTAAGTCTAGGAACATAAGCATATACTTCATTGAACAATATTATTTAAACAAACAAGTATGCAAGAAATGACAATTCAGATACTTATCTTTATTTGGTTCTAGGGTGGACTCCCTCTCAATATTTGCTTCCTTGTAGGAACTACTGGAGTGTGCTCCCTCTTGATCTTTGCTTCCTGGATTACCTGTCTTTGAACTTATATCCATCCTTGATTACTATGCATACTTACTAGTACCATCATTATGTTATCCTCGAGGTCTCATACATACATTCATTAGTATAATATTAATACTATCAAAAACTTTATGATTCTAAGTAATCTTAAACATGTATGGTCAAGATCATTTCATACACAGATAATTTATCGCAATTCTTTTACTCATGCATATTCCTATTTGACCATAGGACTTTTTTGGTTAGTCATATCATCAATCAAAGTAAGAAGCATAATATTCCTAAACCCATGATTACTCAAACCTATAACTTCATGAATAATCATTATCAATCATACCAAGTATACTTATATAAGAGATCCTATCACAAGGTAGGATTCTAACTTGATATAGGAAAAACATACCTGGATATCATATTTGCTAGTTATGTCTAGCAATGTCTTATTGTTCTCTTCAATGACTTGTGCTAGTAACCTGCATATCTCATAGGTTAATCATTATAGAACCAAGTTATACATACCTCGTAAGTAGATCTTCTATGTGATCCATGACAATGGATGAATCTTTGTCTTCATGTCAACATGGTCATATGTTCTTGAACTAGAACATGATTTGTCTTTCTTGATGTACCTTTCATGTTAGCGGACAACATCAACCTCATACAACACCACAATGCATTAATACAATCATAAGTTTCAAAACCCTAATCAATGAATATCTGCATTCATAATTTTATTAAGGTGATACGACAAGTCTAAAGTTAATCAAGATTGTACTAACTTTAATGAAGACAAACATACCATAAACTTAATCATGAACAAATCTCGAAACATACTTGGATAAGTCATACCCGTCGAAATTGCTTGTAATCTTCTTATGTAAGGCATTAGCCTCATCTCCCTCTGAAATGGGAACTTCTTCACTTATGCAGGTGACCAATCCATTCTCTTCTAGGATTAACCCAATCCACTTTGGTTTGCTGAAACCCTAAAAATTCAAACTTTGAATTTCAAACTTCTGAAAGGATAGAAAGATGTGCCTTTTTGAGCTGGTCAAGCTAGTATACTCAGAATTTGAAAACTGCAAAGTTTCACCCCTCAAAATTGCCTTTTAGATTTTCGAATTCATTAGGGAGGACCGTGAATTAGGGTTTGAGTTTCCCAGAGCTTCACCCAACCAAATAGTTTGATCCAAATCTCTAAAATTTGATTTTTCCAAGGAGCTTCCAGTTATGGTCACAGATTTCAAAAATTCCCATTTTTGCAGAAGCCCTAATTTTTCACTTTTCCGATCAAAGTCCCGAACTAGGGTTTGATCAAGCCCGGCTTTCTACCCAACCAAAAAATTTGATCTTGGTCTCTAAATTTTGATTTTTATGAGGATTATCCAGTCGTGGTATCCGATACGAAAAATTCCAACATTCTTCGAAACCCTAAATTCCCGGAGCCATGAATGAAGGTGCTCAAAATCCAATTTTGTTTTGACAGAAATATGCACCTGATTGTTTATGGTGTAACTCCAAAATTTCAGATCGATAGGATCTGAAAATTCTACCTATGGTATCCTGACCTGTTAACTTTCCAACCCCATAGGTATGACCTCAAATGGATTCTCTGAGAGAGATTTATGCCAAGTGTCGCAACGTGACCTGTTTATGGGATGAAACAGGAGAGCGAACTTGTACGGCGTACCACATGTCATTGGTTCAACTTCGGCCTCTGAAAACCTTACCTGAGAAACTAAATTCTATTCCCTGCCTGTCACTTTTTACGAAATTTCATTTGGAGCTTCCTAGTCCAAGTTGTGACCTTTTTTCCTAGGTCACCTGTTTATGACTGAGATCGGGAAGAGGCAGAAACCCTAGATTGTACAGATCATAAAACACAAAGTACAACGAATTAGAAGTTGTTCTTTGGAAACAAGGTACATTGGGATATTATATTCGACCTGTAAAAGTTTTGGATCCTGAAACTTCGCCAAAATGGATTTATAGCGAAAATTATACAATGACTGGTTTTTGCTATATCAAGCCCTAGCTTCGCAAGTGCAACAAGTGTCATAAAAGCCATACCATGCCTTCTTTCAGGCTAGATCTGATACCATGTTAGTTTTTCAGAATTTACTTCAATCTGATCTAGGATCTTAACTAAGAGAACAACATGTACAACATATCTACAGCATATCAATCATGGACATAATAATGCAAGCACACAAGAGACAATAGATGCACAGAGTTTCACTAGGGAAAACCATAAAGGTGAAAAAACCCAAAACTTCCTCAGAGATAGATAGAGCAATGATACAACCCAAGCATAAGAGATAGTCTTCTCCTAGCAGCAGCTTCTCCTCCTCCACAAGTGCGCCACTCTCCAATGAGAGTATGAGTGAGAAAGTGAATAATCAAATAGAGTGCCTCCCGCACTCTATTTATACATGACTTGACTTTCCTAATAACCTTTACTAGGTCGGCCTCAAATTAACCACTTAACATAATTATGACAGGGCTGACCCCCAATAGGGTCGTCTAATAACCCTTTGACCCACATGACTCATACAGGGCCAACCCCATCAAGGTGGTCTAATAACCCATCAAGTATAAGTTACGACACTTACAATATAAATGACGACACTTCCGTATAGAGGAATAATAACATCTCCATAGGAATACAAACACTTCCGTTATAGAGGAATAATAACATCTCTATAGGAATACAATATACATAGGTGAAATACATTCCGAAGTTACAATTACATCAACATTGGCATCCCACTTGCACCTTCAACAACATTGTTTTGGTTGTTACTAGCCCTTAACAAGATATGGTACATCCTTCCCAGATTTGTTTTACTCGTATGTTGGCTTCCCTAAAGGTATGATTTATACCCCTCCCTATTTGACACACATTCCTAGGTAAGTTGGCCTTGTTTCAAGTGGTTATCATCTATCTTTTGAGCACGGGTTGTTGGTTGTCCTCTCATAACAACAACATGCCTTTTGTCATATGCTTTAATTGTGTGCATTTATTGTTATAACTCCAATCCTATGAAAGTACTTGGTAAATATCCTTGTATTCATTGCTTTGAATCTGTAACCCACTAATATTTGTGAAGAGGTTGCTCGTGAGGTATTCGTGTATTGAATGATTGGTTTGCAAATCTACTTCACATACTTTTGGGACTCCCCCTTGGTCTCTAGGAGTTGGCCTAAAGCGTAAGGAGTTGTGTTGTGGTGTTATTGGGCACAATTCCTTTTGTAGTTACCCTCAATTTAGGACTTTCATCAGGGTGCTAATTTTAGCGGTAACATGCACCAACAATCTAGATAGCAACATCCCTCTTTGTCATCTCATTTTGTCTCTTTTTTGACTCCATGGAAACTCCTCCTCTCCAAGTTTCCATTGTTGATATTCCTTTCATTAGTACCCCCCCTCTCTTTCAATCAAGAGTAACCCAACTCTCCAATCCTACACAAATTATGTAACTTGTTCAACTATCCCTCATCACTCCCTTCTTCACTTATATCATTCTATAACTGCTCACTTCTT
This sequence comes from Larix kaempferi, assembly GCA_027924585.1. Taxonomy (NCBI): domain Eukaryota; kingdom Viridiplantae; phylum Streptophyta; class Pinopsida; order Pinales; family Pinaceae; genus Larix; species Larix kaempferi. The sequence continues at coordinate 3,544,576 of BSBM01000792.1, forward strand.
CTTCTAGCTGCTTTCATCTTATTTATCCACCATCATTGTGTAATGGTTGACCTCTTCCAAACCCATTTATTCCTTGCACTATTCTCCAAATCCCCCCCCCCCCCCTCATCTTCTAAATATTTCACATTCTGCATCTCACCAACACCTTCTCCAACAACTCCTCCATGGCGATGGGACTAAATGGAAATAACCCCTCTTCTATCAATCAAATCTTAATCCATAATGGGATCTCCCTTATCAATTTTCCTTGGCATCCTTTCCTAAAGACTATGTCAACTTTGGAGAAAGACTAATGATTCTCTACAACGAATTCTACTTCGTATCCATTGACAATGGTGTCTACCCGGAAGTCCATTGTTCATGTGATCTAATGATCAAGCTGATTTAAAGCCACAATAACAGTAGAAGTCCACTTAACAATTTCCATCTTTGATCTCGATATTCTAGGACTTTTGAAAGTCCTTTTAACCACTTATATAGGCTTATAGAAAACTCAAACCAAAAAGCCTTGCGTTGGTCCTTAGTAGCTCCATCATACAACACAAACTCTTTGTTGATCGTCGAGTTTCATTCTCGCAACTCTACCTCTTTCAATACAAATCCTCAAACTTGTTCTCCCACCAATCGTTGATCTTATACTTATCAATTCACCTCCACTTGTGAATAATACTTGTAAGATATGTGAATACTTATCATATCAACAAGAAAGAGGATTCACGAGTGGATGTGATGGAAATAAAAATAAACTTGAAGTGCCAATGCAATTTCACTCTAGTGAAAGAAGTAAGAGGGAATTTCAAACCAAAGCAAACAAGGAGAGATGCAAAGTGTATTTCTTGGTGCAAGAGAGGATCCATTTGCCAAGCAAGTTCCATGCTTGAAGAGAAATCAAGTGAAGAGAATAATAAGTACTGCTTCCAACCTTGAATGAATGTAAAGACAACACAATTTCCAATAAATGCAAATGCAAGAAATGCTCGAAAATCAGAGTGTGGGAAGTGTGTCAGCAAGAACAAGGAAGTAGACATTTAAGTGACAAGAATGATCGTCTGAAGTGAGTGTTTATCTTTGAAATGCTCGCATGAGCAAATATATAATGTAAGTATTTTTTTAATTTATGGGAAAATTATTCTTACAACTAGTTTGAATAGTCAAAGTGAAAACAAGACCAAGTTTGTAATAAGTCAAGAACTAGAAGCTCAAGAGTCATTTAGGGTAGCTAGATAGTCAAGAAGTTGGAAGGCGCCACAAGCTACAAGTATAAATAGAATAATTTCCTTCAAGCAAAATAATATATTTTTAACATTGTAAGCTATCTCCATATGTTAATAAAGTGACCATTGTTAGCTAATGTGTTTGGTTATAGATTGTTCTATCTTCTCCCAGTTCCCTTGGTACTTGTGGGTGTGAGCATTCTAACTTGTGGACTATTATCTTATTATAATGTTTATTTCAATTTATTTTATGCTTGCTAACAACTACTATTGAACAAAGAGTTTCTCAATAGTTTGTAGACTGTTCTTGATTGGTCATAATCTTTGATTATGCATGCACTTTAACTAGTGGACTATTGTCCCTATTGCTATATGTTTAATCGTGTTTCATTTCAACTAGGTTACTAACTGATTTTGTCAGAGCAGAGTGAGCTTGGAAATTGAATTGTCTACTTCGAGAGGGAGTTGAGGTGGATCAATTTGGGCTTAGTTATGATAACAATGGTGGATTATTCTGTAATTTCCCCATTTTGACCCCCTTTGCATTTAAATTGTAAATGATGTAAATATTGTTACTTAATCATGGTGAGGAGCTCAAGGCCAAGGCCCCACCATTGATTTAGCGTTTTATGTATCGGCAATTAAAAATAGATGCCTATGGTTCTTGTGCTAGATAGGCACAATGTAAATTAAGACATCATGTAAATACGAATTTCAATGAAAAAAAAATCCACAACTAGCTACGCAATGCAACAAAGAGATGGGGGCATGATTCTACAAGGAATAGGGAGGGAAATTATTCAAACCCTTGAGCCAATGGTGTTAATCCATGTGTCAATGAGAAAACCCATAAACCCTCAACTACCCATTTTGGGTTATGCACCCAATCATTTAATTCTCCCAGAAATTGGTTGAGGTAGTTAATGCCTTGGGAATGAAGAGGTATGGCAGCCAATTTCGTGTATGGGCAAGCCATCAACCTGGGAATTCATATTTTTGCTTCTTGGGCAAGAAAACACCCACGAAATGGGGCCCAAAAGCCATTCTAAACCTACAGTCTTTCCTCTCTCACGCAGTCTGAACTACTGGGTCTTTCCCCATCACGTTTTTCACCATTTTTCCTGCATTTTCCATGCTTGGGAGCTCGTTTTTGCATTGTACAGAGCTGGGAGAGAAGGGCCACGATTTGGGACTGTGATGGAGATCGTTTTTGCCCCAAAATGCCCACGGACGTTTTTCTGAAAATGATTTCTGCTCTCCAGGGTTGTTCCCCAATTGCCATTTCGTTCTTGGGCTTTCCCACGTTTTTCTGAATTGGTAGAAACCCCCTCTTTGGGCATTCCACTGAAGAAACGTTTTTCCTCATGCCCAGCAATTATGGTTTTGTTGTTATGTGCATCCCTGTTTTGGTTTGAACCTGTGAGCAAAAGTTTTGGAGTGGTAGTGGACAGAATTGGCTTGATAAACCTAGTGGGGAGAATAACCTCTCAAGAAGATCAAGAGGGCTGGCTACTCTTCTATGCACACCTGGGACACTCTAGAATTGGAAGGTATGGCCCGAGGGACTGTGAATTGGTGAAGGGAATACTTCCTTGAGTGGGGTGTGCAGGCATTGTGGGTATCAAGCTAAATTTAGAGGTATCCATAGCTCTGTGGTTGAGCTCACTAGCTTAGCAATTCTTCCTTTCCATTTCCTAGCAGCCTGATAAACCCAATTGTAGATTGGCTTGGTTAATCTTGGTGTATGCTTGGCTATGTGTGAGTCTGTTGTTCCCTGGTTCCTTGAAGAAATCATGCCTAGCTCGGGGGTGGTAGTTGTATCAAGAGGTTGATAACCACAACTGGCCTATGGTTGGGTGGAACGTTGCAGATGCATAGTTGGTTGCTTGGGACTACCTTGTTAAGATAAGTATTCTCTTTTATAAATTCTGCAATGTCTTTATTTAATGGCTGTCACAGAAATGTTTGAATGTATGTTAGATATTAAACATGATTTTAATTCCGCTGTGTTTCTATAACATGCACATGTATATGTCTTTTTTTTATCAATGAGTTCAGACTTAATGGATATGGGGTTAGATGCCACGTTTTAGCATCACGTCCTCTCTATCATGCTGGTATGATAGGAGGGGACATTACATATTCTCTCGATTATTAGTTGTATTTACAAATCGTGTTCTTTTTCTCTTTTAATTAAGATTTAATTAGTTGCGTCTTGCACTTTAGCATATTGCATTCCAATCTTGATTCACCTCATCTTCATTTACATCTCATTTTACATTCATTAGTTTAGACTAAATTAAATATATAAGAGAGCATAATATAACATCTTGCCTTGCATGAGACAAATGGACCATAACATGAGGTATTTGATTTCAATGGTGGGAGGGATAATTAGGCACTTTCTCTACATAACCATGTATGTTTGAGAAAGGCCAAAAGGCTCCATCGAAAATATCATTTCGAGATAAAAAAACCTCCATGTCATTGTTCACTTATAATTGATTTAATGTACTTTGGTCTTGTGTTTGTGACCTTCCAAATCCCCAAAAAACTAAAAGAGGCTATGCCACCATCTCACTTTTAGGTCTAGACCCTATTATTTATGACTTTAAAATTGGGACAAAAACATCAACATGTAGATAGTCCAGATTCAAACTCCAATTAAATTAGAGCTCATATATCTTTAAGAAAAAGTCTTTAACCCCCTTAAATTAGTTTTATCCTACCATCAAACAAAATATCGAAAAGTTAATTTCACTCCATTATTAAAAAACTTAAACACATTGATAAAACAAATTAATGTAAACAAACCTTAATAAAATACTCTATCATTTGTCCTTAAATGAAAGAACAAAAAAAGTTAAATGAACCATCATCAAAAAGTTCAATATGAATGATGATATCCTTGTGCATTTCAAATCTACATTTAGCAAACATACTTTATAGTCTCGAATGATGATATCCTTGTGCATTTCAAATCTACATTTACTTATAGCAAACATACTTTATAGTCTCGAGACCTAATAAATAAATTTTATAAAACACAAAAGTATGGTTGATGTTATAAACTACAATAATATTTTGTTAGAGAACATTTGTATAAAAAATTAAAATACATATACAATTGATACATAAATTTAAGGGTTCGGGTAGCATGCATATAGGTGTCAATATACCAAGATATTAGACTTATATAACATTGCATTGGAGAATAAAATAAAATAAAACAATTAAAGCTACGGGGCTGGACTAACATGCATATATGTGTCAATATTCCCAAGATATGAGATTAATATAGACTTATATAACATTGCATTGGAGAATAAAATGAAAAAAAAAAAAACAATTAAAGCTACGGGGCTGCACTAACATGCATATATGCGTCAATATTCCCAAGATATGAGATTAATATAGAATATCTTTGTTGCATGTTCATATATTACAGAAGAATAATTAAAAATTGATTTAAGTGTATGAAGAATGAAGTGTATATATATCAATGTGTAGTGTAGATTAATTAGTGATACGATGTATTATTAAGGTATTTATTATGACATTGTGGGTTTAAATTTTGATTAGTTTTGTGTATTGTGTGTGGGTTAACGTTGGTATGCCCAAGATTATAGTGTTAACGGATCAAAATTGACCTCCTGTCACACAACTACAAGATTAGCTTTGATTATCAATTCTCCTCATTACAAAAAAAAAAAAAAAAAAAAAAATTATATATAAACCTTTCATATCCAAAATTAGAAAAAAAATGCTTATTTTATATCAAACTTATTGTTTTTAATAAAGTTTTTGTTTATTTTTTAATAAGAGTAATTTATATAAACTTTTAATACATTAAAAAATGAGTTATAAAAGCAATTTTTACAAGCAAGTTCAAAGAATTATTTTCCAAAAATATTTAAAAAAAGCAAAGGGTAAATGTTTGAGTAGGATAGCATTAGCAATTAATCATATTAGTAATAAGAGGATGTTGATTGTGGTTGACATTAGGGTTGGCATCCACACGATATATTGGATTCTACCCATCGCTAGGAGACTTCGAGGGTTCGAGTCCCTTTGAGATGGTGAGAGCCAACATTGAGCATTGTTTATCATTGCGTGGTGAGCCCAGGGGCCAAATCCAACCTCGCTTGCACCTCTCATGCCCTTACCGACTTGCCCAATGATGGAGCCTTCTATAATGGGAACCTATAGAACCATGGTGCCCTAGTGAACCAAGTGGGCACAAGGGCCATATGAGCCAGCTGAGCTAGGTAGGTCTAGGGGTATTATGCTCATTGTGCATGGGGATTTGTGCCAATTTTCCAACAAATACTATAAATCCTTTCTCTCGGACCACACTTTACGTGCATATATTGTGATGTACATTTACATGTTGGTACATATTAGTGCACCATCAAACTAAGAAAAGTTGTGTGACAAGACATTTGCGTTAAACAAAAACATCATTTATGTTTCTAAGGCCAAAATAGGATTTCAACTTTGATAAGCATCCATCATGCACACTATGATTCTATCCCCCAAGGAAAGTGGTTGCCTAAAAACACATTATGACATGAAATGGAGATTGGGAGATATTGTTGGCACAAGGGCTCGGTCCAGACTTGGGGAGCCTTCGTGAGAGTGTATAACTAGAAGCGATGGTTAATGATTTCAACTTTCCATAATGGGGATATTGCGGTTTGGACAAACCCAAGTAAGTTAATCTCTAATCTAAAGTCAACAACTAAACACTAGGTAAAAAATGTTTTTTGGGGTTCCATCATCTACTTCCAAACACTACAAAGTCTAAATAACCAATTTGTTTTGACTTGATTGGGATTTTAAGGACAAACTTGGAGTAGAACCATTTGTAATTCATGGTTGGTATATATCTAGAGATATTTGTGGGATTTCCCCAATGCCAATCCTACCACTAGGCTTGAGGCATTGGGAGGCCAAGTTTTAACCCTAGATTCCTTAAAATAATCCCGTATGTGAAATCCAAGATGAGTTTATCAACATTGGCTTGAAAATTCTCCTCTTCACCTCAACTAAGGGGAGACAATATCTAAAGCAATCATCCAAAAGATCATTAGCAAACCAAACGCCATCCCTTTAGAGTTGTAAGGTCGAGCCCCAAGGGGACTCAACAAATGGCTTCCCCTCTAAACTAATCAAAAGAGACAACTAAAGGAAATGATCATTAAATGATAGCCATATCCAAGGGATGACTCCTTCCAAGAGAGGAAGGGTTTAATTGCTTCCCCAAGCCTTGCAAATGCTCTAAACAAAAAATGCAGTAGAGATTTTAACATGAGTGAGTAAAGAGTTTGTAGAGAGATCCTTCACCATGCATGGTTTTCAAGCAACACCCCTCTTGGTTCAATGCCTTGGAAGGACCTTCCATGCTTCTTTATCCTCCAAAGCTCAAATCACCCACTTGGCAGTAAGTGTTAGTGCTTGAATCATGGTTTGAATAATATGAGTGCATGCCACTAAAATTTCAAGTGGAGTGCAATAGAGCTCCCATTTAACTATGTGAAATACTTAAATTTTTATGAGGGGCTTTTCCAAATGAGAATACACTACTTTGGAGGGAACCTAGCCTGAGGAATAGTATCCACGAGTTGCTGCCAAGAGTTTGGTGCATATATGGAACTTGGCCACTAGAGTTAAGGGTTTAGCGATCTCCTTGTTTATGTTCTTCTTCACCCGCTACACAACCACCTCCCATAAGTCCTCGAGAAACACCTAGAACACAAAGGATATGCCCAAAAATTTGAATATTTCACCCCACTTAATCCACAACCAATTTGAGAGGCCAACCAACACAACATAGGTCATTGGCTTTGTCTATAGCACTAAGTTTTAGTCCATTGAATGCTTGATCATGAGGCTAAGTAGAAGGTGTCCAAACACTCCATGGCATGGGCTCAAGGAGTTTGATCCTTTGAGATTGTTGATCCATCGACAAAGCAACCATTAACCAATTACCTAATGTTTGGTTGTAGGAGAGGAACCCCTCAAATTACACCCAAATTTAAACCTTAAAACAAGTGAATAGACAAGGGTTTGAACAATAAACATAGAGGGATGGGGCAAGGGAGCACCCCTGTCAAATAGATTTTAAAACCTCAACCTCCTTGGAAGAGTAACTGTAAATAGAAAGGTGGGATAAGGCAGTGGCAAATAGAGTTTCAACTATGTTGATGAAGGGTCCACCTTGTCCTAGGTCCCAAAATCAGTTTGTATGAACCATGCATCGAGGCAAGTTGACCTAGCCTACTCCATGCCCTCCCATATTGCAATAACATTATCTAGAAGATATCTCCCCCAAATGAATATAGTCAATCCAAGGCAAACGATATTAGAGAGAATGTGCTTATCTACAAAGCCAAGGCTTTGGCTAAATTGACTAGAATTTTACAAAGGGATCCATGAGAAACATGTAACCATTCTAGAGTTAGAAACTCTCACATAGCCTTGTAAAATTCACAAGGAAATCCTTCAAAACTAGGGGCCTGGGACCTTATCATTGACCATCTCCTATGAGGTTGTAAAAAACTTATGTAGAAATAAAGCCAAGTAACATGCTCACCTTTCCTCTTTTGTGAGTTTACACAAAACTAGATAAAGGCATTTTTGGCGGCTTCCCCTCTATCAAAAAAAAGCCTTGAATTTAGAAAACCATTCTATAATGTCCACAAATTCTCTTTCAATTATTCCTAATGCAAAGTCAAAGCTGGAAAAACCATTCTTTAATGTCCACAAATTCTCTTTCAACTTTTTCAATATAAGTTTACACAAAACCATACAAGGCTTTTTTGAGTGGTTTCCCCTCTCTATTAAAAATAAAGACTTGGATTTCAAAAAACCATTCTATAATGTACACAAATTCTCTTTAGATTTATTCCATATTGAAGGTCAAATGTCCACAAATTCTCTTTCGATTTATTCCTAATTCAAAGTCAAAGCCTTGGATTTGGAAAACTATTCTTTAATGTGCACAAATTCTCTTTCAATTTCTCATTGGATTCCCTAGTCGCAAGGGACTTGAAGAAGGCTTTCATTAGTCGGTTCCCAGTCTTGAGCCAATGTTGTTGTGTTCACATCTGAGCGCCTCTCGCCACTGACGAACATCATCCACCCGAAGAATCAAAATTGGAGCCTCTACTATGAGAAGAGAGCCCTATCAAGCCTCTGGTAACTTCGCTCTGGCACTTTCTTGGAATTCGTCCAAGTGAACCAAGGCTCTAGAATCCGGACACCAACGTCGGATAGGGTCATACAGCCCATGGTCGGCCTTCGGAGCTAGCTGGGCTTTTTCTTCCACAGCTGGTAGGTGCACCGACAATGTCCCTTCTTTATCTTCTTGACACTCAACCGTGTTGAAACCCCCACAGACAAGCCAAGAGATGTCCAGTTCATCGGCAATCCAACGCCAAAATGCTACACGTTTACCCAAAGTCATTAGAAGCATAGATGTTAGTTATGCATGACAGCTGGCAGTCCAAATTGAGCAATATCCAAAAAAGTGTCTATGACGGATCAAATCCTTATGGAACAAAAGCACTAGCACACTGTACAGAGAGCAGTGCCCGAACTGATTTGAATGTTTCCATTGTATTAAAAGATTAAAAATACATATGGAAATCTAGCAATTTTTTATATAGGCCTTTATATGGGAGAAACCATTCCAACAAATGTTTCAGTTAACAACTTAACCATTATCCGGATAGATTACTAAACTGTTTACAATCGTTAGACTGCATGTTGCACTTAACCAGTGTAAGGAATCTACAATATTGTGAATTACCTTACAATTATATGCCTCTCATTCAGGCATTTAAACAAATATTTTGCCTCCAAATCAGTGCCTTTCAATTAGGCGTTTTATCTAACATTGTGCAAACTCCGTGCAAGTCATTCATTTAGTCATTTTGTCAGAAAGTTAGTGGAGGAATCCTTGCTGCAAAATGATAGCAAGATGGATTTCATACAATACAGCTATTATGCATTTCAAAAACTACAAATTCTTGCCACACTTGTATATATAGCAAGATGGATTTCATACAATACGGCTATTATGAATTTCAAAAACTACGAATTCTTGCCACACTCGTATATAGTTCTGTATTTTGTTAACAAAATGCTCTTCAAAATGTTTTACAAACAAACAGATGTTATGATTCCCTTGCATTAATTTCGTATTTGGTTACCTAGTGCAGAACTACACCGCCACTCCCCATCCCCATCCTCACCGTAAAGAGAATAGAAACAACCAGTGCAGAATGAAATATTTAAGATTAACTGTTTCTATCCCATTAACAATGCATAATGTATATGAAAGAGGAACTGCACTATTTTTTTTTTATTTTCCCAACTACTTGTTAGCAATTTGAATAAAATTGGAGCATTACAGTTGTAGCTATGGAGGCCAGTCCTTGCAAACTGTCTATTTCAATGGAGTGAGAACCTGTGAACTCTTCAGTTAAAGATGAGGAAGAAAGGACTGAGAAAAATCTGCTTCATTTTGCCTCTGCAATCTGTATTATTGGCAAAGCCCTCAACGACCGCAACTCAACTGATGTGCATCGTATTAACAATAAATTAAAGCAAGCATAACCAGGCCTCACTGTCGAATCCAGAGTAAATGCCCGGAAATTCGGCCGTTTACATGGAGATTTTCCAAGAATCAAAATCTCCAAAATAATAATTATTCTTTCCCTATCTCTATTTTTGCCACTAAACAATACCTATTCTTGTTAATAACACCAGTTACAGCACTTTGAAAGCTATCCAAAATCTCTGTGTGGACTTGATGGCTCTCTATATATGTGTCAATCTCATTGTCAAGTTTCTCCAAGGAAGAAGCATGCCACAAATAACATATGCAGAGGAATCAAATTAATGTGTTCCACACAGCACCATCTCCTTCACTGCAGGTACGATGCACCTCTTTTAACCTTTCAACAGACTTACAGATTCCACTGCAAGTCCAATCAAATGATGCAACACAAACATTACCTGCTTGCGCCTTCCACTCACAATCTGAAAAATAATACATACAAGACAGAAGAGGAGAAATCAGAGCTAAACAATGGGTTTGTTCAAGAAAATCAAAGTTATCATAAATGCCTAGGTTTGATGTACCTGGAGGAGTACCACAGCACATGCTGCGTTCATCTATGTGCTCAACATCTAGCCCAATGAACCAGGCTCCCAACGAAACATCTTCATTGGCATACCTATGTAATATGGGTCTGCAAGCAGCATTTCCAACATATACTTGTGTCAGGCTAGTTCAAACCCTTCTAAGCAAATTTTAACACCTTGAAAAAGCTGTAAAACTTCAAAGCAAAATTGAGCAAACGATGATGTTCAACTAGTGAAAAATATATAGTGGAGAAGGAAGGGCTGCACTCACAAATTTATAGATATGTAAGTAGCCAGATCTCTAGAAATAGCATAAATCTGACCAGTGGCATGCCTGAAGTATCTGTTACCCTCTTCACCAAACTTCCAATATTCTGGCTCATGATACTTGACACCTCTGAAAAAACACATATTTTTCTTAGTAGCACATTTTCCTAAATGTAAGACAATAAGTATTAGAAAACTGTGACAAAAGGTTTTGTATTCTAGCAAGCAAACGAAAATCCCTTACAGGCAGCCTAAAAAGAACACCTCAGTTTAAACTGGACATCGATTTTACAAAATCTACACAATTCACTGCCATTCGAGCATCGTGATACTACTGCTTTTGATTCAAACAAAGAACCTCAATTCCATGGAAGATATCTATGTCCCCTAAAAAAATAAAACAACAGATTTACGAAACTGTTTACAAGTCTCTAATTTGTAAATAGGACACAACACAAGAAGGATATGATTTGTTTCCGAAGACCAAAAGAATCTTCATTTATCTCTATACATATTCAATCATAATATCCACAAAATTTTATACAAGTTCAATTCATAAAGGCCAGTATTTTAGGATGTTTTCTGGAAACCCAATTTCTTATGCCATTTTGTCCTAGTTACTTACTTCTGTGCAAGAACAGGTCCAGACTTCATGCAACCAATGTAAATTCTTGGTTTAGATCGGTATCGTGCAAGAGTGGTAGCCAGCATTCCTGAGAAAAGTATCCGTATGTTCTTAGTGATAACAGATTAGGATAAATATATCCTTCTATTGATATTTAAAATATTAGTCATCCTGGAACTAAAAGAACGAGGTATTGGTACCTAAATTGACATGCACATCATCATCAACCTTAACATAGAAATCTGCATCCCATTTTTCTACTGCTGTAGAAAAATAGGTCTTGGTCTTTGCGGAGAGCTCATGGTAACCTTCAACGTGTTCCAGTCTAAGGAAATCATTATGCTGAGCATCTTCTGCATCAATGGCACGATCCAAAATACCACCAGGTGTAGCACTATGTCCGATAACAAATCTAATAACAATGCCTTTTTTCTGTTCCAACTCTTTCAATTTGGATCCTGTGAGGAACAAAAGTTCAAAATATCAAAATCAACAGATATCTAGAGAGCTATACACAGCCGAATATCCCTGCCCTAGGTTCATGCACCCTCATGGAAATTATTTTTGCAATTGAAAGCACGTTATTTATTTATTAAACAAATTTCCAAACCTAAAAATTTATTAGCAATAACTAGTATGGACCTTGTGGCATCCAGGTTTCTCGAACAGAGTCCCGCCGCTTTCTACTGCTAAAAGCTGTATTGATTCCAATCACAACAAATGCCTTCTGGCGTAACTCAGGGCCTCGTCCATCTGGCTTCTCAAGAACAGGTGATCCATTGAGGTTGGCTGATTGTGCAGTTCGAGCAACTGCTAATTCCATTTCAAGAGAAGAAATTGTTTTGTCTAATGATCTGCAGGACATGGATTTGCAAGCTCAAATGGAGGGTTTCATTTTTGTTGTCAAAAACGTATACACAAACAAAGACCAATTGCAAATTTTATACAATAAGAAGAAATCTTGTGCCATGGATGTCTAAACAATAGAAAGATAAAGCCACCTCAGTGGTAAGAGCATTTGATAACTTCAACTGACTACCTTATGATCTGCTAAATATGTATGATGAATTAGCAAACTACCAGGCAATGTAGTTGAAATAGGCAGTGTCAGGATGGTGACCATCAATGACAACCAACAGAAGTGAGGCAATAAATTCAAAGAGAACAACGAAGGCCCGTTACTTGAAAACACAATTATCATAGGCATCTATAGACGGCTTCGTTCAAATCGAAGGTGCTAGAATAGTGAGATAACAGGTCGAATAAGTTGTTTAAAATTGCTCACTCAATGGCATAAGAAAAAATGATGGAGAAATTTAGACCCTACAATCGAAAAGGGCCGGCAAAGCAAGTTGACAGAATAATATAGTATTTCAGAACCAGGTGGATCACAGGAGACAGTCAAGTTTTAACTGCATGGACTTTGTTCAGATTGAAGATTAAAAAGATAAACAGGTCGAAAGAGGTACTTGCTACTACTTACTGAATGGCTTGATGTGTCTTGGCAACTTCTCCCATTATATCTTTGCTTTCGCCACTTTCGACTTTCTAATTAATGGCACACAATATAACTTAATATAACAAGTGGTATGAAGGATGCCTTAAATTTTTAACAATCTCAACATCTAAACCTACAAATCTTCCTGCTTTGATACTTACAGGCTTGTCTTCACAATCTTGAGAAACAACTTGCAATTCCCGTTTGTGCGTGGAATTAACGTCATCGTACTTGTCAGGATTGCTCCACATTCTGTTAGTAAAGAGCATACCGATGCAGAAACTCGCAACGCACAGGAGCACAATCAATTTGGGGGAAAACGGACCCCCGTAAGATCTACCACGCATTTTTTTCTCGTCTTCCTCAGAATGCCGCTCCAAACTTTCCCCTGTCAACAATCCTAAGCCTAAGCCTGCTTTCTTGTCGCTCTGCCCCTGTCTCTCTCCCAAAGCCTGTCAAAATGGAGAAATCACCAGTTCCAATTATTAATCGTCCAGTTCTCAGAGCAATCGATGAAATTATTTGCGTTTCAACTCCGTAGACAAAAAAGACATGAACAGGTAGCAATGATTTGAGCTCCGCAAAAGAAGAAAACGGTAAAACTTGAATTAGCATCTGAAGTAACGAGAAAGCAGGCCGAAGTACGCACCATTCTGCTGTCAAAAGCCCGCCTTCATACAAATGCCGCCAAAGTCAGCTTTTTAGCACAGCAATCCTGGATCGAATCATGTCAAGATCCACGATTCAATGCAAATTAGCGCCGGCTCCGCTAAGAATGTGAACAAAATCGTAAAAGTGTCTATAGAATTAATGTCATTATAGCTTCCAACGATCTTAAGCGGAAATGATCATACCGGTGTCGCAATACACCGGCCAAAAACTAACAAAAGCTAATATTATTTATACGCACCGAAACGCAGGCGTTCACGCGGATCGAATGAAGTAAAACTAAATTTAACCGAAGGAGGCCCAAAACACCGGTTCGAACGAATTAAAAGCAATGTCCGCTAAAAACAGCGGAAAGTTCCCAAAATTAAACTCGAATAAACATCCCAGAACTGAGGAATATACACAAAACAGTACATTTTGCGCAAATTATTCAGATTACAGCGCTAAAAACCGCAAAATGAATAATTTAACCACATTCCAACGAAATTTCTAGAAAATGAGTGAGTTATATTCATTATTCCGGCAAATGAAGCTGCAACTAAGCAGAGCACTTTACTATAATCAAATTCGAAGCTAGAAAAACAAAAAAACGGAGAAAATAAACTAAAGATTAAAGGATGCACCGGCTCTTTCCGTGTCTTTTAATAAAAAGATACATTTCGTAAATGATTTGATTGTAAGCTTAGAGAAAAGAAAAAGAAAAAAAAAACGATTTCTTGCACGAAAATAAAGTTTAAACACAGGAAGAATACCTAGCTGTTTGATTTGATTCAGGCGAGTCTGAGCAGAGGATGCTCCGTCTGGGCTGGCCCTGTAATGCAGGGTCCGCAGGCAGACAGAGCACCTCTCCCCCTTCCTTATTAGTGTTGCCCCTTCCTCCGCCCCTCATTTACCGTGCTCTGCTCGGGCGGGCAGACCACGAATTTGTGAGCCGGTTCTCCTGTTGGTTAAACCACGCACAAGTTGTGTGCCCACCGTCACGTTTTGACGACGGTGATAGTGGCCTCCGTGCTTTTTGTCCGCGGCGTTGACACTTCCGTCCATGAAGAAAGGGCCCGCCGGGGTTTTACCGGCGGTACAGGTTTCGTGAATTTTAGTTGTTTGTTTACTGTTGTTGTAAATATTTTTACGTTGCCATGCGTTGGACATGGCTTTCTTATATAGTCATGAGAAATGCACTGCACCCCCACGAACTCGGTGTGATTTTGCTTTGCTACATTATTATTAATAATAATAATAATAATAATAAAATCAATCAATTTATATGATCTTCAAGACTCGTGTGGTTTTCACGGATGATCCTATTGGTTTATTGGATTGTGATTAAAGTGAATTGGGGCTGGTTAGAATGATGATTCAATTCAAAATTTAATAAAAATGTTTTATATTTATGTAATTAAAAAATTTAGGTAATTTGCAAAGGAGTGAAAAACGGCATGATTATAATATTACATGTATATATCATTTTGTATTTTTAATAATTACTTTCTGTGCAAAAAATAATAATTTAATTTAATCAGTTATAAGATATTTTTAATAATGAGTTTTTAATTAACTAATTAATATTTTTTAATAATGTATAAGCTAGAATGGTTGGTAAAATACGGTTGAATATTTTCCCCCTATGTAAGGAATATATGAAGCATTATGGGTGGTGAAATACTATTAAATTTCTTTCCTTATATGCAAAGAATTTATGAAGCAGTGTATACATCAAATATAGAAATGTACACACCATTGTATGCATCAAACACCACACAATGGATAAAGAAACCTTAATATAGAAATATATTAATATAGAAGGTGAAATACTATTAAATTTCTTTCCTTATATGCAAAGAATTTATGAAGCAGTGTACACATCAAATATAGAAATGTACACACCATTGTATGCATCAAACACCACACAATGGATAAAGAAACCTTAATATAGAAATATATTAATATAGAAGGTGAAATACTATTAAATTTCTTTCCTTATATGCAAAGAATTTATGAGGCAGTGTACACATCAAATATAGAAATATACACACCATTGTATGCATCAAACACCACACAATGGATAAAGAAACCTTAATATAGAAATATATGTAATAATTTAATTATAATTTAAAAGCAATTTATCCAAATATATTAATTAAAATAAATGGTAATAGTGATATTTGAATTTTATTTTTATTATTAATTTCAAATTTATAAACTATCATGGGGTGATATGTGTGGGGGATTCTTCTAGATCTTAATGAAAATATAGGGCTCTCTTACAAATGGGGAATGAGATGGGCAAATAATAATTAGGTTGAGATGTACACATTATATATGGTTTTGGAATTTATCATTGTTCTCAAGATTCATAAGGTTTTGATTTTAAGAGATTCCTTGTTGGTAATTACTTGAGCAAGGAGGAAAGTCATCAAGGAGGAAACAATAGTTGGTCATCTTCAATAGCAGAGCTTTAGCAATTTCGAATTGATCACGGACTCCAATTTTCTTCATATTTGAAGGCACAATAATCAAGTGGTTGATTGGTTAGCTAACAATGCCACCTCCCTAGATCGTGGAATTTTGGTTAAGAATGGGGGCCACCCTCACTATCGGTGGTCCCCTAAGGCTTATCGACATTTTAATTATGCCCCATGAAAGGCCCAAGTGCGGTCTCATTTATGGCCTTCCTCGGCATGCACAACAATTGGCATAGGTTTCATGAGATGGGTATGAGACCCAATGTGTATTTACACCACCACAAGGGAGGCTTATCCCCACACGCACTTGCACTATTGGATGCAACTATGGACCTTCTCTTTTGTTTTATGGCGTTGGGTTTTGTTTCCGATAATATTTGTGGGATATCTCTATTAGGGGATATTTGAGTTGAACGTCTATGGAGCAACAACTCGAGTGAGGTTTTGCTACATTATGGGAGGCCCGGGAGGCATTCACAAACTCTTTAGTGAGTAATAGTAGGTAATTTTCCCTATGCAAAGATTAGTTCTCACTTGCTACTTGCTCGGGTTTCTTGCTCTACCTAGAAGTTTAGTGGTTTATCTTCCTACTGCTTTGTGTTTATTGGGCTCCCATCTAGGGGATCGATGAGAAATTTGGGTATAAAGCAAGCCATGGAGGGAGCATGCTAGGGTTCAGGGCTTGGAGCAACGCAAGGAGACTTAAGGGAAATACAAAATTAAAATATCAAAATTATATTTTAATTATATCTAGCTTAAAGAAAAAAAATCATCACTATAATAAGAACATGTAACCTTTGTATGGGGTGGTGGGTGCGAGGGAAGTTCTTTTGGACTCTAATGGACATAAGGTATTGACTTATTAGTGGGGCATTGACAAGGAAACAAATAGCCAAGAAGAATTGTATGCCTTGTATATGGGATTGGAAATTGTCTCCGGCCTTCAGATTTAGAAAATATTCATTATTGGTGACTCTTCAAGCAGGTAAGGAAGCGTTGTGTTAAGGAGGGTACAATTTTTTTCAGAACTTTTGTGAGGATTTGTTGGAGTCTTGATTAGATCATGGATTCCAATCTACTATACTTTTGTTGGCATAACAATTCCATTGTTGATCACATAGCTAATGAGGGAACCAAGTTGGATAAAGGGGCTTATATGCAAAATAAGGGCCACCATAAACAGAGGTGGCTCCCCTAGTTTTATAGGCATGGAAGTACCTAGAAGCATGTTTTCCCTTCTAATTTAAAAAATACATAGAATTGACGACATGAAATACAAGTGTTGGTCACAACCTTGTGCAAGACATCACAACACATTAATGGGAAGCGAGAGTGTTGAAGTACTTATGCTTTTGCCTCTATTCTCCATTTGCTTCTTCCTTTGCTTTATAAATATTTTATGGCACTCTTTGGATGTATCCTCTATGAAGGTGGGATAAGTTTTGTTGGAGTTTGCAGGGGTGCGACGGTTCTCGAATGCAATGCAGTCAAGTGGTTTACGGTTTCAATGGCATGTGCTTGGCCTACTTCTTCTGGGGGAGCGAACTAGTAAGTATAGTGATCCTTAACCCAGAAATTGAATCACAACAAATATATAGAACTCTTATACTTAAAAAATAACCAAAAGACATTCACCATCAAGAATAAAAACAAGATATAGAAAAACCCTTGGGGTAGGGTAAAACCATCAAATACTCCTTAAGGAAGGAATCACTCCACAAGCCATGCTTATACAATACTAATCCTCAACATGACTAATACAATGATACTCATGTGTATATATACTTTCTCATGAGTATTCTTTAAGGGCTTATTCAATATTATTATATTATTATGTCCTTGACATATAGTATTTGTGTCTAGGCATTAGCTTGGTTTTGGTTGAAGATTTTTATTATCAGCATAAAATTCAACATTGTAAATTTAGTTTTATTTATATAATTTTTTTCTTTTTTCATTGGTTGAAAAGTGATGATGTAATCCTCAGGAAAAAGCGAGGGGATTATTTTTTCCATCTGTCCACCTGACATCATTGGTAGAAGGGTGCATTTACAGCAATTGTGACATTACCAGTAATTATGGTGATTGTGACATTAGCCAACGCTGCAATCATTGAGCACGCAGGGTCTTTCCTAAGCCCAACGTTGTAGTTTCCATCACGTATAGCCTAGATCTTTTATCAACCGTAAAACCTTGTTGAACGAACAACCGTGAGCAAACGGTAAAGCTCTAATGATTCCTTACAAGCATCCAAGAACAACATTTAGGGTGAAAGAAGTATGCAATTGATCAAGAGCAACATTTGGGGTGGAAAACACAATGACATCTTCCAAACCAGATCTTAAGTATTCTACCAACAAAAGCGGCAACAAACGAGATGGAATAACTGAACATAATAGGAGCAACAAGCACCATAACAATAACCAGAACGAAATTAGAATTTGATATTAGGTTTCGATGTCATGAAAATGTTGTTACATGCCTCTTCCTTCTCGGTGTAAGCGTTCATCCTTTGTTGACAGCTTGATGGTCATCCTAAATAGAGTCCCATCATTGTAGTGCACTATTTTGGGTGAAAATAATACAAGGTAGAAAGCATGCAAGAAGAAGACTAACCTGAACGACTCCAGTTCAAATTGTGTAGTTCTCACTACTTAAAAGGATTAGAAATCTCAGGTACATCCTAGAAGCACTCCTCTACATTCACCGAATCACCAATATGGTATGGTGGTAGCTTTTCCTCGGCCCCTCTTTCCACATATTATGAAAAACAAACATAACCCGAGTTCCTGCAGAAGAAAAATAATTCATTTTTTCCTGCCCTTTTCAACCATCTTTTATTTATAATGAAATTCCTCTGGATTGCAACAGGAACAGAAAAAGGGAGGGCAAAGCCAGGTCCATGATTTTTATAACTTGGAATCCTAATAGGAGAAAGACCCCAATGCAGAAATTGATTCTCCCAATCGGAAATTTATCCCCAATAGCATCATTGGATCTTTACTTGAGAAGAGCTGGGGTAATATGAACAGTGTAGTTCATGAAGATGGCCAAGAGGCTGCAAAGATGTTGTCACATTGGGGTAATATGAACAGTTTAGTTCATGAATATGGCCAAGAGGCTACAAAGATGTTGTCGCCTTGGGGTAATATGAACAGTGTAGTTCATGAAGATGGCCAAGAGGTTGCAGATGATGACGATGAAGAAAAATTCTCTCCCAATCGAGAGTTCGCAAATGGAGTCATGAGTAGCCCTAGAGAAGAGATTTTCACCCTAAAAAAAGAAGAAACAACTGAACACATGGCCTCAGAGCCATGCAACTGGCCACACGATTTCACTAAACAATAATGAAGAAAATTAATTAATAAAATTGTATAGAGTTTAATAAGTTGCATGCTATGAAGTGAAGAAACATGATGTAGTCGCCGCAGCTAAATGGAAGGTGCATGCATGCCAGTGGCTAATTTTAACCAACTAACACATCAAGTTCTACATATAACCAGAAGGGTCGAAACGTTGTTGAAGGGCTAGACAGAAGGCATACCATGTAGTAATTTTACTAGGGGTTGAACTGCCAGATTGGGCCTCATTGAGCTCAATGTCTATTTTGGAGAGTTATATTGAGACTGCCACCAGGCTTGTGCCACGCCTTCCAAGCAGTATTATGCAATTTGGACACATGTGGCCTCGGTCATGTGGGGACAAGTATTTAAATATGCAGTTACACTATGGATCTGTGCGTAATCACAACTATATTATTGTTTCAAAGCTTGATCTGAAACCTTTATTGGGAACCTGTGCTGTATTTTAACCCATCTGCCTTTCATTCTCTTTGTAAAAATGCATTTTCATCTATTGTAAACCTACCTTTACTTCCTCTCTTAAACTCAACCTTCTAACGAGCCAATCCACCTTGAGTCGCTAGTCACCCAATCACATTTAATGGGGGTGACATATTAGATTGACCTCACTAGGTATAAAATGGCCACCTCATCGGGATACATGCAAGCAAGTAAACACTTCAGGAGTTTATCGTTGCCTATGCATTGTTGCCGGTAGGAGCTTCTTCTTGCTTCGGAGTGTCACCGCGACACATTGCCGAGAGGATTTCAACGCTTAAGGATGCATTATTCAATGATGGAGCTTTGTTGCGGTTAGTCATTGGGTTGGACTAGTTGCAATTCCTTTATCTAAGGCAGGTCCAGTAGCCTGTAGCGATTCTTTGCCTCGATCATTATGTGAGCATTGATGTTGTAGAGGCTTCGTCATGATGACCTTCTCATGGCCCAAAAAATATTCAACATCTTTTGTTTTCTAACTTTTCCTCCCCAGTGGCCGATCTCTCAATATTGCAAAAATTTGTGAAAGTTTTCACATGAATAATGGTAAGATGGGCAGGTGGCTATTGGCCACCCATTAACTCATTTTTTTGCCGATAGATGGATCTTTCATAAAGAATGTATTCTCATCAAGTATCTTTATTCATAGAGAAATACTTATAAAGTGTAAAGCGTGCTCGTAAAGAGAGTTATCGGATTTATTGTCGTTCCATTTTATTTCAAGGATATCAAAGCTGGTTGTATACATTTATCCATTATTTCATCTACGGTCGGTTTCTTTCATTGACCCATTTATATACCTTCTATCCAGAATCTAAGAAAGTGTGCTCATAAATAGATACCTAAAACCAATTGATTACAACGATATATGGGGTCGGTTCATCCTTCATTGATCCATTTATATACCTTATATATGTATTTCTCTTGTAACAAGCTCGACTGCCCTTTGCACCTTGATTACTTGCTTGTAGTAGAAGCAAAGAGGATTGTTGCATGAAGAGGTAGAGGTAAAGAACAGAGTGTTACTATGCCAAGAATGATTTGCCGACATGACAGATGTGACTGAACTGTTGCAGTTAGGTTGTAGAAGGGAAACCAATTGAATGGTATCGGTCATTCTATTCAATATCCGAGTCCATTTGTTCATTCTCTTGTTGTTTCCAAGTTCATACAATTTGGGTATGTTCTCATTCATAGTATTTATTATTATATTGTTATGGCCGCTGTGAATGCATAATTAATGGCCATGAAGGGAACATCCCTCCTATAATGGAAGCCAGCGAGGAGGTCAACAACTTTTGGTGAAATTAAAAATATCGCCGTGCCAGTCTCCAAGGGCCTTTGAGTCAAGTGCATGGCAGAGATAACTATATGTAATTCCTTGCATGAATGCAATTTTTTTCATTCTATCATTATACCCAATATTGATTTTGTTTATGTATATACACTAATTTTATTATGTGTTGAACTGCATGCCCATATGTTATGGTACTGAGATGGCCCATGTTCTTTAACTGAATTTGCAGGAAGATCCACAACCAAAGGACTCTTCCATGCCTTACACTTGGTCAACAACCCCGATTTCTCCTCCTCCTCCCACCCACAAAAAGGTAAGCGAGTTAGTGCTCATTTTATATACAGTAAGCGAATAAGTTTCATATGCTCACCGCTGAAATAAAATTGTTGCATAAATGCAAGTTAGCACTAAGTTTGATGATGTGTTTTCTTTGGGTGGGCCAATGACATAGAACATAAATGGTAGACTGGCCATGCTCGGATTCGTCTAAGCACCGGGGGTGGAGATTTCTAGCGGGAAGGACCTCTTCTCTGAGCTTGCAAGTGGAGGAGTTTTGTTGTTTGTTGGAAGCGCAGTTCTGTTCTCAGTAGTTTCAATGATACCGATGTTCAAGGGAGTCTCTAAAGAGATAAAATCAAAGGAAATATGGTCTTCTGGAGTAGAGATGTTGAATGGGTGTTTTTCCATGCTTGGCCTCGTTGTGTTGGCTCTCACTTAATACCTCTCATCTCATGATTTCTCCTTCTAGTATGATGTAATTGGTAGCACCCAAAACGTACCCCAAGGTTGTAGAGAGGTAGAATCGGGGTAACCACTAACCACTTTAGACTTGTGCTACTGACCTAGCACAGTCAGAGAGGGATCTCTCTACAAATCTATGAAAGACTAAAAATACTCAATAAAATTGCATCCATGAGGGTCACACAGATTTGATAGAAGACTGAAAAATAATCAATGATAAACACACAACCTTCCTATCCAAGATATTTAATCAAACATGCTCAGAAGGTCAGACTTCTGATGGGACAAATTGTTTTAAGGTTTGGTGGGACAATCGAGAGCATAAACCTTGGGCAATGGAGTTAGGATACAACATGAATATTGGACAGCAGTGCCGCAGTACGGACTATTAAAACAGAGGCAAGGTAACCACTCTCTTGTCATCATAATGCTATTTTCTGGTGATAAAAGAAGAAGGTAAGAACAGACCACTGATATGAGCATCCAACAAAGATGAATTCGATATCAATTTTAGTAGCAATATTGAGTGAACACCTAAGATAATAACCAGATCTTGTTTCCAAGAATTCTAAGCTATTATACACTGATCACATATATGAAAGGGAAAACATAATGTAAATGTATAACAGGAAGTACGAGCACATAGAGAAGAGAGAAAAAATAGACTACAAGTAAAGCAACACATGAATCTCTGCAAAACGTCTGTCATAGGCACTGCACATTATATTAATGGAAAAAGTTTCAAAACAAAGCTTGATCCCCAGGCCTCAGCCAAATGATTTCTCCACCCCTTTCTCTTCTATTACAATGATATTTATAAGCTTTTCAGCCTTGAATTGGTCATCAGGAAATAGTTAAAACTATGTTGCCACCTTGACAACCTCAAAATTGGGAAATATTACATACGTGTCGAGCTCAAAATAGATTGATTAAGACGAGAAATAGGAACACTATGAGCAGGACGCCACCTTACTCCTGATATTTTAATTGGCCCTGCGGATCAAAGAAATTCTCTATTCTCAAAGAGTTGTCCGCCTGTGATTCTTCTGCTGGAGGGGGAGGTGTTGCGTCCTCAGTGGAGATTACGAAATCCTTGAGAATCTCCATGTCTTGGTGGATGTATCGCTCATCTTCAGGAATCTCCTTCTTCCCCCGATGTCGAACCCTTCTGCACACCTATTGCTCTTCGGGCTCTTCATCTTCGCTGGTGGTGCCAGTTTCTACGTGGCTGAATACCATAGGAGATGAAGGCACGTCTTTTTCCTCCACCTTAGACCACGCTTGCTCGGGCATAAAGACCACTTCGGATGCCTGATCCTACTCCATGACCAGACTCTAACTGAAAGATACCTGGGCTGCCAAGTGTACCACCTTTCCCATGCATTGATTTCGAACAGGGGACGCAGGAACCACGTCTATAATGGTCATGACAATGACAACAGTTACGTGTGATCACCTTCGCCATGATGATCTGACCGAATCTCCCAATCGAGCAACAATGATGTCTAAGGCCCGAGTTGACGTAAAACATGCTTAGCTAGGATTTCCGAAGAGGTGGAAAAGTATACGACATCGCTGAGGTGGCCCCTGCCACATTTGCAATCATTTGGGTGGCAATAGAGATGTATTTAAACCGTTTATCCACATGGTCAAATCTACACTGTAGATCTTAACCTCATTTTCATCTTGACCTTCGAATGGCATAGGTCCTACCATGTTCGCAAATTTTAGGCCCTCCAGCTCTGCAATTCCAATCGCATCTACTAATAGGGTAGCTGGCCTCTTTAGTCTTCTCTTTAGCTTCTGGATCTTCTACCTTTTGTCTCAGGTTTAATACAGGTGGTCGAAAAGGTAGAAGATCTTGGCCGTTAGATCTAATCCCTCTTTTACTGATTTGACATATTTTTCCATCCACCGTTGGATCATCCTTCATGTCCTGATCCCTGCCGTCCTTTTATTAGCACCATATGTCTACAAAGCGGCATCGTGAACCTCCAAAGTGGTTTCCAATACCACTTTCCCTCCTAGCGACAGAGCCTGGCATCGACACCTGTCAAGCGGTTTCATCTACCGCAACCACCACATCCTTTAACCATCGTGCATCTTATCGATGCGACATTCATCATGAGCCATTGATCATCCCTTTCTTTGCATCCATGGTGGAGATCTGTGACATGTTTGATCTTTGAATCATTTCCCGTTGGCGGGGTCCACACCATTATCCTTTGCGCATCTCCAAAACTCATCGCCGTTGATTTGATTTACCTGCAACCCGAACCGTCGATCTCACAAAACTTACCTGGATAAAAACAACATCCCGTCCTGACCTCCAGATATTTGACCGCGAATCCCAACCGTCGATCTTCAGCGCCTTGTCTTCCGCCAAAGTGGTGTCGCATCCCATTGAGGTGGTTTTACTTACCACCTATCTTGCTTGCGACGCGTTCTCCAGCCGCCCCCTGTTTGCCGGTATTATCCATCGCAACCACTTATATCCCATATGCTCCGTGTAGTTTGGCTATGCTACGATCACTACTACATTTTTGGCCTTTAGGGGGGGTTGTCTTCCGCCCCCAAAAGTGACCTACGGGGGGGGTTTTGGCTTTGGGGGCGGTTTTGGAAAAACCGCCCCTAAAGGCACTGATGTTAAAAGTTTTGCCCTTTGAGGGCGGTTTTTGACAAGATTGGAACCGCCCCCAAAAGTGACTTTTGGGGGCGGTTTGTGACCCCCCTCATAGAGGTCTACGGAGGCGGTTTTAAACCCCCCTCGTAGATCCCTTCATAGAGACCTACAAGGGCATTTTTGAACCCCCTTCATAGAGACCTACGAGGGCAGTTGTGAACCCCCCTCATAAGCCCCCTCATACAAACCTACAGGGGCGGTTTGGAACCCCCCTCATAGAGGACAATAGGGGCGGTTTCAAACCCCCCTCATAGAGGCCTACAGGGGCGGTGGCGGACCCCCCTCGTATAGTCCGATAGGGGAGGTTTGGAACCCCCCATGTAGAGGCCTATAGGGGCAGTTTAGAACCCCCCTCGTAGAGGATTATAAGGGCGGTTTTGAACCCCCCTCGTAGAGGCCTATAGTGGCAGTTTGAAACCCCCCTCGTAGAAACCTACAAGGTTGGTTTGAAACCCCCCCTCATATAAACCTATAGGGGGGGTTTTGAACCCCCCCCCGTTGTAACATACAAAGACAGTTTTGAACCCCCCTCATTGTGACATATGAAGGCGGTTTAGAACCCCCATTGTAGCAACATACAAAAACGGTTTGAAACCCTCCCTATAGCCATAATAAATCATAATAAAATATATTTTATTAAAAATACCAATATTGCAATATCATTAGGGCATGGAGGAATCGAACCACCAACCTCCTGCTTGTAAGGCAGGGACTCTTCCATTGAGCTAGAACCCTTTAAGAATTGGATTAAGGAGAAATATTAACACCAAGATCGCATCATTTGTAATTCTAATAAACGACAATAAGATCTAAATACAACCATGCTTAAAATCTAATTTATATTTCCAAATACAACCATGCTTAAAATCACTCATCAACTACCTACATGCTCATATCTATTTTCAAGGCACCTAGAAACTTTTAAAAAAAATGGGAAAAACACAACAAATATTATATTCAAATGAACACTATCCATCAAGCCAATGCACTAATCTATAAATAAATATGCCTCAAGCTCAATAAATGCATCGGGTAGCTCTCCAACTTCTCGAAGGATTTGCCCCACAATCGTGTCAGCACGTGTCAGTGTGGATCTATTGTTCTACCCACACCAATAAGGCCTCCAGGAACAACAAACTATATAGAAAGTTGGTATTATCAATTTACTTTATGCTTGCACACTAGAATTAGAGCTTGAAGTGGTGACAAGAGCTAGTTCCCAACCAATGGCTCCATTTTGAATATCTTCAGCATTGTTTAAAGATCAATTTCACGAATTATCTCTTCAGCATTGTTTAAACATCATGTTTGAATTTTAGAAGAAAATAATAACATAATATAATGTCTCTTTATTGCATTGAGTCAACCACAAATATAGACAAACGACTAGATTTAATAGTTAGTTAAAAAGTAACAAGTCGACAATAAGGTTTGATGTCTAGGACATCCATAACTTTGAGATTTATGAAAAAGTCAGTTTATATTAAAATGATGTCCAATTGATCCACAAATTCTTCATCAAGTTCCAAAGCAACTCAAATTGCCCACAATAATAGTAACGAAGCACTTTCTAGAAGAAGGTACCTTCTGTAGGTTGTGGCAGTTTTAAGTTTTGAGGAAATGCCATTTCTTTCTTTAACTGCTTCAAAATATCTTCCATTGTATATTCATGCCACCAATTTCCTAGCATTTAAAAGAGTATCAGTTCTACCTGCAGTGTTTATATTTAAAAGGTGAGAGCAAGGAAATTTGACAAGCATAAACAAATATGAAAAAAATTGGAGCAATAAAGTGTTCCCAACTGAAAATCCCAAGGAAAGATGGAACTACATGTATTGGTTGAGAAAGAAAGTGTTTTATAATCTGATATATTTAATATTTCATGTCCAAGAATAAGCCAAGACAATTCCAATATCCAAAACATTAATAGGACACTCCCTCCACAATTCAAACTGTGTCATGTAATGTTTACAAAAGACAAATAATTTTAAGTTCTTGATTCTAGATTCTAAATTAGGCTAATTTTCTTAAGGCTCTTGCCATAATCAATTTCTAATTTCTTCTTCCATGTCTAGTAGCAACAGGAATAATTTTGGGAGCATGCTTCAAGAGTTCGAGTGTGAGGTGGGGCAAAGCTTTTGCACAATTAGGATGCAAACTATATGCCTTAGGCTTTGTTGTTCTTTAACAAGTTGTTCTGAGCATTTTTCCATCTAAGTTGCAGTCTTACAACCCGTGGTCTAATGAAATGTTAAAATTTCCATGAATGAGTTGTAAAATCTGGATGCGTGAAGTGGCTGTGAATGGAAGGGCTGCCGAGGCGCCTTTGATGAAACACATCTCTTTTCTTTGGTTGCTTAGGCTAAAGATAAGGCAGGCATATGAAGGAGAAAGGTGCTGACTGTTGAGTACTTGTGAAATCTGTGGAAAATAATGGTCTTGTCACTTTGTTTCAAGCAGCTTTCTGAATATCTTAAGCACTTCAAATGCCTCTGATTTGTTTTTAGAAAATAAACGAAAGTCTTTCTGGTTAAATAATGTACAAAGATCAAGAAATACTGGAAACCATTAATCAACTTTGTTTGCATGGGACTACGAGTTGTGACTTCCAAGCACTGTTATATTTCCAAACCCTCCATTCTTCAAGTTGAAGGCTAAGTGTATGTTACTCTCTCATATCTCATTATTATTATGTTCAAATGCTTTTAAATCATTACAAAGCTAGGTTGTGTTGTTTCATAAGGTAATTAGATTCATTTGAATTTAGCTTATACCATCTGAATTAAGCATCATTTAATTTAGTTCTACCTGGATATGTTAAAGTAACTACTAAAGTGATACTTCTACCATGAACTTTATAATAAACATCTTGGAGTCTTTTTTTTTTTGGTTTGAAATGCTTTCGGTCAATGACGGGAATTTCATCGTGCAGTGATTTAACGATCTGGAAAAGGAGGCTATCAAGCTCTTTAAAATCTTTTAAGCAATAATATGCTTAAGAGTTCTACCATAAACATATATGGCACAAACATGCAAGAGTTTCAAAATAGAAGCTACTATGTTAAGTGCACCACTACAGTTTAATATTAGTAAATTTGATCAAGTTTTTGCATCATTTAGTTGTAGTGAAAAAAAGTATAGGGAATGGAAAAATGAACATGGAATGGAAGGCCCAAATTTTATAGGAGACAAAAACTACTCTGGTGAAAATTAAATTATCTTCCCAAGTTAGTAGGAAACATATATTGGTAAACACAAGGAAATGAATATATATCATTCAAGCACCCTTTCATCTCAAACCAGTAGATAAATCACATACATGATCAAATACTAACTTTAAAGATTGAACATACAAGTAATACTGGATGACTACACATTAGGTTTTCAAAATGTGCCCGGCATTATAATGTCAAGCTCACTTGATTGCATTTTACAATTAATTTTTGTTAAGGACTTTTCATGGGAATCACTAAATTCTCTTCTTGGAATGGCCTGGAGCTATATCATCTCTAGGTAAAGACAACAATCAACTGGGAAACATACCCTAAATAAATTTGTCCCTGAAATGGATCTAGGATGGGTATGTAGAATGAATACATTTTGTGTCAAACCTTGTAATTTGTGAAGTGTGATGCCTTTCGGTATCAGAAACCATCGCTATAAAGTCTAATGCAAAATCCAAGAAATGAATACCACTAAGCTGTAAACAAGAAGATCAATCCAATTTCAAAAAGAGCAATCAGTTGGCTGAGCATTAAATCCTATGATAGCCATAACAATCTACAACTATTAGCATAGATTGAAGCTTCTATGCAAAGTAGAAAGGTGACTAAGGTGAGCAAAGCCTCTATGTTCCCAATGCTCCAAAACAAAAGAAAAATGCTTGATGTTGCTGTAGGAAGCTCTTGCTGTTTAAGAAAGCATGAGGAATGTGTGAAAGGAAGAGGCTTCTTATAGGAAAATAGAGGTTGTGAGGAATTTTAGACTTTTATTTCAAATGAAAGTAAAAATTAAGTAGTTTAGAAACAAATTAGAGGTTAATTAATAATTTGCCTTCACTTTCCATAGATTAGTGGTTTTTTAAGCTTCCTATGAATCCCACGTCCATCATGGGTGCTTGGCTGGGATGGGACAACTTCAAAATTGCATCAAAACATGGGACTTTCTTGCAGAAATAGCCTGCATATGCCCTGAGATGCACCATCCATCACTTCCAAACCATGAAATGTTGTACGGTATAGCCACAGATCAACTCAAGAAAAAATTGCTGAAAAGTAGAGCAGCAAGAAATCCATAATGTGCATGCTCAAATTCATGGATACACAGAGCCTGCAGCTCAAGCCAATCACTCCACTTCCAAGGATAAGCATTTAAATTTGTGGTGGTATCCCTCATTTGAATTTCAAGACTTTGATTTAAGCATGACATTATGAGCTCATTAGCTTATCAAAGTTTATACTCTGTTTGCATCTAGGAACATAGTCAATTTTTTTTTATATCTTACATAAGTATGCCTTCACTACTGTAAATTTTGAAGGTGTGGCTTTCACCCTATGCACAAATTGGGTCACTTTAAGCAAAGGTTAACAAGCAAAACCTTACTCTCCATTCAAACACATGAAATCCAATCTTCTTATAAACTGTCCCAAGAAGTCAATCCAATACTAAGACTATCATAAGTGAGCCATTCGGCCTATTAAGGGAAACCACAATTTATTTATTTTTAAAATATGGAATAAGACCATCCTCAAGCAAATAAGTTACAGACCCGCATTGTTGTTGAAATGTTGCAAGCGTTAAGGTCATTTTTTGTATCCCCATCTTCAAAATTTGATTTCAAAAGTGACTGTTAACCAAAATAATATCAGTGTGTATGGGTACAGATTGAGGTCTGTTTCAATAACAAAACAATGGTTTTGCATAGTGCATCTGATCTTAACTTGTTGATTGAAATTATACTCTCTTTACAGCTTTTTCAAATTCAACCTTAACCCACTGATCTAGCAGACCATTCTGATGTTATATGATTAGCGAAACTTGGTGATCATTCTTCTGGAGTTCGAGAAGGGGATGGGTCAAGGACACCAAGGTATGATTTCCCTAATATGAAGTAGATCGATTACAATCCATCGTTTTCAACTAAGGTTAATTTAGAAAAAAAAATAGGATCATAGAACATCACCATAAGAGTAAACCAAACCCCAGAACAGAGGCAAGCAGCCACAAAATTATGCAAGGAACACATTGTTGCATTGCTTGGGCCTATCAAGTTTTGACAAGACTAACTTGAAAAATTTGTTAGGGCACAATAGAAATAGAACAAAGTTCTTGACTAGTGAAGTCCAGCCCATGCCATATAGAACCAATCTAGACTACATAGATCAAGTTGAAAAGGATATTTGATGAATGTCAACTGCTATAAAAGAATTCAAAGTAAAATATTTTGACTGGGAGTCGCCATTAATGATTTCCATGAAAAACATGGTTAAATAAAAATTTGTTTCGACTATAGAAAATCGATTGTAATACCTAATATAGACCCTATTTGGATTCCCTTTATTGCTAGAAATATAGAAGAGATAGAAGGACGAGAGATATAATCCTATTTAGATGGCTTCTTAAGGTATCTATCCACAATTATCATTGTGATCTTATGTTCTTCATCAGTATGACTGAAGACTTTGTAGATGATTCACATGACAGAAGTACATAAATAAACAAAGAGAAAAATGTACATATGAGAACCTCCAAAAATTGTTATTATGAACTTATATGACTGAATAATGCCTATAATTATCCATCTAAAACAAATAAAATTGTTATTGTGAACTTGTGTGTTCCATACAGATCGATTTGTGTAACATAAATACAAATATAAAACAAAAAGATTCAATCAAGCCTCTAGAAAAATGGATAAATATGATGTTCATAGATCTCACAGTATATGTGAATATTTATATTCAATCCAGAAGTACATTGAAAAAAGAAGAGAAAATGTCCACATGACAGACTAGTTTCTTATCCACTAGATAAGCATTGAGTAGAGACTTCAGATTGATGGCTAAAAACAATGTTTATGGAACTCATACTCCATGATTGATGACGGAAAACAAGGGCAAGATTTGCATATTTACTAATAAGGGAGAGGGTGCAAGATTTGATGTAAAGCATTTTACAATGGAGAAATGTATGTGGACAAATGTATCTCTCCAATCTGCATCTTGGGTTCTCCAACTTTTTCTTGTAACCTACTCACTGAAGTGTTATAAAGACTAGATCTTGGGCTTTCCAACTTTTTATATTCACATGCTCACCAAAGTGCTACAAAGACTGGGAAGAGGTAAAAGATTACATAGTATTCCTTAGCTCCTCATAATTGAAATTCAAGGATTTGAATCCATCCTCAAGTTTTGAAGTCAAATATTTGGATCGACTTCTTCATTTCTTTTCTTTCACCTAGTAAAACAGACAACTGTGTTGTAAAATGGCATGAAGAACATCCATAGAAACTTCAAAAGATACAAACATAACAGTGACATCCATATGCTCAAAGTCCAAAAATTGGATAGCTCTTGTATTCACTGTCACTTGTTGATTTATACGTAGATGCGTGGGAAAATTCTAACCTAAATCAAACACAAAGAAAGGGTTGATCTACCAAGCAATCTATAGACTGGACTAGGTTTACCCGCCAACTCCTTTTCCCTATTGTTCAAACATGCTTATAATGTTAATCCCACACATAATATTTACAACTAGATTAAGCACACAAGCACATTGCAAGTTCCCGGTGCTAGAATTAAAACCGCATTACAGTTACCTTGATTTCCTCAACTCATCCTCTATAGGAAAAACAAGGCATAATCTGTAGAGAGGGCATGCCATATTCTCATAATCCAGAATCTATTTGTCGACACAAAGCTTATGGATAATGGAGAATGTAAGAATATTTGTCGGTGATTGGTCGGTAAATGGGTCCATCGAGGAAAAGATTGAATCCTTTAGGAATGTATGGAGATATGTAGGAAAACTACCCTTGAGCCTACACAAGTATATATTTCTCACCTACAACAGGAGTGCAAAAGGATTCCATGCCCCTACATCCAACTTTTCCCCAAGGATTGCTCAAGCATTGGGAGGTGGACTTTGTTGGCACATTCAAACATCCACATAGAAAAGGGAGGTGTAGGTATATCATTATTCTACAAAGTGTTGACAAAGTAGGTAGAATCTCAAGCAAGTCCAAATAATATGGCTTGAAACAAGAATGAGTCTCTTTGTATGCAAACATCATAACAAGGTACATATGCCCACTAAGAGAGCAGACTAGTAGAGGATGTCACTTTCTAAATTGTGTTATTAAAAACTTAATGGGGAAATTCATGATTTCACATCCAATGTTAGGTCCTCACTATCAAAGAGCTAATGTAAATGCAGAACCATCTAATAAGATATTATTAGGATAGGTATTGATTAATATGATTGGGAAGAAAAGTTAACTATGCCTTGTAAGGGCTTTCCAGCAAGGCCAAAAACATATCCCAAGTGGATCCAAATCCGGATCTTCTGAAACAAGGACCCTAAATTCTCCATAGGTGGATCCAGTGACATAGTTAATGGGACATAAGTTATAACCCTTACAGAAAAAGTACAAGGATAACATACAACCTAAACCATACCATGTAAAAATCATCTCAAAACTATGACATAAATACAGTTTACCTATGAATCCACCATAAATGAAATTTTTAAGTGAAATCTTGTTAAATTTGCATCAATCTCAATTGAAAACCAAACCCCAAGGGACTTTGATAAAAGCACACATGCGTATGAACAGATATCAATTTTTCAATTCTAGGAACGTGAATAGAACAACAAGGCAAACTATATTAGCAACATAATAGAAGGAAAATTATTTAACCTAGCTTTGAATGGCATGTGAAAAACCATCTAAACCTCCTTATGGATCAGAATGAGAATTTTTTTTAAGGTTACTTTTGAATCACGTAACAAGTTCTTACAGATAATGGGTCCTAAGCTTTGTCAATTGGCTCTAGTTCAAGTGGTAGAGAGAAGTTATCCTTCCCACCTAGGTTCAAATCCCACTTGTGACATGTTGGCTCTTCATGAGCCAATTATTGATTGGGGATCTTCATGAGCTAACTGTTGATCAAGGCTCACAAGATACCAGCAATCTCATTCTTGCCTACATGCTAGAGGGTGGGAACTTGGAAATATGGATGAAAAGAGACAAAGATAATGGCTCCTAAGACATTTTTCAATCTCTAATTGGTCTTAAAGATAATTTCCAACTCAATTTCAAGGAAATTCAATATGCTCAAAATACTAATGGCTTGTAGCACCCAACATTGACAGAGATATTGCCCCCAAATTTCCAAGCAGGGCTCTACTATTTTAACCAAACTGTAGTTTTACATACCTAGCATTTAAGAAACTTGGTAGTGTTCAGGAAATTCTATGTCTGTCACTCCATCAACTGCATAGATTTCCTTGTAAAAACCCTCCATTGCTTTAATAGTTGCATGCTTTGGAACTTTACCAGTTGCATGTATCCACAAATGGCCTGGAAATATAAACAAAACAGTGATCAACACTTATCCCAAACACATAAGCAAGACTCTCTCAAAACAAAATTCCACTAATCTCACATCCTTTTATGACTAAGCAATTTCTAATTTCCTAGTTCCATGAGCACTTCATGTAAGAGGGCATAAAGGAATCCAAAGCAGCAATAACTTTCAAAGACAAAAGTGACCACATTTCTGGCACACAATCTTCCTTTCAAATAAAGAGTTTGAACAAAAAAATGTTGGACATTCTTGAATCCTTTTATTTTTGTACCATTCTGAAAAACATAGCAAGGAGGAAGATAACAACAATAAAGGAGGTTTTGGTATTGCAAGATCTAAGTTTCTCATTGAATTCTATGGGATGTTTTAGAAAATTCTCTTTTAAAAGAAGGATATATATACAAAATAGAACTCTGTGGCATTAATTGACAGGAAAACAAATATATCAACTAATTTGAAATATTTTGACAATAACTGGAGAGAGTATGGTGAACTAGCATTATAGTCTCAACTATGTTCTTAATGACTATTACAATGATATGAAATACAAGAGAAGTGAAGGCCTTAAGAATACCAGCCTGGCAAGCAAAGGTGTTTCACTATTTCAGAGTCAAAAGCATTGTCTTTTAACACAAGTGCTCAAGTAATTGAAGGGCATGATTCATTATGGCATATCAGGTATACAAGAGATGATGGACTACTACTACTACTACTACTACTACTACTACATGGACTTGAAATTAAAACTAGGATGGAAGTACTGAGTCACTGACTCTAAGAAATGCACTTTCAGGTTTTGTTTTAGCTTGGGGTTAGGTATGATATTCTGGTTCGACAGGAAGTAGGAAGCAATTTCACTTAGTTGTATCTTGGAGTGCATGGTGTGATATCTAACCTTGGTTGTATCTTAGTGGACATACACAAGAGAGATAGCTTACTCATGGATTGCTATACCTTTACTTGATGCTTATGTAGAGCACTTCATGTGGACGTTGGTCTCCTATGTGACATGGTGACATTCTTAGTGAAGCGTACATTGAGGGGTTGGTTGCTTGCTTGGGAGAACCCTTTCCAAGGAGCATTGGGGCATATAAGAGGGCATTCAGCCCTAGGTAGCATGGGATCATTTGGTTTCTAACATGGAGGCTTGTGCTTGACTTAAGAATGTTTGTGTTGAGGAATGTTAATGAGGTGTGGTGGACCTAAAGGAGTGCATGGCTTAGGAGGTATCATTGGCGTGTTGGAGACCATTAGGGAAGGAGCGTTGGACCTTGTCTTGTTCAACGCTCACCTTGATACCTTTGCTTGATTGACATGCTTACCTTGGATATTGACAAGTGTTACCTTAGAATTGAACTGCTTGACATGTGGGCCTATCTAGTGAGTAGTTAGGTTGCTTGAGATAGTTGGTTGTGGAACTTTTCCACTTTATTTAGGTTGTCCTCCATCACATATTCTATATAAAGGGGAGATAGATTCTTTTGTTTCATTCATCACATTAATAATTCACATCATCATGTATTAGAGATGTGAACTCAAGTAAATTTGTTTCTTTCATGTAGATCTTATTCATTACAATTTGCAATCTTGCCTAGTGCGTTTGAGTTCTTGTGTTGGTGCAAGGAAGGAATTAGGGTTAGGATTCACCCTAAGAAAACAAGGAGAGCTATGGTTTGGGAGAAACCCTAAAGGAGCAAAAGAAACACTTGCTTGTGTGGTTCTTTTGAGAGAAGGTTAGTGTTTGTAGCATTGGAATTCCTAGGACCACATGGAGTGCTAAATGTGGACAAGATAGTGGAACAATAGCTTGTTTTATCTAGTACAATTGTGTGATGCGACTAGGCTTCTAGGCGACGTAGGCATTCAACTAGTACTACTACTGCAGTTGCAAAGGAGTCTAAGCCTGAGCCACATGATGATTCCATTGCTAGTCCTTCTTCTAGCAGTGGTGATGAGTTTGATCATTGATGATGCATGATAGTTGACTATGTTATAGTCACTAGTATGTAGTTGACTGTGTAGCATGTTGTTTTTTGGACTCTACAGATCATATAGCCTATAGGCCTCATAGATTATGCGTTTTGTTCCAATCCTAGTCTCCTAGATATGTATTGCATAGTACATATTGTCATTTTAATATATTGACTCTTATATGGTATATACATGAGCATACTTTGTATATTTTGTCTCTAATGCTTTGGAATCATGGATTAAAATGTTGAAAATGTTGTTTTTCTTTAAAATTTAAATATTTTATGTATTTTTTAGTAAACTAATTCATTAACTTCAAATCAACCAATTTATGATTGATTCATTACCGATTCCGATTCTGATTCCGAGTTGACCCTCAACTGATTCCGAATCCAATACATATTTTTAAAACTATGCTTTGGAGTTTGTTGAGTATAGTGCAATTTATAGACAATAATTGTAGGATGTTATATGGATGCATAACAAAATACTAGAAATACATAAATGTGGATATGATAATATATTAATAAGTGTTACATATATCAATGATGTTACAAAAAAATACATGATTGAGAGCTTGAGTTTTGCTACCCAACATTTTGTATGGGTGTCCACTTGTAATTTTGAGCACAATCTGCAGGGAGTGATATTGTTCATGTCTTGCTTGATCATGGATGCTAGTGGATGACATAATTTGATGATGCTGTAGCAATGCTGGCAGATGTTCATGGAATTTGTGGACGATTTCATCCCTAATCAACAATTCTGATCCTGGAATAGGAGTTTTGGGCACAATTTGGACATATCTGAGCATGAACAACAGTGGTATAGAGTCTCATTTCCCATATCTTGGTTGTTTTAGGCAGTTATTGTTGGATTTTGTACAACTTCGGAAGATATTATTCATTATATTTTATTGTACTTGTTTATACCTCCTAAGGGAGAAGAACCTTATGCAATCAATAATGTAAACACATGAAAGAATCAATGTAAGTCTTGGGGTGCGAAAGGAATTAATAAAAAGATTAAAAATTAAATATTTATTGCCCCCAAGACAAGTCGGCCCCATAAGGGATTTTCTAGTTTCGCACATGTATAAATAATAGGCTTGTGCACCTCATTAGATCATTCTCACACTTGTAAAGTGCACATCACTTGGAGGAGCAAATTTTCGCATCACCTGAAGAAGGAGGTTTATTTGGGTTGTTTACTTGTGAAAGTATCTTTCACATTCTCTCTCTTTCCTCATTTGTACTCTGATCTCAGAATTATCATCTCTCTGCGAAGGTTGCTGGGTTTTCTCCCTATTGGGTTTCCCAGGGTAAACTCTGTGTTGTTGTTTTGTGCTTTGTCTTACTTCTAGTGATCTTTGTAATACATTTATGTTTTATGCTATGAATGTATGAAATTCAACATGGTATTAGAGCCATTCTAAAAGAAGCCATTGTCGAAGCATTGTCGGAACGATGTCGGAATTAGGGTTTCATCTTGTGAAAGTCTTCACCCCTTATTTTGAAGAAAAAGAGCCATAGGAATTTCTCTTTTGGCTAGACTAATCCATTGGTGAAGACGGAATTCAATTCCAAGAACTCTTATTTTTGATCTAGCTCCTGCTAGGGTTTCTGATTCAGATCTGCAAATCAAGATGATTGGGATGAAGGTTGAAGATCAGTTGGAAGGAGCCTCCAACTTTATCTCCTAGAAATCTAGGGTTCTCTTACTCCTAGAAGAAAATGATCTTCTACTATATGTAAATGAGAAGGTCCCCGAACCAGAAGCCGAAGAAGATAAATCTCGATGGAGGAAGAATGATGCTAAAGCAAGAAGGATTTTGTGGATTCCGTGAGAGATCATTTGGTTCCTCAGATCTCAGGTAAGAAGAATGCTAGGAAGATGTTCAATACCATTACGAAGTTGTTTGAACACACTAGCCTAAATGTCTCCATGACTTTGAGAAACCAACTCTCAAATATGAAGATAGTGAAGTCGGAATCCATTGCCTCATACTTTATGAGGATCGCAGAACTCAGAGACAAGCTCAGCACTAGTCGAGATCCTATTGGCGATAAGGAGCTTGTCCTCCACACTTTAAATGGTCTTCCACCAGCATGGGAGTCCTTCATCCAAAGCATAAGTGGTAGATCCAAACTACCAAAGTTTGACAAGCTTTGGGAAGATTTCTCTCAGGAGGAAACTAGGATTGCAACACGTCAAAGAATCCATGGCCATGACACTCAACCCAAGGAGAAACAAGCTTTTGTTTCTCATGCCACGAAGGGTACGAGAAAAGGTAGGAAGTTCCATAAGCACAAGAACTAAGATAGGAGACCAAGTCCTCGCCCAGATCAAAAGGAGAAGAAGGACATATCTCAAGTTCAATGCTATAGGTGCAAAAAATATGGACACTACGCAAATAGTTGTCGAAGTTCAAGTAAAAGGAAGCATGAAGCCTCAACTGCTGATGTAGAAGAGGATAATCATTGCAAGAATCAAAGGGATGCTGATCGTTCAGAGTTCCTCTTCTAGAATATCCAAAATACAAGAACATAGATCTCTCATGGTTCCCACAAGAAGGTAGTGGGGGACCACACACCAAAACAATAAGAGATAAGTATTTTGTTTTCTTGCTTACATAGATCTGTTTTGTCTTATATGCTTTATATATGCAGATCTAATGTATTACCATGTTATATTATGCATATGAGCTACACAACATTTCATGAAGTTAGTCTAGATGATATCTCCCTCATACATGCTTGGGGTAGTGCACACTCTTGATGGCATGGTCCAGTGGAGATAAGCGACATCTAGATACTTCCCCAGAAGTGTTTGTTAGACATGTTCATGATTGTTGTGATAAATTATTAGCTAAGATGCCTATGTAAACTATTTGTTTTTCCAGTTGATTATAAAATGTCACTGATCATCAGTCGGGATTTGACTTGTAGGGAAAAGACCATGTGATTTGGCCTACAAGAGAAGACTTGTTCCGATGGACATATGAATCCCGTTGATATTCAGCAAGAAGCTTCCTGAAATATGACTCTCATCCTAGAAGGATGACCTCGGAGGAAGCTTTCACAGAAGTGAAACCAGAAGTAAGCCACCTTCAAATATTTGGTTGTCCAGTATTTATACATGTGCCCAAGTTGGAACCTTCAGGCAAGAAGGGAACCTTTGTGGGATACAATGAGTCTTCAAAGACTTACAGAATTTACATCCCAGGGTCCAGACAGATTGAAGTCAGTAGGGATGTGACCTTTGAAGAATAATTAGCTGTCGGGAAAGGCAGAGGATCAGACATGGAGATTGATGATGAAATGATAGAACCAAAGGAGATGATATTATCTCCCCCTCTAGTTCAAGAGGGAGTTAGCAGAAAAGGATGAACCTATTGATTCCATTGATCCAGTTGATATCCCCACAAATGTTGCAGTAGGTTGGAAAAGACCTAGATTGGCACATCAGAATTAGCATGGAGCATATGGGAAATACAAGGCCAGATTTGTTGCCAGAAGATTCTCTCACAAAGAGGGAGTCGATTATGATGATACATTTGCTCTTGTGGCTCGAGATACTTTCATCAAATCGATCATTGATATTGTTTCAGCTATGAGATGGAAGGTGCATCAGAATGATGTAGACCCCAACCTTTGCTTCAAGGTTGCAGATGACGAGTCACTGATTTTTGTATTGTATGTTGATGACTTGTTTCTCACAGGAAATGAGAAACTCATTGCATGGTGTCAGAAGAATCTCGCCTCTGAGTTTGAAATGAAAGATCTTGGATTGATGCATTACTTCTTGGGATTAGAAGTATGGCAGAGGTAGAAAGAGATTTTCCTAGGACAAGGAAAACACACCATCGATATATTGAAGAGATTCAAAATGTTGTACTGCAAGTCCATGGCTACTCCAATGGATGCGAATTGGAAGAAGTTGAGAGATTCTACTTCAAATTTTGATTCGATTGATCCCACAATGTATCACCAGTTGATTGGGTCATTGATGT
The DNA here is from genome assembly GCA_027924585.1 of Larix kaempferi. Taxonomy (NCBI): domain Eukaryota; kingdom Viridiplantae; phylum Streptophyta; class Pinopsida; order Pinales; family Pinaceae; genus Larix; species Larix kaempferi. Next base: position 3,583,598 of record BSBM01000792.1, read on the forward strand.
ATCTGACCAACACCAGACCAGATATATGTTTTGCTGTGAATGTCCCCAGTCAGTGCATGTTCGAACCAAGGCAGATTCACTGGATTGCTGCAAAACATGTGCTCAGATACTTATGTAGCACTATGTGGTTTGAAATATGCATCAGACAGTGACCTGAGATTGTAGGGGTTTACAGACTCAGATTGTGACGAATGTGTCGCAGATCGGAAGAGTACTTCTGGATGTTGCTTAAGTTTGGGTTTTGCGGTTATTTCCTGGTAGAGCAAGAAACAAAACTTGGTAGCACTCAGTACTGTAGAGGCCGAGTACATGGTTGCTAGCATAGTAGCTAGAGAAGCAATTTTGCTTCGTAAACTCCTGGCAGGATTGTTTGGCTAGATTCTAGAGTCGACTGTGATTCACCTTGATAAATAGAGCTGTGTGTAGATGTCAGTGAATCCTATATTTCATGACAGGTCGAATCATATCGAGATTCGATATCACTTCATTCGTGATATGGTGCAGAAAGGTGCGGTCGAGTTACAGTACGTACCGACAGACGACCAGACTGCAGATGTTCTCACCAAGGCTCTTCCCAGGATGAAGTTCGAATACTTTCATGGAAGACGTGGAGTCGAAGAGAACATATCCCTCCCTGAGAGGGAAATATGACATTGAGATGCTTGCCCTGCTTTGCCCTGGTGCCTTCTGTAGTCCAGTTACTCAGCCAGATATGGGAGAAATATCATAGGCAGATGAGTAGGATAGTCAGCAGTTGGTCGGGCTCACCCAGGCACCTTCTGCAGTCCAATTATTCAGCCAAATATGGGAGAAATCCCATAGGCAGATGAATAGGACAGTCAGCAGTTGGTTGGGTTCACATTGGTGCCTTTGTAGTCCTGTTACTCAGCCAAATATGGGAGAAATCCCATAGGCAGATGAGTAGGATAGTCAGCAGTTGGCTGTGTGGTTTCATAGGTGCCTCTACAGTCTAGATACTCAGCTAGATATGGGAGAAATCCCATAGGAAGAAGAATAGGACAGTTAGTAGATGGCCATGCCCTTTTGCTCGTCTGAGATCTCAACCAGGTATGGGAGGACCCCATTGGCAGATGAGACAGACAGGTAGCAAATTGTATAGCAGAGATGGCACAACTGATTATCTCAAATGTCCAGGATTAAGTGATTCTCCTGGATCCAGGTTCGAGTGATTCTCCTGCACTCACCAAAGGACTGGTAAGGATGTCACAGATATTCAGGATTGAGAGATTCTCCTGAAATCCAGGATCGAGTGATTCTCCTAGACTCACCGAAGGACTGGTGAAGATGATGCACTGATATTGTGTGGACAACCTTCAGTATGCATAGAGATGATGGAGACAGAGTAGAGTACAAGATGAAACCCAGATGATCGTGATGCTGATGAAGACCGAAGAATACCTTCCTCGTTGAGAGGGAGTGTTGGATTTTGTACAACTTCGGAAGATATTATTAATTATATTTTATTGTACTTTCTTTGTACTTGTTTATACCTCCTAAGGGAGAAGAACCTTATGTAATCAATTATGTAAACACATGAAAGAATCAATGTAAGTCTTGGGGTGCAAAAGGAATTAATGAAAAGATTAAAAATTAAATATTTATTACCCCCAAGACAAGTCGGCCCCATAAGGGATTTTCCAGTTTCGTACATGTATAAATAAGAGGCTTGTGCACCTCATTAGATCATTCTCACACTTGTAAAGTGCGCATCACTTGGAGGAGCATATTTTCGCATCACCTAAAGAAGGAGGTTTATTTGGGTTGTTTACTTGTGAAAGTATCTTTCACATTCTCTCTCTTTCTTCATTTGTACTCTGATCTCAGAATTATCATCTCTCTGTGAAGGTTGCTGGGTTTTCTCCCTATTGGGTTTCCCAGGGTAAACTCTGTGTTGTTGTTTTTTGCTTTGTTTTACTTCTAGTGATCTTGGTAATGCATTTATGTTTTATGCTATGAATGTATGAAATTCAACAGTTATGGGCACAATTTGGATAGAGACAATACTAACCATAGCTATATCTCCATTCTGAGCAATAAAATATCAATAAGAAAGTTGATTTAGCAAGTCTAGGAATCAAACAGCCTTCAAAAATCCTTAAGCTTCAGCCTTCCAAAATTTCTTCCACTAGTTAGGTGGACATTGCATGCTTATCTTAAAAATGAGCGACTACGGAATTAAGTCCTTTATGTTGTCCAAGATCAGTCTATTAGAGTTATTGAGTTTGAACTTCTCTTTAAGCCATCCCATGAGTTTCAAATCACCTTACAACCTCTTCTACAAAGAACATAATTTTGAAACAGACATACTTTGAAGGGACTGGTCTAGCTGGCTTCATGATATGCCTATCCTCTTTACTGACTAAGCAGAATCACCATCCATATTATTTACTACCTCTTGAACTATTGGAATGAGCTTAGAAAGGGAATCTAAATACTTTCCCAATCATGTTCATGATCAATTGCTGGTTATGATGTTGTATCTAATGAAGGATTTTGGATATACTTGGAACTCTTCCACCTATAAATGCCTAAATTGTTTCAATCTTAATAGATATATTATCTAAAGACAATGTAACTGATAAAGATATTGATGGATAGAGCTTTTCTCACTATATTTTTGACTCTGTATTATAAACATAGATGAATGTTTTAGTTTTGTTTTGATTGATCCATCAAGGGTAGGACAATGATATGATATAAGATTGTAAAATCAAAGACTATAACAGAATCTCTCTTGACTTAGGAATAGTGCACTTTTGTAACTTACAGCATTACTATTTATGTTCATGATTATGAGAAATGTAACTTTATCAATAAAGGTTATGATTTTTTTTTTGTGAAAAACAAGGAGAGCCTTATATTTTAAGGGGATCTAGAGCCTATATATAGCATTTTTTAGAAGACAATGCTTATATGCTAAGAATGCCTTGCAAAATTGGAGGAAGATGTTAGCTCTAACAAACTAGATAGGATTTAGACTATCACGTTCTAGGGTGTAGATGTCAGAAGAAGTTAGTTTTTCAACCCTCATATTAGCATAGGTATCTACTTATGAGTTTCAACTGAAGATGACATGAGAATGGGGAATTCAGGCTTGTTTAAAGAAATTTTGAATAATGTATGTCATAAGATGGATTTTCTCATTTGTTGAAGACATAAAGGGACAATTTGATACATTCTACCCAACAGATCAAAAATAAGGATGCCCACTTCATTCAATCCCTAAGTTTGAAGACTTTATAATTGTTCTAAGACTACAACATCCCATTTTCCTGCAGCCAAGATGAAGATAGTATGATTTGAACATGCTACAAAGGAAACTAATCATCATGGAGAGCTCAACATCAAGTACAAAGAGATCTATTGTCAGTATGGGTGTGATTTTGAACTACACATAGACTGCATTAGAGAATTCCGTCAAACAATTTTCCTTTGCTTGCTCAGAAGTCCTTTATGATCTTTGTGACTATTTTGGCTTAGTGTTTTCATCAAACAGTTCAATGGCTACTACTGATTATCATCTAAGACCTAGAATACCGAAGTAAATACAATAGTAGCAAATTTAGGGCTTAGTTCACTTACCAATTTTGGAAGCATTTTCTCTTGCTCTGGTCGGCCTCCCTCTCTCATATGTGGCCTCAGACCTCTCGTTGGCCTCCCTCTGCTCAGGATCCCTTTGCTTGGGATCCCTCTGCTCAGCTCGACCTCACTCGACCTCCCTGTGCTCTACTTGGACTCCCTCTTCTCAAGATCCCTCTGGTTGGGATCCCTCTGCTCGTCTTGGCCTCACTTGGTATCCATCTTCTCAACTCGCCCCCCCTCTAATCAGGATTCCTCTACTTAGCTCGACCTCGCTCAGACTCCCTCTGCTTGGCTTGGCCTCCCTCAACTCGAGATACCTTTTTCGGCCTCCCTCTGTTAGCCTCCCTTTGCTCAGGCTCCCAATGCTTAGGCTCCCTCTGTCGACCTCCCTCTGCTCGGCCTCCCTCTATCAGCCTCTCTCTACTCGGCTCGGCCTCCCTTGGCTCAATATCCCTCGGCTTGACCTCCCTTTTCTCAGGAACCCTCTATCAGCTTCCCTCGGTTCAGCCTCCCTCTGCTCGGCTCATTCCCTCTGCTCTGCTCGCGCGGGAGGTAAGTGATTTTTTTTTATGTTTGTAATTAAATGTTTTGTTTTAAGTTTTTTTTGTTTTATATTTATTTAAATATTATAATATATTTATATAATGTATTTTTTTAATTTATATATATATATATATATATATATATATATACTAAATAAAAATTAAAAATACTATGTAATATAAATATATTACAATACTTTTTTTTTTTAACCGTGGGAACCTCTCCAAACCACCCAGTGAGCGCCGTCACTGAACCACCTGGATATCAAACCCACGGGCTGGGGCCAGCCTAAATGTTGAACAGGGCTTCCAGCAAGAGTACGGCCACCATCGCAGTCGTACAAACTTTTTCTGGGGTGCATTTTTCTGAAGGAGCTTACGCCTGCCGTACCTCCCCCGCAGGAATCGAAACTAACTAATTGCACATCACTAAAAAACTGGGAAATTATTATTAAACCATTGTCTTCCAACAAGATTTTGTTTTTCCTAGCATGCCTTTACCTTGTATGATCTACCACCTTCTTGCCACCATCAACATCTACAGATTTTCTCTTGTTACTTCTAGTCGTAATTTCATAACCTCGAGGGAGACTGTAAACTGAAGTGGGTCTAGTATCACCGAGCAAGCCATTAAATTAAGGAATTAACTATTCATCAAAAACACCATCATCAGTGATTCATACTTACCACACACATGATTTGTTCATACATTTTATAATAGAACTAAAAGAAATTCCAAACTCGCTTTGGTTCTCAGAATCACCTGAAGCAATGAAAATTTAAATTAGAATTAGATTATCACCATTGTATTTCTTATAATATTTAAAAATTTGAAAAATCAAAAGATATAATGTGAAGATAAGTTGATAACTCATATAAATTTACAACACATTTCAAGTGAAAAAACTAAATATGATCATAATAAAGTGAAAACTGTGAACTCTCAATCTGATATATCAAGATTCAAAATTTTAAATGTCAAAGGACTTAAAAATCAAGTCTCCAACAATGTCTCCAATTTAAACTGACAAGTAATGTCTCCAACTTAACACTGTCTAGTGGCAATGTCTCCACTATCCACTATCCACTATCCAACTCCCTCACCTGCTAAACACTCTAGTAGCCACAAGTTGAAGACTTGAGAATAACACACAGCCACAAGTTGAAGGTAACACACAGCCACAAGTTGAAGGCTTTGGCTACTAACACATATCCCAGGGGTTCAAACTTGAAGTTGTCTACATCTCACATAGCTAATGGTTTTATGACATAAATCTCACTTTGTTTGAGGTAAAATAAAACCCTCTTACACAACAACAATCTCATGCCACTTGCCATTCCACATAATAACACAATCATACATTTCCAACCCTTCTCGCACAACCACGATAGAGACAAAGGATGTGGGAGTGTTTGATTTAGGGAGGGAATGTTCCCCTTTTGTGTTTTCATGTGTTTCCATCTAAAGGGAATGTCCCAAATGGAGTAGCCTGCACATCATGGGAGCAAGGGGGTGTGTCCTTATGTAACATTGATACAATACCTTCATATCGTTGAAAGCAACCTTGGTCTTGATAAAAAATGGAGCTAATGTCATAAGCGTTATGATACCATGTTAGAAATTAAGGAGGCTATAATCACATGGTTGGACAACAAGGAGGAATAACTCACAAACAATGATATATTGAGATACCAGATATAAGTGGAGAACCTGCCACATTAAATATTTATTACTGCTCTCAACTAGCACTCCAATACATGCTAGAAGTGTGGCCCCAGATCTTTGTAAATAAAGAGCACAAATTGACGCAAATTAAGTGCTGTGACACGGACCAATCAAATAAGAGGATGTGAATTAAGCATTGTGATTATCAAGAATAGCTTGACTATCTTATCTCTCATTTTCAATATCCAATGGTGGTTATCAAATAATTTTCATTAATCAGCTTAACTCAGTGGGTATATAGTATTCGCAGACCCTAGAACAAAATAGCTTACCAATATACCACTAAGTAAACAACTTGCTATGTTGAACAACTATGACTAATATTGTTCTGGTGTACTTATGGCAATTCTCTGTATCACTTAATTACATGGTTAGGAACTTATCAATCACTCGTGTGGCATGTATTAGCAGTAAATCAACTTATATCTCCATTTCATCCAAATTAACATTTAATTCCAAGATTCACATCCATAGAGAATACTTCCAAGGCACATGAGAACAACAAGGGGAGATATCACCCATCCCGTGCAAAGATCAGTGTATTCCTTTCTTTCTGCAATATAATTGTTGCAATTTGACAGATTTTGCAATCTGAAGCCTATGGTTTCTTGGGTTTAGCATTATAGATATGGTTTCCTGGGTTCAGGTGTCCAACACAAGTTTGATGAAGTCTAGTGTGCCAACATATTAAAATTTCTAGAAGGAAGGGGTCTCATCTGAGGCACATATGATAGTTTCCATATGGTTAATATTTATATTATTACAGATTTAGTTGGGGTGTGCATTCCATTACTTATCCTTTAATCGCATTCACTTATGCTAATTGAACTGACAACATGCACCTCAATTATAACAACAAATAAATAATCAAGATACAACATTAATGAAAACAAATAAGTAGAACAAGTTTCCCTTATTATCAGAATTATCAATATAGTCTAGTTCATGTGCACAACTCATGGGATAGTACCTGACTCATAAATCTCCTCACTACAACTACTAATTGTTAACAAATGTCACAATAACAACTTAAACTCTCATATATATATAGGTGACTGTAGTGGTTACAAAAGAACATTTTATTATACTAAAGAATTTTCCAGCTATAACCCACTCTTACAAAACGGGTCTTTGCCTTTAAGGACATGTGTAGAGGGTCAATGGTACTAGGGGTAGAGGATGAATAAGAGAACTCCTTTCTTTTACTTACTAAGGATTTGGTGGAACTGCACACTCAAGATTCTATAGTTTCACCCTTATGTGAATGCATCTTCTATCCGGGTTTGCTCTATGCAACACCTGGTCAAAATTGAGCCACAACGAGATATTACATAGATTTTACTCCACATAGTATACAATAAGATTAGAAGTCTAAAGACAAGGAAAACATGTAGTATCAAAATAAATACTATCTAGACCTAGGAATTGTCTTCAAGATAATACTGCAAGTTCAAATATCTAGAGAGCCTAACTACCAAAATTCAAACTTATATAGAACCCATAACAAAAATATCCAACAATAATCTTCTCACTCTAAGGGGAAAGGAAACAAGAGAAAATGTTTTTGACATGTCAACCTCCTATTTCTACCATGTTGCTTTGATTTGTGTGTGTGTACTAGGTGGAGGAGAATTTGGTAAAACTGCGGGATCCATTTTTTAGTTTTAGGTTATAACCCTAGTTACTTGAGGTCTCCAAGTTGAAGACGTTATGTTTGAAAGAGAATTTACTAATGAACAAGAGACATTGGAAGCCTATTCTAGATATGCCACTTTTATTAAATTGTGGTTGACCTGCAATGGGTAATCGTTCTTGGAAAACATTAATGATTCAGTCCAGTTATCAATCTAGTTATAAGTCTTGGAAAACATTAATCAATCTAGTTATTCATTACACATAAGAAAAACAAGGGGAGATACCTCCCATCCTATGCAAAGATCAGTGTATTCCTTTCTTTCTGCAATATAATTGTTGCAATTTGGTAGATTTTGCAATATGAGGCCTGTGGTTTCTTGGGTTCAACATTCTATATATGGTTTCCTGGGTTCAACATTCTAGATATGCCACTTTTATTAAATTGTGGTTGACCTGCAATGGGTAATCGTTCTTGGAAAACATTAATGATTTAGTCCAGTTATCAATCTAGTTATTCAATCTTGGCAAACATTAATAAATCTAGTTATTCAATCCACATGAGAACAATAAGGGGAGATATCGCCCATCCTATGCAAAGATCAGTGTATTCCTTACTTTCCAGTTTAGAATGAGTAATTTTAAGTATTCTTTTACATTTAGTACCTTCAGTTTTGATTAATTATTGTGTTCCATGCCCCCAAAAAATTAAAAAGATTAGCCTTTATAGTGCTCCTGCCATTCCTACCATTCCTTGATGCATTCTTCGTTTCTCTAAATGCCCCAAGAATTAATGTATGGCCAAAAACATAGTTTAATTTCATAGAATATCATTCCTAAGGCCCCGACACACATAGATATTACTCAAAACCATATAATTGCACTAACAACATCGATCATAAGCTGATAATACCCTAGGGAGTCCATGTGTTGTTGGTTTAAGTATCCCTCTTATCCCTACATGGATAGAAGTTTAATTTAGGGACTAAGGTTGATGAATCCTCCCTTGACCATGTCCAATGCCACAAGTCCCCATGACTTGGATGCATATTTCCATTCACACACTATGAAGCCATGTGTGGTGCTTTATGGCATTATGGCATTATTAATGGCTTTGGATGCCTAAATAGTTTCTTCATGGCCAAAGGAATGACCCTATTCTATAGAATGTCATTCCCAAGACCCCAAGACACGTGTGTATTGCTTAAAACCACCTAATGGCACCAACATCTCCAATCATAGGTCAATTATACCCTTAAGAGACCATGTGTGCAAAAATAAACACAAGAACTTAGACTATAAACAAAATATTCCCTATTTAGGGTATGTATGATGACTCAAGTCCCTATGCATGGCCCATGAGTCTCAAAATAATTTGTTATTGCCCAAAAACCTACATTTTGGCCCTAGACCATAACATAGGCTCCTAGAACCATCCACGACATGAAAATACTAAAAAAATTAACAATGTGTTACTCAAAAGCTAAATATTCCTTGCCTATGGCCTATGTGGTGGTACAGAGAAACGCCCATAGGTCACAAGACCTTGAGGTAACTACGAGTCATTATAAACTAGATTTTGATCTAACACCATGGATTAGGCTTCAAGAACCATCCATGATGTTGTAAATATTGAAATGGCCACCACACCCACTTGCAAGCTAAATATTCCTTTTCTAGGAATCATATTGTGGTGATTAGGGCCCTACACATGGCCCATTAGCCATAAAGGATAATGTTTTGGCACATGAGTTTGTATTTTGACCATGGATCATGGAAAGTTGGAGTGTGAGAACCATCTTTGATGTGAAAAACCTAGCATGACTGCCTCAATTGTAGAGCTCTAATGAGATATGGTGTTGAATGATGATGCACACCCTTCCTATCACTACAATAGCTTGTGTGTGCTTAGCTCCAATGTTTTGATGAGATGCATTGTTGAACCCATGTGACACACCTAACCCACGTACATAAATGACTTTTAGGGGGTTTTCAAAAAACTTCCTCGAAAATTTCAATTCGAATGACTTTTAGGGGGGTTTCAATAAACCGCCTCCAAAAGTTCAATTCTCACATCTTTTAAGGGGGGTTTCACAAAACCGCCTCCAAACATTCAATTATCATGACTTTTAAGGGGTTTTTTTAAACAACCGCCTCTAAAAGCTCAATTCTCATGACTTTTAAGGGGGCTTCCAAACAAACCGCCTCCCAAAGTTCATTTCTCATGACTTTTAGGGGGGGTTTTGACAAACCGCCCCCAAAAGTTATCAGAATTGGGCTTTTAGGGGGGGTTTTCAAACAACCGCCTCCAAAAGTTCAATTATCATGACTTTTAAGGGGGGTTCCAAAAAAACCACCTCCAAAAGTTCAATTCTCATGACTTTTAGAAGGGGTTTTGACAAACCACCCCCAAAAGTTATGAGAATTGGGCTTTTAGGGGGGATTTTCAAACAACTGCCCCCAAAAGTTCAATTCTCATGACTTTTAAGGGGGGTTCCAAAAAAACCGCCTCCAAAGGTTCAATTCTCATGACTTTTAGGGGGGGTTTTGACAAACCACCCCCAAAAGTTATGAGAATTGGGCTTTTAGGGGGGGTTTTCCAAAAACCACCCCCAAAAGTCAAATTTCATGACTTTTGGGGGCGGATTTAAAAAAACCGCCCCCAAAAGTCCAATTTCCATGACTTTTAGGGGCGGTTTTAAAAGACCGCCTCCAAAGGTCTAGAAATTTTTTTAGGGGGGGTTTTACCAAGACCCCCGCAAGCCAAAACCGCCCCTAAAGGGATATTTTGTTGTAGTGGATCAACGAGGACCGTTGATCTCCCATGCGCGCCCCGATCAACGACACAGCCTGCCCTGGACTTACTCTTTGCAATTTTATTGTTCGGATTATAGTATTTTTACCTCTTTTTGCTCAATTTGGTCGCATTTTTGCATTTTCCTTTGGATTTCCCTTGGTCTTCTTATATTTAACCCTTCCAAATCAACCTTTCTCATACCCTTAGCACCTAGCCATGAAAAGTAAAGGGAATTTAGGCTTTCTTCAGGGAAATTTTGAGATATCCATCCATTTCACCCTAGTTCTTATGCTGAAAAACTAGGTGCTAACAGTAATCATACTCGCAAATTGTATTTACGTTGCTTTATAATATCTGACTCCAGTTGGTATCCACCATTTTTTAAAATTTTAACTAATATATAATATTTCGAACATTGTTGATTGTTGAAACATTAGGAAATCTGAAATATTTGTTCTATATTAACATTAATCTGCCTTCGTGAAAACTATATGTCCATGGTATCAAAGTGGAAACATGGTTTTCATATTTGTATGGTTAATTGAAAGAGTAATAATAATAAAATTAATAATAATAATAATAATAAATCAATAAAACTTCGAACTTGTAGTTTAAATCACAATTTTTTTTTTAATTTTCCAATATATTAATTTTATACTAAATGTTAAATTGGTTAACATTGTTTTTAGCAAATAAAGCTTCTATAATTGCAAACCACCAACCAAAGCAGCTGCAATGTCAAGGACATTGCCACCTTGTGGCTCTTGTTTTCTCTAACTAACCCTAACCCCTTAGTGGACCATATTCCATTATGTGTGGCCACATTATATTAATTATTCCCATTGGGTACACATTACATATATTATTCCCATTTGGGTACCCATTACATCATTTATTCCCCTTGGATACCTCCTAGGTACCACATATTATTCTCCCCTGGGTATATAACATGTCATCTCCTTTAAACATGTTTCATTCTTGAAACAAGAGAGGAATAGGTATGAAAAAATCGACTAATAAAATTAGTCAAATGATACCAAGAACGAGCATCCATCCATCCGAATTGAATGTGAATACATGGTCTAATTGCTTCCATGCTGCCTTGATCTTGATTATGGTTCATGTAGTTGCAAGATGTTGTACTTCTTTGGTATCTCTTTGTTTTGCTTGTAGTCCTCCATGCATCTCCATATGGCCTTCTTTGTTGGTTCCATTGTGGTCCATAGTAGGTTTGTTGGTGCTCCCAACTTGTCCTTGATAGTTGTTGCTTCTCAGAGTGGTGTGGGTGGTGATATGCAATGACCTGAATAATGGGTACCTCTTTCTCTAACTTCATAACATGTGATTCTTTGGAATCATGTAGTTCCTTAGATTTTTCTTCTTGTATATGCCCTTTCTAGGAATTATGTTCATGGGATTCTATAGTATCCTCTTCTAATTCCACCATAGACTCTTCAGTTGATGTGTCATTCACTACTGCAACTAGTTCCCCTGCAGAGACTTCATCTTGTGCCTTTTGGGTCTCTTTTTATTGTGTAAGAGAAATATCCTGCAATGCAATTTTATTTTTCTTGTACCAAAGCTTTAAAAACTTCTTTTATGCATTAATATTAACTTTGCACACTGATTAAGGATATCCCAGAACAACATCCACATCATCCATATCTAAATCATACAAATCTGAATGCAACACATCCATAGTAATCTTCAAATCTTTAAAAAATTGAAGAGTTTCACCATCAACCTATGTGTTTTGAATATGCTTGGTAGGAACTTGCAATTTTTTGGCCAAATTAACATGGATGAAATTATGCTTACAACTAGGGCTAATAGAAACAAGAATATTCTCATTTTGAATACACCCATGAACTTTCAATATAGAAAATAGATCCTTATGTCCCACTTGATACTTTTTCTTGGCATGAGACCACTTGTCTAACGAGACTTGTTCAAAATTTTCATTAGAAAGTGCTTCAATCTTAGTAGAGTCAAGTGAGCTCCACCATACCTTAGCATCATCTTTGAAATAAGAGTCTATCCAAATTGTTCACAATATTTTTCATCTTGACTTGGAGTATTTTAAGCATTCTTCAATGCTAAAACCACCATCTTTTTCTTGTGAAATACCTATTGTTTCCCATATCCTCAAAAATAGAACTAGGGTTTTAAAAAAAAACACTTACTTCTTGTTGCAACAGAGGTTTTGAACCACAATTTAAAATGGCCATAACTCGGTCACTCTTGCTCAAAATTTCTATTATAACATTTTTTCAGAACAAGAATAGCCACCCTGCATCTGCTAACATGAGCAGAACATAAATCTGGGCATCATGTTAGAAGATATTTGCTTTGCAATCCTCGCGGCCATCACCGACATTTTAAAAAATGGTTGATTTTAAATTAGTGATATCTCCACTGTTCGGACTCCAAATGAGATGATTTTTTTTTAATTGTGTATTTTTGTGAGAGGAATTCAGATCTGTAATTTGTTTATTCTTATTAAAAACTGAAGCCAGTTATTAATGAAGAGAATCCATCTTCAGTTAATAATATAAATATTGAAATGAATAGATAATATGAGATGAATTTTACATTGGAGGGCCCGTTTATTTATGTAATTTGGGCACCTATTGGGAGGAGTCGTGTCCTCTTTAAAATAGTAGTAATTATTAGTTAATTATTAATTTATATTATTATATTATTATTTATATTTATTTATCATTTATGTTCGTAACATTGCCACCCCTTTAAAGGTAGCTTTGTCCTCAAAGCTGATTTTGCTGATGTCAACTTTACTCTGGATTTGTGTTGAAGCGCTGACTTGAGATATGAAATATGGATTGAATCCTTTATCTCCTGATTTGGGCCGGACTTTTGTTGTGTTGTAATTCCTTCTATTTGAACGGTGAGATTTTCAATCCATTCAACCTATAATTGCTTCCCTTCCATCTGAATTCCATATATCGTTCTTGAAGGTTGGTAGCGTAGGTGCCTAACTGCATTAGCCATTCAGCTCCTAACACCATATCTACTCCTTTGATTTGTAAGGAATAACAATTGAGTTGTAGATTTAAGTCTTTTATTTGTACATGAACCTTATGGCACTTCCCTACTTCTTCTGCATGTTGGTCATCGATAGTTGATACCTTGAGATTCTTCACAGGTTATACAAAGAGGTTTAGTTCTTTTGCCTTATTTATATCCACCAAATTGTGTGTACTGCCATAATCAACTAAAATTGTGATGTCCTTATTCTTAATCATTCCTGTAAGTTGTAATCTCTTTGGCCCTGCCTTTCTTGATTTTGTTGCCCGGAATATGATTTGTTCATCCTTAATGTTTTCACGACTTCTCAACTAGGGCAGAATATATTTCTCTGTAAGTAACTAACTTTCTTGCTTTTGGGTAGCAACTTTTTTAAGCGTCGTTGATTCTTTTTCTTTACAAGTTTGTTGGATGCATATAATTGTCGCTATTGATACTTTGGGGTAGTTTGTATCCAAATCATAATTGGATGTATCTTCTTTAGTAGAAACATGTACTTCTTTCCCATCTATGATTTTGTAGTGTGATGTTTGACTGGATGTGCATTTATGACCTGGGATCCAATCTTCACCACATCGACGAAAAGTGTTTTTCCTTTTTTTTCTATCATTGTCGAAACAATTGATGGATTAATTCTCTACTTGATATCCACACGAGTGGTAATTGATACACTTATGTCTTGGTGACTAGTTGTCCCCACAGTATCTGCATTGCATCTCTTTTTGTTGTAAATAGCTTTTGTCAAATCTTGTTTTGGAGATTTCTTCTAGTTTGACTTCTATTGCTTTCTCCTTATGTCTTGCTACTTCTACGTTCGATATGTCATGCATCTTCAATTCTTTTTGTATATACGGTTTAAGGCCTCCTAAATAAGTTTCAAGACGATGTTTGTTAGATAATTCAAACACTCGTGTGGCAAGGGATTCCAATTGATGTGTGAATTCCTCAACGCTTCCTCTTTGTTATAACCTGGTAAGCTTTGAAAATAACTCGTCCTTGGTGATTCCTTGAAACCTTTTAAAAAAAATGTTTTTGAACAGGTTCCAAGTGTAGGAATTTTTTTCTCCTTTCCACCACATCTACCAATTATAGGTGCATCATTCTAGATGCATTGATGCACATTTCACTTTCTCCTCGTCTGTCTTAATGTTGTATATAATGAAGTATTATTCCGCTTTGTTTATCCAAGCGACACATTGGTCTTCGCTCCGATTGTATTTCAAAAACTCTATTTTTTCTCTAGGTGGGAAGATCATAAAAGGATAATATTGGGTGCCTTTTGATCTATAGGGGGATGGTGACGCAGAGCTACGGGATGAGGTGATTGACATATTTGGAATACTTTTTCGTTTATGGCGATTACCAGATCTTCGATTTTGTGACATTTTCATTATTTTATTCCGGTTCTCTATCATGGCGTCCAATTCATCATCTAACTTTTTTTGTTTCTCGTTCATGATTTATTGTCTAACTTTTTTCCATCACTGAAATAACTTCATCTTTGATCTCTTTATTAAGAGTTGTGTTGTTATTTTTCATTTATTCTCTTAAACTTTCTTGGTTCTTGGTGATGGAATCCCTGGGGGCATTGATGTCCTTCTCCAATTTGTTGAACTGGGTTTTCAATTCCGTCATCATGCTTCTAGTATGTGGGGGCATATACTTAGTTGTGATTTTGGCTTATATGGAGGCGACATTTGCATGTCTTTGGTAGGACTTAATTAATTAATAATAACTATTATAATGATAATAATTATTATAATTAATGGGTAAGAATACAAAAATAAAAAAATATAATAATTAATATATTTAAATATTTTTATTTTTATTATAATCTGGATTTTAAAAATTTAATAAAAAATATTAATATAATAATAAGAACATTATTATATAATATTTAATTCTATTAAAAAATAGGGTTTGTTGAGTTTATGTGGCGGTGGCAGCAGGTGGGAGACTTAAGTGGAGTGGAGTGGGTACAAGTAGAGGTCGTGCAAATGGGGGCAGGGGTGTGGGAATGGCGCAAGGGTGTGAGAAATGGAATGGAGATGGGAAGCATAGGTCATGCAGGGAGGAAAGCTGGAATGGGAAGTAGGCAGAAGAAGGAATGAGCCTAGAGTGGAGTTTGAATGGGGAGTATATGAGGGAAGGCATGGATGATGGTGGGAGTTGGGGATAGGATAAGGGCAGATTGGAATGGGAGGACATGAGTGTTTGGACTAGCGTCGAGGGAAGGGACAATGTGGAAGAGCGGACGACTGGAAATGGGGCGCAACGGAGGAGAAGTAAGGAGTAATGTAGAGGGGGTGGTTGAGATAGTGGAAGGTGTTGGATTGTGGAACGAGGTAGGCTGCGTGTGGCTTAGAAGGTGGAGCGTTTGGGTTGGCCAAGTGAAAATGGTGCAATTATGGATTGAAGGAATGATTGAGAAGGAAAAGTGTTGAGTGGGAGGTGCAATAATAATGTAGAGGGAGAGGCATGGAGTGAGTGGAATGCACCAATAGATGATTGGAGCGAAGTGCTGGTCAAGTGGGATGGGGAGGCAGTGGATAGAAATGAGAGAAAGGTGTGTGGGCATGGGAAGGTGTAGTAGAGTGCCAAAGGATGCAAGTGGGGATGGATGAGGGAGGATTGGGTAGCATGGAGAGATCAAGAGTGAGGTTGGTAGGTGGGCGCAAGTGGAAAATGCGTGGAGTAGGGGTGGGGGTGCGCAAGGATAGGGTGATATGGGAGTGCAATGGGAGATGAGATATGAATCGAAAGAGAGATGAGAGGCGAGGAAAATGAATTCAGGAATTAATGGATGGTGAGCGGAGGAACCTAAGGATTTGATACCAATATTACAAACCAAATTCAGTTCTTAATGAAGAGAATCCATCTTCAGTTAATAATATAAATATTGAAATGAATAGATAATATGAGATGAATTTTACATTGGAGGGCCCATTTATTTATATAATTTGGGCACCTATTGAGGGGAGTCATGTCCTCTTTAAAATAATAGTAATTATTAGTTAATTATTAATTTATATTATTATTAATTATTTATATTTATTTATCATTTATGTTCGTAACACTTCTAAATCTACACATAATGTTTTAGAAATTGATCTGAAATTCAACATCCAATTTTGCCTTAATTTTTTTTCCAAAAATAAGAAAAAAATTCTTCACTTTGTGCCAAGTAATCACAACAAAGATATAGAACTCTTATACTTCATAAATAACCAAAAGACATTCACCATAAAAAATAACACCAAGATATAGAGAAACTCTTAAGGTAGGGTAACACCATCAAATACTCCTTAAGGAATGAATCACTCCACAAGCCATTCTTGTACAATACTAATCCTCAACATGACTAATACAATGATACTCATGTGTATATATACTTTCATGAGTATTTCTTAGGGTCTTAATCCATATTATTATATTATTTTCTCTAACTAACGTCAACCACTTAGTGGACCATATTCCATTATGTGTGGCCACATTATATTAATTATTCCCATTGGGTACACATTACATATATTATTCCCATTTAGGTACCCATTAAATCATTTATTCTCCTTGGATACTTCCTAGGTACCCCATATTATTCTCCGCTAGGTATATAACTGTAATAATTTTCGTCCTAATTTGATTGCGTTTGAGTAGTATAGGTGTGAAGAATTTGCTCTTGGATCTGGTTGTTTGCTATTTCATGTAGCTGCTATGTTAGGCTCTATTTTTTGTGGTTTATCTCCTGTGCGTGAAGGAAGGCTCTATGGGTGGCAAGGGAACCAACATTTTCTTTGTAGTATTGTGTTTTATGGTATGAAGGGGCACTCAAATTGGTGTGCTCCTGGTGGAGATAGTCTTCAAGACATTTAGGAAATTAAAAGAGTGATGCCACATTTGAATTCTAAGTTGGATAGTTTGAAGAGGTCAGTTGATGGAATCAATACGCATCTCACTCAGCAGGATGCAAGGCATGAGGCTCTTGAGAATACAATGAAGGAGGAGGGGGAAAAGATCACTAAGCTAGTAAGTGATTCAAAGATGCACTTCAATATACTTTTGGGCCTCTCTCAAGGTGCATAGTCTCAATATGAAGGTGCATAGTCTCATAAATTCCATCCGATGGGTTCCAAACTGATGGAGGATGTAATACACTAGGATTTAATAAATTATTATTAAATACTTTTTGAATATTTTAATTTATTTTATTTTTAATATTTTTGACAAGGAGTTAAAAATAAAACAACGTAATGGATTATTCTTTTATTAATAAAGATACTGAAGGGGACATAAATGAAATAGATGTTGAATGAGTGATTGCTGACCCACAAGAGGAAAAGTCAAGTAGCTGAAGCTATTGAGTGAGAACTCAAGGTGCAGGAGGCATCTTCCCCAAAATCAGGTCACCACTCCTTGTTGAGTGCTAAAGAGTAGGAGGATCATAAATGACCCAAGTCCTAGGAAAAATACTATATAATAGTATGTCCATAAGCAATAGGAGGCTAGAATTGGATGGGAATTGAATATGATAATGTAAGAGATGGCGCATTAAGTGGATTTTTCTCTTGTGGTTCGGCGATCAGGTTCGGGGGTTTTGGAACAAGTAAGACTTGGATGCTCTAGGAGTTGGTTGGGAGGAATAACTATTCCATCTCTGTTTTCCTGACAGTGGTGTCGGGTTCTTTATCGTATTTTTATTTACCTGTTATAAACTAGTTGCAAAAGGTTTTTCCATTTTAGTTATGAATTGTAATTATTTACTTTTTAGAATTTCCATTTTCATCTTGAATCGCAATTATTTTCCTTTAACAAAAAAATTACTATGCATTCGATAGAGTATCCATCATGTGCATAAATAGAATTATGGATAATATAGTGTCGCATCAATTTAACTATCTTTTATAGTTTTTGTTTTCGAAATATCAATATTCTGTTCCACTATTATGTTGTTCATCTCTGTAAAATAACCTAATAAATATTGCACGAATCTAATGAAGTTTTGTTCGGGTATCCATACCCAAATCAAGTTTGACTAAACTAAATGAGAAATCGTTTTATTTTTTTATTTTTATAACATTTTCACAAAAAGACCACGGAAACAAATTACTTTAGTTAACACAGTCAAGTATTCTCTGCTTAGGACTATTAACCGAAAACACTATAATCTGGTCAAGAGTTGAGAGACCTCTATAACATAAAATTTATAAAAAAAATGTTTTCCATTTATAAACCCTTGTCACAGATCGAGAATATCAGATCTGGAATGATCACAACCTAGGTTGAGTAACCACGAATGCTATATTTAAATTTTATAAACAATAACCATATCAAACATTGTAATCACAATAACTACAGGAATCAAATATTTATTCCCTATTTACTTAGCATTCCCGAAAAGTATCAGGGTTTTTATACAAAACGTGGATTTTCTTTTATGCTAGTTATTAATATATTTTATAAACAAACAACAAAAACGGCTATCGCAGAAGGCTAATTCTTGATAGCTAAACATTATGAGTTTCCATTTAAAACACAGGAAAACCTTGCGGGTCGCTTAAACTTTAAATAGTATCAAAATTTAAACAGAGGATTCTTAATCCTCGTGGATAAAAGGCCATCGGAAATGGAATCCACTCGCATTATTACAAACCAAATATTAAAATAATATTACAGAGGTGTAAGCCATCCACGATGGCACCCGCATTAAATTTACAGTCCATAAAATGAGCAAACAGTAACACACAAATAAGTTTAAAGGCAAATGCTAGAGCAGAGAGGACACAAAGCCTCTATTCGACAGTTCATAAACCCTAAGGGTAGACCAGTTCGTAAGTCAACTTATCTTATGAAGGAGAAATCCGAACCCTTTCCACAACTTCAAAACCCTGCCGAAGGTTTACCTACAACAAACAATTGACGCAGTTAGCAACAAAGTGTTATCTAGGAATTAAAACTAAGTTTTAGACAGAGTAAGTTCGTTTTCCCACCTTGGCGTTCTTAGATGCAGGCTTGGGAGAAGGTGACCCTATCACTACCCTCGTCAGCACCCCCTTTAACCTGCAAACCACCCATTGCATTTAGAACTATATTTTTTTTATGTAAAGAATTGAACCTCGTAAAACATAAATCGTTACCTACTTGGTATGAATTATAGAAAATGACAGGGGTTGAATGCTCCTAGTTACCCTTATTTCTCCTCTGCTTGTACGTAAAATTCAAGCTTAGTTTTGGCGACGGAGAGGTTAAAGAAACTATGGTTCAAAGAAATAAAATGTTGAAAGTAATTTTATTACCTTGTTAAAGGTAGCTAGAGGCCGACAGGATGTATGTGCTCAAGTCGCAGCAACTAGCAAATTGTGGCTTGGCGGCCTTTATCCCATGAAGACCTCGGAGAGAAACCAAAAGAAGAATGGCATTAACCACAGGTAGGTTTTTACACCATTAACCTCACAAAATCACCATTAACGGAGTAGAGCCTCTACTCCAAAGCTTACAAACCAAACGATTTCTATAATGGAGGTTCAGACAGCGAATGAACACATTAAACCCTAAACAAAAACCTAGAGCACGTTACTGTACATGTGGACGGCCATGATTAAATCTTGGGTGAGACATAAAAGCCTGGTTGCGCTGTCAACTCGCAGCCAAGGTGGCTAATTAATTTTGAAATCAATCACAGTACAAATCTTTAAACCAACACAATGACCAACCTTTTCGAATACTTTAAACATAACTTTATTGCATTTCAAACCAAAGGTTCGGCTATGGTGAACCCCATAGCCCCAATACATTAACGCTTAACCTCATAATGTTAAACCTTGCACTTTGGAGCAAAGAAATTATATCAATGGTTTTGACACTTAATCCTTTAACAAATGGGATCAAGACTATAATCATAGTCTCCCAACTAATTGTCACATGCAACCTAAGCATTAGTGAATAATAGTTAAGGAAAGAACCAAAGGATTAGAACTTATCCTAAGGGATAAGTAAGGCCTTTTACAAACTAATAGCAAGAATAAAATAAAAGGAACATAAACATCACCTGTAGGTATGACGGGGCATCCACAAATGTGTAACTTGTCATATAGTAGTATTATGAATCATGTAAGCGACTATGAAAGTAACGACAATTTCATTATGCTGGAAGTAACTAACACATTCTAGAAATATAAAGAGATATTTTACATTATTATACAGTTATACGTGTAGTAATTTTATTTATTTATTTATGGATTTTCGAGGTATATGACATAATGGTATTAGAGCATGGTTACAACACTTGGCCTGAACTGGCCCAACATTGCAGCTGTTAAAACCATAAAACTAATGTTTATTTATTTTGGGTTTGATTCTCTTACGAAACAGGAAGAGAAGGATAACTTTATTTTTGCAGGAAACTATAGAAGAATTCAGAATGCCTATGGAAGAAGAATCTCCCCCTAGAATACCTGTGAACAATGAAGAGGGTGAAATTTGGGTAAACCTAAATGAGAGTCGAAATGATAACCCATCAGAGTTGCAACAAATAGTTAAAGAACTAAGATTAGAATTAAAAAGAGTTAGGGAAGATAGCGAACGAATTCTGAAAGCACAAGAAGAAATAAATAACATTATGCTGGCTAAAATACATAGTAATGAAAAAGATAAACACAAAGAATCTAAACATGATAAGCCGAAAGCTACACCTTATAAACGTAAGGGAAGAAAGCTGGAATTTTCCAGTCATGGGGCTGAAACTTCCAGTGAGGAATCAGCTAAACACCACAAAGAAAAACAATAGGATTCTATAGAAAGTAGTGATAGTAATAAAAATAAAAGTAAATACAAACCCTATGAATAAATTTTGGGAGAATTAAAAAAAATTAAACCTCATATGTTTAATGGTGAGATCGAGAAAGGAGAAGAGGCGGAAGCTTGGAGGTCTGGAATGAATAAATACTTCTAGATTTATAACTATTCCGATGAACTGAAGGCAAAAATGGCCATTTATAACTTGAGTGGAAAAGCAGATATTTGGTGGCAAGATATAAAAAAAGTAAAAGGTATAAAAGAACGACACATAACCCGTAAGACCTTTAAGAAACATTTTAAATGAAAGTATCTTTCAGAACAGTACTATGAAGAAAAAGCGAAGGAATTCTACGAGTTAGGGTTAGGTGCTATGACCATGAAAGAACTTTGTAGTAAATTCCTAAGTCTACTTCGTTATGTACCATACATAGTAGATGAAAAACCAAAAATACATCATTTTTTCAGTTGCTTTCTTACCATGTTTAAGGAGCGGATTGAGTATGACAATCCGAAGACGTTGGAAGAAGCAATGAGAAAAGCGAATTTATGTTTGATCAGAATAAGAATAAAAGAGAAAATGTACCTAATTGGAACACTAAAAGAAGGAATAAATTTGATCCAAGAAAGAGTAATAATAATAAATTTCACAGAAATTCTGGAAATAATTATAGAGGATATCAAGGTGGTAATTATAGAGGTTTCAAACCACAACACCCTGCAGCAAAAGAAAGAGAACCTTCCACTAATTTTAATAAAAACACTGCACAGAGGGAACCCTTAAAATGTTGGGAATGTGATGACCCACATTACTTTAAAGACTGTCCTATAAGAAATAAAAACTTTAATAAAGTTCACTCCATTCAGGAAGTTGTTACAGTTGGAGATATGGCGAGAAGTATGCCCAGAATTAGTGTTGCATTGGAGAATCGACAGGCATACCATCAAGCTTCAATGGTCGAGATCGAAGGTATGATAAAAAGTCAACCTATTTCCATACTAATTGATCCAAGTGCAAGTTTGAGTTATGTATCACCTAGGATTGTTGAATTATGTAAATTAGTACCAAAATATTTGAAAAATATTGGCTGGTACAGTTAGCCACGAGTACTAAACGTAAGGTCACTAGTTATGTGAAAAACTGTAAAGTATTGATGAATGAATTTAATACGCATGCTGATATGAATATTTTACCGTTAGGTTCCTATGATATGCTGATAGGAATGGATTGGTTGGAAAAACACAGAGTCATGCTGAATTGTTATGACAAAACTTTTATATGCATAGATAATACTGGAAAGACAATTAAAGTAACATGAATTCCCAGAAAAAACTACAATCAGAGAGATCTCATCCTTACAAATGAAGAGATATGTGCGTAAGGGATGTAAAGTATTTGTTGTTTATGTAATAGATGCTAAAGATCAAGATAACAAACTTAAAGTGGAAGATATACCTATCTTGAAAGATTTTAAAGACATCTTTCCGGAAGAAGTCCCTGGACTACCTCCAAAAAGAGACATAGACTTTACAATCGATCTGATACCGGGAGCAGTACCAGCATCAAAAGCTCCATATTAGATGAATATAGTAGAACTTATAGAACTTAAATCACAGTTACAAGAACTAATTGACAAGAAGTATATTCGACCTAGTGTTTCCCCTTGGGGAGCACCGGTCTTATTCATAAAGAAGAAAGGCAGAACCTTAAGATTATGCATAGATTATCAACTATTAAATAAAATGACTATTAAAAATCGATACCCTTTACCCTGGATAGACGATCTATTCGATCAGTTCCAAGGGGAAACAATCTTTTCTAAAATAGATCTAAGGTCTGGCTACCATCAAGTACGGATCAAAGATGAAGACATATTTAAAACTGCTTTTAGAACTCGTTATGGTCATTACGAGTTTGTCGTAATTCCTTTTGGTTTAAAAAACGCACCTGCCGCTTTTATGTGCTTAATGAATAGTATTCTGAGTAACTATTTAGATAAATTCGAAGTCGTCTTCATCGACGATTTACTGATTTATTCAAAGAACGAACATGAACATGAAGAACACCTAAGAATAGTTCTGCAAGTGTTAAGAGAACAACAACTGTCTGCTAAGTTTAGCAAATGCGATTTCTTTAAAGACAAAATTCAATATCTAGGACACGTAGTGTCTTATAAAGATGGAATATCTATCAACCCCGACAAGATTAAGGCTATCACTGAATGGACAGTTCCTAAAAATGTAATGGACATACGATCATTCATGGGGATTACAGGTTAATATTAAAAGTTTATAGAAGTATTTTCTAAGATAGCCTACCCCATAACTTCACTATAGAAGAAAGGTAAAAAGTTTGATTGGAATGAAAAGTGTATGGAAAGTTTTAATAAATTGAAACATCTGTTAACCACTGCCCCTATATTAAAAATTGTTGATCCTTTTAAGGATTTCGTCATATGCACCGACGCGTGTAATGAAGGATTAGGTGGGGTACTAATTCAAGAGAATCACATCGTGGCCTACGAATCCAGAAAATTAAAAGAACACGAAAAGAATTACAGTACACACTATTTAGAACTTGCTGCAATTATACATGCGTTAAAGATGTGGCGACACTACCTCATCGGAAGGAAATTGTTTCTAATGTCAGATAACATAAGTTTAAAATACTTGTTTGATCAACATAATTTAAATGCTAGACAAGCGAGGTGGCTTTCTTTCTTAAGCAAACATGACTTCAAAATAAAACATATAAAAGGGAAAGAAAACAAAGTTGTAGACGCTTTAAGTCATCACGCAAATTTACTATTTGCGAGCAGCAGTTATGAATTAGATTTAGAAAATCAGATTTAAATGCAGAAAATTCTGATAAAGAATACCAAAATTTAAAGGAAAAGACTGCTAAAAATTAAAAGAACCAAATAAAAACATATTTTAGTATAAATGGAAAAGGATTACTGTTGCATAAAAACAGGTTGTACATACCAAACACAGCAGAAATCAAATTAACAGTTATGAATGAGTTACACAAATGACTATATTCAGGACATCCTGGATACCAGAAGATGATCACCATGATCAGAAAAGACTTCTTTTGGCCTAACATGGAGAAAGAGGTAGAATAGTACTTAGATCGCTGCATAGAATGCCAACAAGTCAAGGCAGAACACCAACATCCAGTAGGGTTATTGCAACCACTACCCATTCCTGAATGGAAGTGGGAAATCATCAACATGTATTTTATAATAGGCCTACCTAAAAATTTTAGGCAACACATCTCAAACATGGCCGTAGTCGATAAATTAAGCAAAGCAACTCATTTTATTCTAGTAAAATCTACTTATAAGGATGTTGAAATCGCATATATATTTATGAAAGAGATTTTCAGGTTACATTGCGTACCAAAGGTAATAATCTTAAATAGAGATGTAAAATTTACAGGGAATTTTTGGAAAGCTTTGTGTAAAGGACTAGGCACACAATTGAATTTCAGCACTGTGTATCATCCACAAATGAATGGACAGACTGAAAGGGTAAACCAAGTCCTAGAAGACATGCTGAGAATGTATGTAATGGACAAACCATGTAAGTGGGAAGATTATTTACACTTAGTAGAATTTGGTTACAATAATCATTTTCAAGTATCGGCTGGTATGAGTCCTTTTGAAATTCTATATGGACGTAAATGTAATACTCCCATTCATGGAGCAGTCCGGTGGATCGATTAATGTTAGGACCTGAATTGTGAAAAGATATGGAACTAACCGTGTAGCAGGTCCAACAAAATTTGAAGGTTTCCCAAGGTAGGCAGAAAAGTTGTGCTGACTTAAAAAGAAGTCATCGAGAGTTCTAGGTAGGCGAGCATGTGTATATCAAGGTAAGACCCAAGAAAAGCTCCTTAAGATTGGGCAGATATTCAAAATTGGCACCCAGGTATTGTGGGCCATTTGAAATTTTGGCTAAAGTAGGGCCGGTAACATACTAGTTAGCCCTACCGCCTACTATTAAAGTACATGATGTTTTTCACGTTTCCATTTTGAAGAAGTATGTTCATGACACTACTCATGTGATTGATTGGGATGTTATACCGGTGGAACCCAAGGGAGAGTTCCATGTGGGACTGGAGCGTATTCTCGACAGAAGAGAGCTTTTACTCTGGAACCGTACCATCAGACAAGTCAAGGTGAAATGGAAGCACCTTAGTCCGGAAGAGTCCACTTGGGAATTGGAAAGTGCGGGAGGCATATCCAATCCTATTTCAAGACGAAGAAATGGAATAATAAAGACAAAAAAATAATAACACCGAGGACGGTGTTATCCTTTAAGAGGAGGTGTATGTAATACACCAGGATTTAATAAATTTTTATTAAATACTTTTTGAATATTTTAATTTATTTTATTTTTAATATTTTTGACAAGGAGTCAAAAATAAAACAATGTAATGGATTATTCTTTTATTAATAAAGATACTGAAGGGAACATAAATGAAATAGCTGTTGAGTGAGTGATTGTTGACCCACAGGAGGAAAATACAAGTGGCTGAAGCTACTGGGTGAGAACTCAAGGTGCAGGAGGCATCTTCCCCAAAATCAGGTCACCACTCCTTGCTGAGTGCTAAAGAACAGGAGGATCATAAATGACCAAGTCCTAGGAAAAATACTATATAATAGTATGTCCATAAGCAACATGAGGCTAGCATTGGATGGGGATTGAATCCGATAATGCAATAGATTGCACATTAAGTGTATTTTGCTCTTGTGGTTCAGCGATCAGGCTCGGGGGTTCTGGAGCAAGTGAGACTTGGTTGCTCTAGGAGTTGGTTGGGAGGAACGACTATTCCATCTCTATTTTCTTGACAGTGGTGTTAGGTTCTTTGTCGTATTTTTATTTACCTGTTATAAACTAGTTGCAAAAGAATTTTCCATTTTATTTATGAATCGTAATTATTTACTTTTTAGAATTTCCATTTTCAGCTTGAATCACAATTATTTTCCTTTAACATAAATTTTACTATGCATTCGATAGAGTATCCATCATGCACATAAATAGAATTATGGATAATATAGTGTCGCACAAATTTAAATATCTTTTATAGTTTTTGCTTTTGAAAACTCAATATTTTGTTCCACTATTATACTATTCATCTCTGTAAAATAACCTAATAAATATTGCACAAATCTAATGAAGTTCTGTTCGGGTATCCATACCCGAATCAAGTTTGACTAAACTAAATGAGAAATTGTTTTAGGTTTTTATTTTTATAACATTTTCGCAGAAAGATCACTGAAACAAATTACTTTAGTTAACACAGTCAAGTATTCTCTGTGTAGGACTATTAACCGAAAACACTATAATCTGGTCAAGAGTTGAGAGACCTCTATAACATAAAATTTATAAAAAAAATGTTTTCCATTTATAAACCCTTGTCACAGATCGAGAATATCAGATCTAGAATGATCATGACCTAGGTTGAGTAACCACGAATGCTATATTTAAACGTTATAAACAATAACCATATCAAACATTGTAATCACAATAACTACAATAATCAAATATTTATTCCCTATTTACTTAGCATTCCCGATAAGTATCAGGGTTTTTATACAAAACGTGGATTTTCTTCTATGTTAGTTATTAATATCTTTTATAAACAAACAACAAAAACGGCTATCGCAGAAGGCTAGCTTCTTGATAGATAAACATTATGAATTTCCATTTAAAACACAAGAAAACCTTGCGGGTCGCTTAAACTTTAAATAGTATCAAAAGTTAAATAGATGATTCTTAATCCTCATGGATAAAAGGCCATCGACAATGGAATCCACTATCATTATTACAACCCCAAATATTAAAATAATATTATAGAGGTGTAAGCCATCCACAATGGCATCCACATTAAACTTCCAGTCCATAAAATGAGCAAACAATAACACACAAATAAGTTTAAAGGAAAATGATGGAGCAGAGAGGACGCAAAGCATCTCTCCGACAATTCATAAACCCTAAGGGTAGACCAGTTCGTAATTCAAATTATATTATGAAGGCGAAAGCTGAACCCTTTCCACAACTTCGAAACCCTGCCGAAGGTTTACCTACAACAAACAATTGACGCAGTCAGCAACAAAGTGTTATCTAGGAATTCAAACTAATTTTTTGACAAAGTAAGTTCGTTTTCCCACCTTGGCGTTCTTAGATGTAGGCCTAGGCGAACGTGACCCTATCACTACCCTTGTCGGCGCTCCTTTAACCTACAAACCACCCATTGCATTCAAAACTATATTTTTTTTTTATGTAAAGAATTGAACCTCGTAAAACATAAATCGTTACCTACCTGGTATGAATTGCATAGAATGCTAGGGGTCGACTTCTCCTAGTTACCCTTATTTCTCCTCTTCCTATAAGTAAACTTCAAGCTTAGTTTCAACGACCGAAAGGTTAAAGAAACTATGGTTCAAAGAAATAAAATGTTGAAAGTAATTTTATTACCTGGTTAATGGTAGCTAGAGGCCGACAGGATGTCTATGCTCAAGTCGTAGCAACCAACAAATTGTGGATCGACAACCTTTAGCCCATGAAGACCTCAGAGAGCAACCAAAAGAAGAATGCCATTAACCATAGGCAGGTTTTTACACCATTAACCTCACAAAATCGCCATTAAAGGAGTAGAGCCTTTGCTTTAGAGCTTACAAACCAAACGATTGCTATAATGGAGGTTTGGACAACGAATGAACACATTAAACCCTAAAAAAAAACCTAGAGCACCTTACTGTACATGTGGACGACCATGATTAAATATTGGGTGAGCCATAAAAGCCTGGTTGCGCTGTCAACTCGCAGCCAGGGTGGCTAATTAATTTTGAAATCAACCACAGTACAAATCTTTACACCAACACAACGAGCAGCCTTTTCGAATACTTTAAACATAACTTTATTGCATTTTAAACCAAAGGTTCGGCTATGGTTAACCCCATAGCCCCAATACATTAACGTTTAACCTCGTAATGTTAAACCTTGCACTTTGGAGAAAAGAAATTATATCAATGGTTTCGAAACTCAATCCTTTAATAAATGGGATCAAGACTATAACCATAGTCTCCAAACTAATTGTCACATGCAACCTAAGCATTAGTGCATAATAGTTAAGGCAATGACCAAAGGATTAGAACTTATCCTAAGGGCTAAGCAAGGCCTTTTACAAACTAATAACAAGAATAAGATAAAAGGAACATAAACATCACTTGTAGGTATGATGGGGCATCCACAAATGTGTAACCTGCCATATATTAGTATTATAAATCATGTAAGCGACTATGCAAGTAATGACAATTTCATTATGCTACAAGTAACTAACACATGCTAGAAATATAAAGAGATATTTTATATTATTATATAGTTATGTGTGTAGTAATTTTTTTTTTAATTTTTTTATGGATTTTTGAGGTATATGACAGAGGAGAACATGGTTCAAAAACCTATCAGTGTTGTTTTGGAGATTTCCATCTTTAGGGATACTAGTAAAGCTGAACAACAAATAAAAGAAGGCCATAGTGGCCGTGTGTTTATTTAAACTATGATGTAATATTTTTTATACATGCTTGTTTTAGTCAGGGCAGTTCGTCCAAATATATAGTAGTCAATTTTTAGTGAACTTAATAGTTGTAGTGTCATGGATACATGTGAAAGAGGAATTTTTTGTTGCAGCTCTACAGTTGTCAAAGCCCTTTTGGAACAAATTTTGACTGTAAATCTATTGTTGTTTCTTCCCAACTTTTTATTATACAAAATCCATACTTGTTCAGAAGAAAGAACATATAACCTTTGCAATATTAAGAAAGTGGAAAAAGAAAACATTTTTTCTTAAAATATCTTGTATATATACATATTGAAAATAAATTTCATGACATTTCAACAATATTTATAACTTTTCAATAATATCATAATAAAAATATCATTTTATAATCTTTTTATTATAAAAATAAATGATAAACAAATTAACTAATTCTTTATTTATATATCAAAGTTGATTTTAGAACTAATAATCACACCATGATTATTTATTTATTTATATATAAACATAATATTTTTTCAAAAAAAATTATGATGCAACAATAACTTGTAAGTATTATTATGAAAATTACTTTTACTCAAAATATCATCACGTTGCATTTTACGTGGCAACATTATTTATTTGCAGTATTTACAACAAACATAAAGATCTTTCAAAATCGTCTTTCAAGGTTTTCGTTTGGTATTTTTATTGTTAAGGGATTCATCCATAATTATTACCTTTTTTATTATAGGGTTTTCAAATAAATGGCAAGTTAACTTTTTCAAAATTGTGAAAGAAATGAAATTTGACTTTAAGCTAAAAGTGGATGGATGGTGTACACTATTGTTGTTTTCTAATGAATTAATAAAAACAATGTTAAAAACCAATGTATTTTTAATAAATTGATAAAAACAATGTTTTTTTAATAAATTGATAAAAACAAGATAAATAGCAGTTAAGTGGCAAGTGTTTGTCTAAAAAGAATGAAATGTGAAAAATGAAAAAAGATAATTAAAAAATAAAAATAAAAATTGTATATTTATTTATAAAATTCTAAAGAAATAAAGCACTCAATAGAATTTTGAAGAAATACACAACTACAAACAAAGTTTCACACAAAAAATAAAATATATCTATATATATTATAAACGGTTCAATATTTATAATTAGGAATTATTCCATTTTAACTTTTATGAATTTAGTCAAGCATTAAAGATATCATTGTAAAACTAGAAGTACATGTGTTGACTTGTATACTTTCATGTGCATCAAAAAGTCTTCAACGTTGGTGATGTTTTTTGATGTCTATATCGTATTTTGTGTAAGTTTTTTATTATCCATGTTCAAGTCTTCAACGTTGGTGATGTTTTTTTATGTCTATATCATATTTTGTATAAGGTTTTTTTATCCATGTTCTTATATCTTAGTAAGTGTAAGATTTGTCCCTATATGGTTAGATGTCTTTACTCTTAACATTTTGTATTATCATATTTTATGAGATGATTTTATGAATTTTTATATAGAATGTGGTTTTATAATTGATATGGATTGGAAATGTCATTGATATACTTTTTGTGCACAAAATTTACTATATTTTGAGATTTTTTCTATTTGTCGATTCTTGCCAAGTCTCAGATCAGTTGAGTCCTTGCCAAGCTCGAGTCAGACAAAATTGATTTGAACTACTGCCACACAACCCTCAACCCTTCTCTAACCTCCCCCTCCTCTATTTATTTATTTTCTTGTATGTCTCCTTTGTTTTTCTCTTCTCTACCTATTCTCTGTTCTATTTCCTTTCCTCGATCTTTGTTTGAGCAACCACACTATTCTACCTATTGTGAAGGTATTATTAGTTGATGACACAGAGAGAAACTATTCATCCCATCACACATCCTCCTTGTTGTTGAAGCACTTGTTTTCCTAAACGCTAGAAACCCTCATTTGCACAAACCCTGGAAACCCTTGTGGATAAAACAAGCAAGAAGAATAAGAACATACATTGAATGATTTTATATTGAACAAAGCAAGAAGATAGAATGCATTTTTTTTTACAATAACGATTAAGAAGCTTTATATTAAAAAGGAAGGACTTTACAAAAAGGTGGGAAGACTACACCCAACAAAAGGAGGGATGAAGGCACCTCAAAACTAGTCTTTACATATCGAAAATAGTTGAAGATCATAGCTAATAGAGAAAGAGAATAAGACATACTGTAGCTTAATACATAAGGGAAAACACAAAATAGAAACAGTCATCAGTTGTCATCGGGGTGACGAGCCTTTTTCTTGCTACCAACTGCCCGGTCTTCGTTTTCATCCATACCCAGGATTGCAGCTGGACTGTTGCTCTTGCTGGTTCGAATACAATCCACCTGGCTTCAACGATCTTGAGGAAGCTATGCATAGACTCCATTTTTCCTGCCATAACATCAAAATATTCCTTCATTTTACCATTGTTGCTTCTCACATCATAATCTGAAATTTGGACACAGGTGGCAAGGTGAGAGAGGGCCTTTTTTAAATCTTTGTTTTCACCTCTGAGCCAGCAAACCTAAGATTCGATGTCTTGTAAGAGAGAGAGCACACTAGGCGAGGGGCTTTCCGGCCCACGAGGGGAGTCCAGGTTCACAATACCCTCATTCTCCTCCACCAAGTTCCAGAGCTTGCCATTTTCCCCGGGGCTGCCGCGCATTGGTTGCAGAGAGCCATGTTGCAGAGAACCATGGTGCAGAGACCCATGTTGCAGACAACCTTGTTGTAGAAGACCGCCGTAATTTTGATTATTACTAGTGTCAAGGGGATGCCAGTTCTTCCCAGGATCATGCTCATATCCTTTCTGGACACCATTAATAGAGTTCCCGATTCCCTGCCCCACGTCTTGCTTAGACCAACCTCTACCATTCTCGATGTTATTGGGCTGCCCACAATGAACACGCTTCATCTGAATGCCATGGGAGCCTTGGACTTCTGTATTGCTGTTCCCATTACCTTGCACCACCTCAAGGGCAGAGAGATAACGGTTAAGTCCAATTCCCCCAATATTGACCTGGATGTTGGTCTTGCATCAGTGGCATTGCAGCACCGGGAGGCAGAGCCCAGCGTTGCTGCTAGTATTTCCACAATCCATGCTGCACCACAATCCAAACAGACTGAACCAAAACAAGACGAAGCTCTAGAGAATGCAAAAAAGGAATGTTGGGTTGTTGCCATTACCCTGGAGGTTGAAATAGGCGCTGACGTCCCTTTCACCTGCACGCATTGAAGTCCCGCATGCGAGAAAGGTGGAGCTAGGCTGGGAGCGCCGTCGCTTCTGCCTTGGGAACGGGAGACGATATCCAAAGTTGATCCTGCTTCTGAACTTTGCTGAATTCAACCAATAATTCAAGGTGGGCATTATGGGTGGGATATAATTCAAATTTCTATGGAACCCAAAAATTATCATAGTGTTGTCCATTGCGAATTAACAACCCACAGTTTAATCTAGCTCCGACATTGGCCAAGACATTGGTAGGTTGGTTATTGTTTCTCAGAATGTGTAAAAGTGAAATGGAAACAAGATCTTTAACCGAGTTAGTGAAATGAAAGTGGAATTTGGAAGAGGGAGTGTGATGTTTTTTGGATAAGGTTCTAGCTTCTTTGATAACCATTTTGGAGTCTCCTATAACCATGACCTCCTGGACGTTGTTCTCCTTTGCGATGTCGATGCCTTTGATCAAAGCAAGCCACTCTGCATCGTTGTTCGTCTACTTGCTGAGCCCCCAAGCAAAATCAGCTATTTTGTTTCCCTCGGAGCCCAGGAGGAATCCCCCACCACCTGCCAACCCAGGATTGCCTTTTGAGGCACCATCAAAGAAAAGAATGACTGCCACGAGCTCTCATCCAGGACTGAAGGTCTTTAGTTTCCATTATGAGCTTCAAGTTTTGCTGCTTTTGGCTTTTGGAGAAGAAGGGGCCAGGGACGATATGAGGGATTAATATGTCAGCTACCCAAATTCTCTCTTCAAAACTTAATGGTTCTTTGTGCAGATTACTCATGCCTCTCGAGGTGAGGGCCTCAACTCAGAGAGCATTGGCAGATGAGAGGAATTTACTTGGAGAGGTATGGAGATCCTCAAAGATTTCTTTGTTTCTAGCATTCCACAGCTTCTAGCATATATACTTTGGGAAGGCAATCCACGCTCGCTTGAATTCAGTTTTTTTAGACAGTGAATTGGAATAGAAAAGATGCCAATTGGCGAAGAGATCATTCCAATTAGTCGAGAGTGTGAGGTTCGGCTGAATGCTTTGGTAAGCCCTGCTCCAGACTTCTTTGGAGAAATTGCATTCAAGGAAGAGATGTTTGATAATCTCCTCCGTGGCTTTACATAGAGTACACCTTGCCGGCCCTGCTATCCCTCTTTTCCTGAGGTTTTCTGTTGTGAGGATCTTCTTGTGAGCAAGCAGCCAATCGAAAAAATTAATCTTTGGAAGCCCGTCCCTATTCCACACTCTGTCCCACTTCTTATCTTTTATGTAATGAAAGTTAAGAGCATCCAGGTAGCTATATCCTTCCCTGACTGAGTACAATCCTGCTTTCCCCCAGCCTCGCTTATCTTTAATGGGAAGATGGATTGGAAGAGCACCGTGAAACATGGAGAGAGGATATTATATTCCTGCAGAAGGTGATTCGGGAGATCTAGAGTATGCCAGCAGCCCATTTTCCTTGAGTGGACCACGTGGAGAGGTCATGGAGAGTGTGGATGCCTGCTTGCTGCAGCCAACATTTCAAATCATCCAGCTCGAGAAGATAGTTTGCAGGGGAGTTGGAGCAGAACTTGTCCTTCTAGATCTTTATCTGCTTCCCATTGCCAGGGATCCATGAGAGATCGTTTTGGATAATAAAGGATGCTCTCTTGCAGAGGTTCCGTATGACCATCCACTTTCTTTCCAAATCGATATTTTCCACACATCTTTTCCTAGTTCTAGACATATATTTTTTATAGAAGGATTCCTTCCACCATGCCTTCTTGTCGACGATGATTCTCCAGAGAATTTTGGCACCTACTGCTAAGTTCATCTGAGTGGGGTCTCTGATTCCGATTCCTCCAAATTTTTTTGGTCTGCAGACAATGTCCCAATTAACCAAGTGGAATTTTTTGGTGTTGCTATTTTGTCCTCCTCGCCATAAAAATTTATGGAACTCTTTGGAGATGTCAGCCATCACTGTTTTGGGGGCTAGAGAGATGGGAAAGCGTAAAGAGGGTAGGCTGAAAGGATGGACTTGATAAGAACTAGTTTTTCAGCCGGATTAAGCCATCTAGAACCCTAGGAACTGATTTTTTTTTTTAATTTTTCAATTAGCCTCGACTAGTCGGCCACTTTTTTTTTTTCCTTTGAAAATGGGGATGCCGAGATAAAGAAAGGAGTTCCAGTCTCATATTCCTTCAAACCCCAAAGTTCAGGAGATTCGCGCCTGAGTCTCGGGGGAGCAGTTCCAGGCATAGATTTTGGACTTTTCAGAGTTGATTTTTCCATTCGAGGCTCAGAGAAAGGAGAGGACAAGACCAGATTAAACCTCTCAGCAATAATCAAGGAGGCACCACTGAGCAGAATTGTGTCATTCGCAAATTGAGAGTGGTTGACCGGCTTAACTCTGTGGACAATTTTTATTCCTTTTAGCTCACCCGAGGCTTGGAGAGAGAGGAGCTT
This sequence comes from Larix kaempferi, assembly GCA_027924585.1. NCBI lineage: Eukaryota > Viridiplantae > Streptophyta > Pinopsida > Pinales > Pinaceae > Larix > Larix kaempferi. The sequence goes on from BSBM01000792.1 coordinate 3,617,971, forward strand.
CCTACTCATGGATTCAACTACCAGGGGATAAATAAAGGGGGATAAGGGACAACCTTGATGCAAACCTCTGGAGGCCATAAAGAATTAAGTGGGTCTGCCATTGAGCAATGGGGAAATCCATGGGCTATGGATGTAGGCTTTGATCCATCTAACAAACCGACTACAGAAGCCAAATTTGAGCCTAATGTCAAAGAGGAATTTGTGGTTCACTTTGTCAAAGGCATTTTCCATATCTAGCTTAATGGCCATACCTTGATGATTCTTTTCGGTACTAGTGTGAATAGCTTCTTGAACCATAATGATATTATCCAGGATTTGACGACCAACCAGAAAACCACCTTGGGTTTTGGAGAATAGCTTTCCCATGATTTTTTTTATTCTAGTGGCTAGGATCTTGGAGAGAATTTTGTAGGAGGAGTTGCAGAGAGAAATTGGTCTGAACCTGCCAATGGATCTAGTGGCTTTATCTTTGGGGATGAGGGAGAGAAAGGAAGAATTGGTTGCCCCTCCTATTTTGTTTTTTTTCCTGGTCCAGTTGAGCATTCGTTTTAGGTCCTCTTTGATAATCTCCTAGGCAACCCTGTAGAAATTAATGGTGAAACCATCCGGGCCTGGTGCTTTGTCGATTTGCAGAGACCAGATTGCATTAGCAATTTCGTGTTCTAGAATTGGCTTGGAGAGCTCCCGATTGGTGTTATCCGAGACCAGTTTGGGAATGCCTTCGATAAGGTACCCTTGGGCCTCAGGATTGGTTTCTCCATTGTCAGAGAAGAGATGCCTGAAGTGGTTGAGGGAAAGTATTTGAAGTTTTTCTTGCCCACATATATTTTCCCCATTGATATTTTTCAGTTCAATAATAGCATTGTGACTGCGGCGAGCCTTTTCCTGGTTGTGAAAATATTTGGAGTTGCTGCCCCCCCCCTTAAGCCATAACTGTCTTGAATTTATTCTCTAGGTTTCTTCTTCATGCTTGGCTGCTCTCAGGATTTCAATTTCTAGAGCTTTATCTTGACTTAAAATGATTGGAGAGACCGCTTTGGTTTCCATCCTTTGTTGAAGAGAGGCAAGTTTGGCTTGGCTTCTTAAATTGACGTGATTGGGATTTAGATAGGAAGTCTTGGCCCAACGTTTGAAGGTAAGTTTAACAACCTGAAGCTTAGACTCCCAAATGAAGTTGGGGGAGTCGTAGAAAGACAGGGACCAGGCTTGGGAGACAAGGTCTAAGAAGTTTGGATGACAGATCTAGAGAGGGTTGAATCAGAAGGGTATAGGACCAATATTTTTAGGAGAAGAGATAGAAAGTCCAATGGGTTTATGGTCCGAGGAGGTGCATGGTTTAGAGAAGGAAAAAATTAAAAAATCAGAGTTGAAGAAGGAGGAGTTTACCAGAAATTGGTCCAATCTTGCCGCGATATGACCTGCTCCACATCTTCTATTGTTCCAGGTATATTTCACATTTTTGAGGGGGATATCCATAAGATCTAGATCATCCAGGATATCCTCAAGCTTTTCTCCAAATGGATCACGCACAATGTTACCACCTCTCTTCTCCTACTGAGACTTTGTGACATTGAAATCCCCGGCAATTATTAAATTTTTTCCAATCATGCTATTTTTGAGATTATTCAGATCAGTCCAAAAGTTGATTTTGTCCCTGTAATGGTTGGGACCATAAACATTGCAGATGAAAAATGAGTCATTGCTATTGTTGTCTTTTATTTTAGATAACAACCAATGGAGGTTTTCAGTGGAGGAGATAAGAGAAAACATAGGGGAAATCAGGGTAGCAATTCCCTCGGAGGCCCCACGTGCATTTAGGGAAGCACCATGGCAGTCTTTCCAGAGAGAACATGAGAGTGCCAAGAGCTCCACATCCTGCATTTTAGTCTCTTGGATTAACAAGAGATTTTGTTTTTTGGATTTAATCATACTTTTCAGAGCTTCAACTTTGTTTGCGCCACCCAGACCCCTGCAGTTCCAAGAGACGATTAACATTACTTCTTGGCTGCTTGAGGTCCTACTCGGGACCTACCTTCTTTAGTACCATTCTGGGCTTTTGAATTCTGGATCAACTTCATATCATCCAGGATTTTTTGTCTGCCCAACTCTATTTCCATTTCAGCCTCGAGTTCTCTATGGTACCTATGCGACTTCCTTCCTCTGGTGTTGGGTGGATACACTTCTTCTGTTTCTTCCAAGGATTCCAAGGATATATCAAGGGACGAGGATGATGGCACGAATTTTCTTTTTACCTTATTTTCCCAGGAGCCACCAGGGGTGGTGGAACCCCCAACATTAGTTCTGATCGCCTGTTCGGAAAGAGAGGTGGATTGAACCATATTTTCTTCACTACCTTGTTCAAATGTATTTTCTTCCGGGATGACTATTTCCCCTTCTTCGGTGGGAAAGTCCTGGAATTTGTTATGTGTTGCGGCCTCTCTTGATTCCGACACAGTACCCTGAACATTTTTTGGATGGGTTTCTTTAGCAGGATGGGGAGCTGGGAGTGTTTTTTTCCCCTTTTTAACTTGCTGCCATTCCTCTTCTTGGCCTCTCTCTGGAGCTTCTTGAACTGACTTGGGACAATTTTTGACAAAATGGCCATATTCATGGCATTTTTTGCACTTGACGGGCAGTTGTTCGTAATACACTTTCTGCATATGCTCCCACCCATCCATTATAAGATTTACTTCCTCCGACAAGCCTTTCTCTAGATCAACTTCCACACAAATTCTAGCACATGCGAACAGGGGAGCTTTTGGTTCATCTTTATCAATGTATTTTCTGAGAGAGTTTCCAATGGCTTGTAGAGTGTCATTGTTCCAGTAGTGAAGGGGTAAATGGGGAAGATGAACACAAACTGGGACTGCAGAAGGAACATCCTTCTCCAGATCAAAGGATAAGCTCCAACGATTCAAGTAGAGGCCACGAGGGCCCATGAAATATGGGACACTTCGAAAAGTCAGATCCCTATCAGCTTTATTTTCAAAAAGAAAGGTAAAAAAACCCTTACCACAAAAACAATGCTGCAAACCTCCATCGATCAAGGGCATCCAGTTTTTGTTGATCCATACTTCCATGGTTTTTGGTGACAGCAAAATACCAGTAAACTGTCTCATCAACCCTCTATCATTCAACGCTATCGCTTTTAGCTTAGAAGCTGCCGACACAATATGGATTCGAGGGGCCTCAACCTGCTTGATGAAACTAGCATCAGAGGGATCCGTGGGGGTGGAGGGGGGGGTGGACTCAACCAGAGCCCGGAACGCGGCATCCAGAAGATGCCTGCGTTCTATAGGGGAGGGAGGCGGTTGATCCAGGTCTGCCATCGCAAGAGGAGCCCACGGGGAAGCCAAACGCGAGGGGCTCACGTAGAGCTCATTGCTCTAGGGTTCACTGCGAGCTAAACAATATTTGTTTTTGGATCTAATCTAAAAATTAGAATGTGTTTTTAAGTAGAATCCATGCGTGTTATTCATTTTCATAACAACAAAGCATGTGCTTGCATTATTTTTCTTTGTAAACTTGCATGGCATTCTGATAGGTTATGTCCACTAAAGACATTGTTGGGGTAGTGAAGAAAAAAAGAGCATGTCTGCTAAATTGGAGGGGAAGCAAATTGTTTATTCTATTTGTTGGAGGAATTTTCACTAGTACAAAATGAGAGATAAGTGACAAAAAAATGACAAAAATCTACATATAAATGACCACTTTTGATTTGGTGATCATCAATGGCTAATTTCTGGTCTCTTATCACATGACAAAAAATGTGGTCATATTTAGTTTGGTCATTTATAACTTGTCTTGTGGTCATTAATTTGGTCATATATTTGGTCATTCATTTGGTCATATATTTGGTCATCAATTGTCACAATTATAGACCAAATATACTACATTTGATCATATTTTTGGTCATTAATTTGGTAGTATTATTGACCAAATATACTACATTTGGTCATACTATTGACCAAACATATGACCAAATGAATGACCAAATTAATGACCACAAGACAAGTTATAAATGACCAAACTAAATATGACCACATTTTTGGTCGCGTGATAAGAGGCCAGAAATTAACCACAAAAACTGCCATTTGGTCATTTATATGCGAATTTTGGTCTTTTTTTGGTCGCTATCTCTCATTTTTTGGTCACTAATTTAGTTGTTTTTAACCGATATTGCAATATCATTAAGGCACATAGGAATCGAACCACCAACTTCCTGCTTGTAAGGCAAGCACTCTTCCAGTGAGCTAGCACCCTTTAAGAATTTGGGAGCCTAACTTACAGATTCCTATATAATGGTAAAAAAGATCAATACATGCCTTTGAGTATCTAATGGCTGGAAAAGGATGATGCAAATAAAAAAAGGTAGCACACTATTGTTGTTGTCCTTTCTATTGTCCCTCTAAAATCACTTGGGTAGGAGTCAAGACATGCAATAGAAAGTAAAAAATGGCCTAGAAAATCAAAAGTGGTAGACCAATCTCCTCTTTCTAATACTGGTGCATAATGGCTTGGTTGGGAAGGGCTTGATTCGAGAGTACTCAATTACTTTGACGATTTTTTCAGTTATGTTACGAAATGTTTTCATGATCTCTACCTCCTTCTCCTCAATTCATGCATTTATAGTCAGTAAAAAATCATGCTTTATTTCATCATATCAATTTCTATGTGACCCTAATTTTGGTGATTGACTTTAGAAATTTATAACATTGTACATGAATAATTAATGGAAGAAGAACAACCAAAACAAAAACTAACGAAGCAACAACACTACTAGCTTACCTACTAGGCTACTACTAACAAGCAAGAAAACTATTTTCCAGGCTTAAGAAGGGCATTAAGAACAATACCGTGGAGTGCATGATTTATAACACCAAAACACCCTTCTCCCCATGCAAGTAACCATGAATGATTAACATCATATGATATAGAGAAAATGCAAAAAAAAATATTCTTGTTACCTAGGTGACTCTAAAATAAGGAAATTTTGATATTTGTCTTGAGAATTTAGGGACATTCTTAGTGAGAAAGCTTGCTTATTCAATTATGATGGAAACTTGAAGTTTCCTATCCTCGTAGCTTAGGAAGTGTCAGCTTAAAATTTGCACGATGGACTTGTAGAAATAATTTGAAATATTTATGTTTAATTATAATGCAATTAAACAGACAAAAGGGGATACTCAAAGCTCCAACTTAATGTAGATATACCTCATCCCCATTATTTTGTCGTATATTTTCGTACCCCTGAAAGGCCTTCAGTGAGAAAGCCTTGTAAATCACCAAAATAATTCAATATTACAAATCACTAAGATTTCAAAGACCATTTCAAATCTGTACAAAATTTCAAAATTTTCATAGATAAAATAATATGGAAAAATACCTAATTGACTGATCCAAGCTAAACCATGAAGAACTTGCAGGGTATTGTATGCTATATTCTTGTGCTTTCAATGATTTTAGATATGACTCTTTTCCTTTTCACCCTTCATCTGTAGTTTTTTTGAACAATCTTCTTTCACTTTTTTGTCTTCATAAAATATTTATATGTTAGTAACACACTAGCTCTATTGAGTAAGTTGTGAATGTATTTCTCTATAAATTTTACATAAAACAGAATGACATTATTTTCACTATTTTAAATGGATCTGTGCATCAGACAATGCCATCCACCGTTTTCATTCTTTATTATACTCTGAGTCATATTTTGTCCCATTGATCTTTGGTTTGCTTCAAGCATGCACCATTTTAAGAAAGCCATGAATTTGAGTACCTAAAAACCTTTTTTCTGTTGATATATGCTTTATTTCTCTTTAATTGTTTCACTTCCTATTAGCCACGTGGATACTTTGTTACAATACTTCCCTTGTAATCCTCTTTAAATATTTACATCCATAAAAACATAAATGTAACTGTTGGATACAAAATGATGTCCATACAAAGTGGGAGCACTAAAACAACTCCTATAGAAAGCAAGATGCAAAAAATAAAGCATGAATTTAATCTAAATCCCAAAACTCAAGCTCTAAATATGAAGAGTTTGTCAGAGAGAGAGAGAGAGATGTGTCAAGAGAATGGATCTAGAATACCTTATTCAAATGATACAAGCCTATCATGGTCAACTGGAACCATCTGGCCTAACATCCAAGGATGAATGAAGGAATCTCACCACACAAGTCTATCTGGAGGAAGAAATAGAAGAGGAATTGAACTATTTAATGTGTCATTTTGTGGAGGAGGAGGCCAATCATTATGATCTAGATTATATCAACTAACTACTAATATGGGATTGGGATTGGAAATGCCACTGGGGTCTCATAGAAGTGGAGGTGGTCCTCTTGGTCCACACAAATATGGGGTTGGAAACATAATCACTTTATGTCTTCCTCTTCGTGCCCCTAGTGGATGGGAGCATTGTGAAAAAAGAAGTGATCTTCCTGTTAAGTGGAAGCTAGTCCAATATGTGGATGTGACTAGACGATGAGTGAGTGAATTTGGAGGGCATCCTAAGGGATAAAACTGCATATGGGAGAGAAAACTGTTGTTCAAGTCTTTTGTTTCACCAACATAATTTATTTGGAATTTTCAGCAAGACGATAGTTGAGAAAACACAATAGTTCATAGAAGAGGAAAGCTATCATTTACTTTGTTCTCTGATGATATAAGGTACAATGGGACACACTAAAATGAGGTAGCCCCATTTGGGAATGCATGATTTCAATTTTTCTTCATAGTTGAAGCACAATGTCAAGCAAATTTACCCATAGTTAACGAATCTAGAGTGCACAAATCTTGTCGATAAGAGTCAAAACCTTATGATGTAGAGCCTCTAGGTTGATTATGTAATTGGCACCATGATAAAAACAAAAAAAATGACATGAAACTGTTTCAATGGGTTTATATGTGTGCGTGTGTGTTTCTCTTTCTCTCTCACACACACATATATATGTTTTTCATATATGTATATTACAACTTTTATGTGTGTGTGTGTTTGTGTGTTTATATGTGATGCATCCTAGTTATACGGTATCCATAAAAATCAAATACAAATGTCCATACCCATCTCTACATCCAAGCAACTTAGCACCCAGTTTTACATTGAATAAATTTATATTATAATGGTCCAAACATTGCTACCGCATAAATAAACCTAATTGTTAGCAAATGAAGAGTATTTTAGGATATTGAAGATAAACATGACTACAAACAAACAAAACACAAGGATAAAATATCACCTTATATCGGTTGATAAATCTTTTAGTATCTTATTTAAGGCATGGACAATATGTAGTTCCCCATGAGCATAAGGTGGCCCATCATGAAGAGTGAAATATTCCCGCCAAAAAAAATATAAGCACATTAAATCCATGTAGAAATATACTAATCAACTTATGTATAAGACTCTCTATACTTAATATCAATAAAATGGAACCTTCTATACAACCATGATTATGGAAAAGGATTGGATATTCAAATACTAATTTGAGAAGAGCCTCAAATTTTGTATGAAGAAATAACAAAGAAACCAATTTTGAATTCTAAGGCTTCACCTACATAGACATGACCAATTTCTCAGAGTACACAAAAAATTGAACTTAAAAATACATTTAAGCTGTATATGGAAAAAATAACATTCTGAAAGAGGTTTAGGAAAATAGCAAATAAAACCATAGATCTAAAAGAGTGTTAGGAAAAGTAAAGGAAGGAGAGCATTAATTTGGAATTAAACGTCATCATTTAAATCTCTTGTGTTCATCATTTAAATATTGTTTAATTTCTGTTGTATTTTCGACTTTGCATATTGAAGACTTCACCATGGATCCACTATCTTATGATCTCAACATAGTATCAGAGCCAATGTGGACTCTTCTTTCTCTTTTCAACATTGTTCAACAAGTCCTTCCAAGAGCAAGGGTGACCCGACCTAAGAAAGAACAAAAAGGCCCTGACCCACGAAGGAGGGATTTCTCTTCCTGATCTTGAACAATAGACAGTAGTACCATCACAAAAGGTGAGGCTCTTATGATTCACACCCTCTTATTGTAGTGGGATTCCAAGCTCCATCGACATTTTTTCTTCCATTCATCATGTTTTTGTCTCTGTTTCTCTGACTACCATCTTCTTTCAGGTCTAAAAAATATGAGAACTCATCCAAACAATGAGAAATGTCTTTTGTAGGGGTAAAAAATCTATACAATTATCATTTATTAACAACCCAATTGCTTTCCTGTTGGGGTGTAGACCAGCCTACAAAGCCCGTGCAAGCCTTGTAAGAGGTTGCTGGTTCAAACCTCGAATAAACCGTGCACCATTGTGGTGTTAGATTTTAAGCGAGCATAAATAATAAATAACCAATGAGAATAAAACACAATAAAAAATGATTTAAGATAGACACATAATTTACCCTAGAAAACCCCATGCGAGGAAAAACTAGCACCAATGAAGATCTTCATTACATGGCCAAAACTGGCCAACCGGGACAAGTGAGCTCACCTAATCAGCTCAAGGCCACTTTACAATGGAGTATACCAATCCCCTTATAGGCTTCATTACATGCAATACCTTGGGCCAATACCATGCGATACAACAAACCATGTTCCCAAAAAACATGTGCTATACATAACCACCCTTGACTCATTCCCGAGTCAAGGTTACCTCTAACAATCCCCCCTTTAAGCTTGACTTGGGGATCTCACATAGACCCCCCTATCAACTAGGTCTATCTCTCGAATTTACTGGTGAGTTACTAGGTGTATGCATGCCATACCAGGTCTTACAGCCATATTCCCTTTTACATGCAAACTACTCCATTAATTTTTTTTTTCATGTGTTTTCATGGTGACTGCACCATCACCATCCATTGCTTCATCCTCTTGCTTGCTTTTCCATGCTCGTTTTCTGCCATGCCCTGCATTCTTTTCATGCTTGTCTTTCTTGTGCTTTTCCATTGCTCATTTTTACCATCCCAAGGACTACTTTTACACTATCAAATAATGCATTGTAGCCATGCTTCTCCATTTGCACCTTGGAACCTTGAACATAAGCCTTTGTTTTCTCCTACTGCATTCAACACCACCTGTTGTCATGCACTTTTCCAAGCGCCCATTCCTTGCATATCTGCAATATTAAAGTGCTTCTTTTAGAATCCCAATATTCCCTTCAAATCTTCACACACAGACTTCAATTCAAAGACACTAGTAGTCGCTTATCATTGTAGTATCCACAAAAAACTGCTTTCATGCAGATGCAATTCAACCACAATCACTTCATGCGCAATCAGTGCACGAAGCCCTTGGTTATCCTTGTGGAAAGTGTATCCTTATCAAACAATGGCTCTGATACCAGTTATGAGGATTTACGAGCATAATAAATAATATGAGAGAGAAATAATTAACAATAAGAAACCATTAAAGAGGGACACATAATTTACCTTGGAAAACTCCATGCGCGGAAAAACCAACACCTGAAGATCTTCATTACATGGCCAAATTAACCGGCCATCTAGGCTAAGTGAGCTCACCTGCTCACCTCTAGGCCACTTTACAATGGAGTATACCAAGCCCTTTATAGGCTTCATTACATGCAATACCTTGGGCCAATACCATGGGTTACAACAAACCATGTGCCCAAAAAACATGTGCTAGACATAACCACCTTTGATTCATTCCCGAGTCAAGGTTAACCCTAACATGTGGCAGGATCAATGTAACATCCCGATATTTTCAAAAAAATTTAAAAATTTCTAAATCATCATTTAATGCTAATAATTGTAAAATGCGGAAATAATAAATGTTTAGTAAAGCAGTAATTAATAATTACGTCATTTTGTAGGGACAACTTACTGCTGTGTTTTCTTTGTTTTCTGATGGGGTTTCATGTTGGCGACACATCATGAATCCAATTAATGAGTATGTCATTTATTTATATGCTGGAATGATTGCAAATTTCGATGCATTTGGAAAACATAATTCTCTTCAACAAGTACTGACAGTTTAAAATTTCTGGATGATGATGAAAGGGGTCCCACGAGGTGCCCCGAGGCTTACTTAGCTACTCAGCTAAAGCATTGTACCCGTCCTTCATGCACAGATTCACATGTAAGAGATAGCGATAAAATTCAGAGTGTTTAATAATCGTTTCAAAATGAAAACTGCTAGTACTGTGACGCCACATGTATGGTTTCTTTTCAATTTCCGTAAGAAGTAACTTGACTAGCTCAAAAGTTGCAGAAGTCGTCAATTTCAGAGAGTGATTATTATTAATTTTCTGCATTAGGAGTTTACGACTTCAGTTGTTATCATTCCATGAATGACTTGCGGCTTTTTAAAACATCCTATTTATGAATTTTGACTTGTGACAAACCTAAGACAAGGAACATGGTCCTATGCAGACCATGGTGAAGGTGCCAAGGTGATTCTAAGTTCTATGTCCCCTAAGCAATTGTCAGGGAGGTGTAATATGCATTAATACCTTACCATGCAATTTATGCGATGGTTTTATGTGGCAACTATACCCTAGGTGGATATGTTATACTATGAGTTCACTTGCATTGACTTAAATGGAACACACCAAAACTTTTATGCATGGTATCGATATATGTTTTAACCTTGGGATGATTTATAAAGTTATTGCCATAACGTCGATCCTATGGTTGGCAGGTGGATATGATGGTGTTGTAAACTTTCTGCGTACGAATTCAAAGGCATCGTAAATGATTGGGTTTGTAATTAAGTCGTCTGGCCACATCGTTAATGGTAATATTATGTGCACGTTGTAATGGATGTCTAGCATGTGAGAAGGTTCACCAGTGCTGAGTTGTAATGGGCCTCCTGCCTTGGTGTTGACAGAGTTGGTAATGTTGTGGCTTAGGAGGTGGATGGGTGATTTAATATTGCATCTACCACCTTCCAATGTGGTTCATGAAAAAATAGATCTCCATCGTCGATTTGTTTGTGCGTTGGGATTGTGGTGAACCCTAAACATAATCTTTAGGGTTTCGTAACGTTTCTTGGTCATTCGTTTCGGTGGTAGGGTTTGGGGTGAGGCCAACCGGCCGGGAGGCACTTAGGTTTTGATGTTTTTAGGCTCCCTCAGGATTGAACCTAAGACCTGCAGCAGCCTTCAATCTGTGAATGAATACGATCAATGAGAGCCGAGTCTGGAAAGGAATAGTGCGGTAACCATAGGATTGGAAGAATGCATCCGCTTGGTGGCGTTGTAGTAACTGGAAGGTCTGGGGTTTCAGAATCGGGTTGAAAGTTTCTCAAGTGCTGACACAGTGTGCCCTACGAGTTGGGTCTTTCTCCTTCAAGGTGGATGGATGGCTTCATCATTCTTCTGTCAACGACGCAGGTACAATATTGTGAATAATGTTTAACCCTGAGCATGTTTTTCTTGTCAGATTAGCTCTCGGTGAACAGTGGTATGCCTGGAAGGTTGACAGGGAGCTTCAGCGTAACCACCGGTAAGCGTCGGTGGTAACCCTACCTCGTGGTTCTCTTGGATTCGGACTTGGTGAGCAGGATGTTGGAAATGTATCTTCTCGGCAATGGATTTTTCCTCGCCTGCAACTTGGGGAAAACATTACTGTTATGGTTTTTAGTTTAGCGTAGATGATGTAAATATTTTCCAAAATGTATGGCCAACCATCCCTCGGCTCGGAGGTCTTGATAGGGTTTTGAACCTTCGTTGTTGCAAAGAATTCTACAGCATTTAGACGTTTGATATTTATATTTTTTGCACTTCTAAAACGATGGGGGAAACAAATGTTGAACAGTAAGGAATAGAAATGTTGACTATGGTTTTGTTTTGGCAATAGCTGTGTAGTGTAAAAAAAGGGTTTTGAATGAAACACTCATTAAACAAACAAGGTGTTCTGTAGCATGCTGCGATAGTATATTTAAATGGGAATGTTCAGTGCTAGGTTTTAATGTTTACGCTCAGTGTTTGAACTTTGATTTTCAAATTCATTTCTGAAAGCTAGTTTAAGATGTTTATCTAAAGAATGGCTATAAGCCGATAATGAAATACCTGGCTTGCAATGCATCTGTGCATACTTGAGTTAAGCAGAAAATAAGAGGGTTTTAGTTTCAGTTTGAATATAATTGTGTTTGATGTTAAACCCTAGCCTGTCGATGATAATGCAAGAATGGAGTTATAAAATGAAATGTGCTGGGCTGTAATGATGTTTAAATGCAAGAATAACAGTTCTTGCTTCCATAGTTAGAATATCTATGATAATGAAAACATTTGATTTTGCAGCTGTTAAATGTTTGTAAATATTAGTATGGCAAGAACAGATTAAACCCTGGTTTGGGTGTAGAGATGCGGTATTTACTATATCAATTGATAAATAATTACTACCCTTTCTTTTCATTTAAGAACATGCTATTTTGTGATTTAAATTCTGCCACATACAGTTGATAATATAGAATCAAGAAAATTACAGTGTATTCGTCAGTTGGTTTAATTTGCCTATTAGTTAAACATTTTGTCTACTTAACTCTATCTCCCAGTATTCATCCAGTTTGGACTTCTAGAGAAGTGATATCATAATACAGTACCTTTCTTTTTGCACAAAGATAACACAATGATGACAATAATTTCTATAAAGATCGGTCAGATTCAGATAACAATAAAAATAAAAGAATGGGAATGAGGCTAAACAGAATGCATGATACTGGTTTCTTTTTGAAGGAATAACTGATGATCAATAAACCCTAGATGCTAACACCATGTCCACCTTTAGAAATCAGAAAGGAAATTACTGTTATAACTAGTTTCTGATAAGTTGTTTTAGCATACAGAGTTTGAACAGTGTATTCAATGCATGCAGAGATCTAATCTGCCGCTGCTAAATATCTAGAAAATAATATGCATGGGGAGCTTAAATCTCTGCATGGGTGTCTTTTGGGATTATGAATTTAGATGCATGTTAGGTTTCACTTTTAAATGAACATATTTAATGCTACCTCTCTGTACTGGAGTACGATGCAACTTCACGCATGGGGAAAAATGCAGAGGAGTTATTTTATCAGTTCAGCACTTTAAAATCAATCAGGATCTAAAGTCTTACTGCTATTGGTCATTGATAACATTTCTGAGCCACTTTCTGAAAGCATTCATGTGATTGGAAACACACAACAAAAAGAATAAAACCTGAGTGTTATAGGAGGAACAAACCACTCAAGAAGCCTGTTCCACCCAACCTGCTCCTAAGCAGCCAAGATGTCTGCCTTAGGACCCCCGAGCCTATCCACTGATCCACTAGGAGGAAGGAAGTTTAGAAGCTTAGGGTCTCTACTTGCAGCAACAAGAAATATATCCAGCCTTACAGGCTTAGTAGTCAATGCAACCAGCACCAGCACCTCTGGTCTATCCTTCTCATAACATTTTGTAGACTTATGCTTGCACTCTCCACAGCCTCCCTATTCGAATCTCTCAGCCATCACCTGATGCACATGAGGAAATGTTTCTGCAGAAAACATTGTAAGAGCTCCCTGCTCAATACGAATTTCCTTTTATAGGATGCCTAGGTCTTTTTGTAATTAACTGGTCATTAGTGAGCTACCTGCTCACCTCCCTCCACCTGGAGGGGGAAATGCCACAAAATTAGGGGGAGTTGTCCCATACCAACAGCTAATGGCAGAGTGCAAATGCTGTCATATGTCCCAATCCTTCCAGCAGCTTCCATTCCTCCTAGTGGGCTAGTGAAGACTCTTGTAACAGATTTCTTGAGGGTTTGTCTCCCATTTTTATTTATTAAATAATAATAATGAGTCATTACATTCATCTTTGACCTAATTGGTCATAATTACAAAACTTGTAATTATAATTTAACACAAAGTATTTTGCAGAAAAGATAATAGTAGAAAATAATTATTCTAAAAAATTGGGTAGGTGACATAGACCCCCCCTTAAGCCTCAACATTGTCCTCAATGTTGCTTTATTCACTCCTTGAGTGTTCCTGGAACAGGGTTGGGTATGCAGCCGGCATACTACTCTCCAACTCCCAGGTAGCCTCTGCTGGGCTAAAGTGCTTCCATTGCACTTTTACTTGGCCAACGGTGCAGTTCCGGACTATAGTTTCTTTCCTTGCGAGAATACAGTTCGGTTCCACCGAAAAATCGCCTGCCTTGTTCCACCTGAACATTATTCCAATTTACAACATGAGTAGGATCATGCACATATTTCTTTAAAAATGAAATGTGAAAAACATTATGGACTTTGAGGTTTGAAGGTAAGGCTAATTGATATGCCACAGGTCCAACTCTGAACAATATTTCGAAAGGACCACAATACTTGGGTGCGAGTTTGGCACAACTTCCCAATTTTAAGGAACTCTTTTTTGGCCTTACCTTAAGAAAAACATGTACACCAACCTGGAACTCTTTATGAGTTCTTTTAAGGTTTGCTTGACTTTTCTGTCTATCCTGGGCAGCTTTAAGATTTCCTTGTACTTGCTTCACGATTAGTTCTAATTCCTGCAACAATTCGGGTCCTAAGGTGACTCTGCTAACTGGATCACTCCATGACACCGGTGTGTTACATTTTCTACCGTAAAGAATTTCAAACAGGCTAAGCTTGGTTGAAGCATGGTAGTGATTGTTATATGCAAACTTTTCTAGATGCAAGTAGTCTTCCCACTTACCAGGCTGATCTTTAACATACATTCTGAGCATATCTTCCAATATATGGTTCACCCTTTCAGTCTGTTCGTCCGTTTGCGGATGAAACACAGTGCTGAAATTTAAGGTGGTATTTAACCCCCTGAACAAGGACCTCCAAAAGTTACCTGTGAACTTTGAATCTCGGTCTGAAACTATTACCTTGGGTATCCCATGCAGTTGGAAAACTTGCTTCATAAAAATTTCTGCGATATCAGGAGCTTTATGGGTAGTTTTAATAGGGATAAAATGGGCTGCCTTGCTAAGTTTGTCTACTAACACCATGATGGAGTCGTGCTGTTTTTTATTCTTTGGTAACCCAGTGATGAAATTTATACTTATGATTCCCCATTTACAGTTGGGTATAGGCAAGGGTTGTAGCAATCCAGCAGGATGCTGATGTTCCACCTTTAATTTTTGACAGTCAAAACACTTAGCTATATATTCTGCTACTTCATCCTTTGTTCTGGGTCAATTGTACTCCTTCCGTAGCATTGTGATGGTCTTCTGATAACCTGGATGGAAAGAATAGTGGCTTTTGTGCATCTCACCCAAAATCAGAATCTTTACTGCTGGTATGTTTGGTACGTACAATCTATTTTTGTATAGTGGTAAGCCATTTTCCTTCAAATTGAAATCTGTTATAGAATTTTCAGAATTGTTTTCTGCTATCCTTTCTTGTATTTTCCTGTATTCCTCATCCTCTTTAATTCCTTCAAAAATATGTTTCTCCAAATCTATTGCGTATGTGCTGATGGCTGAAATGAAATGTACCCTTACATTACAACTTAACGCGTCAACAACTTTATTCTCCTTCCCTTTAATGTGCTGAATTTCAAAATCATACTCACTCAGAAAAGTTAGCCATCTGGTTTGCCTGGCATTCAAATTCGTTTGATCTAATAAATATTTCAGCACCATATTATCCATCATTAAGGTAAATTTTCTGCCAATAAGGTGGTGACGCCACATTTTCAAGGCATGAATTATTGCTAACAATTCTAGATCGTAGGTGGAATAGTTCTTCTCATGTATTTTCAGCTTCTTGATTCATAGGCTACAACATGTCCCTCCTGCGTTAGGACTCCTCCAAGTCCATCATTGCATGCGTCTGTACACACTACAAAATATTTATTAGGATCTGCAATCCTCAAAATAGGCGCTGAAGTCAACAATTCCTTTAACTTTGCAAAATCGTCCGCACACTTTTGATCTTAGACAAACTTCTTTCCCTTTTTTTGCAGCGACGTTATGGGGTTTGCAATCCTTGAAAACCCTTCAATGAATTTTCTATAATAACTAGTGATGCCCATGAATGATCGCACATCCGTCACATCTTTAGGAACCAACCATTCATTAATGGCCTTTATCTTGGTGGGGTCAACCGAAATCCCTTCCTTAGAGATTATATGTCCTAAGTACTGAATCTTGTCTTTGTAAAAATCACATTTACTGAACTTAGCATACAACTGGTGCTCCCTCATAACTTGCAGAATGATACATAGATGTTCACCATGCTCCTCCTTGTTCTTAGAATATACTAAAATGTCATCGATAAACACAACTGCAAACTTATCTAAGTACTTGTGCAGAATTTTTTTCATCAAACACATAAATATAGTAGGGGCATTAGTTAATCCAAACGGCATAACAACGAACTCATAGTGTCCATAACGAGTTCTAAAGGCTGCTTTGAAAATGTCTTCATCCTTCACACGAACCTGATGATATACTGATCGTAAATCGATCTTTGAGAATATTGTTGCTCCGAGTAGCTGGTCAAAAAGATCATCAATGCAGGGCAGTGGGTACCTATTCTTTATCGTCATTTTATTTACTTGACGATAATCTATGCAAAGTCTCAGGGTACCATCCTTCTTCTTAACAAAAATGATCGATGCTCCCCAAGGAGACACGCTGGGTCTTATGCATTTTTTATCGATCAGCTCCTTCAATTGAGATTTTAACTCATTCAGCTCTAGTATATTCATCTGGTATGGAGCTTTAGAACATGGTACTGCACCAGGTATTAATTCAATAGTAAAATACAGGGCCCTTTTGGGAGGTAATTCTGGGATTTCTTCAGGAAAATACCTTGGAAATCCTTTAAGATAGGTATGTCCTCTATTTTCAGTTTGTCTTCCTTAGTACTCATCTCATCATGCACCGCATTTACTGCAAACATCTGACATCCTTTTCTGATTTCCCTTTTTACTTGCATGGCTGAAATCTGTCGAACAGATGTTTTCCTAGGGATGCCTTTTACTTCTGCTATCTTTCCTTCATCATCCAGGCAAATGAAAATTTTCTCATAACAATTCAGAATGACATGATGGGTTTCTAACCAGTCCATACCGATTAGGATGTCATATGACCCCAATGGCAAGATATTTAACTTAACCTGCGTGGTTAGTTGATTCATAGATAATACACAATTTCCCACAAAATCAGAAACCTTTCTTTTTGTTCCCGTCGCTAATCTAACTAACCAGGATTTCTCGAATTTTTCTGTTTTCAAATTGAGACTTTCTACAAAAACCGGTGATATATAACTTAGACTAGCACCAGGGTCAATTAAAATAGAAACTGGGTGGTTTTGCAGCATACCTTCGACCTCCAACATTAAGACTTGATGTTCTGCTTGCCGGTTGTCTAATGATGCACCAATTTTGGGTACTTCTCTTGCCACATCTCCTACAGTGGCTTCAGACTGTATGGAGTGAATATGGTTGGTTGCCCGTTTCTTAAGGGGGCAGTCTGAGGCATAATGGGGTCCTTGGCACTCAAAGCATTTTATAGGTGGCTTTTGTTCATTGGTCTTGGAAACATTGGGGACATTTTCGGGTGCTGTAAATTTCTGCTGCTGATTATTTCTATTCTACTGAAATTTTTGATTCTGAAAATTTTTCCTCTGGAAACTGGAATTTCCACCATATCTGAAAATTTTCCTTTTTTGTTCAAAATTATTGGGCTTTTCCAGCTAGGTACCCCTTCTCTTTTCTGATTCTGGTCAAAGCAAAAAATTTCTTTCCTCATGGCTTCTTCTAGTGTCTTAGGGTTATTGTACTCTATCATGTCCTTGATGTGGAAAGGTAGACAACTTAGGTACCTATGGACCTTTGGTTTTTCCTCCACCATATACGGCACATACCTTAGCAAACTTAAAAACTTGCTGTTTAGTTCTTTCATGTTCATCGTTCCCAGTTTTAGATCATAGAATTCCTTGGATTTTTCTTCATAATACTGCTTAGATAAGAATTTCTTCTTGAAGTGTCTTTTAAAAGTACTCCAACTCACATCTCGGTCTTTTATACCTTTTACCCTTTTAAGGTCTTGCCACCAAATATCTGCCTTCCTGGTCAGATTATAAATTGCCATTTTTGCCTTTAAGGATTTCGAATAATCGTAGATCTGGAAGTACATTTTCATGCTGGACAGCCATGCTTCCGCTATCTCTCCTTTCTCTATTTCGCCATTGAAAGTTGGGGGTTTGATTTTCTTGAATTCACCAGATATCTGTTCGTACTGTTTATTTCTTTTTCTTTTTGGCTTGAAGTCTCCTTCACTGCTGTCACTAGAGTAGTTAAGCTTCTTTTTATGTGGGTGTTTGGTAGTTCTTGATGATGTTGAGTTACTGTTTCCCTTAGCTGTTTCTGTTTGTTTATCCTTTCCTCCATGAGATAACTCTTTAGTTTCGGAAGTATGTTCAAGGTCTTGTTCATATTTTGGATATTGGTGGAACAGTGCTTGCTTCAACTCCTCCCGTGTCCGCAGGATTCTTTCATTGTCCTGTTTTACTGACTGGATCTCTGCCTTCAATTCTTGAAAAGCATGCAATAATTCTGACGAATCGTTACCCAGGTTGCCCTGGAATTGCTGTTCCATACTAGGGCTATTTGGCGGAAATCTACCCCTTATGTTTTCAGTTGATCCTTCCATATCTGTAAATCAAAGACAATTTTCTGTATGCGACAAAATAATTTAAACTTGAGTTAGCGAAAAATTTCATAGTCATAAATTTTTTGTTTGTGTGTTTCTTGGACCGTCTTTAGGCCTAGAGTTCGAACATGAGCTCTGATACAACATGTAACACCCCGATATTTTAAAAAAAAATTAAAAATTTCTAAATCATCATTTAATGCTAAAAATTGTAAAATGCAGAAATAATAAATGTTTAGTAAAGCAGTAATTAATAATTACGTCATTTTGTAGGAACAACTTACTGCTTTGTTTTCTGATGGGGTTTCGTGTCGGCGACACATCATGAATCCAATTAATGACTATGTCATTTATTTATATGCTGGAATGATTGCAAATTTCGATGCATTTGGAAAACATAATTCTCTTCGACAAGTACTAACAGTTTAAAATTTCTGGATGATGATGAAAGGGGTCCCATGAGGTGCCCCGAGGCTTACTTAGCTACTCAGCTAAAGCATTGTACCTGTCCTTCATGCACAAATTCATAGGTAAGAGATAGCGATAAAATTCAGAGTGTTTAATAATTGTTTCAAAATAAAAAACTGCTAGTACTGTGACGCCACAGGTATGGTTTCTTTTCAATTTCCATAAGAAGTAACTTGACTAGCTCAAAAGCTGCAGAAGTCGTCAATTTCAGAGTGTGATTGTTATTAATTTTCTGCATTAGGAGTTTACGACTTCAGTTGTTATCATTCCATGAATGACTTGCGGCTTTTTAAAACATCCTATTTATGAATTTTGACTTGTGACAAACCTAAGACAAGGAACATGGTCCTATGCAGACCATGGTGAAGGTGCCAAGGTGATTCTAAGTTCTATGTCCCCTAAGCAATTGTCAGGGAGGTGTAATATGCATTAATACCTTACCATGCAATTTATGCGATGGTTTTATGTGGCAACTATAACCTAAGTGGGTGTAATCTTATGAGTTTACGACATGAGCAATGCTTGATGAACTTTATATTAAGTGGGGCAGAATCTATCCATACCTTAGGATCGAATGCGACCTAGGTGGATATGTTATACTATGAGTGCACTTGCATTGACTTAAATGGAACACACCAAAACTTTTATGCATGGTATCGATATATGTTTTAACCTTGGGATGATTTATAAATTTATTGCCATAACGTCGATCCTATGATTGGCAGGTGGATATGATGGTGTTGTAAAATTTCCACATATGAATTGAAAGGCATTTTAAATGATTGGGTTTGTAATTAAGTCGTCTGGCCATAGCGTTAATGGTAATATTACGTGCACGTTGTAATGGATGTCCAGCATGTGAGAAGGTTCACCAGTGCTGAGTTGTAATGGGCCTCCTTCCTTGGTGTCAACAGAGTTGGTAACGTCGTGGCTTAGGAGGTGGATGGGTGATTTAATACCGCATCTACCACCTTCCAACATGGCTCATGAAAAAATAGATCTCCATCGTCGATTTGTTTGTGCGTTGGGATTGTGGTGAACCCTAAACGTAATCTTTAGGGTTTCGTAACGTTTCTTGGTCATTCATTTCGGTGGTAGGGTTTGGGGTGAGGCCAACCGGCCGGGAGGCACTTAGGTTTTGATGTTTTTAGCCTCCCTCAAGCTCGAACCTGAGACTTGTAGCAGCCTTCAATCTGTGAATGAATACGATCAATGAGAGCCGAGTCTGGAAAAGAATAGTGCAATAACCACAGGATTGGAAGAATGCATCCACTTGGTGGCGTTGTAGTAACTGGAAGGTATGGGGTTTCAGAATCGGGTTAAAAGTTTCTCAAGTGCTGACATAGTGTGCCCTACGAGTTGGGTCTTTCTCCTTCAAGGTGGATGGATGGCTTCATCTTTCTTCTGTCGACGATGCAGGTACAATATTGTTGAATAACTTAGAGTTTTCTTAGTGCATGCATTGACATTTTGTGAATAATGTTTAACCCTGAGCATGTTTTTCTTGTCAGGTTAGCTCTCGACGAACAGTGGTATGCCTGGAATGTTGACGGGGAGCTTCAGTGTAACCACCGTTAAGCGTCGGTGGTAACCCTACCTCGTGGTTCTCCTAGATTCGGACTTGGTGAGTATGGTGTTGGAAATGTATCTTCTCGGAAATGGATTTTGCCTCCCCTAAAACTTGGGGAAAACGTTATTGTTATGGTTTTTAGTTTAGTGTAGATGATGTAAATATTTTCCATAATGAATGGCCAGCCATTCCTCGGCTCAGCGAGCTTGATAGGGTTTTGAACCTTCGTTGTTGCAAAGAATTCTACAGCATTTAGACGTTTGATATTTATAGTTTTTGCACTTCTAAATTGATGGGGGAAACAAATGTTGAACAGTAAGGAATAGAAATGTTGACTATGGTTTTGTTTCGGCAATAGTTGTGTAGTGTAAAAAAAAGGGTTTTGAATGAAACATTCATTAAACAAACAAGGTGTTCTGTAGCATGCTGCAATCGTATATTTAAATGGGAATGTTCAGTGCTAGGGTTTAATGTTTATGCTTAGTGTTTGAACTCTGATTTTCAAATTCGTTTATGAAGGCCAGTTTAAGATGTTTATCTAAAGAATGGCTGTAAGCCGATAATGAAATACCTGGCTTGCAATGCATCTGTGCATACTTGAGTTAAGCAGAAAATAAGAGGGTTTTAGTTTTGGTTTGAATATAATTGTGTTTGATGTTAAACCCTAGCCTGTCGATGATAATGCAAGAATGGAGTTCTAAAATGAAATGTGCTGGGCTGTAATGATGTTTAAATGCAAGAATAACAGTTCTTGCTTCCATAGTTAGAATATCTATGATAATGAAAACATTTGATTTTGCAGCTGTCAAATGTTTGTAAATATTAGTATGGCAAGAATAGATTAAACCCTGGTTTGGGTGTAGAGATGCGGTATTTACTCTATCAATTGATAAATAATTACTACCCTTTCTTTTCATTTAAGAACATGCTATTCTGTGATTTAAATTCTGCCACATATAGTTGATAATACAGAATCAAGAAAATTACAGTGTATTCGTTAGTTGGTTTAATTTGCCTATTAGTTTAACATTTTGTCTACTTAACTCTATCTACCTGTATTCGTCTAGTTTGGACTTCTGGAGAAGTGATAGCATAATACAATACCTTTCTTTTTGCACAAAGATAACACAATGATGACAATAATTTCTATAAAGATCGGTTAGATTCAGATAACAATAAAAATAAAAGAATGGGCATGAGGCTAAACAGAATGCATGATACTAGTTTCTTTTTGAAGGAATAACTGATGATCAATAAACCCTAGATGCTAACACCATGTCCACCTTCAGAAATTAGAAAGGAAATTACTGTTATAACTAGTTTCTGATAAGTTGTTTCAACATACAAAGTTTGAACAGTGTATTCAATGCATGCAGAGATCTAATCTGTCGCTGCTAAATATCTAGAAAATAATATGCATGGGGAGCTTAAATATGTGCATGGGTGTCTTTTGGGATTATGAATTTAGAGGCATGATAGGTTTCACTTTTAAATGAACAGATTTAATGCTACCTCTCTGTACTGGAGTACGATGCAGCTTCACGCATGGGGAAAAATGCAGAGGAGTCATTTTATCAGTTCATCAATTTAAAATCAATCAGGATCTAACATCTTACTGCTACTGGTCATTGATAACATTTCTAAGCCACTTTCTGAAAGCATTCATGTGATTGGAAACACACAACAAAAAGAATAGAACCTGAGTGTGATAGGAGGAACAAACCACTCAAGAAGCCTGTTCCACCCAACCTGCTCCTAAGCAGCCAAGATGTCTACCTTAGGACCCCCGATCCTGTCCACTGATCCACTAGGAGGAAGGAAGTTCAGAAGCTTAAGGTCTCTACTTGCAGTAGCAAGAAATATATCCAGCCTTACAGGCTTAGTAGTCAATGGGACTAGCACCAGCACCTCTGGTCTGTCCTTCTCATAACATTTTGCAGACTTATACTTGCACTCTCCACAGCCTCCCTATTCGAATCTCTCAGCCATCACCTGATACACATGAGGAAATGTTTCTGCAGAAAACATTGTAAGAGCTCCCTGCTCAATTCGAATTGCCTTTTATAGGATGCCTAGGTCTTTTTGTAATTAACTGGTCGTTAGTGAGCTACCTACTCACCTCCCTCCACCTGGAGGGGGAAATTCCACAAAATTAGGGGGAGTTGGTCCATACCAACAACTAATGGTAGAGTGCAAATGCTGCCATCTGTCCCAATCCTTCCAGCAACTTCCATTCCTCCTAGTGGGCCAGTGAACACTCTTGTAACAACTTTCTTGAGTGTTTGTCTCCCATTTTTATTTATTAAATAATAATAATGAGTCATTACATTCATCTTTGACCTAATTGGTCATAATTACAAAACTTGTAATTATAATTTAACACAAAGTATTTTGCAAAAAAGATAATCGTAGAAAATAATTATTCTAAAAAATTGGGTAGGTGACACTCGATGGTTGCACCTAGGGGTATAGTGGTAGAGGATGGGATTGGACCCCTAGACCCTGTGTCACGTGAGTACTAGCCCCATCCCAGTTGTCGATTCCCCTAGTTACAAAAAAAACTAACCTGATTGCTTCTAGTATCAGAGATTTCGGGGGGCTCACGCAAATGGAGTTAAGGGGGAATTAATATAAGTCAGGGTTTAACTTTTATAGATGGAATGAATGAAAATGCTCCCTCCTATACCTCAGGTGTATGTCTAGCACCTAGAAAACACCATCATGGCCAAACGATCTACCTTCAGCAGCCTGCATGGACACTTCATAAACCAACGAATAAATATATTTTAGATTGGAATCGTGAATGAAAAATCCCTACGGGAACCTCATGTTCACATATGAGGTCCTAACCTAATGTTTATCAGCTTACTTCATCTCATATTTTAAATAAACTACAGAGAAATTGATATCCTAAATCTACGGATCAGGTATGCAGGTCTGGGATATAGAAAGGCTGGTCCCTTAAGTAGGTTCCAATAGGGCCACTCTCCCATCCAGGTTCACTTCATCCATTCAATCTAGAGATTACATTAAAAACAAAACAAAAAAATGTAAATGGTTAAACGATATGGCCAGAAGACATAGCAAGTAGAGAGACCGTGACTTGTTTAGCCAGCCAAAAAAATATATATATCCCAATACATCAGCCCTTGGAGGAGGCATATGACCAATACACGGGTCAACATGGTTTGGTTCCTCCAGTTGAGTTTCTCATCCAACAATGAAATCTATTCTTTAAGCTGAGGTGAGTGACAAATGCACACCTACCCAATTAAGAAAAACATTTGCAAAGATTGTGAGAGATAATAGTTCTTTCAATATGGTTTTCCTGCGAGAGAGATGAGATGGAAGTAAGTTCAAGTGGGAAGTTTGGTATCTCAAGGTAAGTCAGGTAGTTGTAGTTCCCCGATCCATAGCATCAAGGGCAGTGGGGAGATTTTGTGTGATGAAATTGATAAGCTTCTCAAAAGTTCCTCTGTAAGGTAGTCTCAAGTAAGATTTCACAACCACACAAGGTAGGCCCTTGCACACTACCCTATCCTGCAACAAGTGTATACCGCTACCCATAGTTCTAACCATGTGAACCTAGGCATTTATATGAAAGATTGTTCGAGTTCAAGCATAGATGGTTAAAGATCGGAATTGAGACATCATTACTCACATCAATGGTCCATACCAGCCATTGTAAAACATATAATCACCAATTGGCTTCACCAGTCCAGGTGCCTAGGTACATAGTCGCTTCACCTATTGCATCACCTCATCTGCACCTCGGCACTAGCATAGGTTGGGGGAAGGATTTCACTTATGCAACTTCCCACATGTGGCCAAATACACCGATGTTTCCATACTTAGTAGCTCTACAAATGAGCACTCAACAATCCTGGGGCTTCCTGGTGGTCGTGGCCATCCTGGTCATTATCCAACAAACCCACACACCTGAACTTTTGGTTGTGGCTGTCCATGTCCTGCAAATAATCCAAGGACGCCATCCAACAAACCTTCACACCCGAACTTGTGGTCCTGGTTGTCCATGGCTTGCAAATAATCCAAGGCTGTTATCCAACAAACCTGTAGTACACCCGAACTTGTGGCTATGACTGTCCATGACCTACAAATAACCCAAGGCCACCATCTAACAAACCTGCACACCCAAACTTGTGGCCGTGGCTGTCCATGGCCTGCAAATAATCCAAGGCCGCTATCCAACAAACCTGCAGTGCACTTGAAATTGTGGTCGTGGTTGTCCATTTCCTGCAAATAATCTAAAACCTCCATCCAACATGCCTGCACACCCGAACTTGTGGCCATGGTTTTCGATGGCCTGCAAATAATCCAAGGTCGCTATCCAACAAACCTGCACACCCGAACTTGTGGCCATGGATGTCCATGTATTTTGAAAGTTGGGCTTTCACATCACATCCAAGCAGATATTAACACACACACAACCATCAATGGAGCACATGATATGGACCAAACGTTTATTCGATTGCTTTATTCCAAGATGGTATATTTATACATCAAATAAGGAGGTTTGGGTGGTTGTACCGACTCCAAATAATCGTTACGGTTAATGCATGTGTTATATATATTTTATACATGGTGACTTTCGGGAGGCCAAGTGCCCCCCTCAACATCTCCCCCACCAACAAATCGCTTATTCGTCTTGAAGAGAGCAAGTATGCAAAACAATCATGATTCATGACTCGTCAGCCTTTGTCTTCAATATGGTAGCAGGCAGTCGAAGTCTCACCCTCTCACTAAGGTATTCGACTATCCTCGCTGCAAGGAGGTATTTTGGTTGAAATCCTCGCCCGTTCTTCATCTAGCCTACCTTTACTCGATTCAGGCTTGGGTCTTTTGGATCTTCGGCTTTCTATACCATCTCTTTTCCTTTTGCTTCTGAAATCACAACTTAGGAACTGCTTTGCGATTCTACACCGGGTTCAAGTGTTATAATGTTATCATTTGGTCATTAACGTCTGTCTGTATGATGTAGGATATCTTCTACTTGAATGTCTTCTTTGTCGTCTGCTTGTGTCGTGAGGATTCCTACAAGTTTAAATTATATGATCGGTACATGTGTTGTTGATCATAGTCGGGACCGACTGGTTATGATTCGACTGACTTGACTTGACATATATGAGTTGGCTAGATATTTACTTAATTACAAAAGTGAGGAGATCGCCTACCTTATGGAAGACGCCTTATGAAAGACGTACGTTTAACCTCCTCCAAATTCAATGACTTGCAAAATTTTTATACTAGAGTCACATTAGTATTAATCACTTAATCTACATAGAGACATATCAAGTCAAAAATTTTGAACATGCTCTTAATTAACCGTCTTAAAATAACTCAACCATGAGGGGTCGAATAAAAATACCCTCGACCATATTTGGCATCGACCAACTTTACACGACCGTCGACTGCTTTTTTTTTTTAAATACCGTCGGCAATCAAGAATGAGTATTATAAAGTCTCGACCACCCTTTTTACAATAAACATAAATCAATATCAACTACGTTTTACTATTGATCATAAGCGTCGTATAACTAGCACCCAAATCACCTTGCTTTTCTGACGATTTGTTCCCTAGATCCAGTTATAGTTCCACCTCATTTACTGCAAAACTATGCCCCTAAGGGTTTTGGCCCATTTTAAGATGACCCAGATCATCGAAATTCCAAAAAATAACAAAAAGAGGTGAAACTGTACCTCGCCCTAAAATTTCCTATAGCCGACAGGGGGCGATTTGAGTGCCAGTTATCACATGCCTTGACCATATTTAATTTAACTTAAAATACTCTCGACCATATTGTTCGAGAGAGTCTACCTCGTCGACCGAGAGGGAACCGACTGCACGTTATTTTACAAAGTTGTTAGCGGTTTCTTTTTACTACAGTCGGCGCCCATTTGATATGCTTTCTCAACTTTCAACATGAAAATGAAGATTAAGGTGCCTACAGAGATCAATACACTTCGGTAAATGCCAACAAATTGATAAAACTTCGAGTAAAGTGATGGCTTTCTGATCGATTATGTGGTTTTGATCGACATATTAATAATCATATGATGGTCTGTGGAATTGGACAGAGTGGGTCAACTGATTGCTTAGTCGACGAGCCACAGGTCGACTCTAGTGCTGATTAATATGAATGCTCAAATATTTCATAAGTAAATAGTTCACTGATCGGTGCTCACACACGGTCAACAAGAGTGTCTCATGGATTTAAACATCTCGAAGTGGTCAAAATTGCTTTAAAATATAACAATATTCAATAGACCATCGACCAACGTTAACACGGCTACTTTGATAGACTCGAAGTTCATGATAATGAACTGCTGTAGAAAAGGTGGTAGATCGCTAATTGATGGAGTGTTGCAATTTGTAATAAAGAAACTATTGGTGAATGAAAATTCTCACATCGATAGTCTATGGATCTCCATTCCACAAAATTCCTTTGATAAATTAACCAATATATTAGGGTGATATCCTTTTTCATCCAACAGAACGCCGGTTAACTTTGTTGTATCATGCAGAAAAAACTATAATCGTCGACTAGCACAGAACATTGATATTGTCTACTTCTGGCCAGTTGACTACCAATCAGTGCTCAAATACTTTTTTTTATTAACAAAGATAACTTTGCAAGTAACCGTAACGACCAATTCCTGTCACACTATAGAAATCTTTGATTCTCTTCTATGCAACTAAATAACCAACTGGAAATCAAGAAAATAATCAGCCCTTATCTTTCATTTTGGTAGAGATTTCTATTTGTGGGCACGAGCAGTTTTTTGAGATTTCGTGCAGGTTTCTTCATACAACATCGCTTTCGGGTTAAGTCTTCCCTCGATCGATCGATTATTTCTTTTTGCAAATATTTTCTTTTCCACGCTAAGCCAGCCTTCGATCTTTTTGCATGATGTAATGTCCCCAATTGAATAATTTTCAGATAAATAATTAAGTTGGCCTATCCAATTCCTAAAGGTTATGTGGGAAAATTAAAATATTGATATTTAACCCTAAGGCCTATAGTTTCTCATGTAAATTCATAATTCTAAATTGATGGTGGAAAATAGGCCAATAAATTATGGAAAAAAACATTAATTGCTCCAAAATGAAGTGGCATGGGGTCCCAGTTGGACTTAGGGGCACATAAGTGGATATATGGGGTCATGAGAGAATATTCCTCCTTTACACATGGAACCATTCTCAAATTCGAATTTGGAGGGATAAGTAACTCCCATGGGGAAGGTGAAAAGTCACGAGGCTATTTTTACTCAATGATATATTCTATGACAACCCTATGACACCTTATGAAACTTATGACATATTCTCTTACAACTATTATGACAGTATGACAGATTCTATGACATTTATGACATGTAAGAGATAAAAATAGACCCAAAGAGGGAGCATGAGGTGTGTGGGGCCCAAGGAAGCTTCGTGAAGGATTCCAAGTCGAAATTCAAGAAGGAGATCAAGCAAAATCAAGACAAGTGTCACTTGGGTTAATGTAACAACCTATATTAACACTAATTTGAGTTAATGAACCAAGAGGAGGGAAATTCAAGTTTCTTGGAGGTAAAGGAGGCCAAGGAGGTTATTAAAATAATAGCACGTTGAATTGGGTCAGCTTTTGGTCATTTTTCATTTGCATCTTTGCAATTTGGGAGAGCTTTAGCTTGTCCATTGCACGGTGGGTGTTTACCTTCCCTGTTATTGAACCAATTTTGAAGGTGAAATATTCCTGTCCAAGTTGGTTGGAGGAGAGGCCATTCATACATCTTATCATATCTTAATGAAGGTGTTTTTTTGCAGATTCGAGTCCGTCTACAATTCAAGTTAATCTCTCATGTCTTTCTCCACTATCTCTTCTCACACTATTCTCTCAATGTCCATTTTCTAGTGTTGATGGTGCACTCATAGTTGTATGAAACTTGTGGAGGATGATTTAGTGACTCCATTGTTATGATATCTGATGTATATCACTGTACTGAGCTGCACATTTCAGCCATAGCTTTAAATTCCATGTCTTTTATGTAAACATTGCAAGCAAACCATCAATTCGAGCTAGTTTCCCCTCTACTTTCATATGGACTTTTTAGAGTAATTTTATATCTATTTGTATCATAATTTCTCTAAGATTTTGCTGATGTTTAGAGAATCATATGATGTAATGTTCATGACCAATATACTATATGCATGCCCCTTTGGTTTTTTATTAAAGTTTGTGAAGCAAGTTCCATGTCCACTGTTAACTTTTCCAAGCAATTTCTATGTCTCACAACATTCTATTTTATGGGAGTGATAGCAGATTATATAACCTTATTAATGATGCATTTTGGTTTCCCCTGAGGTCCTTTATCAAATCCAAGTATCTGTTCATAAATTAGGGAAGGTTGTACAGTGTTTGGGAAGCCAAAAAGGTCAATGACTAGTGGGGTTTTAACCCTCAAATTCACTAGTATTTCCCCCTTCTTTCCTTCTTGATAAATGCAAGCCATGATTGTATTTAATGAATGTATAAGTGTTTAATAGATTAATTATGATTTTATAAGACCCCTAAATCCCTCCATACAGAATTTGAAACCATTTGGGACAATTTGGGTTTCACTAGTCCAAGGTTCGAAATTGGCCAAATTTGAGCAAACTTGAATAAAATGTCAAAATGATTTTTATGATTATACCATTGAGTGTTTGAGGTATTTTAGGATGTGTTAAATCCCATAGGGTCCTTCCAGAATAAATTTGTAAAGGTATGGAGGTGTTTGGAACGAGACAAAGAAAGACTAGCTTCGTAGTTTTCCTAGTTTCGAAACTAGACAAAGTACTGAAGGAGGATGTATGTGAAGTGTTTGTAAAAAGTAATCAACCATACAATATTAAGAAGCCACATATATCATATTGTCAATACAATCAAAAGATCCATATAACTCTCTTAGAGCTACCTCAATTGTCTCATAACCATGGTAGTGCCATGGTATTAGTGTGAAATTAATTGTCAATGAGGGTTTAGAGAAAGAATGCTTCCACTGTCTAAAATTTTAGGCCTCTATTGAAATATTCTGTGATAGTGTGCCAATTTTTTCCAAAATGGGACATTACACAGGATTTTATTGGTCGGTTCTCCACTGAAAAATAAGTGAGTGGTGCTCCTCGAACAATCTTCATTTTCTCTTGCAAGTTTCTTGACATCCTCCTCCTCTCATTCAGGTTCGAACCACCGCCTCCATCCGTTGTTGCTGCCACCCAGATAAAGGAGGGAAAAATTCCAAATGTTGAAAGATAGTTTCACATCACATTCAAGCATAGATTAACACACACACAACCATCAATGGAACACATAATATGGACCAAACGTTTATCCGATTGTTGTATTCCACTAAGAAGGTATATGTATACATAAAATAAGGAGGTTGGGGCAGTTGTTCCGTCTCCAACTAATCGTTAAGGTTAATGCAAGTGTTATATATATTTTATACATGATGAATTTTGGGAGGCCAAATGGGCCCCTCAAGAATGGACTGCAAATAATCCAAGGCAGCCATCGAACAAACCTGCACACTCGAATTTGTGTCCGTGGCTATCCATGGCCTGCAAATAATCCAATGCGGCCTGCAAGTCATCACACAAGGAGAAAAAAAGAGACCAATCCAACTAACAAAACCCTAAACAATTAAGAAAATGAAAACAATAAAATATATATTTAGCGCAAAATGAAAGAAAAAAAACAAACTAACGCAAACCTTAGATGGAATGAGGGGTGCTAAACCTGAGCGAACCAAGTGAATCGGAGAAAGGGGGAGCAAGCCATGTATCGATGGAGCCACGCTCGAGCTGCAGAGCTCTGCGTACAAAATTTAGATGAAAGAAATGTCTGAAAGGAGGGTTTAACCCCTTTTTGTTTATTTTATATTTTGCATGCCATAGTGGGATGAACGAGAAAGGTCCCATGGTTTGGGCTCATGGATTTAGGGATTCTGTTAAAGTTTTGGAAGGTGTAGGTTTTGAATAGATTAGGGTAAATATGAAATGTAATTTAATTACATTTGTTAATAATTTATAAATTATTTAAATTTGTTATTAAGTTGTAGTTTTATTTATTTAGGATTTAATATATATTTTAAATTAAATTAGTTAAATTTTGTTGTTATATATAAATTAAATTATTTTAAAATTTAATTTTGTTAAATTTAATTTGATTCAAATTGGGTTATCTTTATTTAATTAAATTACATTTCAAAAATTATATGTTGATTTAAATTATATATATTACGCTAATACAAATTAAGATTTAACTTCTATAATTAAATTAACATGTTTACTATAGGTTAATTATAAAGTTAATTTGAAATTGACTATAGGGTTAGGAGTCGAATCTAAGTTGATGCAAGACCTCAAGCCGTGCTCTAAAATTCCTCCATTGAATTCTAGTCTCTTTTGAAATTAAATCACTATTGAGATTCAAACTCGATAGGACTATCGATCTTATGGTTTCGGCTTTGTCAGAAATTTAAAACATCAAGTATTAATATGGACTCAATACTCTTCAAGCCTACAAATGCTTATTTGATACATTCATTCCCATAAAGGATGGAATCTCATTTTCTCAGCTCCATCAAATGGTTCTTTAAAACACTTCTACTATTGATACTTGAGTCTCTCCTCAAAAGATTAGTCTTTAAACCCCTGTGTTCTAATAACATGAATTACATATAAACACATAAATTAAACTACGATCTTCAGAATTCCATAGGGTAACCAAAATCACTATCGACAATGATTGGGTTCGTCTTACAAATAAAACTTAGTTCTGGGAGTTCTAATATAGATTACTCCTCATTAGCGTGCATTTACACTTACACTAGTTTCGATTCAAGTCGACTCTTCACAACTATACTAACAATAAAACATTATTTCTTGTAACATGCTCTATAATTGAACAATAAAATACTATCGTACCAGGTATCATTACCCTTGCTCTAGGAAAACTTGACTTCCAATGGATTATGGAGATTACAACCTTGCTCTAATACCAAAAATTAGTGTAGGCGTAGAGACCCTTAAATTTTTTATATTCTATTTTGATCTTAATTCAACACGTAGACCCCTACTAGTCAAAGATAACACATCTCCCTGGAGTGTAAAACGTCGATTTGGATTGATTGTGAGGTTAAGGTCTTATTCTTTTCTATTGACCAAGATCAACTCTTGACTAACCAAATCTACCATAGATTCATTCAAACGAACACTGAGACTAGATTCATTCAAACAAACACTGAGACTTGAATTGGGACCTTTTCTAGTTTTTTTAGAAATGTTTAAACTGTATTTCTGAAGCGCCAAAGTAGAAAAAAATGAAGTGGAAAGGAACTTTTCTTACCTATTTAAATCACTCTTAACTTCTTTGAAATTTTATAGAGAACCACTCACTCAAAACCATTCTCATCATTCAATGTCTTGGTGTGTATTCAACTCATATTTGAGGTCAAAAATTGTCACTAGCATATTATAAATTGAATTTTTTTGTTCTCCTAGTAACTGTGGTCACAAATTCATATTCATTCTGGAGGTTGAATTGCAAATATTTTAATCAAACTTCATCCTCCAGAATGATTTATGATATTAACACTTATCCATACGATTAATGAATAGGTTCGTAGTTTTTTTTTTCACCAAGAAAAAAACATTTACTTGATATCCATTATTGAGTTGTGCACTGTCCCCCTAAACCACCAATTTGTCGAAACTTTAATAGACTGTTGAGAGGGTCAAATGATAATGGTCGTGTTAAAAAAAATATGAACATGACTACTATGACAAGCTGAACACAATGTCGACACCAACTTCACAACATGACAATGCCCAAAGGGAAAGACGACAAATATACAAGAATCAACTCAATCGACACACTATGATGATACACATTATGCAACTTGGTGGATCTGTCGAAGGGATAATACAAAAACAAAAATAGTGAAATAAGATATTATGGACATGATAAGCACATTGTATTGGATATTATATGAATTCATCTACAATGTTACAATTTACTAAATTTTAACACCGCAATGTTAAAATTTAGTAAATTGTAGAAATTCATTGTCAAAATTGTAATTTTCCATTGTCAGAGTGACATAACTAAAAATGACCAATTGTTATGTGGTCATTTTTAGTATAGTTATGTGGTACTTGCGATATCTCAGCTTGGGATGTTTTTATTAATGCTTGTACCACATATGTATTGAAAATTAATTATGATACCTTGGGAAGGAATATGTAAAACTAATAAGCAATTTGCTTATGCTCCAAGAACATAAAACTACATGTAAGGTCGTTAATGTAAGTAGTGCAAATATGCTTCATGCATTAATGCTGAGCCGTGACACATGTGGGGGCTACAATTTACTAAATTCTAACACTAAGTGTTAGAAGTACAAATTCATTGTCAAAATTGCAATTTTCCATTGTCGGAGTGACACAACTAAAAGTGACCAATTGTTATGTGGTCATTTTTAGTTTAATTCTTAGCCTGTGACCAAATTGGTCATTTATCTTGGTCATTTTTAGTTTAGTTCTTATCCCGTGACTAAATTGGTCATTTATCTTGGTCATTTTTAGTGAGCTCACTTAAAATTTCTCAATTTTGGTCATTTATCCCTTGAAAAAACTGTGGCACTCATTTTTTTGGTTGCTTGGTCACTTATCTCTCATTTTGTATTAGTGTTCTATATTGGGATGCAGAGAAATGTGCAACTCAGTAGTAGAAATCGTGGCATTGCAAGAAGGGTAATTAATGTCATCTTAGTAGAGTAAACCATTTCTAGCTTAGACAACACCAAAATCACAATATAAATTCATGTTCAAAGGATTACATGTACATTGCAAGACACATGGATAGAAGTCTAAAACTGACCAAAATTACAAATCCAACTATATCTATCTTTAACATATTATTATTCCCCAAGTCTTGACTTTTGATGGATTCACAATCAAATGGCTAAGCAACATCCATTCCATTAATATTCATATGTCTAAGAGGCGAATTATGCTAATTGTTTTGTTTCTTCCCAACAAAAAACAAAGAGGTTGATCTACTATTGGATATTTGTATTGGCATCCAAGGAAATTTACCACTAAATAAAGGTTGTGAAGATTGAAATCAAATAGCTAAAGGTTTAATTGAAGTAATCATGCATTGAATTTTAGGCATCTCGAAGATTTTGGTGTACTTATACTGCAGCTTGGATTAAAAGGATGTGATATTAGAGAGATAAATACCTTAGTTCTAATCACATATATAAGATGCAATACAGTTATTGCATCTAGAGTCAAAATTCAGTTTCCTACATTGGCCAATCAAGCCCTACAATTTCACTTATATAAGAGAGATTTCGGCTATGTTAATCTTGCAAAGCTTTTCACCTCAAATATAACTATACTGATATGAAAATTATTAAAAATGAGTAGGATAAGTTAAAATTTATTATGGTTGGGAAACAACAAAATTAGGGTAGCGATGAGCAAAATTCCTTTCATCCAACAAAATGCTCCAAGCATAAAATGATCCCCAATAAAATCAAAGGGACTTAATATTGACACAAAATCTTACAAATTCGATGGTTGAAATGCTTAACACTCATTATTTTATTTATTTTTAAATGTGCATAGGGTTATTTTTGGCAGCTACCTACCAAATGCATAGCAAAAATAAAAAATACAAAGCAATAAATAAAAACTCTTATGTTAGTGGAAATGCTCAATTTATTACAGATGCGTGACGTTTTTTTTTTGTAAATAAAAACTATATATTACTGCTTGGAAATCAGATACATATCGAGCTTACAACAAATCAGAGTTTAGAGTCCATAACCCCAATACAGAGGATTGATCTGGATAGAACAATCATTAAAAAAGGAGCAAGAAAGATAGCCTATTCTACTTTTGCAGAGGTTTGTGACTACCAACAGCAAAAAACTACCCATTGCTACACATTATGAGCAAAAAACAGAATTCACAACAGAGAAAAACACTTCTAACACCCAACCCGATTCTTGGCTTAATATGTTGGGCTGATAGTGGCCTCGTCCAACGAATTGGTGTTCGCATCCAACTTCTATAGTAGACCCTCTCCTGGCTGAGCGCCTGCAGCCTACTGTGGGGCACCTTTCTGGTTCTTCCTGCTGCTGGGAGCAATATTCCCTTGCTCCTCCATTCCAGGGTAATAGAAGGTGAGGCCCAACGTTTTGGCAGTGGTGTTGATCTTACAATGCATCGGCCGATTTTCGACATTGTTCTCTTTCCACGCACGCACCGACGCCTCATCACCATGATTCTTAGCAGTGCCCCCCATAGCAACATGGGCCAGCGGATTTTTCATCACCCAGTACAGCATGATCATACGGTCATAATTCGAATCCATTCCCGCAGTGGTTCTTGGATCCACTACCCATTCTTTGACCTCGGTATTGACTTCAAAAAATGAAATAGTCTGCACCTCTTCCCATAGGTGTTTTTCAATTGCCTCAATTTCATCCCAAATTATCTCAGGGATGTGTTCACGAAAAAAGGTGGCCGCGGAATGAGCATGGGTTTGAGCTCGCATAACCCGACCAAGACCGCAACCTTTCTCATTAATTACCTTTCCTTTACCTTTCAGATTGAAAGAGGAATAACCTTCACCCAAAACCCTGTTAAGATCACGTTTGGGAGCCATCTTAATACTATTCAAAGGAAACAACGACCAGTCTAGGTGGTCGGACAAGAGCAAACCACAATTTGGTCGGCACCCCAGGGAAAATATCAGCCAAAAAATGGAGGAGAACAACGTCACAACAGAAAAAGCAATGTGCAAAACACAGAGAAACCACTGGGTATAAGCCCCGAGGGGCCATGATTGCAGTGGCAGGGTGGTAACTTCCAAACTCTGAAAGGTACCTACCAGATCCCAAAAACGCACTTCCTCCATTAACCCACATTAAGAGAATCATAATGATCAAAGATTGGAATTGGTGCAGATCCAACATCCAGTTCGTAACATACTTGAGCCCGTACTCCCCGTTACTTCTCATAATAGTCGACTTGGGGAACTTATCCTTTCTCCACATTATTTCTCTACGTAGTCTGACCTAATTGGGATGACCTTCGTTTCACTCCTGTCAACTTCTTGGGGCATGTGTCCTCTTCCTTCCACCTGTTGGCTTCTAACAAAATCCAAAGCGGTCAAATGGAGGCAATTGGGAGCCCACTCCTCATGCATGAGGTCGGCCATGTGACCCGAGATGTTACCTCCTTCCCTGTCAGCTCCGAGATTGGATAATAGGTCCGCAACCTTATTTTCCTCATGCCTTATGTGGTAAAGGAAATCGAGCTGTGAGAAGTAACTAGATATCTCAATATTTCTAGCCTACTCGAAAGCCTCCAGCTATAGGTGACCTACTCCGTGGATTTTCCTTGAGCCAAACCCTTTTCCATTTGGATAATTATTTTGGAGTCTCCCTCAACAATTACCGGGAACCATCCAGCATTAACAATCAACTGGAGACCCTGTATTTGGCCGTCTAGTTCAGCCGAATTATTGGTATCATGACCAAGATAATGATAGTAAACTTTCAGGATGTTCCCGTCGGCAGTTCTGCAAACACCTCCATATCCCGCAGCTCTCGGATTACCTCGAGACGCACCCTTGAAATTCAGTTTAAATTCATTCAACGTAGGAGGAGACCACACATTTGGGATAAGTGGTCTACATATCTTATCTTTCCTGCGCAAGCCATTCAGATCATTTCTTCCCAGACCCCATCCAGCAACATACGAGCTTCATCCGCTGAGAGATGTTTATCAGTATCTATCCATTGTCTGCTTCTGATGGTTTCTTGGATATTACTGACCAATTTCTTCCACACCTCCTCTTCATGGTGGCTCTTGTCCCTGAAAATGCGCTCATTTATTTCTTTCCATACATTCCAAAGAACCATCCCAGGAAACATATTCCATATCATTGTAAGAATTGGATTGTTGAAGGCTTGATCATTCCATATTCTAAGTGTTTGGTTTGGTTGACCTCTCATACGATCACTTCTTCTGAAGATCATAGCACCTCTATCCCAGAATGAGGAAGAGAAGGCACAATCATCCATAAGGTGTGCTAGGGTTTCCTCGCTATTTTTACAGATGCGTGACGTTGAAATCCACAAGTTCATAGTTTAAAAAAAAACCCAATGTTTGAATACATGGATCAATTGTGAAGGCCAAGAAAAAAATACTTGATCTTCTAAGTCAGATGAAGGAGGGTAATAATTACTGGGAGTGTAATTATTTTGTGAATGCATGAATGGTATTAGCAGTACAGTCATAGCATCTATTAGTCATAAAACAGAGTACATGAATGGAACCTCAGCTAATAGGAAATTGAAAAACTAAACTTAAACATATTTAATGGTTTTGAGAGGCAACTAAACCGCAACACATTAAAAACCAAAATTTTCCTTAAGCCACAGATAAAATGCAGTTAGGTGATTACTACCATAAATCAAAAGATTTAAATCAAAATACATAAACATATCTCTTTATGTATATTTAGTTTTCAAAGTTAATATTGGCATACTACAATCCATAATCGTCATCAACAACTTTTGAGAAAAATATTTTAAATAGGTAAGACCCTCATGTATAAAAACCTAAGACATGTTTAGCTTAAAAAACTTCAGAACTACAAAAAGGGAAATCCCTAATGCAGTTCATAGCATATTTGATCTTCTACATGTAACTAACCACTTGACTACAACCGACTTGCCATGCATGGCTTTAATTATTAACCCTTTAACAATAAAACCCTCAAAACAAAATGCTGATCCATCAAACCCTTGGGGAAAAGACATCCAATACATGAATTTTTAACTTAAATAATGGGGAAGAGTGAAAAACCTCGCAAGGCCAAATTTATTTGTAGAAATACATAAGACCCTCGGGTATAAAACCCCAAGTAAGGTTTAACTTTAAAGAAATCAACACTGCAAAATGGGAAATACCTAATCCAATTCACATCCTAATTGATCTTCTACATGTAACTAACCACTTGACCACAATTGACTTGCATTGTATGGTTTCAACAATTAAACCTCTAACAGTAAAACACTCAAATCCATTCCTCATTATGCAATGTTATGTCCTTGATTTTGTTTCTCTACTTATTTAGACAAAAAGTAGGGGCATGCAAAATAAATACATGAAAGAAAAAAAATGTTATTTCACCAACCCTCCATTAGGAAAATAAAATATTTGGGCATAAATTTTGTGCAATGAATCATGCTTGTAAGAAGTCAGAGCCCAGCTAGTTCCAAAATCCTAATTTTAATCCAGATTGCAGATGAGACCAACAAGTGATGAGGTTTGAAATTGCAACAACTATCCTTTGGATTTGGTGCCAAGTTTGAAAGGTATGCATTCCCCAAAATTGGCAAGTAGTTGCTCCAAATGCATCCTCTTTTATGCCATGCCATTTTGGTGGGGCATGAAACAATGAGAATGCAACTCTGGTGGACAGATTAAGACTCCATAAATCTCACCACTGAACCAAGTTCCATTGGAAAATTGGTATTGAATTCACTATTTCAATTTTCAAAAAAGATATCAGTTGGATTCACCACTATGTTAAGGTATTCCAGTCCTTCAATCCTTTCAGAAACCAATTTAGACCTCCTAAGGCATGGAGAGAACATGGATGCTAATAAGCACAGAGTTGCATTTGAACCTTAACCTTCCCTGGATCAAAATTAAATCTATTCAAAATGCTATGAAACTTGGAAGAAATTCAAAGGATGGCCTAATTTTCTTGTTTCCTCCACTTGCTTTATGTTTACTCAGTTACAATTCATTGTCTATAAAATATGTTAAGTAATAAACAATATATAAAACTAACAAAATGTGAATTAAAAAGCATGCAATGGTACTTTGATTTATGGGGAAGCAAGTCCAATTCTAGGTGCATTCCACATGACTGCA
The DNA here is from genome assembly GCA_027924585.1 of Larix kaempferi. Lineage (NCBI taxonomy): Eukaryota > Viridiplantae > Streptophyta > Pinopsida > Pinales > Pinaceae > Larix > Larix kaempferi. The sequence continues at coordinate 3,656,631 of BSBM01000792.1, forward strand.
ATCATATCATTTATAATCTTTTGAATCATCTCGCTACCAATTTCATTCACCAATACTTTTGTTGCACATTTATGCAGCACAGGATTTCCTAACTGCCCAATATCTGGAAATAACAATCTTCTTCTTCCCGAATCCATAGAACCCACCTATCAAATTGTTGATGTCCTTTGATGTCCTCTCTGTATCCATTTTTGTGCCCAACAATAGATATTTTCGATAACCGTCAATATTAAGAAAATTACATAAGGTGGATAAGAATCTATTGTGAATGTCCACAAAGGTAGAAGCCGATGTGGTTGTTGCATTGCAAGCCAACTGATTTGGGTTGTATTGCTTATTTCCCAAAGCACCACCTGAGAAGTTCAAATGGAGGTAAAATACAACGGGAGCCATATCTTGTCGAACCGATTAGACGGGAGCATCATTTCCTCATGCAAGCCACTTTGACATTGTTCATTGATTTGATCCAACTGTTCTTCTGAGTTTAAGTCCTCTCCTTTCAAATATTTGCTTGGAAAAAAACTGACAAAGTTTCAAAACATACAATTTGATGAAAGTAAATGATACCATTTCTACTAAGGGGAGTTACAAAAAAATTTGACAGCAAATCCTCCACCTTCTAGAACTAATGGAGAATTTGTGTTCCTTCTTGGATACATCATATCTTGTTTCTTCTCAAGCATTCGCAAAATCCATTAGCACCTTCAGCTGGATCACTCAGAGGGGATGATCTTCATAGGTTTGATTTATGAGAGTGCCAGCCAACTATGTCAACACTGACACCATCTCTAGGATCACACTGCCATGTCCAAACTTAAAGTTCCTAGACTATGCATTAAAGGTGATTGATAACATGACAACATGACTTTATTTGTTTTATTTTGATTTTTTTTTTTAAATTGACAATTAACCCTGCTCATGCAAAAATTTATATTCTATCAAAATTATTTTTATACCAATAAAATAATTTAAAATATTAAAATTTGATATTATTAAAAATAATTTTAACTTTTAAAATAATATATTCAATATTTTATTTCTTAATACATTGACAAGCTTTTCAAAAACTATGTAAAACAAACTAAACTAATAAATAGTGAATACCTTTTGACTTTTTTTTTTAAATTTACAGAAACGGTTGAGTAGCTTTGATTATATATAGAAAAATGGAAGTTACATAGCAAAGAGGATAGATTGCTCCCATAACAAGGTGGCATCCATCACTCCATGTTCATCTTCTTCAAGCTTGTAGCTGGCATGATATTTTCCAGTTCTATGAAAACTATAACACCTTAAAAACTATCTGAGTAGGATAATACAGAAATAGAACATAGCTACAATGCTGCCTTATACAAAAAAACTGAAGAATGGAGCTTTCTAAGAGAGTGCCAAGCCTATGAAGTGCTCCCATCCTATAAATTTCAAAAAAATAGTGCAAAAAACATAAAAACAGTAGTAGTAGCATATCGAAACCAAAACATAGAGGGGCGAACCGTTGAACTGCTAAGGGTGGAGGCCAATGTCCATGACTGCGCCTTCAAATTCTGTTGTCCCATTCTTATCGGTGCTGAGTTCGACGTAATCTCCAGCATGAGCCATAAACCTTTTCAGCTTGTTCATCTTCCTGCCGAGGTCTTCCATTTCGCTACTCGTAGCATCAGCTTTGTGGGGATAACAGAGACCCAGAGTCTCTTCCAGATGTTCCACCTTCTCAACCACCTTGTTATTCTGATGCTTAACCTCTGAGTGTGTTGCTTGTGCCAGGGAGAAGAGACGGGTCAAAACCTTTTTGAATTCCAGATTCTCATTACGAACCAAGCGAATTTGAACCTCAAGTTCCTGAATGCGTTTCATCATTTCCCCTTCGTTCTTCGTATTTCCATACCTCATTTCGTGCCCCTGGGGTCTTCCGAAACCGACTTTCCTACAGCAGGGGCCTAGCACTGGGATTTTGGTATGCTCTTCCTCCACTAGGTCGCCAATAACTTCGTCCACCATCAGGATAACCCATCTGCAGGTGCCATGAGAGCTTCTGATGGGCTTGCAGCATCTCAGTCATTTCAAATAAACATCAGAACCTTCCAAAGGAAGCCCAATAATGTGGTGCTCCTTGATCACACAAAGACCCCCACTCCAGACAGAGAAAGGTTTCAGGCAGAAAAAACCAGTGCAGAGATGAATACGAGCTGAGGTCTTCCTATCCCGTCTTAAGCAAATGCCCAAACTTCGCATGCCGGCTAACTGGAAACATGTCTGGCTGGCATTAATGCAGAGGTGAGTGGAGATCCCGCGCGTATCAAGGAGGCCGATGAATGGCATGGTTGGAGTTCCAAAATACAAGAATTCATGACGTCTATTAAATGAAAAATCCATAGATATGTGGAGACCCATTATTGATATGTGGAGAGCCCAAGTTATGTGGAGAAAAATTAGGCTATGGAATCCATATGTTTTCATAGATGACATTGTCATAATCAAGGGAACCACATGTGAGCCCAACTCCTTTGTTGGCCATGCTGTCTGCTTTCCCATTTAGACCTCTCAGAGTATGGAGATAAGTTACGTCTTTGAATTCCTTGCTAATGTTGATTAGGAGATGGTGCATCTTAGTGGAGGGGTTCTTCCTTTCGGTGACGATGTTTCTGGCTTCTCTAATGACGATTAGTGAGTCCCCTATAACCGTCAAATTCTCGATTCCCAGGTCTTTAACAATCTCCAGACCTTTGATAAGACCAAGCAATTCTACTCCATTGTTGGTCTTTTTCCCAATGCCCCAAGCAAACTCTCTCTGTTTGTTCCCCTTGGAGTAAAAAATTACTCCCCCCGCACCTGCCAACCCTGGAAATACCTTTTGACTTCTAAATGAAAAAGCAAAAACTAAAAATACAATCACAGGAATGGCATAATTTGATGAATATAAGAAAAAGTTGTGGATTGGGACAAGAAAAAAATAATACATATACATATACATATACATATACATATACATATATATGTGTGTGTGTGTGTGTGTGTGTGTGTTTCTTACCTCTTTTTTCAGCGGAAAAATCACCTTCCTGTTATTCCGAAGGAATCAAGGAAAGCTAACACGCACGTGAAATCTCAACAAACTTCCTCACATATCGTGGATGGTAGGTCGAGCAACCATCAGCCTGATATCCAAGCCAAAAGATGTCTCAATAGAATTGAACCCGAGTGAATAGAATGAAATCCATTTATCCCCACCAACAAACCACCATATCCTAGATATGTTTCTTACCTTTATGTTATAATAAAAGTTGTGTTATTATTATTATTATTTAATTTGTAAAAGTTTAATCTAAATGTTATTTAGATAAAGTATTTGATAAATAATAACAATATTGATTGAGTTAAAAGTTATAATTTAATTAAATGTTAAATTAATCTATAATATTTTTTTGAAAACAATATTTTTTGTTTTTAAAAAGAAAATCTCTTTTAAACAATAATTTGATTTTTTTTAATTTATAAAGATATAAATATCCTACTTCCTCCTCAATAGGAGTTATGACTTTAAAAGTGGAAATACATGTTGTCGGATGTGAAGGAGTTATAACACCTAGGAAGCAACCACTTAACATAGTACCGAGAGTTAAGATTTCTTGAAAGAGTGATAATATATATAGTGTCTCAAGAGTGATAATATATATCGTGTACCAATATTTATTGAAAGATTGGTAAGATTTTATTTATGTTTTCAATTATATGTGTGTGGGGGTAATAGTTTGTTTGTTATTGGTGAGTTTTTGTTTAAGAATATGTTATTTAAGGTTATTTAATATGTTAAAATTATTTGGAGATTGCATTTTGTTTGGTCACACCAACCCTCAACATCGTTGGATTTTTAAGTGTCTCCTCCCAACTATTTTGTAGAGTTTGAACTCGAGTCACCATTCAAAATGAGACTCGTTGAAACCAACTGTGTTAGTGGGATTTGACAAATAAATTATTATAAAAAAAGGTGGAAAATGATCAACCATGATTATGTTGCATTACAAAGTTCATGAAGAAATGTGGTATAAATATATAACACTCAAAACATTTTTACAATGAAAGAAGTTTTCTCATTAGAAGACATTGACTTTGGGGTCAAACGCCTACCAAATGGGAAAGCTAAAGACATTGAAGGATATCAAGCAGAAATCCTGAAAAATTGGAGGAATTGTTCTCATTCTTCACATCACAAGCTTTTCGATCTAGCAGTCATGCAAGGTTTCACTATTCCTTGGACTCAGAGCCTCATTATTCATATCTTTAAAAATGGAGATAAAAATAACCTCTCTAATTATCAGACCAATATGATTAGCCCTCTCTTAGCCAAGCTGCATGGTATCATTTTAGAGAAGAAAATCAACATATGGCTCGAAAGTGAAGGTAAGCAGGACAAAGGCCAAGTGGGGTTTAGAAGACATCACTCTACCATAGACCACCTCATTAGGCTTAGGATAATTGTGGAGGATTAAGTCCAATATCTTTTGTTGCTTTGTATACTTTAGGAAAGCTTTTGACACAGTGCCTAGAAATAACATATGGAATAGACTAGAAGAGCTAAAGGATCCTTTAGAGTTGAGAGCTTTTGCGATAAGGTTGTACGATAAAGTCGTTGCCAAATTTAAGAGCAATGAAGGATGGTCGAAAGATATTAATTGTAATACTAGAGTCAAACAAGGATTCCCCATCTCCCCTACCCTTTTTGGAATTTACATCAATAAGTTAGAAAGTTGTTTAGAGGAAGTAGGGTGCGCTGGAATGACCTTAGCTAGTATAGTTGTCATCCTCCTTCTCTTTGCCGATGATATTGTTCTTGTGGAAAGGAGCCCCTTTGACCTTGATAAACAATTAAGTATTCTCAAGGATTTCTGCTCTAACATGGGTATGTCTGTTAACATCGACAAAACTAAAGTTATGATTATCAAGTCCAAGAAAGACATTATTGCTAATTTTGTTTATGACAATATCTCTTACAAGGAAGTGTCCTCTTACAAATATCTCAGAATTGATATCCATCACAAACTCAATTGGAACTATAGCATTGAGAAAAGGATTAATAGAGGGTGGAAAGCTTTTTTTGGCCTAGAAAACAATTGTAAATCAACAAATATGGTGATGTGGGATAAGCAGGAGTACCTTTTCAAAACTCTCGTCACTCTCGTTATCTTATACAGTTGTGAAGTTTGGGGTTGCAGCATCTCTCGAGAATCCAGGAGAAATATTGAGCAAAAACATTTTATCACATATAACCTCAAAATTAAGAGTAATACACCCTACCCTATTCTCCTTATAGAAGCGGGTCTTCCCCCCATCGAGAGCATCGCTATGACTAGGTACCCAATAAACAAGAATAAGATAAATAACATAGAAGACCAGAGACTCCCTATAATTGCTTTAAATTCTAGTCAAGGCCAACTTTGGCTCAAGAGAGGATGGTATAAGCATGCCATGGCTTGCTTAAATCATTAGGGGGTCAATTAAAATACCACTTTGTAAAATATCAACAACCTCAAAAATAATATCACATGTATGTTCAAAGCGAGAATGTGGGACAAGAAGGATTTAGAGGTTAAAAGAAAATTAATATATTACAAGTCATTAATCATAATCTGGAATATCAATAGTATCTCTCTGTATTAACCAATTCAAAGAAAAATATTAATATAGCCAAGATAAGATCAGACTCCCATGAGCTTTATAGCAAACCAAGGTGCTGGACAATTCCTAAAACACCATGGGAGGAAAGGATTTGCGAGCTCTATAACTCTATGAACGTTGATGATGAATCTCACTTTCTTTTAGAGTGCCCTGCATATACCCACATTCGATTACAGTTTCCTAATATTTGCTACAATTCTAATATCCATGAGCTTGTAACTACTCAACACTACAGTGACCTAAGATTACTTATTTCCCAACTTTTTAATCATAGGAATCAAATTTTACAGAATTCCAAATAAATCATTTCTCTTTTCTTAAGGTTTGATAGACGAAATAAGTCTTAGTGGATGTTAATATTCTTCTTCTTCTTCATCATCTTCATCTTCATCATATTAATAACATTTAATCAACTTTAACTATCTCAAATATTCCTGAAATTTCAAATTATATACAAATTTAAGTAAAAAAAATACTAATATTACCAAATTATGATACTAAACAAATCAATTTTCCATAAAATAAACTATTTATTATAATAATTTTTAATAAATCAATTATTTAAAAAACTTTAATAAATAAATTATTATCATAAAATAAACTATTTATTATAATATTTTTTAATAAATCAAATATTTAAAAACCTCAATAAATTAATTATTATAAAAATAATTCTTGAGATGATTCCAATGATTAAGTTTCTAGAGTAACTAAGTTTATAATTGAGATTCTAAAGTTTCCATAAAATAAACTAATTCTTATAATGATTTTCATAAGATGAACTAACTCTTATAATGATTTCAATAGAGAAATTATTAAAAATAATTCAATAAATAAATTATTAAAAATAAGTTAATATGATTTAGTTTCTTAATGTCATTTTCATATGACAACTTAAATAAATTTATAATTGAGAAATATTAAATATATCATAATTTCTCATAAAATTAAAATTAATTAAAAAATTCTATCATAATAAATAAACGAATAAACGACCACAAAACATATTTATAATTAAAAGCATGCACTTCCCATCCCCTCTCTGTACATAACTAACATGGTATCCAAGACTCAAACTATTTCATTTTTGAAGATATTGAAATATTAAATCAATTCAAATATAAACACAACATTTTTAAGACAATTTTTTTTTTTAACTTTGATTCTCTTCAATGGCTTTGTCTAGGGCTTTGTGGTCTTTATTTGCTTTTTTGTGGCTCGATTAGTTCTTCGTGGGCTTCTTTTTTCATAGGTTTTTGTCTTGCTCTGTCATCATCTCTTTTACTACCACCTTAATGGTAGATGTTAGATGGAGGCCCGGGCGAACAAGAGAAAGTCATGTGGGCTCCTCCATGTGTGTCCACCTATGACTTCTCTATTATCTCCATTGCTTGACAAGAACCTATGTCAAATTCGTAGTCCTCGCCAAAGCTCTCTAGGTTTCTCCCCGATTTTATTGCCATCAACGGGATATAGTAGGGGTTTGACACCTATTCCCCCCTCCGTCCCATTAGTATCGGTTTATAGGTTGCTATAGTATTGTCTTTATGTTTCTCTCGAAGACTTTAGTCTAGAGGCTGACAACCTAGAGGATATTGAGCCTAACTCTTCAATGTTGAAAAAGGTTAGAAAACAGAAGGATAAGAAGTGTGTGAAAAGGAGGGTTTCTCATATCAATCTCGCCCTGGGAGAGGATGTTCAAATGTATGAGGTTATGTCATTGTATGAATATGCACTTGACTTGTGGGGCGTTTTTGAAGAAAACGCATGAACATTTCTAACTTTAGAAGTTGGGTTGCCGCTACTTGATCTGGTTCTCTTGGGTACTCTCCCAAGATTTTTTTCCTTAGAGAGTGATGGATGGGTATCATTCTTCGCAAGTATGATGATGTATCTTAGTTTCTTGAAGGGGTGTGGTTGTGAGGTTCCATGGCCATAAACCTAAAAATATGGGAGCATTTTTTTGATGCTAAGAGAGTGAAGGTCTATATTCACCCCATCAGAGCTCTAGTTAGAGCTTTGGTCTATGGACATATTTTGTAAGATTGGCTCTTCCGTCAGAGTCTTTCTCTTAGTCGATAATAGTTTTACAGAGTTTGGGGTTATGACTATAGATAATATCCTTGTGGAATTTGACCTCCATGAAGGATTACCTAAGGAAATGACTATCTCTATGGGAAGTTGTCTATTGTCCAACCATTGGACTACATTAGGGTTCCCTTTCGATGTAACATGTGTCACTGTTATGGACACCTCGTGAGGGACTGTGCCCTCCCATTTACTAGACAATATTGGCAACATAAGGTTGGGGGTTTCGCTGAGCCCTCAAGCTTGAAGTGGAAGTCGAAGGTATCCCATCCTTATGCGGTGACCTCTCATCCTACATTGGTCTAGTGCCCTCCCAAGTTTGTTATTCCGTCGCCGGAGGATGATTATCAGTTAGTGTATTTTTGTTCTCAATCGGTGCTAAGTATTATGGACAGGACCAAGGACCTTTTATTGTTTGAGAAGGTTGTTGCTTGTCATAAATCATTGTAGAAGTTTCCAAGGATGCTATGGTTTCTCCAAACTCCTCTTCGGGTAAGAAGATCTTACCTCCTTCATCTAATTTTGTATATGGTTTGGTTGAAGGGGGTTTATTTGGTATCCCTGTTTTTTCATGTATTTCAAAGGTGTTTAGTACTGTTACTATCGATGCTTTAGGGTCCAAAGTATTTAAGGTGATGAATAAGGTTTTTTCTCCTGGACCTCTTTGTTTACCTTATTAGTCTTTGTCATCTAGTAGTCTCCTTCCTCCTTTTTGGGCTTCAACAAGTGTGTCATCTATTTCCTCTCCTGGGTATCTATATGCCAGTAAATATTACCTCTGCTCTCTGTTGCGTTCCAAGGTTAAGGTTTCCAAGGTGTTTTTTCCTTCACCTAATTTGAGTGAGCCATTATACTTTCCCCTTTTGTTCATCGAAGTGAGTTGTTGTCTCTATACATGTTATGCAAACAAGTCCCATATAGCATAAAAATAACAGAAATAGACCAAAAGAAAGTAATCAATGCCTTAATAGTGAATAAATGAGATGAATAACAATCATCTTCGAGGGAGGAATCTCCTTACACAATGTACTATGTACATAAGACAAGACAAGATACAATGATGACTAAAATTAAAAGGTCTCCTTCCTATATATAAGAGACAAAGGGGTACAATAACAACTAATAGGCCCACTAATAGACGCAAGCCGACATCAATAATATGTAATGCACCATAATAAAGGGAGTAATGTGCCACTACATAGGGGTTAATGTGCCAATATTTAGGGCTTAACATGCCCCTCCCATTTAGACAAGTTTTGTCCTCAACGCTTCATTAGTTGTGGATGATTCTGTATGGACTCATCTTCTCATGTCGAATATTCCACTGGTAAGTTCTTCCTTTTGATGAGGTACTCTGTAATAGCCCAATTTCATAGCTGTTTGGTCCTTGTTTAAGTGATTTTCTCAGGTTCCAATATGACTCTTCCTTCTTCATCAAGCTCGGGAAAGATTGTTGAATTGGGATCTTGTCTCCTATTACCTTCTTTAAGCAAGAACCATGGAAAATTGGATGCACTCTTGAAGATGAAGGAAGCTCCAATTTGTAATCCATACTACCAATCTTATGCAACACCTTATAAGGACCATAATACTTGGGTGCTAATTTATTGTCCTTATTTAGTTGCTTGAGGGACATCTTCTTGTAAGATTATAGCCTCAAAAATACCCAATCCCCTACTTCGAAACTCCTTTCACTCCGCTATTGATCAACTTGTTGTTTCATCTTGTTTTGTGACATAGCTAGGTTGTCCTTAAGTATATGGATAATTTCTTGTTGGTGCTCTATGTGATCTTCCATGGCTTGAACTTTATATTTCCCCTTTAACGAATATGTGATAGATGGAGGCTGGTACCCATAAAGTGCCATAAATGGAGAAATTTTTAATGATGTATGAAATGAAGTATTGTACCACCATTTTTCCAAAGATAACCATTGCACCCACTATGTTTGTTTATCTGATGCAAAGCAACGAAAATATCCTTTCAAACATTTGTTCACTATCTCGGTTTTCCCATCATATTGAGGATGATATGACGAACTGTGAGCAAATTGGGTACCCAAACAGTAAAATAATTCAGTCCAAAATTTTTCAGTGAAAATTGGATCTCTATCGCTTACAATAATCTTTGGATTTCCATGTAACTTTGAACTATTTCCAAAAAATATGCGGCTACTGTACTTGCATTAAAAGGGTGATTGAGTGCACAAAAATGTGCATACTTCATGATTCTATCAACAACCACCATAATAAAATTCTTTTCTTCTGACTTTGGTAGACCTGTGATAAAATCCATTAAGACTTCTTCCTAGTGTTGGCAAGGTATGTATAATGGTTGTAGAAGTCCCGGGGTCTTAACTGTTTCCACCTTATTCTATTGGAAAACCAAGCATTCGACCATGAACCTTTGAACATCATATTTAAGACCTTCCCAAAACAATTCCTTCTTAACCCTGTGGTAAGTTTTCAGGAATCCGGAGTGCCCACCTATAGGAGAGGTGTGTAATTCTGAGAGGACCTTTTGTTTGAGTTGGGAGTCTTTACATAAATATAAGCGATCCTTATACCATAGTGAATAATTTTTCCACACAAAAGTATCTGATACACTAGGATCGTCCTGTATCTTTTGAATGAGCATCCACACAGAAAGGCCATTTTTCCATTCTTCCCTTGCTTCTACTACCCAATCGGGTTGTAGAATGGAAATCACAAAAATTAATGCCCCGACATATTCATCTTTTCTGGAAAGTGCATCTACCACCACATTATGTTTCCCTTTTCGATAGATGATTTCAAAGTCATATCCCAACATCTTGGTTACCCATTTTTTTTGCTCTTCCGAAGATAATCTCTGTTCCAAGAAGTATTTAAGACTATCATGATCTGTTTTGACCTTGAAGTGTCTACCTATTAGGTAAGGAAACCATTTCTTTAGAGCATGTAGAATTTCCAACATTTCCTTCTCATAAATGAGCTTTTGTAAGTGCTTTCCCTTGACTGGATGACTTGTTAAAGAAAGTGGGTGTCCTTCTTGCATTATAACAATGCCAATGCCATTTCCTAAAGCATCACATTCCACAATAAATGTTTTTGTGAAGTCTTGTGTGGCCAAAATAGGAGCTTTGCAAATTTCCTTCTTAAGATGTTCAAAAGCTTGAGTTGCCTCTGGAGTCCAAGAAAATGCATCTTTCTTCAATAATTCTGTTAGAGGTGTTGCTATTCTTCCATAGTCTTGAACAAACTTGTGGTAGTACCATGTCAGACCTAAGAATCCTCGAAGATTCTTCAGGGTTTTGGGAATCATCCAGTCCATCACGGATTTAATTTTGTTGGGGTCTACCTTGACACCTTCCTCAGATACAATATGACCCATATATTTTACCTCATTTACCCCAAAGAAACATTTGGAAGGTTTTGCATATAGTTTTTTCTCCTTTAGTAGTTGTAGTGCCCTGTCAACATGTTGAACATGTTCTTCCCAAGACTTGATACAGATTAGTATATCATCAAAGAATACTAGCAAAAATTTTCTAAGGAAAGGCTTGAAAATGGAATTCATCAAACCTTGAAATGTGGAAGGCGCATTCCTGAGGCCAAATGGCATGAACAAAAATTCATAATGAACTTCATGAGTACTGAATGTTGTTTTTGGAATGTCTTCCTCCTTCATTCTAATATGATGATATCCGGAATGGAGATCCAACTTTGTGAAGAAAATTGCTGCATGTAATTCATCTAACAATTCATAAATGACGGGAATGGGAAATTTATCTTTAATGGTAATCTTGTTGAGCTCTCTATAATCTGGACACATATGCCATGATCCATCCGACTTGTGTACCATTACCATAGGTGTAGAGTAAGAACTTTGGATAGGCCTAATTATTCCGGCCTCTAACATTTCTTCAACCATATGCTCAATTTGACTCGTCTATCCATAAGGGTATCTGTAAGGTCTGCTGTTAGGAGGAACACTTCCTGGAATTAAGTGAATAGCATGATCAACATCTCGAATAGGTAAAATATATTTTGGAATATATTCAAATAACCTGGAATGCTTATCAATCACCTTCTGGAGATATGGGGAAATAGGAGACTTAAATGTTTGAACATCTAATGAGCATAATTGTGCAATTACACCTTGATGTCTCTTTTTTTATCAATTTTGTCATACCATTAGATCTTATCACCTTACTTGGTTTCCCTGTGATACCATTTAATTCATATTATTTTCCTTCCCATAAAAAAATCATGAAAAGCTTCTGAAAATTAAAATCCACTGCTCCCACTGATTGTAACCATTGAACTCCTAAGACAACATCAACACCCCCCATCAAGATAGAAATAATTGGACTATTCAATACATATTCCCCATAGTGAGATTGATATTATGGCATTTTCCTGAGCAATTGATATTTCCTCCATCTGCAATAATTACTTGAAACTTTGGTGTTGGATATACAAAGCAGTTGATAACCTTGGCTAATTTACAATGAATGAAATTATGAGTGCTACCAGAATCAATCAACACTATTACCTTTTTCTTTTTGATATATCCTTCAATATTGAGAGTTTGGGTAGTGCTAATTCCAACCAATGCATGACGGGATATTGGGGGAAAAAATATCTATGGAATTAGTATCCTCTATTTCTTCATCTTGAGACAGTTCTTGTTCTTTTGGTGCTTCTTGTTCATTTTCTTCATTTGCTTCACAATGTATGTAAAATAGTTTCTTCTCAGTGCACTTTTGGCCCTTACTGTATTTTCTATCACAACTCTAACAAATCCCTTTTTCTATGTTTTCCTCTAGTTGTTGTGGTTTCAACCTTGTAGGTTGTGGGACTCAAGGCCAAACTTCCTTCTTTATAGTTGTATGTGGTAGACTTCCTTGTTTCCATATTTTTGTTTTCAACTTTTCTTGCCACCCTGAATTCATGTTCCAAGGATTTAGGTTCCCATAGGTGAAACTCATGTTGGATGTTATCTCTTAAAGTTCTTATGAAAATGTTAGTCAGATGCTCCTCTGGAATATCTGTGACCTTGATATTCAATCTTTGGAAGTTATCAATGTGCTCCCCAACTGAACCCTTTTGATTGATATTTATCAGTTGGATAAAGAAGGTATTGCTCTTGGTGTCCTCATAATGTGCTAGCAATTCCTACATAAAAATTGTCCAAGTGACAAGTGGTTTAGGAGAGAAAATCTGTCTATACCACACAAACTGATTAGGTTCTAAATATAAAGATGCATTACATACCTTTTGTGTGGATTGCACCTCATGTAGCTCAAAGAACTGCTCTGCCTTTAGTATCCATGTGACTGGATCCGTGCCATCAAAATTCCTCATATCCATATTTGGGATGTAGTTTGTTTTCGACCCCATGTTGGAGTCCCTAAATTCATGATGTATGTTCCTTTTGTTTTCATCATGAATTTCATGGGAGATCTTCTCACTTCTAGGAAGCCCTTCTTGCAGCAACTTTGACAAAATTTATTTCAAAACTTCCATACCCCCCTTAAAACCCTTCAAACCATCTATTTCCTTTTTCAAATCATTCATTTTCACTTCCATTTCATTCTCGGTTTGACCTGGGATTGATGTTAGTTCCTCTTTTGTCACTATCTTCTCTTGTAAATCATATATGTCCTTTCGCATTTCTTCACCTTCATAAGTCCATATAGAATTATCTGGAGGATTATTTGGTGTATAGGTTCCCCTTTTTGGAGGAATTTAGAAAAATATATATAGGTATCACACCCTAGGTTTCATCACAATTAGATCCTTCTACTCAAGTTATTCAAATTTAAAACGATGCACCTTTTTCAACCCTGATTGGATGATTGTTTTAAAGTCGACTTAGAATTGATGTAAAATTCAAATTTTAAATCCCCTAGGTTTGAAATTTTTTCTTGTTGTAGCATTATGTATTCTCTTTCTGATTCCTTATTTCTAAGTTAATTATGATGTTCCAATAGAAAGTTATTGTGAATCTCCCAACACTTCTTATTCATGGTCCTTTTAGAAGATCGAACTTGTATGGACTGCCACGTGTCCAATATTTTGGATCCAAGTCTGAAAATTATACCAAAGATCCATTGGTATGTACTATTTATGATGCAACTTGTCTCACTCAATTTGGATCTTGCATTCCCCATATACGACCTTTTTCCTTAGAACACTTGTTTTATACCAGTAAAAATCCCTAGCTTCCGAGGCCAATATATCCAAACTTGTGATGTCTCAGGACCTAAATTTAGGACCACATATAGATTGGCCTATGATAGAGGTGTTCTTTCAATATTGTTATCTGAATCCTTGTAGAAACAAAATTATAGAGAAAAATTCAAGATGACTTGTTTTGAAGAAACTGGTCCCGAGGAAAGAGCTCTGATACCAAATGTTATGCAACCAAGTCCCTGATATAGCATAAAAATAGCAAAAATATACCAAATAAAGTAATCAACACCTTAATACTGAATAAATGAGATTAATAACAATCCTCTTCGAGGGAGGAACCTCCTTACACAATGTACTAAGTACATAATACAAGACAAGATACAATCATGAATAAAATGAAAATGTCTCCTTCCTATATATAGGAGACAAAGGGGTACAATATAAACTAATAGACCCGCTAATAGACCCAAGAAAACATCAATAATATGTAAAGCACCATAATAAAGGGGGTAATGTGCCATTGCATAGGGGGTAATGTGTGTTGATGTGTATGTAACTTTGGAATGTATTTCGTCTATGTATTTCATATATATTTATTGTACCCTTATAAGAGATGTGTTATTCCTCTATAAGGAAGTGTCGTCATGTGTATTGACAAGTGTCGCAAGTGTGTGTACTTGGCGAAGGGTTATTAGACCACCATGTGTGGGGTTGGCCCTGAAATATATATTATATGGTTGATATACCTAGCTAGACAAGTCGGCCCCATAAGGTCACTGGGCAAACAGACTAGTATAAATAGAGATCAGGAGATCTCTATTTGGATCACTCGGAAACTCATACTTCTCTCACTCAGAGAGTGGCGCACTAGTGAGGAGGAGGATCATCTGCTACTAGGAGACTATCTCAGTGTATTTTGGTTGTACTTTGGTTGAGCCATTTCCCTCTCTATCTCTGAGGAAGTTGTGGGGTTTTTCACCTTAGGGTTTTCCCCACGGAAACTCTGTGTCTCTTGTCTCTCATGCTTTTGATTCTTGTGATGCTTGACATGCTTGATATGATTGTTATGCATTGATATACTGTACATGTTATTCTCTTAGTAAAGATCCTAGAGTATTGTGAATTAATGCTCAAAATTTAACATGGTATCAGAGCTAACCTGAGAAGTTGACATTTTGCAGTGACAGAAACTTGAGTTTCTTATTTATTGGGTTTCTCTCCATATATTTTGGAAAAGCAGTATAGTAGATTGACTCTACTCATCAAGGCGAATCTATCCGTCCAATCAGAATTCAATTCTGAGCATTTTCAGATTTGGCCCTAAAACTTAGGGTTTCCACAAAAATAGGAATTTTTGAAATCTGAAGACATAGCTGGACGCTCCTTGCAAAAATCAAAGTTTAGAGCTTTGGATCGAGATTTTTGGCTAGGTAGATTTCCGAGAAACTCAAACCCTAATTCAGGGCTCTCCCTAGTGAACCCGGGAGGACAAAAAGGCAAATCTGAAGGGTAAAGCTTTACTGTTCTCAAATTCTGAATACACCAGGCTGATCAACTCATCAAAGCGCATCTTTCTATCCTTTCAGAAAGTTGAAATTCACATTTTGAATTTTTAGGGTTTTTTCGACAAACCCTAATCCAAGACTAGATCCAGTTTTCAGCATTTCAAGTGGCAAGACCTAAATCTTTTCTATTTCCATTTGAATTACTCTTTAAGATGTCTCACCACACCAAGCTTGAGGATAATCTTGAAGGGGCTGATAACTTCCGAGCTTGGAAGTATAGGATTGGGTTAATCCTGGAAGAGAATGAGTTCGACTCATACATAAAAGAAGACATCCCTATCCCAGAGGATGAAGAGGCTAAGGTATTTCATAAGAAGAACTTGGTCAAGGCAAAGAGAATCATTGCTGATTCCATCAAAGACCATCTCATACCCCATGTGTCTTCTCTAAAGACACCCAAGGCTATGTTTGACTCTTTGACCAAGCTATTTGAAGGGAAGAACATAAATCGGAAGATGACCCTACGGAATCAATTGAAAGGGGTCAATATGTTGAATGGAGAAACCATTCAATCTTACTTCTCCAAGGTCTCTCAGATCAAGGAACAACTTGAAGCTGTGGATGAAGTAGTGGATAATGGTGAAGTTGTTATGACCACTCTAAATGGCCTTCCTAGGTCATGGGACTCCTTTATTCAAGGAATCTGTGTAAGAAAGAAATTGATCTCTTTCAGTAAACTGTGGGAGGAATGCTCTCAAGAAGAAGCTAGGCTTGTAGCTCATGAAGAAAAGATGGGAGGTGAAGATCAAGCTCTCGCAGCCCACACCAAAAGAAGCAAGCCCAAGAAGGAGCACTCTCACCACAAGAGATCCTATCACAACCAACAAAAGAATAAGAAGGATATAAGATGTTTCACATGCAATGAGAAGGGTCACTTTGCTTCAGAATGTCCCAAGAACAAAAGGGATAACATCAACTCCAGCAAGAAGAAGAAGGGCAACAAAAGAAAATTCCATGCTTATGCTGCCGAAGATGATGAACCTCCAAAGAAGAAGGCTAGGGAAAAAAGTGATGATAGTGATGATGACTCATCAAGTGAAGAAGAGTATGTTCTAATCTCTGCTCTCACAGGTACTATCTCCCATGGTTGTAATGATTGGTTAATTGACAGTGGGGCTTCCAAACACATGACCGGGTTTAAGGAATCTTTTGTAAACCTATCCGAACATGAATCACCCCATAAGGTGAAACTTGGGGATGATTATCAATACCCAATCAAAGGAAGTGGTGAAGCCTCCTACAACCTAGATTCTGGAAAATCTTTGAAGATGAAAGAAGTCCTTTATGTACCTGGGCTCAAGAAGAACTTACTCTCCATCTCTGCATTGGATGCAAAAGGTATGAGGGTTGCATTTGTGGATGGCCAATTCCTAATGTGGCCAAAGGGAAAGACCATAGATGATGCATTAGTGATTGGAGAGAAAGAGGGAGGTTTGTATAAATTGAAAGGACAACCTGAACATGCCATGGTGCATGAATCCATGGAGCCAAGTGAACTTTGGCATAGAAGACTTGCTCATATGCACTATAGGGCACTTCCAATTGCAAGCAAGGCTGTAGAGGGTCTGCTTGAAATCAAGACCAAACATGAAGGTGTTTTCAAAGGATGTGCAAAAGGTAAGAACATTAAGAAGGACTTCCCAAGCAGTGAAAGCAATGCAAAAGGCATCCTAGAAATCATCCACTCTGAGTGGGTATGTTTACTATGTCTCATTTATTGATGAATTCTCCAGGAAGACGTGGGTGTACTTCTTGAAGAACAAAGATGAGGTGTTTGATAAGTTCAAGGAATTCAAAACCTTGATGGAGAATCAAACTGACAAGAAGATCGAAACATTCAGATCCGACAATGGTGGAGAATTCACCTCAGGTGACTTCAAGAAGCTTTGTAGTGATTCAGGGATTAAGAGGGAGTTGACTGCTCCTTATAATCCTCAACAGAATGGAGTTGCAGAAAGGAAGAACAGAACAATCATGGAAGTAGCAAGGGAAATGCTGCATGACCAGGATCTACCTATGCATCTATGGGCAGAAGTAGATAGAACAGCTGTATATGTGCAGAACAGAACACCCCACAAGATATTGGACAACAAGACACCAGAAGAGGTCTTTTCTGGTAAGAAACCTGAAGTCAGCCATCTTAGAATATTTGGTTGTCCAGTATACACTCATGTCCCAAAGGAAAAGAGGACCAAACTAGATCCTTCAGGAAAGAAGGGTATCTTTGTGGGTTACAGTGAAAGCTCGAAGGCTTACAGAATATACTTTCCAGGGTTCAAGAAGATTGATGTGAGCAGGGATGTAACATTTGATGAAAACTCAGCATTCATCAAATCGAGGAAGGCACCTATCAAAGTTTATAAAGAACATAAGGAAACTAGATTTCAAGACACTACCATGACTGAAGCAATTCCAAAAGTTGTTCGTGAGTTTGAAGATCCGCAAGAACCTGTAGATACACCCCGTGAGGATAACTATTACAAGAGGAAACCTGCATGAGCTAGAGAGTTCATTCAAGATGCAGAAAGATTTGGCATTCCAGAAGAAGAACACAGAGCAAAGAAGAGAACCAGATCACATACCAGCTATGTTGCTTTACTCTGTGACATTATGAACAAAGAACCTTCCAGTTATGAAGAAGCAGCTGAAAAGAAAGAATGGAAAGATGCCATGGTTTAAGAATACCAATCAATAATGAAGAATGATGTTTGGGATGTTTTCCCAAGACCTAAAGAGAAGTCTGTTGTGACTTCCAAGTGGATCTACAAAATCAAGCTTGCTGCAGATGGTAGTGTAGAGAAATACAAGGCAAGATTCGTAGCTCGTGGCTTCTCTCAAAAGGAGGGAATAGATTATGAAGAAACTTTTGCACCTGTAGCCAGGTATACTTCCATCAGAACAGTATTTTCCCTGGCTGCATCAATGAAATGGAAAATACACCAGATGGATGTCAAGACTGCTTTCTTGAAAGGTGTAGTTGAAGAGGAAGTATATGTGGAGTAGCCACTCGGTTTTTAAATACATGGCAGGGAGTCATATGTATGCAGATTGAAGAAAGCCTTGTATGGCTTGAAGCAAGCTCCCAGAACTTGGTATGGTAGGATGGACAGTTTCCTATCTAGTTTGGGCTTTACCAAGAGTAAAGTGGATTCCAACCTTTACTACAAGGTTGAGGAAGGGAATCCTGTGATTCTGCTCCTGTATGTGGATGACTTATTTGTAACAGGAGATGACAGATTGATTGCAGATACTAAGAGGAAGCTTGCTGCCGAGTTCAATATGAAATATTTGGGAATAATGCATTATTTCCTAGGTATGGAGGTGTCGCAGAGTGCAGGTGGGATCTTCCTTGGTCAAGGGAAGTACACAGTAGATATCCTGAAGAGATTCAGGATGATGGATTGCAAGGCCATGGCCACACCTTTGGCATCGAATCTGAAGCTTCTATGTGATGCTTCATCTGAGCCGGTTGATGTCTCTATGTATCATCAGATGATTGGGTCCTTGATGTACCTAACGAACACGAGATCAGATATTTGCTTTGCAGTGAACACATTGAGCCAGTTCTTGACGGATCGGAGGAGTGTTCACCTGGTTGCTGTAAAGCATGTTCTGAGGTACTTGAAGGGTACAATGGATTATGGGCTCAAGTATGAAGCAAATCAAAAGTTTAACCTGCAGGGTTATGTTGATTCAGATTGGGATGGCAATGCTACAGATAGGAAGAGCACACCTGGATGTTGCTTCAGTATGGGATCAGGTGTGATCTCTTGGTTCAGCAGGAAGCAATCCCGCATAGCACTGATTACAGCTGAGGCAGAGTATGTTGCAGCCTGTTCGTCTAGTTGTGAGGTAGTATGGCTTCGGAAGCTACTGTCTGATTTATTTGATCTCCCATTGGATGCTACTGGTATCTTTTGTGATAACCAGAGTTGTGTAAAGATGTTCGAGAACCCAGTGTTTCATGCCAGGTCGAAACACATAGAGATCAAATATCACTATATCAGGGATATGGTGCAGAGAGGAGCTGTGAAGCTCCTGTACATTGCGACGGACGAGCAAATTGCAGATGTGCTGATGAAACCATTAGCCAGGGTGAAGTTCGAGTACTTTAGGGAGAGGCTTGGTGTTCTTCAGATTGATGACACTTCGAGGAAGAAGTGATGGACACATTTGCAGAATCCATTCCAAGCATGTTGGAAGGAGGATCCTTCACATGGCTGTGGATGTAAGCATTGGATGATGAGCATCAGGATGATGCTCCAGTTACTGCTCTGTATATGTATCAGGAGGATGCTGGATATGATCAGTTGGATCATTTATATGTATATGTATGTACGCATCATGTTAGATGCTGGATATGATCAGTTGGATCATTTATATGTATATGTATGTACGCATCATGTTGGATGTTGGATATGATCAGTAGGATCATTTGTATATGTTTTGTATATACATCATGTTGGATGCTTGGACCATGTATCTGTATATGTATCAGGTGGATACTGTGTATGATCAGGTAGATCATGTATGTTGATATGTATTAGGTATGATCAGGTGGATCATGTTTTTGTATTGTATCAGGTGGATACATTGTATGATCAGGTGGATCATGTATGATGATATGTATCAGGTAGATACTTGGTATGCATCAGGTAGATGCATTATATGATCAGGATGATCATGGATGACGAGCTTCAGGATGTTGCTCCAGATGACATGATGCAGGATGTTGCAGTGATGATGATTAGGATGATCATGTATACATCAGGATGATGTATGGTGAGTATCAGGTTGATACTCTGTAGCCGTGGATCAGGTTGTGCAGATGAGCATATAATTTGGCCCTGGGAGATTTGCAGATAGTCTTTCGATGTTTTTCCTATGGCATGTAATCTAGCCTTGGGATATCTGGCAAATGCTCTTTCGAGGTTTTTCTCTGGGAGGACATATAATTTGGCTCTGGGAGATCTACAGATAGTCTTGCAAGGTTTTGCCTATGGCATATAATTTGGCCCTGGGATATCTGGCAGATGCTCTTTCGAGGTTTTGTCCTATGGCATATAATAGCGCCCTGGGAGATCCGATAGGTTGAGTTGTGTGATCGTAATAAGTCTTGGGATGCTCTTGCAAGGTTTTGCCATGACCACATGTAATATCACCCTGGGAGATCCGATAGGTTGGGATGTGTTCCCGTAATAAGTCCTGGGATGCTCTTGCAAGGTTTTGTGGTGACCACATATAATAGCGCCTTGGGAGATCCGATAGGTTGAGCTGTGTGCTTGTAATCAATCCTGGGATTCTCTTTCGAGGTTTTGTGGTAGGGTCACATGTAATAGCTCCCTGGGAGATCCGGTAGGTTGGGCTATGTGCCCCGTAATAAGTCCTGGGATGCTCTTGCAAGGTTTTGTGATGCACGTAATAAGTCCCGAGGATTCCACAGTATGGCCAATGATGATGAAGACCTGCAGGTGGTGGGCCTACATCCAGTATGAAAAAGGACCGGCTCTGTAGAACTTCCTATGATGAGTAGAGTCAGAGATTGGTTGAGATAGCAGCAGCAGTGATGATGATGATGTCGATGATCCAGAGAAGAAGACTTGTCTAGAAGAGATATGTCGAGAAATACCTTCCTAGTTAAGAGGGAGTGTTGATGTATATGTAACTTCGAAATGTATTTCATATATATTAATTGTACCCTTATAAGAGATGTGTTATTCCTCTATAAGGAAGTGTCGTCATGTGTATTGACAAGTGTCGCAAGTGTGTGTACTTAGCGAAGGGTTATTAGACCACCATGTGTGGGGTCGGCCCTGAAATATATATTATATGGTTGATATACCTAGCTAGACAAGTCGGCCCCATAAGGTCACTAGGCAAACAGACTAGTATAAATAGAGATCAGGAGATCTCTATTTGATCACTCGAAAACTCATACTTCTCTCACTCAGAAAGTGGCGCACTAGTGAGGAGGAGGATCATCTGCTACTAGGAGACTATCTCAGTGTATTTTGGTTGTACTTTGGTTGAGCCATTGCTCTTTCTATCTCTGAGGAAGTTGTGGGGTTTTTCACCTTAGGGTTTTCCCCACGGAAACTTTGTGTCTATTGTCTCTCATGCTTTTGATTCTTGTGATGCTTGACATGCTTGATATGATTGTTATGCATTGATATACTATACATGTTATTCTCTTAGTAAAGATCCTAGAGTATTGTGAATTAATGCTCAAAATTTAACAATGTGCCAATATTTAGGGCTTAACAATCTGTTTCGTTTCTAGATGTGGAGAAGGGGTATTCTTAGGTTACCTTGTCCTCTGACCTATCTCTTCATGAACTTTTTCTGGTTTATGAATCCTCTCTGAATATTTGTGAAGCCTCTCTCTCTAATGAGGTTTATGATGTATCCCATAAGGGTCTCACACTGGATATTATTTCTCCCCTTATCCCTTCTTCAAGGGGTTTAAATTTTTTGGAGACTTCTTCAGGCAGTGTTCAGATTGATCATGGGTTGTCTGGTTTATTCTATGTTTCGTATAAGGAGGATGATACTCCTATCAAGGTTGTTGTATCGGTTTTAGCCTCAAATCCCTCTCAGTATCACCCGCGTCCACGTTCTGTGCAAAGGGGATTTAAGTTTTCATTTCCTAATAGGGGTCTTTCTTAGTCTTCAAAGGGATATTCCTCGAGACTTAGGGGTCGTAAGTCTATCATGGATTCTTCCAGAGAACAAGCAGTTTTGGATGTAAGGAATGGAAGACAACTAATTTTTTTTTGTAAGCTCCATAGAAAACTTATATTAAAATAAAAAAATAGTACATGCAAAAGAAGTCTAAGAGCCCATCTGAGCTGCTCACTGAGCCAAGACAACCAATAGAGAACCAAAGTATGACTGCCTAAACCTAAGGCTACAAAATAGACTATATCTACAAAATTGCTACACTAGTTCAAGTATGAGATCATTAGAAAAGTCCTCAAGTGGTAGCTCCTAAAAAAACTACAAAAATAACCAAAAATTTGACCCGTCTCATGGACCAGATTCCAAGTGTCTATCAACATGCAACTGATAACTAAATAAGAATAGAAAGAAAAACCAACAGAGTTACTTGGACTTGCAGGTGGTCTCTGCATTGTCCGAAAGCTCCTAAATGATTGGGCAACAGTCATCCTTAGAGATGGAGGTATTGTCAAGAACCAAATTTGATGGTAGAGGTGCTATCTTTAGGAATGAACAAAGGTTCACCATGCCTTTTCCATCCACGTGCTTGCGTTATTTCCATTGGTTGAAGCTATGTTAGTTTTGTCCATAGGATGCTAAATTTACTTGCCTCGTTAAGGCCCATGTTGCACCATCGGCTTGGAAAATTGGGAAGCAGCTAGAGCAGGGGAATGAGAGGGGGTTGCATAATTTGCCTGCGATAAATCCTGACATGAGACTGCAAGATAAGATGGGCCAATAAATTCTTGACCAACCAATAATTCCCTCGTGTGATATGAGCCCTCTGACTAACCAATTGATGCAAAGCCATTTCTTCTTCCCAATCATACAAAATTGTTCTCAGATAGTGTGGGATAGAATTTTCATAACCATTGTATGCTAAACCACCATGACCATGTCTTCCATGACGCCCTCTACCTCTGCTTCCATGGAAGGGGATGGCAAAAAGTCTGTGCGACATTGTACCTGGCTTAACCAATTGTGAATGCAGCACTAGAACGAGAGCCCTTGAGCCAGTTGAGACCAGAATATAGCCCGAATAACCCACAATACTAGAGCATCCAGAAGGAACCAAATCCAAGCGAGCGTTGGATTGAACCAAACACAATAAAAACTACCAAATTGACTCAGACAGGAAAGTCTGCTTGGCTTTCCAATTCGAAATGCATGAAAAATGGAATCAGTTAAGCTAAAAGGTGGATACCTCCTGAGGAGCCATTAATTTGCATAGAGGGACATCATTAACCAGGTATGCCAAACAAATCGATGCAAGGCAGAAAGGACTGGATTAAGATCAAAAGCATTGAATGCCATAGGTAAAATTCCCCTTCCTACTTTTGATGGCTCTTCTCAAAGTTCTACAAATACTTGGATAAAAAACTAGATGTGTATTTTCAACTGAATCCAATGGTTGAATAGGATGCTCTAAAAATGGCTATTTTGCATATCAAAGGAGAAGCCAATGATTGGTGGTTCCATGGAATTAAAACTTTGGGACATGATCAGATTACAACATATGAAGAATTTGTTAACAGGGTATTGGAGAGATTTGAGCAAGAAGACCCAAAAATGCCTTTCAAAGAACTAGCACAATTGAAGCAAATTGGAACCCATGTAGAGTACATGTTGGAATTACAAAGACTATCAGTTGGAATTCTTTACTGAAGGTTTGAATGAACCTTTGAAGGGTTTAGTTAAGGGCCACAAACCTGAATCATTGAAAGATGCCATGAACTTGACAAGAGATCTACAAAATGTGCTACCCAAGACAAGGTATCCTCCCAAGCCCAACTTTCCTTCCCAGTTTAGATTTGAAAAGGAGCCATGGCAAGAAGATGCATTTGGAAAGGATAATAAAGAGGGACTAAGCAGGGAAGAACTCAAAATAAAGAAACTATGTTACACATGCTTTCAACCATGGGTACTGTTAAATTTTTAGTATTAAATCACAATACTATAGGATCTTTGCTGAGAGAATAACATCTACAGTATATCAATGCATGACAATCATAATATGACAAGCATCACAAGCATCACAAGAATCAAAATCATAGAGACAAGAGACACAGAGTTTCCGTGGGGAAAACCCTAAGGTGAAAAACCCCACAACTTCCTCAGAGATAGAGAGAGCAATGGCTCAACCAAAATACAACCAAATAACACTGAGATAGTCTCCTAGCAGATGATCCTCCTCCTCCTCACTAGTGCGCCACTTTTCAGAGAGAGAGATAGTTACTTTTCCGAGTGAGTAAAATAGAGATCTCCTATCTCTATTTATACTCACCTTTTTGCCCAGTGACCTACTGGGGCCGACTTGTCTACTTAGATACACCCAAATTATATTATATATTAATCAGGACCGACCCCATAAGGTGGTCTAATAACCCATCGGCAAGTACACACACTTGCGACACTTGTCAATCCACATGACGACACTTCCTTATAGAGGAATAACACATCTCTTATAAGGGTACAATAAATATATATATAATATACAGATGAAATACATTCCGAAGTTACATATACATCAACACTCCCTCTTAACTAGGAAGGTATTTCTCGACACAGATCTGTTAGACAAGTCTTCTTCTCTGGATCATCATCATCGATGCATCGTCATCATCATCGTCACTGCTGCTACTATCTCAACCAATCTCTGTCTCTACTCGTCATAGGAAGTTCTACAGAGCCAGTCCTTTTTCGTATTGGATGTAGGCCCACCACCTGCAGGTCTTCGTCATCACTGGCCATACTGTGGAATCCTCAGGACTTATTACGTGCGTCACAAAACCTCGAAAGAGCATCCCAGGCTGTTACGAGCACACAGCTCTACCTATAGGATCTCCCAGGGCGCTATTACATGTGACCCCACCACAAAACCTCGAAAGAGCATCTCAGGATGTTACGGGTACACAACTCCGACCTGAAATCTCCCAGGGCACAAATTACATATGGTCCACCACAAAACCTCGCAAGAGCATCTCAGGATGTTACGGGTACACAACTCCAACCTGAAATCTCCCAGGGCGCTATTACATGTGGTCATGGCAAAACCTCGCAAGAGCATCCCAGGACTGATTACGGGCACATAGCCCAACCTATCGGATCTCCCAGGGCGCTATTACATGCCATAGGACAAAACCTCGCAAGAGCATCTGCCAGATATCCCAAGGCGCTATTACATGCCATAGGAAAAACCTCTAAAGACTATCTGCAGATCTCCCAGGGCACCTAATTACATGTCCTCCTAGAGAAAAACCTCGAAAGAGCATTTGCCAGATGTCCCAGGGCACCGATATTACATGCCATAGGCAAAACCTCGAAAGACCATCTGCAAATCTCCCAGGGCACCGGATTACATGCTCATCTGCACAACCTGATCCACGGCCATAGAGTATCATCCTGATACTCACCATACATCATCCTGATGCATCCATGATCATCCTGATCATCATCACTGCAACGTCCTGCTGCATGTCATCTGGAGCAACATCCTAAAGCTCATCATCTATGATCATCCTGATCATCACTGCAACATCCTGTTGCATGTCATCTGGAGCAACATCCTGAAGCTCGTCATCTATGATCATCCTGATCATCACTGCAACATCCTGCTGCATGTCATCTGGAGCAACATCCTGAAGCTCGTCATCTATGATCATCCTGATCATTAATGCATCTACCTGATGCATACCAAGTATCTACCTGATACATATCATCATACATGATCCTCTTGATCATCAATGTATCCACCTGATACAAATACACATACATGATACATATCACCATACATGATCCACCTGATCACACAATGTATCCACCTGATACATATACAGATACATGGTCCAAGCATCCAACATGATGCATACATACATACATAAAATGATCCAACTGATCATATCCAGCATCCACATGATGCGTACATACATACATAAAAATGATCCAACTTATCATATCCAAGCATAAACCAGAACATCATTCTGATGCTCATCATCCAGCGCTTACATCCACAGCCATGTGAAGGATCCTCCTTCCGACATGCTTGGAATGGCTTCAGCAAATGTGTCCATCACTTCTTCCTCGAAGTGTCCTCGATCTGAAGAACGCCAAGCCTCTCTCTGAAGTACTCAAACTTCACCCTGGCTAGTGGCTTCGTCAGCACATCTGCAATCTGCTCGTCTGTCGCAACATACAGGAGCTTCACAGCTCCTCTCTGCACCATATCCCTGATATAGTGATATTTGATCTCTATGTGTTTCGACCTGTCATGAAACACTGGGTTCTTGGACAAATTCACACAACTCTGGTTATCACAGAAGATACCAGTAGCCTCCAACGGGAGATCAAATAACTCAGACAGTAGCTTCCGTAGCCATACTGCCTCACAACTAGCTGAACAGGCTGCAACATACTCTGCCTCAGCTGTACTTAGTGCTACGCAGGACTGCTTCCTGCTAAACCAAGAGATCACTCCTGATCCCATACTGAAGCAACACCCAGATGTGCTCTTCCTATCTGCAGCACTGCCAGCCCAATCTGAATCAACATAACCCTGCAGGTTAAACTTTTGATTCGCCTCATACCTGAGCCCATAATCCACTGTACCCTTCAGGTACCTCAGAACATGCTTTACAGCAACCAGGTGAACACTTCTCGGATCCGTCAGGAACTGGCTCAATGTGTTCACAGCAAAGCAAATGTCTGGTCTCGTGTTCGTCAGGTACATCAAGGACCCAATCATCTGACGATACATAGAGACATCAACTGGCTCAGATGAAGCATCACATAGAAGCTTCAGATTCGATGCCATCGGTGTAGCCATGGCCTTGCAGTCCATCATCCCGAATCTCTTCAGGATATCTACTGTGTACTTTCCTTAACCAAGGAAGATCCCACCTGCATTCTGCCACACCTCCATACCTAGGAAATAGTGCATCATTCCCAAATCTTTCATGTCGAATTCAGCTGCAAGCTTCCTCTTAGTATCTGCAATCAGTCTGTCATCTCCTGTCACAAATAGGTCATCAACATACAGGAGTAAAATCACTGGATTCCCTTCCTCAACCTTATAGTAAAGGTTGGAATCTGCTTTACTCTTGGTAAAGCCCAAGCTAGATAGAAAACGTTCCATCCTACCA
Source organism: Larix kaempferi (assembly GCA_027924585.1). NCBI lineage: Eukaryota > Viridiplantae > Streptophyta > Pinopsida > Pinales > Pinaceae > Larix > Larix kaempferi. The sequence goes on from BSBM01000792.1 coordinate 3,683,988, forward strand.
TACCAAGTTCTGGGAGCTTGCTTCAAGCCATACAAGGCTTTCTTCAATCTGCACACATATGACTCCCTGTCATGTATTTCAAAACCGAGTGGCTATTCCACATATACTTCCTCTTCTACTACACCATTCAGGAAAGCAGTCTTGACATCCATCTGGTGTATTTTCCATTTCATTGCTGCAGCCAAGGCAAGTACTGTTCTGATGGAAGTATACCTGGCTACAGGTGCAAAGGTTTCTTCATAATCTATTCCTTCTTTCTGAGAGAAACCACGAGCTACGAATCTTGCTTTGTATTTTTCTACACTGCCATCTGCTGCGTGCTTGATTTTGTAGATCCACTTGGAAGTCACAACAGACTTCTCTTTAGGTCTTGGGACAACATCCCAAACATCATTCTTCATTATTGATTGGTATTCCTCAACCATAGCATCCTTCCATTCCTTCTTTTCTGCTGCCTCTTCATAACTGGAAGGCTCTTTGTTCATAATGTCACAGAGTAAAGCAACATAACTGGTGTGTGATCTGGTTCTCTTCTTTGCTCTGTGTTCTTCTTCTGGAATGCCAAATCTTTCTGCATCATAAATGAGCTCTCTAGCCCATACAGGTTTCCTCTTGTGAGAGTTATCCTCACGGGGTGGATCTACAGGTTCTTGTGGATCTTCAAACTCACGAACAGCTTCTGGAACTGCTTCAGTCATGGTAGTGTCCTGAAATCTTGTTTCCTTAGGTTCTTCATAAACTTCTGTAGGTGTCTTTCTTGATTTGATGAATGCTGAGTTTTCATCAAATTTTACATCCCTACTGACATCAATTTTCTTGAACCCTGGAAAGTATATTCTGTACGCCTTTGAGCTTTCACTATAACCCACAAAGATGCCCTTCTTTCCTGAAGGATCTAGTTTAGTCCTCTTCTCTTTTGGGACATGAGTATATATTGGACAACCAAATATTCTGAGATGGCTGACTTCAGGTTTCTTACCAAAAAAGACCTCTTCTGGTGTCTTGTTGTCCAATATCTTGTGGGGTGTTCTGTTCTGCACATATACAGCTGTTCTAGCTGCTTCTGCCCATAGATGCATAGGAAGATCTTGGTCATGCAACATTGCCCTTGCTGCTTCCATGATAGTTCTGTTCTTCCTTTCTGCAACTCCATTCTGTTGAGGATTATAAGGAGCAGTCAACTCCCTGAATCACTGCAAAGCTTCTTGAAGTCATTTGAGGTGAATTCTCCACCATTGTCAGATCTGAATGTCTTGATTTTCTTGTCAGTTTGATTCTCCATCAAGGTTTTGAATTCCTTGAATTTATCAAGCACCTCATCTTTTCCCTTCAAGAAGTATACCCAAGTCTTCCTGGAGAAGTCATCAATGAATGATACATAGTAAACATACCCACTCAGGGAGCTGGATGACATAGGGCCACATACATCTGAGTGGATGATTTCCAGGATGTTTTTTGCCTTGCTTTCACTGCTTGGGAAAGCCTTCTTAATTTTCTTACCTTTTGCACATCCTTTGCAAACACCTTCATGTTTGGTTTTGATTTCAGGAAGACCCTCTACTGCCTTGCTTGCAATTGGAAGTGCCCTATAGTGCATATGAGCAAGTCTTCTATGCCAAAGTTCACTTGGCTCCATGGATTCATGTACCATGGCATGTTCAGGTTGTCCCTTCAATTTATACAAGCCTCCCTCTTGCTCTCCAATCACTACTGCATCATCTATGGTATTTCCCTTTGGCCACATTAGGACTTGGCCATCCACAAATGCAACCCTCATACCTTTTGCATCCAATGCAGAGATGGAGAGTAAGTTCTTCTTGAGCCCAGTTACATAAAGTACTTCTTTCATCTTCAATGATTTTCCAGAATCTAGGTTGTAGGAGGCTTCACCACTTCCTTTGATTGGGTATTGATAATCATCCCCAAGTTTCACCTTATGGGGTGACTCATGTTCAGATAGGTTCACAAAGGATTCTTTAAACCCAGTCATGTGTTTGGAAGCCCCACTATCAATCAACCAATCATTACATCCATGGGAGATGGTACCTGTAAGAGCAGAGATCAGAACATACTCTTCTTCACTTGATGAGACATCATCACTATCACTTTCTGCCCTAGCCTTCTTCTTTGGGGGTTCATCATCTTCGGTAGCATGAGCATGAAATATTCTTTTGCTGCCCTTCTTCTTCTTACTGAAGTTGTTGTTATTATCCCTTTTGTTCTTGGGACAATCTGAAGCATAGTGACCCTTCTCATTGCATGTAAAGCATCTTAGGTCCTTCTTACTCCTTTGATGAGATCTTTTGTGGTGAGAGTGATCCTTCTTGGTTTTGCTTCTTTTGGTGTGAGCTGCAAGTGCTTGATCTTCTCCTCCCATCTTTTCCTCACAAGCTATAAGCCTAGCTTCTTCTTGAGAGCATTCTTCCCTCAGTCTGTTGAAGGAGATCAACTTCTTCCTTGCACAAATTCCTTGAATAAAAGAATCCCATGACCTGGGTAGGCCATTTAGAGTGGTCATCACCACTTCACCATTCTCCACCATTTCATCCACTGCTTCTAGTTGTTCCTTGATCTGGGAGACCCTTGAAAAATAAGATTGAATGGTTTCTCCATTCTAAAACTTTACTGCTTTCAATTGGTTCCGCAGGGTCATCTTTCGATTTAAGTTCTTTCCTTCAAATAGCTTGGTCAAGGATTCAAACATCTCCTTGGGTGTCTTGAGAGAAGACACATGGGGTATGAGATGGTCTTTGATAGAATCAACAATGATTCTCTTTGCCTTGACCAAGTTCTTCTTGTGCAATGCCTTGGCCTCTTCATCCTCTGGGATAGGGATGTCTTCTTTCACATATGAGTCCAACTCATTTTCTTCCAGGATTAACCCAATCCTATACTTCCAGGCTCGGAAGTTATCATCCCCTTCAAGCTTATCCTCAAGATTAGTGTGGAGAGACATCTGTAAGAGTACTTCAAATGGAAATAGAAAAGATTTAGGACTTACCACTTGAAGTGCTGAAAACTGGATCTGGTCCCGGATTAGGGTTTGTCAGAGAAACCCTAAAAATTCAAAATGTGAATTTCAAAATTCCGAAAGGATAGAAAGATGCACCTTGGAGAGCGGATCAGCCTAGTACATTCAGAATTTGAGATCAGCAAGGTCTTGCCCTTCAAAATTGCCCTTTTGTCCTCCCGGGTTCACTAGGGAGAGCCCTGAATTAGGGTTTGAGTTTCCCGGAGATTTACCCAGCCAAAAATCTCGATCCAAAGCTCAAACCTTCGATTTTTGCAAGGAGCTTCCAGCTATGCCTTCAGTTTCCAGAAATTCCTATTTGTGTGGAAACCCTAATTTTTAGGGCCAAAACTGAAAATGCTCGGAACTGAATTCTGATTGGACAGATAGATGCGCCTTGATGAGTAGATCCAATCTACTATACTGAATTTCAAAAATCGGTGGAGAGAAACCTAATAAACAAGGAATACAAGCTTCCGTCACTGCAAAATGTCTTCTTCTCAGTTAAGCTCTGATACCATGTTAAATTTTTAGTATTAAATCACAATACTATAGGATCTTTGCTGAGAGAATAACATCTACAGTATATCAATGCATGACAATCATAATATGACAAGCATCACAAGCATCACAAGAATCAAAAGCATAGAGACAAGAGACACAGAGTTTCCGTGGGGAAAACCCTAAGGTGAAAAACCCCACAACTTCCTCAGAGATAGAGAGAGCAATGGCTCAACCAAAATACAACCAAATAACACTGAGATAGTCTCCTAGCAGATGATCCTCCTCCTCCTCACTAGTGCGCCACTTTTCAGAGAGAGAGATAGTTACTTTTCCGAGTGAGTAAAATAGAGATCTCCTATCTCTATTTATACTCACCTTTTTGCCCAGTGACCTACTGGGGCCGACTTGTCTACTTAGATACACCCAAATTATATTATATATTAATCAGGGCCGACCCCATAAGGTGGTCTAATAACCCATCGGCAAGTACACACACTTGCGACACTTGTCAATCCACATGACGACACTTCCTTATAGAGGAATAACACATCTCTTATAAGGGTACAATAAATATATATATAATATACAGATGAAATACATTCTGAAGTTACATATACATCAACAGGTACCAGGGCATAAATTTGCTAAGTGGAAAGCACAATTCATTGAAGTATTTTGTGATGATGATGAGTATGAAGGGGGTATGGAGGAAGGATGACATATGTAAGCTCAAGAAGAGGGACATTACACAACATAAGAAGAGAAACAAGAAGAGAATCATCGATTACCTGACAAAGGGAGACTGGTAGTGCTTTCAGGAGTGACTCGTTTCCACACTATTCGATGCAAGGGAGTGGTACACGGACAAAGGGTTTCAGTATTTGTAGATGGAGGAGCCACACATAAATTCATTGATGCAGCCATGGTGGATAGGATAAAGCTACCTGTTGAACCATTCGATGGATTCACAGTCATCATTCCAGGTCACAATATTATGGAGTGCAAAACATGGATTCCAAAGCTACAACTCACCATAGGTAATTACACATTTTTTGATAGATTTTATGTGGTTGATGTTGATGATAATAATGTGGTATTGGGATTGCAATGGTTCTACTCTATAGGGGACATACAATGAGCTATCAAATCCCTGAAATGAGATTCAAATATTCGTAAGGAAAACAAACGGTAGTGTGAGGAATGCACACCTATCCAAATCAAGTAGTGTCCTCCCACATTATGAGGTCCATATTGAGGCATGGTGATATTGGATGGGAAGTTGAATGTTGCATCACTTCCCCCAATCCAAAAATAAATATTTCAAAACATCCAAGGGAGATAAGGCAACTACTACACAAATATGAAATGGTTTTTGGAGACCGTCCTCCTGGAATGCCACCTGATAAAGGAGTTGAGGCCAAAATTGTTTTGGAGGTGGGAAATTAACCTATACAAATTTTGTAGCATCCTAATTTGAAATTGCTTGAGGGAAAGAAATCTTGCCTGGGGAGGACTGTAATGTCCCCATTCAAATAAATCTCAAGAAGGGAAAATCCCACCAATCTACTAGTTTCCTAGGTTGGGGTGGAAACATTAGATTTGGAATAAAGAGACTATAAAACCTCAAATGGACATTAGCTTGAAAAAATATATTAAATGGGGAATAAATAAATATTTAATATAGGAAAATAAGGTGGCACCTGGTCATGAGGGTACATTGGAGGTGTGGGGCCCACTCAAGCAAGACTCCCCATGTCACATGGCATTCCACTCTCACCCATTCAAATCCAAAGTGGATTCCAACATTCTTGGGGGACTTGGAAGGGCATAATACTTGGCATGAATCAATGAGGGTCAAAATTGAGAGGAAGAGTAACTCCAATGGAAGAGGAAGAGGCATCTTGGAGCTATTGGGACACTTGGGCTAGATTCCCTAGCTTCTATGACAACAATGATGAAGATGCTATGACACTTATGACACAAATAAGACTTGAAGGTTGACATATAAAATATATGACATGTCAAGGCTAAAAATAGCCTCCAAGAGGGCGCAAAAGGGATTTAGGGCAGCCAAAGATTAATCCATTCGAATTGGGTGAAGGAGAAGGCTAGGAATTGATGGACAAGTGGCACACACTGGAATCTCTTTCCAATTCGAGTTGGCATGAAGCTCATGGAGGGAATTCAAGCCATGGAATGCTGGGAAGGTAATAAAAGACAAGAACCAATAAGGAGAGTGGATTTTTATCATTTCTCATTTTTCATATTAGAGAGCATAACTTGTCCAAGCTAGTAGAGTGGTATTCTACTTTCCTTAGTACTAATTTCGAGGGTAAAAGATTCCCATCCTAATTGGAAATTGGAGAGGCCATTCATAAATTTCATTTGGATATACAATGCATTTATTTGTTTCAGGTTGAAGCTACAGGGAAGCTCATGATTCTTTCTTCTTCAACTTGTTCCCATCTCTATCTCACATTTCTCTGCATATTTTGGCTCTTGGAGGAAGGGCGCACTTGGTGAGATGCTGATCTCTTTCTGAGAGTCCAAGATACAAAATTTATTTGTAATATGATATATATACTCTATATTTGATGCTTGGAATACTATCAGGTCGAAATACCAAGTGAAACGATGTAAAAATACCAAACAATGCATAAATGGTGCCATTTTCCCTATATCTTGTTATGAGAGCTTGAAGTTGCTTTATTTCGATTTGTATCAGTTCATATATGTGAATTTTATGATGTATGGAGAGTAATTAATTTCCTGAATAAGTTTTATATACATTACATAAGTATTTGGAACATAAATCTCGAATTTCATAGCAAGTGGTGAAGTTTCCTATCATTTCCCCCTATGTGAAGACATATCCACAGACCTATGATTTATGGGAGTTGTAGTAGCCTTTAGAAACTGAATAATGATGCATTTGGGTTTCCATTGAATTCATTTAACTAATACATGTCTTTTTTCTAAAATTTGTTGTAACGTACCCACCCATCCATCCAATTTCTGGAAGGGAACATGATGCCAATCTATGGGGATTTTTAAACAAACTCAGCCCATTCATTAGATTCATACAATTAAAAACCCATGTGTGCAGATGTAAATTCAACAAGCATGCACAACGGAGATTAACTCATCCACACACATAATTTCATATGCATTCAATATATCAATAATAGCCATTTAATTTAAACACTACAGAGGCAAAACACATAAATAGAAAACACTTATTTTTGTCGTGCAATTGTCCCACACAACTAGCTATGTCACTGCAACGTTCCTCTCAACCATAGGTCTCTTCCCAACCTGTATTATTTCAGCACTCAGAGACCACCCCTGAGCTGGGCATGATATCTACAAGGAAAAGGGGACTCTCAAGCTCATCACAGCCCAAAGCAATGGATACCCATCTCAACCCCAACATTTATTAACACACAACAAATCAAAACTGAGCATGGATACTCATAACAGCAAAATCACAATTTCTGGGCATGAAGAAAAAACGTTTGGCAACCAAAAACGAAATGGCAATTGGGGAATCACCCTGGGAGAGAAAAATCGTTTCCAGAAAATGTTTGTGGGCATTCAAGGGACAAAAACGGCCTCCATAAACCCCAAATTCGTGGCTCCCTTCCTCTCAGCAATTGTGCAATACAAAAACAAGTTCCCAGGCGTGGAAAATGCAGGAGATAGATGAAAAACGTGATGGGAAAAGCCCCAGCTAGCTCAGACTGCATGAGAGGGCAAAGTCTTGGGCACCAAAACGACCTTCACACAGTCATTAACTGGCAGCAGGGAACCAACACAATTTTTGGGAAAAACCATGACAGGTTGGCACCCGAAATTGGCACATACACAGTCACACAATTGATGGAAACTTTCAAAAACGATTTCTGAGGTAGGAGATAACTACTGGGTTCACAAAAATGAATTTTCCATAATGAAAACCAATTCTAGAAATTCAAAAATGATTTCACAACAATAAGGAAGCATCAAGCTATCAAACTTATCTGTTGAGCTTCCCAATGGATTCTCTTCTTTCCCCACAGTCCAACCATCACAAAAATGGGATTCTCATCTTGAAAACCAGTGAATTTACAGCGTACTCCATAAGAGAAACGCCCAGCAATATCCAAAAACATGAGAGAGCAAAAAATGATCATGAATAATGGCTTGGGAAGGAAATTTGTGGGTGTTTTCTCGCCCAAAAAGGAGAAACATGATTTTCCATGAAGGTGGCTTGCCCATACTCGAATTTGGACAGCCATACCTCCCCAATCCCCAAGGCATTAACTACTTCACCCAACTCTTGGGAGAAATGAATGATTGGGCACCAAAGTCAACATGGGTAGTTGATGGTTGATGGGTTCTCTCATTGACACTTGGCTTGACTTCATTGGCTCAAGGGTTTGAATATTCCCCCCCAATTGCTTGTAATATCATGCCCCCATCTCTTGTTGCATTACATAGCTAGTTGTGGGTATTTATATTAAAATGCATATTCACAATTCCCATGGCTCACTAGCACATGGGTTAAATAATACCAACATACTTTCCTCTTCAAGGTCGAGTCTTCACTAGCGGGGCCTTGGCCTTGAGCTCCACGCTAGGAACCATACATAATATGCATACAATATTTACATTATAACCCAAAATATTACAAGGGTGAAAGTGGGGACGTGATAATCCCCTCCCCTTGGAATAACACCGTCCTCGGTGTTCCAATTACTTAGGAATACATACGCACTTTATACATGACCAAAATTCACAAAATATGGTAGGTCTGTCCTGCATTTCATCTTTTTACTTTGAACCTTCAAGATTAAGTCCTTTGGATTCCACAACTACTCCTGCTGGCTTTGACCTTCCATCTCTACAGGTGGGCATTGCTCCACAACAATCTCTTCCTTTTATTCACCTTCCAGTTGATCTACAAGTCTGGAATTTTCATGGTTGCCATCTTTCTTGTTGTCCTGACAACTATTTGAGGAAGATTTTCAACCAAAACAATAGCTTTTGGTCTGCTGCCATGATCAATGCGCACAACTGGCTCTTCGCTTTTCTCACTGGCAACACTTGCTTGTGTCGGCTGCAACCAATTGTTTCAATTTCTCCCTGTGAAATTTATCATGGAATCTCTTTGTTAGGACAAGCATAATATAAACATTAAAATTAGTTAATTATTTCCCAATTGACTTGGAACATCCATGCTTCACTCATGTGACTTCCAATTTTTTTTTTCATGCTTTCCCAACATACACATGATCTCTTTCATGTTCATCCTTTCACAGTGAAATAACTATTTTAGCATTCACAAGTTAATTCAAGCAAATAAACACATTCTTCTTCTAGTCATGACATGCATTCAACAATTCTTTGTTTTATAAATGCATCAATAAAAAGGAAAGAGAAGAGTAAGAGTTTCTCCCTCTTAGTCTTGTTTTATTACGGAGCTATGTCATCACTGTGGTTTCATGCTCCTTAGTCTCTTTCACTTTAATGTGAATGCTTGAATTGCCCTTTATTGGCTATGACACTTAGTGTCTAAGGTCTTTCTAATGCTTTTCAACTTGGGTACCCCTTCCCATTGTTGCCTATAGGACCTTTGGCTGCTAGGACCCACACATGTCCACTAGCACTATCTTTCATTACTGCTCATACTGAGCTCTTTAGGATAGTCACATGTCCACATGCATCCTCCAGATGCTTTCATAGTCCTTGCTTCCAGCAATACCTACACTCAAACATTGAATCAATTCACATGTTCAGTTTATTCTCATAGGGTTTATTTCTAAACAAGAGTTTAAGAAATCATAAACAATTCATATACACATGTATATTCATAAGAAAGAAGCTATAAGATAACCAAATACTTATCTGTATTGGATGCCTTCACTTTATCCCACATGATCCTTCTATGCTTTACAAGCCTTGGATTTCCTGTGGATACAATAATGAATGTTGGGCCAGCACACAGGCTACTCCTCAACCATTCAAATAGGCAATGCCAGGCCAGTACGCCGATTGGGTCTTATCAATTAATTAGGGAATGTTTGGCCAGCACGCCGGCTACTCCACAACATTGAGTGGTTAATGCTCCCACCAACTATTCTATGAATTCATCGAGCATCAGTTACTCTTTGGATTACCAAGAATTTTAGCGCCCAACCAGTTACTCTCTAGTTCTACCAAGAATTTTAGTGCCCAACCAATTGCTCTCTGGTTCTACCAAGAATTTTATAGCATCCGACCAGTTACTCTCTGGTTTACCAAGAATTTCATAGTTCTTTCAAGGTCCTTGGCACCTTGCTTTCCTACAATGACCAAGGTTTCCAACAAAGAAACAATAGTGTATCAGCTTAGCTGTTAAAAGACTTATACTTGAAATATTGATTATTCCAAACAGGAAATCAATGAAAATGAATACTTATCTGTATTGTGCATTTCCCCTCTAGTCCACAAGATCCTGCTTCGCTTTGCAAGCCTTGGGATCGCCTATGGACTTGGATGTAGTTAATGCTTCACCAGTACACCTTCATGCCAACTGGATTTACTAAGCATTTGGTGGTTCCCAATCAGCCCCATACCTGGTTAGCCCTCTCCATTGTCGAGCCAGTACATTCATCTGGGTCATCGACTAATGGAACGGAACTGCGCCACCTGACCATTATAGGTCAAGGCTCTACTATGGAGCCATAGGCATATCAGGGTTTCTAGTCAGTCTTAGCGCCCACCCTCCTACTGCTGTCCCAATAGAGATTTTATGCCTTCACCAATGTCACCACACCTTCTTGCACCACAACCCTTCACACACACAACTCTTCATTCATACAAGGATGCCACTCCTTCTCTGGTGCAAATCGATGGTTCCTTTTAGGAACTTTATGAGTGACTTTCTTGACTGCAGGTTAGCATGATCCCACTCACACAAGGATGATACCTCTTCTTATTACACAGCTCTTTGGGTCTATCCATCCCTTCTGGTAATATTTCGTGTGAGCATAGAAAGGTTACCAATTCCTATACAGTCCTTTTGTGTACCCTTCTTCACTTTTCCTCTTAATGTGCAGTGTCAATCTGCATTTGTGTAGGCTGACAACACAAGAAGGATAAGCAAGCTCATCAGTATTGCTGTTCAATTTTGTAACCATAATCCATATCATTCACTATCAAGTATTGAAACAACAGGAATGCATCCATTCCCTTAGGGTGTAGTCAATATTGAAAACTCTATCATGACCCAGCACCAGAAAAGGTGTGCACCCCCTTTCCGATGTGCGCCATGTAGGCCCTAATCATACTCAAGCAGTCTGCAATGATATAAATAAGATAGAGCATGCTCTGCATATTAACCCTAGTAATTTATACATGCATTTTCTTGTCTAGGGTCACAGAATACTCATTCATTTTGTAGATGTATCTCACATGCCTTTTGGGCATAGCTTTACCATCTCACTCTCATGGTTTACCGACATGTGGTTTAGCTAAGATATTGTCAATGGAGTTTCACCCGAAACCCATTTCCAAAGCACGGAGTCTTTCCCATCTAGTTTGGATTTTGCAAGCCATCACTCCTGGTCTTCCTGCAATGTGTCTTCCTGGCACATTTATCAAATAGCCAAATAGTTAGCATCATTTAGCAATAAGCTTCAAGTATGATTGTTCCATAACCAATCATTAGCATTAATAATTAATTCAACATGAATTTGCAACTCTGTCTCCTACAGAAATTGATTTGTTTAACCATGAGGCCATCCTCATATTATTTGGCTCTCGTAAGTAGTATCACTTTGTCCATTATGGTTTTACACTTGCTACCATACATGAACATCCACCTACAACATGTCCTCCTGACACAATTTATATAAGCCAAACAATGATTAGAAATTATAAGCAAATTCTCAAATCTGAAATCTACAAATTTGTTTTCCTACAGAAATTAGATTTGCAATCATGAGATTATTCTCATAAATTTAAACCATAAAATTTTCAGATTTGTTTCATGCATACTTTACAACCATGAGAACCTTCTCATATCCTTTGGCTTCTGCACATGGTAGATCCCGGTCTTTACTATGGACTTATCCTCATTGCCATACGTAAGACTTTTCTACTTGAAAACTGAAACTTCAATCAACCAAACACGTTGTGAGTATCTATGCATATAATCCTTTCATTGCCACAACAGTTACTGAAGTGATATCAGAATTATGACACTCAATAATTCAAACACCTTCAACTGTTAACATTTGAAATGCAATGAAATATATACATTCCTATATATACATCATTGTCACAATAAAATTGCAAGACATAGTCACATTATCCATGCAATTTAAATAAACCGTAAATACTCATTACTTCACATTCCATGCAATTCTGTCCTTCCAACAAAGCACTCTGGTAGCCCATCACATGTCTACCTTCTTCATGCAATCATTCTCCCACACCTCACCATACTCAGTAGGTTAACGTTCCCATTTGGGAACTCAATACCACATGCAAACAATTCAACATAGTTTAAACATAGTGAAGGTATCTCACCAAATCCTCTTTCAACATTCATGCAATTAAGCACAATTAACCATTACCTACAGGGTTGTTATTAACATTGCTTGATGGATTTGTTGCACCATCCTTTCTTCATAAGGTTGTTGGTCATGTGCAACAACGTCATCAACTTCTTTAGCCATGCTTCAGTTTCCTTTGGTCATGTAACCAATGCGAACACAACTGATTATTAGCAACCACAATCATTATCTTAAGTGGCTCATTGCATATGTTTAACCTCGCAAAACATTTTCACATGCACTGTGCAATGTTTATTGATATGTCATCTAGTGCATATTCATCTATGTAATCCTTTGCATTTTTAACATTCTTATGCCATAGTTTATATGCATGAAAATTTCATAATTATAAATACGATAGTAAACAAGGTTTAAGGAATTCTCCCTTTCCAATCCCTCATCGTAACATGGAGTTCCTCCTCAATATCATAGCTGATCCTTTTCTTGGCTTTCCTACCAAGAATACAAGCAACCATTAGCTATGATCTTCTCATGAATTAGAAATTCAACATATACATACGTGTAATCATTCATTCCTAATATTTTCTAAAGATGCAATTCTTATGCTATAAACAGAAATAGTTTAAGGTGAGAAATTTCCCTTTCCTCCTCCATATTGGATATTACAACCCATTACTCTCACTGAGATTCCACGACCCCTTCTATGCAATTCCTGCTTCTCATCCCAAGCATAGAGAATGCATTTCACACTTTCAACGACTGTCTCCGGGGAACGATGGGGGTCAAGGGGGCTTGCCCCATTGTGGCTTCCCTGCACCAATGCAGGGCGGGTTGAGGGAAGCGCCCTCATTTTTTTTTTTCGTTCAATATGGCGCACGAGTTCAAAGATATTTTTCCATTTTCGAGCACCTGAAATTCATTGAAAAACTATTGTATTTTCCCCTGTTTTCGGCGGACTTAGCATCTTCTTCCCCGACCGTGTTGCAGCCACTAAGGCTAAAATTGCTGCCCGCGTCGTAGATTTTAGGGCTAAAATCGCTACCCGCGTCGCATATTTTAGGGATAAAATCACCTCCCGCGTTGCATACTTTAGGGCTAAAATCGCCACCCGCGTCATAGATTTTATGGATAAAATTTCCGCCTGTGTTGCAACTTTCGCAAAATTTCGCCAAAGCGCGTCGCTGGAATTGAGCTTAACTCGCCGATTGTGTTGCACCGATTTAGCTTAAAAAGTGCCGCTGTGTCATGAAAGATAAGGCTAAAATTAGTCTAACTTTCACCGCCGCACACGTAGAAAGTTAGCTTAACTTTCGCCGCCGCCACAACCCTTACGCAAAATTTTGAAAAAAAAATTTCTATCTTTCGGCATCGAATTAACAACTATTTCACCGACTGTGTCGCGAAAGATAAGGCTAAAGTTAGTCTAACTTTCGCTACGCGCGCGCACAGAAAGTTAGCCTAACTTTCGCCGCCGCGCGCGCAGAAAGTTAGCCTAACTTTCGTTGTCGCCACAGCCCTTAGACAAAATTTTGAAAAAAAAAATTCTATCTTACGGCGTCGAATTAACAACTATTTCGCCGACTGTGTCGCAAAAGATAACCTTAACTTCTATGCCTGCAAGTCTTCATCGCTGCGACTGCGTCGCAGGTTTTAAGTCTAAAATCGTCGTCGCGCGCAAGCCTCCATCGCAACTTTTAAGCCTAAAATTACCGCCGCGTGCAAATTTTAAGCTTAGATCCGCTGCCAGTGTCGTAGAATTACTTTCGCCGCGTGCATCGTAGATTTTAAAGTTAAAATAGCCGCCGCCACATGCAAAACTTATCATTAATTCCGCCGCCATAGCCTTAGCAGCAGACACTTAGAAAATTTTCAAATTTTCAAAAACAATTAGAAAAAATTAAAATTTTTCCTTCTTTTTTCTGTGATGATCATCGCTCAACAGGAAGCATAATTATAGATCATACTTCGCATATAACAGAACAATAAAAAGATGTAATAATTTGCATCTCTTCATGTCAAAATAAAACAACAGAATAACATACAGATAGCAAGGGGTTGTGTCTCCTTTCTCTCCTCCATGGAGGCAAACAACAAATACAAAGACAAATTGCTACTGCATTAGAAACAATGTAAAATAAGCATTCAACCTGAGAAGGGATTTTCTCCCTCCTTCCTCACTTTCATAAGATGAAATCAATGCAATCAGTTTTGCAAAAATCCCCAAAACAGTCATGGGAATGATTTCCCATTCTAATGAATAGAAGACATGAGATCTTCAGGTTTCTTTGATGCATTTTAATTCCAAATACAAAATACATGTACACATAATGATTTATATTTCTATGAAGGACCCAACAGCCATAGTGTTGAACCATAAGCTCTGATACCAACTGTAACGTACCCACCCATCCATCCAATTTCTGGAAGGGAACATGATGCCAATCTATGGGGCTTTTTAAACAAACTCAGCCCATTCATTAGATTCATACAATTAAAAACCCATGTGTGCAGATGTAAATTCAATAAGCATGCATAGCGGAGATAAACTCATCCACACACATAATTTCATATGCATTCAATATATCAATAACAGCCATTTAATTTAAACACTACATAGGAAAAACACATAAATAGAAAACACTTATCTTTGTCGTGCAATTGTCCCACACAACTAGCTATGTCGCTGCAACGTTCCTCCCAACCGTAGGTCTCTGCCCAGCCTATATTATTTCAGCACTTAGAGACCACCCCCGAGCTGGGCATGATATCTACAAGGAAAAGGGGACTCTCAAGCTCATCACAGCCCAAAGCAATGGATACCCATCTCAACCCCAACATTTCTTAACACACAACAACTCAAAACTGAGCATGGATACTCATAACAGCAAAATCACAATTTATGGGCATGAAGAAAAAATGTTTAGCAACCAAAAACGAAATGGCAATTGGGGAATCACCCTAGGAGAGAAAAACCGTTTCCAGAAAATGTTTGTGGGCACTCAAGGGACAAAAACGGCCTCCATAAACCCCAAATTCATGTCTCCCTTCCTCCCAGCCATTGTGCAATACAAAAATGAGTTCCCAAGCATGGAAAATGCAGGAGATAGATGAAAAACGTGATGGGAAAAGCCCCAGCTAGCTCAGACTGTGTGAGAGGGCAAAGGCTTGGGAATTCAAGGGCCAAAATGACCTTCACACAGTCATTAACTGGCAGTAGGGAACCAACATGATTTTTGGGAAAAACCGTGACAGGTTGGCACCCAAAATTGGCACATACATAGTCACACAATTGATGGAAACTTTCAAAAATGATTTCTGAGGTAGGAGATAACTACTGGGTTCACAAAAATGATTTTTCCATAATGAAAAATAATTCTGGAAATTCAAAAACGATTTCACAACAATAAGGAAACAACAAGCTATCAAACTTATCTATTGAGCTTCCCAATGGATTCTCTTCTTTCCCCACAGTCCAGCCATCACAAAAACGGGATTCTCAGCTTGAAAATCAGTGAATTTACAACGTACTCCATGAGAGAAACACCCAGCAAGCTCCAAAAATGTGAGAGAGAAAAAACTTATCATGAATAATGGCTTGGGAAGGAAATTCGTGGGTGTTTTCTTGCCCAAGAAGGAGAAACATGATTTTCCATGAAGGTGGCTTGCCCATACTCGAATTTGGACAGCCATACCTCCCCAATCCCCAAGGCATTAACTACTTCACCCAACTCTTGGGAGAAATGAATGATTGGGCACCAAAGTCAACATGGGTAGTTGATGGTTGATGGGTTCTCTCATTGACACTTGGCTTGACTTCATTGGCTCAAGGGTTTGAATATTCCCCCCCCCCAATTCCTTGTAATATCATGCCCCCATCTCTTGTTGCATTGCATAGCTAGTTGTGGGTATTTATATTAAAATGCATATTCACAATTCCCATGGCTCACTAGCACATGGGTTAAATAATACTAACATACTTTACTCTTCAAGGTCGAGTGTTCACTAACGGGGCCTTGGCCTTGAGCTCCACGCTAGGAACCATACATAATATGCATACAATATTTACATTATAACCCAAAATATTACAAGGTTCAAAGCGGGGACATGACATTTGTGATGGTATTCCTGCATTTGGGAAGGCATTAGTGACCTCTACCCTTGGGGGTTTGAACCTCCAAATTGCTAGTAAAATTCCCCAATTCCCCAATTTATTGTCAAGTTAAATGAATGTTGTAGGAGTCTTTTGAGAGTTTCCAGACATCTATCAGCCTCATTTTTATGTCTTAATACCTTTAAAATACTTTCATACCCAATTTGGAATCATTTGGATCCATTTGGAAGCATTGGAATCATAACTAGTCTAAGGGTCAAATTGGACAAAATTTGCAATTTTTCCAATTTTTCCAAATTTATTAAAGAGGGACACTACAAGTGGTATCATAGCATGGTCCTTGAACCTGATGTGGATGACCATTTATGAGGACTAGAATTCAAAGGAATAATCCCTCACCCTTAGAAACTGAAACTGAAAGTACTTTTGGTGAAAGGGAAGAAGTAGGAGAATAAGTGCATTCTTTGGAAACCATGAGTAAGGATGAGAAAGGAACCTCAGAGTAGAATGAGGATTTTAGGAAATTCATGAAACCATTCTTTTAAGACATGAAAAAACAGATAATGCAAGGATTTGAATTATTATCTAGTCAAATTGGAAGCAAATTGGCAATAGCAGGCAGCAGCAGTTCTCCTTCCGAGGAAAAGAAGGAAATGGGTGAAAGTATTTTCTCAAAGAAAGGGCCTCATAATCGACCTCATGAATTTCAGATTTCAACAAGGGATACTACACCTAAATTTCTTGATTCCAAATAATATCCTAATACACAATATGATATGCATGAAATTATAACAGAATGGCAGCAGTTGAGTGAAGATTGTAGAAGGACCCTACCATTTGATCAATACTTTACCATTGCAAACAAGGTCAAAATGAGGGGAGGTAATAGGAATCCCTTTAAAAATAAAGAATTGAATTATTCCATAGGTAAAATTCCCCTTCCTACTTTTGATGGCTCATCTCAAAGTTCTGCAAATACTTGGATACAAAAACAAGATGTGTATTTTCAGTTGAATCCAATGGTTGAAGAGGATGCTCTAAAAATGGCTATTTTGCATCTCGAAGGAGAAGCCAATGATTCGTGGTTCCATGGAATTAAAAATTTGGGACAAGATCAGGTTACAAAATATGAAGAATTTTTTAACAGGGTATTGGAGAGATTTGAGCAAGAAGACCCAGAAATGCCTTTCAAAGAACTAGCACAATTGAAGCAAATTGGAATCCCTGTGTACTACATGTTGGAATTCCAAAGACTATCAGTTAAGGTGGCTGATATATATATGGTCATATTAGTATTTATCTTTAATGAAGGGTTGGCTGAACCTTTGAAGGGTTTAGTTAAGGCCCACAAACCTACTTCATTGAAATATGCCATGAACTTGGCAAGATATCTGCAAAATGTGCTACCCAAGACAAGGTATCCTCCCAAGCCCAACATTCCTTCCCAATTCAGATTTGAAAAGAAGCCATGAAAATAAGATGCATTTGGAAAGGATAAGAAAGAGGGACTAAGCAGGGAAGAACTCAAAAGAAAGAAACTATGTTACACATGCTTCCAACCATGGGTACCAGTGGCATAAATGTGCTAAGGGGAAAGCACAATTCATTGAAGTATTTTCTGATGATGATTAGTATGAAGGGGGTATGGAGGAAGGAGTACATATTTCAGCCCAAGAAGAGGGATATGACACAACAGAAGAAGAGAAACAAGAAGGATATCATCGATTACCTGACAAAGGGAGACTGGTAGTGCTTTCAGGAGTGCCCCGTTTCCACACTATTCGATGCAAGGGAGTGGTACAAGGACAAAGGGTTTCGGTATTGGTATATGGAGGAGCCACACATAAATTCATTGATGCAACCATGGTGTATAGAATAAATCTACTTGCTGAACCATTCGATGGATTCACAGTCATCATTCCAGGTCACAATACTATGGAGTGCAAAACATGGATTCCAAAGCTATAACTCACCATAGGTAATTATACATTTTTTGATAGCTTTTATGTGGTTGATGTTGCTGATACTAATGTGGTATTGGGAGTGAAATTTTTATACTCTATAGAGAACATATAGTGAACTATCAAGTCCCTGAAATGAGATTCAAAGATTCGGAAGGAAAACAAAGGGTAGTGCGAGAAATGCACACCTATCTGAATCAAGTAGTGTCTTCCCACAGTATGAGGTCCATATTGAGGCATGGGGATATTGGATGGGATGTTGGATGTTGTATCACTTCCCCCAAGCCAAAAACAAAGATTTCAGAACATCCAAGGGAGATAAGGCAGCTACTACACAAATATGAAAAGGTTTTTGGAGACCGTCCTCCTGGAAGGCCACTTGATAGAGGAGTTGAGGCCAACATTGTTTTAGAGGTGGGCACTTCACCGATACAAATTTTGCAGCATCCTAATTTGAAATTTATTGAGGGAAATCAATCTTGGGTGGGGAGGACTGTAATGTCCCCATTCAAATAAATCTCAAGAAGAGAAAATCCTAACAATCTACTAGTTTCCTAGGTTGGGGTGGAAACATTAGATTTGGAATAAGGAGACTATAAAACCCCAAATGGACATTAGCTTGACAAAATATATTAAATGGGTAATAAATAAATATTTAAGATAGGAAAATAAGGTGGCACTTGGTCATGAGGGCACATTGGAGGTGCGGGGCCCAGTCAAGCAAGACTCCCCATGCCACATGGCATTCTACTCTCACCCATTCAAATACAAGGTGGAGTCCAACGTTCTTGGGGGAGTTGGAAGGGAATAATACTTGTAATGAACCACCAACGAGGGTCAAAATTGATAGGAAGAGTAACTCCCATGGAAGAGGAAGATGCATCTTGGAGCTATTGGGACACTTGGGCTAGATTCCCTAGCTTCTATGACAAAAATGATGTAGATGCTATGACACTTATGACACAAATCATACTTGAATGCTGAAATATGAAATATATGACATGCCAGGGCTAAAAATAGCCTCCAAAAGGACGCACAAGGGAGTTAGGGAATACAAAGAGTCATCCATTCGAATTGAGTGAAGGAGGACTCTAGGAATTGATGGACAAGTGGCACACATTGGAATCGCTTTCCAATTCAAGTTGGCATAAAGCTCGTGGAGGGAATTCAAACCATGGAATGCTTGGGAAAGTAATAAAATACAAGAACCAAGAAGGAGAGTGGCTTTTTATCATTTCTCATTTTGCATATGTGAATAACCTACAATAATTAATTAATGCAAATACACGAGATATCAGAAATAACAGAACTCAGAATCACTTTTATATTGATCACGGGCCACTTCGAGGGGGCAACCTCCTTTGAGCAAGCTCAATACAACTAACTTCATGGTGCCTTCATAGGCCTCAACACACACTTATATACTAATTATAGGCGCCAATACCATGGGTCAATACTATGTGTCAATACAAACCATGGGCTAAGTCTAGGTGCCAATACTATGAGTCAAAACCATGGGACATATAATACTATGGGACGACTTACAAAGCATATGCGTCCAATACTATGGGTCAATACTATGGGCTAATATAAACTATGGATCAACAAATACTATGGGATGACTTACAAAGCATATGCGTCCAACAACAATATACTAACAAAGTAAAGACATGTGTTCCTAACATCCCCTCTCCCTTAGAAAAAGCTTTGTCCTCAAAGATTTAGATGTGGAAATTGATGCAGAATCTGAAGGAGTGGGTCCCCTATAGCATCCTCGGGTTGCATTCCGGGCCACTGGCGCCTTTTGAGTTTCAGGGAGGATTGCATGGAAGGATGTAGACGAAGAAGAACCATATCAGCAACGTGAAAAGTGTGCGTAGAACGGTGTTGATCGGCTTGTTGTTTCAGTCGAATTCTTGCCATGTGAAGATTGTCCTGCAGAATGAGAAGAAGTTGATCGCAGTTTCGAAGAATTGAGTCAATTTCTTGAATTGGGGAGCTGCTGAAGGTGTATGGAAGAAGAACTGGCAGTGCCTATCTAGAGACTGCTTCATATGGTGTCCTTTTAGATGTGGTACTATACCATTGGAGCGCTTCTAGGAAATCCGTAGAAATAGTTGTCCAAATCTGTGTAGGGATGGGAAAGGGTTCGAGAAGTCCCGAAAGGAGGGTCGTTTCACCCTTGTTGACCTGGAAAGTATCACAGTCAACCACCATCTGTTGAATTGTCATTTTCAATCCTTTCCAAAAGAAGTTACATTGTTCTTGGTCATACGTTTTGAGGAACCTAGAGTACCCTGCTGATGAAGAAGCATGGAGTTCATAGAAGAGATAGCCTCGTTGAACAGATTGCAACCAATTTGGAACAAGCAGAGAAATAGTTGTAAGAGAAAATGGGTCATCAAATGTGCGAGAAGGAGCATCTGCCACCATATTGTCCTTACCCTTCTGGTAAGTGGTCGTATAGTCATAACCCATGAGTTGGAGAACCCATTTCAGGTGTGCTGGGGAGGAGACCCGTTGTTCCAGGAAAGTTTCCAGACTCTGGAGATCAGTCTTGATGCAGAAATAATTCCCCAATAGGGATGGCTGCCACTTCTGTACTGCATGCAAAATAGCCATCATGTCCTACTGAGATGTAGATGTGGAAAAATGCTTACCGAAAAGGTCTCATGAAGGTGGCAAGTCCAATGGTGCAACAAAGACACCTGCATATCTATCCAAGGAAGTAGTGGAGACCGTTGGTGGGTGCATCTGAAGGGAATGGATCTAAGCAATGACACCATGTGAATTCTTCTTAAGGATCTTTTCCAAACGATGTGAACTGATGATGCAGAGAGACTCTGGTTGTAAGCCCATAAATTTGTGTTGTGTCCCATTGACTGAAAACTGCATCCAAAGTTCATCAAAATCCCATAAGATGGGGCCAAGTGTGCGTAACCATTGAACGCCCAAAACTATATCACATCCACCTAAGGAGAAGGCCAACATGTCAGAGCGCAAGTTATAATCTTCCATAGAGATACGCACATTATGACACTTCCCTTTGCAAGGTAAGGTGCCCCCATTGGCAACCATGACTTCAAAGTTGGAACAAGGACGGACAAAACAATCAGCCTGTTTGGCAATCCGAGGGTCAATGAAGTTATGAGTGCTACCAGAATCAATGAGTATGGTAAGAGGGAGCTTCTTGAAGTATCCCTTGACCCACATTGTTTGTGGGGTGGTGATGCCAGTTACAGCATGGAGAGAGATCTCGGGTGGGTCATCTTGAGATGGGGTGTCAACAGGCGGGTGCTAAATGTCGACCTGAACATCTACTGTATCTGGAGCTTCTTCACCAAGTTTTGAGGCAGGAAGAGAATCCACATCCAAGAGATAGAGATTTTTTTGAACACATCTATGTCCCCAAGTGAATTTATCATCACAATTATAACAAATCCCTTTTTCTCAGCGTGCCTACATCTCTATTTCAGACAAATGCTTGATAGGAGCTGTTCGAGGAGCAGGCGTGATGGGAGGTCGTTGGGAACCCATATTTCTGAAGGGAACAAAAGTGGGTTTGGAGCGTTGTTGAGCTGCAATCTTGTCCTGTTCCAACTTAGCCAACCCTAGGACTTCCATCATTGTGTTGGGACATAACATTTTGACTTCTGAGGAGATTTCATCCTTGAGACCACTGATAAAACAACTCCTGTAGAATTCATCAGACAATCCTTCTGTGTGATTGGTTAGTTTCTCAAATTCCGTCTGATACTCTCTCACTGTGCCAATTTGGTGAAGTTTAGTGAGTGCTCTTGTGCAATCATCAAAAGCACTAGGACCAAATCGTGGCAAAAGGAGTTGGCAAAAATCTGTCCAGTTTGGCTCGGGATGAGCTTTGATGTACCAACGGTACCATTGAAGGGCTTCCTGTTCCAAATGAAAGGATGCAAGTGGAACTTTTTGGACATCAAAAGTATTATGCAGACTGAAATATTGTTCTGCTTGGTATATCCATCCAGTCGGATCAGTACCATTGAAGCGAGGAAAATCAAACTTCGGCCCATGCAAATTGCTGGAAGAAGAGAACCCAGTGGCTGCAGAAGATTCTGGTTGTCGGTTATTGTTCATGGTTGAATGCTGAAGATGGAGGCTGAGAAATTTCTCATCCAGATCTTGGAGTTTGGTTTGGATGGCTGCAAGTGCTTCCTCCATGGTTTTTTCTGTTGTGCGAGTGACAACCATAACCAAGATTTTTATTTTTTTTATTGTGGGGGGGGAATGGATAGAAAAACACACACACAAGCTTATTTAGTAAGGGGAAATTTGGATTTTGGAAAAACTCGGAGGGGTATTTGGGGTTTGACTAGGTTTTCTACACTTTCTGAGGGACAGAGAAGCAAAAAATGGGGATTCCAGAAGCGGGAACTCCATGGTAAAATTTGAAGGCAATTGGGTGAAAATTAAAGAAGTTATGGCAAACCTTAAAAATAGACAAATGTGGGATTTCTGGTTTTGGGAAGTGGAATTTGGGATAGGGTCTTCAGGAATGAAATAGGCAGAATGGGATTGCAGGGATGTCAGCGAAGTTTCAGGGAAAACAGAGTTGAAACAAGGGATATATGGCCGAAAAAGAGAATTTTATACTCTTTAGGAATGAAATAGGTAGAATGGGATTGCAGGGATGTCAACGAAGTTTCAGGGAAAACAGAGTTGAAACAAGGGAGATATGGCCGAAAAACAGAATTTTATACTCTTTTTTTTTTTTTTTTTTTTTAATTAGAAATGGATCGGCAACAGCGGCGTGGAAGGGATCCGCAACAGATGGATCTACAACGGCGCGGAAGGGATCAAAAACGGCTGGATCTGAAACAGCGACTGGATCTGGAACGACTTTTAGAATAGATCTAAAACGGCTGGATCTGGAGTGGAAGTGATCGACAACAGTTCAACTGAAAATAGATATGGACCCCATGTATGTACGTCTTCCTAATAGTTCAGGTGTTTCACTCAGCCACTAATGCTGACTGACGGCTTGCGTATTGGGGCAGTACCCCTCACTCCACGGCTCAGGTAAAACTGATAACCGCTTTTCCACAAACGACAGCTCTTGCTTTACCTCACGGGTGGGAACTAGTCAATCAGGTAGGGGTCATTTCCCTTTTCGCTGGCAGGTCCTCTCAATGGGCCAGCTGCTTTGGGGTTTCTGTGGTACTCCTCACAATGAATTTTAGGGCTTATTCCCAAGTACTTCCCACAGTTAAGCGGATAGGGATTATTTCCAAAACCGAAGCTGCAACAGATGCGAAAAAAAAAAGAATGGCAGAAATTCCACCCAATGAGCCCAAGAAAGTGCTCTGATACCAGATTTGAAGAACCTGCAATAATTAATTAATGCAAATACACGAGATATCAAAAATAACAGAACTTAGAATCACTTTTATATTGATCACGGGCCACTTCGAGGGGGCAACCTCCTTTGAGCAAGCTCAATACAATTAACTTCATGGTGCCTTCATAGGCCTCAACACACACTTATATACTAAGTCTAGGCGCCAATACCATGGGTCAATACTATGTGTCAATACAAACCATGGGCTAAGTCTAGGTGCTAATACTATGAGTCAAAACCATGGGACATATAATACTATGGGACGACTTACAAAGCATATGCATCCAATACTATGGGCTAATATAAACTATGGATCAACAAATACTATGGGATGACTTACAAAGCATATGCATCCAACAACAATATACTAACAAAGTAAAGACATGGGTTCCTAACAGCATATTGGAGAGCATAGCTTGTACAAGCTAGTAGATTGCTATTCTACTTGCCTTAGTACCAATTTCGAGGGTGAAAGATTCCCATCCTAATTGGAAATTGGAGAGGCCATTCATAAATTTCATTTGGAGATAAAATGGATTTATTTGTTGCAGGTTGAAGCTAAAGGGAAACTCATGTTTGTTTCTTATTCAACTTGTTCCCATCTCTATCTCACATTTATGTACATATTTTGGCTCTTGGAGGAAGGGCGCACTTGGTGAGATGCTAATCTCTTTGTGAGAGTCCAAGATACATCATTTATTTGTAATATGATATATATAATCTATATTTGATTTTCAGAATAGTCTCAGGTCGAAATACCAAGTGAAACTATGTAAAAATACCAAACAATGCATAAATGGTGCCATTTTCCCTATATCTTGTTGTGAGAGCTTGAAGTTGCTTTATTTCCATTTGTATCAGTTAATATCTGTTATTTTTATGATGTATGGAGATTCATTAATGTCCTGAATAATTTTCATATACATTATATAATTCTTTGGAACATAAATATCGAATTCCATAGCAAGTGGTGAAGTTTCCTATCATTCCCCCCTACGTGAAAATACATATCTACAAACCTTTGATTTATGGGAGTTGCATCAGCCTTTAGAAACTGAATAATGATGCATTTGGGTGCCCATTTAAGTACTTTAACTAATCCATGTCTCTTTTATAAAATTGTGGAGGTTCGTACTTCATTTGGGAAGCCATTAGTGACCTCTACCCTTGGGGGTTTGAACCTTGAAATTGCTAGTAAAATTACCCAATTTCTCCTGAAGTTAAATGAATGTTGCAGGAGTCTTTTCAGAGTTTCTAGACATCTATCAGCCTCATTTTTATGTCTTAATACCTTTCAAATACCTTCAGACCCAATTTGGAATCATTTGGAGCCATTTGGAAGCATTGGATTCATAACTAGTCTAAGGGTCAAATTGGCAAAAAAATGCAATTTTTCCAATTTTTCCAATTTTTTTTAATAGGGACACTACAGATATTGGATGTCATTAATTCCACCTTTATTTATCTCATTCCCAAAGTTGATAGTGGGGCTATTTTGGATGACTTTAGGCTAATTTCATTGTGTAACTACTTATATAAGCTAATTGCTAAGGTAATCATCATAAGGATTAAAGATATATTGTCAAAAGAGATTTTACATGAGCAATTTGTTTTTTTAGCAGGTGGGAAAATACATGATGCCATTGGAATTTCCTAGGAAGTGCTTCACACTGCTAAGATGACACAATTACATGCTACCATCCTTAAGGTGGATTTATCTAAAGCTTATGATTGTGTTAATTGGACTTTTTAAAGATTAACTCTTTTTAAAGTTGGATTTGATTTACATATGGTTATAAATTGGATTTGTTCCTGTTTCCAATATATTTCTTTTGTTGTGCTTGTTAATGGATCTACTTCCCCCTTTTTTAGACCTGGTAGGGGTTTGAGACAAGGATTTCCCTGGCCCTTTACTCTTTATTTTATTTGTGGAAGGCATGCAGAGATTAATTCAACATGCTAAATCTAATGGTTTACTCAGAGGGATTAGGATTGG
This sequence comes from Larix kaempferi, assembly GCA_027924585.1. NCBI lineage: Eukaryota > Viridiplantae > Streptophyta > Pinopsida > Pinales > Pinaceae > Larix > Larix kaempferi. The sequence continues at coordinate 3,709,484 of BSBM01000792.1, forward strand.
GGGAAATGTTTCCATCTCCCACTTACTGTTTGTTGATCACATTATGCTTTTCACTGATGGAACAAGGAGAGATATCACTAAAATAAAAATCCATCTTATCCTTATTTTTTGAAGTTACTGGGGTGGTGTATATTTCTAAGAAATATTCTATATCCTTTATGCATGTGGATCTTGAGATGGTTGATTGGATTTTGTCTTAATTTTACTTTGGTTTAGTGGATTTGTAGCATGGTTTAAAATATTTGGGTTTTTTTTTAAAACCAAATGACTACCTACTTAAGGATTGGACCTGGCTTATCAGCAAAGTGGAGAACAAACTCCATCTCTGGTGCAATAAATGGATTTCCCATGGTGGGATACTGATATTGATGAAGTATGTTTTAGAGGCTATTCATGTATACTGGTTCACCTTAGCTTTTGTCCCTACTAGTATTATTGAATCCATTCACAAGCTATGTTATATTTTATTATGGAAGGGAAAGATGGAAGTGAATTCCTTTCATTGGATCACTTGGAAACGTTGATCTCTACCAAAATAATTTAGAGATTGGGGTCTTAAGAATCCTACTTTTTTTTCTAGAGACTTGGTTGCTAAGGGTATCTAGAGAATTATAAAAGGTGAGGGCTTGTGGGTTAGAGTTGTTTACTAGAAATACATATTCCCCTTTACTACTGAAGAATGGCTTCATCGAAGTGAGAAACATCTGAGAAATGTTTCTATCATGTGGAAACCTATTATTTTGGCATTTGACATGATAGGGGATTGGATCATCTGGGGTGTTGGTAATGGAAAGCACGTTATATTGGGTCAGGACCCATCGATTGACTTCATGGATTCTCACATGCTTTCTAATGCTATGATTGATTTTTTATCTGACTAGGGATATCTATTCCTTCATCAAATCCATGGCATTCTTAATAATATTCCTATCAGTCAGAAGCGGCTCTTGGACGAGACGTTGGTATTTAAGGGTAATGATAAGATCATTTGGGATGGATTTATTAAATCTCCTTAGGACTGTCATATCCATTTAGTGGATAGCAAATAATCGTTGACATGGATTAATAATTTTGAAGGTGGATTTTATACCCCAAGTTTGGGTTATAAGGCTATTAGGGAGGAGGAGGAAATTCCTAAGCCTATTTGGTGGAACTGCAAGTTAAGGAAAATTATTTTTCCTCTGAAGTTCAAGCTTTTTCTGTAGCTGGTGTTGAATGGAAAAGTCATTGTTTGTGATAATATGGTCATAAATTTTGGCTGTGATTCGAGTATTTTTCCTCTCTGTAAAAGTAATTGTGAAAATATTAATCATCTCTTCATTTTGTGTCCTTACATTTGTAATATGTGGACACATTCCTCTCAGGTGTGTTAGAACAGTAATCCATACTTAGTACCATAGTCCATAACCTTGTCCAATTTTATTTCCACATGTACATTATTACACCATAGTTTGGACTAGGTGACTTTAGTTGGTCAAATATCCACTTTTGATAGTGTTCACACCTGTTTCTAAGAAAACCAGCTCACCCAAACTCCTGTTTTGTCCACAAGTGCACCCTCATTAAATGCAGGAACGCTCTCCTTCCTTGAATTTGGGAATCACTGTTGACTAGGAGCACTTGGGTGGATTTTGCCCATTTTTGGCTAGATTTGGAGCATTTATTGCTTCCTTGGACCTCCCACACACCTCTATTTGCTCACCCACGCATGCCTTGGACTCATTTATGACCCAGCATGCTTCAGCCACCTTCACACCAAAATTTGTGACTGTTTGGGATGATTAGGACTGAGTTGGACCCACCTAGGGGGGATTGAGGCCAATTTTGGCAAGTTAGCTTGTACACTCATCTTGAGCTATCTAATGCTCTTGAATTTATCCATGATGTAATAATAAACTGTTCTAAACATTTTCACATGTTAGACAGACTGATAATGCCAAGTTTCAGTTCACATTGAGTGTAAATTTTTCTTCTTTTCAAGATATTTTTCTGGTTATTGCAAATTATTCGATTTTGTGAGGTTCTCCATAGCTCCAAGATCTACTGTGAATCAAAATACTCACCAAGAGATCACGCCTGATCATATCTATAGCATTGCCATCCCAATCTGAATCAACATAACCCTGCAGGTTAAACTTTTGATTCGCTTCATACTTGAGCCCATAATCCACTGTACCCTTCAGGTACCTCAGAACATGCTTTACAGCAACCAGATGAACACTCCTCGGATCCGTCAGGAACTGGCTCAATGTGTTCACTGCAAAGCAAATATCTGGTCTCGTGTTCGTGAGGTACATCAAGGACCCAATCATCTGACGATACATAGAGACATCAACCGGCTCAGATGAAGCATCACATAGAAGCTTTAGATTTGATGCCATGGGTGTGGCCATGGCCTTGCAATCCAGCATCCCAAATCTCTTCAGGATATCCACTGTGTACTTCCCTTGACCAAGGAAGATCCTACCTGGATTCTGCCACACCTCCATACCTAGGAAATAATGCATCATTCCCAAATCTTTCATATCGAACTCAGCAGCAAGCTTCCTCTTAGTATCTGCAATCAATCTGTTATCTCCTATTACAAATAAGTCATCCACGTACAGAAGTAGAATCACAGGATTTCCTTCCTCAACCTTGTAGTAAAGATTAGAATCCGCTTTACTCTTGGTAAATCCCAACTAGATAGGAAACTGTCCATCCTACCATACCAAGTTCTGGGGGCTTGCTTCAAGCCATACAATACTTTCTTCAATCTGCACACATATGACTCCCTGTCATGTATTTCAAAGTCGAGTGGCTACTCCACATATACTTCCTCTTCAACTACACCATTCAAGAAAGCAGTCTTGACATCCATCTGGTGTATTTTCCATTTCATTACTGCAGCCAAGGCAAGTACTGTTCTGATGGAAGTATAACTGGCTATAGGTGCAAAAGTTTCTTCATAATCTATTCCCTCTTTCTGAGAGAATCCATGAGCTATGAATCTTGCTTTGTATTTCTCTACACTGCCATTTGCAGCATGCTTGATTTTGTAGATCCATTTGGAAGTCACAACAGACTTCTCTTTAGGTCTTGGGACAACATCCCAAACATCATTTCTCAGTATTGATTGGTATTCCTCAACCATAGCATCTTGCCATTCTTTCTTTTCCGTTGCTTCTTCATAACTGGAAGGTTCTTTGTTCATAATGTCATAGAGTAAAGCAACATAGCTGTTTTGTGATCTGGTTCTTTTCTTTGCTCTGTGTTCTTCTTCTGGAATGCCAAATCTTTCTGCATCTTGAATGAGCTCTCTAGCCCATGCAGGTTTCCTCTTGTGAGAGTTATCCTCACGGGGTGGATCTACAGGTTCTTGCGGATCTTCAAACTCACGAACAACTTTTGGAATTGCTTCAGTCATGGTAGCATCTTGAAATCTAGTTTCCTTAGGTTCTTCATAAACTTCGATAGATGCCTTCCTTGATTTGACGAATGCTGAGTTTTCATCAAATGTTACATCCCTGCTGACATCAATCTTCTTGAACCCTGGAAAGTATATTCTGTAAGCCTTCGAGCTTTCACTGTAACCCACAAAGATACCCTTCTTTCCTAAAGGATCTAGTTTGGTCCTCTTTTCCTTTGGGACATGGGTGTATATTGGACAACCAAATATTCTGAGATGGCTGACTTCAGGTTTCTTACCAGAAAAGACCTCTTCTAGTGTCTTGTTGTCCAATATCTTGTGGGGTGTTTTGTTCTGCACATATACAGCTGTTCTAGCTGCTTCTACCCATATATGCATAGGTAGATCCTGGTCATGCAGCATTGCCCTTGCTGCTTCCATGATTGTTCTGTTCTTCCTTTCTGCAACTCCATTCTGTTGAGGATTATAAGGAGCAGTCAACTCCCTCTTAATCCCTGAATCACTGCAAAGCTTCTTGAAGTCACCTGAGGTGAATTCTCCACCATTGTCAGATCTGAATGTTTTGATCTTTTTGTCAGTTTGATTCTCCATCAAGGTTTTGAATTCCTTGAACTTATCAAACACCTCATCTTTGTTTTTCAAGAAGTATACCCAAGTCTTCCTAGAGAAATCATCAATAAATGAGACATAGTAAACATACCCACTTAGAGAACTGGATGACATAGGACCACATACATCTAAGTGGATGATTTCCAGGATATCTTTTGCCTTGCTTTCATTGCTTGGGAAAGCCTTCTTAATATTCTTACCTTTTGCACATCCTTTGCAAACACCTTCATGTTTGGTCTTGATTTCAGGAAGACCCTCTACAGCCTTGCTTGCAATTGGAAGTGCCCTATAGTGCATATGAGCAAGTCTTCTATGCCAAAGTTCACTTGGCTCCATGGATTCATGCACCATGGCATGTTCAAGTTGTCCTTTTAATTTATACAAACCTCCCTCTTGCTCTCCAATCACAACTGCATCATCTATGGTCTTTCCCTTTGGCCACATTAGGACTTGGCCATCCACAAATGCAACCCTCATACCTTTTGCATCCAATGCAAAGATGGAGAGTAAGTTCTTCTTGATCCCAGGTACATAAAGGACTTCTTTCACCTTCAAAGATTTTACAGAATCTAGGTTGTAGGAGGCTTCAGCACTTCCTTTGATGGGATATTGATAATCATCCCCAAGTTTCACTTTATGGGGTGATTCATGTTCAGACAGATTTACAAAGGATTCTTTAAACCCAGTCATGTGTTTGGAAGCCCCACTGTCAATCAACCAATCATTACAACCATGAGAGATAATACCTGTGAGAGCAGAGATTAGAACATACTCTTCTTCACTTGATGAGTCATCATCACTATCATCACTTTCTGCCCTAGCCTTCTTCTTTGGAGGTTCATCATCTTCAGCAACATGAGCATGGTACCTTCTTTTGTTACCCTTCTTCTTCTTGCTGGAGTTGTTGTTGTGGTGGTTGTCCCTTTTGTTCTTGGGACATTCTGAAGCAAAGTGACCCTTCTCATTACAAGTGAAACACCTTAGATATTTCTTGTCTTTGTGAAAATGATGAGAAGATTTCTTCTTGTGATGGGATGGCTCCCTCTTGAACTTGCCCTTCTTAGTGTGAGCTGTGAGAGCTTGATCTTCATTTCCCATATTCTCTTCTCTTGCCACAAGCCTTGCTTCTTCTTGAGAACATTCCTCCCATAATCTGCTGAAGGAGATTAACTTCTTTCTGGCACAGATCCCTTGGATAAAAGAGTCCCATGACCTAGTTAGGCCATTCAAAGTAGTCATAACAATTTCACCATTCTCCACCATTTCATCTATAGCTTCAAGTTGTTCCTTGATCTGAGAGACCTTGGAGAAATAGGATTGAATGGTTTCTCCATTTGACATCTTGACCCCTTTCAATTGATTCCGCAGGGTCATCTTCCGATTTATGTTCTTTCCTTCAAATAGCTTGGTCAAAGAGTCAAACATAGTCTTGGGTGTCTTTAGAGAAGACACATGGGGTATGAGATGGTCTTTGATAGAATCAACAATGATTCTCTTTGCCTTGACCAAGTTCTTCTTATGCAATACCTTAGCCTCTTCATCCTCTGGGATAAGGATGTCTTCTTTTATATATGAGTCCAACTGATTCTCTTCCAGGATTAACCCAATCCTATACTTCCAAGCTCGGAAGTTATCAGCCCCTTCAAGCTTATCCTCAAGCTTGGTGTGGTGAGACATCTTAAAGATTACTTCAAATGGAAATAGAAAATATTTAGGTCTTACCACTTGAAATGCTCAAAACTGGATCTGGTCTCAGATTAGGGTTTGTCGGAAAAACCCTAAAAATTAAAAATCTGAATTTCAACTTTTTGAAAGGATAGAAAGATGCGCCTTGATGAGCTGATCAGCCTGGTGTATTCAGAATTTGAGATCAGCAAAGCTTTACCCTTTAGATTTTCCTTTTTGTCCTCCCAGGTTCACTAGGGAGAGCCCTGAATTAGGGTTTGAGTTTCCCGGAGATCTACCCAGCCAAAAATCTCGATCCAAAGCTATAAACTTCGATTTTTGCAGGGAGCTTCCAGCTATGTCTTTAGATTTCAGAAATTCCTATTTTGTGGAAACCCTAATTTTTAGGGCCAAATCTGAAAATGCTCAGAATTGAATTCTGATTGGACAGATAGAGTCTCCTTGATGAGTAGAGTCAATCTACTATACTGCTTTTCCAAAAATTGTGGAGAGAAACCCAATAAACAAGAAACTCAAGTTTCCGTCACTACAAAATGTCTTCTTCTCAGGTTAGCTCTGATACCATGTTAAATTTTGAGCATTAATTCACAATACTCTTGGATCTTTATTGAGAGAATAACATATACAGAATATCAATACATAACAATCACAATAAGCATGACAAGCATCACAAGAATCAAAATCATGAGAGACAAGAGACACAGAGTTTCCGTGGGGAAAACCCTAAGGTGAAAAACCCCACAACTTCCTCAGAGATAGAGAGAGCAATGGCTCAACCAAAGTACAACCAAAATACACTTGAGATAGTCTCCTAGAGTAGATGATCCTCCTCCTCACTAGTGCGCCACTTTCTGAGTGAGAGAAGTGTGTCTTTTCGAATGATACAAATAGAGATCTCCCGATCTCTATTTATACTTAACTTGTTTGCCCAGTTACACTATGGAGCCGACTTGTCTATCTAGATACATCAACAATATAATATATATTTCATGTTCGACCCCACAGATGGTGGTCTAATAACCCATCGACAAGTACACACACTTGCGACACTTGTCAATCCACATGACGACACTTCCTTATATAAGAATAACACATCTCTTATAAGGGTACAATAAATATATATGAAATACATAGATGAAATACATTCAAATGTTACATATACATCAACACTACAGGAAGAGATCTAAATGCAGCAACTTGAAGGTTTCCAAGAGGATCCCTCACTTGTTTGCAGGTTGAAGAAGTCACTATATGGACTCAAGCAAGCCCCCAGGGCTTGGTATGCCAAAATGGATGCTTTTTTGCTCTCAATTGGTTTCTTTCGATGCAAGTCTGATCCAAATGTTTATTTGCAGCAATGTGATGATAATTTGTAGGTCATTGTACTGTATGTTGATGATATTTTAATTACAAGGAGCTGCAACAAACAAATTGGCTCAATCAAAGCATCTTTGCACAGTGAATTTGGCATGAGTGACCTCGGATTGCTAAGGCAATTTTTGGGTTTGGAAATTGAGCAATCTGAGAGAGGTATATTGCTGAGTCAATCTAAGTATGCTTCAGACCTGTTATTGAAGTTTAAAATGGCTGAATGTAAGTCAGCCAAGTGACCATTCCTTTCGGGCATAAAACTAGGTGAATTTGAAGACTCTCCATTGGTGGATTACACACTCTACAGGAAGCTAATTGGAAGTTTGTTGTACCTTACACATACAAGACCTGATTTGTCTTATGTTGTAAGTTTTGTATCAAGATATATGCAGCAGCCACATGAGATCCATTGGAAGGTATCCAAAAGGATCCTTCAATATGTCCAAGGAACAAAGAGCTTTTGGGTACACTATGCAGCTGGTTCTTCACTACAACTAGTTGGATTTTTTTATTCCGATTGGGCTGGAGATACCATTGATAGAAATTCCACTTCAGGTTTTGTTTTCATGTTTGCTGAAGGTCCCATTTGTTGGTCAAGTAAGAAACAACACACTATTTCACTTTCATCAGCAGAGGCCGAGTACAGGGCAGCAGTGAACGCAGCCACACAGTGTGTTTGGTTGCAAGGTATTCTTCGGGAGTTTGGTGTTGCTATTGATTCTCCAACCAACATTTGGGTGGATAATCAAAGTGACATCAAGATATCCACTGATCTAGTACAGAGGAAGAGAACAAAGCACATTGAAATCCATATGCATTACATTCGGGGCTTGGTGCATGACAGAGTGATTTCCTTGCAGTATTGTCCATCCACCGAGCAAACTGCTGATATTTTCACCAAGTGTTTTACTGAGAAGAACTTCACTCACTTGAGATCTTTGCTTGGAGTGAGTGGTGGATGGTGATTGCTGCAATTTTATTGCAGGTTCAACCCCATGTCCATTTTAGAGGGAAGTTTTTATCCCATGAGGTTTTACTTCTTGTCCTCAATTTACATGGACAAATAAAATTTATGTTTGTAATGAGGTGACTTGAGCCTTTGTTGCCAAGGCCTCCCACTTTAATTTCATGAGATGTACTAAGTTCTGGTTAAGGGGGGGTGTTAGAACAGTAATCCATACTTAGTACCATAGTCCATAACGTTAGTCAATTTTATTGCCACATGTGCATTATTACACCATAGTTTGGACTAGGTGACTTTAGTTGGTCAAATATCCACTTTTGAGAGTGTTCACACCTGTTTCTAAGAAAACCAGCTCACCCAAACTCCTGTTTTTTCCACAAGTGTGCCCTCATTAAATGCAGGAGCCCTCTCCTTCCTTGAATTGGGGAATCACTGTTGACTAGGAGCGCTTGGGTGGATTTTGCCCATTTTTTGCTAGATTTGGAGCATTTATTGCTTCCTTGGACCTCCCACACACCTCTATTTGCTCACCCACGCATTCCTTGGCCTCATTTATGACCCAGCATGCTTCAGCCACCTTCACACCAAAATTCGTGACTGTTTGGGATGATTAGGACTGAGTTGGACCCACCTAGGGGGGATTGAGGCCAATTTTGGCAATTTAGCTTGTACACTCATCTTGATCTATCTAATGCTCTCGAATTTCTCCATGATGTAATAATAACCTGTTCTAAACATTTTCACATGTTAGACAGACTGATAATGCCAAGTTTCAGTTCACATTGAGTGTAAATTTTTCTTCTTTTCAAGCTATTTTGCTGGTTATTGCAAATTATTCAATTTTGTGAGGTTCTCCATAGCTCCAGGATCTACTGTGAATCAAAATACTCACAAGGTGAATGGAATTCAATTCATTTGGAATGGATTGTGGGTTCAAGAAGCTTTCCATGCTTGGATTGAAAATGAGGCTTATGTTGATTTTGTTTCTCTTCCCGATATTATGATTTGGGGAACTTGGCTCGCTAGGGATAAGGATCTATTTAAGGATATTTCCATCCCCCTATGGTCTATGCTTCCAAAATCCTGGCTATATTGGACCTTTTTCCCCAATAATCTATTTGATACCATAAGGATATCTGTGGAGATCATTGATGAATTTGGATGTTGGGATTACTTCAATGGTGCATCCTAAGGTCATCCTTGCATTGGGGGTGCTAGTGGTCTTGGAAACTACACTAATAATCAAGCAAAAATGAAGGCTTTAAAACTTGTTATGTTGCTAGCCATTTCAAAGGGTGTTTAGAAACTTCAAGTCTTTGGGACTCCCAATTGGTCATCAATTGGATGAAGTATAAGGGGCCACCTAAGAATATTTATTTGATGCCTCTATTTGAAGATCTATCCAGGATTTCCAATATTTTCCAGGTTATAAACCTCATTTATATATAGAGAGAGAGAGGAATGACAAGGCATATTTGGGCCTTCATGTGGGGGATGGTGTTTGGCACTTATGGTAATCTTTAAATGATATCATCATAGAATTTGATCCAGGTCCATCGCTTGGATAGCTATGCTACTTTAGATGCCAATCTGCAGATAGAGCTGCCCACCTTTTTGTCTATTTTACCTAATCAATGTTGTTTATCTTTTTCTCTGTGAGTCTTCATTGGAGTATCTGTAGCAATATATCACATATTAGGTTTTCTTATTTGACTATAACATATCTCTTTTTGTTCATATGATAGACTTATGTCTCATACATATGGATCTTATATGCTTTACGCTTGGTTTTTTCTTAGAGTTTTTGAACTCAGAATATTCAGTTGAAGGCTATTTATATATGTAATGCCCTCCTTGGCCTCTTAATCAATGTGTTTAATTTCAACATTAATGAATTGCAAACAAATTTTATGTGAAAAAAAAGATGTATGAATTTGTTAAATTAAATAATATTAAAAAGTAGTATTACACAAGGGTTATTAATTTTAATGAATGAAATTTGCTACAAAGCATTTTTATTGAAATGATGTATTATTTATGATAGTGTGTAAAAATATAGATTTATTTATTTATTAATTTTAGTTTAGTTTTTTAAAATTTGATGAGATAAATTTTTCTCTTGATTTACTCATTTTTTCAAAATTTCAAGAACTTGAATCCTTTTAAAATGAGCTAAAACCATTTAAGGACAAATTTTCATAGTCAAAGTTTCCTACAATCAAGTGAAAATATAACTTATGACAATATTCTTACCAAACTTGGGAAATAATTTGAATAGAAAAGATGTTAATTTTATCCACTATTTAAGTTATTATAACATTGTTCACAACCAAATTGATCGACATTTTTCCATCGATCCATTTGGTTGTGAACAATATTGTAAGGCTATTATGTTTATATAATATTGTTCAGATGATTTCCAAGCCTCCTAGAGTTATAAAGAATATTCGACAATCCAATATGGCTACAGGTTTTTTCGACAAGGCATCTATAGCCAACAGAAGTGGTGCAGGTATATACATCATTATAAATTATGAATTGCATATCAAAATGCAATTGTGTTGTGGTGTTGGAACAAATACGAGATCTGAATTAATAGCTTTATGGGGTTTAATTAAAGTGGCAATTTTTTTTGGCATTGAATCTATCTGGATCTTTGGGGACTCATTGGTGATTATTCAATGGGAAAATAAAACTTTTAGGCTAAACCAGATTGTGTTGAATCATTGGTGTAATAGAGGGGAAGCATTGTTGTATTTTTTCTATGATTGGTTGATCAATCATATCTATAGAGAGCTAAATGTTGTAGAAAATGCACTCTCAAAGTAAGCTTTGGATGGTGAGGTTGTATGGATACAATGGAAAGAATGGAATGAAGGTGTCTTCATGGATGCGAAGTCCTATTTGATGTTTGATGATTAGAGGTCATTATGTTCCCGTTGTGTGGGGTTTTTGTTTTTGAACTCTGTTTTTGAGGATTGTTCTCCTCCATGCTTTTTGGAGTCTTGTTTTTGTTTCACGGGTTTGACTAGCTTCTATTGTTTTTTAGCAAACTTTGGAATATATGTGCACAGTATATGAGATATCCAGGTGATTTTAACAATAATATGTTAATACATATTATTGAACTACTCTAATACATATATGATTTAGCATACTTATTTGAAAGTGTAGAAACCTTTGCGAATCTTGCTAATTCTTAAAATGCAACTTTGAAATATTTGACAATATTTTTGTAACAATATTTAAATTTCTAATATTTCATATGGTTTCTAGAAAAAATTGGCATTTTAACAATAATATGTTAATACATATTATTGAACTACTCTAATACATATATGGTTTAGTATACTTATTTTAAAGTGTAGAAACCTTTGCGAATCTTGCTAATTCTTAAAATGCAACTTTGAAATATTTGACAGTATTTTTGTAACAATATTTAAATTTCTAAATATTTCATATGGTTTCTAGAAAAAATTGGCATTTCTTAATGTAAAATAATTTTATTCTATAGAGTTTGAGAGATTCATTTAAAAAAAAATGGAAATTGACAACAACAAAAAATTGGAAAAAATAGAAAGTTAGCATGATGGTGAAATTTAGTCCCTAAAATTTTCATCGTAGGTAAAAGTCTCTATTTAATTCAAAACATGCAGATATAACTTGTCAATAATCTGTCGAAGTGAATATTTTCTTTAAGGATATCTTAAAAACAAATTAGTAATATCTAATATGTCAAATTCATCATTTTCAATAGGTACATGTTCATTCCACAAGCTTGAATTTCCTCTTGGAAATCATTCTACTCTTAATTTGGGTCTTTTATGTTTCTAAGTTGTGCAAAGTGATTCTTTCCAAACCACCCTTTCGCTGGTGGTTGAGGATCCTTTGACATTTTTTTCCACATGTAATGGACTCCTATTTTTTTTTCATTTCATCTGTAAGATCTTTAATACAATATTCTATGCTTAATTAAATTGCATTGTAGTGTATCATTTTCAGTAGATATAGAATTTCTTCATTTATGTAAGCAACAAGCTATTGTTGTAACTAATCACCAAATAGAAAAAAATAATGAAGTAAAACAACATAAACAAGATTCAATTAAAAATGATAAATATCGAAGTATAGTTTCATATCTATTATATCATAAATATTGCTTGAACTCAAGAATGAATCCAAAATCCAATCTCCTTCACTTGAAGATGTATCCCTAACATAATTAATTAGTGCTTGTGGCTTTTGAAAATGATTATAATCTATCCATTCAAATAATTTTCCTAATATGATATCTTTCTAACCGCAAAATTATAAATCAATAATTGACTATGTTTGGCTCCATTGTTTATTGTATCATATTTTTTCCAACATAAAATATGTATGCTTTAAATAACACTCATAAATGAATCATTATTGGACTTATGAATGTTAGGTTTGAGCTTCTAACATAAATACATAAGAATTCAATTAAGTTGTTGAAAAAAAAAATTCAAATAAAGAGAATTTGTTTTTAAAAAATCACAATTTTTATTTGAATTAAATTAAATCAAACAAAAAAAATTAAAATGAGAAAATGAGAAAAAATCAAAGATACAAAATTAGCTAAGGTTGTGAGGGAGGTGGAAGGTGCAAGCAATGGAACTACCCCTCCACCCCTCCTCTCCCCAAGTAACTCTTTGCTTCAAGCGACTTGACACTAGTGGGTGGGAGGGGTCGGAAAAGGTAAGGAAGGGAGTGGGAGGGGTCAGAAATGGTAAGGAAGGGAGTGGGAGGAGACGGAAATGGTAAGGAAGGGAAAGAAGGACAAGGACGGGAAGGGTGGAAAAAGGGGGAGGAGGGGAAAGGGTGGGATAAATGGGAGTGGCTATACTTGAGTCAGTATTTTTTTTAATAATTTTTTTAGGTTATATATATAGATATATATATATATATAATTTGGATTTATGTGAGAACAAAATGAAAGAGCATATATAGAACAAAATACACAAATATATTGCAAGGAACATAGATATATCGTAAGGAACACAACGATATAAAAAATTAAAATCCTATTAATTGAATGAAATAGAACAGACTGTAAAATAAAAACAACTAGAATGGTGGTAGCTTTATCTCTAAGAAGAGATGTGGCAGTTATGCTCATTCATCACAAGTTGATTACAAAAGGAGGCCAAAGGGCCTTTTTATCATACGCATGAGGGAAAAAACCATAAAATACAAAAAACTAACCTTAGGAGATGATGCACATAAGTTTTGCGGGTCCTAAGGTGGTTAGTTGAGGTGTCAACTTCTCAAGGGCATAAATTTTGCATGCGATCTTCATTTAGGGCGTTATGTAGCTCATCGGAAACATCTAGCTGAGAAGTACACATTTCACTCATCCAGTATTTCCTTTAACTACGAATGGATTGTGGAGTCACCAAAAAAATTCATTTAGAGCCTTAAAATGGCCTTGTAAATTTTGGACACGAAAATCCATACAGACTGCCAAACTAGAAAAATTATCTTGAGGAAGTGGAATAGGTGGGTGGCCACCGATACCCATCTGGATCAATCTTCCCCCTTAAGAAGAAATGGTATCCATTGTGTCAATTCCCTTATCATATGGTGAATTGTGTGCTGTGTTTAGATCCTGGTGAGGTATTTGCTGAGTTGGAAAGGTTGTATTTCTTTGACATCCTGAGAGGGCTATAATTGTTGTTGATGGATGCGCTGGACCTATTCAACAATTTTGGTTTCCTTATTATCCTTGGTCTGAATTGGTGTGGATGATTTATTTATGGAGCAACACCTTGAATGCATTTACTTGCACCATAGAGGTACTCGAATAGGCGAGGCAACAATGCATTTTCATTCTTCTTATTTATGTTGAATAGAGGGACCATACGCAGAGGTTGTGGAGGTATCTGTGATTTGATGTTCACCTTTAGAGGAAATTGTGAAGAGGGAAAATTTCCCAGTGTGGGATATTATCTTTCTACAATGCTTGGTTGAGGTCAAAGAGATTGCCATGGGTGCAACTATCTCTAGTATCTGATAGAGATGTCCTCCCAAAGCGACAATAACACTATGAGGATGTGACTCATACACAACATGATGCTTCCACATATATGGCTTCCCTAAAATAACATCACAGACTTCAAGTGGGGCCACATCACACAGTACTTTGTCTTTGAAGGCTTAATTGCATATGGTAGACGTCACTGATGACTGACACCGATACCTCATCCTTAGCTTAGCCAACCGATGGTGTATGGTTGTGGGTGTGGTTTTTTCGATATCTCCAACCTCTTGATGACGACTATTGATATCAAGTTATTTTGGTTACCATTGTCTACCACTAAATGTAGGGGGATTCCCTTCACCCACATCTATGAGTGGAAGAGGCGCTCTTCTGCCTCTGACCCTTCTATTTCCTCTGGATGAATTTGTGTGGAAGCGATGGTGACACTAGGTTCTGCGTCAATGATCCACTTCGCCATGTCAGCGACTGTGATGTTGGGTTCTGAAATGGAATCAGAATTGGGATATGATTATGAAGCTTTGATCTCAGCACCAATTACTGCTTTGAGCAACATTCATCAGTGTTGTGCCAGGGTCTTTTGTGGAACTCACACCACTTCCCAGTGTCCTTCTTTGTCTTTTCATTACCCTTCTTTACTTTTGGCTAGGAATAGTTGTCTTGGGGATTGTTTTCCTTTCCCTATCCTTTGTTCTGCGAGCTAGGGTTTCCCTTTCATTGCTTCTGCGGCGAATTCGTAGGTTCAAATTCTCTCTTGATATTTTGCTGAAATTTCTGCTTGATTTTGACAACATACTGATAAGCAACTCCCAATGAAGCGATGTCCATGAATTCCATTTCTGTTCGGATGTATCGATGTAATCCACTATGATATTTTAGAACTAGGTACCACTCATAGTCTCTCATACCCAACTTTGTGCACAAGGTATGAAAGTTGTTGGTGTACTCCGGCACTGCTTGGTCCCTCTCTTGACACAGTGTGGTCCATCTTGTGTACTAGTTTCCATAGTTTCCCACAAGGTAATATTGTTCCTTAACGACATCTATAAAGGAATCCCAAGTGGGATCGAACTGAAACATTTTAGACTCCTTTATTAGGTATTGCTCACAATAAGTTTCCCACCAATTTTTGACATGGAGGATACCCTTAAGGAGCGTAAAGGTGATGTTTTCCCCATTGGAAAAATTGTGGACAGAGAAATACCCTTCTAGCAAACTCAACCATTTATTTAGGGCATCGACATCGATCTGGCCTTCAAATAAAGGAATATCAAATTTAACTTGTACCTTTAAGGGTGTGGCTCCTTCGAAGTGAATGCTTGATGATCCCTCCATTGTTTTCGGCATCCGTCGAAGGATCTAGGAAAATTTTTCTATCATCTCGTTCCTTTGTTGCATGAGGGATTCCTCAAGCAACATCTTGATATGATATACTACTCCGTCATATCTCTTTTCCTTGGCCATTGGAGGCGGTTTGGGACGACGAGGGTGGTTTTCCCCAAGATTGACTAGTTCAAGACCCAATTCTTGATATCTAGATCTCATTGGGGACATGAACTGAGAGACAATAGAGAGTAGATTGCTCCAATATCACTAATCCATATTGATGTGAGAACAAAATGAAAGAGTATATATAGAAAAAAATTTCTAGATATATTGCAAGGAACACATTGGTACAACAAACTCAAATTCTATTAATTGAATGAAATAGAATAGACTGTAAACTAAAAGCAGCTATAATGGTGGTAGTTTTATCTTTGAGAAGAGATGTGGCGGATACGCTCATTCATCGCAAGCTGATCACGAAATGAGGCCGAAGAGCCTTTTTATCATAAGTATGAGGGAAAAAACCCTAACATCCAAAAACCTAACCCTAGGAGATGATCCGTAAAAGGTTTGTGGGTACCAAGGTGGTTAGTTGAGGTGTCAACTTCTCGGGGGCATAAATTTTGCATACGATCTTCATTTAGGAGTTCAATAGCTCATTGGAAAGATCTAGTTGAGAAGTACACATTTCTCCAATATAGACAACCTTAGGCTACATCTAGATTGTAGTGTCACAAAAAATGTCATTTAGGTCCTCAAAATGGCCCCGAAGTTTTGGACATGAAAATCCATACAAACTGCCAAACTGGAAAAATGGTCTTAAGGCAGTGGAATATGTGGGTGGCCACTAATACCCATCTGGATATATATAAATATTCTCATTTTTTTTAATTTCTTTTTTTAAGGGAGGGGAGGGAAGGAGTAGGGGTAGTTTGGGGAATTTCCTTGAATCCCCCCCTTGCAGATATCTCTCTCTAAGCTCCCTATTAAATGTCTCCTTAATCACATTAACTTCCATCATCCATTTTATATCCAAACGTTTGATGGGAAAATACTTATATATGGGGCAAGCATTATCCAACTAGTGCAAAATGGGGGTCTTCATCACATTTCACATTTATGAAGTTCATCCCAAATTATTATATTTCAACAATCTTCAATGAGTGATAATATTAATATTTAAATTTAAATTTTATTATTAATTTCAAATTTATAAAATATGAGGGGTGGTAGGTGTGGGGGGGTTCTTCTGGATTCCAATGGAAATACATGGATCACTTACAAAAGGGGGATATGAATTACAACCAATAATCAGGCTAAGAGGTACACATTATATATGGGCTCGGGGCTTGGAATTTATCATTGCTCTCAAGATTCATAAGGTGTTTATTTTAGGAGATTCCTTGTTGGTAATTACTTAAGCAAGGAAGAAATTCATCAAGGAGGAAACAATAGTTGGTTGTCTTCAACAGCGGATCATTAGCAATATCAAACTGATTAGTTACTCCAATTTTGTCCATATTCGAAGGCATAATAATCAAGTGGTTGCTTGATTAGATAATAGTGCCACCTCCCTAGATCATGGATGTTTGGTTAAGAATGGGAGCCACTCTTATTGTGGGTGGCTCCCTTGAGGATTATTGACATTTTAATTATTCCCCATGAAAGGACCAAGAATGATCTCATTTATGGTCTTCCTCAACATGCACTATAGTTGGCACATGTTTAATGAGATGGGTATGAGACATGATGTGTATTTACTTCACTGAATGGGAGGCTTATCCCCCCACATGCTTGCAAAATTTGATGCAACCTTGGACCTAGTATTTCATTTTATGGTGTTGGGTTTTGTTTTTGGTGATGTTTGTGGGATATATATGTTAGGAGATATCCAAGTTGAAGGTATGTGGAGCAAAAACTCGAATGGGGGTTTTATAGATTATGGGAGGCACTCTGAGAGGCATGTACATAATCTTTGGTGAGTAATAGTAGGTAGTTTTCCTGCATATAGTTGTTCTCATTTGCTACTTGCTCAGGTTTCTGCTCTACTTGGGAGTTTAGTGGTTTATCTTCCTATTGCTTTGTGTTTCCTAGACTCTTATTTAGGGGATCAATGAGGAATTTGGGTGTAAAGAAAACCATGGAGGGAGCGAGTTGGGTTTAAGGGCTTGGAGCAGTGTAAGGAAAAATAAGTGAGTTACAAAATTAAAAGATTAAAAGTATATTTTAAATATAGCTAGCTTAAAGAAAAAAATGATTACTATGATAAGAACATGTAAACTTTGTATGGGAAGGCAAGTGCAGGGAGATTGCTTTTGGACTTCGATGGAATTTTTCTTGGGGTGTTGGAAAGGAAACAAATAACCAAGTAGAACTGTTTGCCATGTATTTGGTAGTGGAAATTTCAGCCTTCAGATTCGAAAAATATTAGTTATCAAAGACTCTCTTCTCGTCATTAAGCAGGCGAGGAAGCATTGTGTTAAGGAGGGAACAATTTTTTTCATAAATTTTGAAGGGATCTACTAGCATCTTAATCAGATTCTATTCTACTACATGTTTGTCACCCTAACGATTCCATTGTTGATCACCTAGCTAATGAGAGGACCAAGTTGGATAAGGGGGTCTATATACAAAATAAGGGTCACCGTAAATGGAGGTGTATCCACTATTTTTTTAGGTATGGAAAGACCTAGAAGCATACTTTCTGTTCTCATTCAAACAATACATAGAATCGATGGCATGGAATACAAGTGTTGGTCACGACCTTATGCAAGACATCACCAGAAATTAATGGGAAGTGGGAGTGTTGAAGCATTCACTCATGATTTTGCCACCCTTCTTTGTTTGATTCTTCCTTTGCTTGGTAAATATTTTATGGCACTCTTCTGATGTATCCTATGTGAATGCGGGATAAGTTTGGTTGGAGTTTGCAGGGGAAAGATTCTGGAAATGCAAGTAAATTAGGAAAGTTATGGTTTCGATGGTCTATGCTCATCCCACCTCTCTGGTGTGGAGTGAACTGGTAAGAATTCATGTCCTAGTCTGATTACGTTTAAGCAATGGGGCTATGAATAATTTTCTCTTGAATCTGGTCATTTGGTGTTTCCTGTAGTTGCTCTGTTAGGCTCTATTCTGTGTGTTTTATCTCGTGTGCATGAAGGAAGGCTCTGTGGGTGGGAAGAGAACCAACATTTTCTTTGTAAATTTGTGTTTTATGGTATGGAGGGGCACTCAAATTGGTGTGCTCCAAGAGGAGATGGTCTTCAAGACATTCAAGAAATTGAAATATTGATGCAACATTTGAATTCTAAGTTGGATAGTTTGAAGGGGTCGGCTAATGGAATCAATACCCATATCCCACCCCTTTATAATACAAAATACATACCCATTCTGGTTATAATAAAAAAAGAACATATATCCTTTGTAATATTAAGAAGGTGGAAGAAGAATTTCATATTGAAAATGAATTTCATGATATTTCAACAATATTTATAAATTTTCAATAATATCATAACCAACATTCCTCCCAGCCACCCAATCTACACTCAATTAACAAGGAATCATAGGAGTATTTTGAAGCATAGAATCTGATAATGTTTGAGAATGCCCCTAAAAATATTGTTAGAGTTTGTTCACAAGCTATTGGTGCTTTAAATGAAGTGAAAAGGGAGAAAAAGTCTAGGACAATTAGAATAGTCAGACCTCCTACATTAATTCCTATAGGTCATTTTGATGGAGCCTCACAAGATAGGAAATATGGAGCTGGCATGACTTTACAGTGACTAGATGATCATTTCTACAAAATGTGGATGGGTTGTGGTGAATGTACCAATACAAGGGTTGAACTTATGGCACTTTGGGGTCTTCTTTATTTTTCTCTCTTTAAAGGAATTTATGCTCTGCAAATTGTGGGTGACTCAAAATTCATAATTGATTGGGTATCTGGAAGAGCTGACTTACAGGAGTATTTACTGGATCATTGACAATTTAGAATTCCTAGGCTTCAAGGTTCTCTACATTCAATTCATTTCTTCCATGCTTACATGGAATTCAACAAAGAAGAAGAAGAGCTATCCAAAATATCCTTAGATCTAAAGCAAGGGGTTCTATTCTCTAAAGACTATTACGACTCTTTACTAGTTTCCCAAGGTTCTTTGCAGTGTTCTCATGGATAAATTTTTTCCATGATTAAAATTTTCCTTTATATTCTCATGTTGGAAGACTATAACTAAGTTATTTTGGATTGTATTTTATTTTTACTTCTCAGACCTGGCTTGAGCTACACTTTATTTGTTGTTATGTATGGATGAAAAAGGAGACATTTCAAGTTTAGATATACAATTATTTTGGAGTATCAGTTCATATGTGGTGGTAGGTGGATCATAATCTCTAGGAGTCTTTTGTGAATTTCAAAACATATTAACTAATTCATTGTTTATAAACCAAAATTAATCTTAAAATTCTTTATTTATATACCAAAGTTGATCTTAAAAATAATAATCGAATGATTATCTTATTATACCTGCCGAAGGCAAGTATATAGCAATCGCTTTGCAGTCAATTTCAATTGACTTTTAATTAATTTGTTGTTTGCAAAAACAAATTTTCTATAGTTTTATAAAGTTTTACAAATATTTATATATTAAATTGAATATTCTAAAAAATAAAAATCAATTTCTAAATTTTTTAAATATGAATTTGTAATTTGTAATTGGTGCAGAAATTCGAATTGACTATTTTCCCCTGCTTCTACATCTAATTGTCAAAAAAATATAGATAGATAGATAGATAGATAGATATATTTATTTGACATTTGTCTCTCTTTAATTATTGTCCTCGGCCTGTAGTCCCCATTCACATGGCTTCCTAAACCCAACGTTGGTCTCGTACTACGTGCATGTCATTTTTTGCTGGAATCTCCCACATCCTCCCTCATTCCGACTAACAGCTTCATAAAAGCTTTTGCTGGCTATTTAAAAATATTCCAACTTTGATTCGATTTAATATTGAATAGTTTTCTTTTAAAATTAAATTTGACATTGATTCGCATTGAATATAATAGTTTTCTTTTAAAATTAATGTGATGTCCATTGAATATAATAGTTTCTTTTTCAAACTGATTTGACTTTCAAACTCAATGTTTACATGTTCCACAGTTGCGTGCACGCCTCAAGGCCGTTGCTATCAAACCGAGAGGACGTTACGGAAGATAAGATAACGTTTAAATTGGCAAATCATTTATATATTTTTACATAATTAATTTTAATAATATTTGTTTTTAATTTGTTTTTTTTTTTAATTTGAATAGTTGATTAAATTCCTAATTAGTTCAAGTTCATCTTTCCACTTCACTATTTCATGATTTAATTTGTATATTGAGTTTTAGTTTGGTGGTCCTTCGAAATCTCAAGAGTGACATATTTTAATTGTTATGATTTATTTAAGTCTATATATATAATTTTTTGAAGTCTACTTATGATATATACAAATAGATTTCAATAGTAGAAGGGCGAGGTATTATTGTCTTATAAAATATAATTTATTATTTAGTTTAGAAATGTATGTACATTTTTTTATTTGGATTGGATCTAGTGACCTTTATTCCACTTTTAAATTGGAATTTAATTGTTTATTTCTTATAGCAATTCTTACTAAGTTTTTATTATTGTTTTATAAAATATAAATGGGGAAATAATCATTTGATTTATTTTGGAGCATTTATTGCTTCCTTGGACCTCCCACACACCTCTATTTGCTCACCCACGCATTCCTTGGCCTCATTTATGACCCAGCATGCTTCAGCCACCTTCACACCAAAATTCGTGACTGTTTGGGATGATTAGGACTGAGTTGGACCCACCTAGGGGGGATTGAGGCCAATTTTGGCAATTTAGCTTGTACACTCATCTTGAGCTATCTAATGCTCTCGAATTTCTCCATGATGTAATAATAACCTGTTCTAAACATTTTCACATGTTAGACAGACTGATAATGCCAAGTTTCAGTTCACATTGAGTGTAAATTTTTCTTCTTTTCAAGCTATTTTGCTGGTTATTGCAAATTATTCAATTTTGTGAGGTTCTCCATAGCTCCAGGATCTACTGTGAATCAAAATACTCACAAGGTGAATGGAATTCAATTCATTTGGAATGGATTGTGGGTTCAAGAAGCTTTCCATGCTTGGATTGAAAATGAGGCTTATGTTGATTTTGTTTCTCTTCCCGATATTATGATTTGGGGAACTTGGCTCGCTAGGGATAAGGATCTATTTAAGGATATTTCCATCCCCCTATGGTCTATGCTTCCAAAATCCTGGCTATATTGGACCTTTTTCCCCAATAATCTATTTGATACCATAAGGATATCTGTGGAGATCATTGATGAATTTGGATGTTGGGATTACTTCAATGGTGCATCCTAAGGTCATCCTTGCATTGGGGGTGCTAGTGGTCTTGGAAACTACACTAATAATCAAGCAAAAATGAAGGCTTTAAAACTTGTTATGTTGCTAGCCATTTCAAAGGGTGTTTAGAAACTTCAAGTCTTTGGGACTCCCAATTGGTCATCAATTGGATGAAGTATAAGGGGCCACCTAAGAATATTTATTTGATGCCTCTATTTGAAGATCTATCCAGGATTTCCAATATTTTCCAGGTTATAAACCTCATTTATATATAGAGAGAGAGAGGAATGACAAGGCATATCACCTATTTAAGTTGGGCCTTCATGTGGGGGATGGTGTTTGGCACTTATGGTAATCTTTAAATGATATCATCATAGAATTTGATCCAGGTCCATCGCTTGGATAGCTATGCTACTTTAGATGCCAATCTGCAGATAGAGCTGCCCACCTTTTTGTCTATTTTACCTAATCAATGTTGTTTATCTTTTTCTCTGTGAGTCTTCATTGGAGTATCTGTAGCAATATATCACATATTAGGTTTTCTTATTTGACTATAACATATCTCTTTTTGTTCATATGATAGACTTATGTCTCATACATATGGATCTTATATGCTTTACGCTTGGGTTTTTTCTTAGAGTTTTTGAACTCAGAATATTCAGTTGAAGGCTATTTATATATGTAATGCCCTCCTTGGCCTCTTAATCAATGTGTTTAATTTCAACATTAATGAATTGCAAACAAATTTTATGTGAAAAAAAAGATGTATGAATTTGTTAAATTAAATAATATTAAAAAGTAGTATTACACAAGGGTTATTAATTTTAATGAATGAAATTTGCTACAAAGCATTTTTATTGAAATGATGTATTATTTATGATAGTGTGTAAAAATATAGATTTATTTATTTATTTAATTTTAGTTTAGTTTTTAAAATTTGATGAGATAAATTTTTCTCTTGATTTACTCATTTTTTCAAAATTTCAAGAACTTGAATCCTTTTAAAATGAGCTAAAACCATTTAAGGACAAATTTTCATAGTCAAAGTTTCCTACAATCAAGTGAAAATATAACTTATGACAATATTCTTACCAAACTTGGGAAATAATTTGAATAGAAAAGATGTTAATTTTATCCACTATTTAAGTTATTATAACATTGTTCACAACCAAATTGATCGACATTTTCCATCGATCCATTTGGTTGTGAACAATATTGTAAGGCTATTATGTTTATATAATATTGTTCAGATGATTTCCAAGCCTCCTAGAGTTATAAAGAATATTCGACAATCCAATATGGCTACAGGTTTTTTCGACAAGGCATCTATAGCCAACAGAAGTGGTGCAGGTATATACATCATTATAAATTATGAATTGCATATCAAAATGCAATTGTGTTGTGGTGTTGGAACAAATACGAGATCTGAATTAATAGCTTTATGGGGTTTAATTAAAGTGGCAATTTTTTTTGGCATTGAATCTATCTGGATCTTTGGGGACTCATTGGTGATTATTCAATGGGAAAATAAAACTTTTAGGCTAAACCAGATTGTGTTGAATCATTGGTGTAATAGAGGGGAAGCATTGTTGTATTTTTTCTATGATTGGTTGATCAATCATATCTATAGAGAGCTAAATGTTGTAGAAAATGCACTCTCAAAGTAAGCTTTGGATGGTGAGGTTGTATGGATACAATGGAAAGAATGGAATGAAGGTGTCTTCATGGATGCGAAGTCCTATTTGATGTTTGATGATTAGAGGTCATTATGTTCCCGTTGTGTGGGGTTTTTGTTTTTGAACTCTGTTTTTGAGGATTGTTCTCCTCCATGCTTTTTGGAGTCTTGTTTTTGTTTCACGGGTTTGACTAGCTTCTATTGTTTTTTAGCAAACTTTGGAATATATGTGCACAGTATATGAGATATCCAGGTGATTTTAACAATAATATGTTAATACATATTATTGAACTACTCTAATACATATATGATTTAGCATACTTATTTGAAAGTGTAGAAACCTTTGCGAATCTTGCTAATTCTTAAAATGCAACTTTGAAATATTTGACAATATTTTTGTAACAATATTTAAATTTCTAAATATTTCATATGGTTTCTAGAAAAAATTGGCATTTTAACAATAATATGTTAATACATATTATTGAACTACTCTAATACATATATGGTTTAGTATACTTATTTTAAAGTGTAGAAACCTTTGCGAATCTTGCTAATTCTTAAAATGCAACTTTGAAATATTTGACAGTATTTTTGTAACAATATTTAAATTTCTAAATATTTCATATGGTTTCTAGAAAAAATTGGCATTTCTTAATGTAAAATAATTTTATTCTATAGAGTTTGAGAGATTCATTTAAAAAAAAATGGAAATTGACAACAACAAAAAATTGGAAAAAATAGAAAGTTAGCATGATGGTGAAATTTAGTCCCTAAAATTTTCATCGTAGGTAAAAGTCTCTATTTAATTCAAAACATGCAGATATAACTTGTCAATAATCTGTCGAAGTGAATATTTTCTTTAAGGATATCTTAAAAACAAATTAGTAATATCTAATATGTCAAATTCATCATTTTCAATAGGTACATGTTCATTCCACAAGCTTGAATTTCCTCTTGGAAATCATTCTACTCTTAATTTGGGTCTTTTATGTTTCTAAGTTGTGCAAAGTGATTCTTTCCAAACCACCCTTTCGCTGGTGGTTGAGGATCCTTTGACATTTTTTCCACATGTAATGGACTCCTATTTTTTTTTCATTTCATCTGTAAGATCTTTAATACAATATTCTATGCTTAATTAAATTGCATTGTAGTGTATCATTTTCAGTAGATATAGAATTTCTTCATTTATGTAAGCAACAAGCTATTGTTGTAACTAATCACCAAATAGAAAAAAATAATGAAGTAAAACAACATAAACAAGATTCAATTAAAAATGATAAATATCGAAGTATAGTTTCATATCTATTATATCATAAATATTGCTTGAACTCAAGAATGAATCCAAAATCCAATCTCCTTCACTTGAAGATGTATCCCTAACATAATTAATTAGTGCTTGTGGCTTTTGAAAATGATTATAATCTATCCATTCAAATAATTTTCCTAATATGATATCTTTCTAACCGCAAAATTATAAATCAATAATTGACTATGTTTGGCTCCATTGTTTATTGTATCATATTTTTTCCAACATAAAATATGTATGCTTTAAATAACACTCATAAATGAATCATTATTGGACTTATGAATGTTAGGTTTGAGCTTCTAACATAAATACATAAGAATTCAATTAAGTTGTTGAAAAAAAAAATTCAAATAAAGAGAATTTGTTTTTAAAAAATCACAATTTTTATTTGAATTAAATTAAATCAAACAAAAAAAATTAAAATGAGAAAATGAGAAAAAATCAAAGATACAAAATTAGCTAAGGTTGTGAGGGAGGTGGAAGGTGCAAGCAATGGAACTACCCCTCCACCCCTCCTCTCCCCAAGTAACTCTTTGCTTCAAGCGACTTGACACTAGTGGGTGGGAGGGGTCGGAAAAGGTAAGGAAGGGAGTGGGAGGGGTCAGAAATGGTAAGGAAGGGAGTGGGAGGAGACGGAAATGGTAAGGAAGGGAAAGAAGGACAAGGACGGGAAGGGTGGAAAAAGGGGGAGGAGGGGAAAGGGTGGGATAAATGGGAGTGGCTATACTTGAGTCAGTATTTTTTTTAATAATTTTTTTAGGTTATATATATAGATATATATATATATATAATTTGGATTTATGTGAGAACAAAATGAAAGAGCATATATAGAACAAAATACACAAATATATTGCAAGGAACATAGATATATCGTAAGGAACACAACGATATAAAAAATTAAAATCCTATTAATTGAATGAAATAGAACAGACTGTAAAATAAAAACAACTAGAATGGTGGTAGCTTTATCTCTAAGAAGAGATGTGGCAGTTATGCTCATTCATCACAAGTTGATTACAAAAGGAGGCCAAAGGGCCTTTTTATCATACGCATGAGGGAAAAAACCATAAAATACAAAAAACTAACCTTAGGAGATGATGCACATAAGTTTTGCGGGTCCTAAGGTGGTTAGTTGAGGTGTCAACTTCTCAAGGGCATAAATTTTGCATGCGATCTTCATTTAGGGCGTTATGTAGCTCATCGGAAACATCTAGCTGAGAAGTACACATTTCACTCATCCAGTATTTCCTTTAACTACGAATGGATTGTGGAGTCACCAAAAAAATTCATTTAGAGCCTTAAAATGGCCTTGTAAATTTTGGACACGAAAATCCATACAGACTGCCAAACTAGAAAAATTATCTTGAGGAAGTGGAATAGGTGGGTGGCCACCGATACCCATCTGGATCAATCTTCCCCCTTAAGAAGAAATGGTATCCATTGTGTCAATTCCCTTATCATATGGTGAATTGTGTGCTGTGTTTAGATCCTGGTGAGGTATTTGCTGAGTTGGAAAGGTTGTATTTCTTTGACATCCTGAGAGGGCTATAATTGTTGTTGATGGATGCGCTGGACCTATTCAACAATTTTGGTTTCCTTATTATCCTTGGTCTGAATTGGTGTGGATGATTTATTTATGGAGCAACACCTTGAATGCATTTACTTGCACCATAGAGGTACTCGAATAGGCGAGGCAACAATGCATTTTCATTCTTCTTATTTATGTTGAATAGAGGGACCATACGCAGAGGTTGTGGAGGTATCTGTGATTTGATGTTCACCTTTAGAGGAAATTGTGAAGAGGGAAAATTTCCCAGTGTGGGATATTATCTTTCTACAATGCTTGGTTGAGGTCAAAGAGATTGCCATGGGTGCAACTATCTCTAGTATCTGATAGAGATGTCCTCCCAAAGCGACAATAACACTATGAGGATGTGACTCATACACAACATGATGCTTCCACATATATGGCTTCCCTAAAATAACATCACAGACTTCAAGTGGGGCCACATCACACAGTACTTTGTCTTTGAAGGCTTAATTGCATATGGTAGACGTCACTGATGACTGACACCGATACCTCATCCTTAGCTTAGCCAACCGATGGTGTATGGTTGTGGGTGTGGTTTTTTCGATATCTCCAACCTCTTGATGACGACTATTGATATCAAGTTATTTTGGTTACCATTGTCTACCACTAAATGTAGGGGGATTCCCTTCACCCACATCTATGAGTGGAAGAGGCGCTCTTCTGCCTCTGACCCTTCTATTTCCTCTGGATGAATTTGTGTGGAAGCGATGGTGACACTAGGTTCTGCGTCAATGATCCACTTCGCCATGTCAGCGACTGTGATGTTGGGTTCTGAAATGGAATCAGAATTGGGATATGATTATGAAGCTTTGATCTCAGCACCAATTACTGCTTTGAGCAACATTCATCAGTGTTGTGCCAGGGTCTTTTGTGGAACTCACACCACTTCCCAGTGTCCTTCTTTGTCTTTTCATTACCCTTCTTTACTTTTGGCTAGGAATAGTTGTCTTGGGGATTGTTTTCCTTTCCCTATCCTTTGTTCTGCGAGCTAGGGTTTCCCTTTCATTGCTTCTGCGGCGAATTCGTAGGTTCAAATTCTCTCTTGATATTTTGCTGAAATTTCTGCTTGATTTTGACAACATACTGATAAGCAACTCCCAATGAAGCGATGTCCATGAATTCCATTTCTGTTCGGATGTATCGATGTAATCCACTATGATATTTTAGAACTAGGTACCACTCATAGTCTCTCATACCCAACTTTGTGCACAAGGTATGAAAGTTGTTGGTGTACTCCGGCACTGCTTGGTCCCTCTCTTGACACAGTGTGGTCCATCTTGTGTACTAGTTTCCATAGTTTCCCACAAGGTAATATTGTTCCTTAACGACATCTATAAAGGAATCCCAAGTGGGATCGAACTGAAACATTTTAGACTCCTTTATTAGGTATTGCTCACAATAAGTTTCCCACCAATTTTTGACATGGAGGATACCCTTAAGGAGCGTAAAGGTGATGTTTTCCCCATTGGAAAAATTGTGGACAGAGAAATACCCTTCTAGCAAACTCAACCATTTATTTAGGGCATCGACATCGATATGGCCTTCAAATAAAGGAATATCAAATTTAACTTGTACCTTTAAGGGTGTGGCTCCTTCGAAGTGAATGCTTGATGATCCCTCCATTGTTTTCGGCATCCGTCGAAGGATCTAGGAAAATTTTTCTATCATCTCGTTCCTTTGTTGCATGAGGGATTCCTCAAGCAACATCTTGATATGATATACTACTCCGTCATATCTCTTTTCCTTGGCCATTGGAGGCGGTTTGGGACGACGAGGGTGGTTTTCCCCAAGATTGACTAGTTCAAGACCCAATTCTTGATATCTAGATCTCATTGGGGACATGAACTGAGAGACAATAGAGAGTAGATTGCTCCAATATCACTAATCCATATTGATGTGAGAACAAAATGAAAGAGTATATATAGAAAAAAATTTCTAGATATATTGCAAGGAACACATTGGTACAACAAACTCAAATTCTATTAATTGAATGAAATAGAATAGACTGTAAACTAAAAGCAGCTATAATGGTGGTAGTTTTATCTTTGAGAAGAGATGTGGCGGATACGCTCATTCATCGCAAGCTGATCACGAAATGAGGCCGAAGAGCCTTTTTATCATAAGTATGAGGGAAAAAACCCTAACATCCAAAAACCTAACCCTAGGAGATGATCCGTAAAAGGTTTGTGGGTACCAAGGTGGTTAGTTGAGGTGTCAACTTCTCGGGGGCATAAATTTTGCATACGATCTTCATTTAGGAGTTCAATAGCTCATTGGAAAGATCTAGTTGAGAAGTACACATTTCTCCAATATAGACAACCTTAGGCTACATCTAGATTGTAGTGTCACAAAAAATGTCATTTAGGTCCTCAAAATGGCCCCGAAGTTTTGGACATGAAAATCCATACAAACTGCCAAACTGGAAAAATGGTCTTAAGGCAGTGGAATATGTGGGTGGCCACTAATACCCATCTGGATATATATAAATATTCTCATTTTTTTTAATTTCTTTTTTTAAGGGAGGGGAGGGAAGGAGTAGGGGTAGTTTGGGGAATTTCCTTGAATCCCCCCCTTGCAGATATCTCTCTCTAAGCTCCCTATTAAATGTCTCCTTAATCACATTAACTTCCATCATCCATTTTATATCCAAACGTTTGATGGGAAAATACTTATATATGGGGCAAGCATTATCCAACTAGTGCAAAATGGGGGTCTTCATCACATTTCACATTTATGAAGTTCATCCCAAATTATTATATTTCAACAATCTTCAATGAGTGATAATATTAATATTTAAATTTAAATTTTATTATTAATTTCAAATTTATAAAATATGAGGGGTGGTAAGTGTGGGGGGGTTCTTCTGGATTCCAATGGAAATACATGGATCACTTACAAAAGGGGGATATGAATTACAACCAATAATCAGGCTAAGAGGTACACATTATATATGGGCTCGGGGCTTGGAATTTATCATTGCTCTCAAGATTCATAAGGTGTTTATTTTAGGAGATTCCTTGTTGGTAATTACTTAAGCAAGGAAGAAATTCATCAAGGAGGAAACAATAGTTGGTTGTCTTCAACAGCGGATCATTAGCAATATCAAACTGATTAGTTACTCCAATTTTGTCCATATTCGAAGGCATAATAATCAAGTGGTTGCTTGATTAGATAATAGTGCCACCTCCCTAGATCATGGATGTTTGGTTAAGAATGGGAGCCACTCTTATTGTGGGTGGCTCCCTTGAGGATTATTGACATTTTAATTATTCCCCATGAAAGGACCAAGAATGATCTCATTTATGGTCTTCCTCAACATGCACTATAGTTGGCACATGTTTAATGAGATGGGTATGAGACATGATGTGTATTTACTTCACTGAATGGGAGGCTTATCCCCCCACATGCTTGCAAAATTTGATGCAACCTTGGACCTAGTATTTCATTTTATGGTGTTGGGTTTTGTTTTTGGTGATGTTTGTGGGATATATATGTTAGGAGATATCCAAGTTGAAGGTATGTGGAGCAAAAACTCGAATGGGGGTTTTATAGATTATGGGAGGCACTCTGAGAGGCATGTACATAATCTTTGGTGAGTAATAGTAGGTAGTTTTCCTGCATATAGTTGTTCTCATTTGCTACTTGCTCAGGTTTCTGCTCTACTTGGGAGTTTAGTGGTTTATCTTCCTATTGCTTTGTGTTTCCTAGACTCTTATTTAGGGGATCAATGAGGAATTTGGGTGTAAAGAAAACCATGGAGGGAGCGAGTTGGGTTTAAGGGCTTGGAGCAGTGTAAGGAAAAATAAGTGAGTTACAAAATTAAAAGATTAAAAGTATATTTTAAATATAGCTAGCTTAAAGAAAAAAATGATTACTATGATAAGAACATGTAAACTTTGTATGGGAAGGCAAGTGCAGGGAGATTGCTTTTGGACTTCGATGGAATTTTTCTTGGGGTGTTGGAAAGGAAACAAATAACCAAGTAGAACTGTTTGCCATGTATTTGGTAGTGGAAATTTCAGCCTTCAGATTCGAAAAATATTAGTTATCAAAGACTCTCTTCTCGTCATTAAGCAGGCGAGGAAGCATTGTGTTAAGGAGGGAACAATTTTTTTCATAAATTTTGAAGGGATCTACTAGCATCTTAATCAGATTCTATTCTACTACATGTTTGTCACCCTAACGATTCCATTGTTGATCACCTAGCTAATGAGAGGACCAAGTTGGATAAGGGGGTCTATATACAAAATAAGGGTCACCGTAAATGGAGGTGTATCCACTATTTTTTTAGGTATGGAAAGACCTAGAAGCATACTTTCTGTTCTCATTCAAACAATACATAGAATCGATGGCATGGAATACAAGTGTTGGTCACGACCTTATGCAAGACATCACCAGAAATTAATGGGAAGTGGGAGTGTTGAAGCATTCACTCATGATTTTGCCACCCTTCTTTGTTTGATTCTTCCTTTGCTTGGTAAATATTTTATGGCACTCTTCTGATGTATCCTATGTGAATGCGGGATAAGTTTGGTTGGAGTTTGCAGGGGCAAGATTCTGGAAATGCAAGTAAATTAGGAAAGTTATGGTTTCGATGGTCTATGCTCATCCCACCTCTCTGGTATGGAGTGAACTGGTAAGAATTCATGTCCTAGTCTGATTACGTTTAAGCAATGGGGCTATGAATAATTTTCTCTTGAATCTGGTCATTTGGTGTTTCCTGTAGTTGCTCTGTTAGGCTCTATTCTGTGTGTTTTATCTCGTGTGCATGAAGGAAGGCTCTGTGGGTGGGAAGAGAACCAACATTTTCTTTGTAAATTTGTGTTTTATGGTATGGAGGGGCACTCAAATTGGTGTGCTCCAAGAGGAGATGGTCTTCAAGACATTCAAGAAATTGAAATATTGATGCAACATTTGAATTCTAAGTTGGATAGTTTGAAGGGGTCGGCTAATGGAATCAATACCCATATCCCACCCCTTTATAATACAAAATACATACCCATTCTGGTTATAATAAAAAAAGAACATATATCCTTTGTAATATTAAGAAGGTGGAAGAAGAATTTCATATTGAAAATGAATTTCATGATATTTCAACAATATTTATAAATTTTCAATAATATCATAACCAACATTCCTCCCAGCCACCCAATCTACACTCAATTAACAAGGAATCATAGGAGTATTTTGAAGCATAGAATCTGATAATGTTTGAGAATGCCCCTAAAAATATTGTTAGAGTTTGTTCACAAGCTATTGGTGCTTTAAATGAAGTGAAAAGGGAGAAAAAGTCTAGGACAATTAGAATAGTCAGACCTCCTACATTAATTCCTATAGGTCATTTTGATGGAGCCTCACAAGATAGGAAATATGGAGCTGGCATGACTTTACAGTGACTAGATGATCATTTCTACAAAATGTGGATGGGTTGTGGTGAATGTACCAATACAAGGGTTGAACTTATGGCACTTTGGGGTCTTCTTTATTTTTCTCTCTTTAAAGGAATTTATGCTCTGCAAATTGTGGGTGACTCAAAATTCATAATTGATTGGGTATCTGGAAGAGCTGACTTACAGGAGTATTTACTGGATCATTGACAATTTAGAATTCCTAGGCTTCAAGGTTCTCTACATTCAATTCATTTCTTCCATGCTTACATGGAATTCAACAAAGAAGAAGAAGAGCTATCCAAAATATCCTTAGATCTAAAGCAAGGGGTTCTATTCTCTAAAGACTATTACGACTCTTTACTAGTTTCCCAAGGTTCTTTGCAGTGTTCTCATGGATAAATTTTTTCCATGATTAAAATTTTCCTTTATATTCTCATGTTGGAAGACTATAACTAAGTTATTTTGGATTGTATTTTATTTTTACTTCTCAGACCTGGCTTGAGCTACACTTTATTTGTTGTTATGTATGGATGAAAAAGGAGACATTTCAAGTTTAGATATACAATTATTTTGGAGTATCAGTTCATATGTGGTGGTAGGTGGATCATAATCTCTAGGAGTCTTTTGTGAATTTCAAAACATATTAACTAATTCATTGTTTATAAACCAAAATTAATCTTAAAATTCTTTATTTATATACCAAAGTTGATCTTAAAAATAATAATCGAATGATTATCTTATTATACCTGCCGAAGGCAAGTATATAGCAATCGCTTTGCAGTCAATTTCAATTGACTTTTAATTAATTTGTTGTTTGCAAAAACAAATTTTCTATAGTTTTATAAAGTTTTACAAATATTTATATATTAAATTGAATATTCTAAAAAATAAAAATCAATTTCTAAATTTTTTAAATATGAATTTGTAATTTGTAATTGGTGCAGAAATTCGAATTGACTATTTTCCCCTGCTTCTACATCTAATTGTCAAAAAAATATAGATAGATAGATAGATAGATAGATATATTTATTTGACATTTGTCTCTCTTTAATTATTGTCCTCGGCCTGTAGTCCCCATTCACATGGCTTCCTAAACCCAACGTTGGTCTCGTACTACGTGCATGTCATTTTTTGCTGGAATCTCCCACATCCTCCCTCATTCCGACTAACAGCTTCATAAAAGCTTTTGCTGGCTATTTAAAAATATTCCAACTTTGATTCGATTTAATATTGAATAGTTTTCTTTTAAAATTAAATTTGACATTGATTCGCATTGAATATAATAGTTTTCTTTTAAAATTAATGTGATGTCCATTGAATATAATAGTTTCTTTTTCAAACTGATTTGACTTTCAAACTCAATGTTTACATGTTCCACAGTTGCGTGCAAGCCTCAAGGCCGTTGCTATCAAACCGAGAGGACGTTACGGAAGATAAGATAACGTTTAAATTGGCAAATCATTTATATATTTTTACATAATTAATTTTAATAATATTTGTTTTTAATTTGTTTTTTTTTTTAATTTGAATAGTTGATTAAATTCCTAATTAGTTCAAGTTCATCTTTCCACTTCACTATTTCATGATTTAATTTGTATATTGAGTTTTAGTTTGGTGGTCCTTCGAAATCTCAAGAGTGACATATTTTAATTGTTATGATTTATTTAAGTCTATATATATAATTTTTTGAAGTCTACTTATGATATATACAAATAGATTTCAATAGTAGAAGGGCGAGGTATTATTGTCTTATAAAATATAATTTATTATTTAGTTTAGAAATGTATGTACATTTTTTTATTTGGATTGGATCTAGTGACCTTTATTCCACTTTTAAATTGGAATTTAATTGTTTATTTCTTATAGCAATTCTTACTAAGTTTTTATTATTGTTTTATAAAATATAAATGGGGAAATAATCATTTTGCTAAAGTGTAAAGTGTTAATGTTAAAACAAAGATTTTAGAATTATTAATTTTATTAATATTACAATTTATTTTTTATTAATATCACAAATTTGATCTATGTAATGTAAATAATTATTTTTTTAATATTTAAGTTTTATATTTAAAAAATAAAAAATATTTTGTTTTTAAATTTATATATAAAATTATCAATAATAATTACTAAAATATAGTTAATTTTTAATTTAATATTGTCGTTTATAATTATTATTAATTTTGTAAAACAAGTGTTTTTACTTATTAATATTATAAGATGTGTTAATAGATTTGTGAAATTTTAAAGGATTCTTTTTTTAATCTTTTTAATATTATTTTGCATGTAATCTTTTTAGTAAGATTACAAAAGACCATAATTTTTTGTAATAAATTTGTATTAATTTAGAGAAATGCATACATTTTTAGGTTATGTATTATGAATATATAATTTTATATGTATATTTTCTACAATAAAATTGATAGATATTTATTTATTTAATTTAAAAAATGGTGATTTGTCATTTTTATCTATACTATATTATATTTTATTATTAAATTATTTTTTTAAAGATATGTATTATGCAGCTTTGCAACTAATTCCACTTGTTTAAATTTATTATTCATTTACATAATTATCTAAGTACATAGTTTTATTTAGGATTCCATTTGAACTTAGTCAATCTTAAACACTTATCAACACATATAAATAATAATATTTTAAAAATTTATAAAGTTATTTTAAAACACATTCCCACATGTAGCCTCTTGTGTAGCCTTATATAATGGATATTGGATTATTTGCCTAATATTACACTTTCTATGAATATGGGCTAATCTTGATGTGCAATATTCTCTGAATATGTTTTTGAGGCAAATTTTATATATATCTCTCATATTCTTCTACCCTCCATCCATTTGTTAATGCGCTCCACTTTCTATTTTTTTTAATTCTCTTTGTTCACAATTTTTTTGAATGATTAGCACATCATCTCTTTCAAAATGTGTTTGGCACACAATTTACTTTCTTTTTCGAGGCTAAACTAACTTGATATGTGCTATTGTAATATATAAAGCATAGATTGAGTAATAAATGTATTTTCAAACTAGATTTTTAAATAACTGCATTTAAAAGTATATGTTTAGTAGATTAAATTTTTTTTGTAAATGTTTGATATTTGATAGCTTTAACCGTTTGAGTGTCATGAATATGGCTAGTATATCAAAGAGCTTTTATTTATTAGTTTATTTTAAAATGGTTTTGAAAACTTTTATTCATTGGTTTATTTTAAAAAGGTTTTGAAGACTTCAATTCACACTTGTAACATCATCAATGCTTTATTAATAGTTGGTAACACCTAGATATTTCTATCTCTACTTCAAATTTTAAAGCTCTGAATTAGTACCAGTGCATTTCTCTATTGCTTTTAGGCTATAGTTAAACAATACATTATTACTGATGTTTGAGATTATATACTTCAACTTTTAAAGGCCTACAGTAGTGGTGCATTTCTCTATTGCTTTTAGGCTATACATAAATAATACATTATTACTAATGTTTGAGATTCTATATCACTGATATTTAGAACCACTAAACCAAATATTTTGTCCATTATCTGTATATAGAGGGAGTATTTTGAGAATGGTTTCAAATGTTTCATAACTATTTTAGCTTTTAACTTTGGACTATGTACAACGATTACATTAAAACATTTCTAGGAGGTAGGTATAAGCAGCTTTGCTGCTAATTTCACTTGTTTATATATAAACATAATATTTTCTCAATTTTTTATTAAATTGTGATGCAACAATAACTCGTAGTTATTCTTGTGAAAATGACTCATATTCAAAATATCATCACGTTACTTTTTACGTGACAACATTATTTATTTGCAATATTTACCATAAACATAAAGATCTTTCAAAAAGGGTTTTGGTTTGGTTTTATTGTGAACGGATTCATTCATAATTATTACATTTTCGTTATAGGGTTTTTAAATAGTTGGAAAGTTAACCTTTTCGATTCGTAACTTCTCAATTGTGAAAGAAACAAGGGAAATAGCTGCAAAGCAGCTAGTCCCTGCTTTAAACTTATGTTTATAATTGAGATATGATATATGTTTATTGAAAATAAAATATTTATGATATTAGTTTTATTGTTTATTTATTATTGTAAATATTTTTAAGAAGAATTAATATGTGAACACTTTCTTAAAAAAAGTTTGAAAAAAGAGTAATAAGCTCCTAAAGTTGTTTATTAAGATAGATTAGGCTTCTCTCAATTTTTTCAACTTCAGAGTTGAAGCATATTTTCATAGAGGTAAATTATGAGGCTGACATGTTGTCTAAAGAAGCACTAATGGAGCGAGAGGGCCTTTTAACTTGGAAGGATTTTGAAAAGTCATCTTTGATAGATCATGGTTCTTTCTATATTTTTCAGATCTGATCTCATTTTTGGGATACTCTACTTTGATAAGAATTCCATATGGTGGATGGTGTAAGATGGATTCTTTGAACTGATTTGATGTTGTACTTTTTTATTCAAATCCTTTGAATAACAAAAATATAGTTTTTTTCTCGCCAAAAAAAAAATATGTAGAGAGTTGCAAAACCAAAAAACTACCATCTAAAGTTTTTCATGTTCCAATTAACATAACAACATGTACAAAGTTGCAAAAACAAAAGGCCACCATCATGAAGTAAAAAAGAACACAAAAAAAAAACTCACGACATTAAATATGCAAAAAAAACCATCTTAATATAGTAAATTTGTTAAAAATAAGTATAATCATCATTAAATTAAGACAAGTTGCCACAACCCCAAGCTCTGGGTGATTATCTTTAGGCTTGGGCTAGCTAGTCATTTGTAGAGATTCTTGTATAAGTAGCGGTTTCCATTAGTTGGTCAATCCTCAAGTGGATATATATGTGTGTGTGTGTGTGTGTGTGTGTGTGTGTTTCTTATTTGTATAAAATTCAGAAATAGAAGATAAAGTACTATGATAATTCCATTTAAATAGGAGCTGGCTGTTTAAAGTACTATGATATAGTAAGTACGAAATAATATATATATATATTTAAGTATAAAATAATAAGAAATTATAACAATATATATGTTTGGTATAAATCACATGAAAATATAATAATAAATATTTGCTTAAATGATTGTATCGCTCAATTTTGACCAAAATTAAATATTTGTTTAAATGTTTTTATCATTGAATTTTGACCAAACTAAGGGAGAAGACAAAAATAATAGGGAAAGAGAAAATAGTATAATGTTTAAAGACAACTAAGGAGTTTGGATGTGCGTCTAAAAGATCCGCTGAGAGAAAAGTGAAAGCATATACCAGAGACTCCGTCTAATGTTTCTGGAATGGCTGTAACATTTGGACCCACTTTAAGCCTCTACTTACTTGACAAAAAGGCAAAACAATAGCTGGAATTAAACACCATTTTCCAATTATTGGTGTTCATCATAGGAAAGCACATGTTTAGCACATAATTAATGTAGAAGCTTAAGAATACATTTGAAATTAATGATTAGTTATAACTCACAGGAATCATGTCATAGGAATCATGCAACATCTATGATATTATAAAAGAGTTACTTTCTACATGGTAATTTTCTTTATATCAATAAATGCAATAAATTTCATGATTCGGCTCTCATACCATATGGAATAAGCAACACATAAAAATTATTTGAATGTTAAAACATTCCATATTTAAACTTTTTATTTTGTATGATGCCTATATTTCATATGATGCATATATGTAAAGCAAGAATATATTTTGATTGACGTATACATAGAGGTTATTATCACGAATATGTTAACCTTTTTTTTTATTGATACTATATTGCTTTACAAAATTAGTTTTCAGAAGAACATCGAGTTTGTTGTTTGTTGTCATAACATTGATAAAGAATCATATCAATTCAAAGATGGTTGATTACGGAGGTTGAACTCCATAGTTTACAAGACTTGAACTGCCACGTTTGTCATCGTTAACTCTACAAAGATCTTCATGTTTGGTCATCTCACTGCCAGCTTATCTTAATACAAAGATTTGGCGTGAATAAGGGATTACAAGATTGAACACCACATTGAGTAGGAATAAGCAGAAGTTTTCTCTATAATGTGCTATGTTATCAAAGCGTCATTAAGATGAGATTTGGTGCTAGATTCTAGAGTTTGATAAAGATTCCATGTATGAGTAGTTTAAAGGAATTCACCATGCTACCATGCAATAACAAAGAGCAATATTATCCCATAGAAAACCTATAAGCAAGCACCACCGAGTTTGTAGAAGCATAATCCAATCACTAAAATCTTGGTTTCCAAGGGTCAGATCGTTGGAGACATTGCATTTTCACTCAAATGAATTGTGGAAGTTGAAACATTACACAATAGGAGTCATGGTTACACTTGTTAGAAAGGAATTGACTCAGACTTGTTGTCATGATATCATCATCTACCAAATCGCAGCACTTGGGTTATGTTTATTGCAAATTGAAACAAATCTAACAACTAGTGGATTGAAGATAGGGTTCAGCACATTAATTAAAGTGTTTACTTGGCTATCGAAATAATGTTCTATCATCTGCCAGCAAGCTTGATATTTTTTGGGGCCCTTTTTGTATTTTTTGAATGTTCACCAAGCGGGAGAATCGTCTAATTTGATTTACATTTTTTCTATGTTGGGCATTGCTTTTCAATTTCTTTCTAAAGCATATAAAACCCCAACCCAAACCCTAAGTTAATTTTTCAAATTCTATTGATTTTGACATTAATTCTACTGATTTTGACCTCGACGTTTCTATCCCTCAAAGGGATCAAGGAAAAATTATTGGTTTATGCACTCATAAATATATAATTATGATTTGATCATTGAATTTTTATGTCAGTTGGTGTTATTTATTTTATTTATTAGGATGTGCAATAGAGGGTTCCATGTTTGGTTGATTTTAGTGCCTTCATCGCTACTGACATTTTCAAGATGAAGCTTGATCTCAACCTTTTCTCTAATCATTCTTTTTGTGTAATGGACAATTGTGGCTATGATTTTTGTATTATCAAGATATATAATATTTTTTCTATTATTTACATGTTCTGCGAGGGTTGAGATTTTAATTATGTTCTGTCTTAGATCGGCAATATGCTTTTTCAACCTTACTTCCCTAGATCTCCCAGTCTCGTCAATGTAGACCTTTCCGCACAAACAAGGAATGCAATATACGCCTTTTTTAGATCCTTCTCTAATTGGGTCTTTCACCGAGTCAATGATCCTTCTTAAGGTACTTGGAGGTGTGAATGTGACACTTATGTTTCTTCTATGTAGTATCTTGGCCACTTTGTCAGTGGTCACTTTAATGTAAGGGAGAGATGCCTTACATATGTCAGCATCCTTGTGTCTTCTAGGCTTGGGTTTTCCTTCTTTTTGGGCCAACATGTTGAATAGTTTTTTATTATAACCATTTCTACTGAAGACCTCTGATAGATGTCGCAACTCATCTTCCACATGATCCTTATCTGATATTATGAGGGCTCTCGTTATTAAAGTATTAATGACACCAAGATTTTGGGAAGGAAGGTGGTGAGAGGTTGCATGCAGATACTTGTCTGTGTGTGATTTCTTTCTGAAGACTCATGGTTCACATATAGTGTGGTATGCAGGTACTTGTATATGTATGTGTGTGTCTGCGCGCGCACACACAAACACATTCTACTAGCTCATTTTTTGTCTTATTTATTGCATCGAGAGTAGCAAGGTGCTTTACAACCTAGTATGAGGGAGATGTAAGATTTTAGATCAACCTATCTTGATCTTCTATGTTATGCAATTGGATTCCAGTCTGATCCAAATTCCATGCATTTTGAATATGATAATGTCATAGATCATATAAAATTAATACACATTGTGCATATAATGTGTAGGAGATAATAAGAAGAGGCAATGCACTTTGTGTATTTCAGAGAGGACTACAATGGCATAAAAAAAACCATTGACACTGCCTAGTCACCATTTTTCTCATTCGTTGGTTTAATTGACTGGTTGAGTAATAATGCATCTATAGCCATTGCTTTTACTTGTTGAACACAATGACATTATTATGAATTTATGGTCGTTGGTTGGTTTTGATTCGTCAATTAAAATAGTCTGATGGGATCGCTAGTGTGTTTTATTTCGTTGAGTATCCACACACTACAGTAAATTGGCACTGATTTTCCTCTACTCACGTTTTGAGGATCTATGCAATTCTGAGAACTGTCATGATGCTCTCAAAGCTTGTGAATATTGTTTATTGTTCCAAATATTTGTGCATATATGTTGAGATTGGGTATTTATACAATTTGTTTTAACTTCCATACTCGTTGAATAGTCTAATCCAAAAGCACGCAATTGTCCCTTCACGTAATTCAATTGACATGTACTTATAGTTTAAGATGTTATGAAAAGAGTCAAAGAAACAATTGCTAACAACATAAACAAAATTGTCAAGGCGAAACAATCATGCAATTGCAAGACAGTTTGGAGATCAACTTGACAGTTGGCACTAGCAATCGTTGCATTGTGTTGAGTGTCATTTTCCCTTGTTTCCATGTTCCTCGATATGCGCATCAATTCAAGTGCTACTAGACGACATATATGTATGGAAAATAGGAATAGGATCATATCTCAAAAACATTCAAAGCACAATAACAATAGAATATTTGATATGAGCTTCCTGAAACTAACAACAAACTATTTAATCTTAGTCTCTTAAACCAATATGCTCCCTATAAAGGAACAATTCCATTGAAACTTTAGTAAAAGCATAATGGGACAGAAGTGAACTAAAACGTATGAAAAAACATAAAACATTGACATATGCCACACTATATAGAAAAATCACGCTCATTGACCACCGCCGCTCTTGCAATGTGAGAATGGAAATAAATTAAAGCACTTTAGCAACAACTAGCAAAGACACTAGCGAAGCTGCTCTCACGTCAATGCACAGATCTACAACAATCTTACAGTTACCTAATTCTGAAAAAATATAAAAAAACAAAACCATATAAAAGCTAACTATCAAACATAGTGATCTACAGCCACAATGATCTCTCTCGACAGCTACAATGATCTCCACACAACGCTGAGATATAGGTCCGTCCATTCTATGCTCTGTTTAAGATCTCGAGATATGGATTTAAGGAATTGAATAACTGGCATCGTACACAAACCTTGTGATAGATAAGAATCCTCGTGCATGGAGAGAAAATCACATGGCAACCATGCCTTTCATCATTCCCTGACTTGTCGCACATGCACTGTAAAATAGTATTTGGACGACAGATCATTCCTTTCCGTCATATTCAAACATATATTCATCAAAGTGTACGCGCGGAATTGGAAATATCCTGTTACAAACTTACAAATAATACCTGTCTGGTCAATTGATGATGAACTTGAAATTGATTATATATTTGTTTGTGTATGGTCATTGCTCACATGCAGTCTCGAGATTTCTCTGAACTCGAGAGCAATAGAACAATGGAGGGAATTAGTGGTTTCTGTTATTTTACAACGATTTTCATGACATTATTGTTGGTTTTAAAGCTCATCTCAAGAGAGCGCACTAGCAAGCTGCCTCTAGGGCCTCCTGGATGGCCCATTGTTGGGAATTTCCTACAGCTCGGCGAGAATCCCAACGAGTCTTTGTATCACCTTGCTGCGAAATACGGTCCTCTAATGACCCTTCGTCTTGGAATGAAAACAGCAGTTGTGGTTTCATCTCCAGCCATGGCCAAGGAATTATTGAAGACTCATGACAAAGTCTTTTCTGGACGCACCATCACAGCTGAAGCAGCCAAATTCCTCTCCCAAAGCGATTATTCCATCATATGGAACAACTGCGAGCCTCGTTGGCATATCCTCCACAGATTCTGCAACACCGAGCTCTTTAACGTCAAGAGACTGGAGACCTTGCTATATCTCAGGAGAGATCAGGTCTTTTCCACCATTCAATCCATTTTTTAGGGTTCTACAAAGGCCAAGGGTGTGAATATTGGGCACACTGTGTTTGTTACCAGTTTGAATCTATTGGGCAACTTGATTTTTTCTCAAAACATGCTCGAACGGGACTCTCAGGCCGCTGAAGAATTCAAAGAAACGATGACGAAGATAATGGTACTCATAGGAAAACCTAACCTTGTTAACTAATTTCCTTTTCTCTGAATTTTGCATCCCCAGGGCGTGAGACGCGAGATAACCAAATACAGGGGAATGGTATTTGGGTTGATGGACAGATCCATAGAGGCTCGAATTCAAAGTAGAAAAGAGAGCAGGAATGAGCACAACCGTGCCAAGGCAAAAGACTTTCTGGACATTTTGCTCGATTATAGAAGCGAGAGCGGAGAAACATTCACCAAGAAAGACATTATTCCCTTTCTATATGTAAATCTACTTCTCGCTATTGAAAGTTGCTTTAATTTAGTTAGTTTAAGGTGGAAGTTACAATTTAGTGTCAATTTGTTCTGACTGTTGATGTGCAGGAATTGTTTATAGCTGGTATCAAAACGAGCAGTTCAATGATTGAATGGGCAATAGCTGAGACCATTCGCAATCCTTGGATAATGAAGAAAGCTTAGGTAGAATTGGAGGAGGTGATCGGCAAAGATAGAAGAGTTGAGGAAAGTGACATCGATCGCTTGCCTTATCTTCACGCACTGGTGAAAGAAGTGTTTCGTTTGCATCCGACAGTTCCTCTGCTACTACCTCACATAGCAGAGAGCACTTGTGAAGTAGTAGGATACGTTATTGTAATATCCCGATTTTGACCCCATTGTATTAAAATGTAAATATTGTAATATTGTTATAAAATCGTGGTGAGGAGCTCAAGGCCAAGGCCCCGCCATCGATTTATTGATGCATATGGTTTACGTGCTAGCCAGGCACATTGGAATTGTAAATATGCATTTTAATAAAATACCCACAGCTAGTTATGCAATGCAACAAGAGATGGGGGCATGATTTTACAAGGATTCGGGAGGGAAAACATTCAAACCCTTGAGTCAATCAAGTCAAGCCAAGTGTCAATGAGAGAACCCATCAAACCCTCAACTACCCATGTTGAATTTTGTACCCAATCATTTATTCTCCCCAAGAGTTGGTTGAGGTAGTTAATGCCTTGGGAATGGAGAGGTATGGAGGTCCAAATTCGAGTATGGGCAAGCCACCCTTCATGGAAAAACGTGTTTTGCTTCTTGGGCAAGAAAACAACCATGAACTGCTCCCCAAGCCATTACCCATCAAGCAGTTTTGCCTCTCTCACATTTTTGGAGCTACCTGGGCGTTTTTCTCCATGGATTTCCTGTGTTTTCCTTCATCTTTCAAGTTGGGAAGGGCATTCTTGTTTTGGTTACCAATGGGGAAGAGAACATATCGATTTGGGGTTTCAATGAGGCTGTTTTGGCCATTTGAAATGCTCATAACATGTGAGAGAAATCGGGTTGCTCCCTGGGGACAAATTTCCCTTCCCACAGTCTGTTTTGGTGAGCAATGATTTGGGGAAAACCCATGGCCATCCTGTTTGTAAATCCAATTGCTGGAAA
This sequence comes from Larix kaempferi, assembly GCA_027924585.1. Taxonomy (NCBI): domain Eukaryota; kingdom Viridiplantae; phylum Streptophyta; class Pinopsida; order Pinales; family Pinaceae; genus Larix; species Larix kaempferi. Next base: position 3,752,772 of record BSBM01000792.1, read on the forward strand.
TGTGTATCCATGCCCAGTTTGAGTTTGCTGTGTGTAATTGAGTGTTGGGATTGAGATGGGTATCTCTTGCTTTGGCTGTGCATGAGCTTGAATGTCCCCCTTTCCTTGTAAGAATCATGACCAGCTCGGGGGTGGTAGTTATGTTGAGAGAATTGATGAACACAACTAGCCTGTGGTTGGGTGGAACGTTGCAGCAACATAGCTAGTTGTTTGGGGACAATTGCACAATGAAGATTCAGTGTTTTTCTATCTATGCATTTACTTCTGCAATGTTTAAATTGGGGACTATTTTTAATATGTTGAATGCATGTGAAATGTGTGTGGATGATATTTATTCCGTTGTGCATGTTTGCTTGATTAGCATCTGCACACATATGCATTTTATTTGTAATGCAATTGCTTATATTTATATGAGTCATGAATGTTAAAATGGGCTAAGTTATATAAAAGCCGAAATTTTGGATATCATGTTCCCTTCCTTGCGTTAAGAGATGGGAGGGGGCATGACAGATGGTATCGGAGCACTAGTTGCAAAGGCCACGAAAGAACCAGAGAGGGTCTCGAACCCAATATGCTCCAATTTGACAGAAAAATGGAGAATAGTGACTTTTGTAAGACGGTGTCCCGAGGCTTGACGGAAGGTTGGATTGAGCTGAAATTGATATGGCGTGGTCATGGAGTAGGAACAGTGTTAAGTTTGGAATCTTCGAGCCAAACTCCAAAGGATGTGGAGTCGGGGTGAACCAAAAGGCCAAATAGCACTGTTCCGGGCCACTTTTTTAGGATTTTGAAAAGCTTGTGGACAGTAAAGTGACCCTAGATGTGGGAATCAAAAATTTTACTGAACTAGAAATTTCATCTTCTCATTAAGATAGACAGTTTCCGTTAGACGAAGATTTTCCAGAAATGCGTAGATTGGGAGATAGCCATTTTTGGCCAAATTTTTTGATTTTGGGGGAAAAGTGAAAAGTGAAACGTAGCCAAACCCCGAATTTTATAGAAGCTGACTGGTGCATCAGAACAAGGATCTGAAGGTTGTTGAGTGTTCCTTTTTATATGGACTACCTTCTCCCAATAGATAAGTTTTCATGACTCTTCCTATATTTGCTTCTACAAGCAGTTGAAGTTGGCCTTTCAGAACAAATTGCAGCTGTGAAAGTGCAGAAAATTTGGGCAAAGTTTGCATTTTTGAAAGAATGTAAATTCCATGTTCTGGATCGGAATGGAGCACGGGAATAGGCGTTGGAAAGATTATCCAGAGGAGAACAGGGATGCATGACCAGAATTTGAATGAGGTCCGCATATATCATAGATATTTGGTGCAGAAGAATGCCAGTGGTTGTTTTGACAAAAAAATTGTTGTCAATATGGGCAATTTCTATAATTGCATGGATGGAAGGAAACTGGACCAGCTATGATATGGAAGAGTAATTCCATGCTACGATGAGGGATTGGAAAGGGAGAATTCCTTAACCCCTATTTTTCTATCGTATTTATAATTATGAAATTGTCATGCATATAAACTATGGCATAAGAATGTTGAAAATGCAAGAGATTACATAGATGAAATGAATATGCACCAGATAGCACATTAATAAACATTGCACAGTGCATTTGAAAATGTTTGTGCATGAATAGGATACTGCATATTGGTAAACTAGTGAGGTTTTACATCTGCAATGAGCCACTTGAGATTATTATGGTGGTTGCTAATAATTAGTTGTGTCTGCATTGGTTGTAGGACAAAATACAATCAAAGCATGGCTAAAGAAGTTGATGATGTTGTTGGACGAGACCAACAACCTTATGAAGAGAGGATGGTGCAACAAATCTATGATAATGATGTTGGAAAAAGGACTGAGTAGCCTTGGTAAGAAGCCAACTAATCAGGTAACATCAAGCGATGTTAATAACAACCATGCAGGTAAGGGTTAACTGTACTTAATTGCATGAATGCTGAAAGAGGATTTGGTGAGATCCCTTCAACTATGTTTAAACTATGTTGATTGATTTGCATGTGGTATTGAGTGCCTGAATGTGAATGTCAACCTATCAAGTATGGTGAGGTTTGGGTAAGTGAAGGCAATGATCCTTACACCCTATAATTGCTTAGAAATCTCAATGCATTCATACGAAATTATATCATGCCATTTTTGTATGTCGGTTGTGAGTTTAACAACCAACGCAAGTGAGGACTTATGGTCATGTTGTGGTAGTGCATTCTATGAGTGGCAGTCATGGTTAGGCCATAATATGCGTGAGTGCATAGTATGCATGGAATAATGCAAGGTTGTATTGGGGGGGTTATGCATTGAGTGAATGCACATTAAAAGGTTATGAAAATGTTGTGAATGTGCATGCATATGTGTGGGTGCACATGTTGAGATGCATTGTGTGAATGCATGGGTGTGACATATATATGTTTCAATGCAGTTAGATAATAGATGAAATGGTGGACTATTGTTAATCCTAAGATCTTTTCATGAGCTGCTATGAATGCAGGAGAATGATTACATGAAGAAGGTAGACATGTTGATGGGCTACCAGAGTACTCTGCTGGAAGGACAGAGTTGCATAAAAATGATATGGCTGTGAAGTAATGAGTATTTACAGTTTATTTAAATTGCATGAACAGTGTACCCGTGTCTTGCAATTTTATTATGATAATGATGCATATATAGATACATATATATTTCATTGCATTTCAAATGTTAACAGCTGAAGGTGTTTGAATTATTGAGTGTTATAATTCTGAGATCACTTCAGTGACTGTTGTAGCAATGAAAGGATTATATGCATAGATACTCACAACATGTTTGGCTGATTGAAGTTCATATTGCAGGTAGAAAAGTCTTACGTATGGCTATGAGGATAAGTCCATAGTAAAGACCGGGATTTACCATGTACAAAAGCCAAAGGTTATGAGGAGGTTCTCATGGTTGTAACGTATGCATGAAAAAAATCTGAAAATTGTCTGATTTAGGTTTATGAGAATCATCTCATGGTTGCAAATAAAATTTATGTAGGAAAACAGATTTGTAAAATTCAGATTTGAGAATTTGCTTATAATTGCTAATCACCGTTTGGCTTGTATAAAATTGTGTCAGGAGGGCATGTTATAGGTGGATGTTTTATGTATGGTAGCGAGGGTGAAACCATAATGGACAGAGTGATACCACTCACGAGAGCCAAACAATATGAGGATAGCCTCATTGCTAAGAAAATCAATTTCTGTAGTAAACAGAATTGCAAATTCATATTGAATTTAACTATGAATGCTATTGATTGGTTATGGAACAATCATATTTGAAGTTTATTGTTAAATGTTGCTAACTGTATGGCTATTTGATAAGTGTGCCAGGATGACACATTGCAGGAAGACCATGTATGATGGCCTGCAGAATCCAAACTAGATGGGAAGGATCCCCTGCTTTGGAAATGGGTTTCGGGTGAAACGCCATTGTAAATTTTGATAACACCTCAGCTGCACTACATGTGAGTGAGATGGTAAAAACTATGCCAAGAAGGCATGTGTGGGTTATGGAACGTGAAAAGATTGGGGTGGCAAACCGAAGGATTGTTGACTTAGAGAAGGGAGCTCCCATTCTTCGCAAATGAAGAAAGGGTACATCTGATAAATGGATGGGTATTCTGTGACCCTAACTAAGAAAATACATGTCTGGTTATTAGATTTAAAATGCAGAGCATGTTTTATTAGTTCATTATTGTCCTAGACTGCTTGAGTGTGACTAAGGCCTACATGGCTCACATCAGAAAGGGATGCATACCTTTCGGGTGATGGGTTATGTTAGGGTTTTCAATATTGACTACACCCTAAGGGAATGGACGCATTCCTGGTGTTTCAATACTTGATAGTGAATGTTATGGAATGTGATTACAATTTTGGGACAATAGTACTGATGAGATTGCTTATCCTTCTTGTGCTACCAGCCTACATAGATGCAATATGGTGTTGCACATGGATAAAGAAAAATGAAGGGTTGTTGTAGGCCTAATGAACCCAATCGGTGTACTGGTTTGGAATTATTTACTTGGGTGTTGTGGAGGTATTAGTGAAAGGTTGAATATTCCTATAGCTCCGTAGTAGAGATTTGACCTATAATGGTCGGTGGTGCAGTTTTCTTCCATTGGTCGATGACCCAAACGAATGTGCTAGCTCAACAATGGAGAGGGCCAACTAAGTATGGAACTGGTTGGGCACCACAAATGCTTAGTAAACCCAGTCGGCGTGAAGGTGTACTGGTTGGGAATTAAACATCCACCCCACAGGTGATCCAAGGCTTGTAAAGCAGAGAAGGAAACCTGTGGAGTAGCAAGGAAAATGCACAATACAGATAAGTATTCATTTTCATTTATTTATTGTTGGAGTAATGAAGATTTCAAGTATAAGTCTTCTAACAACTAAGCTGATACACTATTGTTTCTTTGTTGGAAACCTTGGTCATTGCAGGAAAGCAAGGACCCTGAAAGAACAATAAAATGCTTGGTAAACCAGAGAGTAACTAGTTGGGTGCTGAAATGCTTGGTAAACCAGAGAGTAACTGGTTGGGCGCTGAAATGCTCGGTAAACCAGAGAGTAACTAGTTGGGCAATGAAATGCTTGGTAAACCAAAGAGTAACTGGTTGGGCGCTGAAATTGTTGGTAAATCCAGAGAGAAAGTGATGCTCAATAAATTCAGAGAATAGTTGGTGGGAGCATTAACCACTTGATGTTGTGGAGCAACCAGCGTGCTGGTCAAACATTCTTTAATTAATTGATAAAACCAGTCGGCGTACTAGCCTGGCATTTCCATTTGAATGATTGTGGAGTAGCCTGCGTGCTAGCCCAGCATTCATTATTGTATCCACGGGAAATCCCATGCTTGTAAGGCAAGGAAGGAGCTTGTGGAATAAAGTGAAGACACCCAATGCAAATAAGTATTTGGCTACCTTACAGCTTATTGCTTATGAATATACGTGTGTATATGATTTGGTTATGATTTCCTCAAACTCTTGTTTAGAGATAAAACCCTTTGAAAATAAACTAAACATGTGAATTGATTCAATGTTTGAGTATAGGTATTGCTGGAAGCAAGGATTATGAAGGCATCATAGGGATGCGTGTGGACATGTGACCGTCCTAAAAGAGCTCAATATGAGCAGTAATGAAAGATTGTGCTAGTGGACATGTGTGGGTCTTAGCAGCCAAAGGTTCTGTAAGCAACAATGGGGAAGGGTTCCCTAGTTGAAAATCCTTAGACTGACCTTAGAAACTAAGTGTCATAGCAAGAAATGGCAAGTCAAGCATTCACATTGAAGTAAAAGAGGCTAAGGATCATGAAACCACAGTGATGGTGTGGCTCCATATTGGAACAAGACTAAGAGGGGAAAACCCTTACTCTTCTCTTTCCTTTTGACTGATGCATCTTAGAATCAAAGGATTGTTGAGTGCATGTCATAGATGAAAGTAGATTGTGTTTAATTGCTTGAAATGAATTGTGAATGCTGAAATAGTAAAATTCCTGTGAAAGGATGAACATGAATGAGTTCATGTGTATGTTGGGAAGGCATGAAATGTGTGGAAGTCTCATGGGTAAAGCATGGACGTTCCATGTCAATTGAGCAAATAATTGACTAAATTTAATATTGTGTTATGCTTGTCCTAACAGGAATTGCCATGATGAATCTCACAGGTGAGAAATTGAAAGCCATTGTTTGCAGTTGTTACTAGCCAAGTGTTGCTAGTGAGAAAAGTGTGGGCCAGTTGTGCATATTGATCATGGAAACAAACCGAAAGCTATTTGTTTTGGCTAAAGATCTTCCTCGAATAGTTGCCAGGACAATAAGGAAGATGGCATCCATAAAATTCCAGACTTATAGATCAGTTGGAAGATAAATAAACGGAAGGGATTGCTGTGGAGCGATGCCCACTTGAAAAACTGGAAGATCAAGCCAGCTGGAGCAGCTTGTGGAAGCCAAAAGACTTGATCCTGAAAGTTCAAAGTAAAGAGATGAACGCAGGACAGACCTGCCACATTTTTGTGAATTTTGAGACATGTGTAAAGTGGGTATATATTCTTAAGTGTTGGAACACCGAGGACGATGTTATTCCAAGGGGGAGGGGATTGTAATATCCCGATTTTGACCCCATTGTATTAAAATGTAAATAATGTAATATTGTTATAAAATCGTGGTGAGGAGCTCAAGGCCAAGGCCCCGCCATCGATTTATTGATGCATATGATTTACGTGCTAGCCAGGCACATTGGAATTGTAAATATGCATTTTAATAAAATACCCACAGCTAGCTATGCAATGCAACAAGAGATGGGGGCATGATTTTACAAGGATTTGGGAGGGAAAACATTCAAACCCTTGAGTCAATTAAGTCAAGCCAAGTGTCAATGAGAGAACCCATCAAACCCTCAACTACCCATGTTGAATTTTGTACCCAATCATTCATTCTCCCCAAGAGTTGGCTGAGGTAGTTAATGCCTTGGGACTGGAGAGGTATGGAGGTCCAAATTCAAGTATGGGCAAGCCACCCTTCATGGAAAAACGTGTTTTGCTTCTTGGGAAAGAAAACAACCATGAATTGCTCCCCAAGCCATTATCCATCAAGCAGTGTTAGGAACCCGTGTCAACCCTTCTCTTTACTATGTTAGTATATTGTTGTTGGATGCATATGCTTTGGAAGTCATCCCGTAGTATTTGTTGATCCATAGTTTATATTAGCCCATAGTATTGACCCATAGTATTGGACACATATGCTTTGTAAGTCGTCTCGTAGTATTATATGTCCCATGGTTTTGACTCATAGTATTGGGCATAGACTTAGTATATAAGTGTGTGTTGAGGTCATTGAAGGCACCGTGAAGTTAATTGTATTGAGCTTGCTCAAAGGAGGTTGCCCCCTCGAAGTGGCCCGTGATCAATATAAAATTGATTCTGAATTCTATTATTGCTGATATCTCGTGTATTTGCATTAATTAATTATTGCAGGTTCTTCACATCTGGTATCAGAGCACTTTCTTGGGCTCGTTGGGTGGAATTTCTACCAAATTTTTTTCGCATCTGTTGCAAGTTCGGATCTGGGGATAACCCCTATCCACTTAACTGTGGGAAGTACTTGGGAATAATCCCTAAAACTCATTGTGAGGAGTACTACAGGAACCCCAAAGTAGCTGTCCCATTAAGAGGACCTTCCAGCGAAAAGGGCAACGACCCCTACCTAATTGACTAGTTCCCACCCGTGAGGTAAACCAAGAGCTGTCGTTTGTGGCAAAGCGGTTATCATTTTTACCTGAGCTGTGGAGTGAGGGGTACTGCCCTAATACGCAAGTTGTTAGATAGCATTGGTGGCCGAGTGAATCCCCTGAACCGATAGGAAGCCGCACATACCTGGGGTCCATATCTATTTTCAGCTGAACTGTTGCCGATCACTTCCGCTCTAGATCCAGCCATTTCAGATCTATTCTGAAAGTCGTTCCAGATCCACTCGTAGTTTCAGATCCAGCCATTTTTTATCATTTCAGCGCTGTTGTAGATCCATCTATTGCGGATCCCTTCCGCGCCACTATTGCCGATCCATTTCTGAATAAAAATAAAAAATAAACTGTTTTTCGGCCATATCTCCCTTGTTTCAACTCTGTTTTCCCTGAAACTTCACTGACATCCCTGCAATCCCATTCTGCATATTTCATTCTTGAAGACCCTATCCCAAATTCCACTTCCTAAGACCAGAAATCTCACATTTGTCTATTTTTAGGGTTTGCCATAACTCCTTAAATTTTCACCCAAACGCCGTCAAATTTTTCCACCCTGTTCCTTTCCTAATTCTGCTTCTTTGTCCCTCTCTACCAAATTTTCTCATTCTTTCACCCCGCTTCTGAAATCCTCATTTTTTACTTCCCTATCCATCATAAATTGTCCAAAACCTAGTCAAACCCCAATAACCCATCCGAGTTTTTCCCAAATCCAAATCTTCGTTTACTAAATAAGCTTTTGTTTGTGTTTTTCTATCCATTTCCAAGAAAAAAAAAACCATGGAGGAAGCACTTGCAGCCATCCAAACCAAACTCCAAGATCTGGATGAAAAATTTCTCAGCCTCCATCTTCAGCATTCAGCCATGAACAATAACCGACAACCAGAATCTTTTGCAGCCATCGGGTTCTCTTCTTCCAACAATTTTCATGGGCCGAAGCTTGATTTTCCTCGCTTCAATGGTACTGATCCAACTGGATGGATATACCGAGCAGAACAATATTTCAGTCTACATAATACTTTTGATGTCCAGAAAGTTCCACTTGCATCCTTTCATTTGGAACAGGAAGCCCTTCAATGGTATCGTTGGTACATCAAAGCTCATCCCGAGCCAAACTGGACAGATTTTTGCCAACTCATTTTGCCACGATTTGGTCCTAGTGCTTTTGACGACTTCACAGGAGCACTCACTAAACTGCACCAAACTGGCACAGTGAGAGAGTATCAGAGGGAATTTGAGAAACTAGCCAATCACACAGAAGGATTGTCTGATGAATTCTACAGGAGTTGTTTTATCAGTGGTCTCAAGGATGAAATCCGCTCAGAGGTCAAAATGTTCTATCCCAACACAATGATGGAAGTCCTAGGGTTGGCTAAGTTGGCAGAGGATAAGATCGCAGCTCAACAACGCTCCAAACCCACCTTTGTTCCCTTCAGAAATATGGGTTCCCAACGACCTCCCATCACGCCTGCCTCGCAACCAACTCCTATCAAGCATTTGTCTGAAACAAAGATGCAGGCACGCCGAGAAAAAGGGCTTTGTTATAATTGTGTTGAGAAATTCGCTCGGGGACATGGATGTGTTCAACAAAAGCTCTATCTCTTGGATGTGGATTCTCTGCCTGCCTCAAAACTTGATGAAGAAGCTCCAGATACAGTAGATGATCAGGTCGACATTCAACACCCGCCTGTTGACACCCCATCTCAGGATGACCCACCCGAGCTCTCTCTCCATGCTGTAATCGGTGTCACCACCCCACAAACAATGCGAGTCAGGGGATACTTCAAGAAGCTCCCTCTTACCATACTCATTGATTCTGGTAGCACTCATAACTTTATTGGCCCTTGGATTGCCAAACAGACTGATTGTTTTGTCCATCCTTGCTCCAACTTTGAAGTCATGGTTGCCAATGGGGGCACCTTACCTTGCAAGGGGAAGTGCACAATGTGCGTATCTTTATGGAAAGTTATAACCTACGCTCTGACATGTTTGCCTTGTCCTTAGGCGGATGTGATGTGGTTTTGGGCGTTCAATGGTTACACACACTTGGCCCCATATTATGGGATTTTTTGGAACTTTGGATGTAGTTTTCAGTAAATGGGGCACAACACAAATTAATGGGCTTACAACCAGGGTCTCTCTGCATCATCAGTTCACATCACCTGGAAAAAATCCTTAAGAAGAATTCACATGGTATCATCGCTCAGCTCCATTCCCTTCAGATGCACCCATCAACGGTATCCACTACTTCCTTGGATAGATATGCAGGTGTCTTTGCTGAACCAATGAGCTTTCCGCCTTCAAGTGACCTTTCCGGTAAGAATTTAGTTGCATCTACCTCTCAGCAGGAACTGGTGGCTATTTTGCATGCAGTACAGAAGTGGTAGCCATACCTATTAGGGAATTATTTCTGCATCAAAACTGATCTCTAGAGTCTGGAAAATTTTCTGGAACAATGGGTCTCCTCCCCAACACACCTAAAATGGGTTATCCAACTCATGGGTTATCCCTATGCGATCACTTACAAGAAGGGTAAGGATAATATGGTGGCAAATGCTCCGTCTCGCACAATTAATGACCCAGTTTCTCTTATAGATCTTTCTCTACTTGTTCCAAATTGGTTGCAATATGTTCAACATGGCTATCTCTTCTATGAACTCCATGCTTCTTCATCAGCAGGGCACTCTGGGTTCTTCAAAATGTATGACCGGGAACAATGTAACTTCTTTTGGCAGGGAATCAAAATGACAATTCAACAGATGGTGGCTGACTATGATACTTTCCAGGTCAACAAGGGTGAAACGACACTCCTTTCGGGATTGCTCAAACCCTTGCCCATCCCTACACAGCTTTGGCCAAATATTTCTATGGATCTCCTAGCAGCGCTCTGGTGGTATAATACCACATCTCAAAGGACACCATATGAAGCAGTCTATGGACAGACACCGCCAATTCTTCTCCCATACACCCTTAGCAGCTCCCCAGTTTAGGAAATTGACTCGGTTCTTTGAAACCGCGATCAGATTCTTCTCATTCTGCAGGACAATCTTCACATGGCCAGAATTCGCCTGAAACAACAAGCCGATCAACACCGTTGTGAGTGCATTTTCCGTGCAACTAATGGGGTTTTTATTCGTCTACAGCCTTACAAGCAATCCTCCCTGACACTCCAAAGGCGTCCGTGGCCCGAAATGCAACCCAAGGATGCTACCGGGGACCCACTTCTTCAGATTCTGTAGCAATTTCTCCAACCAAATCTTTGAGGACAAAGCTTTTTCTAAGGGAGAGGGGATGTTAGGAACCAGTGTCAACCCTTCCCTTTACTATGTTAGTATATTGTTGTTGGACGCATATGCTTTGTAAGTCGTCCCGTAGTATTTGTTGATCCAGAGTTTATATTAGCCCATAGTATTGACCCATAGTATTGTACGCATATGCTTTGTAAGTCGTCCCGTAGTATTATATGTCCCATGGTTTTGACTCATAGTATTGGGCATAGACTTAGTATATAAGTGTGTGTTGAGGTCATTGAAGGCACCGTGAAGTTAATTGTATTGAGCTTGCTCAAAGGAGGTTGCCCCCTCAAAGTGGCCCGTGATCAATATAAAAGTGATTCCGAGTTCTATTATTTCTGATATCTCGTGTATTTGCATTAATTAATTATTGCCGGTTCTTCACAAGCAGTTTTGTCTCTCTCACGTTTTTGGAGCTACCTGGGCATTTTTCTCCATGGATTTCCTGTGTTTTCCTTCATCTTTCAAGCTGGGAAGGGAGTTTTTGTTTTGGTTACCAATGGGGAAGAAAACAGATCGATTTGGGGTTTCAATGAGGCCATTTTGGCCATTTGAAATGCTCATAACATGTGAGAGAAATCGAGTTGCTCCCTGGGGATGAATTTCCCTTTCCATAGTCTGTTTTGGTGAGCCACGATTTGGGGAAAACCCATGGCCATCCTGTTTGTAAATCCAATTGCTGGAAATGTGTATCCATGCCCAATTTGAGTTTGTTGTGTGTAACTGAGTGTTGGGATTGAGATGGGTATCTCTTGCTTTGGCTGTGCATGAACTTGAATGTCCCCCTTTCCTTGTAAGAATCATGCCCAGCTCGAGGGTGGCAATTGTGTTGAGAGAATTGATGAACACAACTGGCCTATGGTTGGGTGGAACGTTGCAGCAACATAGCTAGTTGTTTGGGGACAATTGCACAATGAAGATAAGTGTTTTTCTGTTTATGCATTTACTTCTGCAATGTTTAAATTGGGTACTGTTTTTGATATGTTGTATGCATACGATATGTGTGTGGATGAGTTTTAATTCTGTTGTGCATATTGGCTTGATTTGCATCTGCACGCTCTTTATTTTAATGATGTGAATAATAATGAATTGGGCTGAGATTATGTGAAAGCCCAGAATTTGGCATCATGTTCCCTTGAATTGGGTCCACGGGAGGGAACGTGACAGTTATACCCAAGGACACTCGGGTGCTGATAAATGCATGGGAAATAGGAAGAGACCTAACCATCTCGAGTGAGCCATTAGAGTTCAAGCCAGAGACCTCAATATTTTTATTCAAAGGTATGGATGAATTGCATGGATAGCTTTTGTTCTTTGTTCTTTACCTTTTTTTCTTCAAATCATTAAGCTGGATGGATGTCTATGTGCAGATGATGATATTTTTGAAAAATTAAAGTTGGTCCATATTGTAGGCTTCAATTTTAGTTTGGCATAGATCTAATTATTTAGATATCAAGACAAACTTCAATTAGAATTGTTTCTTTTGAGTTATTATCATTTAGCTCTGTTGATTTGCATTAACTTTATTGTGAGTTTTGAATTATGGTTTTGATATTGCAGCTATGGATATCTAATAGTTGTTGATTACATAGCTATGTTAGAGTAAGTTTACATTTGATTAATCCTATAAAAACACACTAGGAGTGTCCCTATCTGTGTGTGGATGATGAGATTTTGACCTTCTTTAGCAAGAAGCAGGACGCGGACGGTCAGAAAAGGATGAGCTGCAACGGCTGTGGATTTCTGCATACTTACATTCTTCGGCCTTGTCTGCAATGGATCCAATCCCTGGAAGCCCAGGGGGCATGCCACTGTATTTGTCTCAAAGTTCTTTGGCCTTCTCATGGCGTTCATTAGCATTGTGCGGATGATCAGAGGCCTGGTATGTTCGAATTAGGAGATTTAAGTGATCAATTTCTTGAATATAATGCTCTCACTGCTCAAGCTCAATGCTTGAGCGTGATGTGGTTAAGCCTGGTAAGGTGCTAGAGCGAGGCACAACAGGTTGTCAAATCTTTCATATATCACATTAAATGTATTAATTATTATTATTATTATTATTATTTCAGTTTTATATATTTTATTATTTTTATAATTCCATAATTATTTTGCACACCAAGGGAAATTTGTCAAATCTGTGTGCTGCACCAATCAAAAAATAAATAATCTAGTTTTGAAATTTCAAAAAATTATTTTTAATTTTTAGTAAATTGATTTTAATAATAAAAATTTGAAAAACTTTGATCAACATTAGTTTTAAAAAATTGAAACAATGATGGTCAACCAAATTGGGCGACCAACCAATCGCTATAATCCCTACAGAGCAAGGACTAATAAAATTTGACTTTAGCTAAAAGTGGAAGGAAAACAAAATAGGGTACACTTTTGTAGCCCTTTCTAGCGAATTAAAAAAATACAATCACATGAATGGCATGAGAGAAGTTGTTTTATTTGATGGAATATAACCAAAAGTTGTGGGTTGAGACAAGAAAACCTGATATACAAAATTGTTATTTTTATATTATAAAATAATAAATTGTACATCAAGTTTGTATGTTTTCATATATATATATATATATGAAAATATACAAACTTATACATATATATATATAAATATGAATATATGTTGAATGGGTTTTTATAATTATATAACTTTTTTAAGAGGGTGTAATTTAAATTTTTTATTTTTTTAAATATATTTTTTGGTTTGTGTGATTCAACCAAAAACTACAAAAAAAATCCAAAACATAGAATAAATAAATTACTCCAAAATTTATTTTTTATTAAAAATTGCTTCATGTTTTTTTATTATTATTATTCAATTTATAAAATATTTATAATAATTTAATATAATATTATTCAAATGCAGTATTTGATTCTTCCTCCTACTACTAATATAATTTAGTTAAATATTAAACCCATGCATAAGATCTTTGTTCTTAGAAGATTGAGATCTTTTGTTTATAATAGTAGGATGTGAGGGAATTATAACATGTCGCACCCACTAAGCAACCCCTTAACATAGCACCAAGGTTTATTGAAAGAGCAATAGTATATATCATGTCCAAATAGCTATGGAAAGAGTGGTCATTTTATATTTATTTTATTTATGTTTTTAATTTTATATAAATAAATTGGTTTTATATTAGTTTGTTTGTGACTTGTAAAGTATTTAAGGTGTGAAAATCATTTGGATATCTCATTTAGTGGGTTACCAAAACTAACAACTATTGTATTTATAATTAAGTATATCAAACATATAAAATATGATTAAATATAAAAAAAAATATATCTACATCCAAGTTGTGTATGGAATTAGCACAATCATACTATAAAATATGGTTGATATAAAGGAATTCAACACCATTATTAAAAAAAGTGGAAAATGATAAACAATACAATACATATTAATATAGTATGATTATTATATAGTATATCATTATTATATAGTATGATTATGTTGCAGAATATAAATATTTAGTTAACTTTATTTATTATTAAATTAAGTATAGAAATTTTACATAAATTTAAATACACAAAATACCAATACTATCAAATCATATTATTAAAAAATTTATTTTTTATAATATTTTCTAATAAATCCATTATTAAAAATACTTCATTTGATAAATTATTATAAAAATAAAACTTTGAGATGCCTCGTAATGATTAAGTTTCTACAATGTCGTTTTCGTAATACAATTTGAAAGTTTATGATTGATAGATCCTAAAGTTGATTTTCCCCAATATAAACTATTTTCCAGAGAATAAATTAAATTTTTATTAATGATTTTTAATAGGTAGATTATTAAAAGTCACTCAATAAATAGATTAAAAAAAAACTTAGGATAAGTAGTAATGAGTTGGTTTCTGGAATGCCGTTTTCATGACACGGGTTAAACTTTTAAAATTAAAATCGATTTACAATAATTAAACAAGTTTATCATATATTTTCATAAAATTTCACAATATAGATGGATGATTTAACATGATATTTGTAACATATATTACTGTCAAAAGATGTGGATTATAAAATTATTTCATTTTACTTTTTATATTTGTTTCCATAGAAAAAATGTTACTTTTCATTATATCATAATTGAACCACGTTGTTTACTTCATCAGTTTGGATCTGCAAAATACCATTGTTACTTTATGCTATACTTTAAACACAATAAGTCAATTTTATTTTTTTACTTTTTAAGCAGTTATAAATTGTATATCATAAAGGATATGTGATTAAACCACTAGAAAAAAAATGTTGAAAGCTGGTGTTCAAAATGAGAAAAACTTAAATAAAGTAGTCTTTTTAAACCTGTACTTTTAGACTCCAAAGCTACAAGAGTGTTCTTTTCCTTATATTTCCTGTAGTTTGTTCATCTAGGATGTCGACTCGGATCATGCTAAGTTGAGGTATCAATTACTAGTTTCCATTGATGCCATATACCATCACCCACGTGAAGACCATTTTTAGAAAGTTGATCTGCCATTGAATTTCTCTCTCTGTAGATATGTTGGAAGTTGATTTCCTAGAATATACCTACAATTCTCGATAGTTCTTCATATATACACTTCAAAAAAATATTTTTAGGAGGCCTCTTCAACCTCATCCAATCAACAACTAACTTGGAATCACTAAAGATCTATAATTTGTGTACCCCCTTGGAATGAGCCAAGAGAAGGACTAATTTTAATTCCATCATCTCTGCATGGTTGTTAGTACTCCTCCCCACACATGCAGGGAACTTTATCCATTGAGAATTAGAGATGTGAATTATACCCCCTACACCACCCATACCTGGCGTGCCTTGGTAATCACCATCGAAGTAGGACTAACTACCAGATCTGTCAATACCTCCTCTACAACCCGTCTCACCTTTGGAGGGACATCATCTAGTGGGAAATGACTAAGGATTGCTAGAATTTTTGAAACATATACATTGGGGCAATTGTATATCATTAAAAATGGCATTGTTCCTAGCCCACCAGGACTCCCAGGTCATAAGGACATGTAGAACAAGATAATCTTTATTTTACTGTAAGACTTAAACTCCATTTTTTGAGGAGATATTGGAATATTGAATTAGGAATATCAATTCAAATATAAACATGATGATCTTAAGATGTATGATTTTTTTTAAATTGATTAATATTAAGAAGTAGAATTGAACTAGGATTATTAATTTTAATGAAGGAAATTTGCTACAAATTATTTTTATTGAAATGTAGTATTATTTGTTGGAATGTGTTAAAAGTGGATAGATTTATTTATTTGTTTGTTTGTTTATTTTATTTTGTTTTTAAAATTTGATGAGACAATGTTTTGTCTTGATTTACTCATTTTTTCAAAATTTCAATAGTTTGAATTCTTTTAAAATGGGCCAAAACCCTAAAGACAAAGTTTCATAGTCAAAGTTCCCTTCAATCAAGTGAAATTATAACTTATGACAATATTCTTAAATAATTTGAATTGAAAAGATTTAAGTTTATCCACTATTTAAATTATTATTTATATATGTTAATACATATTATTGAACAACTCTAATACATATGTGATTTAGTAAGGAAAATTTTAAGGTTCCATACTTATTTTAAAGTGTAGAAACTCTAGCGAATCTTACTATTTTTTAAAATGTGTACTTTGAAATGTTTGGAAATATTTTTGCAACAATATTTAAATTTCTAAGGATTTTATATGGTTTCTAGAAAAAAAACGGCAATATTTGAAGTAAAATAATTTTATTTTATAGAATTTGGGATATTCGTTTAAAAAAATGGAAATTGGCAAACATTATTTTTGAGAAAAAAATGGAAAGTTAGCCTAATGGTGAAATTTAGCCCATAAAATTTTCCTTGTAATCAAAGTCTCTATCTAATTCAAAACATGCAAATATAACTTGTCAATAATCTGTCGAATTGAACATTTTATTTAAGACATCTTATACCTAATCAATACTATCTAATATGTCAAATTCATCATTTTCCATAGATACATTTTAATTTCAGAAGCTTGACTTCAAACAACCCTTTCATTGGTGGTTGAGGTTCCTTTGACATTTTTCCCACATGTAATGGTCTCCTATAATATGTTTTATTCAAACCAACTTTTTTCATTTCATGGGGAAGAGCTTTAATACAATATTCTATGCTTAATAAAATTGCATTGTAGTGGATATGCAAGTTCTTCATTTATGTAACCAACATGCTAATGTTGTAACTAATTACCAAATAGAGAAAAATAATGAAGTAAAACAACTTAAATAAGTTTCAATTAAAAACGATAAATGTTGAAGTATAGTTTCATATTTATTATGTCATAAATATTACTTGAACTCGAGAATAAATCCAAAATCCAATCTACTTCACTTGAAGATGTATCCCTAAAATAATTAGTTATTGCTTGTGGTTTTTTATAAATGTTTATAATCTATCCATTCAAATCGTTTCCTTAATATCATACCTTTCTAACCACGACATTATAAATCAATAATAAACTGTGTTTGGCTCCAACTTTTTCATTGATAAGAACATAATCATAAGTATCATATTTTGTCCAACTTATAAGATATATGCTTTCAATAACACTTATAAATGAATCACTATTGGAGTTATGAATATTAAGTTTGAGCTTGTAACATAAATAAATATGAATTCAATTAAATTGTTGAAATAAAAAAAACATTCAAATGAAGAAAAAAACTTATATATATAATTAAAAATTAAAAAAGAAAAAGAAAAAGAAAAAAACTTATATATATAATTAAAATTTTAAAATGAAAAAAAAAGAAAAAAAGAAAATTAAAAATTAAAAACTAACTAAGGTTTTGAGGCGGGGGGGGAGGTGTATGCATTGGAGTCACCCCTCAACACCTCCCTCCCTTTTTCCCTCCTCTCCCAAATAGCTTCTTGCTTCAAGCAACTTGACAGTAGTGGGTGTGAGGGGTTGGAAATGGTAAGGAAGGGAGGGAAGGACGAGGAAGGAAAGGGTGGCAAATGGAAGAGGAGGAGAAAGGGTGAGTTGAATGGGAGGGGCTATCACTTCCATCATAGTGCGAGTCAATTATATTTTAATAATTTACTTTTTAGGTTTTTATTTTTTATTTTTTGTTTTTCAAGTGATATATATGTATATATAGGAGGGGAGGAGTAGGGATAGTTTGGGGAAATTCCTTGAATTTCCCTCCCCTTTGGATATCTCTATAGCCAAATATCCCTATTAAATGTCTCTTTAATGACAGTATATTCCATCATCAATTAAATATCAAAGTTTTGAAGGGAAAACACATATATGGGGCAAACAATATTCAAATAGTGTAAAATGAGGGCTTTCATTAGGTTTGACATTTTGAAGTTCAACCCAAATGGTTAAATGTATGCATGGAAGTTAGTGTTACTGCAATCAATGATTAAATCCATAATGCACAAAGACATAATAAAATGTACATAAGCCTGGTGGGTTAGCTCAAGTGGTTGAGTGTTGTAATCGCAAGTAGAAGGTCTCGAGGTCAAATCCTTGGGTGGCTATGCAGGGCCTCACTTGATGTCCCCATCGGGTTAGGCTCCATAACCAGGGTCGATGGTTTACCTTGGGTACCATCCTCAAAATGAGGAGAAGTACTTGAGAGTTTCCCCATGATGTGTTCCATCGAAAATCCAAGGAAAAATAATAAAATGTACATTATTTTGAATGTTTGTAGGAAAGTCTATTATTGGTACATGTGAGTACTTTGATGTACTTGTTGATTATTTTTCGTGGGATTTTTTTTTCAATGACATAATTTCAATCTCAACAAATGACGATATATATTTTTAAGACCCCATTTTAGTTGGCCATAAAGTAAGCCAAATGAATAGGAATAAATAAATGTTTTTGAGCAACATGAATCTCAATGTGCTATTAAGTCTTCGTGACTAGAGGCAAGAAAATGTATATTGGGTCTAGAAGATCACATTCACAATGTGAAGGCATGGAATACCTTAAAGGGATTGCTACATGATCTTAAGGAGAGGGTTGTGCAATTGTATTTTTAGTGACTAAAGAACCATGTGGTTATTTGTTATCAATTGCAAAAGTTATGAAGGTCATAGAGAAAATGAAGAAGCCTTAGCAATTGAAGTACATTAGTAAGCAATGTATACACACCCATTGAATGGTGTGTATAAGAAGATATGGTAGTCAAGGAATAAATTGATAAAAAGAGAAAAAGAAAGGGTCAAAATACAAATTATTACCACATTAACATCTTAAATTTAAAGGATGTTGACATGTTTTTTACTTCCATTTGACAAAGAGAGGCACTCTTCACTCTAGGATGACATAGATTATCAAGATGTTGTTGGCACAATAAATAGTTGCAAGTTGGGAGTCTAGTGAGCCTAGTCATCGATCCAAAATTATTCCGTCATATAAAATGTTGGGTGTACATGTAGACTCAAATGGTGAACTCATTGATAATAGAGAATAATATGGGTCATCTACATCTTCATCTAATCACTCATCTAAACAGAATGCAAATTTTGATGGTGTCTTAGATTCATGAATGAGTTTCAATAATTGTATCAAACATTTTATATTATTTTTATTAATATGATGCTTGTATGGTAACTCTAAAGGAGTGTTTGAACTTACATATGATCTTCCATGAAGCTATGACCATTCGTATGTTTCTTAGCTTATATGATTTGATTTTGAATAATATAACAAGATTTTTTAGCTTATCTACTTTAAATATGGATAATGCAACAATATTTTTATGAAATAATTTGTGTTTAATTCAATTCAATTTGAATTGATCTATTATTATTATTATCAATAAGTAAATAAAATATTTGGAAGTTATGTTGAACTTTTGAATTATAGGGTGATATCGACATTCCATTGTTTATTGTTTGGTGGTTAGAGTAATAAACTAACCCTAAATGAGTGGAAATTTTAATGTTCAGTTCATGGTATTGTTTGCAATGGTATTGGTTGTATAGGAAATGGTTTCAAAAATGTTGCAATTTTAAACCCAAAAAGGGAGTTATTAGTAGCACCACTTTTTGATTCAAGGGGAATCAGTATAGGAGGGCTTGAATGAGTAGGTCGAATCCTTTCTATTGTCCCTGTAGATTCAATCCAGATGTGCACAAAAATTGGCAAAGTCAATGGATTTGAAATCTTTAGCATTATTAGTAGTAATCTTCCTGGAGCTCGTATTTTGATCAGACTTCTACAATAAAAATCCCATTATCTTGTCCATTCACGAAACCAGGGGAAAATGTCATGTCCCCTCCCATCATTCCCAACCACAGAGGGAACATGACTGACATTCCAGGGATTAATTGGTAAACTCGGCCCCATACATTACTAAGAAATTCATAATAAATAAAAACTTATGTGTGCAAATTCATACTCAATATAAACACAGCGGAATTAAATCATATTTGCACACACACACAATTGTAATGCATCAACATATCTATCACAAGTAGATGATGATTCAATATGCAGATAATTAATCCCCTTCTCATGCTATGCACAAACTTTATATCAATTCCATTAACGTGAATAATTATCATTCAGAATTAACACATTGCATAACACAGAATGCATATAATTTAAACACAGAGAACACTTATCTTTGAGATGAAGCTATCCAAACAACTGGCTATGTGAGAGAAACATTCCACCCAACCATAGATCTCTGTCCAGCCTATATTCTTTCAGCTGAGAGATCACCCCTAAGCTGGGTTGTGTATCCACTAAGGAGGAACTAGATGGGCTCACTCACAGCCATGGTTTCACTCAACAACTATGCTAAGCCAACACACAGTTGGGTTTATCAAGCATACAAAAGACAAAGGAGGCAATGCTAAGCCAGTGAAATCAACCACAGAACTACAGGCATCTCAAGATAATTCAAACAGTCAAGGCACCCACAGTACCTACCACACCCAACACAAGAAAGGTCCCCTTCTCTGCTGCATAGTCCCTCAGGCATCCCTTCCTTCCAGTGCTCTTCAGGATGGGTATAGAAAGGTCCAAGCTTCTAAATCATTGAGATTCCAGCCTTCACTGGGTTTATCAAGCATTCCCAACCTCTGTTCTAGAATTCACACTTGGAATTTCTCAATTCGGGGATCAAATAACTAAATCCCGTCACTGGAATTCTGGGCTATAAAAACTGGGTTTTTCTATGGATTTTGGGGTATATAATACTCTCAAAATCGCCCCAAGGTTCATATCTATGGATCCTCCATTGGATTTTGCTTTCAATACCAAATTCTGGGCATTTATGGCTCTTCAAAATGTGGGTTCTTGCAAAGTTGTGATTTCTCATTTTTCTCACTGTTGGGCATGTGTAATGGATGAAAACTAATGTTGGGATCTTAACAATGGAATGGGAATGAGGAAGAACCAATTCCCATGAGGTAGAGTGACTTGTAGTACAAGAAAAACAGAGCCCATACCTGCCATACGAATTTCTAGGCTACCCATGCTCCATTGAAGCCATGGACTAAATTCTTCAACAACTTCCTTACAACAGAATTAAATGTCAGCAAGGAAAATCAAATAGGTTCTCAAAAGGACATTTGGCAGAATATGGTTCAATCCCACAACCCCCTCACCACTCCCTAGTGGAATACACATGGCCCCTTCTCATTCGTTGCTTCCATAGCCAGTTTTGGTATTTTATTGAAATATTAATATTTACATCAAATTACAATATTCCATGGCTTTATAGCACATGGATAACAAAATGTCAAATACTTGTCCATTTAAAATAAAATCCGAACATACGCTAGCGGTTCCTTGGCCTTGAGCTCCACGCTAGGGAAACATACATCGCATGTATACAATATTTACATTAAAAGCCGATATTTCATAAGGGTCAAAATTGGGGTATTACATTCCCCTCCCCCTTAGAACAACACCATCCTCGGTGTTCTCAAAACTGAACAAAAATGGGAATGCCTCTCTCATGGAATCCTCCAGCTCCCATGTAGCCTCATCGGGACTAAGGTGCTCCCATTGGACCTTTACCTGCCCGATGGCTCTATTCCGAAGCAAAGTGACCTTCTTGTCGAGGATGCACATAGGCTCTACTTGGAACTCTCCCTCGGGTTCCACCTGTATCACATTCCAATCAATCATATGATTAGGATCATGTACATACTTTTTAATCAAAGATACATGGAAAACATTATGAGCTCTTATATTAGCAAGCAATGCAACTCTACATGCAATTGGCCCTATCCTATCTAGGACTTCAAATGGTCCACAATATCTTGGTGCCAACTTGGCACAACTTCCCAAATTGAGAGAACTTTTCCTTGGTTTCACTCTCAAATAAACATGATCCCCAATCTGAAATTCCTTATGCACTTTTTTCAAATATGCATAACTCTTTTGCCTGTCATGAGCTGCCTTTAAATTCTGCCTGATCTTAGCAACTTCCTATTCCATTTCCTTGATCATATCTGGTCCAAGTACTACCCTATTCATTGAGTTGTCCCAATTCACTGGAGTCCTGCATCCCTTTCCATACAATAACTCAAATGGACTCATCCCCAATGATGTATGATGTCCATTATTCTATGCAAATTCTACCAAGTGTAGGTAATCTTCCCACTTGGATGGTTTATCCATCACATACATTCTCAGCATGTCCTCAAGAACCTGATTCACCATCTCAGTTTGGCCATTTGTTTGAGGATGATATGTTGTACTAAAATTCAATCTAGTTCCCAATTCCTGAAATAATCCTTTCCATAAATTGAAAGTGAACTTTGTATCATGATCAGAAATTATTGCCTTGGGCAATCCATGCAATTTGAATATCTCTCTCATGAAGATATTTGCAATGTCATTAGCCTTGTGAGTGGACTTGACTGGAATAAAATGAGCTACCTTTGATAGCTTGTCCACCACAACCATGATTGAATCATTCTTCTTCACTGTCATGGGCAGACCTATTATAAAATCCATAGAGACCACTTCCCACATCCACTCTGGAATGGGAAAGGGCTGCAACAATCCTGCTAGATGTTGGTACTCCGCCTTGACTTGTTGGCACTTTTGACACCTAGAAATGTACTCATCTATGTCCTTCTTCATGCCATGCCAAAAGTATTGCTTTCTTGCTGCTGTTATAGTCTTCTAATATCCTGGGTGTCCAGAGTATGGCATTTGATGTATTTCATCCATCACTAGCTTCTTCAAATCTACATTATTTGGGACGTATAGTCTATCTTTGTAGATGAGGATATCATCTTCACCAAGCTGATATCCTGCACACTTTTCATCCACGTTACCCTGCTGCAACTTCACTTTAATTTGAAGGCAAGTTTCATCATTGTTTTGGGCTTCAATAACTCTTGTCTTCAAATCTGATTTACACACACTTAATGCTGCAACATGAAATTTTCTGCTAAGAGCATCTGCAACCTTATTCTCTTTCCCTTTTACATGCTTAATTTCAAAATCAAATTCACAAAGAAACTCCATCCATATAG
This sequence comes from Larix kaempferi, assembly GCA_027924585.1. Taxonomy (NCBI): domain Eukaryota; kingdom Viridiplantae; phylum Streptophyta; class Pinopsida; order Pinales; family Pinaceae; genus Larix; species Larix kaempferi. The sequence goes on from BSBM01000792.1 coordinate 3,775,827, forward strand.
CTTTCCTAGCATTCAATTTTGGCTGGTCAAACAAATACTTCAAGCTCATGTAGTCTGTTCTAAGCTCGAATCTTCTTCCCAACAAATAATGTCTCCACATCTTGAGAGCATGTACTATGGATGCTAATTCTAAATCATGGGTGGCATAATTCTTTTCATTCTCTTTTAATTTCCTTGACTCATAGCAAATCACAACTCCTTCTTGCATGAGCACTCCACCTAGCCCTTCAATGCAATCATTTGTGCACACTACAAAATCCTTCTTTGGATCTGCTATCTTCAAAACAGGAGTGTTGGTAAGTAACTCCTTTAACTATTGAAAACTTTTATCATATTTTTCAGACCATACAAATTTGATATTCTTCCTTTGCAATGAAGTGATTGGATGAGCTATCTTGAAAAATCCTTCAATGAACCTTCTATAGTAACCAGCAAGACCCATGAAAGATCTAACATCTGAAACATTCTTTGGGGTATACCAATCCATGATGACATTAATCTTTTCTGGATCCACTACAATACCTTCTTTTGAAATGACAAGACCCAAATATTGCACCTTCTTTTGGTAAAATTCACACTTGCTTAACTTGGCATACAGCTGGTGTTCTCTAAGGACTTGCAACACCATCCTTAGATGTTCCTCATGTTCTTCTTCATTCCTTGAATAGACAAGAATGTCATCCAGGAACACAATCACAAACTTATCCAAATATTTGTTGAAGACACTATTCACGAGACACATGAATGTAGCAGGTGCATTGCTTAGACTAAATTGCACCACAGTGAACTCATAATGACCATATCTAGTTCTGAAAGTCGTCTTGTGAATGTATTCTTATTTAATCCTCACTTGATGATAACTAGACCTCAAGTCAATCTTTGAAAACACTTTAGCTCCCTTCATTTGATCAAACAAATCATCAATTCTTGGCAATGGATACTTGTTCTTGACTGTCACTTTATTTAGCTTCATGTAATCAATACACAGCCTTAAAGTCCCATCCTTCTTCTTAAAAAATAACACTGGTGCTCCCCAAGGAGACACAGTAGGCCTGATATACCTCTTGTCCATTAATTCTTGTAGTTGCATCTTTAACTCTACCAATTCTGGTGTGCTCATTCTATAAGGATCTTTGGAATTTGGCGTTGCCCCTGGAACAAGATCGATGGTAAAATCAATATCTCTCTTTGGTGGTAGTCTTTACACTTCATCCGGAAACACATCTTGGAACTCTTGCAACAATGATAAGTCTTCTATCCTTCGACCTTTGTCCTCTGACGAATCTAATATATGAAATGCATATAATTGACAACCTTTCTTATAAAAAAATTTCAACTGTAAGGCTGAAATCTGTCTTACTGAAACTTGCTTGGGAATTCTTATTACCAATCTTGGTCTTCCCTCTTCATCAATACATTCAAGTGCTTTCTCATAACAGTCCAACTTGGCTCTATGCCTTCCAACCAATCCATACCAATTAAGGCATCATAAGATCCTAATGGTAGTACATTTAAATCTGCATGTGTGTGGAGTCCATTCAATTCTATGAGGCACTCCACCACTACTTCACTAACTTTTCTCTTGGTCCCTGTGGCTAATTGAACTAGCAAAGACTTATTATGCTTTACTTTTCTAAGAGAACAACCTTCAACCACTTTTGGAGAAACATAACTATGAGTAGATCCTGGATTAATCAAAACATAAATAGATTTCTTAGCAATCTTACCTTCAACTTCCACCACTGATGATTGATGATCTGCCTGATGATTATCCAACGCTGCATAAATTCGAGGCGTTTCCCTTGCCATGTCCTCCACTGTTGCTACTCCCTTTAAGTTGTGCAACCTTCGGGGATTCTCCTTCCGATGTGGACAATCCTTTAGCATGTGGTTTTCTCCACATCCCCAACACTGAAGTGGCCCTTTTGATGTCTTTTCTGCTACTACTGTTGGCTTGAATCCACTCCTTGCTTGCTTCACCTGTGGAAAGGTTTTGGGCTAACTTTTGAATGGTGGTTTGAAGCCACTTTTCTTTTGATCAAACCTCCCTCTTGTCTTTCCTTTCCATGTTGGGTTAACCTCTGATTTTCCTTTATTCTTCTCATAGCAATGCATTTCCATTATAATGGCTTCATCAAGACTTGGTGGATTAACAAACTCAATTCTATCTCTAAAACTTTGAGGTAAACTCCCAAGGAAGCATTGGATTTTTAATCTCTCATCTTTAATGTAATCCACATACCTCAATAATTCCAAAAATTTATGGACATGTTCTTCCATAGATTTTTGTCCCAATCTGAGTTCATTGAACTATTTTCTCTTACTGTCATAATACCTAGTAGAAAGGTATTTTTCCTTGAAGTACTTCTTAAATCTCTCCCAGCTAATCGTCCTTTCACTAATCCCTTTCACTTGCAAGAGGTTATCCCACCAAATTGAAGCTCTGCCATTTAGATTGTAAATGGAAATCCTGGCCTTTTCATTTCCTAAGTAGTCATGAATTCTGAAATATTTCTTCATTCCAAGAAGCCATGCCTCTGCCTCTTGGCCAGTCTTGTCTTCTCCATCAAATGTGGGAGGCCTTGCCTTCCTGAATTCTCCCTGTCGGATGCCTTTGGACTTCTTTCTTCCATCAAATCGCATGGGCATATGCTTTGGAATTCTTCGAGAACCTATGGAGTCACATGATCTGTTGGAAGAAGATCTAAAGGAAGGTGTTCTATGCTTCTTGCTCACAGAACTCTTCCTTGGGCTTGGGGTCCTCTTCTTTGAAGGACCTCTAGAGCGACTTTCTGCATCTCTTCCTTCTTCACCTACATTGCTTGGGTTGGACCCAAGGTTTATCTTCTGCTGCATATCAATGAGTCTTTGCAAAATAGCATCATTGAGTTGGTTTTGTCCTTCTTGAGCCTTCATCAACCTTTCATTGAAGCTCACCATGGTTTCAACCAAATTATGAGGAGTGACTTGCTCCCTTCTCCCATTAGATTCAATCTCAGCATTCCCTTCTTGCAAATTTTCTCCTAGAACATCTTCATCATGCTCATAAGGATCCTGAGCATCATTTATGGTCACCATTTTTATTTGGAGACTCTCTTCCCTGTATGCTACTTCTGCTACACTATTAAATCTTATGAGCTGCAAGCACTGTGCATTATGAAAAAATTTTGTTAGACATCATAAGAATGCATATAAAAATATACAACATAAATATTTAATAGAATTAAAATCATGGAATAATTCACATAGTTATTATGTCTTCATCTCTTTTTCCCATTCATGCAATTCTGGAAATTGCCCATATTGTCAACAATATGTCAAAACAGTTACTGGCACTTTTCTTCTCTAATTATCTATGGTGTACATGGTAACCTCATTCAGATTCTAATCATGCACCATTGTTCCCTACTGAATAATATTTCCAATTCCTATCCACGTGCTCCATTCCGACTTCAGGTGTGGAAACTACATCACTTCAAAAATGACAATTTTCACCACAATTCTACACTTTTTACACAGTTGTAAAATATCCTGAATTGCCAACTTCAGCCACCTGTAGAAGCAAATCTATAAGGATTTAGGAAAACTTTTCTATTAGGAGAAGTTATTCCATATAACAAGGAACACTCAGCAACTTGCGGATCTCTGTTCCGATGCACCATTCATCTTCTATAAATTTCTTGGTTTGACTACTTTCCACTTTTCACATTTTTCCAAAATTTCAAATTTTGGGTCAAAAATGGCTATTTCTCAAACGGTGCATTTTTGGAAAATATTTGTCTAACGTGAATTGTCTATTTTTGAGAATAAGTTTTGGCATATATAAATGAGCTAGAGGTTTCTAGTGTAGACCCAGGTACTTCGCGGTTCTAAGAACCAACAAAAACCCTATTCACTGGCCCTTTCAGCAACAGACTGCAAATAGTCTGAGGTCTCAACCGAGGCGAAGCTGAGGGGGGTGGTTGCAGAATCAAGTTTCCACAACCTGGTGATGCGAGTGTTTACAGCAACTGATGGACAGAGAAAAAAGGAACTCTTATTGCGGACAGATGATCGCGCGAAGTCTCTACTTCATGGCGCATACTTCGTCAAACTTTGGTGCCTCGCACCTAGCGCATCCAAGGATTGCGCAACGTTAGAATTGCCTCATGCTACGACGATAAGCTATGGACAACTTATCTCGCAGTATTCAATATGGTTCGGCGCATCAACTAGACCGCGCAACTACTCAGGACTCGATCTCCTCTAATCAATCCTTACTTAACAATCTCGATCCATTCATCAACACTTAACTACTATCATTATGGCGTATTGACTTGAACGAATTACACAGTACTGCGTGTTCCAACACTTATGCTCAAATCCAGTGCTTAACTATGTGATTATCCACAAATTCATACATTCACAGACTTAAACGATCTGAACACTCAACTTTCATCCACTCATGCATTGATTAACATATTATTCCCATTCTTAACTGTGGTGAATACATATAAAATCAATCACATAACAAATAACAACACATCAAACATCCATACTAAGCAAATGAACAACACATCAACACAATCAATCGCACTACACAGTAATTAACATGGTTCACCCCCCGAATGGAGGCTACGCCCACAAGAACGGTTGTTGATATTGATGTTTTTGGGAAGGGTACAACCGTTCTTAGTTTGCGAACTCAGCTGAAAAATCTCTTCTCTCTCAAATAGGTCTCTGCGCACTCAGCTACAAAGTCTTTACAATGCTTTCAAGCTTAAGATTCTACAATAATCAATACTAATCAAAATGAGAGCTTCTAACCCTTTCCCATACAAAATTGTGCCTTATTTATAGATCATGCCCGTAGGTCATGTCTTTACAATCCGCAGGCCAAAAACCCTTAGGTTTACAAAAATGGTTACAGTTTCTAGCTCATCGAGCTAGCTGGAACCTGGTAACGAATCTTCCATCGTGGCCTTCCCTTCGCGCATGCCCACGTCGCTATCGGCCTTCCTGTCGCATGTGTTCCAACAGGTCACTTTCGCCAAGCCATTCTTCCTCTAACGGCCTCTTGCGACTGGTTCAGGTAGTGGTATCTTTTGCATGTGCGTCCAGTCGCTTTCTTCCCGATATGATCCTGCCCACTTCTTGGCATTCCCGTAGCATCTTTAGCAAAATTAGACCGCTGAAGGTCTACCCGAAACACGTGCCATCTTCCCTATCCAGCACTTTGCCCTGCTGGATCCCTGTAGACTGGACACTTCACGGCACTGCATCCTCGCAGCACCGATCTTCGCAGCTCTTCCGACACTACACTGCGCGCAACTTCGCAGCAACCCCAAAACTTATACAAAAAAGTATTTATGTCGGACTGTGCTCAGCTTCGCAGTTCCCAAAAATTTGTTCAAAATTGCCCCACTTGGGCCAGGCCCAACAGGCCCCTAACACTTACATGTGGCTCACCCCCGAGCCACCTGCAACTTCTCTAGACTGTTCCTCCGGCTGCGGAGCTAAGTTCGCAGCGAACTCATTGTATGTGCTGAACAACTTGTCGACCACTTGCTTTGTGTCCTACTCGACTTGTCGGACTATGTCCATTATTTCAACTGTGATTTTGTCATTGATCTGGCCTTCCACCTGCGCTTGATTCTCGCGCAGCTCCTTTAGATTATCCTCGATCTCTTGCAATATCATGCTGGCATCCTCCAGCAAAGACTATGACTTGTCTCCCAGTTCACTTTCTTTTCCCTCAACGCCTATACTTCCTTCTTCAGCGCGTTGATTTCCCAGTACTTTGGCAGCCTGTCTCTTGGTAAAAGGGATTTTACCTCTATATCCAGCTGCTCCAGTGCAGCCTGCTCTGCTTTGCAACATCCTTTACTTTCTGTAATTCTAGGTCTTCTTCGAGGGAAGTGAATGCCATTGCTACTGCTTCCAACAACCCTTGGCACTTAGCCACTTCTGATGCAATGCTCTCTGTTGCGGCCTTCACCTCCTTTGCTCTCAACTACTGCTGATTTGGTGGGGTTTGTGGGTTAATCTGCTCCTTCAAAGTAGCGATATTAGCCTCATGGAGCATCTCCATGTCCTGCTTCTCTATCTTCAGATAGGTAACCAGCTCGCCAATTTTACAGTATCTGCTTGTTCTGCTTGTACTTCGAGCTCCTCTATGTTGTCGGAAACCGCAGTGATCATGGACTCTAGTCTCAGTTAACGATCATGCGCGTCCTGCAGCTCCATAGCTCTCCGCGAGCTATCTTCCTCCAACTGCTTGTTAGCTGCTTGCAACTCAGCCTGTCCTTTGAGCGTATCAATGTTTCTTTCATGCATTTCCTCCACACACTGCAAGTGGAAGAAGTGTAGGCACGGCAGTGATATTTTTGCTAAGTCAAGCGCCACACGCTTGACATCCTTCATGTCTAACATCAATTTCTATGGCATGGGAAAAGTGACAGTGCTTGTATCCATATGGACGATATGTGACCTCGCAGGGATGGTCATGGTCAAGTACGGCTGCTACAAAGTCCCTCCTGACTTCCCCTCCGACTCTGAGTCATGCGGCGGGGGTAATCTCTTGTGCACTTCATCGATTTTTAGTGTGATCCCCTGCAGCGTGGTCAGGTTCTTTTCCAGAGTCTCTTGTATTTCTTCATCTTTCTTCTCTTTTCAGTCATGAGATCTTCCATCTGTTCCGTGAACTTCACTGCAATCATCTCATAATCGCCCTCCTTGAGTACTATATCTAACTTGCCTTTATCAGCTTTCTACTTCTTGCGTGCTCCCTTTTTCTGGCTGGGGTTGTCTGGCTCGTTCCTTTTTCTTGTCTCCTTTTCTTCAACTATTGGGCATGGACGTGGAATGGGTTCATATTCCTCCGAATCACTGGCGACATCAACAACCTCTACTCGGAACTCAGTAGGCCATTCCTTCATTATTTGGTCAATGTCCTCTTCGTACATGTGGTAGCTTCTTGCGTACCACTCCGCCTTCTTTGTCTACGCTTTTGGTGAAATATGGATATTGTGCATGTCAGCATAAAAATCAATGATATGAATGTATTTACTAGTTACCTGCTTTGTGATCCTGGGGGTCATTACAATCGTGTCCCGCAGCTAGCTATAGTACTGGTAGAACACTTCAGTTGTCGCTTGCTGCCTCTGCGAATTCAAATTTTCCTATAGGTTTGAATAATGGGGCACCCTGCATTTGTTAAGATCACTGGATACTCCAACGTAATCCTTTGGCTCTTTCCATCCGACATGAGCAATCAATATTATAAGCCAAGTATAGTGAAATTTGCCTCCATTGAGCTGGATGTCGTTGAGCTCCTCCATGAACTCATTCAACAGATATTGTGACCAGTTAAACTATTCCCCTTCTACCGTCGTGGTGCCAAGTAGTACTGCGCCCCCACTTACCTCCAGAGGTCTACATTTCCTCAGGATTTTTCCTCCTAGCAGCTGAGTGACGAACTTCCTCGTTATATTCTCAATGTCTTCTGTCTGAAAACCCCTCTTCCCTTTGACAACAGCCTGGGTTTTCTTCATCATGGCCACCGCTTCTCTATCCTTACTCTTTCCTTGGAAGAATTTTTTCGGATCTGCACCCCTCTTACTCAGGCCTGTAATACGGTGGATTAGATCAATGTTTAGGTCCACATTGCGGTCCAACCACAAATAGCTCTGATGTATTCGTGCCATCAGCGTTCTTACTACCGCGTTCAATTCTGGGATTCTATCAAAATGCGGGAACCTGAGTAGGTTGAGCAGCCCATACTGGACTACTCCTAACAGCCAACTTTCAGCGACCAAGTTAAGCTCACCCTTTGCATCTTTCTTCCAGCACATGTACTGGTCATGCTGGAATTGTGGGAACTTCGGGTCATTGGGATCCTCCTTCTGTATTGCCAACTGATCATAATCCTCCCCTTGTACTATGGGATTTTTCCCAGTAGATTCTTGTCTACCTCCACATGCTTCGATATTGGCGATAATGGAATCTCATACTTGGCATTTTTCATGAGCTTAAAGATCGGTGCGTCCAGAGCACGTGGTGCAATGTAGTTTGGAGTCATAGTAAGCGATATCTCTTTATCTGCCACCGACGACTTTTTCACTGTGGAACCCATCTTGGGTACCTTTGTTCTTGGTGCCACTGGATTTTTCCCCTTATCTTCCATCACTGGATCATGCCTTGGTGACCTTCTTGATCCCTAACCTAGTTCAAAGACAACCTTCTTAGTTGGGGTTCTCATTAACCCTTCAATCCCCCCGTATTGGAATACCTTCACGGTCTCTTGGAGAGTAAGTTATTCTTCTATTGAGGTCCAGTCAGACATCCACTGGATAAAACTCACAAGGTTTTCAGACGGCTTATGGACAATACCTCACACAGAAGTAATCTCAGAAAATTCTAAGTGTTCGGTAATGCCCGCGAGACGATATGTAGCATTACTTATAGGCACAGTGGACCCTCCTCCGCTCCCTTCAACAGCTAGATAAGCATTAATGGTGGTATCGGTTGGCCAAATCTAGCGGATCCTTCAGTCTTGTCCTTCAAAATTCTGTTCAGAACGGATATCTATGCATTAAATGCCCAAGCGGTTGCTGGGAATGGATATATAGCAGCTATTTTCTCCGACCGACACTGTAATGACTATTTTTCTGAATGTTGCGTCGAACTGCGCAACAAGTGCCGATCTCTCCTGCGAAGTACTTTCGCGGTGCCTGATTTCTTGCTTCTGAACTGAATGCCTTTCCTTGTTCTCTTGTGCTTCGCAATTGCCTTTTGAACGCCGTAACTGCGCATATCCTTTTCTCTTTTGCTTTTCTTCTTTTTCACTTTTTTTTAGCATCATTTTCTAACAGTGCTGCGCGGTATATACAGCTTCCGTACTATACATCGCGTATAGATTCCTTCAGCTTCTAGTGCCCAATTGCAACTGTACTTGGCACTTAGAAGTTTCTTCTAGCTGATCATCACAGATTCTGCGAAGCAGGACTATCGCAGTAAAGCTTTAGTCTACTTCCATTTATCAAACTTGGAAAGGTTTCTCCGGCTAAGGTAGCTAACTGAACCACGCCACCGTTAGTAACATGCATTACAGTATATGGGCCAAGCTAATGCATCTTAAACTTTCCAAGAAATTTCATGAATTTGCTATCATACAGTAGGACTAGATCACCTACCTGAAAAGACTTTTTCTTGATGTGGCGATCATGCCATGCTTTTTCACATTCTTTCTGCACTTGTTGGTGGAAGCCTGCGATGAAGCGATCCTCCTCCAAACCAAGAAAGTGTAAGAATATTTCTTCTAGGGCTGCGTAGTCTGCCATGCCTGTAAATGCAGCTATTCTCAAGCTGGGAACAATATACTCCATCGGCATTATTTCCTCTTGACCATAGGAAAATTTGAAAGGTGTATGGCTATTCAGTTTCTTGCATGTCGTCCTGTAAGCCCATAATACTGTTAATTTTTCAGAATTTACTTCAATCTGATCTAGGATCTTAACTGAGAGAACAACATGTACAGGATATCTACAGCATATCAATCATGGATACAAAAATGCAAGCTGATCCAGGTGGATATCGGTGGCGGCCCACCTCTTCCAACTGGCTCAAAACAGTCTTCTGGCAATTTTGGTAAATTACTATTTTTAGCAGTTTTTCGGGTCCTGAACTTCCGGAGCCATTTTGAGGCCCTAAATGACATTTTTTGGCGATTTGGGGGACCAAATGGTTTCCAACGGCACACATTTGGGCCTAGTCAAAAGTTGTAAATCTCGGTTAGACCTTTCCAACGGGCTATCGAGCGCCCTAAACGGAGATCGTATGCAAAAGTTATGACCCCGGGAAGTTGATTGTTCAACTAACCACCTTGGGGCCGCAAACTTTATGGCAGTTCATCTTCTAGGGTTAGGTTTTTGGATGATTGGGATTCTTTCCCTCATGCTTATGATAAATAGGCCCTTTTGGCCTCTCTTTGTATTCATCTTGGCACGAATGAGCATAGCGGCCACATCTCTTCTCAGAGATAGCTAGCACCATTCTAGCTATTGTATTTTACAGTCTGTTCTATTTCCGCTATTTAATAGAATATGTGTTTACTGTATCACTGTGTTATTTGCAATATATCTCTGTATATGATTCTGTATATGCTATCTTTTGTTTCGTTCCCACATAAATCTGGATCAGTGGTATCAGAGCGGTCTGCTCTTTGATTGTTTCTCGGTGCATGTCCTCGATGAGGTCAGGATACAGAGAGTTGGGTCTCGAACTAGTTTCACTTGGGGAAGACCACTCTCGCCGCCCCAAACGGCCTCCCATGGCGGAAGAAAAGAGAGATGACGGAGCAGTAGATCCTATCAAGTTGTTGCTCGAGGAAGCCCTCGCGCGATAGAGGAACGAGATGATGGATAATTTCGCCCAAATCCTTCAACGCATGCAAACAACGGCAAATGCACCCTCAACGAGCAGCCATTTCGGAGATACGACTCCCTTCAAGGTACAAGTTAATTTTGATATCCCTTTATTTGAAGGCCAAATCGATGCCGATGCTCTAGATAAATGGTTGAATCTACTAGAAGGGTATTTCTCTGTCCACCAGTTTTCCGACAGGGAAAAGATCATCTTTGCGCTCCTTAAGGCCATCCCCCATGTCAAAAATTGGTGGGAAACTTATTGTGAGCAAAACTCATCAGACGAGTCTAGATTGTTTGAATATTCCAATCCCACTTGGGCCTCTTTTATAGATGCCGTCAAGGAACAATATTACCCTGTTGGAAACTATGATGACCAGTACACAAAATGGACCATTCTGCATCAAGAGAGGGACCAAATGGTGTCGGAGTACACCAACAAATTTCATACCTTGCGCGCAAAGTTAGGTATCAAGGACTTCGAGTGGCACCTAGTACTGAAATATCGCAGTGGCCTACACCGGTACATCCGAATAGAGATGGATTTCCTGGAAATCTCTTCACTCGGATCCGCCTATCGATATGCTGTCAAAATTGAGCAGAAATTTTAGCAAAAGAACAAGCGTGACTTCGGATCTGCGCAGAAGCAGGGCAAGGGAAACTCTAGCTCGCAGAGCACGGGGCAGGAAAAGGACAACCAGTCCCAACCACAGGCGAAGAAGGGTAAAGAAAAGACAAAGAAGGACACCGGGAAGTGGTGCAAGTTCCACAAAATCCCCTAGCACAACACCGATGATTGTCGCTCAAAATAGTCATTGGTGGCTAAGATCAAAGCTTCAGAATCAGATCCCAATTCCGATTCTGACTCGAAACCTAATTTCACAGCCGCACGAAAAGGGAAGCAGATCATTGATGCAGAACCCAGTGCCGTTGTTTCCACCACACAGATTCAGCCAGAGGAGCCTGAAGAGTCGGAGGCAGAGGAGCGCCTTTTCCACTCACAGATGTGGGTGAAGGGAATTCCCCTACACTTTGTTGTGGACAGCGGAAGCCAGAAGAACCTGATCTCAGAAGAAGTCATCAAGAGATTGGAGCTACCAATAATGCCACACCCACAACCATACACCATCGGATGGCTAAGCCAAGGACGAAGGATCCGTGTCAGTCACCAATGTCGCCTACCATATGGCATCAAGCCCTTCAAAGATGAGGTATTGTGTGTTGGGGCCCCACTTGAAGTATGTGATGTTCTCTTAGGATAGCCATATATGTGGAAGCGTCATGCTATATATGAATCCCGACCTCGCAGTGTCATTGTCACTTTGGGAGGACAACTCTATCGGATACCAGAGACAGTTTCACCTACCCCAACCAAGCAAGGCAGGAAGATAATCTCCCACACTAGGAAATTTTCCCTATTCACAAATGCCACTAAAGGTGAACATCAGATCGCAGAGACATCCACAACCTCTGCAGATTATCCTTCTACTCAGCAGAAACAAGAAAAACACAAAGTTAGTGCAACATCGCCTATTCGGGTACCTCTACAGTGCAAGGCCACGCATTCAAGGTGCTCCTCCAAAAAGAAACTATCCACACTAGTGCATACCAAGGATACCACAACAACCAAAACTGTTGAACAGCTCCAGCGCATCCATCAACAACAATTACAACCCTCTGAAGACGTCAAAGTAAGGCAACCTTTCCACTTCAGCAAATGTCACACCAAGAGCTCAATTCGACACACAGCTCCACATATGATAAGGGATTTAACGCAATGGAGACCATTGCTTCCTAAGGAGGGAGGATTGATCCAGGTGGATATCGGTGGCGGCCCGCCTCTTCCAACTGGCTCAAAACTATGAAAATCCTCACAGCAGATCTAAGAGATGATGTATACCTCACAAGAGAATAATGGATTAAGCAAGAGAATAGAAGAAGAGTGATACATGCAGTATAATGAGCAACAGAATAATGTGGTACAGTAGAACTCGGATAGAAGCAATAATACTTCGGACATACTAAATTATTAATCACAAATGGACATATAAATAATACAATGCATGAGGAATTCGAATGCCTAAGGTGGCAATTCGAATTAGCCTTCATGGAGTGATCAAAGGATCACTGGAGTGTCATCGGAGCACAACTAGGTGTCCTCATGATCATCGGAGCGCAACTGGAAGCCTTCATCATCATCAGTGGAGTCATCAATGCTCAAGTAACTATCAACCATCAGTCAAACTAACTCTGGTAGGTGTAACTGAGTGTAACTCAATGTAACTAAGTGTAACTGAATGTAACTGAATGTAACTGAGTGTAACTGAGTGTAACTGAGTGACAACTGGACTGGTAGGTGAAGGAGGGCAAGTTGCTCCCTAAAGTCAAGGAAGAAGGGCGCATTAAGCAACTGGAGGGCTAAAACTGAATAGTGAGAAGCTCCTGGGGGCTGGCTAACTGAGGGCTAGGTGTTGGACTGATGACTGGGATGCATGCAAACCCTAAAAGGTGCATGCATGACTGAAAATGTAAATGATCAAAATACTGGTGGGACTAGGATGGAGTATAGGAATATCCTAACAAAAACAGTCTTCTGGCAATTTTGGTAAATTACTATTTTTAGCAGTTTTTCGGGTCCTGAACTTCCGGAGCCATTTTGAGGCCCTAAACGACATTTTTTAGCGATTTGGGGGACCAAATGGTTGCCAATGACACACAATTGGGCCCAGTCGAAAGTTGTAAATCTCGGTTAGACCTTTCCAACGGGCTACCGAGCGCCCTAAACGGAGATCGTATGCAAAAGTTATGACCCCGGGAAGTTGACTGTTCAACTAACCACCTTGGGGCCGCAAACTTTATGACGGTTCATCTTCTAGGGTTAGGTTTTTGGATGATTGGGATTCTTTCCCTCATGCTTATGATAAATAGGCCCTTTTGGCCTCTCTTTGTATTCATCTTGGCACGAATGAGCATAGCGGCCACATCTCTTCTCAGAGACAGCTAGCACCATTCTAGCTATTGTATTTTACAGTCTGTTATATTTCCGCTATTTAATAGAATATGTATTTACTGTATCACTGTGTTATTTGCAATATATCTCTGTATATGATTCTGTATATGCTATCTTTTGTTTCGTTCCCACATAAATCTGGATCACAAGCACACAAGAGACACAGAGTTTACTTGGAGAAAACCATAAAGGTGAAAAACCCCAATAACTTCCTCAGAGATAGATATAGCAATGATACAACCCAAGAATAAGAGATAGACATCTCCTAGTAGCAGCTTCTCCTCCTCCACAAGTGTGCCACTCTCCCAAGTGTGTGAGAGAGAATAGAATGATGAAATAGAGTGCCTCCCTCACTCTATTTATACTTGACTTGAATTGCCTAATAACCTTTACTAGGTCGGCCTTAACTTAACCACATAACATAATGTTGAATGGGCCGACACCCAATAGTGTGGTCTAATAACCCTTTGACCCACATGGCTGACCCCCAATAGGGTGGTCTAATAACCCTTCGACCCACATGACTTATACAGGGCCGACCCCAACAAGGTGGTCTAATAACCCATCAAGTATAAGTTACGACACTTACAATATAAATTATGACACTTACATATGGAGTAATAATAACATCTCTATAGGAATACAAACACTTCCATATAGAGGAATAATACCATCTCTATAGGAGTACAATATACATATATGAAATACATTCCGAAGTTACATATACATCAACACTCCCTCTTAACTAGGAAGGTATTTCTCGACATAGGCCTTCTAGCACAAGTCTTCTTCTCTAGATCATCGTCACTAGATAATCGTCATCGAGTCATCGTCATCATCACTGCTGCTGCTATCTCAATCAAGCTCTGAATCTACTCGTCATAGGAAGTTCTACAGAGCCGGTCATTTTTCATACTGGATGTAGGCCCACTACCTGCAGGTCTTCATCATTAATGGCCATACTGTGGATCCCAAGACTGATTACGTTCGTCAACAAAACCTAGCGCAAACTATAGGTTCTTTTACATGTTGACCTTCACAAAACCTACTCAGAGCATCCCAGGTTGTTACGAGCAAACCGCTCTACCTGTCTGGATCTTGATAGAGCATCCCAGGCTGTTACGAGCACACTGCTCTACCTGTCCGGATTTTAAAGGATATTTTCTATGTGAACTTTCACAAAACCTACTCAGAGCATCCCAGGATGTTACGAGCAAACTGCTCTACCTGTCTGGATCTCTATAGAGCATCCCAGGATGTTACGAGCAAACCTCTCTACCTGTACAGATTTTGAAGGATCTTTTCTATGCGAAACTGTAGAAAAACCTACTCAGAGCATCCCAGGATGTTACGAGCACACCGATCTACCTGTCTAGATCTCAATAGAGAAACCGAGGATGTTATGAGCACACCGCTCTACCTATCCGGTTTTTGAAGGGTCTTTTCTATGCTACCTATAGCAAAACCTACTCAGAGAATCCCAGGATGTTACGAGCACACCGCTCTACCTATTTGGATCTCAATAGAGCAACCTAGGATGTTACGAGCACACCGCTCTACCTGTCTAGTTTTTAAAGGGTCTTTTCTATGCTACCTGCACAACTTGTCCATGGCCATAGAGTATCAAACCGATACTCACCATACATCATCCTGATTTACATCATCTAGAGCAACATCCTGAAGCTCTTCATCTGTGATCATCCTGATCATACAATGCATCTGCCTTATGCATACACAGTATCTTCTTGATACATATCATCATACATGATCTACCTGATCATACAATGTATCTACCTGATACACATACAAATACATGATCCACCTGATCATATCCAGCATCAACATGATGCATCTGCCTGATGCATACACAATATCTGCCTGATACATATCATCATACATGATCTACCTGATCATACAATGTATCTACCTGATACACATACAAATACATGATCCAACTGATCATATCCAGCATCAACATGATGCATACATACATAAATGATCCAGCTGATCATATCCAGCATCAACATGATGCATAGAAATACATAAATGATCCAACTGATCATATCCAGCATCAACATGATGCATACAAATATAGAACAGTAACTAGAGCATCGTCCTGATGCTCATCATCTAGCGCTTACATCCACAGCCATGTGAAGGATCCTCCTTCCAACATGACTGGAATGGCTTCAACAAATGTGTCCATCACTTCTTCCACGAAGTGTCGTCAATCTGAAGAACTCCAAGCCTCTCTCTGAAGTACTCAAACTTCACTCTAGCAAGTGGCTTCGTCAATACATCTGCAATTTGCTCATCCATCGCAACATATAGGAGCTTCACTACTCCTCTCTGTACCATATCCCTAATATAGTGGTATTTTATCTCTATTTGTTTCGACCTGTCATGGAACACTAGGTTCTCAGACAGCTTCACACAACTCTAGTTGTCACAAAAGATACCAGTAGTCTCCAGCGGGAGATCAAATAACTCTGACAGTAGCTTCCGGAGCCATATTTCCTCACAACTAGCTGAACAAGCTGCAACATACTCTGCTTCGGCTGTACTAAATGCTACGCAGGACTGCTTCCTGCTAAACCAAGAGATCACACTTGATCCCATAATGAAGCAGCACCCAGAAATTCTCTTCCTATCTGCAACACTGCCTGCCCAATCTGAATCAACATAACCCTATAGGTTAAACTTTTGATTCGCATCATACTTGAGCCCATAATCAACCGTACCCTTCAGGTACCTCATAATATGCTTTACAACAACCAGTTGAACACCTCTCGGATCCGTTAGGAACTGGCTCAATGTGTTCACCGCAAATCAAAAATCTAGTCTCGTGTTCGTCAGGTACATCAAGGACCCAATCATATGACGATACATAGAGACATCAACCGGCTCAGATGAAGCATCACACAGAATGCTTCAGTTTCAATTCCATAGGTGTGGCCATGGCCTTGCAGTCCATCATCCCGAACCTCTTCAAGATCTCTACTGCATACTTCCCTTGTCCAAGGAAGATTCCATCTGCACTCTGCCACACCTCCATACCTAGAAAATAGTGCATCATCCACAAGTTCTTCATCTCGAACTCGGCAGCAAGCTTCCGCTATGTGTCGGCAATCAATCTATCTTCACCTATAATAAACAGGTCATCCATATACAAAATTAGTATCACTGGATTTCCTTCCTCAACCTTGTAGTAAAGGTTGGAATCCGCTTTACTCTTGGTAAAGCCCAAACTGGATAGGAAGCTGTCTATCCTACCATTACAAGTTCTGCACATATATGACTCATTGTCACGTGTCTCAGAACCAAGTGACTTCTCCACATACACTTCTTCTTCAACTACACCATTCAAGAAAGTTGTCTTGAAATCCATCTGGTGTATCTTCCATTTCATCACTGCAACTATAGCAAGTACAGATCTAATGGAAGTGTATCTGGCTACAGAATCAAAAGTATCTATGCTACCACCTGCAGCATGCTTGATCTTGTAGATCCTCTTGGAAGTCACTACAGACTCCCCTTCAGGTCTTGGGACTGCATCCCAAACATCTTCATGATTGACTGGTACTCCTCGATCATGGCATTCTTCCCAGATCCTGGGAACTTCAATATCTTCAATATTTTCAATAGATAACTTTGTTGTTGAACAAATGTTGTAGTCCTTCTTTTGCAGGTGATGGTATACAATATTTCCTACACAACAAGTTAAATTGCATGATTAGAAAACATCTCATGGTTTTCAGAACAAATTCTTACACATAAATAAATATGTCATATAGTCATGCAATTATCTTAGCCAATGCTTCAATACAACATTTATCCATATCCCGTAACTTTCTAGATGCCTTCCAATCTCTACCAGAACATTGTTAAGAGTGTGCACAACTCCCAACATGTCAGCAAAGAGGTTTCATTCTAGATAAGTAGCAATGGAATGTTGTACAGTGCCATAGGCCACTTACCCATGTATATTAGTAGTATACTATTCATCAATGCAACTATTATAATATGCATAATACACCACCTAATTCTAGGAACATGAGTATATACATTATTGAACAGTATTATTTAAACAATAAAATATGAAAGGAATGATAATTCAAATACTTATCTTTGTTTGTTTGTTGGGTTGACTCCCTCTCAGTCTTTGCTTCTTTTCTGCAACTCCATTCTGATGTGGACTGTGAGAAGTGGTCAACTCCCTCTAAATATCTTCATCCTTGCAGAAACTACTGAAGTGTGCTCCTTCTTGATCTTTGCTTCCTTGTAGGAACAACTAGAGTGTGCTCCCTCTTGATATTTGCTTCATGGATTACCTATCCTTGAACTTATATCCATCACTATGCATGCTTATTAATATCATCATTATGTTATCCTCGAGGTCTCATACATAATCACACATTCATTAGTATAATATTAATACTATCAAAACACAATAATCTTAAACATGTATAGTCATGATCATTTCAAACACAGATAATAAACATTAGTATTCAAGGTTTCAGGGAAGTCTTCTTTTACTCATGCATATTCTTATTTGATCATAGGACTCTTCTAGTTAGTTAAATCATCAATCAAGATAAGAGACATAAAATGCATAAACCCTTGATTACTTACATTCCTAACTTTATGAATAAACATAACAATTCATACCAAGTATACTTATATAAGGGATCCTAACACAAGGTAGGATTCTAACTTGATATAGGAAAAACATACGTGGATTGGCATGTTAGCTAGTTATGTCTAACATACCCACATGATGTCTTCTTGTTCTATTCAATGACTTGTGCTAGTAACCTGCATATCTCATAGGTAAGCCATTATAGAACCAAGTTATACATACCTCGCAAATAGATATTCTAAGTGGTTCATGACAATGGATGAATATTTGTCCTCATGTCATCATGATCATATGTTCTTGAACTAGAACATGATTTTTCTTTCTTGGTGTACCTTTCATGTTAGCAGACAACATAAACCTCATACAACACCATAATGCATTAGTACAATCATAAGTATCAACACCCTAATCAATGAATATCTTCTATCATGCATTCATAATTTTATTAAGGTGATACGACAAGTCTAAATTTAATCAAGATTGTACTAACCGTAATAACATGAATCCAAACATACCATAAAATTAATCATGAACAAATCTCGAAACATACCTGGATGACTCATACCTGTCGAGATTGCTTGTAATCTTCTTATGTAAGGCCTTAGCCTCATCTCCCTCAAAAACATGAACTTCTTCACTTATGTAGGTGACCAATCCATTCTCTTCTAGGATTAAACCAATCCACTTGATTTGCAAGAACTGGATCTGGAGCTGGATAAGGGTTTATCAGAGAAACCCTAAAAATTCAAACTTCTGAAAGGATAGAAATATGTGCCTTGATGAGCTGACCAAGCTGGTATACTTATAATTTGAAAACTGCAAATTTTCACCCCTCAAATTTGACTTTGAAACTTCTGGATTCACTAGACATGAACCCGAACTAGGGTTTGATAAATCCCACCCTTCTGCCCAATCAAAAGGTTCAATCCAAAGCTCTGAGCTTCTATTTTTCTGAGAAGCTTCCAGCCATGGTCACAGATTTCAAAAAGTTCCATTTTTGCAGAAGTCCTAATTTTCCACTTTTCCGATCAAAGACCTGAACTACGGTCTGATCAAGCCCGGCCTTCTGCCCAACCAAAAATTCTGATCTTGGTCTCTAAATTTTGATTTTGATGAGTGGCATTCAACCATAGTCTCTGATTACAAAAATTCCAACTTTCTCTGAAACCATAAATTCCGGAAGCCATGAATGAAGGTGCTAAAAAATAATTCTGTTTTGACAAAATTATGTGCCTGATTGTTTCTGGTGTAACTCTGAACTTTTCAATCCACAGGGTCTGACAAATTTTCTTGTGATAGATCGACCTGTCATCTTTCCAACCCCATAAGTCTAACCTCAAATGGATTCTCTGAGAGAGATTTATGTGAAGTGTCGCAACGTGACCTGTTTATGGGATAAAACAAGAGAGCGAACTTGTACGGCATTCCACGTGTCACTGGTTCAATTTTGGCCTCTGAAAAATTTACCTGAGAAAGTACAGTCTGTGCACTACCTGTCACTTTTTACGAAATTTCATTTGGATCTTCCTTTCCGAATTTATGACCTTTTTTCCAAGGTCACATGTTTATGACTGAGATCTGGAAAAGGAAGAAACCCTATATTGTATAGATCATAAATCACAAAGTAAAACTAATTAGAGGTTTTCCTTTAGCCACAAGGTACATGGGGATCTTAGCTATGCCTTGTACAATTTTTCAGACCCTAAAACCTCACCTAAATTTATTTATAGCGAAAGTTCTACGATGACTGGTTTTTGCTATATCAATCCCTAGCTTCAAAATTGCAACAAGTGTCATACATGCCATACCATGCCTTCTTTCAGGCTAGCTCTAATACCATGTTAATTTTTCAGAATTTACTTCAATCTGATCTAGGATCTTAACTGAGAAAACAACATGTACAACATATCTACAGCATATCAATCATGGATACAAAAATGCAAGCACACAAGAGACACGGAGTTTACTTGGGGAAAACCATAAAGGTGAAAAACCCCAATAACTTCCTCAGAGATAGATAGAGCAATGATACAACCCAAGAATAAGAGATAGGCATCTCCTAGCAGTAGCTTCTCCTCCTCCACAAGTGCTCCACTCTCCCAAGTGTGTGTGAGAGAATAGAATGATGAAATAGAGTGCCTCCCGCACTCTATTTATACTTGACTTGAATTGCCTAATAACCTTTACTAGGTTGGCCTTAACTTAACCACATAACATAATGCTGACTAGGACGACACCCAATAGGGTGGTCTAATAACCCTTTGACCCACATGGCCCACCCCCAATAGGGTGGTCTAATAACCCTTCGACCCACATGACCTATACAGTGCCGACCCCAACAAGGTGGTCTAATAAACCATCAAGTATAAGTTACGACACTTACAATATAAATGATGACACTTCCGTATAGAGGAATAATAACATCTCTATAGGAATACAAACACTTCCGTATAGAGGAATAATACCATCTCTATAGGAGTACAATATACATATATGAAATACATTCTGAAGTTACATATACATCAACACTCCCTCTTAACTAGGAAGTTATTTCTTGTCAGCAGTAGTGACGATGACGATTATCCAGTGATGATGATCCAGAGAAGAAGACTTGTGCTAGAAGACCTAATCAATCTCTGAATCTACTCGTCATAGGAAGTTCTACAGAGCCAATCCTTTTTCATACTGGATGTAGGCCCACCACTTGCAGGTCTTCATCATCAATGGCCATACTGTGGATCCCAGGGCTGATTACGTGCGTCAACAAAACCTAGCGCAGACTATAGGTTCTTTTACATGTTGACCTTCACAAAACCTACTCAGAGCATCCTAGGATGTTACGAGCAAACCACTCTACCTGTCTGGATCTCGATAGAGCATCCCAGGCTGTTACGAGCACACTGCTCTACCTGTCTGGATTTGAAAGGATCTTTTCTATTTGAATATGTGTTTACTGTATCACTGTGTTATTTGCAATATATCTCTGTATATGATTCTGTATATGCTATCTTTTGTTTCGTTCCCACATAAATCTGGATCACAAGCACACAAGAGACACAGAGTTTACTTGGGGAAAACCATAAAGGTGAAAAACCCCAATAGCTTCCTCAGAGATAGATAGAGCAATGATACAACCCAAGCATAAGAGATAGACATCTCCTAGCAGCAGCTTCTCCTCCT
Source organism: Larix kaempferi (assembly GCA_027924585.1). NCBI lineage: Eukaryota > Viridiplantae > Streptophyta > Pinopsida > Pinales > Pinaceae > Larix > Larix kaempferi. The sequence goes on from BSBM01000792.1 coordinate 3,797,059, forward strand.
CCACAAGTGCGCCACTCTCCTGAGAGTGAGAGAGAACAGAATGATCAAATAGAGTGCCTCCCGCACTCTATTTATACTTGACTTGACTTTGCCTAATAACCTTTACTAGGTCGGCCTTAACTTAACCACATAACATAATGCTGACTGGGCCGACACCCAATAGGGTGGTCTAATAACCCATCAAGTATAAGTTACGATACTTACAATATAAATGACGACACTTCCGTATAGATGAATAATAACATCTCTATAGGAATACAAACACTTCCATATAGAGGAATAATACCATCTCTATAGGAGTACAATATACATATATGAAATGCATTCCTAAGCTACATATACATCAACAAATACAGATGGAATGCACAGGTCCCAATCATCCCGATTGACATTGCATATCTTGGTTAGCGCATTCTCCAACACTTTGTTAAATGCTTCAAGAGTTCCATTCACCTGTGGATGATAAGGCATGCTGCACTGATGATGAACGTGTAACTCTTCGGTCAAAGCCTCAATGGTCTTATTCAGAAAATGAGTGCCTTGATCACTCATCAAAATCTTCGGGCATCCGAACCTTGTAAGGATATTTTCATATATAAACTCTGCGGCTGTAGCTACACTACAGTCTTTCACTGGCTTTGCTTATGCCCATCTAGTGAGGTAATCGGTAGCAGTAATGATATACCTTGCGCCAGTTCTTTTTCCTGGTGGGCTAATAGGACCCAAAAAATCAATGGACCATTTCTCAAAGGCCTGCAAGGTCAAATGTGGATTTAACGGCATTTCATCTCTACATGATGGCTTTCCTATCTGCTGGAAAACATCGCAACATTGGCAATATTCCTTTGAATCTTTATGAATTGCAGGCCACCATAGCCCTACGCGCAATATCTTCTGCGCAGTATATCTCCCTACATAATGGCCTCCTGCGACTCCTGAATGCGCATCAGCCAATATAGATGGCTTCTCATGCTCTAATACGCATCTGCGCAGTACTTCATCTGGTCCCAATTTATATAGTTGACCTACGATTATAGTGAAGTTTGCTGTGCGTACTACCAGCTGCTTCTTTTGTTTTGTAGTGAACTCTGCGGGTGCGAACCCAGTAGTCAAAAAAACAATGATATCCTGATAATAATCGTCAGCAACCTGTATAGCGAACAACTACGCATCAGGCAGATTGTCCTCCAGATTCGTAGGTTCCTCTCCTGACTCAATTCTTGATAGATGATCAGGTCCCAAATTCAACTTTCCTGGCTTAACCACAATTTCAAATTCATACTCCTGAAAGAGTAGTAACCATCTGCATATGCGCCCCCCTAACATTGGCTTATTGACCAGGTATTTCAAAGCAGAATGGTCAGTGAACATAGAGAAATGCGCACCAAGCAAGTAATGCCTGAACTTCTATAGCACATATACCATCGCGAGTCCTTCTCTTCTAGTGGTGGTATAGTTCTTCTCAGCGGATGATAACTTTCTGCTAGAAAATGCAATGGGATGATCAATACCTCCCTCTCCTGGCTAAGCAAGAACGATGCCCAATGCTATACATGAAGCATCCACATGTACATGAAATGGATTCTCCCAAACTGGGAAAACTAGGATCGGCGCAGTGACCATCTTATCATTTAATGTGTCAAATCCTTTCTCACAATCCTCATTCCAAATGAATGGTACATCTTTGTTCAACAGCTTCTCCATAGTTGCAGTTATCTGCGCATAGCCTTTTATGAATTTCCTGTAATAGCCGGTATGGCCCAATGTGGTGCGCAATTGCTTGACTGAATTTGGTGTAGGCAAGTTTACAATGACTGCGATCTTCGCAGGATCAACTATCAAGCCCTATTTGCACACAATGTGTCCCAACAGAATTCCATAGGGAACACAGAAAACACATTTCTTCATATTCAGCAAGATTTGATGTTGTTTACATTTTTCCAGCATCATCCTGAGGTTCGCGGCATGGTTCTTCAATAAACCGAAAATGGTCCAATCATCGAAATAAGCCTCCAAGAACTTATGTATAAAATCCTTAAATGTTGCAACGACTACTCGAGAAATAATGGCAGGTGCGTTCTTCAAGCCAAAAGGCATTACTTGTACTGGAACGACCGCCATTCTATAGTAAAAGTAGTCTTGTGCCTATCTGCCCAATCAATCCTGATCTGATGGTAGCCAAAAAATCCATCAGTAAAAGAATATGCCTCATTTCCTCCAACATTGTCTAGCACTTCATCTATAAAAGGTGTAGGAAATGGGTCATGCATTGAAGCATCATTCATCTTTCTGAGATCCACACAAATCCTGATCTCACCCTTCATTTTCTTATCCTGGATAACCATTGGTCTTATCCACTCAGATTCTTCAACTGGCTCAATGATCCCTACATCGAGCATCTTATCAAGTTCTGCCTTAACTCGTTCTTTATAGCGTGGGTTCAGTCTATATGGTCTCAACTTCATAGGCTTCACGCTAGGCTTAAGATGAATTTTCATCACTCCTAAGTCTCCCAGATTACCATTCATCTCTGTGAACTTGGTTGAAAATAAATCTCGATATTCCTATAATATGCCCGCGATATCCGCAACTGTGTCTTCATCCCAGTAATCTCCTATAGCCGCGAACTTCAGCTCTTCATTGGTGCCAATGTTCAGTTTTCTTGTTTTCACAAGTCCGCTCATATCAGGAATTTCTAGTGGAGGTCCTTCTACCTTGCGTGATCCCTCTAACTCAGGTATCTGGATGTTGCGCAGGTCCTCCTCATCACTATCTGCTTTATCCTCGGGTTCTCCATCGATGTGATAACAATCAAGAGCATGTTCTAGCTGCTCCTCCCATTTAGGCTCGCAGGTACACTATTTTCTCTAAAGAATTATTCCAGTGTCATGTTTCCCTGAGTGTCGTCTGGTGCAAATATTTTTTTCTTAATAACCTGCAATGCATCATTGATAGTTGGATGTTCATCTTCGAAACTGAAATCTTGCTGGAAGCTCGCAATTAGGACAGACTAGTCCATTGTGCCTCTGCGCAACTCCAGGTCTAGGTACCACTTCTTTGGAATTGGCTCTTCCAATGTGTGCACAAACAGATGTAGCCATTCTATCTGTGGCCTTCCCCTCCATGCTTCTGAACAGACCCGAATATGCTCTCTTAGATCCGTCTGTCCATTATATTTCTCAAATGATAGGGTAACCTTATCAGCAAACCGAATTTGCATCTTAATTCTGCACTGATCCCATGTTGTCAGCGTCTGCTTATGCGCAGCCCACCATTCGGCAGGTGTATCACGCAATGCTATGTCTAATGCCTACAAGCGGTGTTCTTCTGCAATTGCTGCAGTATATTCATTGATAAAAGAATAAACGTTAGAGAAACCATCATCGCCGAGGATTGGGCTTACCTCCTTTCCAATCCAACACAATGACTTGGTGATCCACACGCTTTTCCTGGAAAATACTTCATGCAATCTGCTTTGCCAGTTTTCCAGTCCTGCATCATAATCTGAGATGCACCAGCTGTCACAACACCAACTGAGTGTTCCATCCGTAGTTGGATTGATATAGTCATCAGCATTGGTCGTCATCTTGTACATATGGTCCAAGTCTTGGGCTATGGATTCCTCTTGAATAGGTTCAATATATCGTTCACCCTGCGAAGGATCCAATGGTGCGATGACCCTTATATTATTGCCTTCAAATATCATTTTCATAGAGTTTAAATCAATAATGGAAAAATTAGTCATTGCCCAATCGATACCCAGCAACGTTGGATAAGGATGGTTGTCATCCACGATTTCAATCACTTCGAAATCTGCATAGATGCGTACTCCGTCAATGTCAACAATGGAAAGGTATAACTATCCCTTGATTAGCCATTCTTAACTGTAGGGGTGACCATTGTAAATTTGGCTTATCCATCTGATGCCATGTTTTCTTGGTCAAGACATTTACTTCTGATCCCAAATCAAGAATGATCTCATCCATCTCGTAGTCCCCAATTTGTGCAGGGAGCTTCATTTCCCTCCTTGCTCTTTTAGGACTCCTAATGTTATGGACTGCGCCATTGGCAGCCCCCTTCTCACTCTGTGGCTCATACTGCCTGAGTAGTTTTTCAAATTCCACGTAAGCATCTGTGCTCTTCAGTAGTTTCATGCAGCTCCGTAAGAACTGCGCAACAGAGGTCCTTGTGTCTGTTGCAGTGCCCGTCTGATCATATATCGTTGGCATATACTCTCTTTGCGGTACTTCACTGTGCAACTGGGTTCTCGGGGAGCCGGGTGGCGGTGTTCTGAACATGTCCCGTGCTTCCTCAAATGCTCCCTTGTTTTTCTGTAAGTCGAGACCTAGTGCTCTTCCAGGGGCTTTTCTAATCCATACTGGTTCACCAGAACTCTACTTAGGATCGCGCGCTGCGGAAGTCAAAGCTTATGTGCCTCCATCCCTTCCTATATCAGCACCACTGTGTGTTACCACATTTACACTTGGATCCGCATTTCTTCTCTCTGCCGCGATCAATTGAATGTTGGGATTCGGTGGTTCTGTCCTCCTTCGTTTATGCATTTCTACCTCAAGTACATGATAGTCTTCAATAACATGCTCAAATTATTTACAATAACTACATGTAGTGCATGGGTTGGTACAATCTCTAGAAACATGACCTAGTTGGCCACAGTTATAACAGATTACCTGGCCGCGGCCTCTTCCCTGCGCTAGTCCTCTTCCTCTCCCATGGTATCCACCACCACAGCCTCTATATCCTCCCTGATCATAGTGGGTGTTCTCTTGTTTCGGCTGATTTTCTTCTTGGACGTTGTACATGCCAGCACCTCGCATCATTTCCATATCGCGCTTTCTTTCATTCATCAGCTCATATGCACGACAGTTGGATTCCTCATGTCCAACTGATTTACAGAAATTACAATACAAGCTCTTAGGTGTCTTTACATATTTCTGGATGAGATAACAGTCCTCAGGCCTATGTCCTCTGCTTCTGCAGATTTCACACCATTGTGACTGATTGTTGTTCATATTTATTGGGTTTGGTGCACCACTGTCAAGATAATCTTGAAATAGAGGGAAATGTTCTCTGGTGTGGCCCTCTCCTTTGCATCCTATGCACCAAACTTCACGTATGTGTTCATATCTTTACTCCTTTCCATTTTTCATACCTTGTAATTCTAGTGTCAAGGTAGTCAACTGGTTTTGGATCTAAGACATCCCAGAAAAAGTCTCACAAATTAGCGAAGCCTCCAGCTTCATTGCGATCTCTAAGGCCTCTGTCTGCGATGCAACCTTCTGTTGCATCAATGGTTGCTTGATGTGGGGCAATAGCACAGCGATGAACCATTCCTTATGTTGTTGCAGAGCTATCTCAAAGCTCACTTGATCCAGCAACGTCTTAAATTTTTGGTCAAATTCCCAGACCGTTTCAGTAGGCTTCTGCTTGATTTCCTTTAATTCTGTTATGCACTGCGATTCTGATTTCGGCTTCTTAAACTCTGCGACAAGAGTAGCCTTAATTTTTGTTAGGGTTCTATGCTGTGCCTGAGAATATTTCATAAACCAATGCAAGGAGCAGTCTCTGAAAGTGGTGATGAGCTGCGCTCTCTTCACAGCATCATCCTGGATCTGCTTTACACTCCATACGGCTTCACATAGAAACTAGTGTTGATCAGGGTCTTCTAGACCCGTTCCATTGAATATCGGAAGTTTTATATCATTATTTTTCATCCTCCTTCATGGTGGTGCAGCACTCTGAGTAGTGCTGACTATCTGCGCGGAAAAAATAAATGTGGTACTCGGGACAATGCTAGGACTACTACTCTATGGAATGTTCTGAGATTGGCTATTCTGAACTGGAATAGTCTGAGTCGGAATGGTCTGAGCACCTACTCCTGCGGTGTTACTAGTATTTACATTCTGCGGCCTGGGCTGCGCTACACTCGCAGCGGGTTGATTCTGAGGTAGGGGTTGCGTGGTATTTGCAACCGGCTAGTTCTGAGGCATGATAGGATGGATGGTGGCAGATGATGGTGTGGTCTGATTATTAAGGTCACATGAAAGTTCAGTATTCACGCGGAGTCCAGGTCCTCCGGGATTCTTTTCTTTATTAAACTTATATCTCTTTCCACTTCTTAAGTTATGGGTATCTTCGTCAGAATCACTATATATACTTTCTACCATGTCAAGATTCAAAAATATTACTACATCCTTAAAATGCCTTTCTAAGCTAAAAGCATTTTAATGTATAGACTTAGATTGTTCAGGAACTTACCTCTGAATCCTTCGAAAAATTATGCTTCTGCTTGACTGTAGCACTTCAGCGTGTCTACAGCAAATTCTGTTACGAATCCTTCAAGTATGCTATCGACCCAGAAGTCGACTGCTCATGTTAATGGGCTGTCTATTGCTTTGAGCTGCGCTGTGAGCTCTGGAGTCCACTTTGTAGGTACTCCTCCTTGAAAATGGGTTTTATTTTCTGCGAGTCGCGATATCCACTCGTGCAACTCGTTTCCAAATGAAGCCCAAAATATCTCGTGAATGTCTCTCCACAAATATCTGTTCAACAACGCTACATCAGATAGATGTGGATGTTTGTTCTCTTTCTTTGCAAAATCTCTTTCAATCTTGTCACACCAATCCCAGATCTCTTTCTTTTTAGGATGCCAATTATCTGAACCCAATGGGAACTGATACTCTTCTTCACACATTACTTTTCCAAATACACTATCGCATCACTAGTCTTAGCCGAGCAATGGAACCATTTGTTGGCATATATAACTGAGCTATAGGTTTCCAGTGTAGACCCAAATACTTCGCAGTTCTAGGAACCAACAAAACCCCTATTCAGCGGCCCTTTCGGCAACAGACTGCGAATAGTCTGAGGTCTCACCCGAGGCGAAGGTGAGGGGGTGGTTGCAAAATCAGGTTTCCACAACTTGGTGATGCGAGTGTTTACAACAACTGATGGACAAAGCAATAAGGAACTCTTATTGCGGACAGATGACCACGCAAAGTCTCTACTTCGTAGTGGATACTTTGTCAAACTGTGGCACCACGCACCTAGCGCATCCAAGGACTGCGCAATGTTAGAATTGCCTCATGTTACGATGATAAGCTATGGACAACTTATCTCGCAGTATTCAAGATGGCTCGACGCGTCAACTAGACCGCGTGGCTACTCAGGACTCGATCTCCTCTAATCAATCCTTACTTTACAATCTCGATCCATTCATCAACACTTAACTACTATCATTATGGTGTATTTACTTGAACAAATTACACAGTACTACGTGTTCCAACACTTATGATCAAATCCAGTGCTTAACTTCGTGATTATCCACAGATTCATACATTCAAAGACTTAGATGATCTGAACACTCAACATTCATCCACTCATGCATTGCTTAACATATTATTCCCATTCTTAACTTTGGCGAATACATATAAAATAAATCACATAACAGATAACAACAGCATCAAACATCCATACTAAGCAAATGAAAAACACATCAACACAATCAATCGCACTACACAAGATTTAACATGGTTCACCCCCCGGATGGAGGCTATGTCCACAAGAACGGTTGTTGATATTGATCTTTTTGGGAAGGGTACAACCATTCTTAGTCTATGCACTCAACTGCAGACTCTCTTCTCTCTCAGATAGGTCTCTGCGCACTCAGCTGCAGAGCCTTTACAATGCTTTCAAGATTAAGATTCTACAATAATCGATACTAATCAAAATGGGAGCTTCTAACCCTTTCCCATACAAAATTGTGCCTTATTTATAGATCATGCCTGTAGGTCATGTCTTTAGAATCCGCAGGCCAAAAACCCTTAGGTTTACAAAAACGGTTATAGTTTCCAGCTCATCGAGCTAGTTGGCACCTGGTAGTGAATCTTCCATCGTGTCCTGCCCTTCGTGCATGCCCACATCACTATCGGCCTTCCTGTCGCACGCGTGCCAATAGGTCACTTTCGCCGAGCCGTTTTTCCTCTAACGGCCTCGTGCGACTGGTTCAGGTAGTGGTATCTTTTGCGTGTGCAGCCAGTCGCTTTCTTCCCGATCCGCTCCTTCCCACCACTTGGCATTCCTGGAGCATCTTTACAAAAATTAGACCGTCGATGGTCTACCCAGAACAGGTCCCATCTTCCCTGTCCAACACCCTGCCCTGCTGGATCCCTGTAGACTAGACACTTCGCGGCACTACATCCTCGCAGCACCGATCTTCGCAACTCTTCCGACACTGCACTGCGCACAACTTCGCAGCAACCCCAAAACTTATACAAAAAAGTGTTTATGCCGGACTACGCTCAGCTTCGCAGTCCCCAAAAAGTTGTTCAAAATTGCCCCACTTGGATTGAGGGTTTGTGTCAAGTTGTATAACATGTTATATAACATCTAGCTGGCTAGATCAGTTTGAGTATAAAGTTCTCGTCAAAACCCCACATCCTTTGGATTCATAGGACAGATAGATGAATATAACATGTTATACAACTTGACGAGAAATTTATACTCAAAACAAAAAATCTAGCCATAAAAACACCAAAAAACAACCCCGACTCAAAAAGTGGTGCTACCGGTAGCACCACTTTTTTTTGTGGTTAAAAATATAAACATGGACCAAAACAATACTTATTGTTGTTTACAAAAATCTTAAAATCAAGCCCTGAATTAAAAACTAATGCTACAGGTAGCACACTTTTTCAAAAAATGGCATTATTCTATCATTTTGTCATAATTTAAAATTGTATTTATTAAATCTCTTAGTAATGCTATATAAAACCTACACTATGTTTAACACAAATTATTCAAGAAATTATTTCACCACTCTGTCTACATAAAAAAAAATAATAATAATAAGAAATCTAATAATATTCATAATAATAAAAACGAAATTAAAAAACTCTTTCAAAAATGTATTTTTTTAACATTATAAAACATAAATGATAAAAACTTTAAAAATAAATCATTTTAAAAAAATATATAAATTTATAAAAAAAGAAAATTAAAAAAAAAAACATTTTAAAAAATTCTAAAAAAAACAAATTTTAAAAACTCACAAAAAACAATTTGAAAACACTTAAAAAAAATTAAAATAAAATTATTAGATTTCCCCCACCCTCTCTCCCCCCAACGCTCCCCCTCCCCCTCCCTCTTCGCTACCCCTCCCCTCCTCCCCCATCGCCCTTCCCCATCCTCCTCCCTCTCCCCTTCCACTCCCCTCCCTCCTCTCCCCCCTTCCCCTACCACTCCATCTGCCACCTCCCCCTCTGCCCTCTCCCCCTACCCATCCCCCTTGGAGACCCTTTGGGAACATGAGGGGCATGTTGATGTATTTGTAACTTCGAAAGATATTCACTTGTATATTGTATTTGTACTTTATTGTATCCCCAACATAGATGTATTATTCCTCCGATTGGAAGTGTCGTCAATTGTACTTGCATGTGTTGCAAGTTATATTGTAAATGTCGTAACTTATACTTGATGGGTTATTAGACCACCTTGATGGGGTCGACACTGTAGGATTCATGTGGGTTAAATGGTTATTAGACCACCCTAGTGGGTTCGTCCCAGTTAGTATTATGTTAAGTGGTTAAGTTGGGGCCAACCTAGTTGAGTAAAGGTCAAGTGAAAGTTAGTGTATAAATAGAGAGTGTGTCTCTCTCGTTTTACACATTCTATTATTCACTCACTTCGCATTAGTGAGAGAATAGGAGGGTGCGAACAAGTGGATGAGGAGAATGCTGCTGAAGATATCTATCTCTTGGGTTTGATCATGGTGATCCTTGTATTTATGCTTATTCTATCTTTGAGGAAGTTGTGGGGTTTTTCACCTTCTTGGTTTTCCCCGGTGAAATGTTTTGTGTCTCTTATCTCTTGTCTCTTATGCTTGATATGCTATACATGTTGTTCTTTCAATTAAGATCCTAGATCTATTGAATTAAATGATGAAAATATAACATGGTATCAGAGCTAGCTTGAAGGAAGGCATGGTATGGAATTTATGAGACTTGTTGCACTTGCGACAAATTGGAAGCTAGGGCTCGATATAGAAAAAACCAGTCATTGTGGAACTTTCACTATAAATCCATTTTGGAGGAGTTTTAGGATATGAAACTTTCACAGGTCATATATAACATCCCTATGTACCTTAGTTCCGAAGAACAGCATCTGATTCATTGTACTTTGTGATTTATGATCCGTACAAGTTAGGGTTTCTGCCTCTTCCAGATCTCAGTCATAAACAAGTAACCTAGGAAAAAAGGTCACAACTTGGGATAGGAAGCTCCAAATGAAATTTAGTAAAAAGTTATAGGTAGGGCACAGACTGTACTTTCACAGGTCCTCTTTTCAGAGGCCGAAGTTGAACAAGTGACACGTGGCACATCGTACAATTTCGCTCTCATGTTTTATCCCATAAACAGGTCACGTTGCGACACTTGGAATAAATCTCTCTCAAAGAATCCAATTGAGGTCATACCTATGGGGTTGGAAAGATGACAGGTCATGATACTACAGGCCGAAGTTTCAGACCCTGTGGATTCGTAATTTCAAATATGCACCAGAAACAATCAGGTGCATATTTCTGTCAAAGAGAATTGGATTCTGAGCACCTTCATTTTTGGATCATCACTGCTGTGGGAAATTAGGGTTTCGGAGAAAGTTGAAATCCTTGGAATCGGATACCACGGCTGGATTCTCCTCATCAAAATCAAAATTTAGAGACCAAGATCGAATTTTTGGTTGGGCAGAAGGTTGGGCTTGATCAAACCCTAGTTCGGGATTTTGATCGGAAAGGTGGAAAATTAGGGCTTCTACAAAAGTTGGAGTTTTTGAAATATGTGACCACGGTTGGAAGCTCCTCAGAAAAATCAAAGTTTAGAACACAAAATTGAACCTTTTGGATGGGCAGAAGACGGGCTTTATCAAACCCTAGTTCAGGATCCTGTCCAGAAGATCCGGAAGTTTCAAAGGCAATTTTGAGGGGTCAAATTTTGGAGATTTCAAAATTGAAGTCTACCAGCTTGATCAACTCAACAAGCCACATCTTTCCATCCATTTAGAAGTTTGAAATTCAAAATTTTAATATTTAGGGTTTCTCTAACAAACCCTAATCCAGCTCCAGATCCAGTCTCAGCAAATCAAAGTGGATTGGGTTAATCCTAGAAGAGAATTAATTGGACACTTGCATAAGTGAAGAAGTTCCAGTTCCAGAGGGATATGAGCCTAAGGCCTTACATAAGAATGCTACAAGCAATCTCAATAGGTATGACTTGAGGAGATACAGGTATGTTCATGATTAAGTTTATGATATCTTTGTCTTCATACTGTTTAGGTTAGTACAATCTTGATTAATGCTAGACTTGTCTTATCATCCTAACAAAAGTATGAATGCATGTGAATGATAGAATACATTCATTGATTAGGTTTATGACACTTATGATTGTACTAATGCACTGTGGTGTTGTATGAGGATGATATTGTCCGCTAACATGAAAGGTACATCAAGTGATACAGACAAATCAATTTCTAGATCAATAACATATGACCATGGTGACATGAAGACAAAGACTCGTCCATAGCCATGGATCACATAGAAGCTCTACTTACAAGGTATGTATAATTTTGGTTCTACAATGGTTAATTTATGAGTTATGCAGGTTACTAGCACAAGTATTTGAAGAAGAACAAGAAGATAGTGTTTGGGTATGTTAGACATAACTAGATAACATGATATTCCAGGTATATTTTTCCTATTTCAAGTTAGAATCCTACCTTATGCCAGGATCTTATACTTTTGTATGAATGATTATTCTTGAAGTTAGAAGTTTAAGTAATCAACAGCTTATGCATATTATGTTTCTTACTTTGATTGATGATATGACTAACCAGAAGAGTCCTATGGTTAATAAGAATATGCATGAGTAATAAAATTCCTCCCTGGAACCTTAAATACTAATGCTTGTGATAAATTCCCTGTGTGTGAAATAATCATGACCATACATGTTAAGTTTATTTAGGATCATAATGTTTTGATAGTATTGAGATTATACTAATGGATGTATGATCATGTATGGGATCTTGAGGATGACACTAGTGCACACTTAAGCATGCATAGTGGTCTAGGATGAATATAAGTTCAAAGACAGGTAATTCAGGAAGCAAAGATCAAGAGGGAGCACACTCCAGTAGTTCCTGCAAGGAAACAAAGATTGAGAGGGAGTCCACCCTTCAACTAAACAAAGATAAGTATTTGAATTGTCATTTATTATATGATTACTTAAATGATGTTGTCCAGTCATGTACATACTTATGTTCCTATATTTAGGATGTACATTTTTCATTTTAGAAAAGTTGCATTAATGAACTAGATACTACTGATATGCAAGTAATGGGTAGGTGGCATATGGTACTGTACAACATTCCATTGCTACTTATCTAGAATGAAACCTCTTTGCTGACATGTTGGGAGTAGTGAAAATCTTAACAATGTTCTGGTAGAGATGGAAGGAATCTAGAAAGTTACCCTATGAATAAGGGATATGGACAAATGTTGTATTGAAGCATTGGCTAAGACAATTACATGACTGTATGACATATGCCTTTATGTATATGACTTTGTTCTGTAAACTATGAGAATTTTCTAATCACACAATTGAATTTGACTTGTAGGAAAGATCGTGTACAATCACCTACAAAATAAGGACTACAACATTTGTTCCAGCAACGAAGTTCAAAGAAAACTATCTATTGAAGATATTGAAGAATCTGAAGTTCCCGGGATCTGGGATGCAGTAATGGAAGAATTCCATGATCGATGAATACCAGTCGATCATAAAGAATGATGTATGGAATGTGGTCTCGAGACCAGAAGGGAATTTTTTTGTGACTTCCAAGTGGATCTATAATATCAAGCATGCTGCAGATGGCAGCATAGAGAAATACAAGGCAAGGTTTGTCGCTCGTGGATTCTCCCAGAAAGAGGGGATAGATTATGAAGAGACTTTTGCTCCTGTATCCAGATACACTTTCATCAGAACAATACTTGCTCTAGCTGCAGTGATGAAGTGGAAGATACACCAGATGGTTATGGTGTAGTCGAAGAGGAAGTGTATGTGGAGCAACCACTCGGTTTTGAGACACATGACAGGGAGTCATATGTGTGCAAATTGAAGAAATCCTTGTATGGCTTGAAGCAAGCTCCTAGGACATGGTACGGCAAGATAGACAGCTTCTTGTCCAGCTTGGGATTTACAAAGAGTAAAGTGGATTCCAAACTTTACTACAAGGTTGAGGAAGGCAATCCAGTGATACTTCTATTGTATGTGGATGACCTGTTTGTGATAGATGAGGATAGATTGATTACCGACACGAAGAGGAAGCTTGCTCCCAATTTCGAGTTGAATGACTTGGGTATGATGCATTACTTTCTAGGTATGGAGGTGTGGCAGAGTAAAGATGGAATCTTCCTTGGACAAAGGAAGTATGCAGTAGAGATCCTGAAGCGGTTTAGGATGATGGACTGCAAGGCCATGGCCACACCTATGGCATCAAACCTGAAGCTATTGAGTGATGCTTCATCAGAGTTGGTTGATGCTACGATGTATCATCAGATGATTGGGTCCTTGATGTACCTGATGAACAGGAGACCAGATAATTGCTTTGCGGTGAATACCTTCAGCTAGTTCCTGACGGATCCTAGACATGTTCACCTGATTGTTGTAAAGCATATTCTAAGGTACCTGAAGGGTACGGTTGATTATGGGCTCAAGTATGATGCGAATCAAAAGTTTAACCTTGAGGGTTATGTTGATTCATATTGGGCAGGCAGTGTTGCAGATAGGAAGAGCACTTTGGGGTGTTGCTTCAGTATGGGATCAGGTGTGATCTCTTGGTTTAGCAGGAAGCAGTCCTGCATAGCACTAAGTACAACCGAAGTAGAGTATGTTGCAGCTTGTTCGACCAGTTGTGTGGCAGTATGGCTAAGGAAGCTAATGCCTGATTTATTTGATCTCCATTTGGATGCTACTTCTATCTATTGTGACAACCAGAGTTGTGTGAAGTTGTCAGAGAACCCGATGTTCCATGACAAGTCAAAGCACGTCGAGATCAAATATCACTATATCAGGGATATGGTGCAGAGAGGAGCAGTGAAGCTCCTCTATGTTGCGACAGATGAGCAGATTGCATATGTGTTGACCAAACCACTACCAGAGTGAAGTTTGAGCACTTCAGAGAGAGGCTTGGTGTTCTTCAGATAGAAGATACTTCGAGGAAGAATTGATGGGACACATTTGCAGGAGCCATTCCAAGCATGGTGGTAGGAGGATCCTCCCATGGATATGGATGTAAGCGTTGTGTGATGAGAATCAGGACGATGCTTTAGATGATATACATCAGGATGATGTTGTGTCAATGATCAGGATGATCATATGTGATGAGTATCAGGATGATGCTCTAGGTGATATGCATCAGGACGATGCTATGATGATCATCAGGATGATCATATGTGTTGATATGCATCAGGTAGATGCTTGGCATGATCAGTTGGATCATGTGTGATGAGTCCTGAAGACGCAGATGCACATGAGCTTTTCCAACAAAGGTGTAGATGTGTTCTCCCAAGGTCGTGATGTAATTGCTAAGGCTTTTCTGACAAAGGTGTAGATGTTTTCTCCCAAGGTCGTGATGTAATTGCTGATCCATTCTTTACAAGGTGTAGATGTGTTCTCCCACGGTAAAGATGTAAGGGCTAGAGCCATTCTTTACAAGGTGTAGATATTTTCTCCAACGGTAAAGATGTAAGGCTTGGAGCCATTCTTCACAAGGTGTAGATGTGTTCTCCCACAATGAAGATGTAAGGGTTGAAGCCATTTTTCAGAAAGGTGTAGATGTGTTCTCCCACAGTGAAAAATTAAGGGCTGGAGCCTTCCCCGAATGGTGGTAGATGTGTTCTCCCATGTCGGTGGTGTAAGTGTTGTGTATTTGCATCTGGGTTGTGCTTCGTGGACGGTGATATGAAATGATCAGTATGATCATGAGTATCAGGATGATACTCCGTGGTCGTGGATAGGTTGTGCAGTTGCATGTAAAAGATCCTGGGAGATCCGATAGGTTGAGATGTGTGCTTGTAAAAGTACTGGGATGCTCTTTCGAAGTTTTGTTGACGCACGTAATCAGTCCTGAGGATTCCGCAGGATGGCCAGAAATGATGAAGACCTATAGGAGGCTAGGCCTACATTCAGCATGAAAAATGGTTGGCTCTATAGAACTTCCTATGACAAGAAGAATTCAGATATAGCCTTGTGATCGAGATGTCGAGTACAGCAGCAGTGATGATGATGATGATGCTCTGTGATCCAGTGATGATGATCCAACTCCAGAATTGAAGACTTGTGCCTATATGTATTGATGACTTGTGTCAAGAGAATACCTTCCTAGTTAAGAGGGAGTGTTGATGTATTTGTAACTTCGGAATATATTCACTTGTATATTGTATTTGTACTTTATTTTATCACCAACGGAGATGTCTTATTCCTCCGATTGGAAGTGTCGTCAGTTGTACTTGCATGTGTCACAAGTTATATTGTAAGTGTCGTAACTTATACTTGATGGGCTATTAGACCACCCTAGTGGGTTCGGCCCAGTTAGTATTATGTTAAGTGGTTAAGTTGGGGTCGACCTAGTTGAGTAAAGGTCAAGTGAAAGTTAGTGTATAAATAGAGAGTGTATCTCTCTCATTTTACACATTCTATTATTCACTCACTTCGCATTAGTGAGAGAAGAGGAGGGTGCGCACAAGTGGAGGAGGAGCATGTTGTTGAAGATATCTATCTCTTTTGTTTGATCATGGTGATCCTTGTATTGATTCTTATTCTATCTCTAAGGAAGTTGTGGGGTTTTTCACCTTCTCGGTTTTCCCTAGTGAAATGTTTTGTGTCTCTTGTCTCTTATGCTTGATATGTTGTACATGTTGTTCTTTCAGTTAAGATCCTAGATCTATTGAATTAAATGATGAAAATCTAACAGGGCGGAGGCGTTGCTCCCTCGTGCTCCCAAAGGGCCTCCCAAGGGGGCGTCACGATTATGAGAAGGGATTTGTTAGGAAATTGAGCTTGTTTGGGGAAGGGAAGTCTGTCGCCATAAAATATATTAGGAAAGCATCCCTTTCGGGTGTCATAGGTTCCATGTTTATGGCCATATTGCAAGTCAATGCTCGCTTTATTTCTCAAGAACTTCCACAAGGACAAGAAAGTGGTTAGCTATGGGGACTGGTATCTACTCCGAAGGAATTCCGGGGAAAGTTGGTAGAAGTGATTACAGAAATGTTACAAAGAACAACCCTAATACTCTAGTGAGAGGCAAAGGGGCATCCCAATTGAACCAGTTGAATTAGGAAGCAGTTTTAGAATGATCAATTCGAGTGCAGATTCAGAATGATGTGGTCAAAGGAACTTGACAAATCAACCATTCAACTAAAGATAATGCAGTAGCCTCTCTGGGGAAGGATGATCCCCATCCCATTCATGTTATTTCTCTAGCAAATTCTTTTAATTTGTTGAGAAATGATTGGACGGATCTCAACTCAAAATCCACAAAACAAGTCACAGCTCATGCATCTCACGACTCCATGATGATGCTTCCCATTGTACATTGCACAATTTTCCCTGTAAATGATACACTTGGTCCCTCCCCATCGTTTTCAGAAGGGATGGTTGCTTCCTCTTCCCTGACATTGGACAAAGTCCCGATTTACTTCCATCTCATGTCTAGGGAGATTCCAAACCTTTTTGGGATCCCAACAGGGAATCTAGGGTTGGGAAAAAAAACCTTCAACAACTATAAAAGGGAAATGGTGAGGAATACCCTAAAATCTTGCACCGACACAAGAACATGCCCGCAAGGAGAATGCTAATGGAAAAGAAGAATCCATCGTTGGGGTGCTTAGATCGAGGAAATACCCATAGGGGTTTCCCCATGAAAATTCTTTCTCTCAACTATCGGGGATTAGCAATCCCCTCAAAAACACTTGCCCTCAAGAGGATAACTCTCTCTCATCAACCTGAGATCTTGCTTCTTTAACAAACGATGGATAACGGAGAGATGTTTTTGAAACTATGGGAAACATTTTTAAGGATTGGGATTTCATAGCACAGGATGCAAGAGGCCTATCTGGTGGTCTGGCCATTGGGTGGAACACACGATGTATCAGAGCTCAAAGTTACTAAGAGTTTTGATTATAGCTTAGGAATGGAAGTTTTTTTTGTCAAAATGGGCTCTTCTTTCACTATACTAAACATTTATGGGCCCTATGATGAGCGGGTCACTTTCTGGGACTCGGTTTTCTGAAAATCCTTCATTAAAGCTGAAAATGTGATCACTGGAGGCGATCTCAATTTCACTTTGGGTGTGCAATAAATTTGGGGGCATGGGTAAGGACCGGTCCCCTTGCTGATTATTTTTCCCAAAAATTGCATGATGATGGCCTACTAGATATTGAGCCTACTAAAATGAAGCCTTCATGGAACAACAAAAGGGTGGGAGAAAATAGAATAGCCAAAAGTTGGATTGCTTTTTTATTGTTGAAAATCTTGTAGATCATATTTTTTTTTCAAACAATGGATAGGCTCGAGAGGAGATTCGGATCACATCCCTAGTTTTTTGGAAATTCAAGGGGGTTCACAAAATCCAACAAGTCCTTTCAAATTTTGTGCAGCCTGGCTAAAGGATGAATATTTTTTAACTTAATTAAAAATTCGTGGATGCCCTATAATCTGGATGAAGGGGGACCGGCCGCACTTCATTTCACACAAAATCTGCAGAGGATTAAGAAGGAATTTCAAAATTGGGGAAACACAAAGAGAATCAATGGTGAACGAGAACTAAGGAATATTGAGTCTTACTTGCAATCCATCTATGATTTGGAGGGAGGGGGTTTTGATTCTAAAGAATCAAAAGACCTTCTACGTGGGTTGGAGGTTATAAGGAGAAAAATTTTAGTAGAATAGGAGGTAATATGGAGGCTAAAATGTAGAGATGTTTGGATAGAGTGTGGTGATGACAACAACAACAAAAAATTTCATGCTTATGCAAAAGGGAGAAATATGCAAAATACTATTTGGTGTCTTAAAGACCAAAATAATGAAATGGTCTCCTCCTTCGAAGGTATGGCCAGATTGGGCAAATCACATTTCCATAACCTCTTCAAAGATTATGAGCGAGTATCAATCACATAAGTGGTTTAGATGGAAATTTTTTCCTGGGCTTTGTGACTCCAAAGGAGAATAGGGATCTAATGGAGGAAATCTGAGAAGAACTAAAAGAGGTTATGCATACCTTTCAGAAGAACAAGAGTCCGATCCCAAACAGTTGGACGATTGAGTTTTTCCTCTCCCTATATGACACCATTGGAAAATACCTCCTCGGGCTTGCTGAATAATCCCGATCCAGGGGATTCATGCATGTACCCCTGAACACAACTTTCATAGCTCTTATCCCAATCAGATAACCCACAAGGTCTGGAATATTTTTTTCCAATATTGCTATGCAACATCACATATAAAGTGGTCACCAAAATCTTTGCTAGAATATTAAAGAAGGTTCTGTCAGAAACTATTTCCTGTGAACAATTTGGATTCCTGGAAGGAAGACAAATACACAAGGCAATTGGCGTGGCTGAGGAAGGATTGCACAACTTAAAAGAAAAGAAAATGAAAGGGTAAGTATTGAAGATTGATCTTTCTAAACCACATGCTCAAGTAATCTAGTTATACATACGCCTTATTCTGACTCATTTAGGCTTCAAATATCCTTTTATCAGGTGGTTCATAACTTGTATAAATACATCCTCTTTCATAGTGCTCAGAAAGGTTTGAGCCTTTCCTTTCTTTCATTATGAAATAGGTATTCTCCAAGGCTTCCCCTTATCTCCACTTCTTTTCCTATTGGTAGCATAAGGTCTTAGCAGGGCTTTGAGTGAGGAAAAAAGGGTTGGATCTTTCTCTGGAATTTCTATATCAACCACACTACATAATGCATCTATTGTTTGTGAATGATGTTCTATTTTTTTGCAATGGCACAATCAGGGATGCAAAGAAACTTTTGGAGATTCTGGAATTATTTGGGAAAGTAACTGGAATGCAAATAAATGTAAGAAAATATTCTCTTTCCACCATAATATGAGAGCAGATGAGATCCATAGGTACAGTCATCTCTTTCCTTATGAGTTGAAATTTTTTGACAAAATCCTAAAGTACATGGGGTTCATGATAAACCAAACAATTACAAAAAAGAAGATTGGGATTGGCTGTTAGCAAAATTGGAGAAAAGATTAAAGTGTCGGACCCACAGATGGTTATCTAGAGCTGGAAAACTTGTTCTAGTCAAGAATGTTCTGGAAGTTCTTTCAGTCTATTGGATGTCTTTGGACTGGATCCCAAAAGGAGTTTTGGAAAAATCTAGAAATATTTGTTTCAAATTCCTATTGGCTGGTAACAATGAAACCTTTGTGCTACCATGGGTTAGATGGGAAAAACTTGCATGACCAAAGCTGGGTGGATGGGGACCAAATAATATCTTCTTGTTCTCAAAATATTTAGCAGTAAAGGCCAGATGGAGACTCATCTCTACTCAAAGTATTTGGACCGAAGTCATTTCTCATAAGTACATTACTTGTGAATCCATAGAAGACTGGATTCAAAATCCAAATAAGAGGAGGTGAATTGCATCAATTATATGGAAAGATATAATAAATTTGTTTTATATCATTGAAGAGAGCCTTTCCTGGAGTATAGGAACATATTCAAAAGTATGAATTAGGGAAGACGCCTGGCCAAGTTGTCAAAATAGCCATTTACTGCAATAACATGTGATTCAGCAGATTCACCTTCAAGATTTTTATCACCTGGACCAAATTGTTGACCTTGAGACAACAACACTCTGGAATCAAGGATGGATGGAATCTCCAAGACTTGGTTTAGTGGATGCATGGGAGGATGCCTGGAATGTGTATTTAAATTCTCTTTGCTCATCCCATGTCAAGTTTACAGATAGGTCGGATGAACCGATCTGGAGCTCTGCACCCAATGGAAGATATACTCCAAAATTGGGATACATCAAACTTATTGCAGACTTACAAAATAGGGAACAACAGTGGTGGTGGTGGAAGGGAGTATGGAAATCCAAATGCCAACATAAATCCCGAATCTTTACGTGGTGCCTGATTCAAAACAAGGCTCCAACATGGGAAAAATGGCCAAAATATTCTTCGAAGGACCAGGCCGGTGCACCCTTTCTAGAGAACAAGAAGAAACTGCTATGCACCTCTTTATAGATTGTTCTTTCACTATCCATATTTGGAAATAATGTTTCCATATATTGGCCATCAACTTTGACTAGATAGGTATAAATGTAGTTGAAGCAGCTTGGAAAAACTAGGTATCAAACTAAAACTTTGAAAATTCTAGATCCCTACCCCTAATTGTTAATTGGGGGGTAGGGATTGCCAAAAATTGATCCATCTTTCAAGACAATCCTTCTATCCCGGAGCTTATAGCAGTGCCATGCTTAGACATTTTATCTCATTTTCCTCAGCAAAAGGATGCTCCATCCATATAAGTCATCCGGGAGGAGCTAGTAAATAAAGACATCTCCTGGGATTTTTTTTAATGGTGCATCACAAAATCAAAAGTGTGGAGGAGGGGATATCCTATACCTTTCAAAAACCTCTTTTTTCAAAATCCAAATGGGCCTGGGGAATGGAACAAACAACTATGCGGAAATATTGGCCTTAAAATTGCTCATATGTTTTGCTAAAGAAAAGGGTTGTACATCCCTACAATTATTTGGAGACTCAATGAATGTCCTAAATTGGATAAACAAAGCTCAAAACTGTCATAACATGTTTATACTTTCTTTGGTTGAGGAGGTGCAACGTCTTGTGACCAGTTTTGATTTTTGTGTATGTCGTCGATGTCTACAAAGAGAGAAATTTGATTACATACAAGCTTTCCAAAGAGGGGTTACAATTAGCTCATGGACATTGGAAGATAAAAACACAAAATGAGACATTTTTTGAATACTTCCATTAGTCTTTCATATAAGGAGTGATCCCTCTGGCAAACCATCCAGCTCTATAATCTCTCATATTGGGCTACAAGCATTTTTGTACTAAACAGGATATATCCAGACCTTTTTTTTATTCAAGGGTTTATATTCATGGTGCTAAGCTCTTCAATGAACATACATGCAAAGGTATTCAGAACGGGTGGAACATACACTATTTTATTTTGTAACGGATTTTTTTTTTAAATCTATAGTTTTGTGAAGACTGTTTGGGTTAGAAGACATGAAATACATGGCCGGCATGTATTCTGTAGAATATTTTTTTATTACACTTTTTTTCCAAGGAAAAAAAGAATATAGAATTGTTGGCACAGGATATATCCGCAGGAAGTGCGGAAGCCGACAAGTGCAAAAGGGTCATTCCACGGAAGAATGACCTTTCACCACGTTTTGCGGAAATGTAAGAGTTGTTAGAATAGTTGAGTCGGCCATGTGGACCAAATTGTAATAAGAGAAAAACATATAAATAGAACAAGATTGTAAGCCTAAGGGCATCTATGTTTTGGAGATTAATGCGATCTTTTGTATTCGGTTGACTATTCTCTGCGAGGTTTGTTCTGTAGATGTTAATGAATGAAGATGTTCGGTTATCAATTTTGTTGTTATGAGATGATGGGTTATTTAAATGCTTTCTGTTGATTTATGTTGATACATGTTGTTTGTTACGTGAATATGTTGTTGAATATGCTTTGAGACAAATATGTGAATGTTTGGTTAGATAGACTGTATTAAATATTGTAATCTCTGGTTAACATACACATATCTTCTTCGCAACTACGGAAGCTTGGTTCCTGCAGCACCCTTACTCGCTTCGGGTGAGACCTTGCCTGCTTCGCAGGCATTGTTGTAAGGGTAACTCCTTTCCGGGATAGTGCGTAAGGGTTGTTGGTGTTTGTTGACGGCAGAGTGAACCCATGTCGAGAAGAGTTGCGTCAACAAATGGTTCTGTTGCCAAGACCCTAAGCTAGAAAAGAAGGGGATATGTTGTGGCACCCGACAAAACCAGAGATCCAAGAGTGGTTCGACAAGAAAGCGGAAGAATCCGTAGCAAGTGAGAAGAGGGACCCTAAACATACAACAACCGAGTGGTTACAATACATCTATTCAGATATTCACGAAATCTTCTTCTGCGAATTCCCGGTGGTACTGCATGAGTGGCTAGCACAGTTGACGTATCGCAATAATCATTGCCAGAAGACTGAACCAGAGTGTTGGACCCCAGAGTTAATGCGACAACTGAAACAGGTCAACAACAAAGTATCACGAGCTATTGATTTTTGGGTAGACAGTATCCTCGAAGGGTACATAATTGAGTTCGCGGTAGATACTATTGATTCATACAGCGACGCTGAAAGAAATTTCTTCAAAGGACCAAGGGGAAGTTTCTTATCATCACTAAAGTTGTGGATTAAAATGTTGGTCTGTGAAAAAGGAATATTGAGGATGTCCGCTAATGAGTAGAAGAATCGATGTGCGAGGGTGAGGATAGCGCGTAAATGCGAACCTGACGGAAAGATGTGGTAGATGGACATGAGTGACGACGAACTTGAGAGGGAAGCTAACGAAGAGTGTGGTCTCTTGAGGAGTGGAGAAATATTCTGGGGTCCTGAGAATAAAAGGAGGACTGAGAGAGAGTCTCTTAAGAGGACCGGAACATATAATCATGAGGCAAGACCACAAGGAAGGAAGATCCCTTATTGCGAGGAAGACGTTGACCAGGCTACCCCAGAGACAGAGCAAGTTCAGATCGTAAGTTTCCATGTACCTTCGACCCGGCACACTACTCCAAACTTTATAGGAAGAAAGAAAAACTACTCGCGAAGTTGCCCTACTTGCAGCGCTAAGAGTAGCGCTTCGGTAAACAACAATACTAGCAGTGTTAGGATGGCAGACGAGGCAAAGATGCCCACATTCCAAGGAGATGGGACTGAGAATCCCGAACAGTATTGGTTCGTATTGGAAGCAGTCTAGACCATAAAGCAAGTCCAGGATAATGCGATAAAGTTGGGACAGCCAGCAACGACCTTAAGGGGTCGTGCGCTAGACTAGTACATGAAATTTGTAAAAGTTCCGGTGGGGACAGTGGTAAAAACATTGGCTGAGATAAGAGACGCAATGATTGGCAAGTTTAAAAAACCAAAATCTGAGTCACAGTACGTCACAGAGCTTAAAGAAATTAAGCGATTTCCGAATGAATTGGTGTGGGAATTCGATCAGCGCTACAAAACGCTGATAGCAAAAGTGAGATTTCCGGTAAATGAGTTGCAACATAAAGAGTGGTTTATCACAGGACTGGTACCGCATATACGAGGACCATTTATGCAGCAAAAGGTCGTAACACAAGTGGAGGCGTTGGAAATTTCAATGAAACTAGAGGCTTCACCAATTGGTGATGCAGGGATAGGAATGGACAGAGTATAGGCACAGTTGGCCAATTTAACACTCCAGTTGGAGGACATCAAGAAGGGAAAGGAGACTCGCAGAGATGTATGGTGTACTAGATGCTGAAACTAAGGACACCATAAGGACAATTGCCCAAAGTTTCGGGAGTATTTGCAGTCAGGGGCGACAATCCCCCTTCGGCAAGGAGGTATGCCATGGTGTCCTGTATGTTAGACCAGAGGACACCGACCATAGGAGTGCATATACTTGCAAAAGATGGTATCGAAACCAACGAATTTGTACTACAAGTTATATCAGTCGGTGGGCCATGATGAGAACTACTCCAGGGCCTATGACCTGCTGCAGGAGAGAACAGCTGACACATACTTTGTGAAAGGGGAGGAACCGCCGATGATGTAGCAACAAGTGCAGTATAATCAACCACAGCAATACGACCAGGGGCAGTATGGGCACCCGCAGTATCCCCCACCACTGTATAATCGACCGCACTATGAGTTGTAGTAGTATCAAAAACCACAATACGGGCAACCGCAATATCAACAATATGGGCCACTGCGCGGAGGCTATGGTGGAAGATTCTATGGAGGATGAGGTCGTGGAGGAGCTTCCAGAAGGGGACAAGGCCCGATCACCTATTATAACTATGGCCAACAGGGGCACTACCAAAGAGACTGCCTGAATCCTGTGCTGCAATGTACATATTGCAGCGCTGCGGATCACAATATAGAGGATTTCCCTTAGCTTATAGCGAAATGGCAAACGAAGCAGAACTTGAACTCAAATGTTCTGAAACCGCCACCTACGGTACAGATGATTTAGACAGAAGCCCGAGGCAATCAGGGAACAGTGGGGATTGTGACACGAGGAGGGGTAACTGGAACCAATAAGCCCGACACCCATATCAGACCAACACAGACATGGCGGAAGCGAGATAATAATAGTGTGGAAGCAGAGAAGGATGTCTTCTCGGGAACGTAGAATACAAGGAGAAATTAGCGACGAGTGGCTGTGGAAGAAGAAGTCTACGACATGCCACCGATGTTCAACCCGACGAGGTCGCAAAAGAAGGAAACCACCCTCAAGGCCTTCCTAGGAAGTTTCCTAGATTTGGCGAAGGACCCAGAAATACTGGATGAAATAGTGGGTCTGCTACAAAAATGGGGAGGTGCATGGATGGAACAGAAAGTCAATCGCATACATAAAAGAAAAATAGGCAGAGAGATGCGGATGTCCGCACAGATTGGAGAATTTGATGTCGATTCCATCATCCTATATTTGGGTTCGGATGTGAACATCCTGACCAAACAGACATGGGAAATGATGGGGAAGCCACAGATGACCTGGTCACCAGTACAGCTGCGATTGGAAAACCAAAGCAAAGTTACTCCGCTTGGACGAGTATGCCAACTCCCGATTGAAATTGAAGGGCTCAGAACGTACGCAGACTTCGATGTCATCGAGATCATGAACAACACCAATCCCTATCCAGTGCTGCTGGGGATAGATTGGGCTATGGAGAATCAAGCAATCGTCAACTTTAAAAGAAGAGTAATGTCATTCGAGAACCAGGAACTAAGGGTAATTGCACTACTGGATCTGGCGGAAAGGTTCCGCTATATGGAACCAGTCAGAGACGATTTCACGGAAGGATGGGACAATCTGTACAACATTTCAGAAGATCATGTTAAACCCACCACATATGGAGAATTAGAGTGGCGCAGCACCAGTTCTGCATCCTCTAACTCAGATGAGGCCTTAGAGAACTAGCAGAACCGATTGCATGAAGTATCCTTCTGAAGGTGTGCATGGATAACACAGTCCATACGAATGGTAGCTAAAGAGGAGTATGTTTTACTGACCTATGAGGGACTACCCAACGTGGGCACGTTTCTCAATGATTTTGAGAACAAAGTAGTGGAGCCACAGTGTCTTCTGGCCCTGGAGAAGGCCCTGAAGGCCACTCCTGCGCGATGGTGGGCAGCACATAAATCAAACATGACATCTTGTCCAGTATGTTGATGCCTCATGGAGGTTCGATTCGATGAAGCTGCGGAGAATGACCAGGTACGATATGATGGATAAGGGGACCCGAAAGCACATGTGAATGCCTGTCAACATTGATGGGGCTCGAGAGCACAACAAGAATGGGTACATGCGTTTATACACGCACTAGATGAGGTACCACGGAGCTGGTATGTCGCGGCGGAATTGCGACACGGAACAACATCCTGGGAACAGCTCACCATTGGCTTTAGCCAAACCTTTTCATTCGCCGATATAAATCCTCTTATCCACACCGCACTTCAAGCGATCCGCGGAAAAATATTTGAAGAAGGACTGGTCGGACTACCAATGACAACCCCATGGACTGCAACACCATAAATGTTGATGGAATGATATAACATCACGGGAGGATCGAAATATGACGACGGCCCCAAGGCAACGTATATACCAGAGTCGGAGGTTAGTCGTGGTGTTGAGGCACCAAACATACGTCCGACAAATTTCAGCAACCACTAAAGATCATAAAGGTGAACATTGGATCAGAGGAAAACCCAAAATTTGCAAACATTGGGGACTACTAAGATGAATCGACCATTACGAAAGCCACCGACATACTACACGCGTTTCAGGATCTATTTCCAACAAAGTTCTCAAAAATGAAGGGAATTTCTGGAGAGTTAGGAGAAATGCAGATCCCCCTGAAACAGGATGCGAAACCAGTAAAACAGCGGCCATACAGATTGAACCTGAGACATAAGGAACGCATACAAGCTGAGATTGATCGAATGTTGGAAGCAGGCATAATAGAACCAGTGGCGGAATACGAATGGATCAGTCCAATGGTTGTCCAAGACAAGAAAACTGGCGAAGTACACATATGTGTAGACCTAAGAAAATTAAACGATGCCTACCTACATGATCCATTCCCGACCCCATTCACCGATAAGGTACTTGAAAGCATAGGAGGCCAAGAGATGTATTCGTTCACACACGGATTTTCAGATTACCACCAAGTCAGGATTGCGAAAGAATATCGACATAAAACCACATTCGTCACTGAGTGGGGATGTTTTCAGTACACGGTGATGCCGTTCAGATTAAAAAATGCTCCTGCCATATTTTCGAGAATAGTGGTAGCTGCCTTCAAGGATTATATTCCTAAATTTCTAGCCGTTTATATGGATGATTGGACGATATATGGGCTAGTTAAGGATCATGTCGCAAGCTTGCGACTAATGCTCAAACGATGCCGACAGCACCATATTTCCTTGAACCTCAAGAAATGTATCTTTTGCGCCCCATTCGGCATACTGTTGGGCCACATTGTCTGTCGCGAAGGGATATTGGTAGATCTGGCGAAGATTGCCATCGTTGTCGACCTCCCACCACCCACGACAACCAAACAGCTATGAGCAATATTAGGACACACAGCGTATTACCAAAAATTCATTTGAGGATATGCGGCGATTACAGCACCCTTGGAAAATTTACTCAAGAAAGACGCTAAGTTCGAATGGACCGCGGAATGTCAAAAAAGCTTGGACATATTGAAACAAAAAATGGTTGAAACACCAATCCTTGCATTCCCAGATTGGACGAAAGAATTTCAAGTACATGTTGATGCGTCATCAGTCGCACTGGGCATTATCCTGACCCACCAGGAACCGGTGACATTGACCATTCCATAGCATTCACTAGTAGGAATCTATCTACGGCAGATAGGAACTACATGACCAATGAGCGAGAAGGGTTGGCTATGGTCTACGTGTTGCAGAAATTCAGGCACTATCTTTTGGGGGGTCACTTCAAGATGTTCACCAATCACTCTGCATTAAAATACCTGGTGAACAAACCTGTGTTGGGGGGGGGAATCTGTCGTTGGCTATTACTATTTCAGGAGTTCGACTTTGAAAGCATTGTAAAGTCAGGATGCTTGAACACAGGACCTGACCATCTCTCACGAATAGAATGTAGAGAGGAACCAAGAAGCAGTGACGAAGGATTATTGGATGCTCAATTTTTTAGGGCTGGCATGGTCGATAACCACTACAAAGAAACCATTCAATTTTTAGCGACAGGGTAGGCACCGTCCGAATTCACTACCATCCAACGGAAGCAACTAGTTGTCAGAGCCACAAACTTTCAGCTAATTGCAGGCGAGTTATATAAAATAGGCCCAAACGAGATTTTGCGATGATGCATTCTTCCGCATGAACAGGAACAGATTTTGTTGGAAGCACATGATGGAATCACTAAAGGACACTACGGAGGAAGAGAAACTGCCCGGAAGATCCTTTGCGCAACACTATGGTGGCCAACCTTGCACGAGGATGCGGCAGATTATGCCAAGAGCTATGATGTGTTCCAATGAACTGGGAAACCCTCGTGACGTGATGAAATGCCACTGGTACCGCAAGTAACGTTGCAGGATTTCGACAAATGGGTTGTTGATTTTGTGGGACCCATCAATCTCCTAGGGAAAAGGACAGGATCACGGTACATCATCACAGCAACAAACTACCTTACGCACTGGGCGGAAGCGGCGCCAGTAAAAGACTGTTCAGCTGCAACTGCAGCCAGATTGCTATTGGACAATGTGGTTACTCGGTTTGGTTTCCCAAAAGTCTTACTAAGCGATCAAGGAACCCACTTCATTAACCAAATGATTGCTGCAATGACGGAGGAATTTCAGATCCAGCATAAGAAGAGCACACCCTACCACCCCCAGTCAAATGGCACCATTGAGGCGTTTAATAAAATCCTAGAGCATGCACTCACCAAAGTGTGCAACGTAAATTGCGACGACTGGGACCTAAAAATTCCCGCGGTCCTCTGGGCATATCGCACCACCTGCAAGCGACTCATGGGACAGATGCCATTTAAACTCGTATATGGCCAGGAAGCAGTGATGCCAATGGAATACATAGTACCAAGTTTACGAATCGTCGCAGCAACAGAGATGAACGACGATAGTGCACTCAATGAACGATTGGCACAACTAATACAGTTGGACAAAGATTGATTCATTGCAAGGTTTCACCAGAAGGTAGAGAAGGATCGCCAAAAGGCATGGCATGATCTCTATGTTAAGACAAAAAACCTACAGAAGGGAGATACGGTTCTATTGTATGATAACAAATTCGCAAAACACCCTAGCAAGCTACAAATGCACTGGTTGGGACCATATATTATCACTTTTATTACGAATGGAGGCGTCGCATAGTTATAGAGCTTGGATGGGATACTGTTACCTAAATTAGTCAACGGGAGTAGGTTGAAGCCCTATCACCACGATCCGACACAGAGTGGATGATCAAAAAAAAAAATCAAGGAAGGATTGTTTCGCAGCTTGGAGTATGGACTGCGATCGCAGCACGATCGCAACTCTATCAAATTAGTACGGATGGGACCTTTTTGGATGACAGATCTAATGAACATGGAGAATGATTAGTTAGGTATAAATCGATGCCATCATGAGGCACGTTTGGCACATAGCATGGCCGGAGGCACCAATGACGACAATTCGCACGAGAATGACACAAGGAGCAGATGGGGGGGCGGTATGGCCACTCATCTCGCATGCAGGAAACCAGTCACCCCACGCAGATGAAATGATGACAGGATCGTCGTATCCAT
The DNA here is from genome assembly GCA_027924585.1 of Larix kaempferi. Lineage (NCBI taxonomy): Eukaryota > Viridiplantae > Streptophyta > Pinopsida > Pinales > Pinaceae > Larix > Larix kaempferi. Next base: position 3,826,234 of record BSBM01000792.1, read on the forward strand.
AGAATGAATCCGCCGTGGATTTCTCGAAATAACCATCCCGGACGAAGGAAATTCATAGATACAGGAACCAGACACCCAGCAGAGCACCGAGGTATTTGCCAAAAGTAGGAATCCCATGCTGAGAGCGAGGCAGTTCATTGCATAAGTTAGGCGTTTCAAGGAGGCTGTGGAAATGTTCCATTGCATTTCGTGTGGTAGCGCACCAGGGGTGCTACAGGCCCGAACGACGAGTATGTATCAGCACTTAGAGCAACAGGAAGCCAGGACATTCAGGTATCACAAAACTGAGGTTTCATCCGAGATGTCTAAGTACGTGGTAGTAGTTCACAGCTTCTTGGCCCCAGCGAACACCAGAAGAAAAAGGGCAGTAGGCCCCTAACCCTGGGAGGAAGCAATCCAAGGCGCGAAACAGATGTGCCAGAGTAGTCGGCCTGTTTCCCACCTTGGCATCGTCGACAACCCCTTTCTCTGGAAGGGACAAACGAGGAGTGATCCAGCAGCCTTTGGAGAGGTAGATGATCAAGGTTGCAAGAGACTGGAGGATGAGTCCAGAAAATACATAACAGTGAACTAGTGACCGACAAATGTGGATGTGAAGTACACAACAGCGAGTTCCAGAAAGCAAGAACAGTTTCGAGAACCACCAAGCACCATACAGGGTGGATGCACACCAGCAGTGTCCCGCTGAAGTGGCTCGGGACGAGCCACAAGTTTGTGTTGGGGACATGTTGGCATAGGATAGATCCGCAGGAAGTGCGGAAGCCGACAAGTGCGAAAGGGTCATTCCGCGGAAGAAGGACCTTTTGCCACGTTTTGCGGAAATATAAGAGTTGTTAGAATATTTGATTCGGTCATGTGGACCAAATTGTAATAAGAGAAAAACATATAAATAGAACAAGATTGTAAGTCTAAGGGCATCTAAGTTTTGGAGATTAATGCAATCTTTTGGATTCGGTTGACTATTCTCTGCGAGGTTTGTTCCGCGGATGTTAATGAATGAAGATGTTTGGTTATGAATTATGTTGTTATGCGATGATGGGTTATTTAAATGCTTTATGTTGATTTATGTTGATACTTGTTGTTTGTTATGTGAATATGCTTTGAGACAAATATGCGAATGTTTGGTTAGATAGATTGTAGTAAATATTGCAATCTCCGGTTAACGTGCACATATCTTCTTTGCAACTGCGGAAGCTTGGTTCCCGCAGCACCCTTACTCGCTTCAGGTGAGACCTCGCCTGCTTCGCAGGTGTTGCTGGAAGGGTAACTCCTTTCCGGTCCAACGCATAAGGGATGTTGGTGTTTGTTGACGACAGAGTGAACCCCTGTCGAGAAGAGTTGTGTCAACAAGAATTTTAAAATAATTTTTATATAATTTTTTTAAATGTAAATGAAATTATCTGTTTTTTTTTTAATATAAGTGAAACTATTTTACCAAAAAGGTGAAAAATACATGACTTACAACATACACCACATGAGAAAATTGATAGTTACGACATTAATACTAAAACAAGTTTAACAATCCGCCATCTTAGAAATCTACTGAAGCAAATGGAAATGACATCTATCAAGAAAGGAATTGAACCAAAACATGTGATAAAAATTTATAGTTGGGATGTTAATACACATTAATGGGGGAAAGGGATTGATTATTCATAGAATGAAATCAACATATCCAAACCAAGTTTAGTCAAGAACCAATGGAGTACAAATTTCATGAAATTTGTATAAGAGAGGGAGTACAGAATATAGGGGAAGAACTTAATGATTTATTTCCTTGTTACTCCATCCAACCAAAACAAATAAATGTTAAGCTCAAGATAAAGGAAGGAGTGGAGGTAATTACAAGAAAATCATTCATTCATATCAATTGGAAAGGTTAAGAGTGGAGGTTAATGAACCTATCAATTAACATTTCTCTAAAATGAATAAAATATATAATGAGAAATGCAACTTATATCGTATACATTAGATAACAAACAATCATTATCAGAATTGTATGATTGTTTCATTAAGGAGGATGCTAGTCATGTATAATGAACCCTTCCACTAAGACACAACTTATAATCAACCAAGGTACAATCATACTATGGATGTCATATTATGATAAATGAAAATTAAAAGGATTCAATATTTATTAAGGGGTTTTAATGTTGAAACAATACAATATATCAAGCTTATGTTTGTGTCAACTTAAATGTCTTAAATATTCAATTCCTGCTAGGATGTTGATTCAAAGGCTTACAAGATTAAGATGAACATAATGTTATTGTTATCAACATAGGTAGTACCCATGGAATTGTATAGGTTTAGAAAGGACACATGTGTCTCCCTATTGTATGGGAAGGGAATTGAGCTTGAGATTTATTATGTAACAACACAAAGAACCAACTAACTTCCTCAATAATAAATCATTTATTCTCTATTGCTCTGAAAATTATCAACTTCAACAGATGTCATTATGGGATCATTCCATTAGAAATTAATTCTATACTTGATATGGGTAGAAACAATATAAACAACTCAAATAATATTTATGGCTTGGTAATTGAACTTGTTATTCTTAGTTGGACCACACTTGTGTTGTTTTCTTTGATTAAGAGATGTAACTTAAAAAATAGCATAAACCAATCAAACTATTGTAATCTTGTATAACAATTCCATGAAAAAATAGACCTATCGAGATCAAGTAACAACATTTTTACAAACCTCTATCTATTTGGAAATCAATAATATTTCATTGGTGATTAATTCCTAGATAGATGTTGATCTAAATATAAATGTGATTATAACCTAGTGGAATAGTGGTAGTTTTATCTAGGATTCGACTTCTCATATGTTGTTATCTTTAAAGATAAGACTTCAAAAAATGTGTTTAAATCTCCCTTCTTTAGCTCATACATAGCATTGAATAAACATACAATTTTGTCATATCAAGAAGAAAGAGGGACATAGAATTGATACTTATACCACACAAGCCATTCAAATATGGTTAACGCTAAGGACATTTAATTATTGGAGTCGTTAAGGTCAAATCTACATGATTTTATGTTATAAGCACATTGTTCCCAATTATTGTTTGTTGACATGGAAGCATTGATTTATTTCCATAAATCATACATTTATTCGAGTGATTAAGCTCAATTATAGAAACAAGTATCTTTACATTGCAATATCACATTGAGATTGTTATTGTTAAAAAATGGTGCGACATGGACATCATGAACATATTATTAAAGTTCCTCTTAATCCCACAAAAAATAGAGGCACAATGACTCAGATCATGTTTGGGGATTTTAGTATTCATTTTACATATGAAATAGAGGCATGATGACTTGGAACATGTTTGATATTTTTACTATTACTTTGTTGTGTGTTGTCATTTCAACAATTTTATCTTTTGTATATAAGTGATCATGTAATTGGTATTTTTCTAGAAATATAGGATGGGTTAGTTAGACATTACCAATTTATCAGGATATGGCATACCTTTTGTTATTTTTATGTTTAATATTACAAGAACAAATTTGATGGATTCATTAATAAGTATCTTGAGAGAGATACAATAGCCAATCAACACCACAGTTAAGTGTGAAATTGTAGAGATTATGGAAATAGTAGTAAGAATGTCCAATTTGTTTTTGATGAAAATTGTAATACCCCTATTTGGCCCTTATGGTTTATTGGCCTTAATGTAAATATTGTGTAAATACGGTGTGTAATTTCCCTAGTGTGGAGCTCAAGGCCAAGGCCCCACTTGTGGATGTTCAAGTTAATTGCATAGGCAAGTATTTGACAATCGATTATCCATGAGTTGTTAAGCCATGAAGAATTGTAAATGATGTAATTATTAATTATCATGCAATAAAATACCCAAGGACCTAGCTAAGGAGGAAACCAATGAGAAGGGTCCATGTGTATCCATTGGGGAGAGGTGAGGGGGTTGTGGGATTGGAACCCATGTTGCCACACATCCATTTATGAACCTGTTTGACTCCCCCTGCGGACATTTAATGTTGTTACAGAAGGTAGTTGAGAAGCCTATTTGTGAGGCATATTGAGTATGGAGCATGCCTTTCGAATCCGTATAGCAGTGTGTGAACCGTGTTTACTTGTCCCTTGAGACACTTAACCACCTGGGAATTCGTAGACCCGAATGACTATCCTGTGGTTGACCCAGAATGGGAAGGGGAGATAAATTCATTCATTCACACATGAGAGGGATTCGCCACTGGTTGCAGAGCGAAGTCGTAGAGTGGAGAAGGGAAAGAACATGTTTTCTGTGTAAGCCAAATTTACACAGTGGAATACCCATAGAAACCCAACGCAAAAGCCACATCTGCTTGAGAAACCCATGAAAGTAAACCCTGAGATGAATTGCAGAGCATGAGTAGCTCAAGGAAGTCATGAGAAGATTTGGTTGGTCTGCCAAGAAGTCGAGTTGCGGGATAGAGATTAGTCTGCAACCTTGTGAAGAGCCGCAGCTTATTAGCAGAGGTATAAGGTCAATTAGGGTTAGATTGCTTGATAAACCTAGTGAAAGTTGTAGTCTCATAGAACTAGCAGTTGGACCTTTCTATGCCCGCCCTTAATAGCACTGGAGGGAAGGGGGCTTCAGGGATTGTGCAGCAGAGAAGAGGGCCTTCCTTGTGTTGGGTGAGGTAAGTATTGTGGGTGCCATGTTTGCTGAGTGTTGAGATGCCTGCATCTCTGTGGTTGAGCTCATTGTCTTAGCACCATCCTCCATGTTTCCTTTGTATGATTTATAAACACAACTGCATGTTGGCTTAGCATGCGTATGCTTGATAAACCCAACTACAGGTTGGCTTAGCATGTGTATGCTTGATAAACCCAACTGCAGGTTGGCTTGGCATGAGTATGTTCTCTGGATTGATTGATAAACCCAACTGTAGGTTGGCTTAGCATTGGGATGAGACCTTGACTGTAAGAGAGAGAGCTCATTATCCCTCCTTAGTGGATACATAGCCCAGCTCATGGGTGGTCTCTCAAAGACCTAAGGTTAGGTGGAACATTGTCCTCACTTAGCTAGTTGCTTGGTAGCTTCAGTTCCAAGATAAGTGTTCCATGTTGTTAAATGATGTTAATGCATGTGTTATATCCATTTGATATGTTATGCTTGTCATGATCTAGAATATTGATTGAATGGTTACATGGATTAAATCAATAGGAATCTATGTGTGATCCTGAAGATAAAGTTGACTGCATGTTGAATACTTCATTAGTTACTTGAATGACATGTATGACTAACCTTGCAGGTTGTGGATATGTTAACTAGTTTAGTTCATTATATGTGTTGTTATGTAATGTATTCATCCTTCAAGAGGGTGGACCTTGACTTCATATAGTCTTGGAAGGAAATATTTAACCCCCTAATGACTATCAAAGCCCCTCTGATTGACAGAGTGGTATGGATAATTCATGGTAGAATGGAGGAAGTGTCCCCTGCGGAGCATAAGGCACTTAGGTGGCGAAACTATGAATAGATTCTCAACTCAAAAAATCGACACTGTTAGAGTGCCCAGATGGAGTGGAGATTGCACCAGTGGATAGATCTCTCCAAGAGCTTTCCAATGGTACCGGAATTGCCTTATTTGGCTTAAGGATGAAGGAGAAACAAGTCCGGGAAGTTTCAAGCATAAGGGAAGTGGTTCTGCATTTCCGCATCCGCAATGTAGATTGCGGGTTGTGGGTGTCGAGAACCATCCTTGGATTCATGTGAATGGACTTCCGCAATTCCGAGTTCCACAATGTGCGCTGTGGATTGCAGAATGGAAAGTTGGCGGAGCAGTTGAACTTCCGCAATTCTGAGTTCCGCAATGCGGACTGCGGATTTCGGAGGGAAAGTTGGTGGAGCAGTTGGACTTCTGCAATTTCGATTTCTGCAATGCGGGCTGTGGATTACGGAAGGGTAAGTTAGCGGAGCAATTGTACTTCCGTAATTCCAAGTTCCGCAATGCGAAATGCGGATTATGGAAATAAAATATTTTTGAAAGATTGTGGTTGGACGTCTACATTCTGAGTTCCGCAATGCAGATTGCAGATTGCGGAATGCGAAAAGGCGGATTGCAGCTCCAAGCCCATTGTGGTTGTGTGTGTAAAAGAAAAAAAGAATCACAGGGTCTCCCATGGCCTTTGAAGGCCACCTTGGAGGTGTGGGGACGTGACAAAAATGTTTTAAGACAAATGCTTTATATTGTATTTATGTATCTATGCCACAAAGATACTTATTTTTGTATGGATAGATGTGAGTAGAATTCTATATATTTCCTTTTTTAATTTGAAACATAAATTGTTATATAAGAAGTAAATACTCGAGCTTTGTTTAAAAAAAAAAGTGATGATGGAGTGCAAACAAAACTATGGAAGTAAAAGATGCAAAAATTAAAGAGTTTTTTCAGTGACTTATGGAAGAGGCTACCTTTGATGTTATCCCATAGGTGTGTGTTCAAGAAAATTATGTGGAACATTAATAAATGTTAAAAGTGTGTGCATAGTGTGAATAATTTGAGTATGATATAAAACTACATTTGAATTGAATGGTGTTATTATGTATCTTGATCACCTTCTAAAAATTTGATAACAAACCTCGATTTGTTTTTACTAGGGGAATCGACAACTGGGATGGGGTTGGTACTCGCGTGACACGAGGTCCAGGGGTCCAATCCCGTCCACTACCACTATACCCCTAGATGCAACCACCAAGCCCGCCACAATGGAGCACAAGTTATCCGGGATTTGAACCAACGGCCTCTTACAAGCCTTACACGGGATTTGCCAGCTGGTCTACACCACAATGGGAAACAAACCTTGAATTATCACAATATATAAATATCTATTAAATGCTCCCTCCATTATGCCAATATTCATGTGTAATCCAATGCATATTTGTATCTCGACTTGTCAAGTATTAGCTCTCTTAGCAAAAATTGTTTATCAATGCAGTTACTCATAGTATTTTTTATGGACGCTATGTAGGTTGGAAAATAACATATGCAATTATAATAGGTCTTAGAATCCCCATTGGGAAAATAGACAAAAAATACATGAAGACAAGAAGATAGGTGTGAAAGCGCATTAATTCTTATTAATTAAATGTACATATATACAAATGAGATTACCATTGGGTTCAAATTACCAAGTGGTATCTTGGACTCCAAGGTGACTCTTGGTCTTCCCTAGACTTATGGTCCTTCTTTTCATGTGAATGGTGCACAATAATCCTAACACCAAGGATTAGGCTCCAACAAATCCCCCCTTAATCCAAAGGGTGTATATGAGTCCAAGAAAAAGAGAGAGTTGAATAACTGGAAGTGGAAAACTAGCACCTGCTGAACATTTCCATCTTGACAATCCTTGGCCAAGAAATTTAGATAGAATCTTGCACTGGCTTCTGCTAAATACAAGTTCTCTCTGAAGGGGTGGTTTTGGCTGACCACCAAACGAAGGGGCTAGTAGAAGTTGAAATATTCTACTATGTGTGTGATTTTAGGTTGACCACAAACTCTGGAACTTGGTGACAACACTCGCTCAGAGGTTCTCTCTAACTTGGCTTGAAGGCTCAGAGGTTACTAGAATGGTGGTTTTAGGCTAACCACAAACCAACTAGAGAGTTGAAAACAGAAAGTGAGCAGCTACTAGTTGCTAAAAATTTCCATCTTGACAATTTTTTGCCAAGTAAGTTAGCTAGAAACTTGCACTGGCTTCCACTAAATGAAGGTGCTCACGATACCGATGCGTTGTAGATGCAAACCCTTCCCCATAAATTTTGAGAATTTGGGGCCCCTCCTTATATCTTGAGTTAAATTTTCACTTCATATTTGCTTTTGGTTTTTCCTATTTCCAAAGTCTTTTAGAAGTTGATTCCCCATGGAAAATTTTATACTTAGAAAAAATTTTGAGTTTTAGTGTTTCGGAGCAAAATTAAAATTTGCGACGAAATAGTCAGAGCAAAAGTAGTTTTGGCGCCGAAACAGTCTGAAGAAAATCCCATTTTGCACTGAAACGATTGGAGCAACATAAAATTTTGCGCCGAAACAGCCATGGCTAAATTTAAATTCGCTCTGAAACAGTCAATTCCAAATTTAGTTTTGGTATGATATATGTCGGCCCTTGATTTTATGTTGCACCAACGTGATCGAATAATGATCTAGTTTTCTACCAATCTATTTGAGTCTGACTTTGATTTTACACTAAAATGATCGGAATAGGTTTAGATTTCGTCCTGAAACAACTCAACACTTCGAAAAAATTTAAACCACCTGCCGCTATATATCAGGGTCTTTTTCATTTTCACTCCAAAATGATCGCGTCCAAAGCTAGTTTTGGCCGAAAATGTTTCGGATTAATATCTCATTTAGCCCCGAAAAGGGAGGCTCAACAGAATTTTTTACCCTTTTTCTTCTTTACGTCGGCAGGGTAGTGGTTTTGTGATCGTGGTGGATATTATTATGATCTCCAAATGTTTCGGTACAAAACAAGCAGATTGCCCAAAATGTATCGACGCATAACCCAATTCAACACCAATATAAGTGTCGAAGCAATATTTTCAAGTTATAAATCACCATTTTGAACAAAAAATCATGTTGTTTGCGTGAGTCGTGTGAAAGAGCACCATAGAATGCCATTAATTTTTTACTTAGAACTTAGGGTTTAAGAATACATTTAAAGTAAGGGTAAGCCATTCTACTTCATTGGTGTACCCCTGGCCATCGTTTTCTAGCTAACACCACTTGGTAGAATAATTTTTCCACCTCACAGCCAACTTGTCTTGCCATTTGTCTAAATTTGATTAGGTATCCAGGGTTTAGGTTAGAGTTGTTTTTTCCCTAATTTTTCAATCGCAAGCCAGTTAAAAATCACCATTTTCCTTTCAATAGAAGTTGTAGACAATAGCTTGCCTTATCCTTCTATGTGTTGAATGATTGATTACGGATAATTTTGGTTTTGAGGGAAACGTTTGAACACTAACCAGTTGGAGTAACATTTTATTTGCATATTCCAACCCGTGCATATAAGCAAAGCATATAAGTTTCCAACTCCCAAATCATTCCTAACAGATGATTGGGTTGAGAGTGTAAAAATATATCACTCGGAATATGCAAAGAAAATGCTACTCCCAGGTAAACAGCTAAGGCAGAGGGCTAGTGGGAGCACGAGACAAAAAATATGAAAACTCCATTTAGGATTGTTGCAATGTTTCTATGTAGGATCTATGGAAAAACAACTGCAAACAATTACAAAATTATTTGGATTCCGCCGATGTACCATATCACCACACATGGTACCATCTTTGACTGGGAAGATATCATGTTGGAAAATATGGCTTAGTTTATATCAGAAACTCAGAAAGGTTTGAAGCAAAACAAATCTAAGCTCTACATGGCGTCATACCTGATTGACTGCATTCCCATCAGAAATCATTTCCATAAGCTAGGATGAGATTGGGTTCCAGAGGAGGCTCCAATCTATGTGGCATATCAGATCATGTGGGCACATAGACATGCCATCTTTTACAAGTTAATTTCCGAAGAATTTATAATACCTCTTTATCAATTTATTTTCAACGAAGAACCGAACTGCATGTCAAATGCAGCATTAGAATTTATCAATAAATATGGAGATTATTACTTTACTCCAGAAAGAACCTATCTCTGAATATATGGAACCACAAAGAGCCCTTCTTTGATGCCCAGGTATGTTACAAACTATGTTATTTTGAAGGAGGTAGTAAGGCAAGTGTTTCTAAATGGATTTGGACACTTTTTGAATGACAATAAAAAAGCATCATACCTTCCACTTCCGTTCACCATTGGAGCCTACAAGTTTACCTAAGTCAAAGGAGATGAAAATTTTGTAAAAGAGTTGGAGGCTTATCACTTTGGAGAAAAAATCTTCGTTAGAAATGATAGTCTACAAAAGGTAGCTAAACATTGTGCATCGTGTAGAATCAACTTTGAATATTATGATCACTTCTTGAAAGATGAAGAAGTATACAATAGAGAAAAGAACATGGCATATTTGAATAAAAGGTTTGGAAAGAAAATAGAGGCAATCTCGATCCAAACAAAAGAAGCTTCGAAAGAAGCAGCACAAAGAAAAGTCGATGAGGAGGATCTAGCAGCATAAAATGAAAAGAAGTCTGAGGAAGAAGAGTTAGCAAAAAATTTCAAAAAGGAGAATCTAGATAAGGAAAAGGAAGAAATGAGACAAAAGGAAAAAGAAGCTGAGGTAGCAAGAAGGAAAGAAGAACAAGAAAAGGAAAACAAAGAAGCTGCCAAGCAAGAGGAAAAAATATTACAAGCTGAAGCTAAAAAGAAAGAAGAAGACGAAGAAAGGATCAAGAAAGTTGTGGAAGATAAAAGAAATCAAGTAGAAAGCCACGATCAACAAGATATGGACATAAACAACCCCTCTGATCATAATACAGAATTACATCTGACTAGAGGACATATCCCATTAGCCGAGCTCAGGCTCACCCCTTTCTCATCGTCAAAGCAACATTCGGTGGCTAAACTGGATACTATAGTTTTTTAATCCCAAAAGGAATACCATTATGATAAGGACAAAGAAGAGATTGAAGATTTCCTTGCAGCTATATATCGTAAATATAAAGGAGAGTACAGTAATGGAAGGCACTAATAAATATCCAAGATTCACAACTTCAGTGAATGTTGCGGAAGCTCAAGGAAATGCGTATAATATTGACAAGTTGACAAAAGATCTAGAAAGGAGCAAGGCCAATACAATCAAGCTTAAAGACAATTTGGTAAAAGCTCATAGTGAGGGAATAGAGATGAAAAGACAACAGGACGCCCTAGAATCAGAAAAGGAAAAGGTCTTGTGAGACTTTCAAAGTCTTGAGGATGAAAAGGATTCATTGAATGTTCAACTAGTCATCATGGAAGGTGAAAGAAATTATTTCCAGACTCAAATAAGTGAGCTAGAAGACAAGGATACTCAGCTATATAAACAAGTCGAGTCACTCATCATAGAATGAGGATTTTTGCAGGTTCAAATAAAAGAATTAACTAAAGAAAAGGAATCCTTGGTAGAACAACTCAAAACTGCTCAAGCTCAAAAGCAAGATATGACACCATTTTATGAGCCTGATTGTGAATTGCAAGAACAATTGTTTCACTCTCAGAGATTGCTTACCAAGCAAATTTATGAGTTAAAGGAAATGGTCACTAGATTAAGGTAGATTTCTGCAGAAGCTTCAACTGTAAAACTGAAATTAAAAAGAATTTATGACAAAATGAAGAAGCTAATTGCTTGGAAAGGAAAAGCCAAGGAGATCCCTGCACATTTTCCAAAAAGAGCAACTGCTGAGTTAAAATTGGACATATCTCTCTTAGAAATTTGTCGAAAGTCAGAAAATAAAATACAAAATGAGGTGCAAAGGTCAATCTCGAAGTGTGAATATATTTATCAGATCATCTACCAAGCATTTGAGATATGTCATATTCTGCCGCCCAAATCCATTGATGAGATGATTCCAAAAGAATAGTGTGTAGCATAATTGAGGAATAGTTTGTATGAAGATGTTGCTTATATAAGGAAACTGTGCTCACTCACTACTAAAGATCTTCAGCAACATATTTGGAAAGCTACTTTAAACGCTTATTTTTTTGGAGAGGGTCATAAGGTTGCAGCCAAGGAGTTAATTGATATGGTTAAGGAATTAGCTAAACATGAAATAGATTTGAATTTATTGGAGCCCCAACAACTAAACGTAATATCTTATGAGAGTGATCTCTAGGATAATTACATTCAAAGTCAAGAGAATATACCATCCAATTGATGTAATTTTGTAATTTTCTTTTTAATTAACTATTTTTTAGTGCAACTAAAAAAGACAAAATTGTGGGAAACCAAGCGTTGAGATGGAATATGAAGTGATAAGTCACATCAGGACAAATTTTGTAAAGATAAATAGGTCAAATAAAATAGAGAAAGGATTTTGGCTGGTGCAATAGTGAACTAATACCATTTTTTATGAGAACTATTTTTCTGCTAATGGAAAGAGCTATTTTGTTGGGTGAAGGCTTACATAGATGGTTGCATGAAACTACATGAATGAATGTGTAGAATTAATTCCTCATTTTATTCATCTATATGTTGTAATGTATTTCCTATTCTATTGGATTAGTCTAATGGTATGTGCATGATGTTAATGTTTATGATTATTGATGCAGGAGCATCGGGACCTAGGCAAATCAGTCAAAGTTGATCGACTGAAGGGAGCCGACCAGCAGGAGTGCCGATGACCACTGGTGCAGAGAGCAGGTTGACTTGTCGAATTCAACAAGTCGAGTAGAAGCAGTCGAGGTGCAGCCAACTGAAGAAACAACAGATGTCGTGAGAGGTCGAAGATCGACAGGAGATAGTCGACAGATGACGAGCGATGTAAGAGGTCGGGTAGTCAACAAGTGGTCGAACTACAACACGACAGGGTTGGCGAAGCCAAGTGTAATCGAGAAAGGAATGAACCGACAGGACAGTCGAGATGTGACTGAATGCTGTAGTAGGGTCGAAAGGACAGAAAAGTCAAGGGACTGTACCAGTAGCTGTTCTAGGTTGCTGAGGAAGTTATTACAGTTATTGTGAGTTGGTGAAGGACGTGACAAAGGACGTCATGGACAGAGGCTGTGCAACACGGCTAGAACCTGACAGTGCAGGTTCGTAGGATTTGGCAGGATCTACGAATGGAAGGGAACACGTATCTTGGGATTGCAATAGTCTTGGAAACAGCACCCGCAGAGTAGAAGAGGAGGAAAAGACCTTCATTCTGGGAGACGCCAAAACAGAGAGCCGAGAGCAGAGCGCAGAGCCGAGAGAGTTGTGAAGAGTCACACCGGTCGAGTGCAGAGTGTTGAGATCAAACCATAGCTCAGAGTTCTATGGTGAACCAGGAGAGGGTGAGGTCGACACACAGGGAGAACACACCACAGTTACTTCTAAGTTGTAACGGCTGAGGCCGATTCTAGTTAGTTATTTGCTTACAGTTATTTTATATTGTAACCGATTTCAGAGAAGTAATATAAGCCAATACAGGCATCTTGTTCTACACCTTGTTTGTGTGAGCATTGTGGTTTGTGTCGTGTGTATTGTTAAGCAAGAAAGTATCCCGTAGGGTGACTTGCGTCAGTTTGGTATCAGAGCCCGGAAGTGAGTCCGGTTGGAGGAGAAGACTATACCAAGCTAACTTGCGTCAATTGCTATCAGAGCTCGGAAGCGAGTCCAGTTGGAGGGGAAGACTATACCAACCTGACTTGCGTCAGTTTGGTATCAGAGCCCGGAAGCGAGTCCGGTTGAAGGTGTGAGAATTTTCAGCGGAGGTTGAAAATGGCTCATAGAGGCGTTAATGTTCGAGGACGAAGAGCGCGTGGTACAGCAGCCGTCACAGTAGATCGTGAGATGTTCGACGAATGCGTCTGAACGATGCAAACTTTGACAAATGAAGTCGCAGTGATCAAATAAAACCAAAGGCGTGGTTGCATTCCTGAAGCGCTAGACCACAGCAACGAGGAAATTGAGGAAGTGGAATCTTGGGAAGCCACAGCAGAATAACTAGAGGAAAAAATCATCAAGATTCTGACAGAAATGAGAGGTCGAGCGAAGATAGATGTGCATACGTACTCGGGAAGCCTGGACCCATAAGACTTGATCGACTAGTTCAAAGAGATGGAGAAATAGTTCAATGTAGAGCAGATTGAGGATCCTAAATGGGTTAAGACTGCATGTCTAAGGTTGAAGGTTCATGCCTCGTTGTGGTGGGACAATGAACAGGCTGACAGACTCAAGAAAGGCAAGGAGAAAATCAAATCTTGGGAAAGGATGGTTTCCAAGTTGAAGGGGAAGTTCTTGCCAAACGACTATGTAATTCCCTTGTTCTGAAACCTACAAAACTTTCGACAAAAAGAGATGACCGTGAAAGAGTACACGGAGGAGTTCTACCGATTGTCGATTCAGTCAGGACAAACTGATGAAGGAGAAGAAGCTGTAGCCAGGTATGTAAACGGCTTGAAATACACTGTTCAGGATGAACTCAACATGTCAAGATTCAAAGCAGTCGATGAAGCCCATCAGTTAGCTCTGAAGGTGGAAGAGAAACTGTTGAGAAATTCTGCAGCGACCAGAGGCAGGATGACTGGTCGAGGTGGCAAGACTGTATCCGTGAAAGGTCAAGGTAGCGGCTACAGGAAAGAAGGTGTCGAAGATAGTCGACGCACAGAAGGGACATCGACGAAAGAAAGAGCACAAGAGAACCAACACGATGGTCGTGAGAACCGTGGTCGAGGTGCGTATATTCGAAGTGGTCCATTCGACAAGAAGGGAGCTAACAGACCAGCCATAATCTATTACAAATGTCGAGGAACAGGTCACAAGGTATATGAATGCCCAGAAAACCTACATGCTGCAGAAGAATCGAAACCCAGATGTTGAAAGAATGAGCAAGTCGACGAGAGGGAAGAGTCGGCATCAGATAGCAGTGGAGGTGAGAAAAAGAAGAACCGGAATATGACGGTTCAAAGAGCCTTGATCCAGGAATATCAATGCAACCCGATGGAACCAGCACAATGGAAGGCGATCTTTCGAACAAAGGTGTGAATCGGAGAATGGTGTTGCAAGACCATAGTTGATGGTGGAAGTACAGTGAATCTTGTGTCGACAGAAGTCATCGACAAGATCGGGTTAAGTGGCGAGAACACCCACACCCCTACAAGATCTCGTGGCTGCAGAAAGGACACCATGTTAAGGTGACCAAACAGTGCCTGATCAACTTCAGAGTTGAAGGATTGGAGGACAGTGTACTGTGCGATGTAGTTCCCATGGATGCATGCCATCTGTTGTTAGGGAGACCATGGCAATATGATCGCAAGATGATCTATGACGTTCGGGCTAACACAGTCACAGTGTGGAAGAATGGCGTGAAAAGGACTCTTAAGCCAAGACGAGGAGAGCCAACTGACAGTAAGGACGGCGAGAGAAATCTTTGGGAAAAGCGAGTGTTGATGAGCACCGCTAAGGAATTCCTCACAGAGAAGGAAAAGCAGTCGGGATGTTTTGCAATCATTCCAAAAGGACCATATGTCGATGGAACGACCCATTAGGAGAGCATTTCGGTTGAAGTCGAGGAGTTGCTCGAGGAGTTTAGGGACATAATGGCTACTGGGAAACCGACGGGATTGCCGCCAACAAGGAGCATATCCCATCATATCGACTTGATTCCAAGGTCGAGTCTGCCAAACAAAGCACCATATAGGATGAGTCCAGCAGAGGGACAGGAGCTCAACCGACAGGTTCAAGAGTTGTTGGACATGGGATTGATCCAAGAAAGTCTGAGCTCGTGTGCAGTGCCAGCAGTATTGACACCAAAGAAAGGTAGGGAATGGAGGATGTGTACCGAATCCAGAGCCATCAATAGGATCACGATCAAGTATCGATTTCCATTGCCAAGGATGGATGACTTGATGGATTGCCTGAGTGGAGCGACATACTTCACGAAAATAGACCTGAAGAGTGGATATCACCAAATTAGGGTCAGAGAAGGAGATGAATGGAAGACAACATTCAAAACAAGAGAAGGGTTATATGAGTGGTTAGTCATGCTGTTCGGATTGACTAATGCACCCAGTACATTCATGAGGTTGATGAATGAGGTGCTGAAACCATTCTTGGGAAAGTTTGTCATAGTCTATTTAGATGACATTCTGATTTTCAGTCAAACCAAGTCAGAACATTTGGAGCACGTTCGACAAGTATTGCAGAAGTTGTAGGAAGAGAAGCTGATGATTAACCTGCAAAAGTGTTTCTTCATGAAGAAGGAATTGGTGTACTTGGGATTTGTAATTTCAGGTAAAGGGTTGGAAATGGACCCCAAGAAGGTGAAGGCAATAGTAGATTGGCCGGAACCGACAAGTACAACTGCAGTGAGGAGTTTCCATGGACTTGCTAGTTTCTACAGGAAGTTCATTTGGGGACTCAGTCAGATTTGTGAACCATTGACAAAATGCATGAAAAAGGGCGAGTTCAAGTGGACGGATAAGGCCCAGGAATCTTTCGATGTATTGAAGGAAAAGGTCACTGAGAGCCCAGTGTTGGCGCTCCCGGACTTTGACAAAGTTTTCCAGGTCGATTGTGATGCAAGTGGAACAGCAATTGGAGCAGTGTTAAGCCAAGATGGCCGACCAATTGCATTCTTCAGTGAAAAACTGAATGGAGCGAAGCGGAAGTATTCAGTCTATGACCAAGAATTTTATGCGATCATCCAAGCATTGAAGAAATGGAGGCATTATTTGTTGCCGTAGGAATTTGTGTTATACACGGATCACCAAGCACTGAGGTATCTGAATACTCAGTCGAAGTTGGATCAGAGACACATGAAGTGGGTGGAGCTACTCTAGAGATATACCTTCGTGTTGCGACATAGGTCGGGCAAGTCGAACAAAGTTGCCGACGCGTTGAGCAGGAGAGTTGCGATGTTAAGCACGACGACTGTTCAGGCAGCAGAGATAGAGTCGATAAAGGCAGATTATGAGACCGACGAAGATTTTTCCAAGGCATGGAAGGCTTGTCATGAGCCTTGGAGCATTGACAGAACTCCATATTTGAGTTATTTCATTCAAGAAGGTTACATGTTCAGGGGAAGTCAGTTGTGTATTCCCAGAGGATTAGTGAGAGAGAACCTAATCCAAGAATTTCATAATGACGGGTTAGCAGGACACTTTGGGATCTACAAGACCAAAACACTGGTTGACGAGAAGTATTTCTGGCCAAGGATGTCGACAGATGTCGGAAGATGGGTTCGACAATGTCAAATTTGCTAGTTGGCAAAGGGAAGGAGTCAGAACACGGGGTTGTATATATCATTGCCAGTACCAGAGAACCCGTGGGAGCATCTTAGCATGGATTTTGTGTTAGGATTACCAAGGACTCAGCAGGGGAACGACTCAATATTTGTTGTAGTCGACAGATTTTCGAAGATGGCACATTTCATACCATGTAAGAAGACAAGTGATGCCACAGGAATTGTTGTACTATTCTTTAAGGAAATAGTCAGGCTGCATGGGTTTCCAAAGAGTATCACGTCGGATCGAGATACAAAATTCATGGGGCATTTCTAGAGAACCCTATGGAAGAAACTCGGCACGAAGTTAGAGTTTAGCTCGGCACATCATCCGCAGACGAACGGACAAACCGAGGTTGTAAACAGAAGTTTGGGAAACCTTCTAAGATGTTTAGCAGCCGACAGACCCAAGCAGTGGAAAAATGTGTTGGCACAGGCGGAGTTTGCATATAAAAATTTTGTGAATCGATCGACAGGATTGAGCCCATTCCAGATTGTTCAAGGGAGGAGTCCACATGTAGTGGCAGATTTGGTCGAATTGCCGACAGAAACCAGGAAGAGCACGGATGCAGAATCATTCGCAGAGCATATGCATGAAGTTCATGAAAATGTGCGAAAGCGCATCGAGAAGAGTAACGTGGCCTACAAGTTGAGAGCCGATCGGAGGAAGAGGCTACTGTCATTCCAAGAAGGGGACTTAGTCTATGCCTACTTGCGGAAGGAGTGATTTTCGATAGGAACCTATAACAAGCTGAAGCTGAAGAAGATAGGACCATGAAGGATTCTGAAGAAGATTTCAGACAATGCCTATGTGTTGGAATTGCCGGAAGACTTGAACATTTCAGCAATGTTCAACATCTCAAACCTCTACAAGTTTGAAGAAGGTTCAAGCAGCAGAAAAGGGGAAGGAACCAGTATTGACTGGACAGAACAGATTACAGACCGACACAAAGAAGGGATCGCAGAAGTAATCAAAAAACATGAAGTGGGGCGTACCCGTCGATCGCGCATGAAGGAATACTTGGTGCCATGGACAAATGATGAGTTGCAGGAAGCGACATGGATTTCTGAAGAGGAGTTCAGGAGACTGACGGAGCAGTCGAATTCTTTTTCACCTGGGGAGTTTGATGCTGGAGCATCGGGACCTAGTCGAAGTTGATCAACCAAAGGGAGCCGACCAACGGGAGTGCCGATGACCACTGGTGCAAAGAGCAGGTTGACTTGTCAAAGTCAACAAGTCAAGCAGAAGCAGTCGAGGTGCGGTCGACTGAAGAAACAGCAGATGTCGCAAGAGGTCGAGGATCGATAGGAGATAGTCGACAGATGATGAGCAATGTAAGAGGTCGGGTAGTCAACAAGTGGTCGAACTACGACATGAAAGGGTTGGCGAAGCCAAGTGTAATGGGGAAAGGAATGAACCAATAGGACAGTCAAGATGTGACTGACTGCTGTAGCAAGGTTGGAAGGACAGAAAAGTCAAGGGACTGTACCAGTAGCCGTTCGGGATTGCTGAGGAAGTTATTACAGCTATTTTGAGTTGGTGAAGGATGTGACAGAGGACGTCATGGACAGAGGCTGTGCAGCACGGCTAGAAGCTAATAGTGCAGGTTTGTAGGATTTGGCAGGATCTACGAATGGAAGGGAACGCGTATCTCAGGATTGCAATAGTCTTGGGAACAACACCCGCAGAGTAGAAGAGGAGGAAAAGACCTTCATTCTGGGAGACGAAAAAACATAGAGTTGAGAGCAGAGCATAGAGCCGAGAGAGTTGTGAAGAGTCACACCGGTCGAGTTATACCAAATCTATCTTTGTGTGAATGTTTTACTACAATTGTGAATGATTTTCTTTCAATAGCTAACTGTTGAAATTGTGATATATAATCTCAATCATTACTCATACTTTAATTTTGCTCCTTGCAAGGATAGATTAAAGTAGATAGTTTAAAGTTATGTGTTTTGATAGAGTAGTTTTAGCTTATTGGTAAAGCAGGGGTGGTAAGACGAGAGGTAAGAACCTGCGCATCACTTGTGAGGCTTCTACCTATCAGTCAAACTTAGCTTAGATAGGATAATGCACAGTTAGAATTAGGAAATTTGCATTTTCACTGCTAAATAATAAAATTTAAATAGTGGATCGGGTCGTAACCGATAAACTAAAACTAAAGCATATAATATGGTAGTTGAACTATATGCCGGACGGATTCCCCATTCCAAATAGTGAATAGTCTAGTCGAGACTTTTCATTGGGGAGAATCCCTATTATTGAAGCAAGGATTTTTCTAGGTGTCAATAGATTTGGTGCTATAAGGAGGGCAGCTAGTGTATGGCTGGTAGAGGAAGTCCGTTCTCACGAGGAAATTTCTCTGGGTATTCATTGGAAACACCTCAACCAGAAACTTTAATTCCTAAAATTGAACAAGAAACTAATTATCAGGATAACCCTAACTCTGAAATTGAGCACTTTGAGCATTTATATGTTGTTCCCCATCAAGAAGTAGATAATTTTAGGAGATATACCAGGTCTTATGTCAGGAAACTTGGAGCATTACCCATAGTTATTTTATTACCTAGAAGAAGTGCTCCTAGAAGAAGGGCTACACAAAATAAGGATTATGTTCTTGTTGAATCATTGGAAGAATTGGTTGATTTATCTTTGCAAGAAATACCTGATCCTATCAATCAATTGATACCATCTTCTCTGGATTCAATAACTTCTCCACACACACAGTCACCTCCACACTCACCTCCACATTCTTCACCACAGTATCCTCCGCGTATCAGTAATATGGCTCATAACGTTAATCAACCACCTGCTTGGACATCTAGAGGACCATTGAATTTACCCGCTCCTTTACATGATCTACCTAAACATCCTGAGCGGGTGTTTCCTAAGTTTGATCGCGGAAAAGGAATTTCTACAGATGATCATTTAAAAATATTTTATTTGGCACTGAATCTACTAGATGTCAAACACGAAGATTTTGTATGTCATTTATTCCCCTATACCTTTGAACCTAAAGCTTCATCTTGTTCTTTTAGTTTACAAACTGGATCTATAACTGATTGGGACAGTTTTGAAAAGGTCTTCTTAAGTAAATTTGGTGAACAAAGAACCTTATCTTCACACATGAAGGAGTTACTATCCTTGAGGATGGGTAAAAAAGAACAGGTGCGGGATTTCAATCCAATATTTACCATTGTGTTGAACAAATTTAGTGTTGCTACAAAACCTATTGAAGAATCCTTAATTCAATATTATACCACAGCATTGCAGCTATCTTTAGCTATGTTTGTTAAATGTTCATGTAAAAATACTTTAACATAAAATTTTGAAGAGGCTAAGAAGGTTGAAACTTATATGAATAGCATTGTGAAGCATGTTGTAGAAACATATTCCATGCCCATGACTTCTAAGAAACCACTGTTATTGATAAAGCCTACGGAAGAATCTTTAATTGATTTAGAAAGTGTGGTTAAATTAGTTAAAAATTTATCCAATAAGATAGTATATTTGGAGAAGGAAAAGGGAACCAACTCTTCAACAAGAAAACCTCTTAAACCCTTTTACAAGAAAAAGGAAGAAAACCCAAAGCCTCCAACCAATGATACATTTGTACTTAATTTAAATGAAGTTGGCATGGATCATTTTTGTACTTTCCATCAAGAGCATCATTCTGAGAAAAAATTTCCACAATGGATAAACTCAATGACCCTAGTAATGAATCAATTGTTTGATAAAAAAATCTTAGATCAAGAAGATGATGATAAACTTCAATTAAATGAAACGGGAGATAAAAATGAAGAGACTATACTTGTTTTATGGGATTGGGCACCAACTCTTGATTTAGAAGATGAAGAAGAGATAGAAGAAATCCAAGTTTCATCTATTGATTATGCCACTAGGAGTAAAGGACCTGTTGATTATCAAAGCATATCACTCCCAAAAGGGAAAACAAATATTATTGCTGCAAAAAATTAGAGTAGAACTAATGTTGCAACTCAACCACCACCAAAAAGTATCAAATAAAAGACCTAACAATCCTTCGGAAGGTGTAAAAGGAAAAACTTCTCTAGTTCATAAAGAAATGGCTCCTTCATCAAACAGACCTAATATAGATGGAAATATTGGAGGAAACCATAACATGGGGTATGATATTGTTGAGGATATTAAGAAAACGAAAGCTAATGTATCTTTATTCAAAATGTGTAACTTTCCACAGCAGAGGAAGATATTTTTAGAACCCTTTGATTTAAATGCAACAACAAGTAACTCTATCAATAAAGATAAGCATCCAATGGCAATTGAATCAGATACTAAGATCAACGAAGCTAGCATCGGTGGTAAATCAAAATCTCAGACCCCACCATTCCTGCTCACTTTTGAGATTTTTAGTTATAATGTGCACAATTGCTTAGTAGATTCGGGAGCTTCATCTAACATCATGCCACTATCCATTTGTAAAAATATTAATGGACAGCCAATTGCATCTCCCTCTCGGATCATTCAACTTGATTGGTCAGATGTCAAAGTCATCGAGGAGATGAAGAATGTTTTGATTAGATTGATTGTTGAATCAAGGATCTGTCAATTCATTGATAAAGTTGTGGTTGATATGCATGAAGCTTATGGGATGATATTAAGTAGGGATCAGTCAAGTAAATTGAATTAGGTACAATATCAGTCAAATCTGGAGGATGGGAATGAAAGCAATGGAAATTTAATGCCAATGGGATTATGCACCTTAGAAAAGATATTTGATCTGCAACATAAGTTCTGAAAGCTAGCTAACGTCAAGACAAATAGTTCTTCCATGCAATATGAGTTGGTGAATCTACGAACGGAACAAGAACCAAAGTATGTCAATTTGGGAAAATGTTGCTCACCTGGTAAAAGGCATAAGTTCATCAAACTTTTCCAACAATATAAATATGTCTTCACCTGGACTTATGATGATATGAAGACTTATGATACAAGCATCATACAACATGTCATCCCAATCAAACAAGGTGCTAATCCTTTTCAGCAGAAACTTCAAAAAGTGCACCCTACTTTGGAGCCACTGATTCAAAAAGAACTGAAGAAGCTTCTAGATGCTAAGGTTATTTTCAAAGTTAGGCATTCTGAATGGGTGGAAAACCTTGTGCCTATGCGAAAGAAATCTAGTGAAATAAGATCGTGTGTGGATTTTTGAAATTTCAATAGAGCATCTGACAAAGACAATTATCGTGTTCCACCTATGGAACAAATTTTACAAGTTGTATCAAGCTCGAAAATGTTCTCCTTACTAGACGTATTTTTAGGATATAATCAAGTATTAGTGGTCAAAAAGGATTGTCTAAAGACAACTTTCCGTGCAAAATGGGGAACATTCTCTTATAGAAGAATGCCATTTGGCCTCATGAATGTTGGAGACACATTCCAAAGGGCCATGGACATTGCATTTCGAGGATTAATCGGCCACAGTGTTGTTGTTTATTTAGATGATGTCACAGTCTTCCCCAAGAAAAGGGAGGATCGTGATTTTTATTTGAACAGATTTTTGAACGATGTAGAAAATATGGTATATCTCTTAACCCAAAGAAAAGTGTGTTCGTTGTTTTAGAATGGAAACTGTTGGGACACATCATCTCAAAGAAGGGAATCCCAATTGACCCAGAAAGGATACAAGCTACACTCTAGATTCCCATGCCCCATAATAAAAAGGAAATGCAATCATTTATGGGAAAAATAAACTTTGTTCGAAGGTTTCTACTAGACTTTGCACAAATTGTAAAACCTTTGCAACAAATGTTGAAACAGGACGTACAATTCCAATCGACTGAGATAGAAAAGAATTATTTCAAGGATATCAAAACCGCCATCGCTCATGCACCATCATTAAGTTGTCCATACTTTGAAAAGGACATTATTATTTATACTTTTGTGTTTGATCGCTCCCTTGCAGCAGTGGCAGGGGGACAAATATCCAATATATTTTATGATCATTGGGTTACAAGGGGTTGAACTGAATTACCCGGATGTAGACAAACAAGCATATGTTGTGTTCAAAGTTGTTAAGTAGTTCAGACCCTGTATTCTCAAGAACAAAACCAAATTTATAGTGCCTCATTCGGTTGTTAGATATTTATTTGTGCAAAAAGAATTGGGAGAGAGACGTGGTAATTGGGTAACCGCATTACAAGAATATGACCTAGAGTTTAAACCCACTAATATTGTCAAAGGTCAAGGACTATGCAGGTTACTTACTAAAAATTCAACTGAAGAAATGAATGGATGGAACAATGAATCCGAAATGAACTTGTTAGAGATTTGTTCCATTCACACTACTCCCTATTCATGGTGTCGATATCTAGCGCACTATCTTCGGCATGGATATACTCCAGAACATTGGAATTCCAAGCAAAAAAGAGCTCTTCGTTTGAAATCAGTTGCATATCAAATAATCGATGGAGTACTCTTCCGAAAAAATTATGATGGAGTATTTCTCAGATGCTTAGAAAATGACGATGCGGAGAAAGTGGTTAAGGAATTGCATGATGGCCCCGTTGAAGGTCACTACTCTGGAGATACTACTACTCATAAAATATTAAGAGTGGGATATTACTGGCCTACTATTTTTAAAGATGCACACACATATGCCCGAAAATGTGAGGTGTGACAAAAGAGTGTCAGTAGAATAGAAAAGCCAGTAGCACCATTGAAACCAGTAATCATTTCTGAACCATTTGAACAATGGGGATTAGATATAATTGGAGAAATCAACCCCAACTCTTCAATGCAGCATCGTTACATTCTTACAGCGAAAGATTATTTTACTCGATGGACTGAAGTTGTCCCCTTGTGTAAAGTCAATGAGGATGTTGTTATCAAATTTCTACAAGAGCACATCATAACCAGGTTTGGGGTTCCAATTTCTCTAGTGTTTGATAATAATTCCTATTTATCTTCTTTGAAGTTAAGTGAATTTGTTGTTGAAGAGGAATTAAATTGCACTACTCTTAAAATTATTATCCACAAGGGAATGGATTAGCAGATTCTACTAATACAAATTTGATTAGAATTTTGAAGAAAACAGTTATTGAAAACCAAAGAAATTGGCATGTAGCTCTTCCTAATGCTTTGTGGGCTAATAGGGTCACTCCAAAGAATGTTCTAGGGGTTTCTCCTTACACATTAGTTTACAGGATAGAGGTTATACTTCCTCCAAATGATATGTTACCTTCGTTGCAGTTAGCTCAAGCATCTCGAGGATCCAATAGCAAAATCATGCAATCATGAATTAATACTTTGCTAAAACTTGAAGAAAAAATACATAAAGCAAGAGATAAGTTTAACCTTCATCAATGTAACATTAAGATATGGTTTGATAGTCGGAAAGTCGGAAAGAAATATTTTGAGGTAGCAGACTTAGTTCTGAAGTGGGATCATTCCCATGAAGAGAAGGGCAAGCACACCAAGTTTCAACATTTATGGCTTGGCCCTTACACCATTATTGGGAAGCTTGGCCCAGGAACTTATAGACTACAAGATCTACAAGGGGAAGTGGAAAATATTCCCGTAAACATCCAAGCCCTAAAGAAGTATTTATCTTAGTTTATGGAAAACGTTTTGTACATAAATATTTTTTTTTTTCCTTTCTAGTGTTTTTTGTTTCTTATTTCAGCTCAGTTGTTATATCTTTTAGAGTCAAATATTTTTTAGTTTTACTCTTAGTTTTTATTGTTTATTTTGAATAAATTCAGCCCAATAATCAAAGTGATGAATGGGAAGATAGGATCTGATATTATTCATGGAAAATCTCTGAGGGAAAGATTCACAATTTTAGAAGGTGTAAGAATTGCTTCGAAGTATAAAAGTTTCTTCTTTTTGTGAAGAGTCATTAATGCAATTCCAAGCATTATTTTAAGAATTTTAATCTTTCTGCCTCATCTATCATTCTATTTCCTGGAAAATTTAGCACCTATTTCATTCTAAACTAAAATGTGTTAAATCTTGTGTAAATAGTTGGGATAAATATTTCTTGGATACTATCTTGGGGCTCTGCTCACTAGACACACAAATAACCCTGCTTCAAGTAGTATACTATGGATGACCCATGGAAAGGAACTAATTCTTGCAGATGTATAGCAATCAAAATGATCCTATACCAAAATATCAAATCCAAAAGGCATAGACAGAGTCAACAGTTCTGAATATAAACATCCTTTAAAGTCAAAATTGGATATTTGAAGCATTAAATGAAGACGTGAACATGCAAAGCACATCAGGAAGATATTTCTATATATACTCAAAGAAGGTTCTTCTCCATTCGTGGGTATGATAAACTAAGCAAAGTACTCATTGCCCACACAAAGGGACATTATGGATGGAAGAACCTAGTGTATACCTATAAAGACAAATGGAACTGCATATTAAAATGACTCAAGCATCAAAGAATGCTAATGCATCATAAAAATGCATGTGGTATAGAAATGAAGAACAAATGATTATATATGCTTGATATTGTTACTAACCTGTGGTGCCTTACCTAGTTGCTTCCAAAATATGGGATAGGTAAAAGAATTTCATACTTTGGCCCCAGGAGAGTGGTTGTGAATTTCTAACTAAGCTTCCCTATCCCCAAATACCAACAATAATATGTGATCCATGTGACACTTATTCCAATTTGAAATGGAATTGTTTCAACTACAAGATAGATAAATGATTACTCTTACAATTAGAAGTCACTAATAAGTATAAATAAATTCTTACCCTCACTAAATGATTTGATCCAAAAGAGTACTCTTTGATTTTGTTCAGAGATCTAGGTTCGCCAGCTAGTCACCAATTTTTGGAGCTACAACCCCTTCCACAAAAATTTTGAGAATTTAGGGCCCCTCCTTATATCTTGAGTTAGCTTTTGACTTCCTCTTTTCTTTTGGTTGTTCCTATTTCCAAAGTCTTTTAGAAGTTGATTCCCCATGGAAAATTTTATACTTAGAAAAAAATTTGCACCGAAATAGTCGGAGCAAAAGTAGTTTTGGCATCAAAACAGTCGGAAGAAAATCCCATTTTACGCCGAAACAATCGGAGCAACACAAATTTTGTGCCAAAATAACCATGGCTAAATTTAAATTCACTCCGAAATAGTTGGTTCCAAATTCATTTTTGGTCCGATACATATCGGACCTTGATTTTATGTTGCGCCAATGTGATCGAAGAAGGATATGGTTTTCCACTAATCTATTCGATTATGAATTGGATTTTACACTGAAATGATCGGAATAGGTTTAGATTTGGTCCCGAAACAACTCAACACTTGGAAAAAATTTAAACCACACTCCGCTACATATCGGGGTCTTTTTCATTTTCACTCCGAAATGATCGCATCCAAAGCCAGTTTTGGCCTGAAACATTTCGGGGTAATATCTCATTTAGCCCCGAAAAGGGTGGCTCAGCAAAACATTTTATGTGTTTTCTTCTTTACGTCGGCAAGGTAGTGGTTTTGTGATCATGGTAGATATTATTATGATCGTCAAATGTTTCGATGCGAAACAAGCATATTTCCCGAAATGTATCGAGGCATAACCCAATTCAACACCGATGTAAGTGCTGAAGCAATATTTTCAAGTTATAAGTCACCATTTTGAAGAAAAAACGGTGTTGTTTGTATGAGTCATGTGAAAGAGCACCATAGATAGCCATTAATTGTTAACTTATAACTTAGGGTTTTAGAATACATTTAAAGGAAGGGTAAACCATTCTATATTGTTGTGGTACCCCTGAACGTCGTTTGCTCGCTCACACCACTTGGAAGAAGGATTATGGCACCTCGACAACCAACTTAGAAGCAACTGCGTTATATTTCCAAGTAGGTGGTCTTGTTCTTTACCTAATATCTTTTCCATTTGGCTAAATTTGATTAGGTATCCAGGGTTTAGGTTAGAGTCATTTTTTGCCCTAGTTTTGCAATCGCACGCCATTTAATACTCACCCTTTTCCTTTCAATAGAAGTTGCAGACAATAGCTTTCCTTCTCCTTCTACGTGTTGAATGATTAATCACAGGTAAGTTTGATTTTGAGGGAAACGTTTGAACCCCAACCAGTCAGAGTACCCATCGATACATCGACGTCCCCTCTTTTGGTTCTTTTTCAAATTGACTTAGGAGCATAGATTCAAACGAAGTGGTTGCCTACAGTTTGTTTGAGCAGAATTTTTGAACCTGGAACCCTAACAAGCACACCTTTTATAGTTGTGCTTTCGCAAAATGGGATTGAAACCCTAATCTCATTGAATTTTGTTGAGAAAACTACTAAAACCTGACATATAACAATCACCAAAGGAGGCGTTGATCAACCAATTTGATTTCTATTCAAAATGGTCAATTAGTTGATAAAAATCCCTTATATGAGTATTTGTTTTCAACATGTTTTGATAATAGAATATTTTCCAAAATGTACATTTACTTCAGAAGTAGTTGCATTGGAAACACATTTATGAATAGTTGGTAGAATAAACATTAAGGCTTATGTATGGTTTCATTCGATGAATCTGAGAAAATTTGAAAATGTTCCATGAATGAATATTGTACTTACTATTTTGATTTGAAACCTTCATGTTAGCATTTGTTCTATTTGGTTATGTTATAAATATAGACCATGTCAATATTTGATATTTCTCTTATGTTGCAGGACTCATATATGTCTAAAAGGATTTCTAAGCACAAATTCAAAGTGGTGGAATCAGATTCATACATTGAGGTGGTCTTGGAATCCACCATGGAAACTCAATTTGATGACACGAAGGTTGTCACTGGAATAATACATGAGTATAAATGGGGAGAAATCTATCAACTCATAAGGGATCGGAATATGCCAGATGCAACAATAGAGGAGATCATTATATATCAGAATATAAAGAAGTCTAGTCTCCACAAGGGTGTTATGCGACCAGAGTTGTTCCCATGTTCTGATGTGATCGGTTAGATCCTACCACATGTAGATGCAAAATTCATGATCATATCGGGAGATAATGGAAATGGAATTCTTCATTCCAACCCGCACATATAAGCAAAAAATATAAGTTGCCATCTCCCAAAGCATTCCTAATAGATGATTGGGTTGAGAGTGTAAAAATATATCACTTGGAATATGCAAAGAAAATTCTACTCCCAGGTAAATAGATGAGGCAAAGGGCTAGTGGGGAGCACAAGACAAAAAATCTGAAAACTCCATTTAGGATTGTTGTAATTCTTCTATGCAGGATCTATGGAAAAGCAACCGCAAAAAATTACAAACTTGGTTGGATTCCGCTAATGTACCATGTCACCACAAATGGTACCATCTTCAAATGGGCAGATATCATCTCAGAAATATGGCTCAAGCTATATTAGAAGCTCAGGAAGGTTTGAAGCAAAACAAAGTTGAGTTCTACATGACATCATACCTACATGGAATCATACTTAATTGACTACATTCTCATCATAAATCCTTTCCATAAGCTAGGATGCCACTGGGTTCCAAAGGAGGCTCCAATATATGTGGCATATCAGATCATGTGGGCACATAGACATGCCATCTTTTACTAGTTAATTTGCAAAGAATTTATAATACCTCTTTATCAATTGATTTTCAACGAAGAACTGAACTGCATGTCAAATGTAGCATTAAAAGTTATCAATGAATATGGATATTATTACTTTACTCCAGAAGGCACCTATATCTGAATGTATGGAGGCACAAAGAGCTCTTCTTTGATGCCCAGGTATGTTACAGACTATGTTATTTTGAAGGAGGCAGTCAGGCAAGTGTTTGTAAATGGAGTTGGACACTTTTTGAATGAGAATAAAAAAGCATCATATCCTCCACTTTTGTTCACCATTGCAGCCTTCAAGTTTACCAAAGTCAGAGGAGATGAAAATTTTGTAAAAGAGTTAGAGGCTTATCACTTTGGACAAAAAATCTTCGTTAGAAATGATAGTCTACAAAAGGTAGCTAAACATTGTGCATCATGCAAAATCAACTTTGAATATTCTGATCACTTCTTGAAATATGAAGAAGTATACATGAGAGCGAAGAACATGGCATATTTGAATAAAAGGTTTGGCAAGAAAACAGAGGCAAGCTCGAACCAAACAAAAGAAGCAGCACAAAGAAAAGTCGATGAGGAGGCTCTAGCAACAAAAAATGCAAAGAAGTCTGAGGAAGAAGAGTTAGCAAAATATTTGCAAACGGAGAAGCTAGCTAAGGAAAAGGAAGAAATAAGACAAAAGGAAAAAGAAGCTAAGGTAGCAAGAAGGAAAGAATAACAAGAAAAGGAAAACAAAGTAGCTGCCAAGCAAGAGGAAAAAATATTACAAGCCAAAGCTAAAAAGAAAGAAGAAGATGAAGAAAGGATCAAGAAAGTTGTGGAAGATAAAAGACATCAATTAGAAAGCCTTGATCAACAATATATGGACATAAACAACCCCACTGATCATAATACATAAGTACCTATGACTAGAGGACATCTCCCATTAGCCGAGCTCGAGCTTACCCCTTTCACACCATCAAAGCAACATTCGGTGGCTAAACTGGATACTGTAGTTTTTAATCCCAAAAGGAATACCATTCTAAGAAGGACGGAGAAGAGATTGAATATTTATGTGGATATTGTAACTATATAGGAGAGTACAATCATGGAAGGAACTAATAAAGATCTAATATTCACAACTTTAGTGAATGTTGTGGCAGCTCAAGAAAATGCCTATAATATTGACAAGTTGACAGAATATCTATAAAGGAGCAAGGCCAAGACGATCAAGCTTAGAGACAATTTGGTAAAAGCTCACAGTGAGGGAAAAGAGATGAAAAGATAGCAGGACGCCCTAGAATCAGAAAATGAAAAGGTCTTGTGAGACTTTCAAAGTCTTGAGGATGAAAAGGATTCATTGAATGTTCAACTAGTCATCATGGAAGGTGAAAGAAATGAATTCCAAACTCGAATAAGTGAGCTAGAAGACAAGGAGACTCAGCTAAATAAATGAGCCAAGTCACTCATCATAGAACAAGGATTTTTGCAGGTTTAAATAACATAATTAACTAAAGAAACGGAAGCCTTAGTAGGACAACTCAAAACTGCTCAGGCTTAAAAACAAGATATGAATCCATTTTATGAGCATGCTTGTGAATTGCAAGAACAATTGTTCCGCTCTCAGGGATTGCTTACCGAGAAAATTTATGAGTTAAAGGAAATGGTCACTAGATTAAGGCAGATTTCCACAGAGGCTTCAACTGTAAAACTCAAATTAATAGGAATTTATGACAAAATGAAGAAGCTAATTGCTTGGAAAGGAAAAGCCAAGGAGATCCCTACACATTTTCCAAAAAGAGAAACTATTGAGTTAAAATTGGACATATCTATCTTAGAAAGTTGTCAGAAGTCAGAAAAGAAAATACAAAATGAGGTGCAAAGGTCAATCTCGAAGTGTGAATATATTTATCATATCATCTACCAAGCATTCGAAAGATGTCATCTTCCGCCCCCCAAAGCCATTGATGAGATGATGCCAAAAGAACAGTGTGTAGTAGAATTGAGGAATAGTTTGGATGAAGAGTTGTTTATATAAGGAAATTGGGCTCACTCACTATGGAAGATCTTCAGCAACATATTGGGCAAGCTACTTTAATTGCTTATTTTTAATTGGGATAGATTCATAAGGTTGTAGCCAAGGGGTTAATTGATATGGTCAAGGAATTAGCTACACATGAAATAGATTTGAAGTAATTGGAGCCCCAACAACTAAATGTAATATCTTATGAGAGTGATATATGGGATAATTACATTCAAAGTCAAGAGAATATGCCATCCAACTAATGTAATTTTGTAATTTTCTTTTTATTTAACTATTTTTTAGTGCAACCACAAAAGACAAAACTATGGGAAACCAATAGTTGAGATGGAATATGAAGTGATAAGTCACATCAAGACAAATTTTGTAAAGATAAATATGGTAGAATAGAATAGAGAAAGGATTTTGGCTGGTGCAATAATGAACTAGTACCATTTTGTATGAGAATTATTTTTCTGCTAATGGAAAGAGCTATTTTGTTGCGTGAATGCTTACATAGATGGTTGCATGGAACTACATGAATGAATGTGCAAAATTACTTCTTCATTTTATTCATCTATATGCTACAAGGTATTTCCTATTATGTTGGAATAGTCTAATGGTATGTGAATGATGTTACTGTTTATGATTATTAAATGCAATTGTTTGTGTAACAATGAGTAATGAATGAATCAATGTTATACCAAAGCTATCTTTGTGTGAATGTTTTACTGTGATTGTGAATGATTTTCTTTCAATAGCTAACTGTTGAATTTGTGATAAATAATCTCAGTCATTACTCATACTTTAATTTTGCTCCTTGCAATCATAGATTAAGATAGATAGTTTAAAGTTATGTTTTTTGATAGAGTAGTTTTAGCTGATTCGTGAGGCAAGGGTGGTAAGACGAGAGGTAAGAACCTGCGCATCAATTGTGAGGCTTATGCATATCAATCAAACTTAGCTTAAGGCATTTGCATTTGCAAGTCTAAATAATAAAATTTAAACGGTGGATCAGGCCGTAACCGATAAACTAAAACTAAAGCATATTCTATGGTAGTTGGATCATAAGCTAAATGTTCCCCATTCCAAATAGTGAATATTCTAGTTGGGACTTTTCATTGGGGAGAATCCCTACTGTCGACGCACGGATTTTTCCAAGTGTCAACACGGTGGTTTTAGGATGATCACCAACTCTGGAGCTCAATCGAACATAGATTTTCACAGGCTTGCTTGTTTTGGCTCGTTTGTACTTGCTCGCTTGTTACTAACGGTCCTCATTCCCCCCTATTAGGAACAATGTGAGGAGAGTAGAGTCCCATGGTATCAAAACTAGACGCAAAATGTAACGCCCATATTTTGATTAGACATATTTATCAGTTAGACACACCATACTTTATTTTCTTATATATTATGTTGAACTCAGCTCGACTGAGTAAACTATATTACGATATGATGGACCTCATTATATGATGTTACTATGTTTTATGATTTCACCATGATTATGATGTTACTATGTTATGCGGTTATGATGTCATGATTATCATATGATTTCTTTATTTTACGATTACAGTATATGTTTATATGTTTTCATTAATGAAATGTGAAATATATGATTCGGTACGTGGATACCATCTTCTTATATGAATTATTGAAGTGTTATATGTCATACGCATCTATGATGAGCTAAAAAGGTTACATGAAATAAAATGATTTTTGATAACATGGATCAATTGGCGATCAATGGGAAATGCTTTCTATAAATTTGTATTTTGCAAAATACTAACCTACAGGACACAAGGGCTATGGGATAGCCAGTTACTTGATCTGATATATATTGGAAAGGAAAAACATGTTCATACAGTAAACCTTAGCAGCCAAAATGATTATACGATAACACAAACTGATAATCCCGATAGCAGCAAAGTATGAGTTGATAAGGGCGTAGGCCCAGTATGTTGAGAGGGATGGATGTGTTTCCCACCCTATGTTTCCATGAGACCCGAGGTCGTGGGAGGGCCGTGCTGAGACACGCTCCCCATGTTGTTGTGATGACGATGGTAGGATGCCTGCTAGGGGAGGATAGGTCCGTTGTTCAGCCGATGCTATCGCTCTCAAGTTCTATGTGGTCAGATCGGTGAGTCCGACATCCACTTTTGTACTAGCAGAGGAAGGATAGGGAGGATGCTGGACGTAGGTTATGATGGGAGGATGTGTTAGTTAGTACTGTTGAGGGTTTACTATTCCTTGATTCCAAGTTAGTGGTAGTAGGTACCCTTCCTTGTACATGATTGATTAAACTAATGTAAAGATAAAGATAATGATGTGAAATCGTAAAGAATTAACTGTTAAATAACTGAGAATGTTGAAGTAATTGTACTATATATATTATGTTTGTTCTTCTACATGGGGGGTAAATACTACTATTAGTTAGCAGGTATGCATAGGCGGGATGGGGTTTGTCTATAGTACATTTATGATCTGTGCATACGCTGGCCACGCATGCACACCTTGCACATGTACACTAGTATCGATATACAAACACTTAACATATTGAATAAATGTATAAGTTGTCATAAGTAATTAGGTTAATCATGCATTGACCGAATTCAGATAATGAATGTAAAGTTATTTAAGATGTGTAAAACAAGTCAATTAAGCTATGTATTACTCATTGGTAAACATCATGATATACAATTGAGACAAGTGTTATCAGTTAACATTGTTGTCTGAGAATTGTTGTAAATAAGGTAATGGTACTGTCTAATCAATTAGTAAGATTGTTTAAGCCCTTAAGGGTGCTTTGTTTAGAAGAACAACGATACTATGTAGATGTTAGGGTACTCATGTGATAAACAAATGATTTAAAAGACATCTTTATTAAATTCACCATTTATTATTACCTTGTGGTGATTTAATTAATATTATTACTTAAAATTTATTTTTATTACTACCCATGTCATAACAATTGCAAAATAGGTAAAATTTAAATATTGACTAATGAATGATTAGAGTGTGATTATTTTACATTTCTAAGTTAGACATAATAGGATAACAATTTTGGAATGAATGTGATGTGATGGAAAATGGTTTATTTAATTATTCAAATACGAATCTTGGAATTTAAATCTCAAGATAAGTGATCTCGACGGATGAGGTGGACCATTAAGACACACCATGTCCAAGTTGAAAAGGGGTCAACCATTTATATAATATTTTATTAATTACATTAATAACATTAAATACAAAATAGACTTGTAATTAATAAACCTTGTCCCGAATGGATAACCTTTGGGTAATGATTCCCATCGTAATAAATACTTACAACCGTCAATCAAAGTCAAATAAATTTACCATGAGTGTAAATAATTATTCGGTACATTGAGTGTGAAAAATACATTTTATAATGAAACGTGTATGAACAAACTAAGGAAAGGAGTAAATGTTTGAGGGGCTCGAGAGGGGGAGTTTGGGGCGGTGGAGTAAGCCCAAGGTCTTCTCGAGGAAGGAAGTGTATGTATAGGGGGAGAAAGTTGAAGGTAAGGGGGTTGGAAGTGAGGAGAAAAGTTTGAGAACAGAAAAGGTTTGGAGAACCTAAGTAAAGATTGCTCTCAGGATTATCAGATTGTGGGCTCGGGGGCTTGGAAATCCTTTGATTTCCAAGGGCCAGCAAGATAATAGCTGGTCGGTAGGGTGGACACTTCATCTTGGCTGACTAAGAGGATATACAACCTACTACAACCTACGGTCTACTAGCATCAGCATCAGGTAATTTCCTTGATTATTTATTTTATTTAATTATTATGTGGAAACGTACTCTGAAACCTGCATATACCTTCTTACTGATTTATTACTGTGAAGCATATTCTCATGCTTGTTGAAGGAAAATATTGATATGTTAGTTATTCTTTTAAATACGAATGTATGATTATTGGAGACAACACAGTATACTAAACATCATTTAAAAGCATAAAATTTTCATTAGAAATTTACTCGCACATACCTGAATAAGTTAATACATAGGAAATTAACTTAGAAATTTACTTAGTGCTCTGCTGTAAAAACCCAGAGCACTACACAAAACACATGAGTACTATGTCGCATGGTTCTCTTATGTCTTCAAAATACATGCATCTGAGAATCAGGCATCTCTGAATCTATTGGCCTCCCTAACTCACTGTGGCTCAGGCTCACTTGATGTGACTTACTTGAGTAAGGTTGTGAGTGTTTGTTGTCAGAGGGACAAGGATTGAATCCTGACATCATGTTCCCCCTATCAGGTACAAATTAAGAAGCAGTACAATAATCTGCTGCAAGTTTCACTCTTGTGGGTTTCTTCAGCTTCACACACCGATCTTAAGAATGGTTACGCTTCCCGCAATGCTGACAAGGATGAATATCAAAACACTGATCTTTCATATGGCCAACTCAGTCACAATGTTGGCATCTGGAACTCTAAATATATTCTAACATGATTTATTTGTTTTCTGGTAGCTCATAGGAATCATCTTCAAACAAGAGGTTATTCTGAACAAGCACTAGTTCAGAATGTTGATTCATGTGTTGTGCATCTTCCTCTTTGGCTTTCAAATTATGCAATTGATTAATGACAGTTTGGAGTGTATATTTGTTGATTGTGATTGAGTCATCTTGATCCAGATTTATGTGGGAACGAATAAAAGAGCATATACAGAGATATATTGCAAAGAACACAATGATACGGTAAACGCATATTCTATTAAATAGCGAAAATAGAACAGACTGTAAAATACAACAGCTAGAATGGTGGTAGCTATCTCTGAGAAGAGATGTGGCCGCTATGCTCATTCGTGCCAAGTTGAATACAAAAAGAGGCCGAAAGGACCTATCTATCATAAGCATGAGGGAAAGAATCCTAAACATCTAAAAACCTAACCCTAGAAGATGAACCGTCATAAAGTTTGCGGCCCCAAGGTGGTTAGTTGAATAGTCAACTTCTCGGGGTCATAACTTTTGCATACGATCTCCGTTTGGGGTGCTCGGTAGCCCGTTGGAAAGTTCTATCCGAGATTTACAACTATCGACTGGGGCCAAATGAATATTGTGGAAACTATCTGGCCCCCCAAATCGCCAAAAGAGGTCGTTTAGGGCCTCAAAACGGCCCCGGAAGTTTAGGACCCGAAAAAACCGTAGAAAAATTACTAGAAAATTGCCCAAATGGGAAACTGCTTTGAGCCAGTGGAATAGGTGGGTGACCACCAATATCCATCTAGATCACATCTACATTTGTATGTACTAGAGTTTCCAACAACTCTAATGTTTCTTCTGTAATAAACATGGTGAGGACAGTTTGAGGCCTCCTTGTGCAGGTCGGACCAAGTACAAGGACTCAATCAGACTGAGGGCTTCTTGCAACTCTGCCCTTTACAAGCAATATTTTAGCATATTCAAACTTAGAAAGTGATGGATGTCAGTCTCAGCTAAAAATGCACCCACATACAATGTACAATTCAATTTTCCTTAGTTTTTGTAATATACAAAACACATATGCAAGTACCATACACAAGAACTTACAAGCAAAAACAGTTGCAAGTTACATTTATGAATCTGCTATACCTGAGTTGTTTGATAATATACTTCTGCAATCTTCTTTTTTGGGGAGCAGTTGTAGCAACAAGCTACAAACTAGATTGAATCCTTCAAATGGGCTCACCAAGTCAGTTCCATTTTTTCTTTAGAAGTTAGGATGCACTATGCTTGCAATAACTATGTGCAAAATGCAACAATGGCATATGTCATTGCTCCAAGGCCTCGCAAAAATGATTTCTGATCTATCAATGTTTCCAGAACTTCGAGTTTCTAATTTGGAAGTAGCAATACAACAACAAGAGTCAATCAAATCTTCCTAATGGACAGGTTGGAGCTTCCATCTCTGGCCACTCTCCTCAATTCAACAGTCAAAAGTGTAACTTGCTAGAGAAGGGTGCAAGTCTATGTTTCTGCCACCTCTTACAATAGATTTTATTTACTGTTAATGCTCACTAAATGAGAGTTCTATAAGCAGTATGAAATTTTGCATACACTCTTTCTACAGACATTATTCCTACAAACACTTTTGCAACCTATTCCCAAAAGAAAGCATAAATGCTTTACATGAATGGATGTGGATTCATGCCATACAATGCAACACATCTCCCTTAGTTGTGAAGTCAGATAGATCCCAAATACCACGAGCGCATCTTCAAATTTTGAAGCATGTGCACTTCTAGAAAGCTCAGTTCCATGATTGAACTTAGAGTGAAAGATCCTTCACTCAACTATATGCAGCTTGGATTACTGTTTCCACACACCAGCCTCAATGTTCCAACGATGTCCACATCTCCAATGATGACAGCTCCACTCAGAATGAGAGGGAGAGGAATGAACTTGCAGTAGTTCCATATTATTCTTCTCCAATATTCGACTCCAATGCTGAGATATCATGGTGGGAGGTGTAGATTGAGCTCATAATGGTCCAAATATTGCATATCGGACGTGGAAGGCTGTGATTGCTCAAACTTCAATGTACAGGTCTTGAAACTACCACGCAATATTCTTACACAGACTATGCATTCACCAGCAACAGTCTTCGCGCTAAAAAGAATGGTCTCTACGCATTTGATAGTCTTCAAAAACTGGCTCAAACAATAGTCTTCTCACAATGGCACCGCCAAGAAATATCATGACTCAGCAGTCATGAGTCTTTATCAGAGAAGAGTTGTTCTCCCACTTGTTTTGCGAGTCACTGTCTTTGGTGAAGAGGCATGAATATGATGAACTGTCATCAAGCTTGGGAGAGCCCACATGGACCAGCTTGTATGCAAACTATCCACACAGCATCACGATAGAGCCCACGATGGAGTGCCAATGCAGCATACAATAGAATTGTCTTCTAACTACAATGGAGTTCCAACCCCATGAAATAGAAAAAATTCACGCTCTTTAAACAAATAATACATTCAAATGGTGACAACACAGCTCCAAAAGTACAGGACGCAGCTCTCAAAAGACAAAACGCAGTTCAACCACCTCCATGCAACACATTAACAACAATCAACTCCAACACATCGCAATGCATCACCTCCAATGCACCATGAAATGGAGTAGAACTCTGCAACATATATTAGAAGAGCGTCTCGCAGCATAAATTGGAGTCACGATTGAGAGAGCCCACGATGGATAAATTTAGTGCATCTCCAGGATTAATAAATTTAGGGTTTACCTTATATTCTCCAACGGTATTCAACATGTAGCAAAAAATAATATCACCGAGGTTCATCAATGACAATGCATCACCAAACAACAACGAGTTGCACACCTTTGAAGAGATGGATAGCCCGCATAGTAGTAACCTCCCGACATCAATAGAAGAATCGATATTGGTCACAATAGTTCAGTCCTCAAGGTCCATTCTAACCATTGGAGAGAAATCGCAGCAACAACACCATTCACCACAGGCTTCAATGGAGCAGTCTTCACAGTAGAGAGATTCAACGCTTCACCACGAGGTATAGGCTCCAGTTACACGATATAACCCCATAGCACAATTTTGGAGATGTATAGGTATTACTCAACACATTCCAACGCTAGTAGTAGTCTTCAATTGATTTCAACGCAGCACCAATTTTAATATTGGTCTCCACAGTGCTTTCTCTAGGAAGCTCGATGCAGGTAGGAGATACCACTTCATAGCTCGAGTTTGAGGATCTCACGCAGAGGTGAAAACGCCACTTCACAATTCCATCTGATCCCAGGCAAAACAATATGCATCTCCACGTATCTTCATGTATACAACCACGCTGTACAGTAATTAGGGTTTTCAAATACCAACATAGCCACAAGATATATAAACTAGCGTACAATGGTGGAATGGATTAGGTCTCACGCTGCACATTCTTGGAGATGTGTGACAAATCTGAGAAAAGATAGGCGACAGTAGCCAGGCTTGATGAAAGTGCATTACATCAAGGAGTCACAACAAAGAATGGTATTTTGGGTCGAAAAATGCTCAAATCCACATGGTAGCAACTAAAGGAGGCCATTTCAAAGAACAACTTTGGCACACCTAGAAGATCACATGGAATGATGCTACAGAGAGATTAAAAATTCACGAGAGATAAGGTGACAGTGCTAATTTCGATACTCTCCAAATCACAGGTTAAAATTCATGCGGAGAAGATTCAATCCTTTATACACGTAGCTTGAATACTAAAAATGGGAGGATGAAAGGAGAAAATTGAATGGGTAAACGCACTAAAAAATTTGAATGAAGAATTTTTTTCGGCGGGAGAGAGACGTTACGGTCTATAAGCACAAGTAGTTTATGCAGAGATGGGTTGCAGACTGGAGAGTAGGCATGATGGAAGGCAGAGTGGCAAATAGAAGAATGAAATGTGCAAAGTAGAATTGGTGTGCAGAGTGCAGAATGTGTAGTTATGGCAGACCAACGAGCAGGGAATATTGAACGGTCTGGAGCTGCGGCATATAGAGAACTTGATGACCGGACAGACCAGACAAAAAATCGAAAAGGAATATGGAAGCACACATGTTGGAGAATGGAAGAGAAACAAATGCCAAAATTAGGGTTTCTAGTGTGAAGATAAACATTGGAGAGAACGTTATATGCAAAATTGATGGAAGAAGATTCAGAGAACAGATAATCTGGCTGGCATGTAGAAGTTATGGGAACCTCGCTAGGGAATATGGCAGAGCTGAAAGAATGTCTGTAAAAATTGGCACATGCCACAGGTCATTAATAAGCTCTGATACCACTGTTAGAATCCCCAATGGTAAAATAGATTTAAATACATGAAGACAAGAAGATAGGCGTGAAAGTGCATTAATTCTCATTAATTGACTGTACATATATACAAATGAAATGATCATTGGGTTCAACATCCCAAGTGGTCTCTTGGAATCCCAGGTGACTCTTGGTCTTCTCTAGACTTATGATCCTAACACCAAGGATTAGGCTCCAACAATAGGTAAACATGAATTCTTCCTCTTCACAATATCCATTTCAACATCAATGCAAATTTGTATCTTAGTTCCACTATTCTCTTTTGGGTTTCCAATTGGTAAATATGAATTCTTCCTCTTCACCATCTCCATTTCAACATCAATGTGAATTGGTATCTTGATTCCACTATTCTGTTTTGGGCTCCACTAGATATTGTAGCTTAAATGTAAGAAATTTTATTAAATGTTATTCAACAAACAAAATATTTTGATTGAGTATTATTTAAATTGTCAATTTTATTCTATTTAAGATTGCAAGGTATGTTGTTTTTGGGTTATTAAAATGTCCGAGCAAACCTCAAGGCACTTCCCCTTATTTCAAGGATTATATCTAAGGTAGACCCTAAATTCTATATGGCACAAGACCATTACAACAATATACTCATTATGAACTCAACATATAAATTACAAGAATAAAGCCTGAACAGGAGGATAACACTCCATCCCACAACCACTTGATCTTTATAACAATATTTTTATTATTAATTATTTTATGATAATTCTAAAATGTATCCTATAAATATTTAATATTTAATATAGAACTCATATAAATCTTTATAACATGGAACTTAATAAAGAGATCCTTCTCTTAAATGTTGACGGTCCTTATGGTGAGAGGGTTTCATACTGGAATAATCTTTTGGACAAATCCATTATCAAAGGAAGCAATCTCATTTTAGGAGGTGACCTAAACTTTTCAATTGGTCAGAAGGAAATTTGGGATCCCAAATCCAAAATTGATCTGATGTCTGAGTATTTTCTAAACAAAATGGAGGAGAATGGACTAATAGATGTCGAACCTATCAATATTAGACCTTCATGGACAAAAAAAAGATCAGGTTTGGACAAAATAGCAAAAAGACTAGATCGTTTTATTATTTCACAGAAGATTCTATCTTTTTCATCCTAAATATGTCAATGGACTGAACAAGGTGGTGAGTCAAATCATTATCCAGTAGTGCTAGAATTGGAAGGGGAAGAGAAAAAACATTCGGGACCTTATAAATTCAACCCGACTTGGATGGAGAATGAGGAATGTTTAAAAGTTTTAAAAAAAATCTTAGAAGCCATTCGATAAGGACAATATGGATTCTATAGCCATGCAACTGACAAAAAATCTTCAACGGATAAAAAAACAGCAGCAGATTAGGCTAGTAAGTAGAAAAATAAAGAAGATATAGACCTAAAGGATATAGAAGTAGAACTAGCAAACCTTTATAATTCAGAGGGATTTGGTTATCTAAATGATGATTCAGGGAAGAAGGTTTCAAATCTGGAGATTCGGAAAAAGAAGATTCTTCTAAACAGGGAAGTAGAATTGAGGATTAAGAGCAGAGCAGTTTGGATGGTAAAGGGAGACGAGAATACAAAAAAATTTCAAAATTTTGGTAATCACAATTTTTTTCAAAATTTTGTTAATTCCATTTGGACCCTAGAGAAGGAGGATGGATCTTTTCTAAGCAATTTTGAAAATCTATCTTCAAAAGGAGTGAATCATTTTGGAAATTTTACCAAAGAAGAA
Source organism: Larix kaempferi (assembly GCA_027924585.1). Classification (NCBI taxonomy): domain Eukaryota; kingdom Viridiplantae; phylum Streptophyta; class Pinopsida; order Pinales; family Pinaceae; genus Larix; species Larix kaempferi. The sequence continues at coordinate 3,867,231 of BSBM01000792.1, forward strand.
AACATATCAGTGAAAGATGTGGTTAAAGTGGCGTCTTTGTATCCAAGTTTTATGAAAATGAAGAAAAATGAAGCCCTCATGGAGGAAGTTTCTAAAGCAAAACTGGAAGAAGCAATACATAGCCTCCATAAAGATAAAATCCCAGGTCTCGATGGGCTACCTATAGAATTTTACATTGGACTAAAAGAGACTATGGAATAGGACTTAATCAGGGTAATAGAAGATACTAGAAAGAAGGGCTCTATCTTGGGGGATTTCAACTCCACTTTTTAGCTTTAATCCTGAATACAGATACTCCTAAATCTTTCTCGGATTTTAGGCCTATCTCTTTGTGCAACAGTATCTACAAGATAATAGCAAAAATTATAGAAAGAAGGATAAAGGTAATTCTCTCTGCCAATATTTCAGGGTAACAATTCAGCTTAGAACCTGGTCGTCAAATCCATGAAGCGGTCAGAGTATCACAGGAAGGATTACATGCAATAAAGAATAGAAAGAAGAAATCAATAGTAGTAACAATTGACTTATCCAAAGCGTATGATAGAGTAAGTTGGGTGTATTTGAGATTAATTCTATCTCGGGTAGGATTTTGTACTTCATTTATTAGTTGGACAATGGGTTGTATAACTTCAATTTCATTTTCACTATTGATCAATGGGAAAGCAACTTCTTTCTTCCGAGCAGGAAGAGGACTTAGACAGGGCTTCCCGTTGTCACCATTGCTCTTTGTATTAGTTGTTGAAGGATTAAGTTGGGCCATAATTCAGGAAAAAACAATTGGAAGTTTTAAAGGAATCTATATAGGAGGATTGTTGCAACTAAGTCATTTGCTATTTTTGGATGTCGTGTTGATATTTTCCAATGGGACAAGATTTGATGTAGAAAAATGGGCAGAAAATTTAAATATGTTTTGTAAGGCATCGAGAATGTAGGTCAATCCAGGAAAGTTCGTCTTTTTAGGTTCGGATATGAACAATGAAGAAATAGTGGCTTACAGAGATCTAATGGGTTTTAAGGAAACCAGTTTAGAAATCATATTGAAATATCTGGGTTTCATTTTAAAGCCTCAAGAATATGGTTTAAAAGATTGGAGCTGGTTGGTAAAAAATGTGAAAAAAGGTATCAAACTAGAGTTTGAGATGGTTGTCGAAGGGGGTAGACTAACTTTGATAAAAATATGTATTATTTACAATACATGTATACTAGTCTTTAGTGTGGATTCCAAAAGGGATTCTAAATAAGTTGTCTTCAATAAGTATGAGATTTTTATGGTCAAGAAGCAGAGAGAGAAAAGGAATTGAATGAGAAAAGGAATTGAATGGTTAAAATGGAACACCGTAGCTACTCCAAAAGAATGGGGAGGATGGGGGGTAAAAAATTGTTTTTTCCTTTTCTAAAGCACTAGCGGCTAAAAGCATATGGAGGATGATCGAAGGAAAAGAACTTTGGGCAGAAGTAGTATATAAGAAATACATCTTCCCATTATCTCTGACGGAATGGATTAGGAAACCTTCAAAGAATGTACGAAATGCTTCTATAATATGGGAGGCGGCAATAAATCCTTTCAACATTATTGGAGAAGGTCTAGTCTAGAAAGTAGGGAATGGAGAAAATGTTAGACTCGGAGTCAATCCTTGGATAGGAAGCGACACAGGGCATATTTTACCACAGAGAATTATACAAAAACTTCATCAAAATCCCTTTTCATGATTAGCCATATAAAATTGCCTAATATCAATGAGTCGTGGAGTCAATATTGGATGGAAGCAACGCAATTCAAATTCAAAGGAGAAGACAGCGAAATCTAGGAGAATTACATTGGAAATTTAAAGTTCAATCAAATAAAAAAAAGATTGCAGTGACAAATTAATATGGACAGGGGCGGATAATGGGAAGTACACGCCGAAGGAAAGATACAAAGTCATCATAGGCAAAAAATTTCAGGGCATAGCTCAAATATGGTGGTGGAAACAAATCTGGAATTTTAATTGTCAAATGAAATCAAAAAATTTCCTTTGGTTTGTGTTATCAGACAAGACAAGGCACTCACATGGGCTCACATGGGCTCTTATGCAAAGGAGAAATTGGACAGGTCTAGGCAAATGTTACTTGCACAAAGAAGAGGAAGAAAGTAATATACATATAGCAAAGGAATGCAGATTTATAAAACAAGTGTGGAAGGAAATAAACATCCCTATAGATATTAAAAACTGTTGGAAAGGGGAAACGATGGAAGAATGTCTTAGCAATTGGTGCAGCAACAAGGCAATAGAAGATTATAGATCTCTAGCAATAATACTTATATGGAATGTTTGGTTGGCTAGAAACTGGAGTATATTTGAGAACAAAGAAGTACCAACTTTCTATTGTGCCTTTTAGAGAAAAAATACACTTTCTTTCTTTCCTCAAGCTTAAAAGCCAAAGAAAAGTAGGAGTGTAAAAGCAGTGGAACTCAATGAATTTCTTCATGCTTTTTTCGATGGAGCAGTGCAGGAATCAAGGGGCCTATGTGGAGCTAGAGGCATAATTTATATTCAAAGAAAGATTCAGTAGATTTTAAAGCAGGACTGGGTAAGGGTAGTAATAATTTTGCAGATATATCAGCTTTGTGGTTGTTACTCAGGTTAGTAAAGAGTAAAGGAATCAACAAACTGAAATTTTATGGAGACTCGCAGATCGTAATCAATTGGATAAGCAATGTAAGTATGTGCCAAAATCTAATTTTACTAGCGGCAGTGGAGGAAACAATGAGAATTAGAGATACATTTGAAGAGATAGTTTCTTGCACATATATAGAGAAAATAATATGAAGGAATATAGCCTCTCAAAAGAGGGTGTACTTATGCAGAAAGGAGACTAGGCCAACCTACAAAAAGGAGAGACAATCCAAAGACAGTTTTAAGTCAGATTTTCTGAATGATAATTCTGAGGGAAATAAATATTTTGAAGTTTAATAGGCTGAAACTAAAAGATAGACTGATGTAAAATTTAATGAGATGTTATGATGATTGATTGGCTTCTTGGAAAGAAGACATCAAGACTTGAATTTGAAATTCTACTAAGACATCATTTGAAAAATGTAATGCTTTCTATATAAATATATTACACGTATTTTTCTTAGAAAAAAGTTTCAAATTTTGTTTTAATAACTAAACCAAATTTCAAAATCTCACCTCTAATTTCTTTAAATTCTAAATATTTGTAATCATAATTTTAAACTTCATCAATTTAAACTTTATCCAAAATAATAACATAAAAGGTATTGCAATAAATTTTATTTTATAAGTTACAAGAAGTTTTATTTAAAAAGTATTGCAATTATATTTTATATTTTTAAGTTACAAAAGCTTAAGAATTGATTCAATTTTATTCAAATCTAATATCTCTTTGGAAATCCAAACTTCTCAAAGTGCAAATAATAACTTAAATAATTACAATGTCCAAAATTATATTTTTCTTATTATATGGTACATATTATTTTAAACTTATAAAAATATGTACATTGTTGTATTTATATATTTTTCTAATTTATTTATAAAGTAGAACATTTTCACAAGGAAAATTGACGATACTTGTATTAAGATGTATGGAAGTGATACAAACCAACAGAAAACCACAGCAAAACACACCAGAAACAGAGCCGAGACATAACCATCTCTCGGACAGAACGAACAAAAGAAATAAAATACGAACCGGGATATACCAAATCCCCCACCAATGACAATAGTGACCAAAATTAAAATAACAGCAGGATAAATGCACACCAGCGAGTCAAAAAATATATGGCGGAAGTAAATAAAACTAAAAAGGAAGGAAGAAGTTAAACAGCAAAAATGGTCCAGCAACCATGAAGAGGAGCGTGGGAGCCCTCCAAAATATCATAGAAAATCTTGCCCGCCGCCGCCGCAAGTCCACAACGAGATAGTGAGTCAGCAATGGAGTTATGCTCCCTGTAAATATCTATAATAGAGGTCCCTAGAAAGCAATCACGCAGAAGCATAGTCTGATCCATCCAAGCAGATAGTGCCAGTGCATTAATAACCGAAACAGAGTTGGCCCAATTCACAATGGATAAGGAATCTCCTGCAATTTGATCAAGTTGAATATGTGCCTTGTTAGCAAAAAACAAGAAGATCCATAATGCCAGAAGTCCCCCTTTGGTGTTGGTACCGAAGCCTCCATGTAGCCACAGTTTGATCACATCACCATTTCCCAGTTCTATGAATGCACCTGCTCCCCAATGGCCAAGAGAGGATAGAGAAGCACCATCAAAGCAGGCATGATTCCCCGATCAAAGGAGCCCAGAAGGTCAGATGACATGAGCCACAATTGTAGAGTCACCAGGAGAAGAGATACCAATCTCTTTAGCAATAGACTGTACCCGACAAGCAATACGGCTAGCCTCAGAACCTAAATTCTCAAATATCACTCTGTTACGAGATTTCCAGATCTCCCATGAGACCAAGCAAGCCAACACCCCCAGCTTAATATTATGTACAAAGATACATTTAAACTAGTGTTGTATAGTGTAATCCTGACAGATATTTAAAGCAAGTAAAGGATTACCCAGAAAATACCAGACTTTAAACGCTAAGGGACATAAGACAAAAAGATGGATAAAAGATTCTTCATCCTGCAAACAGTGTACACATATATTGGGTCCAGAGAAACCTCATTTTTGAAGGTTACACTAGAGCAGTACCTTCTCCTCAAGTAGAAGCCATATGAAAATCTTAACTAAATAGGGGGGATGCACCACTTCCAGCAAGCAGTATGCCACCACTTCTCAGACAGTGGAATGATTGATACAATCGTCGAATAAGCCTGTTTGGCAGATATAGTACCATTGTATGTGTTCCAGGACCACATTAGTCGGTCATCTGAATCAGAGATTTGAAAATTTGCAAGATATAGTTCTGTAATGTAAGTATTCCATTCTGAATCCATGGTACCAAATAATCCCAACTATGATGCACTCGACCAAGTTTTGAAGGATACATTTGGCCCGTTCTTTACCAAAATATGGCAGAGTTTATAATAACCCCTACATCATAGATGATGAATTAATAGAGGAAACAGTTTAAAGGATAGTGGCCCTCCGACCATGGGATCTTCCCCAATCACAATATGGCGTCCATATCCTGGAATCCAAGCCAGCCATGCAGCCACAATTGGAAAAATAGAAAGCATACCAGCCGAGATAATTGAAACACCTTTAGAAGATTTGCAACCACACCTGATCCACTGAACCGTAGACAGCTTCCCGAAATATTTATCTTTTATGATGCTTCCCCAAACACATTGTATAGCTAAAATGCGCCACATACTTTTGGCCAACAATGCAGAGGGTAGAGGAGAAGGAATATATATTTTTTAATGCCCATCCCCCTGTGCATACGGCCGAGCCAATTTTTGCCAGTCCACTAAATGTATCTTATGATGCCCATTCCCAGACCATATGAAACGATGGGATTTTTGGTGTATGCAAGTTAAAATGGTTTTAGGAATCTTATAGAGAAAGAACCAATACACGCCCAGGTTTTGTAATATAGATTTAGCAAGAACAAGGCGCCCCCCACTAGTAAGCCATCTCCAACGCCAATGGAAAATACTTTTATCAAACTTCTTAAGTAGCCATTTCTAGTCCCCAATTCTATAGTCATTTGGTTTAAGAAAATAACCGAGGTAGTAGGTGCCATCAGCCAATTCTGCCACAGTAAAAGGAAGGAGAGTAGTAATTTCTATTAGTCCCAACCCCTCCAAGTTGTGCTTTAATAGTCTGGATTTCTGTTCATTTATAATCATCCCTGATGAGTGGCAAAAACCTCAGAGAATGCCCCACATATAATTCCACTCCTGTGATGCTGCAAGCCCAAATAACATTACGTCATCCACAAAAATTGATGGGTTAATGAGATGTGAGGAGAAACCTGAATGTCGGAGAAAAAAGTCCCAGCTTTAGCGTTAATAATTAATCTGCTAAGTCCCTCGATCACGATCAGGACAGGAGTGGGGACAGTGGGCATCCCTGTTGCAAGCCCCGTGTGCAAGTTATAAAGGTCGTAGGACATCCATTTATCAAAATAGAGAAGTTGATAGACATGATACAGGCCATAATCCACTTGATTGCACCCCAAGGAATACCAATTTGAACCAAAGCCAGTCGAAGGAAGGACCGGTTAACATTGTGATATGCCCGGGAAAGATCTAGTTGCATGATCAAAGCTTGTATATTCTTAGTCTTTATACTATGCATCGCTTCCTGGGCCACCCCCACCACATCAAGGATATCCATGTCATCCAAGAAGCCATACTATTCCATAGAGAGTCCTCGAGATAGGTTCGGTTTAATCCTGCACGCAATAACCTTCGAGATAATTTTATAGACAAGGTTGCATAGTGAAATCGGTCGGAAGTCCATGAAGGATGTAGGATTGGAAATTTTAGGAATCAGTGTAATGAAAGTGGCATTTAAAGCCCCAACTACCTCACCCTTCAACCGGAACTCTTCCACCATCTCTAATATATCTTGCCCCATAATATCAAAAAACTCTAGAAAAAGTTATGTGGTCCAGCCATCTGGACCCGGACTTTTGTCTTTGGCAAATCCACGAAGAATAGTATGATTATCCAGCAATGTAACTGGAAGCATGATATCATTCCCCTCCTTATCAGAAAAAATACGTGGGTATTCTTTAATAATTCCAATTTGATCTCTTATAGTAGATAGCCCTGGATCTTTGTAATATTCATGGAAATGTGCAATTGCTTCCACCTATAAATCTCCCAGCGATGAAATAATGGCCCTAGACCTATTCTTTAAGTGCCAAATGGTATTTGTGATCCACCTACTATTCACAAATCTATGAAAAATGTGTTTTTATCTCCCAGGGAGACCCACATGGCATGAATTTTCAGTCTCCATGTGGCCTCAGCATGTTCCATTAATACCAGCCTACGGCCTTCGAGGTCCATCAAAAGTTTCCTAGAAGCATCTGATATAGGACCCCCAAGGTGAGTATCATTAAGTGAAGTGATTTGCGCATCGATATCAATAATCTCCAATCTGTCTGCCTTCTTACGAGACCTCAACCATCGTGTGACCACACCCTTTAAGAGACCCAATTTCTGAATTAATCTCTGGCTCGGTGAAGAAACCTCCATAACATCCATCTTACACCATTCAGACCGCACAAAAATTCTAAAATCTTCAATCTGTAATAAGGAATGGTTGAATTTAAATGGATAAGGTACCCTAGCCATGCCGAAATCCACCTCCGGAAGGATAGGATAATGATCTGAGATTGTCGATAATACAGACCAAGAACGATAATTGTTCATTTTTTGCATCAAATTATCAGTAATCAGATATCTGTCCAATCTCTTGGTATCTTCCCACTATCCAGATGGCCAATACACCATGTAGGACCAATAGGAATAGGCTCGATATCATTTAGTCCAAGTTCTGCAAATAAATCAAAAAAATGTGAACATAAGTTGTCCACTCGAGCACAAGATCCCCAAGTTTTAGCATTTGATAGGGTAATATTCAGGTCACTAACCAAACAAATATTCTCCATATTCAATAGACCCTAAGTTTTTGCAGAGTCCCAGAAGTGACACCACTCATTATATGGGCCATAGATGTTGACAAAATTTACCAACTCAGGAAAACCCTGAATGTAACCCTCCAATAGAATCCCCAAGCAAGTAGTATATGCCGACAGTTGAAAAAAATTTGGATCCCATACCGACAGTAAACCCCTCGACAGACCCATCACATCCATAGAGCAGATAACCCAATTGCTTCTAATAGTCTGTAGAAAAATACGAGCTCGTTCAGCAGAGACCATAGTCTCTTACAAAAATATCATATCCGGTTTAAGTGTATCCAGCATACCTTTGAGGGACAATTTTTTCTGAGGGCCCCCAATCCCTCTAATATTTAGTGAGAAGAGGATCATCTCTTAACCCTAGCTAAGGCTTTCATTTCTCTAAGAGCCCAATGAGTAACCAGTGATCCGGAGGATGAGGAAGATGCCAAGGTTGTATCAAGTAGAGGGTTATCTAAAATTTTGGGAAGTATCTTCTTGGCGCTTCGAGTTTTGATATGCAATAACTAGGAGATGCCACCATTCCGGACACCTTTGATCTGCAACCCCATACCAGGAATAGGACCATAAAGTTGTAAAGGAGAGTCCAAATCCCCCCCCAGATGGAATGTTCGCAGTATAGGTTGTAAGGGGAGCTTTAGATTTTATGAGCTCTACGTAAGAAGGTGGATCTAACCCCAACAGTTCTCCCCCATTATCCACGGCCAAATCCCAAGTAGGAATATGCTTCGAAAGACCAACCCAGGTTAGTGGAAAAGACCCAGGACCCCCCAAAGGGGACAGAATATTAGGTGCAGACCTCGGTGAAGAAGGAGGATTATTATCCACCGTGTTGTCAATTATCAATGGAGTAGTCAAAGTAGAAGTAACCCCAGATCTCATAACCCCCCCATCACAATATCAGTATTAGGAATATTTAGATTAGGGTTAGGTTGAATGGAAGGACAATCCACGATCTGCGAAACCCCCAAGTAGAAAGTAGGTGTCCCCCCAATGATCCCTTCCCCAATACGGTCTCCCTTCTCCTCCAAACCCGATAGGAAAGCCAAATCTTCATTTGATAATGACGTAGAAAAGGAAGGATACAGTTTAATTATATTACCAATAATCGACGAATGAGAAGCTGATACCTCAATGGGAGTTAGGGAAGGAGTGAGAGGATGGATAGACCCTTCAGCATCGCCATCAGAAGCCAAAGAACTATCCGATGTCCTAGCCTGCACATCGTCACTGGAGTCCAGATCCGAGCCACAACAAGAGTTCGAACAGTCACGCCAAAGGTGACCCACCACTCTGCACTTCGAACAACGGAAGGGGATGCCCCAGTAATCGAGTTTTTGGGAATACCGTCTATCCCACCAGACAATATCCAAGGACTCAAGCAGTCCCAAGGACATATCTATCTCCACCTCTACTCAACCAACCCTGTGATCCATACCATTTAGAGTACCATCATTTATATACAGAAAACGACCCAGGTGATTCGCCACCGGCTTGAAACCCTCAGTGTGCCACATTTCTAATGGAAAATCAAGTAATAGGACCCAAAGATGACGGAAACGAACTCGTTCTGTGACCAGGTTGAAACCCATATGCCATCTTTTTAACATGAGACTGCCATTCCCCTGTATCCATGTTTGATCCAAGATTAGATATGTATGGATTTCCATCCGGAAGTAAAAGACATACCATCCCTTACTCAATATATAAATTTCTGGTCTGTAACCCACAACCTTAGACCAATTTGTCGATACCCATTAGTCTATGTATTTAGGGTTCATAGCCCCATATGTAAATTTACCCACCAATCCTTTGATGGACAGAGCCGCGATGCCTTCAAGACCAGACTGTCGTTCCATCAGTAGATCTGCCCCACAACCCCGAAGTTTAAACTTATTGTTCTTACGGGTAGATACCCCCAACCTAGGATTCCTAGTTGTGACAAGAACCGAGGAGTTGTTTGGACCATAACCCAAAGTGTTTTTCGGGAGTGTGGAGTCATCAACCGATGCCCCATTCCCATTATGTTCATGGAACCCTACCGTTTCAAGTTCCAATGTTCCAAGACTTCCAGGAGGCACAACTGTCCCATTCCCAGGGCCCAAAGTCGCATGTGTGGCACGTGCCCTCCACATATGCCAATATTCTTCATCTGACCGCATAATACCCGCATCCATCCACCATTCATCAGATATTTGTCAGCTTCCCCTCGATGACTCCTCTAACACTCGGTCATCCGCCGGCTCCATCCTGGTAGGTAAATAAACTTACTAGTTATGCTAATATAGTGATGACAGTGAAAACTTACCCCAAACCACAGTCTGACAGGTAACTATTCCTCTAGTCCCAACTTGTACAGGCTGGTCCTGGCCACCACAAAAGTATGATGTTTAGTCATGTTTCCCACATGAATAACACTATCCCCAAACAGACCACTCTCATTTTTTGTAGAAAACAGAGTCGCATCCCCATATCAACAAGTTACCAAAGTCATTCTCGACTCTAGTACCCAGGGATGTCAGAGTAGCAAGTTAACAGAGGCTAGAAGCCTGGAAACACCGCCATTAAACCTATTCTCCCTCCAAAAAACCTAGAAACACCGCCATGAAACCCTTCGAAGAGGTTTCAAAATTTAGCTCTTCAAGTACCTTAAGAATATATACCTTCAAAAGGTGTTTTTTCCAATTGCCATCTATTTACCTTAAAGTAGAACATGTGTTTAAATTATAATAGTTATCTAAATTATTTAAGGCAACTAATTGTTAAATATTTTCACTATAGTGATGTTATAATGTGATTTGAGTTTATAATAATAATGATTGCTTTCAAACCTTTTTTTTAAATACTTTGATTTATCGTGTTATTTTTATAGATAAATTTTGGTTTTTTTTTTATGAATTAATAAATTTAATTTTATTATAAATAATTTTGATAAGTTTAATAAAAATATTGGAAATCTAAACTTTTTGAACTTATAAAAATTTGTAAATTGTTAAATTTATATTTTTCTTTGATTGGTTAATGCAATTTGGGAATTGTGTAGTGTTGATGGGAGAATGATAAATGGTCAAATGCAATTTCGAATTGTCTAGTGTTGATGGGAGAATGATAAATGGTCAAAATAATTATTTGGAGCGGGGGTTGTTAGTCATTTTCAGCAATTTTTTAAAGATTAGGAGAACTTGTCTAAGTGAACCAAATGAGATTCATTCAGTGTTATCCCAATGTATTTTCTATTGAAGAAGGTAAAGATGTCGCAAAGCCGATGAATTTAGAAGAGATTATGAATATCTTGGAAGGCTTTGCAAAGTCAAAAAGTCTAGGCCCAGATGGTTGGAGAGTGGAATTTTTCTTGGAATTTTTTATTTGATTGGTCCTGATCTCCTAGCTGTTGTGGAGGAATCCAAGGTTAAAGGTTATGTTTCTGGGGATTTAAATTCAACCTTCATTTCTCTTATTCCAAAGTGTTATAAGCTTGAATCTTTTGATGACTTTAGACCTATTTCTTTATGTAATTTAGTCTACAAGATAATTACCAAGGTTAGAGATAATAGGATCCGGTCGATGTTGTCTAAGTTCATGTCGAAGGAGCAACTTAGTTTTATGGATAATAGACAGATTCTTGATGCCATTGGGGTGGCTCAAGAAAGCTCCAATAGCATAAACGCCAGGAAGGTGAAGTCTCTAGTCTTAAAGTTGGATTTAGTGAAGGCTTATGATAGGGTTAGCTAGGATTTTTTGAGATTGGTTCTGCTTCAGATTGATCTAAGTATGGAGGCAACTAATTGGATAAAGTGTTGTCTGGTAATAAAAAATTGTGCAAATATAGTAAGTTAACAAAGCAAATTCCTTCTTTCGAGAATGCTAGAAAAGTAGATCCCACAAAATTTCTTTCCAGATCCTTTCAAATAAAATATGGGTTGTGTGCCTTCTGCTAATTTCATCGTTCTTGTTAATGCAAGTCCTTTAGATTTCTTCAAAGGATCTAAAGGGATTAGACAAGGATGCCCCTTGTCCCCCTTGTTGTTCCTTTTAATTGTGGAAGGCTTAAGTAGCTTGATCAAGAAGGAGGTATTGGAAGGAAGATTAGAAGGTGTCATAATTGCCTCAGTCATAACAATAACCCATCTACTTTTTATGGATAATGTTTTATTATTTGGAAAAGGATCTTTGGAAGAATAGCAACTGTATAAATATATACTGAAAATTTTTTGCTCAGCTACAAGTATGGTTTTCAGTGAAAACAAATCTCACTTCTTGGAATTTGGGTCAAGTGAGGAGTTATTATCTCAGTTAAAAGAATTATTTCATTTTAATGTTATTCATATTGATAATGGATTTGAGTATTTGGGCTACTTTATTAAGCCCGATGGTTATCATAAGGAGGATTGACTCTGACTGCTGAGAAAGGTAGAGAAAAGGATTGGTCTTTAGTGTAATAGATGGTTATATTTGGGGGGCAGATTTATCTTGATGAAGTCAATTCTAGAAAAACATTCATGTGTATTGGCTTTATTTAGCCAGTATTCCAAAATCAATTTTGGATAAAATCAGAAGAAGAATATTTATTTTTCTTTGGTTTGAGAATAGGGAGAAAAAAGGTGTCCATTTAATGAGGTGGGACAAGCTGGCAAGGCCTAAGAAAGTTGGAGGTTGGGGAATTGAGAACATTTATTGTTTTGAGAAGGCATTGGTTGCTTAAATTCTTTGGAGGATCCTATTCTCGCTTGGGTTGTGGACTAAGGTCATTAAAGGAAAATATCTGAAGAAGGAGGCTAATGGAGTGGATTAGAGATGGTAGAAAAAGCATAAAAGGAATATCAAATTGTTGGAATGCTTTGACGAGGTCCTTTCATATTTTAGGTGCCTGGATTGTCTGGAAACTTGGTAATGGCCTGAATATAAGGATAGGGAAGGATCCAATGGTGGGAGATGCAAATTTTTATAGGTTATCTTCAGATCTGGTAAGGTGCTTACATGATCAGAGTACTACTCTTTTAGCTCAGGCTGCTTAAGAGAATCTGTCAGTCATAAATGGTTAAGCCTATAAGAAGGCTTCATATTCTGGTCTTCAAGGGGTTTTAAAGGAGGAGTGGGAAAATTTTATACTGGGACTAAACCACTATGGTTTCAACCTTATTGAGGCTGAGGACTCCCTGGTCTGGTCATGGAATGAAAAAGAAGGTAAGGTTACTGCAAAATATGCATATGATGCCATTATTTTTGCTACTTTAGATTTTCAATAAAAGTGGTGTTTTCTTCTTTGTGGAAATAGCATACACCCTTAAAAATTAATCTCTTATGTTGGTTGATGTTGGAAAACAAAATATTAACTTGGGATAATTTTGTTAAAAGGGGGGATTTAGGTCCTAGCATGTGTGTCTTATGTAACTCTGATGAGGAGTCAATTGTGCGTCTAATGGTGAATTGTTCCTTTACTTAGATGGTGTGGGGGGGAATTAAAAACCAGGTTTAATATTATTTAGAATTGGAACTCTCTCTCTCTTTAGACTTGTGTTTCCAGAATTGGTTGAGGGGGGCTTACTCTTGGAGAGAGCTTCCTTGCTTTTTTTGTTGGGAAGTTTGGAAGCACAAAAATCATATTTTGTTTGAAGGGAAGCAAAATTCTATGACTATGGTGTGCTTCAGAGTTCAAAGTGGTTATAGGGATAATTATAAAGAGAAAATTGTAAGTTTTAAACCTGTGCAGAGAAGTAAATCATACACATTCTTTTAAGCAAAATATAGAATACACCATAGCATTCACACATAATACACATTAATTTACCCTGGAAACCCTTGACCAAGAAAAACCAACAAACCTTGGAGCCACAACTCCTATTTTTCTCATCATAATTATGAATCACCGACAATACAATATAGGTATTCTGCAACATCCAATAACCTAATATGTTAACCCGGATTAGAAAATAGACCCCAATCCCTTAACGCGCACCCCCACACACACACACATGCAAAGAATATAAAATATACTCAACAAAAATCAGTGAGCGGATAAGGAATCCTAAACCTCTTGTATTGGATGATAGTATTCATGATGGATTTTTTATGGTGGTTCTTAGGAGGGAGGTGCAAGATGTGGAGATGAAGCAGTTTTAAAATTGAATAACTAAGTTTCTTTCAATTTAAAAATGAATTGTGCAAGTGGTTCAAATACTCGTGGAGATATCTTGGCTCTCTGGTGTCTCTTATTCTTTTCTAGACATAAAAAAATATTGCATGTAATTTCCCGAGTTTGTACCCCTTGCTAATAAAGTCCTGGAGGACTTAGATACATTGGTTTTGATTTCGAGTTGGAGACTCTGAGACATCATGGATCATTAATGATGTGATTATCTATATTATTTTATCTACTTAAGGTTTCTAAACTTGTTGGGGAACATCATCTAGTTATGAAGAGGGGCCAAGCATGTGTGAGAATGCTCACAGTAGATCCAAAGAGATGATGTAAACCTCACAATGAAAGAATTTAGGAATAAAAGAAGAAGAATAGAGCAGTAGAACATAGATCCAAAGGAGCTCTGATAGAGGCAGAATAATTACACATGTTACATTAATCTGAATAGTAAAATAGTAAATATACAATGCTCAGGATTCGAATACCCTAGGAGTCATTCGAATTAGCCTTCATGGATAGATCCATAATCAGTGAAATGTCATCAAAGCATAACTAGGAGTCCATCTCATCATCAGTGAAGTCATCAATGCACAAGTAATAGTCAACCAGGAGTCAAACTGAGTCTAACTGAGTGTGGTAGGTGTAACTAGCACATGGAAGCACTGATGTAGTGAAGGAGGCTCAGTGGAGGGCGCATATGGAGCTAACTGGAGTCAGAATAGGCACTCTAGTCACACTGGAGGTCCATCGGAGTGATAAGATCAGTTAAAAGTGATTCAAGCCTAAAATCAAGGAGAGAACTCAGTTAACTGAAGATAACTGGACTGGTAGGTGAAAAAGTGCGCCTCTCACAAGCAGTAGGTGAAAGGAGGTGCGCACTAAGCACTAGTAGGGATGAAACTGATCAGGAAGAAGCTCCCGAGGCTAGCTAACTGAGGACTAGGTGCTAGGACTGATGACTAGGATGCATGCAATTGCATGCAAACCCTAGAATGCATGCAAACCCTAAAAGTGCATGCAAACCCTAAAAGATTGAAAATGAAAATGACTCAAAAGCTAGTAGGACTAGGATGGAGTATAGGAATATCCTAACACCCCCCCTTAATCCATCTTGGGTGTCATGTCCCAAATTTGGCATTGGGTCACAATGGCCTAATCAAATTGGCCCTATTCATTAGAGTTTGTCAAATTGATGCTAAAGGTCAAATAATTGCCAAGGAGGAAAATTACTAGTTTCCTAGGTTTGGGGTGGAAGCTTTGGGATTTGGAATAATGGGGATAATAAATGATGTTTGAATATTAGAATGGCATAAATATTTAATAAAGGAGATAAATAAATATATACAAGTGAAAATCAAAGTGGCATTTGATCATGAAGACACATGGAGGAAGTGGGACCCACATATGGCTAGATTTCCCCACTACACTTGGCATCATTCTCTCACCAATTCAAATTCAAGGTGAGTGGTAACATACTTGGGGGAGTCCAAAAGGTATTATTCATGGCATGACTCATCCAAGGTCGAAATATAGAGGAAGAGTAACTCCTATGGAAGAGGAAGAGGCAATTTGGAGCTAGTGAGACACTTGGGCTAGATTCCCTAGCTCTATGACAACAATGATGAAGATGCTATGACACCTATGACACAAATCAGACCTGAAGTCTGACATATGACATATATGACATTTCAGGGCTAAAAATAGACTCCAAGAGGGCGCTCAAGGGTGTTAGGGCAGCTAAGATGCTTCCACATGTGATTTGGTGGAAGTGGGAGACTAGGAATTGTTATAAAAATGGTGTTCTTTGGAATTTCTTCCCAACTTGAGTTGGCATGAGTCTCTTGGAAGGAATTCGACCCATGGAGGACATTAGAACTTTATAAATGTCAATAACAAAGAATGAAACCAGCTTTTTGATCATTTGTAGAATTTGCAATTGCATTTGTGAAGAGGGAGAGCTAGTGGATGACTAGTTTCTTGCCTTAGCCAATTTCGAGGGTGAA
This sequence comes from Larix kaempferi, assembly GCA_027924585.1. Taxonomy (NCBI): domain Eukaryota; kingdom Viridiplantae; phylum Streptophyta; class Pinopsida; order Pinales; family Pinaceae; genus Larix; species Larix kaempferi. The sequence continues at coordinate 3,882,986 of BSBM01000792.1, forward strand.
AGATTCCCGTCCAAGTTGGAAATTGGAAAGGCCATTCAGACCTTTCATTTGGAGCTTTAATGGAGTCTTTATTTGAAGGTGTAATCTACAGGGCATCTCATGGTTTCTTCTATTGCAGCTCACTCCTTCAACCATTTCCAGTTTTGATGGCATATTCTTGATCCTTGAGGGAGAGCACTTTTGGTGAGCTATTGTACTCTTTGGGGGAGATTATAATGCCCCATTTATTTTGTAATATGAATTAAATACTCTTTTATTCATCTCCAAAAAGTTTCAGGTCTAAATTCCAAGTAGAAATGTATAAATCTCAATTTTAATGAAAGAACAGTGCCATTTCCCCACTACCTTGTTGTGAATCAATGTAATGTTGATGATTTCGAATGAGTGGATGATTCTCTGATATATTTATGATCAATATACTTCCATGGATGTCTTCTACAAGTTTCATGTACTGTACTTGAGCATTTGAAATATTTTTACTCAATTTAATTGCATTGGGAGAATAAATAGTGTCATTTCCCCAAGGGTCGAATTGGTGATTTTTGCAGTTGAATGAGAGAGGGTTGGAACAGATATAATAATAAATTAATGGTGCAAATGAGACATTAATAATATCCTTAATACATTCCCTACATCTTTTCATAAATTTGAGTTGGTTTGGAGGCATTTGGGAAGCCATTTTCAGTACTTACCCCAGGGGGATTTGAACCCCAAATTACTAGTGAAATTGCATACTTGGTCCAGAATATTAAGAGAGTTTGCAGAGGTATTTTGGTCACAATATTTCATCCATGAAAATTATATTCAAGTCCTAATATCATTCATACACCTTATTTGAATATTTGAAGGCATTTGGAGTCAATTTGAGACCTAGAGATCAATACTAGCCAAAGGGAAATCACTAGTAAAGTTATCTACATTGACTAGAATTGAAAGAGGATTTGCATAAGTATTTTAAATGTCCAAAGGCATCCTTGAAACACATATTTATGTTCTAATATCATTAATATACCTTCTCAGAAGATTTGGGATCATTTGGGGCAAATTTGGGACCTGGAGATCAAAACTAGTCAAAGGTCGAACTAGGGAAAAAAAGTGGAAAATTTTCATTTTAATAAAATTCCTAACAAGGGACATTACAGTGGTATCATAGCATGTTCCTTGCACCTGTGTATTAGGTACATACATTCAAGAATAATTGGCAGCCATGTCTTACTATTATGATGAATCCTATGAGTACAATTCTTATGAGGAATATGCAGATGCTTATGAGCAATATGAAGCAGAATGTGAATGGTATGAGGAAGAGGTGCCATCATGCAACACTTCTTACAATTTCAAGAGAAATGAATATTATTCGTATGACTTTAAATATGATGAATATGAGTGTGTCACACCAACCAAGGATAATTCTATGAGTGAGTTCCAAAGATGGAGAGTGACATATAAAACCTTGCCCCAACAATATCAAAAATATCAAGAATATCTTGCTTGGAGCAAAAATACACAAAATTCCATGTCTTTTGAGTACTATGCTGAACATGTTTTTGAAAATAGGCCCAAAAATGAAGATGTGGAGTTAGTAAAGAAAGGTTTATGCCCTTCTTGTAAAGAACCTTGGAGTGAGTATCATACATGTGTGCATGAAATTATGTCCCACTTGAGGAGAGCTTTTGGGAATTCTTCAAAAAGAGATTCCAATGATATTGATCCTAAGGAAAACAAGGGGAAAAATGCATCAGCTTGCTTGAAGGAATAAAATGAAGAGACATCACAAGAGCATGAAGAAGATTCTATTGAAAATATGGAAGATCATTTCGAGACACCTTCTAGCTTAGACACGAACCAAAGAGCATCTACGAATGGATGCTTAAACTATGAAGGAGTACCTACTGGTGGTTGCTCACACCTCTATGTTGATGACATAGAGATCACTTTTGAAAGTGTTGCTGCAATCCCAAGTTCCATTAAGCATGATAATGAAGACCTTGTAGCAGTTGAAGAAGAACCAAAATCAACTTCCCCATCACCACTTGAGCTTCATGAAGTTGGTCCAAGCAAAAATGAAGAAGATGAGGAGGTTCATTTGCAAGAGCCTCATTTTCTTGAAGGGTCCTTAAATATGAATGAAAATAAAATCCAAGAGTCCCTTCGAATTCTCCATGACACTCAAGCATTGGTGTCAAATTCTTATTGGAGAGCTACTTCATTGGAGGAAATATCCTTCCTTGAACACATGGAGAAGATTCAAAGAGCAATGTGCCACATCAAAGGTAATTTCATGTCTTTGCTTTTTGATAGAAACCATTTGTCTGAGCTTAATGAATTGTTACATGATGCATACTTGAAGAATAATGAGGATATTCATAAGCTCATAATTCAAAATGAGCAACTTCTTGAAAAGTTGCAAGATACTTGTTTTTCCTCCTATGTTTTAGATTGTCAAATGGTAGATTGTTTGGAGGATTCTCATGACATGGTGGATCATGAGAAATGTGGGAATTTGAATGTGCTTAATGTGTTTGAAGATGAACTTGAAGAGATCCAAACACTTGATGTGGTGGAATAGGAACTTGAATTGTCTCTTGATGAAGGTTATGCAATTTCTAAAGAAGAGCATGATTCCTCTACATTGGAACCAATCCTTAACAAAGGTTTCCCACTTTTGAAGGAGCTGCATGATACTACCCACATGGATCCTTCCCATGATGAAACTTCTGCACTTTTTGATCATTTGGGTGAGTTAGTTAATTCTCCTACATCCTACAATTCCATGTTTTGCAGCATTAGTCTCAATGAAGAATGGGTGAAAGGAAGGGTTCTTTTTTATGGTGCCACATGAGGAGTATGGAACTCCTAGATTTACTTTTTATGATGATATGGTTGGAGCACATTCTTATTCACATTTGTAGCAGCATCATTTGTTACCTTATGATAATTCACATCTACATGGATGCACCTATGATATGCATTTGAGTCACTTGAAGACTCATGGTTTTTCTTGCTCAACACTTGGTTCATTTGATGTCGGAGGAACTTCATCCAACACTTGGTTGAATAAATTTATGATTGGAGAACATTTTTTTGGCAGCCACATACTTTGATATACCTTTATTATTCTCACATTCATGGATGTATGGGTGAGACTTCTTTGAGTCCTTTGAAGTCTCCTTGTTTTTTCTGCTCATCATTTGGTTCAGATTTTAGTGAATATTCTTCATTCACTTCTTAGATGAAAGAATACATGGCTGAATATTTTGATGCATATCACATCCTTTCGGAGAAGCATTATAGGACATGGGATTCTCACTTATGTCATTGGATCAGATTTGATGGGTCACTTGAATATTGTATGTACTTGGAAAATGGTGGTCTACTTGCTTTGAGATATAAGCACTTTCATGACTCTTTGATGAAGCGTCTCCTTGGTGTACATTTTCATTCTGGTGTTATGTCCTTTGATGATATATATTTTGTACTCATGTTGTTTGGAAGAATGCATACAAGAAAATGGGATCCATGAATCCTCTTATTTGATGGTATGGGTCGGAGAGCACTCTTAATTATTGGGGTGCAATACAAGCAATGGGACCCTGGAATAATTTTTATCTCATTGGTTTCAAATTTTTTGGGGAAACAAGCAGTATGGGAGATGTATTTCCCACTTAATAAAGTGATTTTTATCAGATTAGTGCAGCAACAAGCATGGTGGTTCCTCTCTAAAATATTCATGGAAACTCAAAGACTCAAGGTTGGGAAATTCAATGGCAACTTCAAAGAATTATACAGAAAGCAGGATTTCTTCAACACCCATGTTTGAAATTGCTTGAGGACAAGCAATATTGGGAAGGGAGGATTTGTCATTTCCCAAATTTGGCATTGGGTCACAATGGCCTAATCAAATTGGCCCTATTCATTAGAGTTTGTCAAATTGATGCTAAAGGTCAAATAATTGCCAAGGAGGAAAATTACTAGTTTCCTAGGTTTGGGGTGGAAGCTTTGGGATTTGGAATAATGGGGATAATAAATGATGTTTGAATATTAGAATGGCATAAATATTTAATAAAGGAGATAAATAAATATATACAAGTGAAAATCAAAGTGGAATTTGATCATGAATACACATGGAGGAAGTGGGACCCACATATGGCTAGATTTCCCCACTACACTTGGCATCATTCTCTCACCAATTCGAATTCAAGGTGAATGGTAACATACTTGGGGGATTCAAAAAGGTATTATTCATGGCATGACTCATCCAAGGTCGAAATATAGAGGAATATTAACTCCCATGGAAGAGGAAGAGGCAATTTGGAGCTAGTGAAACACTTGGGCTAGATTCCCTAGCTCTATGACAATAATGATGAAGATGCTATGACACCTATGACACAAATCAGACCTGAAGGTTGACAGATGACATATGTGACATGTCAGGGCTAAAAATAGACTCCAACAAGGCGCTCAAGGGTGTTAGGGCAGCTAATATGATTCCACATGTGATTTGGTGGAAGTGGGAGACTAGGAATTGTTGTACAAGTGGTGTTCTTTGGAATCTCTTCCCAACTTGAGTTGGCATGAGTCTCTTGGAAGGAATTCGACCCATGGAGGACATTATAACTTTATAAATGTCAATAACAAAGAATGAAACCAACTTTTTGATCATTTGTAGAATTTGCAACTGCATTTGTGAAGAGGGAGAGCTAGTGGATGACTAGTTTCTTGCCTTAGCCAATTTCGAGGATGAAAGATTCCCATCCAAGTTGGTAATTGGAAAGGCCATCCAAACCTTTCATTTGTATATTTAATGGAGTCTTTATTTGCAGGTGTAAGCTACAGGGAAGCTCATGGTTTCTTCTATTGCAGCTCACTCCTTCAACCATTTCCAGTTTTGATGGCATATTCTTGATCCTTGAGGGAGGGCATTTTTGGTGAGCTATTGTACTCTTTGGGGGAGATTATAATGCCCCATTTCTTTTGTAATATGAATTAAATACTATTGTATTCATCTCCAGAAATTTTCAGGTCGAAATTCCAAGTAGAAATGTATAAATCTCAATTTTAATGAAAGAACAGTGCCATTTCCCCACTACCTTGTTGTGAATCAATGGAATGTTGATGATTTCGAATGAATGGATTATTATATGATATATTTGTGATAAATATACTGCCATGGATGTCTTCTACAAGTTTCATGTACTGTACTTGAGCATTTGAAGTATTTTTACTCAATTTAATTGCATTGAGAGAAGAAATAGTGCCATTTCCCCAAGGGTCGAATTGGTGATTTTTGCAGTTGAATGGGAGAGGGATGGAACAGATATAATAATAAATTAATGGTGTACATGATACATTAATAATATACTTAATGCATCCCCTACCTCTGTTCATAAATTCGAGTGGGTTTGGAGGCATTTGGGAAGCCATTTTCAGTACTTACCCCAGGGGGATTAGAACCCCAAATTACTAGTAAAATTGCATACTTAGTCCAAAATATTAAGAGAGTTTGCAGAGGTATTTTGGTGGATATATTTCATCCATGAAAATTATATTCAAGTCCTAATATCATTCATACACCTTCCTTGAATATTTGAAGGCATTTGGAGTCAATTTGAGACGTAGAGACCAATACTAGTCAAAGGGAAATCACTAGTAAAGTTACCTACATTGACCAGAATTGAAAGAGGATTTGAAGAAGTATTTTAAAGGTCCAAAGGCATCCCTGAAACACATATTTATGTTCTAATATCATTCATATACCTTGTCAAAAGATTTGGGATCATTTGGGGCAAATTTGGGACCTAGAGATCAAAACTAGTCAAAGGTCGAACTAGGGAAAAAAAGTGGGAAAATGTCATTTTAATAAAATTCCTAACAAGGGACATTACATTGGGCCCTGGTAACTAGGATCAAAGGTCACCCATACAATCAAAATAAATGATATAAAAAAAAATAAAGAACTATCCATAAACCAAGGAAATGGGGAAAAGCTCATGGGAAAGATACCCCCCCTCAAAAGAACGGTAAATAACTCGTAGAACCATCATACTAAGCAGAAAAGAAAGAAGCTTTCATCAGTGAAAACTTCTGCAAAAAACTTGACAAACTGATCCCCTGTAGGATTCCAAAATAGGTTCTAGATCTGGATCTAGTCTTCTAATGTGCCTTCCACTGTGTAGAGGATGTATTGGACAGAACAAGTCTCTCAGGAATTCTTTCTGCAACTGGAGCGAATGGAAAATGAGGAGTCTTCCCTACGGATGGAAGAGAGAACCTCATCATCATGCTGCATCTCTCATGGAGAGGTAGATGGCATAATGCAAGGTTGGCATGATGCTGAAGTCTGGTAGTTCTGTGAACAGATGAATCCTCAACTTTGTTCTCAGTAGTGTCAAGGACTGTGTGAGCCCATATAGGCCTTGAATATGGATTAAGAACATGTGTTGGTTCTAGATCTGAAACATCTTGAAATTTGATCTCAACATCAAGATCTTGTTCTATGTCTTCATCAGAAGAAGAGTCACTCGAATCTTCATCAGATTCTGAGAAAGTAGGAAGAAAGAAGGGCAGAAAATGAGAGAACTCATATGCCTTGGAGGCACGATTTGCAAACCCTTTTGCTATAGTCTTCCCAGTGGAGATCTCTGTAATCTCAATTTTTTCGGGACCAAAGGTCACCTCTTTAGGTGATTCGGTGTGAGTCATCTGATATACAGATAACAATTTTGTTGTAAAGGAGGGAATGAATAGAACATCTTTGAACTTGCCATGCTCAATACGTACTATACCCATTCCTTTGGAAAAAATATGAGAGTTGTATCCCATGTGAATAGTAGGCCCATCAATGAGATATAAAGAAGAAAATGAATCTTCAGAGGAAACCATGTGATTGGAGGCTCCAGAATCTATGAGGAGGGTTTTAGATTTTGAAAAACCAGCCATCAATGCATGGAAATCCCCATAACCATCAGATCCACTTCCAAAATCATACATCTTTGCATCTTGTGGAAGAGAAATTTTGTTATGTTCAAGAAGCTTGGTAAGTAGGTCTATTTTCTTGTGCATGCAAGTTTCTCAGGATGGTTTCCTCTGTTGCAATAGGAACATGCAGGTCTCTTGTGTTTGTCCTTCTTGGATCTGGAAGCTCCTTTTGATGGACTTGACTTATCATTCAGCTTGGATTTAGATGGCTTCTTCTCCTTGTATTTTTGCCTCCCTTTCACATTCATCCCACTTGCTTCTCCAGCTAGAAGAGCTAGATCTTTGGAGGCCTTGATGGCACCCATTTGAATCAATTTGTCATCTTCTTGAATGAGAGCTTCAGTAAAAGCTGTTAAGGTTGGAAACTTCCATCCAAGGATTGACATTCGCCAAGAATGGAAGGTAGATACAAAGACAGAAAATTGAGATCCAAGTTTGCTCAAAATGGACAGCACCAATTGCACATCACTTTTAGTAATGCCACAATGCTTGCATTGTACAACCAATTTCTGAAATTTTGAGAAGAATTCTTGAATGCTTTCGAATCTGCTAGGTTGTAGGGCAACCAATTCATTTTTTAGAATATGGCCTCTTAGCCCATCTTTTTTGCCAAAGAGACTCTCCAATTTTTTCCATAACTCAGTTGGAGACTTCACTCCTTCAACATGAAACAATAGATCTTTAGACATATGAAGGCATATGAATCCAAAAGCTTCATCCATTTTATTTAGATGCTTGATTCTCTCTACAGCTATATGTGGTATGGCATCTTTTTCAAATACCATTCTATTTAGCTGTCTAGTACACAAGTGTAATTTCATCTCACTCTTCCATTCAAAGTAATTGAAGGGAGTGAGAATTATAGGAGAGGAAGGAGCATTCGAATTGCTCATCTTGACTACTGGAATGAGTGCAAAAGTAAAACTGTTGATACTATTGCTGGAACTTCGAAATACCTACAAAAACTCTCAAGAATGGAGGTAGAATATACTCTCAAATGGCTCTGATACCATGTGAGAATGCTCACAATAGATCCAAAGAGATGATGTAAACCTCACAATGAAAGAATTTAGGAATAATAGAAGAAGAATAGAGCAGTAGAACATAGATCCAAAGGAGCTCAGATAGAGGCAGAATAATTACACATGTTACATTAATCTTAATAGTAAAACAGTAAATATACAATGCTCAGGATTCGAATACCCTAGGAGTGATTCGAATTAGCCTTCATGGATAGATCCATAATCAATGGAGTGTCATCAAAGCATAACTAGGAGTCCACCTCATCATCAGTGAAGTCATCAATGCACAAGTAATAGTCAACCAGGAGTCAAACTGAGTCTAATTGAGTGTGGTAGGTGTAACTGGCACATGAAAGCACTGATGTAGTGAAGGAGGCTCAATGGAGGGCGCATATGGAGCTAACTGGAGTCAGAATAGGAAATCTAGTCACATTGGTCCATCAGAGTGATAAGATTAGTTAAGAGTGAGTCAAGCCTAAAATCAAGGAGAGAACTCAGTTAACTGAAGATAACTGGACTAGTAGGTGAAGAAGTGTGCCTCTCACAAGCAGTAGGTGAAAGGAGGGCGCACTAAGCACTAGGAGGGTTGAAACTGATCAGGAAGAAGCTCCCGAGGCTATCTAACTGAGGGCTAGGTGCTGGGACTGATGACTAGGATGCATGCAATTGCATGCAAACCCTAGAATGCATGCAAACCCTACAAGACTGAAAAGCTAGTAGGACTAGGATGGGGTATAGGAATATCCTAACAGCATGCTAGAAGAAAGTGACTTCCTAAAAATAAATAAAAGAGTTTAAAAGGAAATTAAACAAAGTGAGGAAAAATAAACATTAAATGAATTAAGAATAAAAAGAAATTGAGAAAATAAAAAATAAAACCTAACTACTTCTTGAAAAGAAAGAGAGAATAAAAAGAAGACAAGAGGAGAAAAGAAACACCTTGTTTCCTATCTAAGGGAGAGTAGCCAAATAATGAACAAAGCCTTCTCTTAAGAAAATGAAATAGCAGAGAGAGAACATTACATGAGGTAATGGTTCCTAGTTGGTGGAGGGTTCAGTTGAATTTCCTTGACCGCTCATTGACCATGAATAGAAATATGGTCTATCCAGGAGGGACTGTGATTGAAATCTGATTTATTTGGAAATTCAAAAAGCTAGTAAAAAAACCTTGTGACTAATCTATAGTAGTAAAGAAGATAGATATTAGATATTCCCTAAGTCATTGGTCTCTTCTAGTGTGCTTGGCTCATCTCGGGGGTGATTTGTTGAACAAAAGTTGTAGAATAGTTTAGAAATCTATGGCTGGGAGGAACGTGGAAGTTCCCTAAAAAGTTGGATGCATTGGGTTGATAAGTATATCTATTTTTGTCTATGGTTTTCTAGAAGAAAAAGATTTATAATTCGTTCTTCTTATTTATCTTCTTGTACATTAAACAAAATGTTTCTTGGCTAAATAATTATTATTTTACAGTCCTATTTTATGTATATAAATATGCTATCATTTCCTAGCTGTTATTCTGCACTATGTTATGAAGAAGTTATAGATATGATTACTTTTATTTCATATATCTAATGTCTATATTCCTTAAACAATTTCCACGGTAAAATTTCTTTATATTATACTCAAATTTTATATAAGTTAGTTTTGTAAATGAATCCTAGTGTTAGTTTAATTAGTGTAAACAAAACTATAGATTGTATTCTATTAATGTTTGTCTACAAATAGAAATAGTTCTTATTCATATTTTATTTACAAATATGATTAATTTCTTGATAAACTTTTATTCTATGGTTAAATCCATTATATTGCCAACATAAATAAATTGGTTATCTATCTATCATTGTACACCAAAGTAGATTAGTTATGGTAGTTATTTCTTAATATTGCAAATAGAGTTAGATTGTTTTTAATTGTTTATTTATCTTTCATTACAAACCAATCTAGATTAGTTATTTTTATTAATTGTTTAAAAGATTAAACATAAATTACTAAATATAGAAGAAGGGTATGTTTACTATATTTTAATTATATTTTTATATAATAAGAATCATTAATATTTTATTGTTTGTATGTAAATAAATATAGATTCTTTTATTGTTTTCTAATATTTTGGTTTTCTATCTATCATTGTACATTAAAGTAGATTAGTTTTGGTAGTTATTTCTTAATATTGTAAATAGAGTTAGATTGTTTTTAATTTATTTATCTTTCATTACAAACAGATCTAAATTAGTTATTTTTATTAATTGTTTAAAAGATTAAATATAGATTACTAAATATAAAAGAAAAGTATGTTTACTATATTTTAATTATATTTTTCAATAATAGAAATTATTAATATTTTTATTGTTTGTATGTAAATAATTACAAACAATAAATACATAGATTCTTTTATTGTTTTCTAATATTTATAGTAGTTAGATCAAAGAATCAAACTGCACCTATAATGAAGTTTAAATATTTAATAAATAGAAATAGAGAAAAAACATAGATGCATTCTAAACATTATATATAGTATACTTAAAGTTAACATTATCATTTTGTAGACAAATATAATATTTAAATAATGTATTTTTTTTTCAAAAAGTTAATATGCTATACTTTGATATTAAAAGTATATGTAGTTACAAAAAAGGGCACAGAGATAGTCCAACGACCAAAAACGCCCAGATAGTCATGAACAAGTAATACACAGATCTAAAGCATAACATGCCAGAGGTGAGGAAGCCACAGGCCAGAAATCGAGCCAGAAAATGAGAAGAACTAAGCCAGTAACAAGAGCAAAAAGTGTCCATAGAAAAGGCGAAGAAAATAGTAGAAGAGGCAGGAAAGAAAAGTGTAAAGTAATCGAACCCAAAAAAACAGAGAGTTGGCCTGATCGAAGCCACATGGAGAGCAAAAACTAGCAGGTTAGGTGGGGTAGATCTCCAATGATCCTGAAGATATTGCCCTTGTCTCTTGATAATGTTCATAAAAAGTAAATCCTTCCCACGCCGTTAAACCACATCTGGACAGAGAATCAACAATCACATTTTGTTCCCGGTAAATGTGTATGATCGATGTCCTACCCAAACCATCCAACATAGCTCTAACCTCATGAAGCCATGAAGTAAGTGCAATAGCCTCAATCGAGCCACAATCACATGCCCAGTTGACCACTGTCAATGAGTCCTCAACAATCTACTCCTGAGATAGGTTGAAAGCCTTGGAAAAATAGAGCACAAGCCAGAGAGCCAATAATTCTGCTTTTGTATTCGATCCAGGACCGCAGTTGCACCAAAGGTGAAAAACATTATGGCCCTCTAATTCAATGAAATCCCCAGCACCACAACTGCCAATAGATAAATGGGTTGCACTATCAAATCTGGCCATGTTCATAAAAATATAGTAGTTTATGTTGTCTACACCGGTGGGTCGAGTTCTTAGTGGAAATCAATATGAGCGTATATAATTTTGAGAATGAAGCCAAAGCACTGGATGCACACCAATCAACCGAAGTCGATCGATTAAATGCATTGTTTAATTTTTTTGTTAAACAATGCATTTAAATAAACATGTACTCATGGCCATGCTCTCTCCAAGCATGCAAACAAAAAATGAATGGAGACTTCCAGACTTAACTCGAGGGCATGGAAAACGATGCTTGTACTATCTCATTTAACACTGTGAGTATGATAGCCAGATGGAGCCCACTGGCCTGCATGCCCCACACCTTCGCCATCAGGGATCAAATTTGAAGGGCTGGTCTTAATTTCAGATTGAAGGTTATATATTCATGCTACCCTTCGGTGATGAATGGCTTACAAAAATCTAACATTTCAAATGAAAATATTAAATTGATTGCACACTTCATAAAAAAAATGTACTAAAAAAATATTGCATTTCAATTAAATTTCAGGCACTAAAAAATACTACAACTAGCGTAACTACAGCCAGCATAACCTAGCATAACGCCAAAAATACTAGTTTTGTAATTTAACAAAGTGATATTTTACAATTAACATAATGGCAAAAATACTGTTTTTGTGATCAATCACATGCAAAATCCACCCCATCTCCAAAAATAGAGACACAATGTATATGTGGATTCAATGAGAGAGTTGAATCCTTGAAAATTCAAATTGCCTGAAAATAAACGAAAGTTATAACATGAATATGAAGAACACAATTCCTCACATAATTCAAATTTTAAAGGCTAATATTATTTATGGAGCTCATCCTCTTAAAATTCTATATGATTGATGTACGAGTTCAATGCAAGTTCAATATTTCATCAAATTGGAGAGACACTAAGAAGTACCCAAAAAACAAAGAAAGCTCGAACCCTACAACTCAGTCATGACTCATACCTTATCAAGATAAGGCCACATCTCATAGATGAACCTATTTATCCAATTAACCTGCACAATATCAAGGGTTCAGAAGAAACAATAAATAACCAGCATACCAAAGTTCACAATTTGAGTTATAAACAGGGTTTATAGGAATTTGTACTCTGTTTTAATTAATCTAATGAATAAGGACACTTGAATGTAAAAACAAAGAAACATGATAGATAATATTTTCATACTCTGTCATAATCAGGATTTTTGACCAACAATGGAATTTTCGGTAAAAGGCCTTGCAAACCTTTTGAATCTCGCTCCCCAACTGATCTGCTTATTGGTTTCTGAAAAGACATCACAAGAGCTTGAAATTTGATTCTAACTTAATTATCTATGCATTTCAATCCAAATTAGGATAATAGTAATTATTCCATACAAAAAGCAGTTTTAGATGTATGCACACACATCGTATCACAAGAGCCTTGGAAGAGAGCATTTGAGAGGGTTGTGTGATAGAAAATCGGATGAAGTTTGAGGTAGATCATGAAGGAAGAAAGAAAAACGTAGTAAAGCAAGCATCAAGAAATAGAATGGAGTCTATGAACCTTTCTCTTTATATAATTTCATGAATGTAAGACTCGCCTGAGACTAGGACCAAGGTGATGTTTCATTTTTTTTATTTTGTAGTTAGGGCTTTCCAAACGTAAAATTGGTAATTTGTAAGTTCTGAGTTATAATAAAAGCTAACATTAAAGTTTAACGGTTTCCCGTGTTTGTGAAATGCTTACATATGTTTGAGAGTGCTTGTTTACTATGAGTTGCAGCCTAGTTAGTTGTTTTAAATTTTTAATAACTACTTTTCTACACCAAAAATCCACTATTTTTTAGAGGATTCAGAGATGACTTGGCCAAAAACTTATATTCTCTCTACTTTACAAACTTCTAATTTTTCTTTTGTGTGGGTTTTAAGTTTGGTTTCTCAACTCTAATTCCATGAAGCCCCACACTTCTAGATTGAAACTTCCACTGGCATCCTTCTGAGGCTTCTAAATGTCTCGTAATTTTTTTTGATTGGGATCCCAAGAGCACTCCCTGATTCAAGACCTTTAAACCGACATTACTAAAATGAGAGAGTGAACTGCACTTACTTGAGTGGTTTCCTATTACAGAAAATCCATTGGATGTGGGAAGTGTTCTTTAACTCTACTGTTTTCATCCTGAAAGATCTTCTGAAGAGAAATAAGCTCAATTCCCCTCAATTACTACCCTGTGAGTGTAAGAACCGAAATGTCTTTGAATACAGGTGCAACATGTAGCATAAGGGATTTGTGGCAACTATTTTTGGGGCATACATTGGCATTCTAAAGTTTAAAAAGCCAGCAGAAGATGCACTTTTTGGGCCTGACTGTTTCTATTCTAGAGCAGAAAATGGAGGGAATTTTTAGTAGTCAATATGTCCGTTGCTCCTACATGACAATCAGCAGACTGGGAGGCTCCGACTATTCAAAACTCTTGATTTTCAATGCTACTTAATCCATTAACAAAATGTATACACTGTTTTTGTTTTTAATCCAAGAAGGATTGGGTGCCACTGCATATGGATGCAAGAAGTAAAAATGCCCCTCTAATGGAAGCAATCATCACCCAACTGTAGCATTATAGAAGTTTAAGTCAGACCCTGCAATACCACTATTAGGATTTGGTCAAAATCATAAGTATTTTTTTTTTAAATGATTAGAATAGCTCCGAGATCAATTGGATATGTAGCAAACAGTTCAATTTCAACACTGAAGAATGCGAATACCAAACTATTGTCCACATGCAGAGCAGTGGTCTTGCCTAGACTTGGCGGGCCAGAGGTTTTGGAGGTGCGCCACAACGTGAGTCTCTTGGATTTAGGAGCTTCAGAGGTGCTGGTTCGGACTGCTGCAGTAGGAATCAATCCTCTGGATTGCGGGGTGAGTTTTCATTAAAATTGTGTAAATATATGTACGTGTATAGTATGAATGCAGCAGTTTAGATATATTTTTCAGTTAATTACTTCTATATATATTAAGACAATTTATCCTTGGATAGTGTTGTAAATATTTTTATACTACTTTTCTATGACCTCTGTAACTCTGTTATCAGATGCCTTAGTCAGGGAGCTAGTTAAGTGTAGATTTGAAGAGATATTCATATAACCGGCACTTAAATTGCACCCTGAAAGCTGCCTACAACTAACAACAATGATAACAGCAGAATAATATATTCTCTAAGTTGCAGCACTGTTTGTGACCTATTTAGGCAGCATGCAGAAAACCAGACCATACCATAAAAATTGTTGAACAGAGCTGCCTGAAAGAGAGAGTCTAAGAGACTAACCTGTAATTGAGAGCCGCGTGAAAGAGAGACTGGTGCCCCTGCAGCCATCAACTAGAAATGCAATTCAACTTCAATGTGGTACTGGACCCTGGTTACAATATCTTCTTTGTTCTTAAATAACAACATAGGAAGTGAGAAAAATCGATCGAGCAGATGCCAAATGGGGCTCAACCGCTCAAGAAACCATCACTGCTCTAAATAGGGGGCAAATGGGACAAGGACTCCATAAACTGCCATTCCCTGAAATCGAGGGTGAATAGAGCTCTCGAAGGTGAAGCCACCATTGTTGAAATTGAAAATCAAGGGTGGAAGTGGAAGTTGCTAAAGAGAACTGGAATCGTGGATGTTGCTAAAAAAAATTGAGCGAATGGATTGGTTCATCTTTGAAAATTGAGGGGGCGCAGCGCTGTGGGCAGGCTTGGTAAAGTTGGTAGGTGCCAAGTTAGGTGGAATTGATAACATGGCATTTAATAGATGTGAAAGAATTTATGGATCTAACTTGGCGGGCAATTTTAACCCCGGCCCTTCTAATGACATTTTTAATTGAATGTTTCCCTTTTTTGGTAAATGACAAAAAAAAATAGCATTTTTAATGACGACCAATTTTAAACCACCACTTCACTGATGGCCTAGGAGCCCTTTGACGGGCCATGACAGCTTCAAATTTGATCCCTGTTCGCCATAACAAGTAGTGATTTGTCCCTTTTGCATTCAATGTGTTAGTTATAAGGTTAGTGGGAGAAGGGTAGACCTCCCCTTGCATAGTTTGCAATGTTATTTTGATACACCTCCAAAGTGTTTACCTTGGAGTCTACAGGATGAGGTCGCTAGGGGTTTAACCCACGAACCCCTTTGTTTCTTTGCAACCGTGTAAGAATTACGTTGATGCAACCTGTGTGGAACGCATTGTTAGTATGATCGTTGGGGCCACGACTAGCTTAGTCATTGGCTAGCCTTTACATGATATTATATTTATATATTTCAATATATGGTAAGTTATATATAACGTTTGATGAGTAAAGCCACAACTGGTGTAGTCATTGGCTAGTCCATAATGACTTGTATATATATGGTAGGATTTATTATGTTTTTGTTATAATGTTAGCTTATAAGTTATAATCACATTATATATGTGAAAAAAGGGGGTTAAATCATTATAATGGTATTTTAAAGGAATGATTGTGTATTAATTAAAATACATATATTTTTGTAGTTAAAGGATTAACAACATCTTAGGGTTAAGTCTTAGGGTTAATATGTGACCCCTGATTATCAATGGACATATATAAAAAGGACTTAGAGTAGTAAGCTAAGTATCTTGGCAAGCAGTGATGTTGTCAATTAAGAATGAAAAGGCCTCAAAATTATAATAAGTTAAGTATTCAACCAAAGAAACAAATAATAATAAAAGAGACTCATAGAAGTTTTCCATTGCATTGTTGTATGCATGGTTCATGTCTTAACCAGTTAATGCTATTCGTCGATTTAAGACAATGCTAAAAAAAAAAAATTATATGTGATTTTGAAATGTTACAAATGGTATCAAAGCAGAGTTACAACACTTTGCGGCCTATTGGAATTATCCATAGCAACCATCATGGAAAATATAACTAATAAATACTTTTCTTTCTGCACATCAGACTATAGAACAAAAATTAGATGACACTGCGAAGACAGACAAAACCAGATTTTCCAAACGATTTAGGGAATCAAAATTCAATCTCATGTTAGCTATTCAACTTGGAAATAAACAGAACAAGGAACATAACAGAATTTGAAAGGACTTGGGAAGGCTTAGCGCAGCAAGAAGAGATTATAGATCAATTACAAAACCCAAAAAAATGAAATTAATCTTAAACAAAGATGAGTGTCGAAAGAATTTCTAGCCAATGGGGGAATCTTAATTCACCACCTCGAGAAGATGAGTTATGGGTTGAATTGAATGACATTCAAAAGGCTAACACACCCTCATAAATGTTGAAAACTGTATAGAGTTTAAAGGCATAATTTCAAAGTTTTAAAGATGATAACACGAAGAAAAAGGAGGAGCAGCGAGAATTTATTGTTGTCCTATTACAAACTCCGACTAAAATAAAAAAGAGCTAGACATCAAGAACCTGAAAATTGAAGTTCATCTTCTGAAATAAAGCATCATTACAGCAGTAGTTCTTCAGACACATCTTCCTCGTATCCCAAGAAAAAGCACAAATCTTCAAGTAGTGGAGGATTGCAGGGGAAATTTAAGAAAATAAAAGCACCAACTTTTGACAGTGAGTTGGATTCAGGTGAGAAAGTTGAAGAATGGTTGTTGGGGATGTCAAAGTATTTCAAAGTGTATGCCTACCCAAGCACGCTGAAATCTCACTTAGCCATTTACAACTTAAATGGAAAGGTTGCATGGTGGTGGAGAGATTTAAAGTTGGCTAAAAATTTGAAGGAGGAAAAGGTTAAATGGAAAAACTTCAAAAAGATGTTTAAGGATAAGTACATGTCTGAAAGGTTTTATGATAAAAATATCGAGTTTCATGAACTGAAAATGGTTCCATGACAATGGACAATCTAATTAACAAATTCCTTGAACTACTTCACTATGTTCCCTATATTAGAGATGAAAAAGTCAAGATTCAACAATTTTTGGGCTTCCTTCTGCCATATTTAAGAGACAAAATTGAATTTGATGCACCTAAAACTCTAGATGAAGCATTGTATAAAGCAAGGCTTTGTTATGAGCATAGTCAACACAGATACAAAAATATAAAAAACCATAGAGAAAAGCATAAAGCATTTTCAGACAACAGAAAGAAAGGCTTTAAGCCTCCTCCTTACCGAAAACATAACAACATAAATTTCAATAGAAGTGAATTTCAGTCAAATATGCCAGCCCAAGAAAGAATAAACTAGCCACTTATGCAGGAAACAAAACAACATCAGGAACAATGAAATGTTGGGGATGTCAAGGCCCCCATTATTATAAAGACTGCCTGCAGAAAAATTATAAAGTTTTGAACAATATACAATAAGATGTAACAATTGATGCCATTGCTAGAATACCTAGAATTTGTGTTGCCTTAGAAGGCAGGCAAGCAAATCATCAGTCTACTATGGTAGAAATCGAAGGTAAATTTTTATCAAAACCGATTTCTATTTTGGTAGATCCATGAGCATGTCACAGTTACATTTCTCCTAAATTTGTGGCTGCATGTTAATTAAATAAAAGTAAACACGGTAAACCTTGGCTAGTTCAATTCGTTATAGGTAAGAAGAGAAAATTTTCAGAATTGGTTAAGGAATGTCCTTTAGATATGAATGGCATGAAAACAACAGTCAACTTGAACATACTACCATTGGGTTCATATGATGTTTTAATACGCATGGACTAGTTAGAGAAGCACCTTGTGGTACTTAATTGTTTAAATAAGACTTTCACTTGTGTTGATGAAGAAGGAAATCAAAGGTTGGTATGTGGGATACCTAAGAAAATTTTAGTTAGACAAATTTCAGCTTTACAAACTAAAAGATGTGCTCGAAAGGGATGCAAATTATATGAGGTTAACATTCAAACTTATACTGAAGAAACCAAATAGAAACTATAATATTTTCCAATCTTAAATGAATTTAAAGGTGTCTTTCTTGAGGAAAAACTTGGGCTGCCACCTAAAAGAGACTTATATTTTTCTATAGAACTTGTACCTGAAGCAATGCATGTTTCAAAAGCACCATACCGTATGAGTACATCAGAACTAATTGAACTTAAAATGTAGTTACAAGAATTGATTGAAAAAGGGTACATTAGATGTAGTGTGTCCCCATGGGGAGATCCTATCCTCTTTCTAAAGAAGAAAGATGGGACAATGAGAATGTGCATTGATTATCATTAGCTAAATAAATTAATAATAAAAAATAGATACCCACTACCAAGAATAGATGACTTGTTTGAACAAGTTGGAGGAGAAAAAATATTCTCTAAGATTGATTTAAGGTCTGGATATCACCAAGTTAGATTCCGAGAAGAAGATATAAGCAAAACAACAATCACAACCAGATATGGACGCTACGAGTTTGAAGTGATGCCATTTGGCCTAACAAATGCCCTCGCTCCCCTTATGTGTATGATGAACATCATATTTAATCAATATCTAGATAAGTTTGTACTAAACTTCACTGACGACATACTTATATATTCTAAGGATGAAAAAGAACATGAAGAACATTTAAGAATTGTTTCGCAAGTGTTGAGAGAACACCAACTATATGCTAAGTTTAGCAAATGTGATCTCTAGAAGAGACGGGTTCAATACTTAGGACACATCACTTTAGAAGAAGGCATATTCGTAGACCCCAAAAAGATCAAGACTATCATGGATTGGCCTACCCCTACTAATGTATCGGATATTAGGTCCTTGATGAACTTTCAAAAGTTCATTTAGAACTTTTCCATAATTGCATATGCCATAACATCTTTGCAGAAAAAGGAAACAAGGTTTGTTTGGTCAAAAAAGTGTGAGGCAAGTTTTCACCAACTAAAACATTTACTTACAACTACTTTTGTTCTAAAGATAGTTGATCTGAATGGAGATTTTGTTGTTTGTACTAATGCTTGTAAATAAGGACTAGGTGGAGTCCTTATGCAAAATGATTCTGTCATTTCCTACTAATCTAGAAAGCTTAAGGAACATGAACGTAACTATGCTACACACGATCTATAACTTGTTGCAATTATCCATGCCTTAAATATGTGGAGGCACTACTTGCTAGGAAATAAGTTTGTTCTTAAAACTGATAATATGGACCTAAAGTATATTTTTGAACAACCAAACTTAAATGCAAGGCGGGCCAGATAGTTAGCCTTCCTAAGTGAGTATAATTTTGAATTCAAACATATCAAAGGAAAAGAGAACAAATGTGATGTACCCACCTGCTGACCCAATGCAAGGAAGGGAACATGGCACTAAAATCTGGGCATTTCATAAAACTCAGCCCACTAATTAGAATCATAAGAATTTAAACATTGGTGTGCATATACAAATTAGGCAATATGCACAGCGGAATTTAAAACTAATCCACACACACAATTCATGCCCATCCAGCATATCAAAACAGTCATCAAATTGATGCATTGCAGAAGTAAATACATAGACAGAAAACACTTATCTTCATTGGGCAATTGTCCCAAGCAACTAGTTATGTCGCTGCAATGTTCCACCCATCCATAGGCTCTTTGACAGCTTATACCGAGTCCGTCCGAAGGCCACCCCCGAGTTGGGCATGATTCTCACAAGGAAAGGGGACATTCACTCTCTCACAACCAATTAACCATTCCATCTTAGCAAAGCCAGTCCATAGCTGGGTTTATCAGGCTACAATTGAACTATGGATGCTTATTCTCAAGCTCAAGCCAAAACAATGAATACCCATACCCAAACCCCAACATATTCGTTTCTCACACAGCAAGCACAAACATTGGGCATAGATACACATTTCTAGCAATGGAAATCACAAACAAGATGGCCATAGATTTTCCCAAATCGTGGCTCACCCAAAAGGAGCTGTGGGAAGGAAAATGCATCCACAGGGAGGGAAAAACGTTTTCTCCCCAACTCTCTCAGCATTTAACAACAAAACGGTCTCTATGGAACCCCCATTCCATTCCCCTTCTTCCCCACTGGTATACAACACCAAAAACGCCCTTCTCTATTGGGAGAATGAAGGAAAACACAGCAAACATGCCTGGAAAACGCCCAGGTAGCTCTAAACTCGTGAGGGAGAAGGAATGATCATGGATCATGGCTTGGGGGAGAAATTCATGGCTCTTTTCTTGCCCCATAAGCAAAACGCGAATTCCCATGAAGGGTGGCTTGCCCATACCCGAATTTGGACAACCATACCTCTCCATTCAGAAGGCATTAACTACCTCCACCAGCTCTTGGGAGAAATCAATGGTTGGGTACAAAAGTCAACATGGGTAGTTGAGGGTTTGATGGGTTCTCTCATTGAAACTTGGCTTGACTTGAGTGGTTCAAGGGTTTGAATTGTTTTCCCTCCCAATTCCTTGTGAAATCATGCCCCCATCTCTTTGTTGCATTGCATAGCTAGTTGTGGGTATTTTTTATTAAAATGCATATTACATGATATTTGAATTTCCAATGTGCATTGCTAGCACGCAAACCATATGCATCACTAAATCGATGGCGGGGCCTTGGCCTTGAGCTCCTCACTATGATTTCATAACAATATTACATCATTTATAATGTTAATGCCATGGGGTCAAACTGGGGACATTACAACAAAGTGGTTGATGCATTAAGCAGATGAAATACATATGATTTATGAATTATCAGCTATTCAAAATGAATCTGATTTGTATGACAAAATTAGGACAACTTCTGAAAATGACAGGTTTTACGCATAAATAAATAGAAAATTGTAGGAAAATAAGTTGGGACAACAACATCAAGAGTACATAATTGATGAAAAAAACATGTTATGGATTAAAAACATATTGTATGTACCAAAAACAACAAATATTAGGTCTGATATATTACATGAATTTCATAAAAAGCCTTATTCGAGACATCTCAGATACCAAAAGGTTATTTCTGCTATCAAAAAACATTACTTTTGGCCTAAACTAAAAATAGATGTAGCTCATTGCATAACAAGATGACAAGAATTCCAAGTAGTTAAGATTGAATACCAACATCTAGCTAGATTACTTCAACCCTTACCCATTCCGAAATGGAAGTGGGAGATGATCAGCATGGATTTTATCACTAGGTTACCTAAAAGCAAAAAGCAGGATGACTCATTAGTAGTAGTTAATAAACTTTCAAATGTTGCACACTTTATTCCTATAAAATGAAGATACAAGGCTACACATATTGCAGACATTTTCCAAAAAGAAATTTTCAGACTTCATGGCATACCAAAAACTATCATTTCTTATAGGGACACAAAGTTCCCGGGGAACTTTTGGAAAGCTTTATTTTTTCGAGATGAACACTTAGCTAAATTTCAACACTGTTTATCACCCATAGACAAATGGGAAAACATATTGTACCAATCAGATCCTAGAAGATATGTTTAGTATGTATGTCATGCATAATCCATCTCATTGGGAAGATTACATACACTTAGCATAATTTGCATATAACAATGGATATCAAACATCTACCAAGATGACTCCATTTGAAGTTTTGTATGGCAGGAAATGCAGGACTCCCGTGAATTGGGACAATCCAATCGACAAATTGACGTTGGGACTAGATCTATTAAAATATCTAAACAACTAGTCAATAAGGTACAATAGAATTTGAAAAAGGTACATGATAGGAAGAAAAGCTATGCCACAAAACCAGGAAGGTTAAAGAGTATCATATTGGAGAGCATGTGTATCTAAAATTTAAAGCAAAAAGAAGCTCCCTAAACTTGGGAAAGTGCATAAAATCAGCTCCTAGATATTGGGGGCCATTTGAGATATTGGCTAAGATAGGCCTTGTGGCTTATCAGCTTGCTTTACCTGCACATGTTAAAGTTCACAATGTTTTTCAAGTATCCTTACTAAAGAAATATGTTTATGATACTAAACACATAATCGATTGGAACTTGTTGCAGGTAGAACTAGAAGGGGAATTCCTACCAAATCCCTTTTGTATTCTGGACAAGAAACAAGTACAGCTCCGGAAACGAACTGTTGTCCAATTTAAAGTGCAATGGAAGCACATTAGTCTTGAAGAGGCCACTTGGGAAAAGGAAGATGCTATGAGAGAAGAATATCCCTCCTTGTTTCAAATTTAAAGTTAAAAAGTTGCTACCATCGGGATGGTGTTGTTTTTAAGGGGGTGGGATCTAATATCCCAAGTTTGTACCCCTTGCAAATAAATTCTTTGGAGGAATTAGATACATTGGTTTTGATGTTGAGTTGGAGACTCTAAGACATCATGGATAATTAATTATGTGTTTATCTATATTATTTTATCTACTTAATGTTTCTAAACTTGTTGGGGAACATCCAATTATGAAGAGGGGCCAAGCATGCTAGAAGGAAAGCGACTTCCTAAAAATACATAAAAGAGTTAAAAAGGAAATTAAAGATAGTGAGGAAAAATAGACATTAAATGAATCAAGAATAAAAACAAGAGTTGCGTGCAGCTTAGTCCCTGCCATTAATAAATTTATTTTAAATGATGAAATTTATACACAATATTGTAATTTTAAATGATTTTGATATTATATTAATTAAAACTAAACTAGTAATTCTCAATATTATTAAAAAATTATATTTAAAAAGATTACACAAATTTATATTGTATAAAATAGTATAGTAAATCATTTACATTAATAAATTGTGTAAACTTTATGAGTTATTAAATTATAAAGATAGGGTCATAAGGAAGTAGAAATCAATGGTGCATAGACCATTCAAGAACCACATAAATTTAGCTGCATCCTATAAGACAATTTTCAAATTTCTGAAATTTTGTTAACTTAAAATGTAGTAACTTTATGCTATAAAAATTGAGGTGAATTTTGATATAAAAAATGCTACAATTGTTAATACTAGTCACTATAATTCTTGAGGTGAATTTGATAGAAAAATGCTACAATTGTTAATACTAGCCACTAAAATTCTCGAAGTGAATTTTAAGCGTAATAGAGTATAGTTATTACCCTAGTTAACTATTAAGCCAATAACTCTTAATTGGTTTTAAACCTACTTATAAGTTAACTATCATTAATATATGTATATACATAATATTAACCATATTAAGGTATATTAAGTTAACTATATTAATATATTATTCACTTAATATTGAATCAACTTATAATTATAAAATATGATTAATTATATATATATATATAGAATATAATTAATTATATATATAGAATATGATTAATTATATATATATATATATATATATATATATATATATATATATATATATATAATTCAGACTAAGAAATGGTAAACTACTTTTCATTTCATTCATATTTACTTGAGTCCATGCATTTTTAGCACATTTCTGCACTAAAAAAGGGAAAGTAAAGTCAATACAGACTTAATACCCGCAATTATCACTGTCTAGGATTATTTCAGTTCACATCAAATTTTGAGTTGATTGTCTTGGTAGAAAGGCTATTCTATGCTGAATTTATTGGTGGGGACTTTAATCTAGCAATGTATGGAATGCCTTTGGCTTGGATCAGAAGGAACAAGAGAATTTCCACAAATTAATTATTACTCCCTCCACATTACTGTGAAACTAGGCCACGAATGTAGGCCTCCTAAAAAAGGTTAATTTTCTATCTGTTTTTGCATCTATAATAATGAACTAGGCCACACATGTCAGGCACCTAGAAAAAATTGATTAAACTTATTTTATCCCATATTGCATCTATAAAAATGAATGACAGATGTTGTTTGGATAGTTTCGATGGATAGTTTGACAAGTTATATTAAGCAGGAATAGAGGCCAGTGAAATATGTTAAGCAGTAACAATTTTTTCATCCACTAAGTTGTTTCAGGCTACATATGTGCTACATTGATGCAGGCAATACGTCTATTATCGGATAGTTTGATAAGTTATATTAAGCAGGAATAGAGGCCAGTGAAATATGTTAAGCAGGAACAGTTTTTTCATCCACTAAGTTGTTTCAGGCTACATATGTGCTACATTGATGCAGGAAATACGTCTATTATCTTGTCAAATAATGATTATTATATACAGATTATTGTACCTTCGGGCTACTTCTAACTTGGCCATTGTTGGTCGTTTATCATGGACAAAGGCATGGTCTCGCAAATAGTTACATCTTTTGGGACATGCCTGTGATTTCGTGTGAATAGGACTAACACCATGGCATGAGTCACAGGTTGAAGGGATACCATCTTCCCAACCTAAGCAGAACTTTGACCATTTGCAAAAACCTAAAACCCTAGCCCAAACTAATGACTAGAAGCGATTTATATATGTTCATGAATCATAATAATGCCAAGCCCCGATAAAAATTGCCTTCATAAAATAAATTTTCCTCTCCGTACATGATAAGCGCATATTGAAACATTTAGTGCATAATCAAATCCTAAACCATAAATTTAGATCTAGAGTTCAGTCTCTCCAGACGGTCCCGATGTAACCGTTTGTCACGCGAATAAATACGAATAAAATATCTCTACACGAAAAGGTAAAAACAACTTTGAGTTTTACTGGTGTTTTCGAAAAAGGGAGAAGCTCCATCAACACACATTTGCGGCAACTCCACACGCATGTTGTGCTCTCACAAATACAGAGAGATTGGAAATCCACAAGACGATAGAAATGCCATAAATAGCACCGTCACACATTTTAAAATAATACACCAGGTTAATAGGTCATACAACTATCAACCAAACCTGATCTTCAGTTAAATGTGATCGAACAAAAGGACCTAGCTAATCCTATTTCCTTGATCAGATTTCCATATATCTGACCAAAAGATAATGATGCAATATAATTATGAGTTGCAGAAGTCGTATGAGGCAACTCACTTGCAATTTCTTTGACAACCTGCCAACGCCATCCACGCAACACTGTTAGAAGAAACAATTTCCATCCGGTAGATTGGAAATGATTGGTAATGAGTGCAGTTGCAGGAGCAATCAATTTCATCGATCTAAGTGGGGCGAGACCTTTTCTTCTTGGGACCTGCAAGGAGATTTTGACAATTTTCAATTAAAAAAATCAATCAAGAAAAGAGATAAAACAAAAGACTGCAACACTAATAGGGATGAAATAATAATGAGACCTCATATTTACTTGTTTATTTTGTTTTATGCAGAACCGAAACACAGAACTTTTGTCGAAACGAGTACAATGTTACTGGGCTCTGCAACCGAAGCTCATGCCCACTTGCGAACAGCCGGTATGCAACTATTCGGGAACACGATGGTATGCATTTAATGTTGTCAATTTTGTTCATGTTATGCTTTTTTTTTTAACCAAAATGGACATAAGTTTTTATGATGTAAAAGAGAGTGGCTGGGCCACACAGAAAAATTACATCTGTCTAAATTTTTTATTATCCACGGTAACTAAAGCAGTAGCTAACCTATCTTTGCAAACCACACACCATCCTCTTGACTGAGGGAATTTTATCATTCTTCTACCTAAACTACATACACTATAAATATGACAAAAGTTCCTAACAGCATCACAAAATTGCAAAACATTTAACAGCTAAGAGAAATTGGAGAATGAGCCCTCTCTATAGAGCGTGCCTGGAAATGCATGTTCAGCCTTCAACATGGGGGATTTTCATTATAATACTCCCTGAAGGGGAAAGGTCATGTTTGCAACAGTGATAAACTCTTGTCAAAAAATATTCCCTAGGATCCAAGTGTGGTTGCCACCCATGGAGCCTATCAATAGACTCAGAAAATAAAATAAGAAAATAAACCGATTATAAGTATTTTTGCTCATACTAAACTGTTATCATAGTAAATTTTGTGTTGAACTCCATTCTAGAAGATTTTTACAAGGCTTATTAAAAAGCATTTCATCATAATAGGTTAAGAAAAGCTTACTTCCTGAACTCTTTAATGCCAACACTGTCCCAGGATGTTAATGTCAATTAGGAAAAGGATATGAACTAAGCTACATCATCCTCGAGATCTGAAGATGCTAGTCCATATACAAATTTGGATATTGATCCAAAGGAAATGCATATAGTCCACTACGTTAAGAAACTTTCTGTAACTGCTAGAGCAATGTGCAAACAAAGAAAGCCAAAATAAAGAACCAGAAATTGGGGTCAATCACCAAACTGGAAAAATTCAAGAACAAAATCATCTTTAGTTGGTAATTTTTACAGTATGAACAGTAATCTTATTATTTTAACGTTATCCTAAATCTGAGTTCCATAAATTATATTGATGGCAATGCACTTTGGAACTACTCTTTTGTGTGGGATATAACATTACAATGATGCAATTTGGAACCAGCCATTGCCTAAGGAGACATCTATTACACATGCATGAACTTTATCTAAGGAAAATGGACATCTTATGCTTTTGACACTTTGCTAGAATAACATAGCTGGAAAAACAATCTGCAAGTATCGCTAGTAGGAACTTTCAGAGCAGAGGGAAATGTTAGTTTTAGATAATGGTCCTCCATCCAATCAGAAGCTAGCAAGTCAAGTCTTCATGAATGAATTGAGAGGAACTAATTAGATTATTCGAATAGCAACAAGACTTACAAGCATGTGCATGTGTGTGTGCCTGTCCAGATTCAATTAAACCCAATTCCATATCTTGTGAAGTTGTCCAACCTGGTTCATATGCTTCCAAAAAGGCCAGCTTAGCTTTGTTAGGAAGATCATGAGGATGCACAAATGGCACTCCAGGTGGCCAACCAATTTCAGTACGTACAACTCCACAAGGAATATACAATGATGGAATGTGTTGTTCATCGCATTCTCTCAGACCGCAGAAACGTAATTTGATACATTTTCTATCAGCAATCTCCTGGACCCTTTCTTTTAGAACCCTTTGAGCCTCTAAACACAACCTTTTAGATGATGCCAGGGGCTTACTCCTGGGAATTTGTTTTCTTCTCTTCATAGCACTTTTCATCGACCCTGCAAAAGATGCAGATAAAACTACATAACATTAAATATCAATGTTTATCATCAAGGCAAAAACACATACCATCTGAGGGAACTGGAAAAGGAAAATTCATAAACCCATGCCGACTTATGAGTTGATCCATTGATGTATTCTTTGCATGAAATCATGCACAGCAATAGGTTGTTGAAATGGACCTCCAACACCATGACCCGCAGTTGTCATTGTTGAACAATGTAGAATAGCAGAGGCCCGGGGCATAAGCTTAAAGGATAATGAGCACCTCCCATATATATCCCCTTGCAGGATTCCAATGTCTGTTCTATAAAGTGTCGGGCTTATATAACCAGCTGTGGTTTGATAAAGAGCAAGCCCTGGATAAAGAAGAATATCTTGTGGACCAAGATCCCCGTCTACAAGAAGCCAACGACCTTGCATGTCTCGAATTTGTAGACCTACGATGACCTCCAAGAACTGCCAATAGATTTATGCAAACACCCCCAAAAAGCACAAATTTACAAGGTTGAGAAACATTGTTTTCATTCATATAAAAGAGAATCATTCATCCAAATAAGAAGAATTTGGTATGCGTTCCCTAAATCAGGTAGTGCAACAAAACCCATCTACCTCTTCATGCTCCAAAGTGTGTGCCAGAGGAAGGATAACTTGACTTCCTGTAGTGCCCCCAGTGAACCTGGAACATTGTAAGCATTTGCTTTCATGGTAACTGAAGAATAAGCATCAATCTTACAATCAGCCCACTCTGAGCGATGTTCCCGCAAGAAGCGGACAAGTAATGCAGGAGGCACATTCTGCAGATACAAATTCAATTTATCAAATACACAATCTATCTCATTCTCAGATAGATGGAGAACTTTCAATAGGGTTTTACTACAAGCAATTACAGAAAGAACTAGTCAAAATCCTTCCAAGACTTTTAAAAGGAGAAAATAAAAACAATAGGTAATGAATGAGACTTACCTTGAACTTTCTGGATGAATCAATCCATGGCAGGGATAAGGACATATCCTTCGTAACCATCCATCTATATGGACGAGAGCTGAAAGTTAATCTCCATTAATACAAGTATATATATTATTCTCTAGCAACGTTTGTAAACATAAAGAAAAAACTAAACCCTATCAAGGGCAGAAGCCAGAGCGCTAAAGCGCTTAAAGAACGAAACTTACCCTTAATGTGTAGACCTTCTCTCCATTTCCATTGATGTAGAACATGAGATACATTGTCGTTGGAAATCTCTCCAAAGTATGTGTTTGTGTGGCTCTGTAAATCACAAGAACTAATTATTCTGCCAAAATCATCCGGTTCAAACCGAGTCAAAGCAATTAGTGATGAACTTGAGAGCCAAGAAGGATTTGCTCGATGTTACCTGCAAATATAGCTCGCTCTCATGCTCTCTCTCTCTTAGATGCTTGTAATTTGGTAAGTAATAATCCACGGCTTGGCTTCACGCTGCTCTCACCCTGGGAAGAACAGCACAGAGGTTGCTTCACGCTACTCTCACCCATGGAGGCACAATGGCCCATATCCAACACTGGCAAAGACAGCCGATTTAATTTTTTAATTGAAATGACAGCTGAGGAGTTGCTTGTGAAATGAAAGCCTGCAGCTCTTGTCAACACAGAGGCTGTCACAATGTCAACGCATAGTATTCTGAGTAAAATAAATAGTGATATGTCAGAAATATTTCAGCTGAGTATAATGTTTGTGAAAATTAATTTATTTTATAATTTTTGTTAATAGCGCGGAATGATAAAATTTGACAAATCTAGAGGTTTTATCCAATAAACTTCGAAAAAAAAAACAAAATAAAAAATATCAAAAAATATTATTATTTGTAGTAATTTTATAAAACATAATGTATAATTATATCTTGTTATCAAAATAATTGTCAAAAGCTGAACATATAGTCTCCTGCCTACGGCAGAGACTAATAAATGGAGAAAACTCAAAAAGAAAACCTAACTACTTCTTGAAAAGAAAGAGAGAATAAAAAGAAGACAAGAGAAGAAAAGAAACATTTTTTTCCTATCTAAGGGAGAGCAACCAAAATTATGAACAAAGACATCTCTAAAGATAATGAAATAGCAGAGAGAGAACATTACAAGAGGTAATGGTTCCTAGTTGTTGGAGGTTCAGTTGAATTTCCTCAAGTGCTCATTGACCATGAATATGGTATGTCCAGGAGGGACTATGATTGGAATCTAATTTATTTGGAAATTCACAGGGCTGGTAAAAACACCTTGTGACTACTCTGCGGTAGTAAAGAAGATAGATAACAGATATTCCCTAAGTCATTGGTTTCTTCTAGTGTGCTTGGCTCAGCTTAGGGGTGATTTGCTGGATGAAAGTTGCAAAATAGTACAGAAATCTATGGTTGGGAGGAACCTGGAAGTTCCCTAACAAGTTGGATGCATTGGGTTGATGAGTATATCTATCTTTGTATATGGTTTTCTGGAAAAAAAATGATTTATAACATGTTCTTCTTATTTATTTATCTTCCTATTATAGTAAACAAAATGTTTCTTGGCTAAATAATTATTATTTTACAGTCCTATTTTATGTATTTAAATCCGCCATCATTTCCTAGTTGTTATTTTGCACTATTAATATTAAAGCCCTTAGCCCTCACAACATACACTTTTATTAAGATTAAACAATGTATTATATATCAAACATGTACAAGATACCATAGACCTCGGGTCGAGCTCATAGGGATTCGTCTTGTACATTAAACATATATACCCAATTATATTGCAGAAACGAAAGCATAAGGACTAGGCGTAAATCCTATGTAATATATCCATTCAGGCAGGCCGTAAAAAAACTTTTTGCTAAGTATGCATACTAGTAAATGATAAGCAAGGAACAAAAATGTAAGCACCAGATACATTAACAAAGATTAAAGGGTCAAAACCCACGACATCGTCCTTCCCTTGTTACACAAATAAATTGTAAAATGCATTGTTCAAGAGAGAAACGATATCAACATTCATAACAAGAACACTGCATTCAGTGGAAATGCCTCCCCTTACATAGTTTGCAATGTTATTTCAATTCACCTCCAGTGTTTATCTTAGAGATGAGAGCGCTAGGGATTTAACCCACGAACCCCTTTGTTTCTTTGCAACCATGTAAGAATTATGTTGATGCAACTTGCGTGGAACACATTATTAGTATGGTCATTGAACCCAGGACTAGCTTAGTCATTGGCTGGCCTTTACATGATATTATATTTATATATTTCAATATATGGTAAGTTATATATAATGTTTGATTAGTAAAGCCATGAGTGGTATAGTCCTTGGCTAGTCCATAAGGACTTGTATTTATATGGTAAGCTTTATTATGTTTTTGTTATAATGTTTTCATTATAATGTTCTATTTTACTGTTAGATTATAAGTTATAACTGCATTATATATGTGAAAAGGGGGGTTAAATCATTATAATAGTATTTTAAAGGAATGATTATGTATTAATTAAAATACATATATTTGAATAGATAAAGGACTAACTACATCTTAGGGTTAAGTCTTACGGTTAATTTGTGACTCGTGATTATCAATGGACATATATAAGAGGGACATAGATTTAAGCTAAGTATCTTGGCAAGCATTGATGTTGTCAATTAAGAATGAAAATGAATTGAAATTATAATATGTTAAGTATTCGTCCAAAGAAACAAGTAAAAATAGAAGAGGCTAGTAGAATTTTTCCATTGCATTGTTGTGTTAATAAAAGGACAAATCTCATATATCAATTCACATAACAGCCAGCTGAAAGTGGTGTCAAATACTTCATAAAAATTTGATATTCACCTCAACAATAGAAAGTAATTATACACACTTATCAAGCATAGATTTAAAAGACATTATAGGTGAATATACTCCTCACGAAGCACCATTAGCAGCATAAATTAACACATTTACAACAAACTATAAAACACATGAACACAATATATTTGGTCAAATAAGACCCTGGATAAAACCCCACACTTTGGGGAAAACCAGCAAAGGAGAGAGTTTGTATTAAGCTTTACTCAAGAAATAATGAGAAGTACAGCAACAACATTTACATCAAACTAATGTACATGACTCATACTCAGTCACTGTACCCAAACAACCTTGGAAACAGTGCCATAACAGGCTAGTACAAACAACAATAAATACAATAAAAATATCTTGAAGTTCGTGCAGACAGAAGACAAAAAGAACAACATAAATTCACTTAGAAATCGTGCCCACTTGATTGTCTTGATTTCTCTGTTGGTTGTAGCCGTAAAGTCTCTCTTCAACATTGTACGTACCTCTCTCTTTCTACAGTACGGAACAAAACTGTTCTGATGCAAAAATTCACTGTACATTGTGCTCTCTACCTTGGGAATCAAGCCCCTCTTGTTGATGTTAATTAAAGCGGGAATCTTCCTAGGTATGTGTGCCCCTCTCCTTGGGAAATGTGCCCTCTTCACTACTAAGCCTTCTCTCTCATTCCTCTTCTCGACTTCTCCTCTCTCCTCTAGGAAATCGAGCCACCCACTCTGCTCCTCTTCCTCCTTAGAATTTCGTTCTATCTCTTCAACTTCTCTTGAATGAATGAAAAAAAGAAGTCTCAAAGCTTATTTTAAAATCTCATTAGGGTAACTCCCCATGACTCTTCAACTTCAATGGTTGATATCAAGTCCAAGGAAAGAGATCTAGAGCTGGGATATAATCTCACATTCACATAAAAACTCCTAAGTGAACTATATAACAAATTTTCCCTTTTGAAAATTTACTTAACCCTAAATAATATAAAAGTCACTTTATAATTTAAATGACACTTTATAATCACTATAAAGTACATCTCACTTTTAAATTAAAAGTCACACCATAAAGGACTTTAATAAAACTCATAAAGTAACTTATGAATTATTTAATGAGACTTCATAAGTTCTCGGACCCTTGCACCTAGGCACCTGATGCAGGAGTGCCTCCGAGCTACAAAATGTTAACACTCCCTCTTAGTGAGGGAGGTATTATTGGCATCAACTCCACCTAGATCTTTCTCCAATACTATCCCTCCAATAGTTGAAGCTCCCTCTAAATCTGAATGCCCATCAAAGACTTGCACTAGATCAACTGTAGAAGGTCTGCGCCTGACCACTCTAAACTGAGAGTACTGCTCACTCTCCTACTCATCCTGAAGAACCATATCATACCAACTCGATTTCCTCACAGAGTTGGATGAATCCTCCACACCATCAACCACCGTTGTTGCTACTGAGTCTGATCTCTCACCAAGATCACCATCCACAGTATGCCCCAATACTCGGTATACCCTACCATCACAGATGCCTGGCAGGCTCGCTACACCCAAGCCCCCAGTCACCGGATATATATAAACATGCCCTTCCACATGAAGGATTGCATATCTGTCATCCGCCAGAGTTGAAATTGAGATCAAGTTCCTCTTCAACTCTGGAACAAACAACACTCCACCAACCTCCAGATAACCACCAGACTCGAGTTGGATAGGACCCTTCTAACTCCTTCTACTGCATGGGCTCTGACATACCCATCCTTAGTCAGTATAACTATGTCTATATCTGTCAAATATCGGAACATTGCACGTGTCCCCATCATATGGTGTGTTGCTTCGCCATCTATGTACCATGATCCATTACCCAAACTCTCTGCTACACTGATGTTCGAAATAGCTGGCACAAGCAAAAATTCCTTCTCGAATTTCTTCGCAAACTCTTCCACTTCAGCTGGAAAAACCTCCTCGGGCTCTTATTTCTTCTCGTTCTTCTTCTTATGAGGACACTTCCTAGCATAGTGACCATAACCCTGGCAAGCAAAGCATTTCACTTTTATTAGGTCTTTCTCAGACTTGGCTCCACTGCTCGAGCCACCCTTCTTCACATTATGTTCATCAGTATCCTACTTAGTCTTCCCTAGAGACCCTTCTTGGATATCCTCCTTAGTAAAATCATCCCACGGTCTTTTCCAAGAGGGAAAGTTCTCTCTGCCCACCACACACTTCATGAGCACGTCCCATTCTTTAGTGAATCCCTCCAGGGCTATCCACACCAGCTCGAGATCAGGAATCACCTCACCAACTACACTAAGTTCATATTTTACCTATCTGAGTCTAGTGAGGTAAGAGGCTACATTCTTGCCTTTCGCCATCTTCATGCCATGAAGCTTATCCTTTAAAGCCATCTTACAATTTTCATTCTTGTTGTCATACAAAATTTTCAAAGTATCCCACGTCTCCTTGGCAATTTGTTTCTCTGCCAAATGAGGGATGAGGTGATCTCGGACACCATCTAGAAGCAATCTATGTGTTCAAGCCTCCTTCACCTCATGTATATCAAGGGTTACAGGATCAATAGTAGGAGGTATCACTACAATACTAACGAATGATCAAGTTTGTTCTCCTTGAGAACCGCACCCATATGGGCCTTCCACTGCAAGTTGTTGGAAATCCCTTCCAATCGATCTTCATACCGAATGCTAGCCATCATTCACTTCTACTCTTTTTCCAACAAGGCACACTCTACTCTCTTTAACCAAAATAATCTACCAGCTGTCCTTCTCAACAATATCCTTGCTCACGGCCACAACAAAAATAGTCCTAGTCATACAACTCCTTTGCACACTCAACTGCACCAACAGTCCACTATAATCTCAGATCCCTCGCTCTGATACCATGTTAATAAAAGGACAAATATCAGAAATCTATTCACATAACAACCAGTTGAGAGTGATGTCAAATACTTCATAAAACTTTGATATTCACCTCAACAATAGAAAGTAATTATATACACTTATCAAGCATAGATTTAAAAGACACTATAGGTGAATATACTCCTCATGAAGCACCATTAGCAGCAAAAATTAGCACATTTACAGTACACTATAAAACACATGAACACAGTATATTTGGTCAAATAAGACCTTGGATAAAACCCCACACTTTGGGGAAAACCAGCGAAGGAGAGAGTTTGTATTAAGCTTTACTCAGGAAATATTGAGAAGTACAACAACAACATTTACAACAAACTAATGTACATGACTCATACTCAGTCACTGTACCCATACAACCTTCGAAACAGTGCCATAACAATCCTGTACAAACAACAATAAATACAACAGAAATATCTTGAAGTTCGTGTAGACAGAAGACAAAAAGAACATCATAAATTCACCTCAGAAATCGTTCCCACTTGGTTGTCTCGATTTCTTTGTTGGATGTAGCTGTAAAGTCTCTCTTCAACACTGTATGGACCTCTCTCTTTCTGCAGTATGGAACAACCAATTTTCTGATGCAAAAATTCACTGTACATTGTGCTCTCTACCTTGGGAATCGAGCCCCTCTTGTTGATGTTAATTAAAGATGGAATCTTCATAGGGATGTGTGCCCCTCTCCTTGGGAAATGTTCCCTCTTCATTGCTCAGCCTTCTCTCTCATTCCTATTCTCAACTTCTCCTCTCTCCTCTAGGAAATCGAGCCACCCACTTTGCTCCTCTTCCTCCTTAGAAATATGTGCCCTCTCTTTAACTTCTCTTGAATGAATGAAAAAATGAAGTCTCAAAGCTTCTTTTAAAATCTCATTAGGGTAACTCCCCATGACTCTTCAACTTCAACTGTTGAGATCAAGTCCAAGGCAAGAGATCTAGGGATGGGATATAATCTCACATTCACTTAAAAACTCCTAAGTGAACTATATAACAATTTTTTCCTTTTGAAAAGTCATGTAACCCTAAAT
Source organism: Larix kaempferi (assembly GCA_027924585.1). Classification (NCBI taxonomy): domain Eukaryota; kingdom Viridiplantae; phylum Streptophyta; class Pinopsida; order Pinales; family Pinaceae; genus Larix; species Larix kaempferi. Next base: position 3,918,053 of record BSBM01000792.1, read on the forward strand.
AATATAAAAGTAACTTTATAACATAAAAGTCACTTTATAATTTAAAAGTTACTTTATAATCACTATAAATTACATCTCACTTTTAAATTAAAAGTCACATCATAAATGACTTTAATAAAACTCATAAAGTCACTTATGAATTTATTAATGAGACTTCATAAGTTCTCGGACCCCTGCACCTAGGCACCTGATGCAGGAGTGCCTCCGAGCTACAAAATGATAACATGTTGTATGCATGGTTAGCATCGTAACCAATTAATGGTACTCATCGGTTTAAGATGTTTTAAAAAAAATTATGTGTGATTTTGAGTTGTTACATTGTAGTTGTAAATAGTGAGTGATTCCAAAGTTATCATTGATTGGTTTTCTAATAGATGTAATCTTGAGGTGGCTTGTCTTGATAATTGGAAGCAGAAAATCAGGTCTTTGAGTTATGAATGTTCTCATATTGATGCTAAACTTGTGTATATAGACTATAATATTGAGGATGATACTCTCTCCAAGCAAGCTTTATCATTAGAGGAGAGAAAGATATTCTTCTCTGAGCATGAGGGAGCTTAGTCAGGTACTGAATATTTTCTTTCCATATTTTGATTGTCTTGGTTTCTGATTATGTATGGTTTGAGGCTCCTTGTCTTTGGAGTTTTATCCTTTATGTTTTGGGGGTTTTTTTTGGAGAGATCAGCTTGTTTTAGTCCTTTTCAATTATGCTGGAAGATTTGTTTAGAGTTGTTTCTCCTTAGGGAGTGGCTTGTAAAGTTTTTTGTAAGCAATTATGCTATGTTATCTTATATTTCTTAATGAAATCTAATACTTTTTTTGGGTGAAAAAAAGTAAATTGCATGTTTTTCTAACTATAAGATTATATTAACAAAGAAACTAGTACATGCTAGAGATACAAAACTTATAGCCTCCCTGGTTGACCTTCCAAGTTGGAAACTAGGTTAGCCAATGGACATGCTCAATCGGAGTCTATATAACGTCAGAGATAAGTCTTAAGTAGTCATAATGGGTCCTTCCCTCTGAAGGGAAACCACGATTACCCACGACAAACAACAAAGTATTGGAACCTATGGTCTTGATGGTTCATCACACCTCTAGATCTTCTGGAGACAATTAGTCATTATACGATAGGTGACTAGCAGAGAAATCAATCAGAGTCCTGACTAGGCAAGTCAACGGAGCGACTGTAGAGTCGTTTGAACAAAGGACTGGATGGTTGGAACAATCGTGGTTGGTGCGATAAACAATGGGACGTGGTGGATTTTGTGGAAATGGTTAGGACCAATGACCCCTCTTTGTGGACCATATCTTCCTCACTTTTACGGAGTGTGTTAGATCTGGAAGCTATAAAATTAAGGACAGCCCTATGGGTTGTGTTATAAGTGATTTCAAGATGTATTTCATGCTCAACATCCATTGTGATGTTCTTATCATAATGCCCTATGACTAAGTGCTATAACAATGTCTTTAGACACCACCTCTCTTCTTGGAATACTGTTGGTTTTTGTTCTATATTTTTTGTTCTGTGGTTCAAGGTAAATAGGTTCCCCAACATGGTTCTCCATTACAAAGCTCCATACCAAAACCATAGCCAAAAATAATCTTGAACACAAATAAAGTAAACTGACTAGAAAAGAAAACATCCTAAGAACTAGGGACTTGGGATTTGTCTTCAATAGTAGTAGGTGATTGACTCTGAATCTGCGTAGGAGCATTGCCTACATCCACTAACAAGTTAAGACTAGACTAAATACTATTTACGTTGCCACACAAGGAGGACATCAGAATATGGATACATGCCTGGGTTTGCTCCATCTCCTAAAGAATTCAACCAAGCAAGATTCTGAGAATCCAATATGGTTCAAGACCCCCAGTAACAGCCCCAGACTAGTTGGCATCCATATGCTCCTAAACCTCAACAATAACCATCTCTTCCCCCTGGTCAATCGCAAGACGAATGTTCCATGGAGTACCATCGATGTACTTGCACTCCGACCAAAATTGTTTGCTTCCACCTCCATGTCTGTTATGTGCACATTGCCTAACCATAGTGCCATAACCCGACATTGCTCGCACCGAAGTGCAACAGTCAACTAAGACAACCAAGTAGTAGGCCACCAGGGAAGAATCAATCTCAAATTATCCTCCTTCTACACAACGCCCGAGGTTGCTAGAGTCCATCAACTAGGTCAACCTCATATTTCTTCAAGCTTCTTATTTTCCCATCCTTGCATAATTCTCCTGGTGATATTAAGTTTAGGCATAATATTTGTCTTCTTATCCTGCATTCTCGACATAGTTTTCATCACAACACCCAAGAACAAAGTCATGTCCTTCGCTTTGAATTCCATACAAATATCCTCTGAATTCATTGAAGCATGCACTCTTAGATCCTCATTGCCTTACAGCCAAAGTTTCTCAACCCTAATTCCTCGCATGTTATGTATCCTCCAGATCGATCAAGGAATAATTGTGTTTAATGCCTTGAAGCTCCATCACTAGCAATGTGTCTGAGACAGAAATCTCATCTCTTAGGCACGTGTTAGAGCGATCATTTACTTGTCTTCTCACCCCATTCAGGAATTTGTTGTCTTGGGTAACCAAATATTGGCAATAGTCTTTGAGTGTTGATTCTCTCACTATTTCCCAGTTCCACTTCGTATGAGTTTTCCTGCTAATGGCCCCTTCATTGGCAAGACGATCTTCCAACTTGTTGACTTCTTGACGAACATGGGATGTAATAATTACCTGTATGCCAAGCATAAGAGTGGCCATGTGATGAAAATCATCTTCCCATTTCCAATTCTTAGCCAAGAGATGGATAGGGGTGCCATTGATTAGGCATCATAAGAGATTAATAAGAAATTGAGAATCACTTTAAATTACTAGCTTGTGCAATTGAAGGGAGGTGGCTATCTTTATACCACTGATGAAACTATATAATTTAGCCACGTTGTTGGCTTCCTACCTTGGATAGCAATGAAAGACAATGAGGATTCTACCTTTGTCATCTCGGAGGATGCTGCCATATCCTACAGGATAGAGATTGCCTTTAAAAGCACCAACAAAGTTGAGTTTGGAGAAACTTGGAGGTTGGAGGGACCAGGAATTCGAGCTAGATATTCTTAGCATTTTATTGGTAGGAAGAGAAGGTGTAGGGTGAATAATGATGTCCCGATCCCGGAAGATTAAATTTTTGCATGGATTGAATTGGAGATCTTGCTCAGTCCACGGGCTTAAACATAAGCTTCAATAATATTATGTTTAATCATGGCCCATATGAGGTTCGGAGTCATGTTAGAAGCCTATAAGATATGTCAGTTTATTTCTTTCCATGTTTCCAAGATCAAGAAACTGGGGAACAATCGCTAGATTCAATTAAGGATCGGATTCGAGAAAGGTTTGCTTTCCCAGTGTTCCAAAGTGGAGACAACATTACCATGTACGCAGTCTGATCTACAAAATATCATGGCCCCTCTATCCCACAATACATTAGAATACTTATAGCCATTTTGAATGTGATCAATGCTTTCTGAGTTGTTTTGGCAGAGTGCACAAAGCAAGGGTCCTTTGAGGCCTCTTTTAAGCAATTTGTCCCAGGTTAGGATTCGCCTCTTAGCAACCAACCAAGAGGAGAGGGTGACCTTGGGCCATAGCTTGGCGGTCCATATCTTATTCCAAATTTTCTCCTGAGGGAGACCCTATTGGCATACCATTAAGTAATAAGCCTCTTTGAGGAAGAAGCTTCCATGCAATCTGTACCCCCATTGAGTTTTGTCATGCCCGGGTTTAAATATGAGCTGGTGTTGTTGGATCTCATCCCAAATACCCTGTTAGTCTTCCCTGTTTCCACCCAACCATTGTGAAGGATGGATCCAAACATGATAGTCTAGTTGATTTCCTAGGGGTTTCCAAAAGTGCTTTACCTTTAGCATGTTTCTATCCTCGAGAATTTGTTGAAGAGTGGGAAGGAGGTGTGTGTCTCCCAATTTAGGTATATGTTTCCATGAATCATCTTAGAACATAGTTGCGTTTCATCCTTTACCTCCCAGGAACGATAATTTTGGATCGAATGTCTATTAGCCCATGCAAAGCTCCATGTCAATGATCCTTGGATATTACCATCCATTATGTTTAGATTTTAATGATCAATCCCCTGGGCATACATTTCCTTCCATATCAAAGTCCCATGCCTCCCACTTATGAGTAACCCAGTGCCACCAAGTTTTATCTCCCATGATGATGTTGTTGGGTTCGGGGTGTTGCAGTCCCATTCCACTTGGGGATTTAGGAAAACAAAGCTTGTCCTAACTTAACCAATGCCCGTTTTTTATGATTAATGGAGGTGTTCCATAAAAAATCCCCCTGCAAATTTGTGATTGCTTTGAAAATGTATTTTGGTGCCATCATGATAGAAAAGAGGTAAATGGGCATGGCCTGGAGGACAAATTTGACAAGGAAAAGCTTCCCATCTAGATTGAGGGTTCGAAAAGTCCAACACCATAGATTTTTTTCCACACTGGCTAGCAGGTCTTTCTAGGATGAATGTTGGAGGGAAGAGTCAATGAGAGGAGGTCCAAGGTACTTGGACAGAATGGATCTTCCTTGGAAGCTGAGGATTTTGCTAATGCTTCTTTGGATTGGTGGGGGGTGTTGAAAAATAAAATCTAATATTCGGCCTCATTAATAGAGCGGTGTCAAAGGAAGCCATGAAATACTTAAGAGCTTGCTTGAAAGTTTTGCTTCATTAACTAAGGGATGACCCATCAAGAGGGTATCATACACAAATTGATGGTGAGTGTACTGGAGCTCAGGGTTGTGAAAATAGAGGCCACATATTTTCCTGGAGTGAGAGGCTACCTGAATATGACAACTAATGCCTTCTGCCATAAGCATGAAAAGGAAAGGGGAAAGGGGGTCCCCCTGTTGAATACCACGGGAAGATTTGAAGGTGGGGGATAGGACTCCATCAATGAGAATGGAGAAGAAGGAGGATGGAGTGAGGGCCATGATCCACTAAGTGGAAATTTAACCACAACAAAAGGCAAGACAAATTTGCTCGATGTATTGCCAACTTAATTTATCGAAGGCTTTCAACATGTCAAGGTTAATGAGCATACCCATTTTTTTGGAAGATTTTAGAGAGTGAATGACTTCATGGCTAACATAATGCCATCAAGAATTTGCCTCCCTTCCACGTAGCCATATTGTTCCATGGAGATTAGACCAAGGAGAATGGGTTTCAAGTGGTTTGCAAGGACTTTTGTAATTATTTTATAAATGACATTGCAAAGTGAAATGGGTTGATACTTACTTAGATCGGAAGCTTTGTCTTCTTTTGGAATAAGCGCCGGAAATGTGGACTTGAGAGCAAGAATAACTATCAATGATTTTCAAGAATCTTCCACGGTATCTAAGACTTCCCCTTTAATAAGATACCAACAATGATGGAAAAAGTCGGAGGTGAATCCATCTAGCTTAGGTGATTTACCAACTACCCTCTGCATGACCGCCTCCTCGACTTCTACTTCTTCAATGGGTCACATTAGGCTGTTGTTTTTATCCTTTGACACCACCCAAGTGATGTGCTTGGTTATTTTATGGATAGTTGCGGATCTATCTTGAATTGGATTTGAGAGAAGATCTTTGTGGAAAGAAACAAATTCCTATTTCATATATGCATGAGAAATCAATTTATCCCCTCTTAAGTTGAGTAGAGAGGAAATTTTTTTGGCCTAATTGTATTTGATCATGGAACGATGAAAAAAGGCACTATTCTTCTCCCCTTATTTAAGCCATTGAACTCGGGACTTATAATGCCAAAGGATCTCTTCATGCTCATGCCTTTCATCTAATTGGAATTGTACTTTGGCTTCCGCTTCCTCAAGAGTTGGTGTGCGTTGTCTTGGATCATTTGAATTTGAACATATTCCATTTTTTCATATAATTATTTTTTAGCTTGAAAGATATTGTGAAATTATTCTTTGTTCCACTATTTTAAGCATAGCTTCAGGTTCTTTAATTTTTGTTGAAAGCGATACAGTGGGTGGCCTTGAAGGTTGTCTAATTTTGTCCACCATTGATGAATATTTTATTTGAAGTTTGGATGGGTTAGACAAAACTTTTCGAATTTAAAGGGGTGTCGTTTGGGCATACCCGAGACCTTCCAAAGGAGGCCAATGGGTCTGTGGTTCGATCCCACCATCGAGAGAATGTTCACTTCCATATTGGCTCCATGTAATATAGTGGATTCTAAAACTAAAAAATGATTGAGTATGGATGAGACCTGTTGCTCCCCTCCATGCTTATTACTCCATGTGTAAAGACCATTGGAAGCTTATAAATCCACCAACTTTAGGTGTTGTATGTTTTCATGGAATAAGTCATTGTATCGATCCAATATTTGACGACCTCCTTTTCTTTCCCATACTAAGGTAATCATATTAAAATCGCCTCTAAGAATCCATTGGTCCATACCTATATGTGTGGATAACCAAGATAGTGAATCCAAGAACTGCAACTTTTGAGGGGTGGTGTGAGGCCCATACACATTGGTAATACTTCCAACGATCTTTGATCCAAGGAGATGGATTCAGTCGTGAGGGAATGGTCGGTGGCTATGAATCCATTGAGAAGTATTTTGTCTAGGTTCCATACCAAGGCTAGAGCTCCCTTTGATCCAATAGCATCATTTGTAATGGTTTGGGATCCTTCCCATATATGTTTTTTCTATTTAGCTAATGTTTCACTATCACACTTTGTTTCTTGAAGCATCAGGATTTGTGGTTTTTCCTGCCTAAGTTTGTTCCTTAATAACCTTTGTTTCGTTTTTCCATTAATGCCTCATATATTCCCTGAAATGACTTTCATTGAGAAACATGGGGGACGAAAGAGTATATCTCAATAAGCTAGCGATATTTCCCTGAGTCAAACCACCAACTTCCTCAAGCCATTGCTTGTTACTCTTACGCCCTCCCCCCCTTCATTTTTTTTTGGTTTCCTTGAGCTTGATTATGCAAACACCTAGGGGACCTTTGGCCCTCGCTTTGAGTAGTGCCTCCATGAGTAATTGAATTTGCTTGGTCCAAATGGATTTGTGAAGGATTTTTTTACATGCTTCTTCGATGCATCTTAGGTCCAGGTCACCCAGTTCCATGTCTTCCATTTCTTCTAGATTGGAAGCCTGATTTGGAGCAGAGCCATGCATGATGTGCAATGGTTTGTTATTGGAGGTTCCTACCTTCTTCTTACTATGGCTTGAGGCTTGGTGTTGGGGCGTTGGGTCTATATCTTCACAATAGTTTTGATGGGTCGAAGATTTTGGTTGCTCTACCTCATCTTATTTTAAGTTACCAAGGGATTCAAAGTGATTGTTGGCCTCACCTTTCTAAGTCTACTTCGACATCAAAATCCTTTTAGGTTGTTTTCGACAGTTTGTGACCTTTGTGTAACCATCATCATAGACCTCGGCGGTTGTATTAGGTAAAATGGGGCCTACTTTCATAGTGAAATCCCAAAAAAGACGACCATTCTCATGGCATTTTCGACATCGAAATGGGATGTGCTCATAGTATATCATTTGAATCCATTCTAAGTCTGCATTCCATAGAGTAATGTTTTTTGGTATACTCGCAAAGATGTTCATATAAACACAGATCCAAGCATAAGAGGTGTAGAGCCCCAACTTTGTGGCCTCTTAAACACTAACAAATGATCCAATAGTGTTTCCAATGCCTTCTAGGGTTTACATATCCCATTATTCCTGTGACAGTCAATACATCCGGATCGATATAGGGGCATGAGTAAAGTGCTCTTTCTCAAGATTGAACTTTTTGTCCAAAATTTCAAGTATAGCCCCACTCAGTTGAAAAAGTAAGGTCCATTGTTGAAGATGTGATCCTTATCTTACAGGATTGAAAAAATGACAATGAAGAAGCCCTTTGAGCCAAGCCTTAAATCGTAGTGGGTTTTGGGTTTCCATTTATTATTTATCCACTAGATCAGAGCTCTCTCTATTGGCCAGATGCCAAAAAAATTCCTTTATCACCGCATGATCCTTCATGTATTGAATTCAGTGTCTAATGCCCTGAGACATCATTTCATATTGTGGGGTGATCTCCACTTTTGGAATACATGTGCCCATGGATCGCTGACTACCCTCAATCTACGTCTCCTTTCCCAATCTGTCTGGGATCATATGAGTCACGATGGTTCCCTCTCCTTCCATTCCTCAATCATTGTCACTGGATGTGTTAGGGAAATTTTTATCAACACTGTTATCTGAAGGGATAGGCTTCATTCTAGCCAAAGGATCTGAGGCCTGCGAGGGATTTGATCTCCCCCCCTCGAGCTTCCATGCGTGAGAAATTCAAGGCCAAGGGTGTGGAAACGACGTTTAGGATCCCCCCAAAACCATGATGAGGAAGCAATGGAACCAAGCAGAATCACTATCGAACCCTCACCAAATCAAATGCCCTCCCAATTCCAAAAATAAGTAAAGCACATGTTTAAATTAGAAAAATCACCTAAATTGTTTAAGACAAGTAATATATATATATATATATAATGTGATATGAGTTTATAATTATAATAATTATGAGAGATAATTTTTTTTCCAAAATACTTTAATTTATTGTGTTATTTTATGATTTAATTTATTATGTTGCTTTTAGGTTCAAATAATTTGTAATGAATTTTTGAATTCATTTTTATTTTTATTGCACCGAGAGTAGCGAGGTGCCTACAACCCAATACAGGGGATATGTTGCACGTTTGTCATGTAACGTAACGTAAAGTTTCAGCTCATAACTTATCAAAAATAAAAATAATTAAAAAAATCATGTCAGCACTTAAAATAAAATAAAAATTATAACCACCATAGATCCATCCTAAACCTCGATCTATTAATCACCAAGAGGGATCCAAATTCTTGATGTGTAAACATTTTCTTAATGTGTAAAAAATTTAAGATACAAAATTTACACCTCAAGATATTGGAACCCTCTCGATGCTTAATAGATCTGGGTTTAAGATGGATCTATGCTCGTAAATTAATAAGTTATAGAGTTTAATTTTATTACAAATATTTTGAAAATTTTAGTTTTGTTTTTAAATTAAGAATTATGAAAAAAATTGTCTTTTAAAATTTGTGTAGATTTTTTTATTTAAACATTATGTGAAATCAAATTTCACTATAAAATTCATAAAAACACTTTCTTATTACGCAAAATAAAGAGGTCTATTTAGGTCTATCCATCTTACGGCTTATTGTTGTGTGACTCTATATACAAAGGGGATGGTGTGCTCTCCCCTGGGCCGGGACTGCCTAAATAGTCGTGCGATAACACCTGACACTCACGATGAAAAGTAAAAAGTTACCACGTGGTACCCACCACTAGGGTTGGAATTTGACGTGCAAAATGCTCGCCACAAGGAATTTTGCTTGTCTTTTATGGTTAAAAGTTTTGATTACCCATCATGAATGATTTCCAAGTTGATATCAAAAACGTATTTTTGATTGTTTATTATTTTTTTGAAAACGTCATTGTAGGTGATATTAACTTGAGATAGTTATAAAGTTTGAGGATGCAGAGGAAGTGGTGGTCATGGTGTCAGTGAAACTTTGCCCTCAAAGCTTGACACTTGAAGCACAACCATTCTAATTTATCAATCTACTCATGGGCTTCAATGACCATAGGATCAATGATTAGCATTGTTATTTCTTGCGGGTATTTGCCCTAGAAAAACAATGCTCACAATTCAAGTTCTTCCCCTCTGTAAAAGACTGAATACGCATATGTTCGAATCTCACTTTTATTCCCTGTCAGCTTCGGTGTAGTTTCTGTTTTGTAACAAAAATGGAATTGTGTACATAACCTTCTATTTATTTCTCTAGTTTTCCATCTCGTAGAGGGGTGATTACTTCATTGATAACCATTGTTGGATAGATTCTACTTAACATAAGTTATACAATGGTTTTCATAGTGGGTTCAATTCCCCTCTAACGTTATGTATATCACAAAATTTCATGTGATCAACGAGACAAACCAAACTAAATGAAACAACTGAGTACAAAAGTAAAGGGTATTATTGAAGGGTAAATATTATAACAAAATGTTTTGTGATGAGAAGTTAGAAAGAAGAAAAAACAAAAACAAAAACAAAAAAAAACGAAGGGTAAAACTGCTACCAAATTCCAACACTACCTGCCACAATTTGTTTATAGCTCCACATATTCTATATATTTACCATAAGTTTTATTTCCATAACTTCCATTAGATGGATGCATATGCATATTATAATTACAAAGAAGGGACAAGAAAACTTTAAAGTTTTCTACATCATCTCTAATTACATGATTTGCTATCACATGTACATATATGAAAAGTATATTTAAATTATATATACAATGATTTCCATCAACTTATTATTTATTATGTTTATATGATTTTTATTTTTTTATAAAGATTTTAAATTATTTTGCATCCAGAGTAGCGAGGTGCTTCACAGTTCTGGGGAGATGTTGTCACATAATGTAACATAATCCCTAGTCGACTAAACCATTTCTTTGCATTATCATCAAATTATGTTAATGCTCTAGGATCAATTGCTCTTCTTACTTGACACATTGTCGTGATGATGAGTCATGTTGTGGGCTCGAAACGCCGATGGAAATTATGTCAACTGTGGAATCTCTGATCATGCAATTTGAAGTCGTCCCCCACACAAACCTTGCAACAACAAAAAAAATTACACCTCAAGAAATTAGATCCCTCTCAATACATAGATGTGAGTTTAAGATGGATCTATGCTGGTATTTCACATTGACCATTATGTTTTCTATGTGACCACAACAAAATAGATTACATATTCATTAGAATAATGTTGATGATGCAATGATGGGTGTAATTCACATAGCCCGATATGGTTGGAGAAGGACCATATGCATTCGCTTCTCTTTCAATATGGTATATGTGACTTAGAACTATTTTGTGAATTAGAGTTGTTTTATAAGTACTATTTATGAGTTGAATTATTTTGTGAGTTAGAGTTGTTTTCTCAAGCAATGTTTATGAGTTGTGAGTTGCTCACTTGTCAATTACTATTTATGTGTTGAATTATTTTCTCTACTAGTTTGTTTTATTTCCTCAACCTTTATAAAACTAAATGGACAAATTCATTAAGAGTATTTAAATCATCATCATTACAATGTAAATGAATATTTACTTAAAATGTATATGTTTGTTTTGTATTTTAGATTATACATAGTAATTGTTAACTAAAAACCTATTCCAATGTGTGGTGCAAAGCTTGAGCATTCCAAGACACTTTCCTCAAGATAAGAAGTTGAAGGTGAGAAGAAGGATAAAACCAGTGGAGATCTGTGTTGGCTGCTTTACTGGGCAGACCCGGGTTTTAATGAAGCGCAGCAACAAAACCCCTTGGTGCACTGGCCCTCTCGGCAACGAGCTGCGCGGCAGCTCGAGGTCTCACCCGAAGTGGCTATGGGGGGTTAAGGAATCAGGTTTCCTTAACCGTGGTGACGCGGAGATTGTTCTATCTATCTTCTTCTCCCTCAAATATCGGCGGTCGGGCTTTCCCGAGGGCCTCGCGACGCAACTGCGCGGATGCCTTCCTTCCTGCAGACCCACTGCGCAGTTTCGTCCTCCGGGCGCAGAAGGCGCCTATTCCTTGCGTCGACGCGCTCAAATACCTTCCCGCCCTGCGCACTTGTCGCAGTCACGCGAAACTTGGTCGCTGCAGCGACAGCGTTCCACTATTCCTTCTATACTTTGCGATTATAACAATAAAGGATTATAACAATAAAGGACCTTCCTACTCTCACTTAAACCGTCGCAAAGATGATGCAAAAGACGTACACACAGGTAATGATCTTAAACAGTTATCATTCACGCAAACATTACAACAAGAAGATATATGCGAAGCCCTTCTCCTCGAGGAAAACCACGTCCACGGGAGTGTTATATTAACCAGAAAATGACAGAGTTATACAATATGCTGCGCACACAGCTGCAGCCTTAGATCTTTCCAGGAAACTCCACGCACACAGCTGGGAGCCCTTCTCTCAAGCTTGTCTCCTCTCTATGGAGATTACAAAGGCACAGACGTCGACTCAGACTGTCTGGCAACTCAGGGATTAGCTCCTCGGCTATCCTATTTCCTCTCTAGTTCTACACTCTGGGTAGAAAATACAGAAGGATAATCAACACATGATCTATCCTTTAGACTGGCTATCTAACAGTCTAAAATCTAGCTCTCTCTAACTCTCTAACCCAACATCTAACCCAACATCTATCCATTACAATTATTCATATATATAGGTGGCCATGACGGTCACACCTTTACAAAACTGTGGGCCTTTCCCAACAGTGATTCCCAAAAACCCTAACCACGCACATGGCTAGGTGTACTGTAGGCGCCGCTTGCAGTCACGTCGCCGCTTCCTGCAGGCTCCGTGAATTCCGGCGCAGATTGTGGGCATGGGCGATCGTCCTTCGCCTTCAATGCTCTGGTCCGTTGCTCCTCCTTGATCCGAGCAACCATAACTTCTGTACTGAGCCTTTAAATGAGGGTAGCTGAGCCCTCTACTCCATCGCCTTATTTATTATGGTAGCTGAGCCACCTTCATTCTTCGATGACGTGCGCGCGAGCTCCGCAATTTCCGGTCCGTGATCTGCGCTGAGATCATCCATCTGGCACCGTACTGCGCACCGTCTCCTTCTTATCCAAAACTTAGTGCTTGTCCCAAAATTAGCACCTTCCTTCCATACTCGTGCTTTTTCCCAAAATTCGCAGCTTTTACTATAGCTGCGACCTTGGCCCCAACAGGCCCCCAACACTCACTTGTGGCTCGCCCTCGAGCCACTCGCACTAGCGCGTGGTCGTTTGATTTGCGCATCTGCTTTTGCTTGAATCTCCGCGAATGTTTTCTGCCACTTTGCAATAGCGGAGTCCAATTCCTCAATACACTCATCAGCTGTTTGCACTGTTTCTGCGGTCGCTTCGTCTTTAGTGAGTGTATCAATGATCTCCTGAGACTCGATAATCTCTTTGATTTTTGTCTCAACCTGGCCAACGATTTCAGCATACTCATCCATGAATGGCTGAATGCTGTTGGTGAGCTTCTCATCTTCAGTTCTGAGCTTGTGCAGTTGCTGCTGCATTTTGCGCACTTCGCCCATTTTCTTCATTTTTGGTAGGCCTGTTAGGGCCTTAGCTTCTTCATTGAGAACAGTGAGAGACTGTTCTGCAGCTTGTACCTGTTCTGACAGTCCCACTTTAAAAGGGAGGTTCACAAACTCTGACCAAGCTTCCATAGCCTGGTCCATCAGGTTCTTGGCTTCCTGTACTCGATCTTTCATCCGTGTGGAAGCTCTGCTCAATGCTTCAAATTGTATTTGCGCATCATCCGTAAGATGCGCAGCAACGCGAGCTTCTAGCTCAGCAATCTGGGTTCTATGGCCTTCTGCCATAGCAATTATTTCTTGCTCCAGGGTTTTCGCCCTTTCGCCAATAATTTGAACTTTTGCAACCAGAGGGAGGTCTGGTTGAATCTCGCAAGCCGGCAATTCCTGGGCAATCTCTTCTATTGCGTTTCTGATGCCGGTGTCTTGCGCCTCATAGAGTGCAAGCTTCGCAGAGATATTCTTATTACTTTCTTTCAGCTCTATCTCCTGCGATTGCAGTCGTTGGTTTGCCTGGAAAGTAGAGAGCTCTCTAGCTCTCAATTCAAGAGAAACTTTCTCCTGTACAAGCTGTAGGGTTTCTATAGGAATCATAGACAAATTTATTTCTACAAGTCCAACTGTGCTTACCTGTAGTTCAGCTAGAGGATCTGGAAGTGTCATGCTGGTAGGCGGAATATGCACGACAGTGTGCCTTTCTGTGAGTTCTTCAACTCGCTCATCAGTTGGAATTTCTTGTGGCGCCTGCGAAGTAGATGCTGGCGCATGGGTCTGCGCAATCCTTCCTGCGAGACCTTTCAATTCTACAAACTGTAAGTCTAGAGCACTTCGGATGTGAGCATGCATGTTCCTCATCTCACGAAATTGCTCTTTCAAGTATTTGTCGACCTCCGAGGGAATGGCCTCAGTGGGATGCGACACTTTCTGCTTCTTGGTGGCTGGTTCTGTTGAGCCTTCATCGCTTCTTTGCTCAGGGGCTTGCTTGCCCTTATCCTTCTCTTGCACAGCGGCGGGTGGCATCGCAGGTGCGATGTCAGCTGCTGCTCTCCATTCGTCCGACCACGACTTAATGGTTTCTTCGACATCTTCTGTGGTCATCCTGTAAAGACCTAGCGCCCAGTCACCTGGAATGTCGCAAGGCCGAAGGTAAAGTTGATGGATGTCGGCAGTAAAAGCCAACTTCCCTTCATACAATGTGGCTGTCTCCTCGCTCAGCCTTGGCATATCTTGTATGGTATCTCGGAGGAGATAGTAGTACTCACAAAAGACAGCGCGATTCATCTTGCGCTTCGCGGGATTAGGGGAATCCCAGAGGTTGATGTAGCGCATGCCGGCAACCTCTCCTGCGCGGCGTGGAAGGAACTGAGTATTCGGGGGCTCCTTCCACCCAACGAGAGCGCATAAAATTAAAAGCCACGAAAAATGGAATGATTGGGCTGCATTGTCCTGCACATTCAGGCAATCAACCAAAAAAGAATTCAGCAGGAAGAGAGACCAGTTGTACTGTTCTCCCTCCGCAGCTGCGATAGCGAGCTCCACGACAGCTCCAGTAACTTCTTTTGGTCGGCACTTTGTGAGAAGTCTGCCTGCAAGCAGACTTCCTGTGAAGCGAAGTGCCTCATCTTCTACTGTCGTGAGGTCATAAGCCCGACCTCCTCTTGTCAAGTTATATTTCTGGACCAGCTTTGCAGCCAATTTTCGGTCCTTTTCCTTTCCCACAAAATGGATATTGGGATCCTTACCAACCTTAGATAGACCGGTGATGCGGTGTATTAAATCAACATTTAGATCAATTGGCCTCCCGAGCCAAAGGTAACCTCCATGAACGCAGGATAGCAGTGTTTTAACGACTGCGTTCACTTCATTGCTACGCCCAAAGTGCGGTAGCTTCAACAAATTCAAGAGTCCAGGGCGCTCAAGATTTGCTGCAAATCCCTTTGGGATAAACTCGTCAACTTTTCTGGTGGGATTATGGACGATATCCAGATATCGGTCCAACTGGAACTGAGGATATGTCTTATAGTCTCCAAGGTTAAAATCAGAGAATTTAACCAATGGAATGTTTCCCAATAGTTGGCCTTCTACCCGCACACTAGCCGGTAGTGGCGGTAGCGGAATTGGATACTTTGCATTCTTCGGAATCTGTACATCCGGCGCATCATCTGGACGCGGCGGAATATAGTTCACCATAGACGCGAGCGGCTCTGGAACAGGTTCCTCCGGCTGCTGCTGAGATGCTCTTGTGCCTGGAGATGTTCTGGGATCAGTAGCACCGGGGTGTACATAGGTCGAAGCCGTCACCGGAGTGGCCATGCCGAAATCTAAGCCTCGGCGCAGAAATTGACGAACAACTTCTTCAGTTGATAAATTCTCCGTTGTGAACCAATGTAAATAACAAAACTCTGGATAGCAAATGGCGGTCCTGTGTAGGGTATGGACGCTGAAAACAAGGGGAAATACTCTGCACACTCGGCTCTGAAAATAATAATTTGGATCTTCAAACACAACTATGCAACTCGAGACAGTAACCCGTAAATGATACAAGTGTGAGGTATTTATAGCCAGCGGGGATAGTAAATGCGACCAAGTGGAGTAACGTAGCTATGGGCGGCTACAGATGAGTTGACAACACGCTATCCTCCTTGCCGTAGCGGTGCATTTAGTGTGATCGACGGGTTCTGACAGCCTTCCGGGAGAAGCTAATGCTTTCGGCGCCTGAATTAACTGCAAATCTTTCGGAGATTAAGCCGAATCCGTCAGAATGGCTAGACTTAAATAGAGGCCTTATCCTTCATTTATTCAAACGCGGCTTCATAACTGCTTGAATTCGAAATTTCCGGCGGGTCATTTCAACTTAGGAAACTGTGCCTCTATGGGTCCACAACAAAACTTTTTCAAGCGGCAAATTATCACAGGGGACTTCGCAAGAGCGATAGTCCAATGGTCCAAAAACAAAACTTCGCCAGAGCGCACCGATAAGCGCTCTTCAAGCAATTTTTATTCAGGATGCGCGGATATTTCAAGGAACTGCGCAGGAAGCTGGAAACTGAGGGTGTGTCGCAGCTTCCGTGTAGACTGAATGCGATGTCTCTTTCAACTACACCGGACATCTGCACTTCTGAGCAATATATTATGTCGACAGGGCGGAGTGGCCGTCGCAATAAAGCTTAAGCCGACTCCCGTTTATCATTGTAGGTAGTAGTTCTCCATTCAGCTTTGCAAGCTGAACTGCGCCTCCGTCTGTTATTTTTATTACCTGAAAAGGGCCTAACCAATGCACGTGAAACTTGCCTGGAAATTTGATGAATTTACTATCATAAAGGAGTACCAAGTCTCCTTCTTCAAAGTGCTTATGCTTAATGTGCCTGTCATGCCAAGCTTTCTGTCTTGCCTTCTGTACCTGTTGATGAAATCCGGCCAAAAGTCTGTCTTCTTCTAAGGCAAGCAGTTGCGAAAGTCTTTCATTCATAGTATCAGGATCTGCCATTTCTGTAATTTGCGCAATTCGGAGACTGGGAACAATGTATTCCATGGGCATAACTGCTTCTTGTCCATACACCAAGCTGAAAGGTGTGTGACCTTTTAGTTTCTTGCAAGTGGTTCTGTAAGCCCATAATACAGCTGCGACTCTAAGGTCCCAATCATCTCTTTGTTGATTACAGATTTTCGTCAGGGCATTCTCAAGGATCTTATTGAATGCTTCCACCGTACCATTAGCTTGAGGATGGTAGGGTGTACTCTTATGGTGATTAATTTGAAATTCTTCAGTAAGGGCCTCTATAGTCTCATTGAGGAAATGTGTACCTTGATCACTCATGAGGATCACTGGGCATCCAAACCTAGTGATAATGTTCTCGAAAATGAACTGCGCGGCAGTAGCAGCGTCGCAGTTCTTAACTGGCTTCGCCTCAGCCCATCTGGTGAGGTATTCAGTAGCTGTAATGATATATCTTGCGCCAGTTCTTTTTCCTGGTGGGTTAATAGGTCCTACAAAGTCAATGGCCCATTTATCAAAAGCACGCAGTGTGATCTGGGGTCTTAGCGGCATTTCATCTCTCCTTGATGGTTTTCCTGTTCGCTGGCACACATCACAACATTTACAGAATTCCTTAGTATCCTTGTGCAATGTCGGCCACCAAAGACCTGCGGCTAATATCTTTTGCGCAGTCGGCTTTCCTGCGAAATGGCCTCCTGCGGTACCTGAATGCGCTTCTGCGATGATAGAGCTCTTTTCATGTGGTAAGATACATCTGCGCAAAATTTCGTCAGGGCCCAACTTATAAAGCTGGCCTGCTATCAAAGTAAAGTCTGCGGCTCTAACAACAAGTTGCTTTTTCTGCTGGATTGTAAACTCAGCCGGCGCTTGTCCGGTAGTGAGAAACTCAAGAATATCAGAATAATATTCGTCTGCTGCTTGGATAGAAAACAACTGTGCGTCAGGCAGATTGTCCTCCAGACTTGTAGGTTCCTCTCCTGACTCTATCCTAGATAGATGGTCAGGCCCTGCATTCAATCTACCTGGCTTTACAATAACCTCAAAATCATATTCCTGAAAGAGCAGTAGCCATCTGCAAATTCTTCCTCCTAAAACTGGTTTATTGACCAAATATTTCAAAGCAGAATGGTCAGTATACATTTTAAAGTGAGCTCCTAACAGGTAGTGTCTGAATTTCTGTAGGGCATACACCATAGCTAATCCTTCCCTTTCTGTAGTGGTGTAATTCTTCTCAGCTGTAGATAGCTTTCTGCTGGAGTAAGCAATTGGGTGGTCAATACTTCCTTCTCCAGACTGTGTAAGCACGATTCCTAATGCTATGGAAGAAGCATCAACATGAACATGAAAAGGTTTTCTCCAATCCGGGAAAACTAGAATAGGCGCTGTGATCATCTTTTCTTTAAGTGTGTCCAAGCTCTGTTGGCATTCTTCTGTCCAGTGGAACTTTGAATCCTTCTTCAGCAATCTTTCCATAGGTGCTGTGATCCTTGCATATCCTTTGATGAATTTTCTGTAGTATCCTGTATGTCCCAATGTAGTGCGCAATTGCTTAACTGAGTTGGGCGCCGGTAAATTAGCAATGATGGCAACCTTCGCAAGATCCATCAGAAGTCCTTGTCTGCATACAATATGTCCCAACAAAATACCAAAGGGCGCACAAAATATACATTTTTTCAAGTTAAGGGAAATCTGATGCTGTCTACATTTTTCTAGCATCATGCGCAGATTCGCAATATGGTTCTTTAGTAAACCAAATACAGTCCAGTCATCAAAATAGACTTCTAAAAACTTGTGGATAAATTCTTTAAAAACAGCAACAACAACTCTAGAGAAGATAGCAGGTGCGTTTTTAAGACCAAAGGGCATTACCGTATACTGGAATGAGCCCCATTCAGTTGCAAAAGTAGTCTTGTGGCGGTCATCTGGATGGATTCTGATCTGATGATATCCCGAGAAACCATCAGTGAAGGAGTAAGCCTCTTGTCCTCCAACATTATCAAGTACTTCATCTGTGAAAGGAGTGGGAAATGGATCGTGCGCTGATGCATCATTGAGTTTGCGCAAGTCGACACAAATTCTTATTTCACCTTTCGTTTTCTTTTCTTGGACCACCATAGGACTAATCCAATCGCTTTCCTCTACTGGCTCAATAATACCTGCTGCAAGCATCTTATCAATTTCTTCTTTAACTTTTTCTTTGTAGCGCGGGTTCAACCTGTATGGGCGCTGCTTTACTGGCTTGGCATCTGGTTTCAGAGGTATGCGCATCACTCCTAAGTCTCCTAGGATACCTTTCATTTCTGTGAACTTGGTAGGGAAGATATCCTGGTAGTCACGTAATAGATCTGAAACATGCGCAACAGTTTCATCATCCCAATAATCTCCTATAGAAGCAAACTTTGGGTCAGCTTCTGTACCAATGTTAACTTTCTTGAGCTTGACGTGTTCTGTGATGGCAGGAATATCAAGCTCAGGACCTTCAATATTGCGCGTCCCTTCTGATTCTGGGATATTGATGTTGCGAGGATCGTCCTCCTCATCTTCAGCGGTGAAGTTATAGCATTCCAGGGCATGTTCTATCTGGACAGCCCAATCTGGTTGGGAATACTCTGTTACTGGATAGTGTTCAAATACCTTCTTTCTAATACACTTCAAAGCCTGATCAATGCTTGGATGTTCTGACTCAAAGCTGAAGGTAAGTTGAAAACTTTCTATCATAAGAGCCCAAGTAAGAGTGCCTCTGCGCAATTCTGTTTCAGTATACCAATTCCTTGGAATTGTATCCAATGTGTGGATGAATTGGTGAACCCATTCATCTTCCGGAATATCTGACCATTGCTGAATACATGCTTCAATGTGTGACCTGGGGTCACTCTGTCCTTCATATTTGCGTAGCGCTTCGGCTGTGGTGTCCTGAAATCTGCGCAGTATCAATCTGCGACAGTCTTTCCATGTATGAATATTCTCCTTGTGCGCAATCCACCATCTTGCGGGTGTAGCGCGCAATGCTACATCCAGTGCCTGTATGCGCTGCGGTTCTGGAAGCTTTTGTTCATATTCCTGTATGAATTTAGTTACTTCAGTTAAGCCATCAAAAGTTGGAGTATCAATTAATTCTGTGCCAATCCATCGAATGGATTTAGTCATCATGGCGCAACGTCTTGCAGAAACCTCATGTAGACGATTCTGCCAATTTTCCAATCCTGCATCTGAATCTGATGTGCACGAGCTATCACATCGCCAGCTGATATGGCCGTCTGCTGTGGGGTTGACATAGTCACTGTGGTTAGTGGTCATCTGATACAAGCTTTCCATGTGGCGCGCTTCCTCTTCTGCGCGAATGGGTTCTATATATCTTGGTCCTTGAATAGGATCAAGAGGTGCGATGACCCTGATCTGGTCATCCTCAAAGGTCATCTGCCTTTTCTTCAAGTTAATGACAGCGAAATTATCAAATGCCCAGTCTATTCCTAACAGCGCTGGGTATGGTCTACTATCATCCATAATTTTGATTACTTCAAAATCTGCAGAGCTTCTTACTCCTTCAATATCAATAGGTACATTGGGTAATCTGCCCAATGGAGAGACTCGTTGCTGATTTGCGAGTCTTAGCTGGATAGGGGATCTTGTAAGCTGAGGGATTCCCATCTGTTCCCATGTCTGCATAGTGAGAACATTGGCTTCTGAGCCCAAATCTAACATGACTTCATCCATTTCAAATGCTCCAATCTGTGTTGTGAGCCTCATCTCTTTTCCAGTTCTCATGTGACTCCTGATCTGGTGAACAGCACACTGCGGTGTGTTCGTCGAAGCAGAGTGTTGGCACTGATCCAACAGGTGTTGGAGTTCTAGAGTTGCTTTTTCATTGCGCAATAATTTTAAACATTGTCGCAGGAATGCTTGAACACTGCCTAGTGCATGCTCATCATCATCATCATCATCATCATCATCATCATCATCAGGCCTTCCAGCTGTAGTGGCCTGTTCTTGTACCAGGTTGTCTTGTCTTAGCACTTGCGATCTACTAATGTTCTGCGGTCTTGCGGCAGAACTTGAAGCTCTCGGATCTGAGAAATACTCTTGAGCTTGCTTAAATGCTTCTTTTTGCTTCTGCAGGTTAAGTGAGGCTGGTTTAATGTTAGCGCGGCGCACCCATTGCGTCGCTTGCTTTCCCGTTCCCATCTCTTGCGCACCAGTGGTTGCTCCACTGCGTGTCACTATATTAACTGTAGGGTCTGGTTCTCTTTTTTCTGCTCCAATCAACTGGATATTCTGATTGACCTGTGGTGTCTTTGCTTGCATCTTAGCCTGTAACTGAGGGCATTCTTCAATGATATGATCAGAAGATTTACAATACCTGCAGAGGGTTGTAGGATTTTGGCAATCCCTAGCAAAATGACCTTGTGTTCCGCAATTATAACAAGTGATCTGTCCTCTTCCGCGACCAAAATTTGTTGTGCGTCCGCGTCCTCTGTAATTTGCTGCTCGGGCGTCCCGAGTTTGGTCATAAGGTGGACCTACTGTGGGTCCTTGTGTCTCTGCTTGTACCCTATAAACATCATGCTTTCTTTCTATCATAAGATCATATGCTCTACAATTGTTCTCATCATGACCTACTGATTTACAGAAATTACAATATAGATTCTTTGGGGTTTGCACATATTTCTGGAGTAAGTGACATTCTTGTGGTCTATGACCTCTAGTTCTACAGATTTCACACCAAGGCCCTTGTGCCTGTGGTAAAGGATTAGGTGCTCCAGTCGCAATATAGTCTATGAAAACGGGGCAATGGTCCTTTGAATGACCTTGGGATTTACATTTTGTACACCAAATTTCTTCCTTAATCTCCTTGCCTTTCTTAATATCATGCACTTGCAAGGTTAAGTTTGCTAATTGGTTCTGTAAATGCGCAACATCATTGCTTGTTCCTGCAATTGGCAAAGCTTCTAGTTTCATAGCCATCTCTAGAGCTTGTTCCTGAGTATTGAGATTCTGTTGCATAAGAGGAAGTCTAATGTGTGGGAGCAGCGCAGCAATGAACCATTCTTTATGTTGCTGTGGTGCAAACTCGAAGCTTACTTGATCTATCAAGGCTTTGAACTTCTGGTCAAAGTCCCATACTGATTCTGTAGGTAACTGTTTGATGTCTTTGAGCTCTGTGATACACTGTGATTCTGATTTAGGTTTTTTAAATTCCCGAATCATAGCATTTCTTACCTCAGCAAGCGTCCTATTCTGTGCTGCTGAGTATTTCATGAACCAAGTCAAGGCTCTTTCTCTTAGTGTGGTTGCTAACTGAACCAGTTTAACAGCATCGTCATTAATTTGCTTAATTGTCCAAATGGCTTCACATAAGAACCAGTGCTGCTCAGGGTCTTCTATCCATGTTCCTCTAAAAGTTGGTAGCTTCATGTCGTCACCCATCCTTCTTGCGCAGGTTTGAGGTGGAGGTACTGTAGCTGTGCCTCCAGGATGGTTAAACAAAGGTGGTACAGAGGTACTAGAAGTACCGTGTGGGCTACTAGAAGGTGTTACTGTAGGATTATACTGAGCTCCGTCTGGTTTTTGCGGTGTAAAGGGGTAATAAGGGATATGAGCACTCCCTTGTCGTTCTATATGGCTTGCTCTAGGGACTTGGCTATTGTCTGGGCTAGACTCAAAAGAATATTGGTCAAGGCCTACTTTATATCGTTTTCCACTACGAGTGCAACCAATAACTTCAGGATCACTATCAGAATCTACGGACATTACTTGTCTATGCTATTCATCAGAAGCAATACATAGCTTTCCTTTTTCATACAGAAGCATTTTAATCCATAAGTTCAGAGAATTTAAGAACTTACCTCTGTGTACTTGGAAGAAACTCCTCTCAGCTTCACTGAAACTCTTTCTTGTATCGACTGCAAATTCGGTAATGAAACCTTCCAGTAGACTATTCAACCAAAAGTCTACTGCGCGGGAAACAGAGTTGTCGATCCGCTTCACAATACTGACTAGCTCAGGCGTCCACGTGACAGGTCGATCAACATGCAGCGTAGGTGTAAAATCTGCTAACTTGGCTATCCAAGCGTGTAACTCCAAGGCAAACGTAACAAAGAAAATTTCGTAAAGGTCAGCATAAATATACTTCTGTAACCAGTCTTCTGTTTGAAACGTAAGGCTTCTATTTTCTTGTTCAGCGAACTCTTTAGCCTTTAAATCAAACCAATCTCCAATTTCTTTAGCTGTAGGATTCCAGTAACACATTTGTTAACTGAGCAAGTCTCAGTGTAACAGGACCTTATGTTGTCTTCAGCAACAATCTCAGATGTCGCGTAACTTAGTAAGTCTTACAGCAACAAGTCGCAAGGCAACGGAATCATTTGTTCGCTGCGATGTCGCGCGTCTCTAAAATAACAAGTCACTAGGCAACGGAACCATCTGTTGGCTCAATCAACAGGGTTCAAAGCCATGGAAGTAATGTGATAAAAAAAAAAGTCATAAGGCAACGGAATCATTTGTTGGCTCCTCAATCTCGCGCGTCACTGGAATAAGAAGTTTCGCTCACGCGGCAACGGAACCATTTGTTGGCTGCGATGTCGCGCGTCTCTAAAATAACAAGTCACTAGGCAACGGAACCATTTGTTGGCTGCTTTACTGGGCAGACCCGGGTTTTAATGAAGCGCAGCAACAAAACCCCTTGGCGCACTGGCCCTCTCGGCAACGAGCTGCGCGGCAGCTCGAGGTCTCACCCGAAGTGGCTATGGGGGGTTAAGGAATCAGGTTTCCTTAACCGTGGTGACGCGGAGATTGTTCTATCTATCTTCTTCTCCCTCAAATATCGGCGGTCGGGCTTTCCCGAGGGCCTCGCGACGCAACTGCGCGGATGCCTTCCTTCCTGCAAACCCACTGCGCAGTTTCGTCCTCCGGGCGCAGAAGGCGCCTATTCCTTGCGTCGACGCGCTCAAATACCTTCCCGCCCTGCGCACTTGTCGCAGTCACGCGAAACTTGGTCGCTGCAGCGACAGCGTTCCACTATTCCTTCTATACTTTGCGATTATAACAATAAAGGATTATAACAATAAAGGACCTTCCTACTCTCACTTAAACCATCGCAAAGATGATGCAAAAGACGTACACACAGGTAATGATCTTAAACAGTTATCATTCACGCAAACATTACAACAAGAAGATATATGCGAAGCCCTTCTCCTCGAGGAAAACCACGTCCACGGGAGTGTTATATTAACCAGAAAATGACAGAGTTATACAATATGCTGCGCACACAGCTGCAGCCTTAGATCTTTCCAGGAAACTCCACGCACACAGCTGGGAGCCCTTCTCTCAAGCTTGTCTCCTCTCTATGGAGATTACAAAGGCACAGACGTCGACTCAGACTGTCTGGCAACTCAGGGATTAGCTCCTCGGCTATCCTATTTCCTCTCTAGTTCTACACTCTGGGTAGAAAATACAGAAGGATAATCAACACATGATCTATCCTTTAGACTGGCTATCTAACAGTCTAAAATCTAGCTCTCTCTAACTCTCTAACCCAACATCTAACCCAACATCTATCCATTACAATTATTCATATATATAGGTGGCCATGACGGTCACACCTTTACAAAACTGTGGGCCTTTCCCAACAGTGATTCCCAAAAACCCTAACCACGCACATGGCTAGGTGTACTGTAGGCGCCGCTTGCAGTCACGTCGCCGCTTCCTGCAGGCTCCGTGAATTCCGGCGCAGATTGTGGGCATGGGCGATCGTCCTTCGCCTTCAATGCTCTGGTCCGTTGCTCCTCCTTGATCCGAGCAACCATAACTTCTGTACTGAGCCTTTAAATGAGGGTAGCTGAGCCCTCTACTCCATCGCCTTATTTATTATGGTAGCTGAGCCACCTTCATTCTTCGATGACGTGCGCGCGAGCTCCGCAATTTCCGGTCCGTGATCTGCGCTGAGATCATCCATCTGGCACCGTACTGCGCACCGTCTCCTTCTTATCCAAAACTTAGTGCTTGTCCCAAAATTAGCACCTTCCTTCCATACTCGTGCTTT
Organism: Larix kaempferi; assembly: GCA_027924585.1. Classification (NCBI taxonomy): domain Eukaryota; kingdom Viridiplantae; phylum Streptophyta; class Pinopsida; order Pinales; family Pinaceae; genus Larix; species Larix kaempferi. The sequence continues at coordinate 3,942,795 of BSBM01000792.1, forward strand.
TTCCCAAAATTCGCAGCTTTTACTATAGCTGCGACCTTGGCCCCAACAGGCCCCCAACACTCACTTGTGGCTCGCCCTCGAGCCACTCGCACTAGCGCGTGGTCGTTTGATTTGCGCATCTGCTTTTGCTTGAATCTCCGCGAATGTTTTCTGCCACTTTGCAATAGCGGAGTCCAATTCCTCAATACACTCATCAGCTGTTTGCACTGTTTCTGCGGTCGCTTCGTCTTTAGTGAGTGTATCAATGATCTCCTGAGACTCGATAATCTCTTTGATTTTTGTCTCAACCTGGCCAACGATTTCAGCATACTCATCCATGAATGGCTGAATGCTGTTGGTGAGCTTCTCATCTTCAGTTCTGAGCTTGTGCAGTTGCTGCTGCATTTTGCGCACTTCGCCCATTTTCTTCATTTTTGGTAGGCCTGTTAGGGCCTTAGCTTCTTCATTGAGAACAGTGAGAGACTGTTCTGCAGCTTGTACCTGTTCTGACAGTCCCACTTTAAAAGGGAGGTTCACAAACTCTGACCAAGCTTCCATAGCCTGGTCCATCAGGTTCTTGGCTTCCTGTACTCGATCTTTCATCCGTGTGGAAGCTCTGCTCAATGCTTCAAATTGTATTTGCGCATCATCCGTAAGATGCGCAGCAACGCGAGCTTCTAGCTCAGCAATCTGGGTTCTATGGCCTTCTGCCATAGCAATTATTTCTTGCTCCAGGGTTTTCGCCCTTTCGCCAATAATTTGAACTTTTGCAACCAGAGGGAGGTCTGGTTGAATCTCGCAAGCCGGCAATTCCTGGGCAATCTCTTCTATTGCGTTTCTGATGCCGGTGTCTTGCGCCTCATAGAGTGCAAGCTTCGCAGAGATATTCTTATTACTTTCTTTCAGCTCTATCTCCTGCGATTGCAGTCGTTGGTTTGCCTGGAAAGTAGAGAGCTCTCTAGCTCTCAATTCAAGAGAAACTTTCTCCTGTACAAGCTGTAGGGTTTCTATAGGAATCATAGACAAATTTATTTCTACAAGTCCAACTGTGCTTACCTGTAGTTCAGCTAGAGGATCTGGAAGTGTCATGCTGGTAGGCGGAATATGCACGACAGTGTGCCTTTCTGTGAGTTCTTCAACTCGCTCATCAGTTGGAATTTCTTGTGGCGCCTGCGAAGTAGATGCTGGCGCATGGGTCTGCGCAATCCTTCCTGCGAGACCTTTCAATTCTACAAACTGTAAGTCTAGAGCACTTCGGATGTGAGCATGCATGTTCCTCATCTCACGAAATTGCTCTTTCAAGTATTTGTCGACCTCCGAGGGAATGGCCTCAGTGGGATGCGACACTTTCTGCTTCTTGGTGGCTGGTTCTGTTGAGCCTTCATCGCTTCTTTGCTCAGGGGCTTGCTTGCCCTTATCCTTCTCTTGCACAGCGGCGGGTGGCATCGCAGGTGCGATGTCAGCTGCTGCTCTCCATTCGTCCGACCACGACTTAATGGTTTCTTCGACATCTTCTGTGGTCATCCTGTAAAGACCTAGCGCCCAGTCACCTGGAATGTCGCAAGGCCGAAGGTAAAGTTGATGGATGTCGGCAGTAAAAGCCAACTTCCCTTCATACAATGTGGCTGTCTCCTCGCTCAGCCTTGGCATATCTTGTATGGTATCTCGGAGGAGATAGTAGTACTCACAAAAGACAGCGCGATTCATCTTGCGCTTCGCGGGATTAGGGGAATCCCAGAGGTTGATGTAGCGCATGCCGGCAACCTCTCCTGCGCGGCGTGGAAGGAACTGAGTATTCGGGGGCTCCTTCCACCCGACGAGAGCGCATAAAATTAAAAGCCACGAAAAATGGAATGATTGGGCTGCATTGTCCTGCACATTCAGGCAATCAACCAAAAAAGAATTCAGCAGGAAGAGAGACCAGTTGTACTGTTCTCCCTCCGCAGCTGCGATAGCGAGCTCCACGACAGCTCCAGTAACTTCTTTTGGTCGGCACTTTGTGAGAAGTCTGCCTGCAAGCAGACTTCCTGTGAAGCGAAGTGCCTCATCTTCTACTGTCGTGAGGTCATAAGCCCGACCTCCTCTTGTCAAGTTATATTTCTGGACCAGCTTTGCAGCCAATTTTCGGTCCTTTTCCTTTCCCACAAAATGGATATTGGGATCCTTACCAACCTTAGATAGACCGGTGATGCGGTGTATTAAATCAACATTTAGATCAATTGGCCTCCCGAGCCAAAGGTAACCTCCATGAACGCAGGATAGCAGTGTTTTAACGACTGCGTTCACTTCATTGCTACGCCCAAAGTGCGGTAGCTTCAACAAATTCAAGAGTCCAGGGCGCTCAAGATTTGCTGCAAATCCCTTTGGGATAAACTCGTCAACTTTTCTGGTGGGATTATGGACGATATCCAGATATCGGTCCAACTGGAACTGAGGATATGTCTTATAGTCTCCAAGGTTAAAATCAGAGAATTTAACCAATGGAATGTTTCCCAATAGTTGGCCTTCTACCCGCACACTAGCCGGTAGTGGCGGTAGCGGAATTGGATACTTTGCATTCTTCGGAATCTGTACATCCGGCGCATCATCTGGACGCGGCGGAATATAGTTCACCATAGACGCGAGCGGCTCTGGAACAGGTTCCTCCGGCTGCTGCTGAGATGCTCTTGTGCCTGGAGATGTTCTGGGATCAGTAGCACCGGGGTGTACATAGGTCGAAGCCGTCACCGGAGTGGCCATGCCGAAATCTAAGCCTCGGCGCAGAAATTGACGAACAACTTCTTCAGTTGATAAATTCTCCGTTGTGAACCAATGTAAATAACAAAACTCTGGATAGCAAATGGCGGTCCTGTGTAGGGTATGGACGCTGAAAACAAGGGGAAATACTCTGCACACTCGGCTCTGAAAATAATAATTTGGATCTTCAAACACAACTATGCAACTCGAGACAGTAACCCGTAAATGATACAAGTGTGAGGTATTTATAGCCAGCGGGGATAGTAAATGCGACCAAGTGGAGTAACGTAGCTATGGGCGGCTACAGATGAGTTGACAACACGCTATCCTCCTTGCCGTAGCGGTGCATTTAGTGTGATCGACGGGTTCTGACAGCCTTCCGGGAGAAGCTAATGCTTTCGGCGCCTGAATTAACTGCAAATCTTTCGGAGATTAAGCCGAATCCGTCAGAATGGCTAGACTTAAATAGAGGCCTTATCCTTCATTTATTCAAACGCGGCTTCATAACTGCTTGAATTCGAAATTTCCGGCGGGTCATTTCAACTTAGGAAACTGTGCCTCTATGGGTCCACAACAAAACTTTTTCAAGCGGCAAATTATCACAGGGGACTTCGCAAGAGCGATAGTCCAATGGTCCAAAAACAAAACTTCGCCAGAGCGCACCGATAAGCACTCTTCAAGCAATTTTTATTCAGGATGCGCGGATATTTCAAGGAACTGCGCAGGAAGCTGGAAACTGAGGGTGTGTCGCAGCTTCCGTGTAGACTGAATGCGATGTCTCTTTCAACTACACCGGACATCTGCACTTCTGAGCAATATATTATGTCGACAGGGCGGAGTGGCCGTCGCAATAAAGCTTAAGCCGACTCCCGTTTATCATTGTAGGTAGTAGTTCTCCATTCAGCTTTGCAAGCTGAACTGCGCCTCCGTCTGTTATTTTTATTACCTGAAAAGGGCCTAACCAATGCACGTGAAACTTGCCTGGAAATTTGATGAATTTACTATCATAAAGGAGTACCAAGTCTCCTTCTTCAAAGTGCTTATGCTTAATGTGCCTGTCATGCCAAGCTTTCTGTCTTGCCTTCTGTACCTGTTGATGAAATCCGGCCAAAAGTCTGTCTTCTTCTAAGGCAAGCAGTTGCGAAAGTCTTTCATTCATAGTATCAGGATCTGCCATTTCTGTAATTTGCGCAATTCGGAGACTGGGAACAATGTATTCCATGGGCATAACTGCTTCTTGTCCATACACCAAGCTGAAAGGTGTGTGACCTTTTAGTTTCTTGCAAGTGGTTCTGTAAGCCCATAATACAGCTGCGACTCTAAGGTCCCAATCATCTCTTTGTTGATTACAGATTTTCGTCAGGGCATTCTCAAGGATCTTATTGAATGCTTCCACCGTACCATTAGCTTGAGGATGGTAGGGTGTACTCTTATGGTGATTAATTTGAAATTCTTCAGTAAGGGCCTCTATAGTCTCATTGAGGAAATGTGTACCTTGATCACTCATGAGGATCACTGGGCATCCAAACCTAGTGATAATGTTCTCGAAAATGAACTGCGCGGCAGTAGCAGCGTCGCAGTTCTTAACTGGCTTCGCCTCAGCCCATCTGGTGAGGTATTCAGTAGCTGTAATGATATATCTTGCGCCAGTTCTTTTTCCTGGTGGGTTAATAGGTCCTACAAAGTCAATGGCCCATTTATCAAAAGCACGCAGTGTGATCTGGGGTCTTAGCGGCATTTCATCTCTCCTTGATGGTTTTCCTGTTCGCTGGCACACATCACAACATTTACAGAATTCCTTAGTATCCTTGTGCAATGTCGGCCACCAAAGACCTGCGGCTAATATCTTTTGCGCAGTCGGCTTTCCTGCGAAATGGCCTCCTGCAGTACCTGAATGCGCTTCTGCGATGATAGAGCTCTTTTCATGTGGTAAGATACATCTGCGCAAAATTTCGTCAGGGCCCAACTTATAAAGCTGGCCTGCTATCAAAGTAAAGTCTGCGGCTCTAACAACAAGTTGCTTTTTCTGCTGGATTGTAAACTCAGCCGGCGCTTGTCCGGTAGTGAGAAACTCAAGAATATCAGAATAATATTCGTCTGCTGCTTGGATAGAAAACAACTGTGCGTCAGGCAGATTGTCCTCCAGACTTGTAGGTTCCTCTCCTGACTCTATCCTAGATAGATGGTCAGGCCCTGCATTCAATCTACCTGGCTTTACAATAACCTCAAAATCATATTCCTGAAAGAGCAGTAGCCATCTGCAAATTCTTCCTCCTAAAACTGGTTTATTGACCAAATATTTCAAAGCAGAATGGTCAGTATACATTTTAAAGTGAGCTCCTAACAGGTAGTGTCTGAATTTCTGTAGGGCATACACCATAGCTAATCCTTCCCTTTCTGTAGTGGTGTAATTCTTCTCAGCTGTAGATAGCTTTCTGCTGGAGTAAGCAATTGGGTGGTCAATACTTCCTTCTCCAGACTGTGTAAGCACGATTCCTAATGCTATGGAAGAAGCATCAACATGAACATGAAAAGGTTTTCTCCAATCCGGGAAAACTAGAATAGGCGCTGTGATCATCTTTTCTTTAAGTGTGTCCAAGCTCTGTTGGCATTCTTCTGTCCAGTGGAACTTTGAATCCTTCTTCAGCAATCTTTCCATAGGTGCTGTGATCCTTGCATATCCTTTGATGAATTTTCTGTAGTATCCTGTATGTCCCAATGTAGTGCGCAATTGCTTAACTGAGTTGGGCGCCGGTAAATTAGCAATGATGGCAACCTTCGCAAGATCCATCAGAAGTCCTTGTCTGCATACAATATGTCCCAACAAAATACCAAAGGGCGCACAAAATATACATTTTTTCAAGTTAAGGGAAATCTGATGCTGTCTACATTTTTCTAGCATCATGCGCAGATTCGCAATATGGTTCTTTAGTAAACCAAATACAGTCCAGTCATCAAAATAGACTTCTAAAAACTTGTGGATAAATTCTTTAAAAACAGCAACAACAACTCTAGAGAAGATAGCAGGTGCGTTTTTAAGACCAAAGGGCATTACCGTATACTGGAATGAGCCCCATTCAGTTGCAAAAGTAGTCTTGTGGCGGTCATCTGGATGGATTCTGATCTGATGATATCCCGAGAAACCATCAGTGAAGGAGTAAGCCTCTTGTCCTCCAACATTATCAAGTACTTCATCTGTGAAAGGAGTGGGAAATGGATCGTGCGCTGATGCATCATTGAGTTTGCGCAAGTCGACACAAATTCTTATTTCACCTTTCGTTTTCTTTTCTTGGACCACCATAGGACTAATCCAATCGCTTTCCTCTACTGGCTCAATAATACCTGCTGCAAGCATCTTATCAATTTCTTCTTTAACTTTTTCTTTGTAGCGCGGGTTCAACCTGTATGGGCGCTGCTTTACTGGCTTGGCATCTGGTTTCAGAGGTATGCGCATCACTCCTAAGTCTCCTAGGATACCTTTCATTTCTGTGAACTTGGTAGGGAAGATATCCTGGTAGTCACGTAATAGATCTGAAACATGCGCAACAGTTTCATCATCCCAATAATCTCCTATAGAAGCAAACTTTGGGTCAGCTTCTGTACCAATGTTAACTTTCTTGAGCTTGACGTGTTCTGTGATGGCAGGAATATCAAGCTCAGGACCTTCAATATTGCGCGTCCCTTCTGATTCTGGGATATTGATGTTGCGAGGATCGTCCTCCTCATCTTCAGCGGTGAAGTTATAGCATTCCAGGGCATGTTCTATCTGGACAGCCCAATCTGGTTGGGAATACTCTGTTACTGGATAGTGTTCAAATACCTTCTTTCTAATACACTTCAAAGCCTGATCAATGCTTGGATGTTCTGACTCAAAGCTGAAGGTAAGTTGAAAACTTTCTATCATAAGAGCCCAAGTAAGAGTGCCTCTGCGCAATTCTGTTTCAGTATACCAATTCCTTGGAATTGTATCCAATGTGTGGATGAATTGGTGAACCCATTCATCTTCCGGAATATCTGACCATTGCTGAATACATGCTTCAATGTGTGACCTGGGGTCACTCTGTCCTTCATATTTGCGTAGCGCTTCGGCTGTGGTGTCCTGAAATCTGCGCAGTATCAATCTGCGACAGTCTTTCCATGTATGAATATTCTCCTTGTGCGCAATCCACCATCTTGCGGGTGTAGCGCGCAATGCTACATCCAGTGCCTGTATGCGCTGCGGTTCTGGAAGCTTTTGTTCATATTCCTGTATGAATTTAGTTACTTCAGTTAAGCCATCAAAAGTTGGAGTATCAATTAATTCTGTGCCAATCCATCGAATGGATTTAGTCATCATGGCGCAACGTCTTGCAGAAACCTCATGTAGACGATTCTGCCAATTTTCCAATCCTGCATCTGAATCTGATGTGCACGAGCTATCACATCGCCAGCTGATATGGCCGTCTGCTGTGGGGTTGACATAGTCACTGTGGTTAGTGGTCATCTGATACAAGCTTTCCATGTGGCGCGCTTCCTCTTCTGCGCGAATGGGTTCTATATATCTTGGTCCTTGAATAGGATCAAGAGGTGCGATGACCCTGATCTGGTCATCCTCAAAGGTCATCTGCCTTTTCTTCAGGTTAATGACAGCGAAATTATCAAATGCCCAGTCTATTCCTAACAGCGCTGGGTATGGTCTACTATCATCCATAATTTTGATTACTTCAAAATCTGCAGAGCTTCTTACTCCTTCAATATCAATAGGTACATTGGGTAATCTGCCCAATGGAGAGACTCGTTGCTGATTTGCGAGTCTTAGCTGGATAGGGGATCTTGTAAGCTGAGGGATTCCCATCTGTTCCCATGTCTGCATAGTGAGAACATTGGCTTCTGAGCCCAAATCTAACATGACTTCATCCATTTCAAATGCTCCAATCTGTGTTGTGAGCCTCATCTCTTTTCCAGTTCTCATGTGACTCCTGATCTGGTGAACAGCACACTGCGGTGTGTTCGTCGAAGCAGAGTGTTGGCACTGATCCAACAGGTGTTGGAGTTCTAGAGTTGCTTTTTCATTGCGCAATAATTTTAAACATTGTCGCAGGAATGCTTGAACACTGCCTAGTGCATGCTCATCATCATCATCATCATCATCATCATCATCATCATCAGGCCTTCCAGCTGTAGTGGCCTGTTCTTGTACCAGGTTGTCTTGTCTTAGCACTTGCGATCTACTAATGTTCTGCGGTCTTGCGGCAGAACTTGAAGCTCTCGGATCTGAGAAATACTCTTGAGCTTGCTTAAATGCTTCTTTTTGCTTCTGCAGGTTAAGTGAGGCTGGTTTAATGTTAGCGCGGCGCACCCATTGCGTCGCTTGCTTTCCCGTTCCCATCTCTTGCGCACCAGTGGTTGCTCCACTGCGTGTCACTATATTAACTGTAGGGTCTGGTTCTCTTTTTTCTGCTCCAATCAACTGGATATTCTGATTGACCTGTGGTGTCTTTGCTTGCATCTTAGCCTGTAACTGAGGGCATTCTTCAATGATATGATCAGAAGATTTACAATACCTGCAGAGGGTTGTAGGATTTTGGCAATCCCTAGCAAAATGACCTTGTGTTCCGCAATTATAACAAGTGATCTGTCCTCTTCCGCGACCAAAATTTGTTGTGCGTCCGCGTCCTCTGTAATTTGCTGCTCGGGCGTCCCGAGTTTGGTCATAAGGTGGACCTACTGTGGGTCCTTGTGTCTCTGCTTGTACCCTATAAACATCATGCTTTCTTTCTATCATAAGATCATATGCTCTACAATTGTTCTCATCATGACCTACTGATTTACAGAAATTACAATATAGATTCTTTGGGGTTTGCACATATTTCTGGAGTAAGTGACATTCTTGTGGTCTATGACCTCTAGTTCTACAGATTTCACACCAAGGCCCTTGTGCCTGTGGTAAAGGATTAGGTGCTCCAGTCGCAATATAGTCTATGAAAACGGGGCAATGGTCCTTTGAATGACCTTGGGATTTACATTTTGTACACCAAATTTCTTCCTTAATCTCCTTGCCTTTCTTAATATCATGCACTTGCAAGGTTAAGTTTGCTAATTGGTTCTGTAAATGCGCAACATCATTGCTTGTTCCTGCAATTGGCAAAGCTTCTAGTTTCATAGCCATCTCTAGAGCTTGTTCCTGAGTATTGAGATTCTGTTGCATAAGAGGAAGTCTAATGTGTGGGAGCAGCGCAGCAATGAACCATTCTTTATGTTGCTGTGGTGCAAACTCGAAGCTTACTTGATCTATCAAGGCTTTGAACTTCTGGTCAAAGTCCCATACTGATTCTGTAGGTAACTGTTTGATGTCTTTGAGCTCTGTGATACACTGTGATTCTGATTTAGGTTTTTTAAATTCCCGAATCATAGCATTTCTTACCTCAGCAAGCGTCCTATTCTGTGCTGCTGAGTATTTCATGAACCAAGTCAAGGCTCTTTCTCTTAGTGTGGTTGCTAACTGAACCAGTTTAACAGCATCGTCATTAATTTGCTTAATTGTCCAAATGGCTTCACATAAGAACCAGTGCTGCTCAGGGTCTTCTATCCATGTTCCTCTAAAAGTTGGTAGCTTCATGTCGTCACCCATCCTTCTTGCGCAGGTTTGAGGTGGAGGTACTGTAGCTGTGCCTCCAGGATGGTTAAACAAAGGTGGTACAGAGGTACTAGAAGTACCGTGTGGGCTACTAGAAGGTGTTACTGTAGGATTATACTGAGCTCCGTCTGGTTTTTGCGGTGTAAAGGGGTAATAAGGGATATGAGCACTCCCTTGTCGTTCTATATGGCTTGCTCTAGGGACTTGGCTATTGTCTGGGCTAGACTCAAAAGAATATTGGTCAAGGCCTACTTTATATCGTTTTCCACTACGAGTGCAACCAATAACTTCAGGATCACTATCAGAATCTACGGACATTACTTGTCTATGCTATTCATCAGAAGCAATACATAGCTTTCCTTTTTCATACAGAAGCATTTTAATCCATAAGTTCAGAGAATTTAAGAACTTACCTCTGTGTACTTGGAAGAAACTCCTCTCAGCTTCACTGAAACTCTTTCTTGTATCGACTGCAAATTCGGTAATGAAACCTTCCAGTAGACTATTCAACCAAAAGTCTACTGCGCGGGAAACAGAGTTGTCGATCCGCTTCACAATACTGACTAGCTCAGGCGTCCACGTGACAGGTCGATCAACATGCAGCGTAGGTGTAAAATCTGCTAACTTGGCTATCCAAGCGTGTAACTCCAAGGCAAACGTAACAAAGAAAATTTCGTAAAGGTCAGCATAAATATACTTCTGTAACCAGTCTTCTGTTTGAAACGTAAGGCTTCTATTTTCTTGTTCAGCGAACTCTTTAGCCTTTAAATCAAACCAATCTCCAATTTCTTTAGCTGTAGGATTCCAGTAACACATTTGTTAACTGAGCAAGTCTCAGTGTAACAGGACCTTATGTTGTCTTCAGCAACAATCTCAGATGTCGCGTAACTTAGTAAGTCTTACAGCAACAAGTCGCAAGGCAACGGAATCATTTGTTCGCTGCGATGTCGCGCGTCTCTAAAATAACAAGTCACTAGGCAACGGAACCATCTGTTGGCTCAATCAACAGGGTTCAAAGCCATGGAAGTAATGTGATAAAAAAAAAAGTCATAAGGCAACGGAATCATTTGTTGGCTCCTCAATCTCGCGCGTCACTGGAATAAGAAGTTTCGCTCACGCGGCAACGGAACCATTTGTTGGCTGCGATGTCGCGCGTCTCTAAAATAACAAGTCACTAGGCAACGGAACCATTTGTTGGCTGCTTTACTGGGCAGACCCGGGTTTTAATGAAGCGCAGCAACAAAACCCCTTGGCGCACTGGCCCTCTCGGCAACGAGCTGCGCGGCAGCTCGAGGTCTCACCCGAAGTGGCTATGGGGGGTTAAGGAATCAGGTTTCCTTAACCGTGGTGACGCGGAGATTGTTCTATCTATCTTCTTCTCCCTCAAATATCGGCGGTCGGGCTTTCCCGAGGGCCTCGCGACGCAACTGCGCGGATGCCTTCCTTCCTGCAAACCCACTGCGCAGTTTCGTCCTCCGGGCGCAGAAGGCGCCTATTCCTTGCGTCGACGCGCTCAAATACCTTCCCGCCCTGCGCACTTGTCGCAGTCACGCGAAACTTGGTCGCTGCAGCGACATCGTTCCACTATTCCTTCTATACTTTGCGATTATAACAATAAAGGATTATAACAATAAAGGACCTTCCTACTCTCACTTAAACCATCGCAAAGATGATGCAAAAGACGTACACACAGGTAATGATCTTAAACAGTTATCATTCACGCAAACATTACAACAAGAAGATATATGCGAAGCCCTTCTCCTCGAGGAAAACCACGTCCACGGGAGTGTTATATTAACCAGAAAATGACAGAGTTATACAATATGCTGCGCACACAGCTGCAGCCTTAGATCTTTCCAGGAAACTCCACGCACACAGCTGGGAGCCCTTCTCTCAAGCTTGTCTCCTCTCTATGGAGATTACAAAGGCACAGACGTCGACTCAGACTGTCTGGCAACTCAGGGATTAGCTCCTCGGCTATCCTATTTCCTCTCTAGTTCTACACTCTGGGTAGAAAATACAGAAGGATAATCAACACATGATCTATCCTTTAGACTGGCTATCTAACAGTCTAAAATCTAGCTCTCTCTAACTCTCTAACCCAACATCTATCCATTACAATTATTCATATATATAGGTGGCCATGACGGTCACACCTTTACAAACCTGTGGGCCTTTCCCAACAGTGATTCCCAAAAACCCTAACCACGCACATGGCTAGGTGTACTGTAGGCGTCGCTTGCAGTCACGTCGCCGCTTCCTGCAGGCTCCGTGAATTCCGGCGCAGATTGTGGGCATGGGCGATCGTCCTTCGCCTTCAATGCTCTGGTCCGTTGCTCCTCCTTGATCCGAGCAACCATAACTTCTGTACTGAGCCTTTAAATGAGGGTAGCTGAGCCCTCTACTCCATCGCCTTATTTATTATGGTAGCTGAGCCACCTTCATTCTTCGATGACGTGCGCGCGAGCTCCGCAATTTCCGGTCCGTGATCTGCGCTGAGATCATCCATCTGGCACCGTACTGCGCACCGTCTCCTTCTTATCCAAAACTTAGTGCTTGTCCCAAAATTAGCACCTTCCTTCCATACTCGTGCTTTTTCCCAAAATTCGCAGCTTTTACTATAGCTGCGACCTTGGCCCCAACAATCTGTAATGCCCCATTTTGACATTTCTACCTAAACTATTATTATATGTTGTATTTGTTGGATTATGAGACTTCGTTAGTTTGATGACACTGTAGACTTGAAGTTCCATTATTTTGCCGAGATATATAAGTGTATGTGTGATGTTAGTGTTATGATATGTAGTCAGGTTTTGATATATGTCATGTGTTAATTATGTCTCATATATGCAAATTGTTGAATGATGGGTATGTAGATACCATTAAAGTTATATGTTGAACGAATGAATGTTATGCCAGTGCATGGTGAATAAATGAGTTGATTATTGTTATTATATTATGATGAAATGTACGTGCACATGTTGAGGATTTGTGCATGATATTCTAGATTGTATGCCAAGGACTGACTTACAGGTTAAAATGGCTAAGTGCTAGCTAGATCCTACGAGGTGGGAGAGCCTCAGGGACATGGACTCCGAAAGATAAATGGTATACGAGGGATGCATTATTTACCTTCGCATGATTATTATGATGTTTATTATGATGTATGGGTGGGGTAGGGTTTCAGGAAACTCAACCGCCCATATTGGTTATACGATGACAAACTGAGTACAGGTGCAACGCAGTTATTATGTCTGGTAGACATAGTCCCTTGTTCCATTAGGGGGGTGGAGGCTTTACCTACCATTTATCCCCGAAACCCAGAGTCATGGGAGGGCTGTGCTACAGCACGCTCCTCAAGGTGTGTGATGATGACTGGTGGTTTCCTACTGGGAAGCTTGGTCAACATAGTCGACACTTCCGCTTACGAGTTCTAACTGGAGCCGGTCATGGCTTGACACTTCAGGGTAGTCTAGCAAAGGAAAGGATAGGATGTGGAAGTTAGTTGTGATTAGGTAGATGATGTAGGTAGATAGGTGTAGTTGAAGTCGGGAAGAAAACCTGATCTAACTGTGTATGTTGAAAACCTTTGATTGATTAAGTGTCGTAACTCATTAATGTATGAATTGTCATAACTCAATGAGATTTCAGTTAGGTAAAAGATTGTACCTTGCAAACTATGTTTAAAATTGTGTCAGTAAACAATAACTTTCATGATTATGATTGATGTGTGTAATTTATTACTGTTAGTGTTCTTACACGAGGTATGTAAGCAGTAGCTACGCTTACATAACTCGCCTACATATTTACAAATTGCGTGAAATAAAATTGAACTATAATGTTTAGGCATTAATTACATTATTACTACTTATTTAACTAGGAGATTAAATTAATACATCGACTTAGTAAATTTTGGTTTAATAACTGAATAGGATAATAGAGTGAATTAGGTGGTAATGAAAGACAATTAAGTAATAATGTTAATTATTGAAAATTAATGTTAGTCATGGTGGATTAATGTTAATAATGTTGATTAGTGTTAAATATTGTCGACTAATGTTAATAATATTGATTAATGTTAGTCCTGGTGGATTAATGTTAATAATGTTGATTAGTGTAAATATTGTCGAATAATGTTAGAATATTGATTAATGTTAATAATCGTAGATTAATATCGATAATGTTGATTAAATGTTAATTATGGACGATTAATGTTGATATTCTTGACTAATGTTAATAAGTGTAAATAGTTCGACACTTTTTTAGGACGATCAACTCCTGCTGATTTTTTCGGGGAGCAACTTCTTGAACGGGGTTTTAATGGATGATGTTTACTGTGACGGAGGTAGGGTTTGCATGCATTTGGCGGAACCCTAGATTCCTGGGCTGCACATCGGGCGGTGTGGCTGTCAGAATTGCATGCTAACGCCCACCTGGCACGGTTAGTGGGGCGTTGCTCCTTCCCTGTTACCGGTCTGGTCGCATAACTCCCTGTCTGCGGATACCCTTGGTTCCATTTACCAGGGTTACGGTGGTTTGGTGGTAGGTCTGCCTCCCTATGGCTACCTACGTCGACAGATTAGATTATACCTACGACCCATCGGATGATGCGGATATTTGGACTCATCAGCAGGGTGTCGGGTGGAGGGTGGGGGTTTCTCCCGGGGCAGACGTGGTGGCGGTTACTTCTTCTATGGAAACCAGTGCTGCGCTTGGTTTCTCACCTTCTAGTTTTCTGGCGCTTTCTCCTGGTTCGGGACCGATTACAACGCCTCTGCACTGTATACCACCTCTTTCACCTTTGAAGGATGCGGGGACTCTTTGGACATCGGATCAGGTATTTACAGCTTTGGAGGGCTCGGCGGATTGTAACAAGGGTCCTGTCCACGTAGCTGACGTTTCTCTGGGCACTGTTTGTGGGGTTTCTACATCGGCTCCTGTTACTGTTGCTTGTGGGGCGGAGGCTAGGATAGGCCTGAGGACGGGACTGGAGCTTCATGAACACAGGGGTTTTGCCAGTCCCTGTGTGGCCTCTGGTACTAGCTCGGACGAGTGGGGAGGACATTCTTCGGGGGATAATACTCAGCAGGGGAAACGGGGAAAGAAGCGTTGGCTGAAACTTAGCCGGATGAAATACAATTATGCCTTGGGGGAGGATGTAGAGTGGGATCAATTGATCACGATGTCCAGTATTACGTTGGTGGGTAAAGCTTTGGGCAGATCTTTCTCCCTTGGCACCATTGAATCCTGGGTGGGGGAACACTGGGATGGGGTTTTGGGCTATTCCCCGGAAGTAGTGGAGCTTACACGCAACTGGTTTGCCTTCAATTTCCATGAGGAGGCACATACCAGATGGGTACTGAATTCAAACTGGA